>CAVLGL010000137.1:25023948-26474782 GCA_963668995.1 Parnassius mnemosyne | reverse complement strand
TGTATTTTGATTCGCAAACGAGGATAGATGTAGATGTCTTAGGGCCACAGCAACCACTTACCATCAGGTGGACTGTGTGCTCGTTTGTCACTTAAAAAAAACACGTAACAGTCTGTCACTAGCTTGATACGAGTATATTTAAATTTTCGTAATTTTAAGGTTTAACGGATATAGTCCCTAAAATATTATGAAATACATACGATCGTTGTGCATTATTAAAAGCCATACGTTGTATTCCTCAAAACACTGAACATTGATGGTAAAAATATCGTTCTCCGGCCATACGCATAATTACAAGTAATTAATGTTGTTCAAGTCGTTATCTTAAAAAGAATATTTATGATATAAATAGTGCAGCAAATAGCATTCTACTTTTAGCATTCTAATTGCATTTATAAGAAAAAAACTTTAAAAAGTGTTAAATGTCAACCTCCTTAATGCCCACCGTGACTCACCATTTGACGGATGAACCCCTGACGTCCGACTGATGTTGAAAATTCCTGCCATTAATATTGTCAAAACGAGATCGCACTATTTATAGGAAGCAGCATTACCATTTCAAGGGTACCAATGTTGGCAAATCATATTATTTTTAAAAGTTTTCTTTTAATTTGATTTTAATATAAGTCTAAATACTCAGCGTATGCAAAGGTATTTTAAGTTCAATATAATAACTTAACCGATGAAAGCTATACTTAGACCTTAAGCATCTTTTTAATTCTTTTTGGAATACCAAATAGACCTATTAACGACTGTTATTTATTGTTAATTTTTTTCCTTTCGTTCACGAATACTAAGTTGGGACTCTCGGATAATATTTATATACCTCATTTTATTCCTGCAAACAAACAACTCCGAATTAGGCGCGCTTGTACCCTCTTATAGAAAATTAAAAATATATGTTCTTGTTAATCCCGTACGTGTCGAAGGTACAAATTGATGTCCTGTGTATAATGACAAACATTAGCATTTACAAAGTGAAGACACGCAGTGGCACAGTACCATCTGTGGAGCTTAATGCGACTTTTGCCCAAGTACGGCCTCTAGATTTTATTTTTTCGTGATTTATAGTGATCAATTATTAACTTTCAAAAAAATCTTTAACGAACCAGGGAACATTTAAATTTTAAATAATATTTTTAATCTTGGTAACTGTTAGAGTGAATAAGAAAGCTTTTATCATCACCATTACAGACCATCACAAGCCAACTTTTGAACATAGGCGTCCGTAAGAAATGCCACAAAACTCGGTCCTCAGCAGTAACATGCATACATCGATTTCTTGCATTTCTCACCACTCACATCTTGGGGGGGGCACCCTACACTTCGCTTACTGATACGAGGCTGCTACTCGAGAACCTTTCTTTCCTATCGTACCTATATGAAAGGATCATCGCCATTTTAGCCTACTCATTACGAAGTCTACCAGGCAAAGAAACTCCGAGCATAGTTGCATGGCCCGCTGAGCGACCTTGATCTTTCTTATACGGCCAGCAGTGAAAGACCACATCTCATCACAAGATTTCATGCGACACGTTCTGGTTGTACACTCTTATTTTCAAGTTTTGAGGGATATATGTGAAGAGAAGATGTGTTGTAATCTCCCGAACGCTGCTGAGCCAATATGGTTATATACTAACCTGTTTGGACAATCTGTCCTAACTAACCCGTGAGGACTAAGATAGAATGCCTCTTTTCCAGTGAAAAGGGTCTCCGGTTCTCTACACACACCACACGAAACACAGCAGTGTTAAGCTGCTATTTTACGCTGGTATTCTGTGAGGGCGTGGTCTTTCCCCGGTCGAGCAGACCCATTCGTGCTACAACTATACTACTAATATAGCTGCAGCATGGCTCTACCACGTATAATTTTGGATATTCATTGGTGTTGATACTATATCCTTTTCAGTCCAGTAGCTTCAAAGTGTCTTATTATGCAGTAGAGAAGAGCTTTGGGGATACACTTCTTACACGTCTCTGCGATTGGATAATTTTGTACTTTATAAGTACTGTTCTCGGATAGCCATTGTAGCCCTGATGTACAAACACTTCAGAACTTCGATAAGAAAGTACTTTTCTTAAAAGTAAAATCAAAAGCGGCTATCCGCGTCCCACTATTAGCGAAAAGTATGTCGCGCTCGCAGAATACAGAAAATTTTAATGTCTCAAATAAACAATTTCCCTCACGACGTGTTCTTCGCCGATTATCTAGTAGATAATTAAAGATATGGGTGTGTTCTATAAATTTCCCAAAACCCGAATAATAAATTTTAAAAAGTATGTTACGTAATAATAAATAATGCAATGTTACGTAATAAAATTTTATATGCGCAAGTTATAATATAATAATTATTATATCATCAGTAAGCGGTAAGCTTGTTATTTAGTTTGATAGAGTTCAGAATGCAGCTGAATCGTGTCGAAATATCTGTGAGGTGTACGGGGAGAGCACAGATGGAAGCACAAGCCGCCTTGCGAAGATAAATTGCAATCTGGACAGCACGCAAATTAATGTCCAGCAAACAACACGTTTTACCAAGTGAATGTATCCGACATTCACTTTATTTCATAAGAAAATTGGAGAAATGGGTGTCACATGAATTGGTGGAAACAATGGAATAGACAGGTGAATAAGTTTTTTCTAACTATTACGTCAGATATGTTTGTTACTTAAAAGAATTAATCCCTGGCATTAATAATGGGTCATTTAAAATATTAAATGCTGGAGCTGCAGAGCTTATCGATCCAAAACACTCATTAAAAAAAATGTACATACACAAAAACTCTTCTACGAACTACAGACTTTCATTTGGCGCGATCCTGACATAACTTTTTCGCCTCTTTAACATCCATATATTTATTTATTTATTCTTTATTGTGTTACACCTTAATCTAAGGATTACAATAGGCGGACTTAATGCCATATGGCATTCTCTACCAGTCAACCCTGAGAGAATTAAACAAGTAAAAGTTGGTAGGTGTCAAAAAATGTAAAAATTACTAGACGTATATTGTGTATAAACATAATATATATATATATATATATATATATATATATATATCAAACCAAAAAAATGAGATCAACTACTACGAGTACTCTATCGATCGACTACAATACAGCGCTTTTGGATTTAGATTATGTGTTTGTGGCCATAAATCAACATATAATGTGAATATGAGTTATTTTTGATAATAAATATAGTATTTGATAGTACATTTATAACCACCACCCATTGGATTACAAATAGATATGTTGTGTGAGTATGAACGATGACAAGAAATTACACTATCACAATTAGCTGAACCAATGATTGTACATATATATATATATATATATATATATATATATATATATATATCATTACAGCCCTTCACAAGTCCACTGCTGAACATAGACCTCCCCCAAGGAATGCCACAAAGCACGGTCCTGAGCCACCTGCATCCATCGACTTCCTGCATGTCTCATCAGGTCGTCACTCCATCTAGTGGGGAGTCGCCCTACACTTCACCTACTGGTACGAGGCTGCCACTCGAGAACCTTTCTTCGCCATCGGTTGTCGGTTCTTTGAGTTATATGCCCGGCCCGTATGGCTATGTCGGTTACTCTGGTTCTACTGCGGATATCCTCATTTCTAAGTTTATCACGCAGAGCTCGCTGAGCGACCTTGAGCTTCCTCATACGGCCAGCAGTGAAGGACCACGTCTCAGATCCGTAAGTCATCATTGGCAACACGCACAACAATGGTTGTACAATTTCGTTTTCAGGTTTTGAGGTATGTCTAACGAGAAGTGTCGTAGTTACCTCTCGGTCGAAGTTGGACTTATCTAGTCGGACTGTTTGTCCCAGGTACGACAGATCTCTGGCAAAGACTTTGGAGCCTTGGTTCCGCTCGATCGCTTCTACAATACAAGCTGTATTGAAGTTGCGTAAGTCCCGCCGCATGCATTTGGAGATCTGTCTGTTCAGTTGCCTGTATGCTGTCAAATCTGTTGAATAATGTAGCTTCATCTTCAGTCTAACAGCCATGAGATTGAAAGTGTGATCGGAGAGTTTTTGTATTCGTCTGCGGCGGGTCTTGCAGAACTTAGCTCCGACCGCATGGACAGTTTCCACGAGCTTGTCATTCATATCGTCCACTTCATTGCAGTCTTCTAGGCACTGAAAACGGTTTTGTAACTCGAGCTGAAAGGTTTCGGGACTTTGGTATAGAGCACGAGGGGGACGGAGCGTTGACTTTATAAGACGAGACCTCTCCAACTTAACGTTTAGGTTCAGTGTGCCTCTAACCATTCGGTGATCGCTACCAGTTTTCACCCTCGCGATCACGGAGACATCACTAAACAGTTGTCGTCTGGTCGTTATAATGAAGTCAATCTCATTTTTTAGAATTCCGTACCTCAAAAGGAAAAAACGGAACCCTTATAGGATCACTTTGTTGTCCGTCTGTCTGTCTGTCTGTCAAGACCCTTTTTCTCAGGAACACGTGGAGGTATCAAGCTGAAATTCATATCAAATACTCAAATCTACTGTCCCTTGGGGCTGTGAAAAAATCAAACTTCTAAGCCAACGCAATCAAAAGATATAGCCGTTTATGCCGCAAATTTCGACATTCGCAAGGGAATCATAACCTACAGGGTACTTCCCGTGAACTCACGAAGCAACGTATTATAGCACAGATAAAGGAAAAATTGCGAAAAGCATAAATTTTTAGTTACATCATATAATAAAAATTATTTTAAACCTTATATACTTACGGATTTGTTCGGAACCCTCGGTGCGCGAGTCCGACTCGCACTTGGCCGGTTTTTTTTTTGTTTTCTTTTTAATTAGTTTTTCAGCAGTACAAAGTGTATATTTTTAAAAAGGACCCAAGGCGAACCATCCTAATAGTATGAGACGATTTGTAATAACTCTGAAAAAGAAACATGTGAAAGACTTTAGGTACTAGTTATCTCGTTTTCAGAAGCTCCACTGCAGCACCACTCTCACCCGGCGCCTTGCCGTTTTTAATATGCTGGAGAGCTTTTCTAACACTGCCTACGTCGTTATCAAGAGCTTATAAGTAACAACAGCAATAAATCTAACTTTTATAGAAAACTAGTGACCAGGCTAGCTAGTAACTAGTGGCAAACTAGAAACTAGTGGATCTCGACAAGAGCGCCACCTACCGACTCCAATTGTGAATTTAAACCGTTCGAGGTACCAACATAAACACGTGGTAAAATTAAAAATGTTGTACAACCGACTTCAATATAAATAAAATGAGAACATCATCAATGTAGTCGAAGTCAATTAAATACGCATTAGTAAATATAATTCAGAAACTACCGGTCAGATCTTCATCAAATTTATATGGGACCACATAAGAAGCACCTAAAGAAAATACAGTCAAATTGAGTACCTCCTCCGTTTTATGAAATCGGCTAAAATCGTCATAATCGTCATATATATATATATATATATATATATATATATATATATATATATATATATATATATATATATATATATATATATATATATATAAAGACTATTCATTACTTTTTTACTTATTATAAGCCAGTATTTACACACACACACGAACAAAAAATTTATAGGGATAGCAAAGTCCCTACAGTATAATATGATAGAAATAACTTGTGACCAGATATAAGACCAAGTACTCGCAAATATGGATCGATAGCCTATCGATCCATATTTGCGAGTAATTGCTAAGCCTGCACGCAAGTTCAATCAAGAAGTAAAGAGTAAAAAGTGGAACTAAACAAAGAATTGATTAAATTAAGGATCGAAAATGGAAATATTTAATTAATAAATACTTTTATTTATTATTTTACTCTTCATTTGATCAAATAAATATAAATAGAGAAGTTCGATCGAAATTTAGCCTTAAGTGTTATATATGATAATTTTTTGACTATTTATTATATCAATTTTCTTTTTTTTTTCATTAAATCTCCATGTTTTCGGATAAAATGTAACCAAAATCACTCCTGGCATTGCTCTCGTGCGTGATGTTTCATCACAATCGGTTCAGTCATTCCAAAGATTACCTTGGACAGACATACAGACAGATGGCCGATTATTTATTAAATTACTTCGACATTTCGACAGACATTTTAATTTGATGTTTATGATTTTTTAAATTTTCGATTTTACAAAAGAAGATATACTTTATATAGCCTAAATAATTCCCGGCATTGCTCTCTATTGTGCGTTAAGTTTCATCACAATCTGTGCAGTCATTTCGAAAGTGCTAACCTTGCCTAGCCGGACAGACAGACAAAATTTATAAAATAAAGTTTATATATATATATATATATATATATATATATATATATATATATATATATATATATATATATATATATATATCTTTATATATAAAAATTAAGTCACGTTGTTTGTCCGCGATGGACTCTTAAACTACTGAACTGATTTCAATGAAATTTTGCACACTCTGTGCAGTTTCGTCCAACTTGAGAGATAGGATAGTTTTTATCCCGTTAAATGACCCTCAAAATTGTTTCTTGCGAATTTTAGGATTTGTATAAGAAGGGTCGTTGGAAAGGGCAGAACAACGTGTGCCTGGCGAGCTAATATATATATGTTGCTAAGCACAAATCTCTAGAGCAGCTGAACCGATTTCACTAATTATTTTTTAAAATATTCCTTAAAGTACGAAGATGGTTCTTACGGAGAGAAAAATTTAAAAAATTGCCTGAAAAAGTCTAAAAACAACACTTTTCTATATTCCCATACAAAAGATTCGTAATAATAATTAAAAGTCAATTTGAGCTTTAATACCACACCATAAAGTTTAAATCTTAGTGGAGGGGTTCCGGGAAGGCAAAACAATTGAGTAACATTAGTATCGTATAAATATTAATGTCAATATTTATACACACTGGCAGATAGCTGATGTTATAAGGAGTAACTTTTAAGTAAGGGCTGCTTTTATTTAAGGGTTCCGCGAAAAATAACTCCACGCGGGCGATGTCGCGGGGAACCTAGCTGTTCCCCGCGACTTCGCCCGCGTGGAGTTATTTGTATTTGTACAATCATTGGTGCAGCTAATTGTAATAGTCTAATTTCTTGTCATCGTTCATAATCACACAACATATCTATTTGTAATCCAATGGGTGGCGCTGTTATAAATTTATTATCAAATACTATATTTATTATCAAATTAACTCAACAATATATATATTGATTTATTGCCACAAAACACATAATCTGAACCCAAGAGGTGGCGCTGTGTTGTAGCCGTGTTATAATTTTGTAACCTTTATAGTTACACTTTAAAAATACAGAAATGAATTAGAAATGAGACTCATCGCACCAAACACCGCACCAGAAACAAACACAACGTCCATCGAGCCAGCTATCGTAATAAGTAAATATAAAATATTAATTTCACGTGTACAAGACAGTATTAAATGGTTAAGTGCATTTTTTAGTTGAAAGGTTGAGCTGAAGTGAAATACCGACGCTAAAGCGAGACATTTTACCGGAGAAAGTCTGCAACGCCCTGTTATGGCAGCATTTCTCATTCCTAAGCGCCTTTTCCCCTTATTACTGGTGTTAATCTATCTCTTTAGTATTTAAGCCGCAGATAAAAATTATCCAAATAGACTATTTCTACATGCGGCTTAATTACAAAGGAGTGGAATATCAACTACAGCTATAGGGAGAAATTGTGCCATATATAGTTGAAATTTTTAAAATTGATTTAAAGATAGACGTAACACCGAACTCTGCAACAGTTGATTGATGTAAAAATGCACGTCTTGTGTGATTAGTCACCGGCACCGGTAAACAGTCGAACAAACCACACCTTATGTTGTTAAGACTGATTTTAAAAGTTAACTAAAACTTTTTTGTGTTCGACCGACCATTGTTATAAGAAGCTCTTCAACGATTCTTTATAAACTACTAGGACTTAATTTACTCAAACTCTTAAACGAGTCTTCAGTTCCAAGTTTAATTAGGGGAAAATGTTTGCGTGTCTTAATTTTATGCATTTGTTGTTTTGAAGTAAGAAAATCTATTACAATATCTCGCAGTCGTAAGTACTTATATTATAGCTTCCAAGAGGTACATAGTGCTTCTTACTCTTAAGCCTAGAACAAATAATATGAATGCCAATCTAATCAGATTAAGAGTTTGTTGTTGTTTTTAACGTGGTAGAGCCATGCTGCAGCTATATTAGTAGTATAGTTGTAGCACGAATGGCTCGGCTCGACCGGGGAAGGACCACGCTCTCACAGAATACCAGCGTGATATAGCAGCTTAACGCTGCTGTGTTTCGTATGGTGAGTGTAGAGAACCGGAGACCCTTTTGACTGGCAAAAAGGCATTCCATCTTAGTCCTCACGGGTGACAACGCATCTTCATCTTAAGTCTTTATTGAGGATAGATGTAGATGTCTATGGGTCACAGTAACGACTTACCATCAGGTGGACTTTGTGCTCGTTTGTCACCCTATCCTATAAAAAAAAGCTTGGCAATTTTACTGAAGTAGACTTATCACAGCCGATGAGCCAATAAATTGCATCAATAAACCAAATGGAGAATAAAAATCGCATTTTTTTTAATCTTTAATATTTATATTATTAATTTATTCACGCTTATGACAATGCAAAATTTAATTTAAAAAAATGTGAACATGCGAATTTCGCAGACTGCAATTTTTTATAGAATTGGGGTGACAAACTAGCACACAGTCCACCTGATGGTAAGTGGTTGCTATGACCCATAAACATCTACGTCTATCCTGGTTTGCGAATAAAATGCAGATGCGTTGTCAGCCGTGAGGACTAAGATAGAATGCCTCTTTTACAGTAAAATAGGTCTCCGGTTCTCTACACTCACCATACGAAACACACCAGCATTAAGCTGCTATTTTAAGCTGGTATTCTATGAGGGCGTGGTCGTGGAGCGATTAATATAGCTGCAGCATGGCTTCACCGCGTAAAAAATAAATTTAAAAGTAACCTTAGAAAAGGAATAAATTTCTCGGCGTGTTTGATATTAGATGTTTGGTTTTGTGTCTAAGGAAAGCTTAGTGTTGCGAGAGCGCATCAGCACAAGAGTGTGACCTCTGCTGCGGCGCACACGGCAAGGTCACGAACGCGCGTGCGCGTCAGTCGTGACCCGCTCGCGCAACTCGCCTGACACAACACTACGAAAATCAGACTTGAAAACATTATCATAGAGTTCATTATCACTCGTGACCAATGCCATTCCGTGCTGTCTCACTGTATGTAATACATCGGTGATATTCAACCATGCTGTTGGCTTGTCCGTACTCGTATCTACCATGCGATTTGATTTTATGCGAATAGCCTTTATACATAAGTATAAGTGCCTAGTTTAGGTCGATAACATTAAATCGCAAGCACTGAATAGCGACACGCTGAGATCATAGTCGGTTTAGTTTGCAGAAATGTGCAAGAAACTTCCAGTACCTAAGTTAAAAGGATATAGGATTCCAATAACTTGTGCTACTTAAACGTAAGACTCGTAGTGCCTATTTTATAACAATCTTACAAACAAACAATACGCATATTACAGATGTAAATTATATTGTATTGTAATTGTAACAGACTTATTATGATTTTAAGTAATTCCTAAATCAAAAGTATATACAAAGCCATTTAACAATCACTTTAACAAAGAACTAATAAAAGTCGACCTTTTGTATACAGTTAATAAATACCACGATTCATTTATAAAGTGGTTTTTGTGACTTCATTCCGTGGAGACCCAACAACAGAATGTTTATTCCTAAGCTATTTTCTTTTAATAGGCCGAGTGAACCATCAATCTTGACAGCAACCACTAGCTTTATTTACGTTACAAGTTATATATTTTTCTATTTTAGTGTTAATTACTATAACTTTTTTTAAAACCCGCAACAGTTTGAATAATTAAAATGTACATATTTGCAAAAAATTTACCTAGTTAAATGTAATATATAAAATTTATATAGATCATATGCTTACTTCTTTTCGTTCTATAAAGAGAAGTAGCAAGTACAATTTTGTTTAAAGTAGTAAAGGCAATAAATCAGTGTTAGATGAAACAGTGCTTTAATCTACATAAGCTTCTATAACTTTAATTTTATCGTCAAATATAGTCGTTCGCACATATTCTTGAGCCTTAAGAAGACGTAGAAGCAAAAAACTAAAGATACTCGTAACTGCTTTGGCAATTAGCGTATTTCTTTACAAGTTTATGTAGATAGAAAGCAGTTGTAAGTAACGGTTAATTGCCGTGTACCATATATGATGGTAGAAGAGTTAACCAAGAATGGGATACATTATTCAAGGGGATCATTTACATTGCGGTGGCGCGGGGATGTGGCGGAGTGCGACTCCTTGTACGTAACGTGTGGCGCGCTTGGCACTCACTGTAGAACGCAAAAACACTTCCATATTGCCCGTTTAACTCTTTCTTTTTTACGTAGAGGTAGATGAGTATAGGTAAGCGAATTCTTTAGAATCAATAAAATGCTTTATAATGTGAAAAAGTAAAAATTAATTAAGTTTTAATATTTTGCATATTACTTGTATATATACTCGTACGTAAAAATCTACTATCATGATTACTTTAACTTTTTTCTTTTTTTCATTTTACTTTACATTTTAGTTAACTTCTTCTTTAACGTACGACAAGTAAACCAAACATTTACTTGTTTAAATTGAATAAAAACAACGTAATAATATAAGCGTAGTATTCGCTTGATGTATCTTATCCCTTTGGATATTAATTTAAAAAAAACCTTTAAATAGCATTGTTACGGTAATTCATGGCAGATAACGATTGAATGCAATTAATTATATCGGCATCCAAAAACATTCGCGTGACGTGAGTGAGAGGTGCGCCCTTGCGGCCGCGCTCCTTGCTGCAATGTCGTCGTTTTCGGCCCCGTCCGCACACCCTGCCCGATAAGCACGCAAGTGAATGTACAACCTTAAGACACATAAATGGTGCCAAGAAATCATTAATGATTACTTGTCTTCTAAATATGTTCAATACGAATGTCGCACCTTTTAACTGTCCGTAAAACTATGAAATCATCGAATAACAAACGCAGTCATAATGTCTAAATATTGCCACACATCCCATTTAAAGAAAACTCTTATTAACTCATCAAAATCATTTTTTTTTCTTTTTTTATTTTTTAAAAACGTTACCCCCACACTAGGATTTTCTCCTGTGTCGTGGAGGCAGTTTACAAACATAAATTGCACAAGGACAAACATCCAGACCCGGAACAATTATTTGTAGGCTATACAAATACTTGTTCCATGCAGGATTCGAACCCGCGGCCCCCAGCGCAACAACTGATTGCTAAGCCACTGCGCCACGGAGCCGTCCTTATTAATTCTTATAACTCTATCATTTATTTCCATTTGTGAAAACTTTTAATAGGTTTACCTTGTGTCTTACATATTATGTACCATGTAGTGTTAATCAATAACTGTTAATTTTCCTGTTATAAATAAATAAATAAATTATTCAATACGTTTGAAAAAAATCTAGGCAACACTTATTATTACTCAATCACTCAAGAAACTACGATATTTTACTGGTGAGTTTATTTATTCTTTATGTGAATCACCAACGCTATCGGTCCCTATTTATCATTAATATCACGTCTCGGTATTGCTTTTAACGAATTTAAGCCCAGTTTTAAAATTGACTATGATGTTAATGTGCGGCTCATCTATAAAACAAAGGCTAAATATTACTTAAAAAGAATAACAATTTATATATTTGTAAATTGCAATTTTAGGTTTTGATTTACCACGTGCTCGGCGAAAGGGAAACACCATGAGGAAACCTGCATGTCTAAGAAATAAAAAAATATTTCAAAGACATGCGAAGTCCGCCACCACGCCTTGGACCAGCGCGGAGGACCTTGCCCTAAAAGAGAATTTTAGGTTACTCTAACAATATTTCTCTTCATACTCCAGGACATTTATACTCCTTCAATAAATCATTTTCTGCTACAGCTTTATGCTTGTGGAATGCCTTACTTCTACATATTCGCCGTGCACAATCTCTTTTTTCCTTCAAAAATCTACTCTAAGCTTATCACTTGGAACTCTAATATTTCCAATCATACTTTGCGTCTTTTCTTGTATCTCTCCTACTTTTCCCGAGTTAATTCATATCAAAATATTAAGCAATTTTTTATCCTTAATTTTACTCCCTTAAATTGTCGGAAATTGAAGATAAGAAGTGAAGTTATCAGAAATACTAAAATACGTGTCTTTTAGTGTTTAATCTTAAGCATAAATACAAATTTTCATTTATTGTTACTTAAAAAATTACGTACTTTTATATTGATACAAACATTCATCTCTTTTGTTTCACGTTTTTAGGATGAAATTTACAATTTATACAAAACGCGTATTTCTTAGTTTTCAAACAAAAGCCTAAGCACCTAAAAGCTACGCTCCCAATTTCAAGATTATTTCTCCATCGGCTTAGGCTGAGCTTATAAATACTTTGTACCCTCGTTTTAAAACGTTTCTTGAATTCAAGAGTATTTGTACCAGTATTGCAATTAAAAATAATATTTTTTCTTTACAAATGTTGCACACTTTCTCTCCCCTCCGTAAGAGGTTGTTTTAAAAAATGGCATACTGTGTATTTATTTATTTTATTCACAGACTACTTTCAGTAAGTTTCGAGTCAATCGCTCCGTAAAATAAAAAGTTTCATACAAACTGTAACAACCTATTTTGAGTATTTGGGCATTAGGAGTTGAATTTTAAAAATCCTTTGTTAGTGGATGCTTACGTCATAAAAGGCAGCTACTGTCCAAATTTCAGATTTCTACGTCAATCGGTTTAGGCTGTGCGTTGATAGATGAGTCAGTCACTCAGGACATGCTAATATATATATATATATATATATATATATCATAGAGGAGACTGCCTCCTGACATACAGGACCTGCCAGTTCAGGATTCAGTTTAACACTGATGTGTTTGCAAATAACGTTACCTATGGTTAATAAATATAATTATATTTTTGTTATTATTTGTAAAAAAAAGAAACATTATAAATTAAACTAAACTATGATTAAGTATCCACCATTTTAATATAATTTGAGCTGTATAACGAATCGAGTTAATTAAATCTTACATTCATATACTTATAAGGTAAAGTTAGCCTTGTTGACGAGATCTGGTCCTCTCAGTCGCACAGATGACCGTTACGTTCTCTGTCTTTATCTTACTTATAAGGTACAGTATACAATACACACACGCACTACAACGCAACCATGTGTGCAAGCTGACGATGTCAATGTGATGAATAAACAGTTTCTCCGATTTTACGATTCAACGATCACAGATACCTATCTATTTAAGTTGGTTAATGATTTCAAAATCTTTAAGTGGTCTGACCGAAAGATTTAAAAATAAAATTTGAAGATAAATAACATTTACCTAAATTGTAATCCAGCGCTTTTATTGTTATTAAGATACATTTTATGTTTGTGAACACTGTCTGAAACATTTTTATACTGCTATTATTATGAAAATTATGTGGTGTCCGCAGCAAATACTATTGAAAATGATAATTTACGAACAAATTACATATACCTTCAATTTTTAAACTTATAAAATAAAAAAGTCAATACTTTTATAATGAAAAATTAATCTTATCATGACTTGAAAATTGATCCAAATATTATTTACACTTATGACAAAACCAATTTACTAACTAAAAATAAAATGAGCGATTGTAGAACTTAAATATGTATGAGTTTTTTATTACTATTTTAAGATGCTAGTCTCATAAACAAGATGCACACTCTGTTACGCTAAAATAATAATCATAGCTTAAATTTACTACTGATATTCAAATAATTATTTGTTTTATTCAATTATTCATAGTACTGTGTTGACAATCAAAAATGTATGTATATAGAAATCTGTTCAAATTAATATTGCATTGCATTCATATGCATAAATATTTTCAGAATTCAAATAGTTCAAAATTTTATATTAATTCTGTGTAAAAATTCACATAAATTACACGTAACCTTTTGTTTCCGCATATACTAGACTAATGATTGATGATTGTTTCGATCATAAATCAACATTAATATTGATAGGAAGAGACATAGGTCAGGCATTAATTCTCAATCAAATCAAGTAACGTCCATAATCTTACATATCTGATAAGTTGATTAAGGAACGTATAGTCTAAATTAATTATTCCGAAAAGTTTCATTTCTCTACTAATAAAGTTATAATATTATTATCATCACTGTTCAAGAAGAGCGTTTAACCCGTAACAATAAACGAACATACAATGGTGTACATAAAAATTCACACAATATAAATATTCAAAAACAACACAGGAAACTATCTTATCTACGACCTTGTATCGCCTCGTCGATTGTTGGTTAATTGTTATTTTATTTACGAGGCTACGTTAAATGACATTGCTTAATTCAAGATCGTAACGTCAAAACTGAGTATCACTAAATTACACTGCACTGATTTATCGTGGCATTGCTACATAATAATAACTCCCATAGCAAGGTGGCGCGGACAGGGAACCCTCCCTTAAATGCTGTAATATATATGTAATTAAAATCCATTACGGACAAACATCTTAGTCAAGATATAAAGCAAATGTTCAAAAATTCAGTAGCCATTTAAAATTTTTTTGGAACAAATTACTACATTCCACACAAATAAGGATATTATATGCACGGAAGAACACGGAAGAATATCCACGTAAATAAAGCCTTTTAAAAATAGTTGCAGAAACTAATAAATATTTTTTATCAAAGTAATCTCGCAAAACAAGGTAGTTTTTGGTTATTTCATAACGACCACTTTAGGCTAGATTTTGTTATAAGATTATTTAGATATAATATCATTTGAACGTTAAATTAAGCTTAATTTTTTCGAAAAAAAAAACGAATCGCTTTTGAATAAATTAAAAATATACACAAAATTAGTACTATACCATCTCCGTGTAGTGGTCAGCGGTATAAGAATATCCATTCCGTCCCATATCGTCCCGTGGGTGTCGTAAGAAGCGACAGAGAACAAAAAACCAGAATATTGGCAGTAGTGTCTTCCTAATAACAACTAAAAACTTTGGCAAACATCCCTGAAATTAAGACAAATTATGAGACAATCTATGAGAAGACCTATATATAGGAAGGTATATTCAACGGTGGACTTAGATAAGCTGTATTGATTGATTAATAGTACTATATTTATAATTATTCTAAAAAAGTGATAATTAGTATATTGCAGGTATCATACTCAACACGCAGATAATTCTAAACATAAACTTACCACAAAGGAACCCCAAACGCCACAAAAACTTGCATATCTCTTTGAATATATTTTATCTTGCCGCAACTTTGATCTTCAATCTTATTATTAAGTAATATAGAAATCATTTTCAATAGACAAGGACGGGAAATACCTTCTTATAAAATGGTGATATCTCACAATACCAAGGCACGATTTAAGATAATAAAACCCTATAATAGATTTGCTCTTGTGGTTATTCGTTAACAAAAAACGGGAACCTACCGACTTCTGGATGTACATACGAAGTGTTTTCATACCCCCGAAACAATTTATTACAAATGCAAAGATAATTTTCGTGTTTATTTCTTTACTTATTTTCTTAATAGTTTTCTGTATATTTTATAATTAACGTAAATATTTTTGTGACTTAATATTAGATCCATACTATTCTCATGTGTTGAAAGATATTTTATCCCCCGTAGAGATTTCTGTCGGACATTGCCGCAACGAAGCCATGTTACGTAGCTCGTATGTCTGTGTGATGTTAACGCACGTGGTTGAGTGTGTGTTTGTACCTCTCTACAGACTCCATGTGATGGGAAGTGAACCCTTTATGTGGGGGAAACCGTTTTTTATTTGCGCTTGGACAGCGGCAACAGGTAGAAAGGATGATCGTTAATTTTTAAAGGACACACTGAACTTTGTGTTTTTTACAAGCGGTCACTAGGTATTTTTAGTGAGATATCTTTTTAATAAAAGCCAAGCATGCGTTTTTCATTAGCAATGTTAATGTAAAATATATTGTGAAAAAATATGCCTCGTCATTATTTCATTTTTCACCATAAGACATTAATTTTGATATTATGACGTCACCCATCATGCAGCTCGCTACGGGAATCAAGTGAGAACCCGTTGATGTCTTTTGCTAACAGCTTTGATGTCTCCTGCTTTTACGAGTTTATTGACCCCATAAGCAGCAATTTTTTGGCATTATTAATATTAGCTTGTTATATATTATTCAGCTCATAAATACTTTACACTAATATCAAGTATTTCATTATATCGTTACTACTAAGTATATAATAATAATAAATACTCAACTATTAAATTTTGTATTTCTTTTCTTTTTCTCTTTGGAAGTAAAATGTCTTCGAATTGAAACAGTGAAAATACAAAAAGTAAATTTTCGAAATGTATTTCCATGGAGCTATAAACTTTATATACATAGTATGTGAAATCTGGCAAGAATTTAGCAAAGTGGAAGCCGCCAGATAAAAAGTGCACATGACTGTTATGATTCTCAAAAAACTGTTTACTGGCCAAATAATTACATTAAATAATGATTGGGGGCGAGAAGGCAAGCGATGGTAAGCTCATCTCGAGGACTCGCCGCAACGAGTGCGAGGCAATAAAATAAGACTGCGCCGGGGCGGGGGTGGGCGGTGGAGGAGGGGAGCAAGGCGCAGGCTGTCGCCTTACGAAGACGCTAAAAGTTAAAAGCGGTAGCGAGTAGGAATACTAAAACAATTAAATAAATATGTAAAATACAAAAATGAATTGATTCAAGCCATATAAATTTAAAGTAAACCCCCACAGAATTTAGGACATTTGTTCTGAATTCTGTGGGGGTTGATTTCAACATGAAATATTTCATAGTACTGAATTTGTGATTTGGTGAAAATATGTTGGTTAGGTTTGTTTATGACAACTCTGTAGGGCTAATAACTATGCTTAACAATTGTGACGATATTAATAACTATTTATTTACTGCTAAATAGGTCATGAACTAACTTGTTTATATTACGTATTATGTCAATTAGTAAGTTTTGAAGATCTTTTCACAGCGTACATTCTAAAAGCACGATTAATTTATATTTTTGAAGTGAAACGCTAGTCTTTCAAAACATATACCGCGTTGCAACAAAAAGTCATCATTAAAGTCTTGGAGGCGCGGCGGGTGAAGCCGCGCAGCCTCTCGCCCGCGACCTAAACGATTCAGCCGAGTTTTTATCACTGGACTGGTAGGTACCAAAGCCATATTAAGTTTATTTATTTATTTTTACTTGTTTTTCATTATTTTTATGTCCGTATGTGATTTTTTATCAACACCTTGTACAGAGAAGTTTAAATAAAATAAACAATCACTTTACTAAAAACCACCTTATTAATTTAATTTAATAATTAAACAATATTTAATAAGTAACAAATACAATTCAAATCAACCATAAATATGAACGTTTTTTTTTCTAAACATAGCATTACATTTAGCTTTGCTTATTCGGCATAGCGTTGGCTCTTTAAATAACTATAAACCAGTAAGCAAGCCAATCTTAACTTTTCATTACGTAGTCGTCGCAGATATCAAGCTTAGATGTATTATGAATGACATACACGTGACGTGTTTTTGCAGCGTTTACGTTCAATGGCTTTAAACTATTATGTTAAACTTTAATATAGGCAAGCAGACAAGTACGCGACGTCGTGAGTAACACATAGCTGCGCTGAATATAGTTCTTGTCGTTTGCCGTAAATTCCTAAAAATAGCATATTTTGTTAGAATATCCTTGCTTTGAGCTTTTGGTTTAGGGCACACTAGTACTTCTAATAATTTGTGAAGATAAGAAATAAAGAAAACATTTACATTGAGAGCGACATAGTATTATACTACCCTATTTACTTTGAATGTCAAACGCAATGCAGTAAAAAAAATATACAACTAGGCAAATTTCTCGAGCTATTTGAACGACCTAATATTATTTCAAAACGGGGCAGGGAATTGTAAGACATCATAATTGTATTAGCGATTTCAACAGAAGAAGCAAGCATTGTAAGTCCTGTAACTGCAACGATCTTAAGGTACATTACTATTTTCTATTACACGAATATGCTTCTTCTACGTTATTATTATTATTGTTGTTATTAATACATATTAAGACCATGCGATAAGATAAGAAATTATAAAGTAATAATATTTTAAAACAAAGTTTTACAAAACCAGATTTAAAGAATTAAGTTCGTTCAACCATGAATATCACAATTATATGAAGTTTGAGCATATTTATTGGTAGAACATCACAGCATCGAGTGTGATCGGCCGACGAGGCGCGGACGCTCTCGCGGCAAGTTCAAGGTGAGCACGTCGCTCCGCCCACACGCTCGAGCCGCTCCTAAGGCACAACCGTTACTCTGGACCTCCGACACGAGCACCTCGTTCTCAAAACTATACACACCACTCACTTGCACAAACAACCGATTGTTTCCAACAATGCAAACTATTCCGAGAAGGTGCCAACATACCAACAAATTAATACTCGCATGTGATTAAGTGACTGACTAGACGTTTCATCATTGTAACGCTAAGCACATACCATTTGCGCATTACGCACTATTACGGACTAAATAGTTAAACGTACCATCGTACATCTTACAGCAAACAACAAATGATGTGCTCGACTTCGTCTGTTGTAATTCAAACTTCCGTAAGGACGTTGCGGTTGCTACGCAAATTTTCAACGTGAATTAAAAAAAAATCTAAATGGAAATTCCAGTCATAAAATCTATGAATACCTGATATTATAATTTTTTTGTCATGATATTGTAATAAATTATGCGGAGGCGATAAACTTAAAGGCGTTTTAATAGCGTACGGTCAGATTTTTGATAGGCTGATTTCGAAATTATCATTTTGAGTTTGGTATCAGTTCACGGCGCTAACAGTTATTATATCTCAAATAAGAAACGAAAACTGAAGTTGTTCATTATATATAAGTTGTTATTTACCTGGGTATTGTGATAACTTGTCCCAATTCATCGACAACATGATCTGCTAGAACAAGGACGGTGCCTTGTCCAGGAGGACCCACTACTACGGACACGCCGCCGTCAACGAGTTGTCCACCACCACCCACCAGCTGACCATCCTCTAGTTGGCCACTTATCATCTCTACTCGCTTCTGGTCTGGTGTTGTTGTATATATAACGGTCTGCTTGTCGTCTTCGTAAATGAGATCAATGGGGGTCTTTTCGTCTATGGAATCCATTCCCTGATCGTAAACATCGGGTTGAACGGGCACTTTGTTGTCAGGGGCATAAGCGGCGAGCTCATGGGGTGAGTGGCGGTATGAGTGTGCTTCGGGAGGGTAGCCATCGTCAGAGTCCATCTCGACCTTATGTGGGTAGTAATCATGTGCGGGTTGTACTGGCGTCATGGTGGCGAGAACTGTGTGCGCAGGTGCGGGTGAGCGTGGCGCTGACGCAGGAGATGCAGCGCGCGGACTGCGTACAGGCTGTGGCGATGCCATGGTATTGGGCCGCCAGGGACCGCCCCGCTCCACACGAGACGATCCCAATATACGTTTCTGAAATATATTCCCTTTTTCAATTACACGACCAGATCATTATAAAAATTAATGAAATTATCTGGTACCATGACGTGCTCGTTTGGTTTTTTAAAGTGTTTCATCGAAAATAAGAACATGTAGTCAACTTTCGCTAGTAAATGTTTAAAATGCTGCTCTAAAACAGCTTTCCTAGCAATTTTATATAGAAGTAGTATTTTACACAAGATCCAACTAAGTTGCGTACAATAAAGAAACAGCTGACTGGAGTCCAGTTAGAAGAACAAGTATCAAGTAGCACCTGATCGCTGAGAAGCGCCCGAACTTGTTCAGGAGCTGCTCTGGCCGGCACACAGCAAAGCACCTCAGAACGGTACAAACTGGAAACGACTATTACAAACACGTGCTTGTCGAACCCGTCACTGTGCAATAACCAAAATAAACTATATTCGATATGTTCAAATTTCACATTCCATTATAAGAAGATAGACAATACGAAAACACTTCTAGCATTCATACAATTACAAACAAACAATCAAATGAATTTGTCATGGTATTGTGGTATATTATTTCAAGTGAAGTTATTGTCAAGAATATATATCCTTCCTCTTTCACGTTTTTAATACACAAAGCTAAAATCATGTTATAAATTACAAAAGCATTCACAGAAGGCAATTGCTACAGAGGCTGCTTCTTACTAGACAATATAACAAGGACGGAAACCTTGATTATCCCATTCTACTACGCAAGTATGAAAAAGATAGTTGCTGTTGGCCAGTTTATATACTAAACTGTCTTTAGTATTGCGAAAGATTGATTTAAACTCATAGTTTGAGAAAAAAGTTTTTCAAAACTTCTTAGTAGAATCATACTCACAAGTTTTGCAAATTAAAGCTAACCCATTATTACTTTATTACATTAACAATAATAATATTCCGATTGCCCGAGTTCCTTTCTCCTTCATAACCATAACATGAAAATTCTCTATATCTAATTTAATGAAATCGAATTTCTTATACGATTCCATTTAAAATATTCTGTTGAGTTCGTATTAATAATAACAAACGCCTCATGCTCGCGAGTGCTACAACCTCGCCGCAGGCAAGAGGAAAAATAAAAGTTTAAAAAGGCTTCGCCGCGAAGCTGGGATGTCGAAGTATACACTCGCACACATCGACAAATGAAGCTCGCCGAACACTGCGACACGACAGGGAATAAGTGCATGTAATTTACTCACACAGAAAACATTTGCGCCGCGCGCTAACTATTTTTATTCTCTCAGGAGTACGATACGAATTCGTTTCTTAAAATAAATCGCATCAAACACATTATCAACACTCTCGTTTGCAGAGATAACAAAAGGGACTGTGAAGTCAAACAAAAGAGTACCACGACACTATCGGATCTTTACCGGGCGACATCGCAGATGACGCTTCGCGAGCGTCACACTATCGTTATCACTTGTGAGTAGAGAAGACAAACGAGCACGTCATTGCACAGGTACTAAGGTCGGGGGCGGCGGCAGCGGGCGTCCTGGCACAGGCCATCACGCACGCGCGTCAAACTAGTCTCGTGACGTCACGGCCCGCCCGGCGAAATTACAAAACCGGCCGGGCGGCTGTACTGGGCGCGCCAGCAAGCGGCGCTGTGGCGCAGCGCAGTGACGAACGCGCTGCCGCCCGACCCCGACGCGCCACCGGCGCCTCACGTACCGTGGGCGGCGTCACGACGCTGCTGTGGCGCAACTAGGCGCAACGCGGCGCGGGCGCGGGGACTCGAGCACACGACGAGCGGCGCTTC
Source organism: Parnassius mnemosyne (assembly GCA_963668995.1). Classification (NCBI taxonomy): domain Eukaryota; kingdom Metazoa; phylum Arthropoda; class Insecta; order Lepidoptera; family Papilionidae; genus Parnassius; species Parnassius mnemosyne. The sequence goes on along the minus strand of CAVLGL010000137.1, from coordinate 26,453,340 downwards.
GGAGCGCGGGCGCAGGTGCTCTGAGCGCGGCAGCCTCCGCGCGCCGGCGCCGCCGCCTCCCGCGCCCCGCGCCGCGCTCTCGCACGCACCAAAACGACGAATTTATCTTCCGCGCATGCTGGCCCTCCTGCCCGAGGACGTTGCCCAGGGTGTCTCAGCGCCTCTCGATACCTTTAAAAACGACCTTCCCGATACAACGCATAGTGATATTTAAAATCGAACAAAAAATTTGAACGGACAAAAATTTATCCGTGAATCTTATTCATCATATTATTATCGTTAATTTTAAATAAAGTTGTGGAAGGAAGAGTTTGGAATCGTTTCATCGGACTGTACACGACTAACAAACTACCGGTCCTCGTGGCGCCGGAGGCGAAAATTTCGGTTTCCATCTCACCGGTTGCCGATCCGCCGCTGTCGATCTTAACAGCCATTACAAAATATGAAGCTTGTACTTACGCAACAACTGTTTCTACATTTCAATACAAAATGAGAAATTATGGAGTGATTTTACAATAATAGATAATGAAACTAAATGATTAAAATTGAATAACTTCACCAACTATGTGGTAGAACATCTTTTCTGCCTATTAGGAGTACGTCCGGGTAGGTACCTGCCTATTAATTTTATTTGCCGCCACGTAGTGCGTGCAGCGTGCAATGCTATGTCCAGTCTGAGGGATATATCCCTAGAGAGCCATTTAAATTACAGGCTTGTCTTGACATGTCTCACATTTCATCTTAGTCCACAGAAGTGACAACACATCAATAGCCTTCTTTGAAGTTGGTTGCAGGTTTCTATGGGCCTTCAGGTGGACTATAAATTCCTTTGTCACTTCAGTTAAAAAGGCCAGTTTTACAAATTTCATCAGATTCATCACAGCCTAGAAAAAAGTAAGCTGAACATAGGTCTCCCCCATTGACTGCCTAGTATTGCCATAATTGCTAAGGTTGGTAGCCGGGTTAACAACCGCAGTTTTAATTATTTTGAGTAGTTATCAAAAAGATGCTGCCGCCCATCTCCTGATTCATTTAATTTCCCTGTGTTAACTTTTACGACATCCACGGGATGATATGGGATATATTCTTATAGTACTAACTACAACTAATGAGGTATAAGGATTTGAGGTCTCACCCCCCATGCCCATGGCAACTGCAAAGCAACCGAAACGTTTATAAGAAGTTACATAAGTGTATTAAATCCGTACATACATACATACAGACATACATATAATCATGCCTCTTTCCCGTAGGGGTAGGCAGAGACCACTTCTTTCCACTTGCTATCCTTCCATACTTGTTTCGCTTCGTCCACTTTCATTATTCCCTTCATACATGGGACACTCATCCCAATTTACCTGTCCGGTAGTTGTGGTGTAGTATATGGGTATGCGACCCCGGCTTCCCTAGCTATTATTTTCCTATACCTTGCCCTCCTGGGCGGTAATATCCTACATTTCCTATTTCCCACTCAAACTTACCAGTCTTCCTTTACACACCACCTATCCTTCCCTTTCTCTATTCTTACCCTCTCCGCCAATCGAACGTCTGCCGGAGAGATGCATGGCTAGAGGCAAGCCTAGTCGTTAGCGCGCCACACTGCCCTGGGACCGGGCGACCCCAGAATTAGGCCAGCCTTGCCCTGGCATGCGGGGCTCTGCTGGGGCGGGGGGACAAACCTTTCCCTCGCTATTCGTGGATACGCATTGGATAATCGTAAAAATCGTAAATCCGTATAATTAGTTTTATTCAATGTGCAGTAACCGTACAAATATAAGGAATCATTAGATTGACAATGTACTTTGCAGCCGTGTAAATAAACAAATTAGCGCTTAAAATAAAAATTCATATATTCACTACGAAGAATCTTGCCGTTAATTAATAATTATTACACCCATAATAATCACACAGAAACAAAAAAAAATGTACCAAAACCGCAAATGACTTTCAATTTCTAACAATGATAAATTAAGATAATATAATAGCAAATTAATTTATAAAGCCCTCCAAGTTAAAATTCAAATAGCTAATTTTTAAATTAATATGCATAGGCAGGTACGAGTATTGTAAATTACGCCAGTATATTCTATGTTCTAAATCGGTACTAAACGAATTTTGATAAAGTATTATCTATTTTAATTTTTTTTGTAAACGAAGAGATTTAACAACGTTTTTGACGTCATTTGGTACATAATATTTTATTCAAATATTTTATTTATAAATTTTGTAATACGATACAGGTACACTCTTTAATATAGGACTCGTTTGCTAAATATATCTAAGAAAACTTATAAGGCATTAAGGTTGATTAATTAATCAATTTTTTTATTTAATAACTCCATAAGGTTCATTATGTTTTATTATAGTTTTACTATAGTCCTCTATAAAGTGTTATTATACACTATATATATGTATGTATAGAAGATAGAAATAAGAGCAGTTGCCCTTATTAACTACCACAACGCGTTGTACCAAAATTACCAACTTACATGCAAAAATAGTAGCTGTTATAATATAAGCTTGCTGTATTCAACCTTAAATGGGTGCCAAATTAAAGTTCGAGATATCTACATTATAAAAAGACCAAGTAACACCTTATGAGCCCGAACAGTCCAATGCTGAATCCATGTCCATCCTATAATAGATATGATATTATTTCATAGTAAAAGTTATAAAGGAAAAATGTATTCATAACGTATGCCATTTTTAAGTGGTTATCTTTTTTATAGTATATGGGTGACAAACAAGCACATAGTCCACCTGATGGTAAGTGGCTGCTGTGGCCCATAGACATCTACATCTATCCACGTTTCCGAATCAAAATGCAGATGCGTTGTCACCCGTGAGGACTAAGATGGAATGCCTCGTTTCCAGTAAAAAGGGTCTCCGGTTATCTACACTCACTATACGAAACACAGCAGCATTAAGTTGCTATTTTACGCTGGTATTCTGTGAGAGCGTGGTCCTTCCCCGGTCGAGCCAACCCATTCGATACAACTATACTATTAAAATAGCGGCAGCATGGCTCTACCACGTATAATATATGTATCTAGTGTAATACCTATCTAATATACTTATTAAGCTTTTAAATATGTTATAAATTTAAATAATAAACTTACATGCAGTTCATCAAGAGGCCACTATATGGAAATTTATAACCGACTCCAAACAAAGAACACGGAGACTAAGATAGGGATATATTAAAGGCTCCGATTACTTAGGCCTTCTATATTGAATGTTACACCGGAACGTAAAGCTGAGAATATTTCTGCAGACAGAAAATGAGCCTTGAAATCCTCTTTCACATACAACAAAGATAAAAACAGACGTTGTTTTTTGAAGTACTACTAATATTGGCTGTATTATTGGTCGAAAAATAATTGCTAATGAATTGTATTTCCAGCTCGGCTTTTAACTACCGCGGCTCCGCTTGCGATTAATTAAAAACCTCTTCAATATTTTTTTAATTTGTTACTCATATAAGTACTTCACCATATTTACCTTTGTGTTTTACATTTTATTTATGTCAGCGAGAATCGAGTTCAGTTAAATTTAAAGGCAAATACTTTTCCTTTATCTTACCACGACTGTAGTTTATTCCTCAATTTAATAACATTTTACTATTAACATATATTGCATCATTTTTTTTTTAAATTAGAGTGATCAGCGAACTAACACTATTCCTTATAAGTGGCCAACTTCAAACAAAGATAACTTTTTTTAAATAGTTTGTAATACTGGTCATTTTACCTTTCAAATTATACCGTAACATACGTAACGTACGTACGTACGTACCCTAGATGGACATCTAGAAAGTTTTGGGTCCTACCGCTAAGTAAAATTATTAAAATTACATTATTGCAGCGCTAACACAAATTACAAAAAACAAATTAATCCTAATGACCTTTACAAAGTTTCGGAGAAACTCTATAACTCTTAGTACAATATTATATAGGTAAATTAAAGATATCTACATCTATCCTCGGTTAAGAGGACTAAGGTGGAATGCCCGGTAAAAAGAATCTCCGGTTCTCTACGCTCACTATACTAAACACAGAAGCATTAACCTGTTTTTTTTAAGCTGGTATTCTGCGAGAGTGTGGTCCTTCCCCGGTCGAGGCGACCCATTCTTGCTACAATCATAATATAGCTGAAGCATGGCTTAACCTCGTTGCAAACAATATACTTTAAAAAAATACTTTTTAACACAAAACAGCGGTAGACTGCATTTTATACTTGTTACGTTACTAGTCTTGATTCCAAGCAAGCGAATCCTCAAGTTAAAACTTATTATAGAGTTATTGACGACTTGGTAGTGGAATGGCTATGCATTTGGTTGCACCGCTGCAGGACTGCGGGTCGGGATCCTACACGGAGCAATATTTTTTTGCTATTTTTACAGAATAAGAGTGACAATAAGGTCGCTCAGCGAGCTATGGAGAGGGCTATGCTCGGAGTTTCTCTGCGTGATAAACTTAGAAATAAGGATATCCGCAGTAGAAACAGAGTGACCGACATAGCCCAACGGATTAGTAAGCTGAAGTGGCAATGGGCCGGCCATATAGCTCGAAGAACCGACAACTGATGGTTGTCGGAAAAAAGGTTCTCGAGTGGCGGCCTCGTACCGGCAGGCGAAGTGTAGGGCGTCTCCCCTCTATATAGGGATGGGGACCTGCATGTCTTACCACGACCTGGTAAGACATGCAAGAAGTCGATGGATGCAGGTGGCTCAGGACCGTGCTTTGTGGCATTCCTTGGGGGAGGCCTATGTTCAGCAGTGGACTTGTGAAGGGCTGTAATGATGATTACGAAGGGTGGCAAACGAGCACTCAGTCCATGTCATGGTAAGTGGATGCTGTGACCCATAGACATCTACGTTGTCACTCATGTCTCTTTATTATAAATATATATTATAGTGTTATTTTTCAAAGTATAGCCAAATTATAATTGAATTTAGCTTGTAAAACAAAACTTGCATAAAATTATTAAGGCATGACATAACAGGAGAACACAACAGACTCTCGCGTGCTCGTCAGCTAAGAGTAGTCAAGACAACAGACTCTCGCGTGCTCGTTAGCTAAGAGTAGTCAAGACAACAGACTCTCGCGTGCTCGTCAGCTAAGAGTAGTCAAGACAACAGACTCTCGCGTGCTCGTCAGCTAAGAGTAGTCAAGACAGCAGACTCTCGCGTGCTCGTCAGCTAAGAGTAGTCAAGATAACAGACTCTCGCGTGCTCGTCAGCTAAGAGTAGTCAAGACAGCAGACTCTCGCGTGCTCGTCAGCTAAGAGTAGTCAAGACAACAGACTCTCGCGTGCTCGTCAGCTAAGAGTAGTCAAGACAACAGACTCTCGCGTGCTCGTCAGCTAAGAGTAGTCAAGACAACAGACTCTCGCGTGCTCGTCAGCTAAGAGTAGTCAAGACAACAGACTCTCACGTGCTCGTCAGCTAAGAGTAGTCTTAAATTAGGTCATCTTCAAAATTACACAAATTAGGTTGATAAACTTCCCTTTTCAAATCTGCCAATTTAACTCCGCAACATAAATTTGAATGAATGAATATAATTTATTGTACACCACAAACAAATATACAAATGACATAACAAAAAGCAGATTATATGTACAATTTGGCGGCCTTATCGCTACATAGCGATCTCTTCCAGGCAATCAAAGGTGTATAAAACAATGAATGTAATGTAGGAAAATGAAATGTAGGTGGTGCAATATTACATCACCGTTGGGGCCATCGCAGGCCATAGGAGATTGGGGTACGTGTGGCCAGGAGATTGGAATCCGATTCACAGCGAAGGATGTTAATAAGGCTATAGCTTCTATGTCGCGTGGCAAGTCTCCTGGCCATGACAAACTTAGTATTGAACACCTAAAGCATGCGGGTTCTCACTTACCTAGAGTACTTGCTATGTTTTATAACTTATGTATAGCGCATTCGCACTTGCCCGCGGCTCTGATGAGAACTGTGGTGGTGCCAATTGTGAAGAACAATACTGGGGACATATCTGATAAGTCCAACTATAGGCCTATCTCACTTGCCACGATTGTTGCGAAAGTGCTTGACAGTTTGTTTAACGCCCAGCTTGATAAACACTTATGTCTACACGATAATCAGTTTGGCTTCAGGCCAGGCTTGTCAACAGAGCCGGCCATATTATGTTTGAAGCAAACTGTGAAGTACTATTCGGTTAGACGAACGCCTATTTATGCCTATTTTCTGGACCTTAGCAAGGCGTTCGATCTGGTGAATTATGATACCCTATGGCAGAAATTGAAAGATACCGACTGCCTGAAGAAGTTACTAGGATCTTCAATTTTTGGTATCGAAACCAGGTCAATGTAGTGCGATGGTCCGAAACCTATTCGCAGCCATATAGGCTGGAGTGTGGGGTACGACTTTATGTGAATGCACTGATAGAGTTGCTTAGCACCACTCATGTCGGTTGTCATATTGACGGAGTATGCCTCAACAACATCAGTTACGCAGACGACATGGTGTTGCTGAGTGCTACTGCTTGTGGCTTGGCAAAATTGTTGAGCATATGTGAAAGCTACGCCCGCAGTCACGGATTGATTTATAACGTTAATAAAAGCGAATGCATGGTCTTTCAGGCTAAAGGGAAAGCCTTGCCCTCATATATACCACCCATTAAGTTATACGGTACCCCGTTAAGGAGGATGTCTCAGTTTAAGTACCTGGGTCATATGGTATCCTTTGACCTGAAAGATGATGCTGATATAGAGAGAAAGCGCAGGGCATTGTCTGTTAGAGCGAACATGATCGCTCGCAGGTTCGCTCGTTGTTCGGTCCCTGTAAAAGTAACGCTATTCAGAGCTTACTGCACGTCCTTTCACACGAGCAGTCTGTGGGTGGACTACACGCAGAAACAGTACAATGCCCTGCGTGTTCAATACAATAGGATACTATTGGGTCTGCCTCGTTACTGTAGTGCGTCGGGTATGTTCGCCGATGCGCGTGTGGATTGTTTCTACACCATCATGCGTAAACGATGCACATCCCTGGTGCGCAGGGTGCGGGACAGTTCGAATGGCATCCTGAGAGCATTTTCTGACAGGTTTAATTGTCAGTACCTGAACCATTGTCATATGGCGCACGTGCTGACTAATCGGGCCTGTCTTAGATATAGTTTTAGAATTAGGTAAATAGTTTTAAGTTTACTAACATTAGCTTTAAGATTTGTATTATTACCAACATCTATGATCCTTGTGGTCGAAATAATCGATTTTTATTTTTATTTTTTTTATTTTCTTTTTATTTTTTATAATATAAATGTATACAATTTCAATACATGCAATAAAATAATATATAAATAACTGATATATAACAAAAGATAAAGTAAAACATATAATATAGACATATACATACATATACATATATATATAAATATATAAACAAGTTTACATATCTACCCAAAAATACATATATAAATTACAAAATTTCTCAAACAATAATATAATGCTGATAAATACAATAATTATATATATTATCCTAACGGTGTCCGAACGATTGAGACAAGTAATGCTCTTAAAGAGTACAATAATTTGTGCCACACGTCTATGCAAAGAGAGGACATTCCAGAGCTTAATTTGCTTTGTCAGTCTTTTCTTATTCACTATTTCTACGTGTTCAAACAATGTCTAGCATTTTTTTCTTAATCTGGATCACAACATGTTGCAAAAGAGTAAATATTAAGTTACCAAATCATAGATTTAAAACATTAGAATAGAGGTTTTTTTTGGTAGATCATCATCATCATCATCATCATTACAGCCCTTCACAAGTCCACTGCTGAACATAGGCCTCCCCCGAAGAATGCCACAAAGCACGGTCCTGAGCCACCTGCATCCATCGACTTCCTGCATGTCTTACCAGGTCGTCACTCCATCTCGTGGGGGGACGCCCTACACTTCGCCTACCGGTACGAGGCTGCCACTCGAGAACCTTTCTTCCCCATCGGTTGTCGGTTCTTCGAGCTATATGGCCGGCCCACTGCCACTTCAGCTTACTAATCCGTTGGGCTATGTCGGTTACTCTGGTTCTACTGCGGATATCCTCATTCCTAAGTTTATCACGCAGAGAAACTCCGAGCATAGCCCTCTCCATAGCTCGCTGAGCGACCTTGAGCTTCCTCATACGGCCAGCAGTGAAGGACCACGTCTCAGTTCCATAAGTCATCACTGGCAACACGCACTGGTTGTACAATTTCGTTTTCAGGTTTTGAGGTATGTCTGACGAGAAGATGTGTCGTAGCTTCCCGAACGCTGCCCAGCCGAGTTGAATCCGTCGATTGACCTCTCGGTCGAAGTTGGACTTACCTAGTCGGACTATTTGTCCCAGGTAAACATACTCGTCAACAACTTCGAGCTTAGTGTTCCCAACAACTACCGGCATAGGTGTGACATGGACATTGAACATGATCTTTGTTTTGTCCATGTTCATCTTAAGACCTATCCGTTGGGAAACACTATCGAGGTCGTTGAGCATAGTGCTTAGGTCCTCCAGCGATTCTGCCATAAGGACTATATCGTCGGCAAATCGAAGGTGAGTGATGTACTCGCCATTGATGTTGATACCGTATCCTTTCCAGTCCAGAAGCTTGAAAACGTCTTCCAATGCAGCGGTGAAGAGTTTCGGGGATATGACGTCACCCTGTCTTACACCTCTCTGCAATTGGATAGGTTTCGTACTCTGGTTCTGTACTCGGATAGCCATCGTAGCCCTATTGTACAAGCACTTCAACACTTCGATATACCGACAGTCAACTTGGCACCGCTGAAGGGACTGCAGCACCGCCCAAATTTCGACGGAATCAAAGGCTTTCTCATAGTCCACATACGCCAGACATAGTGGCAAATTGTACAGAAGTATGTATGTGGTCTATGGTGCTAAAGCCCTTTCGGAAACCGGCTTGTTCGGGAGGCTGGAAGTCGTCAAGTCTGCGCGCGAGACGATTCGTAATGACTCTCGAAAACAGCACGTAGACGCGGCTCAGAAGGGAAATCGGTCTGTAGTTCTTCAAGAAAGCGTTGTCACCTTTCTTGAAGAACAAGACCACCGCACTTCTGCTCCACGCCTCCGGTGTAATGCCACCATGGAGGACGGAATTAAAGAGCTTCTGAAGGACTTCAAGTACCGGTCTTCCACCCGCTTTCAGAAGCTCCGCTGTAATTCCATCCTCGCCTGGGGCCTTACCGTTTTTAAGGTGCTGGAGAGCCATTCTAATCTCGCTCAGACTGACGTCCGGGATATCTTCGGAATAGTGTCGGATGAGACTCGCTCTTGGATCGTTACTCACACTTGCGTGTGGCTCCAACGATGACGTGTACAGCTGCCCATAGAACCTCTCAATCTCACTCAAAATCTCAGGTGTCCCGGAAACGATGCTGCCACATTCTGTCTTCAGGTTTGACAGGTGGCTCTTTCTGGCAGACAGATCTCTGGCAAAGACTTTGGAGCCTTGGTTCCGCTCGATCGCTTCTTCAATACGAGCTGTATTGAAGTTGCGTAAGTCCCGCCGCATGCATTTGGAGATCTGTCTGTTCAGATGCCTGTATGCTGTCAAGTCTGTTGAAGAATGTAGCTTCATCTCCCGTCTAACAGCCATGAGATTAAGAGTGTGATCGGAGAGTTTCTGTGTTCTTCTGCGGCGGGTCTTGCAGAACTTAGCTCCGACCGCATGGACAGTTTCCACGAGCTTGTCATTCATATCGTCCACTTCATTGCAGTCTTCTAGGCACTGAAAACGGTTTTGTAACTCGAGTTGAAAGGTCTCGGGACTTTGGAACAGAGCACGAGGGGGACGGAGCGTTGACTTCATTAGACGAGACCTCTCCAACTTAACGTTTAGGTTCAGTGTGCCTCTAACCATTCGGTGATCGCTACCAGTTTTCACCCTCGCGATCACGGAGACATCACTGAACAGTTGTCGTCTGGTCGTCATAATGAAGTCAATCTCATTTTTTGTCGAACCGTCGGGGCTCGACCAGGTCCACTTCCTGTGGGGCCGCTTCTGGAAGAAAGAGTTCATCATAAAGAGTCCCTCTTTCTCCATGAAGTCGGCCAGCTGCTGGCCCCTTGGGTTCCGTTGTCCTATTCCAAATTTCTTTACTTTCAGCTCACCGTTCTCTCTTGTGCCTAGTTTTGCATTGAAGTCTCCCATTAACACCGTATATTGGGTTTTGGAGGAATGCATGGCTCTAGAGATATCCTCATACATTTCCTCCACCTCCTCATCGGGGTGTGCCGAGGTTGGTGCGTAAACCTGTATGACCTTCAGCGAATACCGTTTGGTGATTCTGAGTATAAGGTACGCAACCCTCGTCGACACACTCCCGATCTTTACAACGTTGTTAACGAGAGACTTGTGGACGATAAATCCGACACCTCCTTGGGACAGATGGTCGCCCTCCCGGTGATAGAGCAAGTTGCCGGATTCGAGGATTACCGTGTCCTCCCCCTCTCTTCGGACTTCGGATAATCCTATAATATGCCAGCGCAACTTGTCTATCTCTTCTTCCAGCTCCACGATCTTCTCGTCAGTCCTCAGGGTGCGTGCGTTGTACGTTGCCAGGTCGAGTCGTCTAAGGTGGCAACCGAACCTCCACCGGAGATTCTTAGCACCCCCTGCCCCGCCGTTACCATGGTCGCCACCGTAGCCAGGAATAGCGGGGCCGCCGGGGACTGGGGGCCGTCTCTTTGTTACATTCATAGGGGGGTATTTGCCATAGTTGCCACGCTTGGCGAGCGGGTTGGCAACCGCAGTTTTTTTATTGTCTGGTTATTATCAGGAAGATGCTGCTGCCCATCTCCTGCCTGTTTCCCTTTGTCGCCTTTTACGACACCCACGGGAGGATATGGGGTAGTGGTATTCTTGACCGCCACTACACGGCTATTAATTAAATCAATTTATTTCCTTTTTACCAAAAATAACTTTATTTAATAAACGTTAGTAATTTCTACTGCATCATGGAGATATTTAAAGACATAAATAGCACAGGGCGAAATACACAGGCCGAAAAGAAATTGTAGGCATGCACTCAACATCAACGTAGCACTACCGATCTATCTTATTAGCAATTTCCAATTTTAACTAATATTAAGTCTGAGAATGGAATAAATTAGGATCAGCTATTATATAATTAAAGATTGTTAATTCCGCGAACTTTTGACATTTACGTTGCTGAGCAATTAACTTTGGATAAATATATTTAAATAATAGTCATTTTAATTTTAAATGTCCTTTTATTAATATACATACCATATATAGTCAAGGCTATGTTAAGGAGAACCGAAGAAGGTTGATTAATTTTTTATTCAACAAAATTAGCAGTGTAAAAAATATCATAAGCATCTATGTTTCTAAACATTTTATCGGATGCAAATCAATTTTATTAATGTGTATCTATTAAAGTAGATTTGTGTTTGGAAACAGATTATTTCAATTTAATATTTCTTCTTTCTTTTAAAAGTTATTATATTTATGTATCATCAAATATTGCGATAAATCTGATCTATATTTGTCAACACATAAATTATGTTAAAATTCAGTCATGTACATGCTATTTACAATAAATGTACCGTGTCACCTGCAGGGGTAAATGATATTTTAAGACCACCATCATTCATTCTCTAAACCATTTCCCATTATCTGGGGTCGGCGCAGTAAATCTTTTTGTTCCATTCCTTTCATTCTCATATCACTCTTCACACAATCGATCCATCTTTTATTCGGCCTTCCTCTGCCCGTGTGTCCCTCCACGTTCATATTCAACACTCGTTTTGTGACATGACTTTCATTCCTCCGCATCACATGCCCAAACCATGCCAATCTGCTTCCTCTCACCTTTTCTACCACTGGCGCTACTTTCAGGCTTCCTCTTATATACTCATTCCTTATCTTATCCATCCTTGTCACACCACACATCCATCGTAACATTCTCATTTCATTCGCATGCAGTCTATTTTCATCCTTCTTCTTGACGGCCCAGCATTCACTTCCGTACATGACGACAGGTCGGATGATCGATTTGTAAATTTTCCCCTTCAGCCTTATTGGCATTCGGGGATCGCACGTTGTGGCTGTGACCTGTCGCCATTTCATCCACCCTGCGTTAATCCTATGCTGCACAGCTCTATCTATTCCGCCGTCGCCTTGAATGAGGGAACCGAGGTACTTGACATCTGAGCAGATAGGCAGTATAGCGCCATCCAACGACATGGGTACAGGACTGGAAAGACCGCCGAAATCACAGCACAGATATTCGGTTTTGGATCTGCTGATCTTCAGGCCAACACTTTCCAGCCTCCGTTGCCACCCCGTCAGTCTGCTCTGTACCTCGATGCCCTCTTCCCCGATAAGCACGATGTCATCGGCAAAGAGCATGCACCAGGGTGCCTCATCCTGCAGGTCCGACGTCAAAGCGTCCATAATCAGTAGGAAGAGGTAAGGGCTCAGTGCCGACCCTTGGTGCAGCCCTACCGCCACATCGTTACTGCCCGTAGTTCCCGCGGCAGATCGTACACATGTACGGGATGCTCTGTACATAGCACGGACCAACCTCACATACTTCCCAGGCATACCTTTCATCTTTAACGCCCACCACACGACCTCACGGGGAACCCGATCGTACGCCTTTTCAAGGTCGACAAAAACCATGTGCAGATCTTTATGCACGCGCTTGTACTTTTCGCACAATTGGCGTAATGCGAAAATGGCATCTGTCGTACCTCGACCGGGCATGAATCCGAACTGGTTTTGTGTTATCTCACACTCTTCTCTCATTCTTCTCTCTATTACTCTTTCCCAGACTTTCATCGTATGTGACATGAGCTTTATTCCCCGGTAACTGCTGCAGTTTTGAACGTCTCCTTTGTTTTTAAAAATGGGAACCAGTATACTACTGCACCATTCCTCAGGTATTTGTTCTTCCTGCAACAATTTACCGAAAAATAAACTCAACCACTTCCATCCGCCTTCAGCAACTTCCACACTTCTACTGGTATTCCATCTGGGCCGACCGCCTTCCCATTCTTCATATTCCTAACAGCCATTTTTACTTCTTCCACACTAATTTCTCTCACTAAGCCCATATTCACTGGTGGGTTTTCAAGCATACCATTCCATTCATTCTCCTCATTCATCAATTTCTCAAAATACTCCTTCCATCGCTTCTTTATACTTTCATCGTCAGTCAAAATCCTTCCAGAATCATCTTTTATACATTTTACATGTGAAACATCTCTTCCATTCCTTTCTCTCGCTCTTGCAATTTGAAAAAGTCGTTTCTGACCTTCGGGGCTTTCAAGGGACCGATATAATTTATCGTGCGCCTCTGCCCTACAAATAGCAACTTCCTTCTTCGCTCTCTTCTTACATTCTTTATACGCCCCTCTCTTACTTTCTTTTATGGATTCATTCTGGTCTTCTACGCTCTGCCATTCTTTAAAGGCATTTTTCTTTTCTCTCAAAACTTCTCTAATACTTTCACTCCACCACCACCCATCCTTATCTATCATACGCTTCCCTTTTGTTTCTCCTAACACCTTCCTTGCCACACTTCTGATACAATCAGCCATTTCCTTCCAGCACTCATTCACACTCATTCCTTCCATATCACCCATCTCTATCATCTTGTTTACAACTAGCTCTCTAAATTCACTTGCATACCCCTCCTTATGCAGCAAATGCCACTTTATTTTGGGTGGGGGACGATCCTTATGTTTGTTGAGGCGAACAGTTAAGCAGATGTCGGCCAGCAGAATTCGGTGCTGGGATACTAAGTCTTCACCTGGAAGCACTTTGCAGTTTTTTACACTCTTGATTTGGTTCCGTCTTATCAGAAGATAGTCGATCTGTGTCGCGTGGTGGCCACTTTTATAAGTAACAAGATGCTGATCTCGTTTTTGGAACCACGTGTTTACTACAGCCAGGTCGAAAGCACATGCTGCTTGCAGAAGAACTTCCCCCTCACGGTTCCGCACTCCGTACCCCCATCCACCGTGTACTCTTTCATACCCGTCATTCACTCTCCCTACATGTCCATTAAAATCTCCTCCCATATAAACATCCTCACGCTCCGGTATTCCCATCATCATACAATCAAATTCCTCCCAAAACTTCTCTTTCACACTCTCTTCACAGCCTGTTTGCGGAGCATACACACTTACAACATTCACTACTTTGTTTTCAATCATTAATTTAACAACTATCATTCTGTCATTTACTCTTTTCACATCTGTCACTCGTTCTTTCATTCCACTATCTAACACAACTCCTACTCCATTTCGCTTCCCATCACTTCCACAATAATAAAACTTGTATCCCTCCCCAATCTCTCTTGCTTTATTGCCCTTCCATTTTGTTTCCTGCAAACAGGCAACATTCACTCTTCGTCGTTTCAAAACATCTGCTAACTCTCTTCCTCTTCCAGTCATCGTACCTATATTCCAGCTTGCAAACCTCACTCTGACATTCTTCTCTCTCCGGGCTCGCCTCTTACGTCGCACCCGCTCCGTAAGGTGCGACAACTCTTGCCCACTTCCCACAGGAGCCGGGTGCTGCCCCTGCGCGTCGCCTGCGGGGTACGCCCTAGCCCTGTCATATGTCCCACAACTCGTACTATTCATTTACTGCATGGGATTTGGCAAAAGTTTTACAGTCGGCCGCCTGCCTGACACCAACCCTCTTTGGGTATGCTATTGCTGGTAGAGGAAGCTACCATTTTGGGAAAAGGAAAAAGAAGTTTGGGGGTAGGAGCATAGGTGTAAGGATACTGTTATCTCGGCAGGAAAGGTATGAGAATAACAGTAGCTCGGGGAGCCGGGGTCGCGTACCCGTATTCCATACCAGGATCACCGGAAAGGTAGACCAGCATGAGAACCCCCTGACGTACACCATCATCATAAATTCTACAATTAATTTCATAATGAAGTTTTAGACAAATAATTGTTTAGCTTTTCTAGATACACTAGTAATTCGGGATTCTAAACATAACTTGAACCATACTGTCGAAAAATATTCATACCAACACCTAGCTAACGGCTATAGCTACAGTGAGAATATCTTTGTTTAGGAGAGTACGAGAGTTCTGTGACAGTAAGTTCCTGGCCGCCGAGCTCCAGCACGTCAAGCAAGTTATGCACAACAACAAGCTTCGGCTCCTACGCCTAAGTCACAGCGACCGAGTGAAACCCACCACTTCGAGCGTGTGCCTGCTATACTACAGTATGTTAGAAGTGTTACAGACAAGATTAGCTATATCTTGAAGCAAGCATCTATAAAAACATACTTCAAAACGCCGCTAAACGATTAGCTGGTTTTACCATCCCTCAAGTTAAATAACCCTCTACAAGATGCAGAAGTGCACAAGCTTGATGATGATTGTGGTCTTTCTTATATAGGAGTAGGGTTCCATTACTGCCTAGGAATTTGATTGCTTGGTTTTAAAAAAACGTTACCCCTACACTAGGATTTTCTCCTGTATCATGGAGGCAGTTTACAAACATAATTTTTTTTTATAGGAGAGGGGGCAAACGAGCATGCGGCTCACCTGATGGTAAGTGACTACCGCCGCCCATGAACAACTGCAACACCAGGGAAATCGCAGATGCGTTGCCGGCCTTTTAAAAAGGAGTAGGCTCTTTTCTTGAAGGTCCTAAGTCGTATCGGTCCGGAAAAATCGCTGGTGGTAATCGATTCCACAAGGAAGTTGTGCGAGGAAGAAAACTTCTTCTAAATCGCCCAGTGGTGGACCGCCAATCATCCAGATGGTATCGCGAGTTTTGTCGCGATGTTCGATGGTGAAATTGGGCGGCTGGAATTAGTCCGAACAATTCCTCAGAGCACTCCCCGTGATAGAAGCGATAAAATACGCAAAGAGATCCAACATCTCTATGCAGTGCCAATGAGTCAAGCCGATCGCAAAGAACTCGATCGTCGACGATTCGAACCGCTCTGCGCTGGATGCGGTCAAGTAGAAGGAGCTGGCACTGGGGAGCCCCTGCCCAGAGATGGGAACAGTATTCCATGTGAGGCCTTGTAAAGTTGCAAGCGGTGTGCCGGCATGAAATACTGTCCCGCTCTGCTGAGCACGCCAAGTTTTTTAGAGGCCAACTTGACCTTCTCTTCCAAGTGACCACGAAACTGCTCGTCACTGTCGCCAATGTCGACGCCAAGGATCCCGAAACTGGCTGAGGTGACAAGGGGAGTGCCTTGAAACTGAGGAGATACGACAAAGGGGTTCTTTTTAGCGGTAAACGCGCAAACTTGTGTCTTCTGGGTATTGAACTGGACTAGATTTAGTCGACCCCAGTCTGAGACTTTGTTCAACAAAGTTTCGACTTCAGACACAAGTTTGTTCCGGGAAAACGTACTCGGCGACGTCCCGAGAAATATTGGCACGGCCGGTGTATAAAGCATCACCAGTGCTGTCGTCCGCATAGCAATGAATGTTACTGGTTTGCAACATATCATTGATATGCAGAAGAAACAGCGTTGGTGATAGCACGCAGCCTTGTGGAACACCAGTGTTAATGGACTTGTAATCGGAGCATGCACCGTGTACTACGACCTTGATGCTCCGATCTGCAAGAAAACTGGTGATCTAATTGCACAATTTCTCGGGAAGCCCATAGGAAGGGAGCTTCGAAAGAAGCGCTTTGTGCCAAACCCGATCGAAGGCCTTCGCTATGTAAAAATTAACGGCCAATGCCTCCCCCTTGGACTCCACTGCCTCCGCCCATCTATGAGTTAGGTAACCTAAAAGATCACCAGCTGAGCGACCTTGACGGAAACCGTACTGGCGGTCACTAATCAGCTGGTGATCCTCAAGGTACGGCATGAGCTGGCTATTAATAATGGTTTCCATTACTTTGGAGAACAAGGAGGTGATAGCAATAGGCCTGTAGTTGGACGGATCTGAGCGGTCGCCTTTTTTAGGGATCGGGTGCACCAAAGCTGTCTTCCATGAGTTCGGGACTAGTCCAATGGACTAGGAGTACCGGAAAAGACGCGTTAAAACCGGTGCCAACTCCGGAGCACACGTCTTCAGCACAATAGGTGGGACTCCATCAGGCCCACTCGACTTGTAGATGTCCAGGAAGAGGAGTGCTTTGCGAACCAAACACTGTGTGAATCGCACAACCGGCATGGAGCACTCACACCGCGGGATGGTCGGCTGTGTTTTCCCCCCGTCATCTAGAGTCGAGTTGGAAGCAAAAAGAGAGCCCAGCAGATCGGCTTTCTCTTTTGCGTCATGGGCCAATGAGTCGTCCGCCCTGTGCAGATATGGCAGAGATGGCTGACAGATGTTCCCTTGGACAGCCTTGGCGAGAGACCAGAATGCACGTGTTCCCGAATGGAGGTGAACTAGTTTCTTGCCAATTCTGCCGATGTGCTCTGACTTTGCCTTGGCAATGACACTTTTGAAGGACCTGGAGGCGGAATTATACTTCTTATTATTTATTAAGAGCGCTGGTATTTACACCCCGAGACGTTGATGCTTCGGCCTAGGTTCGGTAGCACTCCTGCTTATAGCGTGATGAAATTTTGCAGGAGTGACCAAACCATGGCTGATTTCTGCCTCCGATAGGCACCACAGATGATAGAATAAATAATTCCAATCCCTAAAGTACCACATCAGCGACAGGATCAGCAACAACGTTGGGATCATTCGGCGCGAAGCAAACCCGCCCCCAAGGGTAGGATGGAAAAAAAAGACCGCATCCCGTCCCAATCGGCCGACCTATAGTGCCAAACACGGCGGCAAGCTGCAGATCGCATTCGCGATTGGAGCGTGAGTGGCACCGTACTCCGGATCAGATAATGGTCCAAAGAGCCTAAAGGGACATCAACGGAGACCTGATATCCGTCCGGATGAGAGTTCAGCAGAAGGTCCAACAGGGAAGGCACATGATCCTCCACATCTGGGATCCGCGTAGGCGAAGTAACCAGTTGTGTCAGACCATATGCCAAGGCAAAGTCATAAACAGATCTTCCCGGCCGGATTCGGCGTGGTGGACGTTAAAATCGCCAAGAATCACGATCTCTGCGGATAGGACCTGTTGTAGCACGGAGTCTGCAGCCATTTGGACGTGGTCGATGAGGCGGTCTGTGTCGGCATTATCGCTAAGGGACCTATAGAGGCACCCGTAGACGCGGGGATGGTCGTCGCTGTCTACGCGTAGCCATAGGATGGACCGGACCTTCAAGACTGCCGAGGCGTCGAAAACAGATGTCCTCTCTGACGTACACGCAAACTCCAGCCCGGGGCACAAACGAGTGTTCTAATTTGTACCCCGGGTAGGAGAGATACGAAGTATCAGCCGGAGAGGACACCTGTGTCTCGGTTAGAAAGAGCAAGGCCGGCTTAGCTATCTCCAGATGGTAATGGACGGCGTTAAGGTTTGAATGAAGTCCCCTGATATTGCAGAAATCCACGGAAAGCGTGGCAGGGGTTGCCTTTGTCTTCTTGCTCCGCTTGCCCCGAGCAGGTTTCGTCTTGAGCGTAATTTCGCCCCCCCCCCCCCCCTCCCGCCCCCCCAGAATACGCGGGGCAGCCTGAGCACCCACGCCCAGGAGTGGAGTAGTTTGGTCGTGGATGCTCAGTGAGGGATTCTCCAGGGGTGCTGGTACCCTCCTGGGGTAGAAAAATTGCACAAGGATAAACATCCTGACCCGGAACAATTATTTGTAGGTCATACAAATACTTGTTCCGTGCGGGATTTGAACCCGAGGCCCTAGCGCTACAACTCATTGCTAAGCCACAGTGCCACGAAGCAGTCTTGTTCCTTTTTTGTTCCTTTTTTCATTTTTTACTCTCTTAAATATTTCAGTATAATAACTATCTATGGAGCATTCCATATTAATCCTCAGAGGAGACGACAACGCATTTCCTTTGTTTGAAGTTGGCGGCATGTATGAATATCGACCGCAGTAGTCACTCACCATTCCTTTGTAACTTCAATTTTATATTAAGAATTATTATATGTTCTAAAGCTAACGTGAAACCTATACTCCGTGAAGTATGCAATCTGCGAACGTGTTCAGCCTCTCATCTCTGTGAGAGGGTTATTGAGCAATTTGTCCGCCTCCCTGCTCCAGTTCATATATATTAACATACGGGCCTCGCCCACAGAATGCTTCATATATTTGCTACAGTTGTCGCGCTTGACAGGCGGGTTGGCAACGGCAGTTTTTTTTATTTTTTAGTTGTTATTAGGAAGACGCTATTGCCCATCCCCTGGACTGTTTCAAGTGTCGCCTTTTACGACACCCACTAGACGATACGGGGTAGTGGATATTAAAACACAACAGATTTTATTAATGTACATAATATTACGTAGGTCACTCAATAAGTTTTGAGAAATTTAAAAATGGAACGCACCCGTGTTATATGTTTCTAAAAAGCAAATTTATTTCAAAATCGAACTACATAAGCCAATTGCTCAATGTTAAAAAAAAACAAACAAAAAAAAAACTGGCTAAAGTGTTTTCAGAGTTGGTTTAGAATGGAACTTTGTATAGAGCATGATGGAGAATATTTTGAAAATATGTAAAATAAATATTAATAGTATTGAGAATACTTTTTGTGTATCTTAAAAGTTATTGAGTGTCCTACTTATTAGTGGGATGCGCACTGCACAGATAATTGATTTCGGGAAAAGCATTGAAATCGCGGGCACAGCTAGTAAGCTAGAAAATAGTAACATTAGGACCTAACCCAAACATACCACTGCAACACACCCACGGCCATGGATGCTGCAAATACTCCAAACCTCTGATATTTAGGTACAAGCTGATAATAAGCGCTGTAGCTTTAACTGAACCTTCTATAACTAATAATAATTTATTGTATAAGTCTTCTTCGTTTTCTATTATTTATATTGGAATAATAAATTAATAATATTATATAATAAGATACCAACATTTTTAGAAATGGTAATGAATGTCTTCAAAATTTGAGTAAGTTTAATTTACGTATACCCATTAGATATCCACGTAACAAAATAACTCCTCTTGATAACCTTTTCGTAAAACGGTATTCGACTTCAGTTCCTCTAAAGTAAAGGAGAGGGATTCTAAAATTAGCACCATATTCCGAGGTTTTTAGAAAAACTGCGATTACGAGCCATCTACAAGATATATTTTACAGCAAGATCTCTTATTAAATTTTATCAATAACTTTGCGTTAGTAGTAGTATCGAACCGGGGCGGTACCACGACCTCACAGAAAACCAGCGTGAAGTAGAGGTTTACCTCTGCGTTTCGCTTGGTGAGTGCAGGTGGCCGGAGGCCCTTTTTACTGGAAATGAGGCATTCCATCTTAGTCCTCACGGGTGACAACGCATCTACATTTTGATTTGTAATAGAGGATAGATGTAGATGTCTATGGGCCGCAGCAACCACTTACCATCAGGTGGACTGTGTGCTCGTTTGTCACCCTTATCGTATAAAAAAAATCATGTGTTATATCATCGAATATCAGGAGTAATGTGTATAAATTCTAAAATAATTGGTTAGTTTTGCGTCAGCAGCTGATCTGAACCCACGCTTCATACATTTTGGATCTTATGCATTCGAGTACCACGTTTTTTTTTAAATAGTGGTTTTTTCGATTATTTTTGAACCGTGTGTAATTATGTAAGTTAAACTATCTCATGGATTATATTTCTAATCGAAAAAACTAAACTTTTGTATGTCTTCTGGATAAATAAAAGTTAAAATACGTCTTTAAATACTGTGGCATTAGGGGTCAAATATTTCAACCGGCTCCTTTTTCCAAAGTATACCGCGAAATAGCGATTTCAGATAATTTGTTTTTTTTTTTAATTTTCGGGGTTGTATTTAAGATTAAGCCATTGCTACTTTGGGTTTGACAATTTGAAAACACAATGGATACTAAAATCCATTTCCGATTTATACTTTTGCGTTTAATTCATTAATTAAAATTTTGATCTATTTATGGGAAAGCTAGAAGGAGAATTTAAGTTCATACACAATTCGACGTAATTTTTAGCAGGTATTATAATATATTTAAGATGACTGCAATTAAGTATTCGTCTATATATAAATTATGCAAAATACGAAATTAGGACACGAGATTTTTCTGGTATGAAACGCTATTTCGATGTATAGTATATGTCGGGATAAGGTTCTATAAGCAGCTTATTCATCGGCATATACACACTCAAAATAAAGAGTGTTCACAATTTTACGCAGTTTGGTATGCACTTTCCGTTAGATTCAATTACACGTAGGTAGGTAAGTACTTGTAAACATTTATGGATAATAATACACAAACTACATCATTTTACACAATATCCTGCTTTAGAAAGAGCCACATATTGTTTGTACTATTGTAGTAATACGACGAGAATTAAAATAAATAAAATTGATTAGTAACTAAGTATATTAGATAAAAATATGATTTTATTTCATAAGTATGAAATGTTTAAATATTAAGTTATGAGAATATATGCTTAATACGCAATCAGTCCATATATTCCCACAAATTTTCATATACCTACATAATAGTGCAATTATAATACTTCTGGAAAATTTGCTCTTACTGTAGGTTTGGTAAAATAAAATCAAAATTGGTCAACAATACTTTGTTAATTAATTAATTAATTGCATTGTTACAAATAAAGTTAACTTCTCAGGTCTATACCCACGGGAATGATTATTAATTTTTTTTTAAATATTAATAATTTTGGTTGCAGGATAATGAGCACCATTTATTATTCTTCCTACCTTTTTCCTTTGCATTTTGTACACTCCAAACTAGGACCAAATACATTGGAATAAGGATTTTTACGTCAGAATAAGGTGCCTACGACTTCTTGATCTAATAGCCAAACTTATTGTCTATTTCAAGAGTAGAAACAATAATGGTTCTAATAAAAATCGCCAAACCTTCAAAAGGGTAAAATAAATGCTTAATTTTCAATCTCCTTTCAAATTTTAGTAAAACTAACGCGGAAATAGGTGCCTTCACCTTACATCTATAGGAAATTTATTATATCCTTGTCATATTAAAATACATACGTGTCATACTTTTATTTATAGGAAGAATGTATATAATACTAGCTGTTCCTCGCGACTTCGCCCGCGTGTAATTTAGGGTTTTAATTTTGTTGCGCGGAACCCTAATTATTTTTCAAAAACATAAGTAGCCTAAGTTACTCCTTATAACGTGAGCTATCTACCAGTGAAAGTCCCGTCAAAATCGGTCCAGCCGTTTTGGAGATTAGCCGGAACAAACAGACAGATAAAATTTAAAAAAATGTGTTTCTGTTATAGGTACCGTATACACTTTCATATGCAATGAGTAAAAAGCTGTTACTTTAACATTACAAACAGACAGTTCAATTTTATTTATGTGTTTCTGTTATAGGTACCGTATACACTTTCATTTGCAATTAGTAAAAAGCTGTTACTTTGACATTACAAACAGACACTTCAATTTTATTTATTTGTATAGATGTGTATAATAATATTAAAATAAATTTCCGAACTTTATAAAAAAATTAGAAGGAAACAAGTTTAAAACTTCATTGACTGAATGGCTGCAATAAAAGTGTTTTTATAATTTAAAAAAATATTTAGAATTAATGTAATTTTAGGTTAGTTGAGGAAGTACAAATTGTTTAAGATTTGCATGTCTGTATGTGTACTCTATACACAATACTAGGCTATAATATAATTGTAACACCATCTCGTACCAAATTGTATAGTTTATTTTTGCTACATTTAATTATATTTTAAGAATATTTACTAACTTGAGTAGATAACTCAAAAAAAAACGATACATAATGATTTCAAACTTTTGATATTTTGAGTAAGATTGAGACGTTGCGTAGACAGCTGTTTACACTGTCGTTAGAGCCACAGACAAGTGTGAGTAACGATCCAAGAGCAAGTATCATCCGATACTATTCTGATGATATACCGGACATTAGCCTGAACTAGATTTCTTTGGAATTACAATGGACAGTGGAATTACAGCGGAGCTTCTGAAATCGGGTTGAAAACCGTTACTTATTATCCTTCAGCAGCTCTTTATTTCCGTCTACCGCGGTAATACTACTCCAAAAGTGTAGTGTTTTACGCCCGTGCCTCGGAAAGCACGTAAAGCCGTTGGTACTCTCACCGGTCTGGACGGATTTTTGCTCCATCGGACAGTGAGGTTGAGGAAATACAGAGCGCATATTATGTTGTGCTTGTGTACACACTCGTGCACAAAAATCCTGTCCTGCGCATCTGCGCAAGGATTATAGTGCGCGAGAATATGCTGCAAAAATGAAGAAAGCAAAGCTAGCCATCTAACTAGCTCTGCTTTCTTTCTTTTTCTAAATATCTGTTACTAATTTATAATAAATCTTACTTTTTATTTTAATTGTTCTGTATTTAATTAAATTTCGTCAAATGTATCTTTTAAACACCATTATTAAATTCCTCTAATATGACTTTATAAAGCTTCGGATTATCAGAAGGGAGGCCAGAAACAAAGCGAAATGGAAGAAAGTTGTTGAGAAGGAAATGACCACCAAGGGTTGTAGCGATGCGAAATGATTAAAGGACGACGAAAGCCATCAGATGTAACTATTAAACACAATTTTGTTAATATTTATATTCGTATAGTAACTAATAACACATCTATCACATTTCGTTTGCTTTGAGCATAACTGATAATACACGTATACGTATATAATAATTATATTCATCATCATCATCATCATCATTACAGCCTTTCATAAGTCCACTGCTGAACATAGGCCTCCCCCAAGGAATGCCACAAAGCACGGTCCTGAGCCACCTGGATCCATTGACTTTCTGCATGTCTTACCAGGTCGTCACTCCATCTCGTGGGGGGTAATAATAATTATATTAATCGGGACCAATCCACCTGCCAAGCATGGCGAATACAGCTAATCTCTGCGTCAATGGGTTAGGCTTATATCCCACATTGGACTATTGCAGAATAATAAAGCAAAGGAAAAATAATTAATAATTATAGTTAGCTCCGCTTTTCGTCGCTAAATTAAATATTTTATTGTAAATCTGGTATGAATACAAGACGGTACGGCTGTCTATTGAAAACCACTAGATCTTCCTTGTTCTATTCATAAATCACCTCTTACAACACTCATGGGACAATGTAGGCCAATAGTTTCTCATATAACACCGTCATGTAGGTAATAATCATTATGCTAAAATATCACCAAATTGCTCATTAAATTGGAAAATAAATGTTTTTGTTAATATCACATACAATAGTAATACTTTAGTACTAACAGCGAGGTAAATATTTTTAGTATAATAAGATTTTTTTTGGTTTACTGTGGTACTCTTTAGTTTATCGAAATTTTTGTTTCGTGGCCTTCAGATATTATTCGCCTTGGAATAAATGGTCACTTATCGAATTAAAACCTGTATATTGTTTTCTAAAAAAAAAGAGAGTAAAGAGCCTCCCTACTTTTTTCCTTTAAGAACATTTTTGATAGTGATGTTTTTCTAGCTGATTCTGACAACAACTTAAAATACACTTTTAAATATTCTGTAGATAGGTTGCGACAAGAATGCGATTTAATATGAATTACAATAAAAAGAGGGAAAGCCCATTTACGGTTGTATGTGCTGCATGATACAATTCATTAAATTTAATTCATTATAAATCTCCGGTTCGCTCCCTGAGCGGCCGTCACTCGAACGTTGCTGGTTTTTACTTCCAAGAATTGTTTAAACCGGTGAAAGCCTCGCGTAACAGGTGCTATATATAACGAAATAACTTGTATATTATCAGACATCAATGGTACAATTGAGGTTTTATGTTCACCAATTTGTATTTTTTTTCACGTACCAAATATTGTGTTGATGTTAATAAAAATATTATGTAAACGGTTGGGAAGTACATATATAATGCACTAGCTCTTCCCCGCGACATCGCACGCGTGGAATTTTTTCGCTCTTAACTCTAGAATAAAAGTGGCCTAAGTTCCTCCTTATAACATCAGCTATCTACCAGTGAAAGTCCCATCCAAATCTGTTCACAGGTTTTTGTGATTGCGATTTCGCGATGCGTGTGAACGCCAAAATAGCTCACAGATGACAGACGTTTTTCAGACTTACCTAACATTTATCGTTATATTTTAGCCAATTTACACAATATTTTTATGAATTATGTGTTATTATGATGTATAATATAATATTAGTAGGATAAGTAGGATTATGACATCACGATATTGAGGAAATGTTGAAGAACCTTATTCGTAAGGACATCAAAAGTAAAAGAAATATTACAAAAACAAACAAATCTTCATCACAGAAACAAAGAAATATTCAGTGATGTCTATAGTTCGTGTTGATTGACTATTTTCGTACGGTGAGTGACGAATTTTCTTTTCCCTCGTTGCCTCAGCCAGTATCGGAATCCTCAGCGTCGAAATATCGAATGACATTCAGTTCCACAGTCACTTAGAAGGGAAGACCAAATTGATCTCTTAAAAACTTGGTGTGCTTTGTAGAGCGGGACAGTATTTCATGTCTTCATACCGCTTGCAACTTTACAAGGCACAATTTCGGCCTTACATGGAATATTCCCATCTCTGGGCTGGCGACCCCAGTAACAGGTCCATTCCCTTGATCGACTTCAGCGCAGAGCGGCTCGAATCGTGGAAGACCGAGTCCTTCCTAATCGGCTTGACTCACTGGAGCTGCATATTCTATCGCATCTACCACGTGGAGTGCTCAGAGGAATTGTTCGGACTAATTCCAGCCGCTAAATTTCACCATCGCACATCGCGACAGCGATTTACTTACTAGCACAACTTTCTTATGAAATCGGTTACCACCAGCGATTGTTCTAAACCGATACGACTGAGGGACCTTCAAGAAAAGAGCCTACCATTTTTTAAAAGGCCTTTTTCTGCTTCATAATCCGTCAGGTTAGATACCACCCTCTCAAATATTTCTGCCGCCAAATAGCAATGCCTTTTTTACGTGGGAAAATGCCTCCGCGTACCCGCCTCTAGGGGCCAAGGACGGGTTATGTCGGACTCGCACCGACTAAAACGCCCTGGCGTTCCACCTTCGCCGCATATTGACAGGGCCACGGGGACGCCTTCGCACACATCCGCAAGCAACCCCTCCTTGTAGTAGTCCTTCTTTTCCCCATTCTACTTCTCAGGCAAGGCGCATCAGGAACACAAGACACGCCTTCCTCCGCGGCCTCTAACTACACCTGCGTAACGCCCTCCTACCCCCGAATTCGATAAGTCCATGGGGCCAGGAAAATCGAGCGCTTCGTAGTACCCGCTTTATCGACCCCAGCAGCAGATCTGGTCTTTCGCTCCGCCGCTAACCAAGTTTCGGCCGCGGAGGGTAGGGAAAGCGGCGCCTCGCAATACCGACACTCCTCTCCCCCCGCGGCCCTACCACCACCGCATCAACGGTGCGGTACCGTCAGAGTCGCAGAGGATAGAGCGATTGGCGCATTGCCATACAAACACTTCTCTTCCCCCGCGACTAAGTAGGGGGAGAGGGCACCCCTAAGAAACTCTTCGAACGTTCCCCAAACTAGGTAAGACACATCATTTTATTTTATCGAGCGGATGTACGCAAGGTAATTTTTTACCTACTTTAATATAGTGGATTTCCTGAAAGTAATGCCTGATTCTATTAATATTTAAACTGTTTTATTCTTTCTTTTATTTTAACGTTACCTCCGCAATAGGATTTTGCCGGAATATAGCGCGAGCACGCGGCAATCATTTGTAATAGTAATAATTTGCAGTCAGAAATGCCCCTCCGCCCGGCTGATGGTAAATTAGTATTTTTAAAGATCACCTTGAATTTAATGCATCTTCCATATCCTGTAGAATTTGACATTATTGGTGTGGTTGTATGATAAGATAGTGGCGGCTGTTTTTTTTATATTTTTTTTATTTAAAAAGAAAACCTCTGTCGACGAAGAAGTCCTTAAAAATAAATCACGTTGGTTCTGAAGATAAAAAAGGGTCTGAAGAAAGTTTAAAGATGGTAGTGGAACAACGATGTCGATATGTACGTGTCTGAAGTAACCAATTAGAAGTTCAAAATTGTCGAGAATAGCGGAGTTGTGGCACGACACTTTGGCAAGTTGACACGTCTCGCAAGTGAGAGCCCATTCTTTGCAATCTTTGTTGACAGAAGGCCAGACGAGTGATAAAAGACTAAGGTTATGCGACCTGGTAAATGCTTGTTACCGGAAAGGAGCATTTGGATATGAACGAAACTCGCGTGTATACGTCGCAGTGATAGGTTGCATCCCTTATGACGAAGCTCCTAATCTGTTTCTTACGACTTGGCAAGAGCTTTGAAATCTTGCTTGACGACTATTCTCACGGTGCTATACAAAAGTGCAAAGCAGTTGCTTGTGTTCCGTGAACTACTAACCACGCTGGGGTAGCTTCTTTCCTTATAAAAATGCGCAAGCGCAAGTCAAACAACCGGGCAACCGGATAACCAGGCGGCAGGTGGTACTTCAACCCTAGTTGGCGCTGTTCCACGCATTTGAAATAAATATTTTGCTTCGTCTTTAGTAATGCGTACAGAAAATGAGTGGAGTAATCTGCCGGCGTCTGTTTTTCCGTCTGATTACAATCTGGGCGTCTTCGAGGCAAGAGTTAATAGACTTTTGTTATGGTATTACAGTAGTTCCCGATAATTAGCCATCCAGTGCTCTTTCAGCTTCTTATTGAAAAAGGCAAAGGGAAAACCATTGGCCATCAATCAATTCCTGGAGACAGGATACAATGTGAACACTGAAACCTTTATAAATTTCGGCGAACACAGTTTTTTCGATCCATGGTTCTAAAACATTTAGATGAGTATTGGCAAAATATGAGTAATTCAAAAATTGTCATAAAATAGGTCACACTTTAATGGAATAAAGTGGTAGTTTACAAAATAAAAAAATAAATATGTCCTTCCAGTAAATTTCATATTATTTTATTTAGTTGCAGTAACTAAACGTATAAATATATGTTTTTTATGTTTATGACGTCATAAACTGTAGCCACATTTTATTTTCAGGCTAACCACAATTGAGCTACACGTGGTAGAGCCTTGTTACACGTGGTAGAGTCTTGCTACGGCTACATTAATAGTATACTTGTTTTTTTTTTATAGGAGAGGGAGCAAACGAGCATGCGGCTCACCTGATGGTAAGTGACTACCGCCGCCCATGAACAACTGCAACACCAGGGGAATCGCAGATTGCCGGCCTATTAAAAAGGAGTAGGCTCTTTTCTTGAAGGTGTAACACGAATGTGTCGGCTCGACCGGGGAAGGACCACGCTCTCACAGAATACCAGCGTAAAATAGCAGCTTAATGCTGCTGTGTTTCGTATGGTGAGTGTAGAGAACCGGAGACCCTGAAAAAGAGGCATTCTATTCGAGTCCTCAAGGCTGAAAATGCATCTGCATTTTAATTCGCAAACGAAGATAGATGTAGATGTGTATGGGCTACAGCAACCACTTACCATGAGTGGTCTGTGTGCTCGTTTGTCACCCTTATTCTATAAAAAAAGTTGCTTTTGAATTCATTCTAAAATTTTGATGCAGTGTAGTGAATCCAATTCAGGTGAATCGCTTCATGATCAATATCACATGATAACTCACGTCTAAATTGAATAATTTAGTCAGAGTTTTACAACTATCTAAGTCCAAAGCTGAATTACTAGGTTCACGACTGCAACAATTGATAGTACTCTGTCCTGGGGGGTTCATATCTCCGAAACATGCCCTAAAGTCTCAGGGTCTTTACGTTCTCTTCATCGCTTGAAAAATTTTCTCCCCTTTAAGACTAAAATTATGCTTGTACAGTTACTTATACTACCAATCATTGATTATGTTGACGTGTGCTACTCGGATTTAAACCAAAATCTTCTTAACAAGCTACAGCGCCTACTCAACAATTGCGTCAGATACATTTTCAATCTTCGTAAATTTGATCATATCTCTCACTATCGCTCTCGCCTTAAATGGCTCACTATTAAACAGAGGCGTGACTCTAGAATTTTGCTTGTTCTCTTCTTTATCTTAAATGATTCATCCACTCCTTCTTATCTCAAGGAGAAATTTCAGTATATTTCCTCAACGCATGATAGAACTCTGCGGTCCTCATATAATAATAAACTAAGTATCCTACTACATTTTACTAATTTTGTTGGTAAATCCTTCACCATTCAGGCTGCACTGCTCTGGAACTCCTTGCCCGATGACGTCAGAAATACATCTAATAAGACTGCCTTTAAAAGATTGGTACACAAGCACTTTAATGATAGTTAGTATGGTCAATTTGGTTACCTTTGTTGTTGTTTTATTTATAGGTTTATGTTATATATCTATTTGTATTTATAATATGTATATATTTATGTACCTATATATTTGTATGTAAATATAATATATTGTCTGTATTATATTTTATAGTATATAAGTTTATTGTATTTATATATATAATATTAGTTTATTTTTAAGTTTATCAGTAGTTTTTTTTCCTTGATTTACTCTATTGTTCATTTTATTTTGTCACCTATCACCTAATTTCCACACGTCCCGGGTTGACTGGGAGAGAATGCCTAAAGGCATTAAGTCCGCCCTTTGTAATCCTTTAACTAAGGTACAATAAAGTGTAAATAAATAAATAAATAAATAAACAATGGAGGTTACTTGCTCCCAACACAATAGTTACTATGTACCGTAAGCGAAGTGACCAAAAAGTCTTTCGGATACTGAAAGGTCTGCTTGAAATTCATTTCCACTTGTTATCCAAGGTTTCATAGGCAACAAAAAAAATTAAAATTACCGAGAGTTAGTTGCTGATTTATTACATAACTTGCAACGAATAGGTGTTAACATGTCTCTGAAAATTCACTTCCTTCACTCGCACCTCGATTTCTTCCCTGAAAACCTTGGACACGTTAGCGACAAACACGGAGAGCGTTTTCACTAGAATGGAATTGGAAACGTGATGTGTTGGATTATTTTCGTATTGTTTTTTTAACTCAATGTATCTTAATTATTAAGGTAAAAATACAAATCATTTCAAGGACAGAAACCATATAAACTAATTTAATTACCGATTTTCTAGTCCAAGCCGCGAGTCATCGAGACTCGTGGTCACATACCTGTTTACTAAGCGCCGGCATGAAGCGCAATGTTTCAATTTTTTGTTCCTAACGGCCACTCCAATATTAAATCACAGCCAACTTACATGACAGTGCATGATCAACATGCAAGTATCAAGCGATGTTTTATTAATAAATCTTGAAAGACATAACTTAACGCCAAAAAACATTTATCTAAGCGACAAAATTACACGAATGAAAAACATCACGAAACGCCATATTTTTGTTAACCAGATATCTAAATTGTAAAATTTCATTGCAATCAGTTTAGTAGTTAGGAGTTCATCGCGGACAAACAATGTGACACGTAATTTTTATAAATAAAGATTAGAATCGGATTTTTAGTGTTGATTTGTACTACTTTAATGCTCCTGCGATGAATTTTGATGTCGCTTAGTAATTTTAAAATTCGTGGATTTTTTAACAATTGTTTATTCTTAATAAAAAAAAAGCTTGTAAAATTGATGTTTAATATACAAATGCTAGTGTTTTTCTTTGTTAAACCTAAAACTACATTGAATTATATGGAGCAAGATCTAATTTTAATTTGTTCTCTGGTAAAAAAATCCCAGACAGAAATTAATTAATCATAAAGTATTAAGTAACTTATCCCCGATCATAGAAATGTTTTTTTTTTATTTAGGTACGTATTTTTTCCATGCGAAAATTCTTCAAAAATATCAATTATAACTTTTTTCCGTTCTTACAATAGGAGTCGATTTTCAGTAGGTCGATATTTCCAGTGCGTGATTTTTTTTACTAAGCCACACCACTTCGGAAATTGTAAATAAAACAGGGATTTACTTATAGTATGTAATGAAGGGACAAAACATCTTAATCACGTAAGAACCATGCCGATAGGATAAACATTACAGTTTATAAAATCTTTTTTTCAAAACTTCAAAATTAATCGGGTCTCCTTTAAAGTTGTCTATATGCCGCTTGGTATTTTTTTCATTTCCACCGTTGATATGAGAGTCGTGTTCAAGCAACTACAAGATATGGAGTCGTTCTAAATCCGTCCAAGTGCATCCTTGGTGAACAAAATGTCACGATCTTGAGTTGTCACATCCCACCCGATGGAAGCCGTTCGCCACAAGACCGTGTTAAAGACATTTTGGACTTCCCTCCTCCAAAAACTGTCCAAGACATGCTCTGTTTTGTAAATTATTATCACCGTTTCGTGCCCTACACAGCGCAGTACCTTTATTTGGTCACCTGAACTTCTGGAACAATTCGAGACTTGCAAAAGATGTTTATCTAATGCTACTGCTACTGCAGCAGTATCCAATTAGCGATGCACTACTTGGACTGATTTATCAAGTTTCCAGTGTTCACATCGTGTCCTGTCCGGGAATTGATTGATGGCCACAATGGTTTTCCCTTTGTCTTTTTCAATAAGACGCTGAAAGAGCACTGGATGACTAATTGAATTAAGAATGAAAAGTCGACATTCCTATTGTTATTTAAGGACCCGCATGATATGCAATACCTTTTGACTTTTTGGGAGGCCATACTTGAAAAAAAAAAACTCAAAAATAAATATCAAAAGTGGCTAAATACTTATAAGAGAAAAATACTTTTTTGTTAACGTAAGGCGCGCATCAGCTCGAAAGGGCGCGTGATAAACTCACGGAATTAGCCGCTTGTAGGGGACCACGCAGCGTAGGTATATTTTCATGCCTAAAGCGCGGAGTGAGACAGGCCTGCAATAGTGTCAAACTCTACAGGGTCTGAAAGATGCATTAATTTTAAGGAATTCCTTGATCTTCAAAAAGTTTAGTTTAGTTTACGACGTTTTCCGCAACTCCACGTCTATGCGCGTATTTTGCATGTGGCCAGGAATAATGTAATTATTCGAGCCATGAGATTTCCCCGAAGAAGTTCAACAGTCCTTTGATGTTGCGTGAAACTTCGGGGAATGATCCCAGCGTGCCGAGATTTTTAGCCCTGTATGTAGCGACCTCCGGACGTTTTAGCAGCATTGTGGGCCGCCGTTTCTTCCTCCCCCATACATGCCCTGCACAAGGGACTATCTGTAACATCTATGGTAAATAAATGTTTGTTAAAGGTGCCGTGTCCTGTGATAGCACTTGTTACGATCCTGATCTGCGGCTTGTTCAATCTCATTAGAACTTTGGTTAAACTACTGTTTATTTCAGGCAGGGCCTCCCTAGCTTGTCTACAGTCTACTAGATTTTTCCAAATGTGAGCGTATTGATTAGTGAACTGTCTACGTTCTAGTGAACGAACCTTACCAAAAGGGATTGGTATTATTGGTTCCAGTCCTATAGTGGCCAGAGCCGATCCCCTTCTGGCCAGTTCGTCTGCTGCATCGTTGCCTCTGGATCCACTGTGTCCCTTCATCCATTGCAGAGACACTGGTATCATTGGTTCCGGCCCTATAGTGGCCAGAGCCGATCCTCTTCTGGCCAGTTCGTCTGCTTCATCGTTGCCTCTGGATCCACTGTGTCCCTTTATCCATTGCAGAGACACATTGTTGTTTTTACATACCTCATTTAATCGTTGATGGCATTCATATATTAGTCCCGAGTTCACCACATTGCAACTCAGAGCTTTTAGTACCGCCCTACTGTCGGTCAGTATTCTGATGGAGAAGTGATTGACCTTCCTAGCATCTATTGCTATGGCCGCTTGAATGATAGCCATACATTCCGCTTGAAAGACTGTATTACACGTACCCAGCGGTGTGCATATGTGGATATTGAGGTCTTCAGAGAAAGTACCAGATCCTACACGTATATTTATTTTAGAACCATCGGTGAAAACTCTAAGCTCTTTTGGGCTTAATCCTTCTAGCTGGCTGGTTTCATTTAATTGTATCTTGTCCTTATTATCGAATACAAATTGTTTAGAGATCTTATCGTAATTGGCTTGTAAGATAGGAGTTTTTGAGTGAATTCTATCAATTATGTCTGTATGAGGGACACTATTCTCACTCCAAAGATTTAAGGTCTTGAGTCTGTTGGCAGCTGAAGTCGCTTCTTTTTGTATATGTAGATAAAGCGGGGTTAGCTCCAGCATCGCTTCTAAGGCTGCTTTTGGTGTGGTCCTTATGCAGCCTGTGGCAGCCATACATGCCAGTCTGTGGTAGCGCTGAAGCTTCTTTATAGTGGTGGATTTATTTTTCTTAGTCCACCATACCAGAGCGTATGTGATCATGGGCTGAATTACAATTTGTACAGGCACAATATGACTTTTGGCGTCAGACGCAATCTTTTGCCGATCATGTTTCTGCATTGAAAGAAAGTTATACTAGCTTTGTTTATTTTGTTTTCTATGTGTTTAATCCAGTTAAGTTTGCTGTCCAAGGTAAGACCTAAATATTTTACCTCAGAGGATGGTTGGAGTTTTGTGCTAAAAAGACTTAGGAGATGATAGTTATTCGGCATTTGTTTTTGTGTGAACATGCCCTGCACTATCTCTCTCCTATACGGAGAGCCGCTTGGGTCAGGTCGCACACCATGCTTGCTGTCTTTCCAGAGACCAATATTGTCAGGTCATCAGCATAACGTACTGTGTAGAAGTGATTGGTGAATTTGCTGATGAGTTCATTAATGACCATATTCCATAGGAGAGGAGAGAGAACCCCACAATGCGGGCAGCCTTTCTTAACCTGGATTGTTTGAGATTCACCAACAATCTTTATTATTCGTGTACTGAGCATGTTTACTATCCAGTCAATCAGTGCCGGTTCAACTTTATGTCTACTGAGTGCACTTTTTATGCTGAAGAATTTATTTCTGTCAAAAGCAACTTCTATATCTATGAAGGAACCTAGACATATTTCCCTTTCACCTTTTTATTACCTGGTGAAGTGCCGATTCTGACGATTTGCCTAGACTGTAGGCGTGTTGCTTGTCGTCTAGCAGTAAGTTCATTAACGCCAACCCCCTTAATTCCCTTTCACACATCCTCTTCATCGTCTTTAGGAGGAAGGATGTGAGGATAATGGGTCTGTAGGATTTAGGGTCTGTGTAGTTGCTCTTACCTGGTTTGGTTATCCCCCCCCCCCTCCACTGTAGGCGTGTTGCTTGTCGTCTAGCAGTAAGTTCATTAACGCCAACCCCCTTAATTCCCTTTCACACATCCTCTTCATCGTCTTTAGGAGGAAGGATGTGAGGATACTGGGTCTGTAGGATTTAGGGTCTGTGTAGTTGCTCTTACCTGGTTTGGTTATCCCCCCCCCCCCTCCACTGTAGGAGTGCCGGGAATATGCCGTGAGGTCTTTCCGCGTTATAGGGAAGGAAACTGTGAATGGCCCAATAGATTTTATCCATCTTTACCACTCTCTGTGCTAAATTCCAGTCTTCTGCTGTTGGTGTCAGTATATCTTCATAACGGTTTGCCTCCTGAGTTACGCAGCAACCTGGGAAGTGTGTTTCAATTAGGATGCGTTGGACTTCATCCGGCGATGTTGAGCTAGGATATTCGTTATTATATTCGCTTGTTCGCAGGTTTCTATGTTGCCATAGAATGTACGCCACCCTGTCGGGCGACTATAACTGATACATTTTTTGTATTCGGACTTAACTTTCTTGTATAATAGCCAGTCTTCATCCATTGAGGTATTATTTAGGGCTTTTCTTACCTTCTTACGTTTTCTATCTAGTTCTTTACCCCACCACGGTTGCTTTACCTCAGCATACCTTGGTGGAGTGATTTCTGGACATGATTTATGGTAGCTGTCCATCATAGCTTTAGTAACAGCTGCTAAGGTCACCCGGGGCGAAAGCAACTATGAGGCTAAAGTAACTAACTGACTTTTTTCTCAATCTGATCGTTATTGTAGAACGTGTCATCTGATGTAGCGTAGACCAATTAGTGTATTTTCACATAAAGTGTAGATAGAGCTTTTAAATCGCTAACTGTTGCACCGATAGACCATTTTTTGACAACCGCAATTTTGGAGCAACGTTTTGCGGCGTCGTCTGTTTAGTATTGTGCTATAAAATATTTCACGTCGTTTCCAGCAAAATTGCAAGTTCGTCTTAGTAAAAACATAAAACGTAAGTGCTTTTGATATATTTGGTTAAATGCTGGGTCTTATAATTAACATTTTGATTTTTAGAAGAATTAACAATATTGATATAGTTACATTTACCTCAAATTTTTGTGCAGATGGGTGATTGCAACTATTTTTGCAGTTGCATTCGCCCCATAGAATTTGTATGAAAAATGAAAACCGCTAGTGGTGTGAAAGATAACTCTGATAGTTCTATAAATGTTGAAGAAGAACCATCTTATTTAACAACAGAAATTAACCAAGTATCAAAAGAAGAAACTAAGACGACAAAACAAAAAGAAAAAAGATGTTTAACGGAAGAAAAGAAGATAAGTAACACAAAAACAGAGTTAGAGGACGTACCATCTATGTACTTCAAAACAGGAGTTTGTATACATGCCAAAAGTAGGTGATTTTATATGAGCAAAAAATTTTTATTAAAAAATTTGCTCTGCTTTGGGAAAGAAAACTTATAAGTTTGTATGCTAAATAGAAGATATTTCTAAAGTAAAAGCTGTTGTAAAAGGCATGAAGTCTTGTAAACAAAAAAATACATTTAAATTTGTTAAAAATGACATATCAATAATTGATTTGACTGATATTATCACCATGCTTCCTCAGCCTAGTTATATAGGACAACTTTATAGATTTCCGGAAAACGTTGAGGTTGTCGAAAAATAATATAATATATTAAAAATAAAATAATATAATTATAATATATAACTTATCCCATCTTATCTTTATGTCAGTCTAAAACGAACAATTGCTAGTATTTTAAATATATCGACTAAGATAAAGAATTGCAAGACTTATTATCGTAAGTACTTTAATATCTGACATGGTCGTGCTATTATTAAATATATATGCCAAATAAGCAATAGTTATCTAGTTATAAAGTAAAAATGTTTTTTCGCATAAAATGATTTTTGTTAAGACTGTTTTTGTATTTGTTTTTGTACTGTCCTTACAGATATTATTTAGTTCATTAGAAAACTTTAAATACTAATTAACGTACTTACTACTATACTACTAATTAATACCATTTCGTATGAAGATTTTTTTTAAAATAAACATAAGTACAAGATAAAAACAAGAATCGCTTTTTCTTTTTACCTAAATATCAGATTACTTCATTACTGTCATTGCGAATCTGTTTCCCGAAGATTTATCGATATGTAATATGTACCTATCACAGCACTAGCCAGTAGGAAGCACAGTCGCATGCGCCCCAAAAAATCAAAAAACTTTTTTTTTGGAAACTGAGCCCTGTTACCGGCGGCTAGATACCATTTTCGAATAGTTTTATGGTGACTCTACATATATTCTGATCTCTAACATCTAGTTATACATTACAACAGGGTAATCACTAATAGTTGCATTAACCGCAAGGTGGGGTGAATGTAACTTTTACCTCTCTTTTTGATTAAGAATGTAAATTATTAAAAAACCTAAGCCTATTTGTAACGTATTTCATGTAGAAAATGTTCATTGAAAGGTGTGGAATTCCGTAAGTTTATTCAAGTAACACTTCTTATTAAGTAGCTGTATGATATAATATAACCACCATTTTACTAATACTTATAAATATAAAAAAAATATAAGTTTCCATTTGCATAATAAGTTATATACCTTTATTATTAAATAGTGTGGCAAATAAACAGTATACATAGTGTGTATACTGTAAATAAACAGTTTCTAAACGTGTATAGCGTCCTGCATTTCTACATTATTAAATTCATTTATAGATTTCGAATCAGTGGTAAATAAAATAATGACTTTCAATAAGTATTATGTAATAATCCATATTGAATAAAAAGCATTCTATTCTATTCTAATAGAAATTTTTATTTTTTTTATGTCAGTATGCACAAGTGTAACTGTAATCGTTTTTTTTTTCATTTCACATCGCGCGAATGTGCGCTGACACAAAAACCAATATAGTTAGTTACAATGCCACTCAGGGTAAGTGGGATTTTTAAAAATTTGTTCCAACTACGTTATATTACAAAAGCATGCAATATAATGTCACGGATAAATACTAAAATTCTTTACACAAAGAGAAGCCATTTTCTTTATGACGTGCAAGCGCGCAAGGGCTCGTAACCCTATCTTTCATATTTTAGGGTTAGTTATCAATTTTTATAAAAGGCACGCAGGAGAAAATGGGAGAACATTTTCTGTCACCATCTCCTAGTCACTAGAAAATGTTCTCCCATTTTCATCATTCATCACTAGGACCTATTCTATAAAGAAATCGTACCGTATAGAGGCAAAGCTTCATACAATCGCGCTATGATAGGTACACTACTACAAGCCAGACGCGAGTGTGTGCGTAAGCACTGGCTGCTCTCCACGTACAGAAAGAAACTGCTTTAAACCGGCTCGGCCAGTGCTCAAAGTCAGGGTTTTGTAAAAAATAATAGGTCATCAAATTATGTTTTTTAAAGAATTATTGGTGTTGAATGAAATGTAAACAAGTGTAAATATGGTTTATATAATACTTGTTTGTATGAACAATAAAAGAATAAATATAAATATATAATTTTTAAATTATCCTATAGACTCCACTAGGTAAGTATATATAGTATATTATATACTTGACTATAATTTATTATTTTTAATGTGGTAGATAGATACCTCACACATATAGGTATATTATTAAAAGAAAACGTATGAAATACCTTATAGTTATTTTTATAATGTTTATAATGAAATAATTACGTTTATAAGTTAAATACCTACATAGGTTCATGTTTTTTTTAATTATTTTAGACGACAAGAGTGGGTAGAAGCTGTCGGATGAAAAGATATCCTTTCAAAACTTTTTCATTATAATAATTGTGAGGATAAATTCGAAAAATCCTGTATTAAATTTTAAAAAAAGGACCGAAAATGTTTCTTTGGAAATGCTTTTCGAACGCTCAACTTGCCGACAAATGACGATGCTTGTTCGAGTTCCAGTCAATGTAAGAATGTTTCTGAAATAAATGTATGAATTGCTTGAGCAAAAATTTCGGGAATATTTTCATCTCGAAAGAAACATTGTAAATATTGGTAATGAAATATTAAAAAGTGTGCAAGATTGTATATTTGTTACGTCATGTGAGTGCTTTCTAATAGATTATTTTTAAAAAACGACATTCAATTTAGAATCTACCATTTAGTTAAAAGGCGCAACTAATTTTTGAAAAACAAAAATTATAAATATAAAATATTTAAAATAAAAATAGTTTGTAAAACAAATTTTCTGTTATTTAATTTTATCCTACTGTGCCAACCCTACAAAAATATTTAAAAGTTTTGACATCTCCTTAGAAGCTTTGCCTCTTAACGGTTTCTTTACTCATGTGGTTCTACTGCGTTTCCTTACTAACGGAATCAATAATTCTATGTCATTATAAAAATAATGTAGCAGTAAAAATTTCAAATATTACTTTCCTTTCTATTTATATTCTCGTCCCTTCCATTCATACGTTTCGCAGAATAAAATCTTTAATTCTTGGTTACTTTAATTGCCATCATTGTTTATGGGGTGATAATTCTGATAGATTCAGTTTATTAGTTGAAATAATTGACGAACTTAACATTTGCGTTCTTAATACTGGTAAAATCATCAAACGATTTCGTCCCAATGAGTCAAGAATTTCTGTGATTTATCAATTTGTGCTCCTGACTTTTTCTTTACAATGACATTCTAAAAATCGCTCCTGTTTCTGAAAATAATTTATCTTCAATTTTTGAAACATTTACAAACGCAATTAAAAATGCAGCAAACAATTCCTATTAAAACACTAAATAATAAGAGTAAGCCCTGCCTTCCACATTGGGATTCTAAATGTACTAAAGCCATTCGCTATAGAAAAAAGTCGAAAAACAATATAAATTAGACATGAGTTCGGAAAACTGTACATAACTTCAACGTATACAAGAAGTGATCAAAAATACTCTTCGCACAAAAAAAACAATCAAGTTGGCATGCCTTTTGTTCCTCAATATCTCCTCCAATAACTTCATCAGTTGCTTGGCGCAGTATAAGAAAATTTCGCTGTTTTTCATCTTGTTCTTACAGTGGTGCCATTCCCTCTCAATCAACAAATTATTTTGTAAACAAACTTGCCGCTCTCTTCTGGTCTTTCGAGAGAGGAACTACCTCAAAGTATTTCATGTGAATCTTTTTTTGATCCCTTAGAACGCCTATTCTCTCTATATGAGTTAAAGCTTGTAGGGGAGACCGGGTACAAAAGTAACATTTTGTGCTTTCACCTTGTTTTCTGGTTAGGGTTAATTATTTTTATGAAATTAGTCTAGCCATTTATACATTTCGTTTATGTTCTTTACATTAGTATATTAATTTAATTTATTATTGTGTATTTTATATGAATCACAGCGACTTTAAAAAAATTCGTCAGTTGTTACTTTCGACCACGTAGGCAGGCCGAAAGTAACACGTTGTGTGTCGAAAGTAACAGGAGTAAGGGGTTTGTAATGAATATAACGTGACATATTAAATCAGCTAATTATTTATTACAAGACTTTGTATTAATAACTCAGCTAAACATTTACATTTTAAATGCTCAAAAATTATATATATGAAGAAAACAAAAGAATTTAGTAATGAGATCAATTATAACATGAAATTATTTTTTTTATAATCAGACTATTCAGTATTAGTATTTTACTAAGACTCACAACTATGGCACATAATTTGCATCATCGATAACGCATTCAGCATGTGACTAAAATTTACATTTTGTACATTGTATCCTTTGCTTATTTGGTCAACTTTCGCTAAAAGTTTCTAAACAAACGAGACAGAAGTAATCTTCGTCGTCAGATTTATTTTTCTTGCCTTTAGCTGCCTTCTTTGTCTTTTTTCCTTTTCCTTTCCCTTTCGTAGATATCAACTTCCTCTTGTCAATCCCAGTATTGGGCTTTAAAACCGTTTGTTTTTGTTGGTTCGGTTCTTCAAATGCGTTTTTTTTTTTCGGGCGTATTTGTCAATAATGCAGCCTTACATTTTTACATCCTTTATTTGCTACAGTCCTCGGACCCGCTTGTCGTCTTAGATTTCTCGGTGTAAAATCAAACGGCTGAGAAGAATTAGCTTGCTGTAACCAGCTAAGTCCTGGTACTGGCGAATTGGATTTCTTCCACAAATCATTGCTAAATGTACACTGGGTAGTCTGGTCACTCGATGTTGGAAGATTATTAACTGTAGTCTCCAGATCAACTTGGATGGAGGACGTTGCATTAAAACTGGTCAACAGATCATTTGGTGGAATTTCACTGTTAACTTGTAAAGGCCGGTCAGTGACAGATGATTGTACATAGTCAACAGCAGTGAATACATTCCTATTAAATGAACTTATACCGGTGTAGGTACAGGTAAATTGCATTTCGATCAGTGACAGAAAGAGGAAACGCTTCTCTAACAATCCCAGGAATGTAATGGGTAGTCATTATCCGACCAGAATGATTCCGCATCCTTTTTTTTTTTTACAAAACTAGAGCTTGGATAGATATACGCGATGCATGGTTGTCGAGCAGTAACAAGCATTTTTGATCAACTGTTGGCTTGACTTGGTTTTTGAAGTGCTCTTGAAACAGTAAAAGTTGTGCCTCCTGTATCCAATTACTAGCATTGCCAGCTCCGTCACAACCAACACGACTAGGGATCTATTTTTTGTACCAGTTTTAGAAAGCTTTTCAGTCGCTTTTCGGTACACTTCCGTGTCAGTAGTTCCTCGTGTAGTAGTTCTTATGTCGTGGCATTCTGTTCAAATAAATATACACATAACAATAGTAAGTAAATAAATCATGGGGACAAAAGTAACATGTTACTTGTGTACCCATAGGGCTATGTTACTTTTGTACCCGATCACATTTTTGTTAATATATGAAAGATAACTTTAAAACGGAATATGCTAGACAAAAATTAATTAAAACAATGTGTAGTCAATCTAATCAAGAATTAATATGCAAATATTCAGATTGGTATCATCCTTTTAAGACTACGAAAACATTAAATAATAAAACGTCATAAAACTTACTTTTGATTTGTGAAATCACATAGTGTCCTCTCACACAACCTAACAGCGCGTGACACGCGCGGCTATTAAATGCAAGTGAGGGGGCCACTACCGGCTATCACCTTACAGAAGCAAAGCGGTGTTTGGCTATTGGATAAACCTATAGAGCATTTGTTACTTTCGACCCGCCGTTACTTTTGTACCCGGTCTCCCCTACTTCCTCACGTTCACGATTCAGCAACTGGTCTAGACGGCATTCCATATTCATTACTTGCCAAATGTAACGATCAAATTATAACCTACTATTTAAATATCTATAATAATATTTGCCGTGTAATGGCAGTCAAGAATATCCACTACCCCATTTCCTCCCGTGGGTGTCGTAAAAGGCGACAAAGGGAAACAGGCAGGAGATGGGCAGCGGAATCTTCCTGATAATAGCCAAAATTACAATAAAAAAACTGCGGTTGCCAACCCGCTCGCCAAGCGTGGCAACTATGGCAAATACCCCCCAATGATCAAAGCAACAAACAGACGGCCCCCAGTCCCCGGCGGCCCCGCTATTCCTGACTACGGTGGCGACCATGGTAACGGCGGGGCAGGGGGTGCTAAGAATCTCCGGTGGAGGTTCGGTTGCCACCTTAGACGACTCGACCTGGCAACGTACAACGCACGCACCCTGAGGATTGACGAGAAGATCGTGGAGCTGGAAGAAGAGATAGACAAGTTGCGCTGGCATATTATAGGATTATCCGAAGTCCGAAGAGAGGGGGAGGACACGGTAATCCTCGAATCCGGCAACTTGCTCTATCACCGGGAGGGCGACCATCTGTACCAAGGAGGTGTCGGATTTATCGTCCACAAGTCTCTCGTTAACAACGTTGTAAAGATCGGGACTGTGTCGACGAGAGTTGCGTACCTTATACTCAGAATCACCAAACGGTATTCGCTGTAGGTCATACAGGCTTACGCTCCAACCTCGGCACACCCCGATGAGGAGGTGGAAGAAATGTATGAGGATATCTCTAGAGCCATGCATTCCTCCAAAACCCAATATACGGTGTTAATGGGAGACTTCAATGCAAAACTAGGCACAAGAGAGAACGGTGAGCTGAAAGTGGGGAAATTTGGAATAGGGCAACGGAACCCAAGGGGCCAGCAGCTGGCCGACTTCATGGAGAAAGAGGGACTCTTTATGATGAACTCTTTCTTCCAGAAGCGGCCCCACAGGAAGTGGACCTGGTCGAGCCCCGACGGTTCGACAAAAAATGAGATTGGCTTCATTCTGACGACCAGACGACAACTGTTCAGTGATGTCTCCGTAATCGCGAGGGTGAAAACTGGTAGCGATCACCGAATGGTTAGAGGCACACTGAATCTAAACGTTAAGTTGGAGAGGTCTCTTCTAATGAAGTCAACGCTCCGTCCCCCTCGTGCTCTGTTCCAAAGTCCCGAAACCTTTCAGCTCGAGTTACAAAACCGTTTTCAGTGCTTAGAAGACTGCAATGAAGTGGACGATATGAATGACAAACTCGTGGAAACTGTCCATGCTGTCGGAGCTAAGTTCTGCAAGACCCGCCGCAGAAGAACACAAAAACTCTCCGATCACACTCTTAATCTCATGGCTGTTAGACGAGAGATGAAGCTACATTCTTCAACAGATTTGACAGCATACAGGCAACTGAACAGACAGATCTCCAAATGCATGCGGCGGGACTTACGCAAGTTCAATACAGCTCGTATTGAAGAAGCGATCGAGTGGAACCAAGGCTCCAAAGTCTTTGCCAGAGATCTGTGTGCCAGAAAGAGCCAACTGTCAAAGCTGAAGACCGAATGTGGCAGCATCGTTTCCGGTACACCTGAGATTTTGAGTGAAATTGAGAGGTTCTATGGGCAGCTGTACACGTCATCGTTGGAGCCACACGCAAGTGTGAGTAACGATCCAAGAGCGAGTCTCATCCGACACTATTCCGAAGATATCCAGCACCTTAAAAACGGCAAGGCCCCAGGCGAGGATGGAATTACAGCGGAGCTTCTGAAAGCGGGTGGAAGACCGGTACTTGAAGTACTTCAGAAGCTCTTTAATTCCGTCCTCCATGGTGGCATTACACCGGAGGCGTGGAGCAGAAGTGCGGTGGTCTTATTCTTCAAGAAAGGTGACAACGCTCTCTTGAAGAACTACAGACCGATTTCCCTTCTGAGCCGCGTCTACGTGCTGTTTTCGAGAGTCATTACGAATCGTCTCGCGCGCAGACTTGACGACTTCCAGCCTCCCGAACAAGCCAGTTTCCGAAAGGGCTTTAGCACCATAGACCACATACATACCCTTCGGCAAATTGTACAGAAGTTCGAAGAGTACAATTTGCCACTATGTCTGGCGTATGTGGACTATGAGAAAGCCTTTGATTCCGTCGAAATTTGGGCGGTGCTGCAGTCTCTTCAGCGATGCCAAGTTGACTATCGGTATATCGAAGTGCTGAAGTGTTTGTACAGTAGAGCTACGATGGCTATCCGAGTACAGAACCAGAGTACGAAACCTATCCAATTGCAGAGAGGTGTAAGACAGGGTGATGTTATATCCCCGAAACTCTTCACCTCTGCATTGGAAGACGTTTTCAAACTTCTGGACTGGAAAGGATACGGTATTAACATCAATGGCGAGTACATCACTCACCTTCGATTTGCCGACGATATAGTCCTTATGGCAGAATCGCTGGAGGACCTAAGCACTATGCTCAATGACCTCAATAGTATCTCCCAACGGATAGGTCTTAGTATGAACATGGACAAAACAAAGATTATGTTTAATGTCTATGTCACACGTATGCCGGTAGTTGTTGGGAGCACTAAGCTCGAAATTGTTGACGAGTATATTTACCTGGGACAAATAGTCCGACTAGGTAAGTCCAACTTCGACCGAGAGGTCAATCGACGGATTCAACTCGGCTGGGCAGCGTTCGGGACGCTACGACACGTCTTCTCGTCAGACATACCTCAAAACCTTAAAACGAAATTGTACAACCAGTGCGTGTTGCCAGTGATGACTTACGGAACTGAGACGTGGTCCTTCACTGCTGCCCGTATGAGGAAGCTCAAGGTCGCTCAGCGAGCTATGGAGAGGGCTATGCTCAGAGTTTCTCTGCGTGATAAACTTAGAAATGAGTATATCCGCAGTAGAACCAGAGTAACCGACATAGCCCAACGGATTAGTAAGCTGAAGTGGCAGTGGGCCGTTCATATAGCTCGAAGAACCGACAACCGATGGGGAAGAAAGGTTCTCGAGTGACAGCCTCGTATCGGTAGGCGAAGTGTAGGGCGACCCCCCACGAGATGGAGTGACGACCTGGTAAGACATGCAGGAAGTCGATGGATGCAGGTGGCTCAGGACCGTGCTTTGTGGCATTCCTTGGGGGAGGCCTATGTTCAGCAGTGGGCTTATG
This sequence comes from Parnassius mnemosyne, assembly GCA_963668995.1. Taxonomy (NCBI): domain Eukaryota; kingdom Metazoa; phylum Arthropoda; class Insecta; order Lepidoptera; family Papilionidae; genus Parnassius; species Parnassius mnemosyne. Next base: position 26,408,646 of record CAVLGL010000137.1, on the reverse strand, counting down.
AAAGGCTGTAATGATAATGATGATGATTTAAATATCATTATCGCTTTGTTTCGCATAGGCTTTGTTCCTGACACTTCTTTTTAATATCCTTCATTTATTTAATAAACTTCAGTACAATTCACTCAATGCCTCATTAGTTCCTAATATTACGTTTCCGGTTTTTAATCATAATCTCCTTTATATTGTTCGTTGTTTTCTTACAAGTAGGTAGTATTTATTGACTGGAGGTTGGCAGTAATTGTTAGGTTGACATGAGTTAAAAAAATATATAAGCACGTTGTAATATTGTGTTTGTATTTAATAATTGCCGACGATGGCAAACATTACAAAACAAAAACGAACCCGAACCCGATATAGTGATCTATATGGTGCTCTGAAGAAACAAACACTAAGTGAATTAACTGATATGTCCGCAGAAAGGGCAACTTTGAGCATAGAATTACTTACCGAAAATCTACACAAATTTCAAGAACGCCAAGCAAAAATTGAATGCGAAACAGATGGAAAAAGATTACAAGATGTAATAAATTACCGTTATCGAAGATATTACAACGACCACGGAGTTGTAAGAACACATTCAACACCACTTGCCTACAGAGTACAACAAGTCACTTAATGAGAAGGACATACTTAGCAACTTTATTTAACTTTATTAATTAGAATTACATCTGTTACTTAACAACATTGAAGATTCTCAGGTGAAAGTTTACCTCCCTTGATCATCATTATCTCCAGAATTACACGAAAAATTATATGATCCTTCTTCACCTGAAGATCCTTTATCAATGACATTTTTACAACTTTTTACAATACTTCTTGATTTTGTGGACCCAAAACTGAGCACGCTTGGTTTTATAACAACATAAGTTTATTACAAGATTACAAGAAGAAAACGAGACGGTGGCTAAATATGCATCGAAATTAAAGAAACTGACAACTAATTACGATTTTCAATGTCATAATTGTAAAAATTCAATTTAAAAAAAATCCCTACTCTTTATAGACTCTCTATGCTCTATAGTCCTCTAGACTTCGTGATGATGACATTCTTACAAAATGTTTGTAACAACAATCAGCTTTGTTCCCAGAACTTATTGAAATTGCGACTTCAGTAGAAATGGGTAAGACAGATATCTTACAAATAAGTACTTCAAAACCCACGTCATGGTCTGATGCTGTACATAGAATATCGTCTACGTCTTCAACTACTCACACACAAAGTATAAAATATCAATTTGATAGATCGAAATCATTTTTGGACCTTAAAGGTAAATGTTACAGATGAGACAAAACTGATCATCGAGCTAATAAATGTGACAGCATCAATAACACAACATGTCATAGATGTAAACGTAAAGGTCACCTGGCACAAGTATGTTTAGATAATAAACACAGACGCGAGTCAAACCAAGTAAATGTACTCTCAATAAGAGCGATGAAAGTTGCTGTGACATAAATATAATTAGATAATTAGTATTGAAATACCTGACAAAATCATGATACGACCAATGATTTAAAACACAGCGGTTTCTATGGAATTTGATGCTGGAGCAGCACTGTCATCAATGTCATTAGAATTGATCAAAAACCTAAAAATTGAAAATATTCAACTGTAATAAAAATGCGGACCTACACATGAAAAAAATAAAACCTGTTGGTGTTGCATACGTAAAATGTAGTTAAGCCGATATTACACGGATCAATTTTGGTTCAATACTGCTTTCAATTTCATTGCTTCAATGGCATTGATACATCTAAATACATTTCAATGAGATCGCATAATCTCATTCTCTCATTGAAAGCTTAGATTCAACGAACGCTTTCAATGCAATGGTAGCAATATTGGTCATTGTTCAATGCGGTTGAAACGTGTATACATGAAGATTGAAAGATGACTCATTCCACGCAGCGCACGACACCTATTTTGCGTGCGCACAAAGATTTTGTGGCGTGAAAATGGGTTTTTAGAAGTTCCATTATATTGACACTCTGTCATTCCCAAATGGTTCAAATAAGAATTTGGATCTTCTGCCAATTATACTAATAAGGTGCTTGAGGCTCCTTTAGTTATTATTCTCAAATTCCACGGGCACACCCACCAACGCCGAGAGTTTCTTTTTTTGGAACGAAGTTTGAACGGACGGTACGGGTTTGGCGCATGGGAGCTAGGCGACAAGAAGTGTAGGATACTTAGATTATTTACTCTCTAGATAACGCATCACGCAATGAGCGATGCAACAAAAACAGGCCAGTTTTTACAAGCGTGTGTGCGTGAAGCACGCAACACGCTTAGCGGTTGCTATGGTGACGGAATAAATAACTATGACTTACACCAGCGTCATTTGTATCTGGGAGATACCAGCTAATGAATGTAACCCGATAAAATGGGGAAAAACTGTAAAATTGTCATTTTAATAAGATCATAAATTATAATATTTTAATATGGTGCTTTCAATTGTGTGTTTACTTGTCTGTTGAGTTAGAATCTAATTTTCTTTGTAAAGAAAAATATAATCAAATAAAAATCAATTATGCATTTACAAAATATGTTTTATTATTTAATATATGGTATCGACTTATAAAAATACTAGAGGTTGGCCGGCGGCTTCGCCTGCATCATAGTTAAATAATTTATCCCGCAGGTACCCTTACCGTAAAATTTTATCCCATAGCGTTTCTACAGTTTAGTAGATCCTTTTAAGAAGAATTATTCCGTCCTGCATTGTTGTGCCAGCAAGAGCTGATATATGGGTGTCCCATTGAAGCTTTTCATCTAAGGTCACCCCGAGGAACACAGTAGTCTCTTCTATTTTCAACTTATCATTATTTACAATTAAATGTTTGTAATTACTAATTTAATGGCCCTCTCATTGAATTAGTTTTTTAAATAATTTGCGTTTTGAGGTTGCATCACTTTTTACATTATCTAATTTAGCTATATGATAGCAGCGTATGGTCAAATATTTTTCGGCGACCAGTCTTATTAGGTTCACTTGGTGAAGAGAACCACACGCATGTTCAGTTTCAACTTTAAAATAAATATTTTTATGACCAATAAATTGTTTTAATATACAAGATAAAATGTTTGTGTAAGTTGACCTAGTCATTATAAAATGTTGTCTAAGAAACTTTCGGATTACTGTCTCCGAAGTCTTACATATAGAATATACATCCCTTGAAGCATAAATCAACCCGCCTTCATCCCGTGCGCTAACTAGCTTATGGTATTCATGCTTTTCATTTGAAAACAAACATTCAATGCATGCAGTACATTTGATTTGTCTACGCAGACATCTCACAACACAACCTGAAATGTAACCAACTATCTGTTGTTTATATTCAGATAATGAAGAATCATCTAAAAATCGAGATACATTTCCTCCGTTTTCATCCAAAATATTTTCTTCTGCCGTTTCACTCTCATCTTCATCATCTTTTCGTGTTGCTGGAGTAGTTAAATTAATACATTTGAGTGCCGAAGAGCACGTCAAAACACTTATGTTCTCTAGCGGCACACATTTTCCTGAACCAGCAGATTTAAGCTCTATGTGACACAAAAGTTTTCTGTATATACCTTTCAATTGTCGGGCATTTGGATTATCGTTATAACCACCATGCATACGTATCGCTCCAAAAAATAATTCGATGTGGTCTTGGCTGATGCGATATGTGGATAAGTACTGCATTTTATGTGATTCTATTACAGTTGTATATAACGCTTTTAAACTATTAATACAAATTAGAACTCCAAGAAATCCGGTGAAAGAGTTCGATTTCAGTACAGGTGTGTAGCTCTTCAGAGTTATTATCTTTTTTGTTTCATGTTCTGTGTAAGTTCTTTTTCTCGAGACTTTCAAATATAGGTTCAAAATTAAATCATTTACTTCTTCCAGTACTGTAAATAACTCATCTTTATTTTTTGGACTCAAGGGCTGCTTATAGCCATATGCTTGTAAGTTTCTGGAATTAAAAACATCAAAAACGTTGTTCATTGCCATTATGAATTTTTCTGTCGCCTCGCTGTCTTCAAAACCAGACAATTTCAGCTCTTGTCGACAAAATTGTATTGCCTTAGAAACACTCCTGCTCAATAATTGTGTTGCCAATTTGACATTCATTATAGAATTTCGGAATTCGATATGTTTTTTGGTCAAACGATTCGCTAGATGAAGCCCAATTTCTTCTTGGAGATTTGATAATTTTTTGACATATTCCCACATTATTTGCTCATTCTTGTACAAAAAGATTTCCTTCAATTGAAAATGATTTCGAATTAATTTCAGCATATGGCAGAAATCCAAAAACACTGCTACTTTATAGTCAGCGCATGGGTGTTGAAATGTGGTTTTCAGCCGTCTATGGTCATTCAATTCGCAACCCAGGATCTTCATAGCCGACATATTTGAGGAGTGACCATCAAAAGTTAATGATACAATATCAACACCTACTTCGTGACATTTGGTAAGTATAGTTTTTATAATATTTGCTTTTTGGTCTCCCGTCATTCCATGGACTAAAAAATAAGCGACTGGTAATTTCCAAGACTCATTTAATGATACTAACAAAAAAACATAAGCCTCTGATGCTTTGATTCTCATATTTTCGTTAGGACCAGTGCCTATATCAACAATACCATCATCCTGTTTAGTTTTATCATTAAAACACTTCTGCTTCGCTAAAACGCGTCTTCTTCTTAAGTCGTAGATTTTTTCTTCTAAGCGATTGCATTTTTAGAGAATGTTTCTTTTGGATACGAATTTTTCTGCGTAATTCTCTTCTCAACTTTGCTTTTTTAGGAGTGTCAAAAATAGAATCTATATCTGAAAACTCTTCATTTATTTCAATATCATTTTCAGATTTCGCTGTTTTATTAGCCAAAACTTTATGAGCTACGCGACTGATAGAAGGAGACGAAGTATCAGTGCACACTACATTGGTGCATGCTATAGAGGAGGAAGTTTTAGGCTCTTCATTTGATGCGGGAGTATTCTGAAATCAAAAGTAAAGTAGGTATATAGCTTCGATGTTGTGATCTTTAAGAAGCGATAGTAGCAGTAGTAATAGTAAAACGATATAAAATGCTACTCTGGATAATCAAGTAGTAATTCTCCGGATTTTAAAGAGCGCATAAACAAGTAAAGAAAATATTATATTTAATGGAATAATATTTTCTAAGAATAGTTACTGTTATGGATTTATGTTAAATTAACGTTACCTGTACATGAATCAGATTAGCATAACGCTCCCTTATTATTTGCTGTAGGTATCATAACAAAAACTTACCAAATTCATGGGCTTTTGTTTTTCAGTGTTATATTCCATCGTCATTTCAACGTCTTCATCAGTGATATCACTTTCGTCAGATTTCACTGATGATAAGAATAATGCCTGTAGTCAAAATAGAATGTTAAACATGTAAATCATCATAATAGTCTTCATCAGCTTGTACGTAATAAAACATACTTTTTTCGGTACCGCTTCCTTTTTCAATCTTCGCCGGCCTTGATTATTTGCAAAATACAAGTCTTTTTCACGGAAATGTTCAGAACATATCACTGTGGTTTTGGATGGTTTCCAGAACTCTTCTCCACGGCTTTTTCTTATTATGTCCACCCATCGACTTCTAATTATAGGATCGATAGGTATCCTAAAACCATGTATCCAAATAGTCACATTCGATTTTGATAATTATTATAAAATACTATTTAGTAATACAAATAAAAAAGAGAAAAAATAAAGAAAAAATGTTTAAGACTAAATAAAAACACCCGAATGCGCGGAATCTTGCAAAACAAAAACAATCGATCCATCCATTTAGGCTGTAGGCTCAGTCAAACAATTTTTGAAATGTACCCACATACACATACATACACGCAACATGATTTATTTCCTCCTTTTGATGAAGTCGGTAAAAATGAACATACATCAGCTCTTAAGACAACTATATGGGGAAATTCGCAATCCAAGACTGGCAACACCAAAAAATGACGCGTTGATTTTGTAAATATAATTATCAATTTATTAGTTTTGTTTTCGTAAATTACTATTAGTTTTGAGTTACTTACCGATGGTAGGAGATTTTGTTAATTGTTTATAAACGTCCTTTGTAATTTCTGCAGATTTTGATCGCGCAACTTGTCATTTTTACCAAAATAATTTACCTCAAAACAATGAGCCGTGCATGCGTATCTCTTGGCGTTACAATTGACAATGAGGAGCAAAGAGAATATAATCACTACGTTTAATGAGGAGTGGGGATTGCTTTACAGTTAGCTGATATTTTTTTCGACGCTTTTGAGCCGCCGTTACTCTATCTAGAGAGTAAATAATCTAAGGTAGGATATTTTCGTCACTACCCTTGTGTCATAGTGTGAAAATTTTTTTATTTGTATTATTTATTTGTTTGTATTTGTTAATCAATAATATAATACGTTTATCAATAATAATATACTACGAAAGGAACTTTATTTTTTATTTTAAATGACGCTTCATTTTAATAGACGCTAGTTATTTATTTATTTTTATTTATTTTGTTAATCAATAATATAATACGTTTCTCATTAATAATATACTATGAAAGGAACTTCGTTCCAACCGAGTGTTCCACGACACTCACGCATGTTTTTTTATTATTTAACTCATTTATTAAATAGTAGCAGATTAACGAAATTTCCGTTGTTGGCGCGACATCTCATTGCGCTGTGAACATTGAATGGCATTTAAATGATTTACGTGTATATTGGTAAAGTCGTTCAATGTGCAATGTTCAATGTTTTTCAATGGAATTGTTTCAATTTGGTTGATCCGTGTAATATCGGCTTTACGAGTATACAATGATCAATGTTTTTATAGAAAATTGTACATTATTAATGAAACATTGGATCCAATATTGGCTTAGCTTTCCATTGACGTCCGTCGAGTTGGAAGTTGATATTTTTTTATACAAAGGTTACATTATTATAACCACACACGCAAACTTTCAACATGCGGAAACGGAAATTTCTGAGAAATTTTTTTATTAAAAATCAATTATTTTTGCAATATTTATACCAATCCCCATTGACGTCCGCCAAGTTGGGGGTTGATTTTTTTACAGAACGGTTACATTATTATAAGCACACACACACAAATATTCGACATTCGGAGACGCGTACTTTTTGAGAATAAAATTATTGATAATCAATTATTTTTTAAGTCAATTCCCATTTCCGTAAAACCGCATGTTGAAACTTTGCGCGTGTGCTTATAATAATGTAACCTTTCTGTAAAAAAAATATCAACCTCCAACTCGACGGACGTCAATGGAAAGTCCTACCCCAATATTTGATAGAAACTGGATGAGGAAACTAAAACTAATATTAAAATAAAAAAAAGAAGGTCACAAATGCGTTGTCACCCTTGACGACTAATATGAAATGCATCACATTTACTACTTTCTGACCATAACGCAGTAGTGCAAGAACTTTGAGTTTTGCCGGAAACTTCACCTGATTTGATTCCTGTAAGGTTTTAAAGTGAATTTTAATACGTAAAAGTGATGCGATTTTGTATATTAAATACTGTGGATATGAATTAATCGTAAAAAATATGAAACAAGTGGTCTGATAGTCATGTGATCCTTAACCTGTCCTTGCCTATTATTGTTACACTAGCTGTGCCCCGCGGTTTCACCCGCGTCATCACGTACCCGAGGTGCGCGACATGACATGACACCCAGTTCAAGCATTTTATAATTGCAATTAAATATTTTATTTGATAGCAATGTATGGAAAAATTGGCATAATTAATGGTGTACTTTTATCTGTCAACATATTATGTATGATGTAGAGCGAAGTTAAGTTTTATCCACTTTCCTTCCCCCCCCCCCCCCATTCCACGTCCCAGAAAGTGTCCCGAAACGCGGTTTTTTCCACTCGTCCACTTTCATTATTCCCTTCTTACATGCTCTACGGTTTAGGGTACTCTTGACCTGGCCTACGCATTTCACAGTGTAATAATAATAATAATGTCTTCCAGGCCCAATTTCAGCCAGCCAGCCTCAATGGAGACTAGCCATCGGCGCAGGACAGGATTATAGTGCCCAAGTGTATGCGCAAGTACGCAAGGGCGCACGCCCCTCTATTCCCGCACTCTCATAGTCCGATAGGACGGTAAACCAACACGACTGGAGAGAGATTAGGCGCAGCACCAACGACTTTACGTGCTTTCCGAGGCACGAGGGTGAGACACAGCCAGCTTCCTGACTCCGGGCAGTTACTGAGAATTTCTTAATGGAAAAACTCAATAACTGATTTTTTGACCGACCCGGGATTCGAAACTAAGATCAGCAGCGCACTACTACAACCACTAGACCAACGAGGCAATGTAAATAAACGATGGTCAATGTCCATGTGCAGTAGTAGCTACTTACCATCATAGTATCCTCTTAGTAATCTGTGCCATCAGGTGTTAGCTGATGGCGCAGTCTATTAAAAATGAACTTACAGTCTGTAAGTTAATTTTTAATACTTTAGTTTTATTATAAAACATATGATCACATTTTGTATCTAATAAACGATCTGGCAGCCCTGGGTGACGCCAGGGTTGCCAGAAATGTTCTGAAGGAAACCGCACGACCTTACGGAAAACCGCATACTACTAAAAAAACCCGCCCAATACATTTGAATTCAAATACTCTTTATTTATCTTTATTTTTGTAGCTTATTAGAAAATATTAACGATAAATATATTACAATAAATAAAGTTCGATAAACTATAACCTTATTATATTTTTTTTACACACATAAATAGAGTTTTACACACATATATAAAGTTTTTATTAATTAAAAATGTAAAGATGTGAATAGTTCCTCTACGTTTTCTTCTTCTTCTTCTTCTTCTATAGTACAGTCAAGTCTGGCAACTTTACCAATGGAAGTTAACTTTGCCATCAGGGGTGTACTGGTACAAAATTACGATTAACACGAAAAATGTAACATTGTTCGATATGTGCAATTTTTTGGATGAAAATACAATAACTAATTGACAGCATTGCTTTCTAAATGGCAACATGATAGTTAATTTTGGCATTTTATTTTAACGCTGAATTGTGCCGGCAAATCTGAATCTTTGTTCAGTAATCCAGAACTATTGTTGATTTTATTTGAAATACTGAATGTAAGTATCTATATCTTTGTAGTAACGTAATATTAATTGGTTATCAAATGAAATATGTCGTTTTAACACGTTGGTCTTAACATTTATCTATAAAAGTAACTTAACAAAATTACCATATCAGTGATGCCATGACCCTTGTATGTAACAAAACATGTCAAATGTTTTGCTACAACCAAGGGTTGTCACTTTCAACCCATATTTTAACCGATTTCGACTATTAAAAGAAAGGGTTCTGTACTTGACATTCTAAGTATGTATGTTTGTATCGATTTTGTTTTATAAAATATTGGTGACAAACGAGCATACAGTCCACCTTATAGTAAGTGGATGCTGTGGTCCATAAACATCTACATTTATCGTCGAATAAGAATCATAATGCAGATGCGTTGTCATCCCCGGTTGAGCCGCTACGACCATAATATAGCTGCAGCGTGGGGTATAGCCACGTTTGCATGTTTCCCTGTAGCAACCCATTAGACTGATTTTACCAAACGAATCGTCAATCAATTCATCTTTAACAAAAGTGAAAGAAGAAATCTATTTTTATTTTATTATTTTTACTGCGTTGTCAGGTATTAATAATACACCCATATTTTGTAATTACCAATAAAAAGTGCTCTCAGTGTCTATTATTGATCACATTTAAGTAAAAACAGTGTCATTTTTAAAGATTATGAATGTTTTGCTATTGTGGGAAAACAATAAGTATTTAGATTGATTACAATAATTATTCTTTTACCTGACATGATTTCAAAAAAAAAAGAGTACTTGTTTAAAAGTGATTGTAAAAGCTTTTTTTAATATATACTATAATTGATTTTAACTTATTATTACACCAATTTCACCTTCAACCTTGAATTCAAATCCTATTATTTTCAATATTAACCCTGATGGCAAAGTTGCCACAAAGTGAGGTTAACTTTGCCATTTTCTATTTTTGAGTATTTTATCTATTTAATGTTAGTATTTGTTTAAATAAATGGAAAATTGGTCCTAAACTTTTATATCCTTCTAAAAATGGCAAAGTTGCCAGTACTCGCGGTATTTGGCTCTTTTTATCATAAATTGTAGCATTAAAATTTAGTATACTATCAGCCGGCTAAAATTCAGTACAGCACACTTCTTCCTTTTCTAAACCCATCTTAATTCATAATAATGACGATAATAATGGTAGATACATGCGATTATGAAGCTTAGTTTTAGTAACGGTTACTCTTGAAAACACCGGCTCAACTGTAAATTACTCACTGGTAGGCTGCATACTGTCAGTGCTAGTGTGTGATAGTGATCTTTGAAGATAAAATTCCCTTCAGAGTCAAAATCGCCCAAAGGCGCAAGATATATACTAAAATCTACTAATTTGTGGGAAACGACCCAATCTGGCAACCCTAGGTGCCGCTTACGTGTAATCTTGTTGTTTCGCTAATTCGCTGTCTCTTTTTAAAACGTTTTTTCTTTTTTCTTTCTTTTCGTAGTTTGACGGTTCGAAAGAACATTCAAAAATCCGTCAGATAAAACTTTTACTTTCGTAACTTTCTTTTGGTGTATTTAACTTTTGAAAGGTGATTATTAATTTTTTATTTATTTTTATTAAAATGAATGCATATTTTTAACTATTTCTGGTAAAATGAGAATTTCCACTAATTTATTAAATTATGGACTGCTTTATAACCTTCAAATTAAAACACTCATATTGAGTACATAGGCATTCTTAATTAAATATTTGAGTGTTATATTCATAAAGGATGCAGGTAATTCTCAAATATTCATACATATGCTTCTATTTATAATGACATTGATTATAAATAACTTACATTTATGTAAATATGATTTGTGTTGGTTAACCAATATTTTGTATATAATGAACATCTTCAATTTATTAATTTTAATTTTTTTTAATTAAAATTTTTGTAGCCACGCATACGTGTTATCAGCGACTGTTGAGTGTTCACGTGGACTTTAGAATTTATGTTAACCTGTGTGTTTTGTTTTTTATTCTCTGGTCAATAAATATAAGCAGACTTTAAAATAGTAAAAGCATTCGCATTACAATACCTTCAAGTTGTTTTTAGAGCTATTTTAAAATCTTGCAAAACTGACCATACAAGTAATTGTTTACTATTATGTCTTATGTTTTCAATGCTGCACTGTTTTCATTTCAGAAAATGTCAGCCTTAATTCATGAAAAAGTATGGTTGGACAAAACCACTTACAATGATGCTGAAAAGAACTATTATGAGTCCCTATCAAAAGTGAGTATCAAATTATTTAATACTATTTAAATGAGAACCCACCTAAATATATGTCATCACTAAAAAACTATTCATATGTTCCAATATGATCTGTTGAAACAATTAACTTGGTGGAAAATTTGTAGTGGAGCCTACTATATTATGCAATTTAAAACAAAAACACTACTACTGTAGTTTTTCACATATTATCTGCAGAAAATCAATAGGAATACTACTACAGCTACTACTATTATGTGGTGGAGCCTATTATCATCAAAAATTGCATCAAAAACTTTTTAGTTACTTTAAATTTCAGATAAGATATTTATATAGTATATTTCTAGAGCAGGCGGAAAAACGTACATTGACCTTTGACAATATCATCGGAGTAGCCAATCTTTTTCTTAGGTTTTATCTTTTTATCCTAGTATCATTACATACATCATCAGAGTGAAAGATGAGAGTGCCGAGTGTGAAGTTCTTCGCAGGTCCTGTGTCTAATATTTTATTATAAAGAAAGAAGATTATCCTGTACTTATATGAATTGAAAAGCAAATTAATATTAATTTAAATTTATTATTTATAAACCATAAGAGTTAATACAAATTTAATTATTACATTAACAGTAGGTAAGTAGTGTAATAAGTAGGTAGGTAGGTAGTTGTACAAAACAATCACTTCTTGGCAGTCGGGTAAAATGGCGAAGTTTTAATGCATTCTGTGCATAAAACTTCTCATAATAGATTGTCAGATACACTGGACAGACTATGCTTTTGTAACTATTTTAGAATCATTTTCTGATGATAAAGAGGTGGAAAAGTTCGCCACATTGATTATAAAACTGTCTACAGTTTTATCAATGGCATTATCCAATTCATTTAATTTGTTTTCTTCTTTTATGACGTGGTTAATGTAGTTTTTCCACTTCATATGCTCGATATTGTATAGCCCTTCTTCATATAGTGTTTTGACATCTGCCATTTTAAAAGTGGTATTGTTTCAGTTTAGGTTTGTTATCTCTGAATGACCGCTTCCTTCACCCCACCCTGTAACATGAAACACGCTTAGCGCATAACGATATGTATTCGATAATGAATTGTATGGAAGCAATACCTGTCATTTTGTTTCTGTGTTAACATAATACTTTAGGTCAATGTATGTTTTTCCGCCTGCCCTAGAAACATACTATAATTTATTTTAAGAAATAGGCACATGCCCTGATTACTTAACTAGGTACTTAGCTACAGCCTATCAAGAGTCCACTGCTGAACATAGGCTTGGTAGTGAGCACCTCATTCCCAGGGGTTATTATCATCGATAAATTCCTTAATATTATAATAGCCCTTTTTATACAAACTTAGTTTATTAAAGCTTTGAACTTTGAGCAGATTTTGTATATTTTTTGGGATTTTATTAAGTTGTGTGTATATTGTGTGTAATTGTGTGAGTGTGATGTATTAAGTTAATGCTCTTACTCAATAATATTAACAATATTGTGAACACAATAAAATATGTTCTCAACATGCATTACCTATCAATTACTGGTTTTCATTAAACATGCATTACCTAGCTGTATATGTATAAAAAACATACTAGATTTCAGTATACAAAAAAAAATTAACATGTCAAAATAAGGTTTGGTTTCGGCTGAAACTGACACCCAGACCGAAGGTTCGTTTTCGGTTTTGGTTAAAAATCCTGTTTCGGTCGGACACTAAAAATATTATTGTGTACTAAATACTAGCAGCAGGTATAGACTCTGCGTTCTCATCAACATTCATCATTTTTTACAAGCACAAACAACAATAATAATGCAAATTCTTGCTTTGCCTGCTCCCTTCAGCCTGAAATAGTGCAAACATTTTAAAAGTTACCCAAGGCAACCTAACTGACCCCACCAACTATAAGCCTATTTGAGTTACCTTCATACTATGTAAGATTTATAGATCTTTTTGTTAACTCGCTCTTTTTGAAAACCTGTGCATAAAACATATAGCTGTTGTGAAGCACCGACGCTCCGGGTCTACATATTTAGGGTCGTCTCAACCATTATATCAAATTTGATAGACCACAAATCCTCACCAAAAAACACCGATTCCTACCAAGAATTATTTGCTAGGCTATTGAAATTAAAAAACTTCTTAATAAAGAAGATGACTGGGTCTACGTTTTGCTTGGGATCCCATAATTAATAAAATTAAATCCAAACCCAAACATTCTGCAAGGCTTCAAGATACTGTATGCTCATTCTGCATAGACTGGACCAAAAATTAAAACTTAAAGGGTATGGTAGCCTTTGTTAACTGTTTGGGACTGAGGTCAGTCCCCTCATGACCATGGGTGCTGCAAAGTATCCGAAATGTTGGAAATTAGAAAAGTTAAAATGCATAAAATTTGTTATATTCCATGTGTATTATTTGCGTAAATATTAGAAATCATTATGTCCACCATGGGCAGTTCATTAAGTTCAGAATCATAGCAACCGCAAGGAAACTAAGTGTCCTTGCAAGTGTGCGGCGGTACTTCACGCCGGAGCAGCTTCTTACCATATATGAAGCACAAGTCCAACCGTACATGGATTACTGCTGTCACATGGGCTGGTGCTGAACATGCCACCACTTTATAAGCTGTAACCACTTTTCTCAGTCTTCCGTAATGCGTAAAATAATTTTCGAAGGTCTGTCTTTCTGTGTGATAAAAATCTAGACGTCTGTGAGGCAAAATAGAATAGCTGTTTGTTACGTTGACAGTGCGATTTACTATCTTGGGCTTTATCACCACTTACCAACAGGTGGGATGGTAGTCAAGCAATGGATCTTAAGTAAAAAAAGATATTATCTTTAAGGCTAGTAAAAATACATATTGTTAGTCTTGATGTAACATTATATTAACAATTTATATCAATGTCAACTTTCAGGTACAAACTACTCCGCTCTTAAACTCATCCCTAGCCAGTGAAGTGGCAAAGGCAAGACAACATATCAAAAACTCCTTAGAATGTGTGAGTAAGCTAAGCAATCTAAAATTATAGCATCAAAATGTGAAAATTTATACTTGCTATTAATAATTAAAAAATTATTCACATTGATCATTTTATTTGAATTTAAATTACACATAATAAATAGTATGCATTACAATGAGATGTCTACTTTTCCTTTTTAATCATCATCACCATTATCGACCCATAGAAGTCCTCTGTAGGACATGGACCTCTACTATTGTAGGGAGGATTTCCCTTAAACATCACTCTAAGCAGGCAGATTCTTATGGTACTAACGTACATATGTACATACTTGTGGAGTACCAGACGTCTGACGCATTTAAAGCAGCTTACTGTCACTTGTCTGTAAATTTTATGCCTGGCTGAAATGAAATGGTTATGCCGCCATCTATTAGAAGCCATAAGATATTTCTGGTATTTTCCATAATCACCTCATATGGCACCCCTGGGACCTACAGACTGATGAAAACTATTACACGACCAAAACGGATTTTTTTTTCTCATTTTTATATGAATATGATTCAAAAATAAAAGCTTTTGTATAATGGATTTCCGCAGTAACGCCTGATTCTATTAATTATGAATATGATTCATCATTCATATTGTTTTATTCAATATAAATGTAGTATAAAAATTTTCTACATATTTTATTTTAATTGCAATTTGATATGCTATTCAAATATTTCAAACTAGCTTTAATTCTCCATTATTTTTAAGAACTTTCATAAGTTCTAACAACATTATTACTTTACTATTCTCTGCACATATCATTATTGTTCTATAAATGCTCATGAGCATTGAGTTGTGTATGAACTCTATGCACTTGTACATTTCCACTTGGGTCATATCTAGTATCATCATTATAATCAGTCCCCTGTTTGTCATAATCCTTTAATAAAGAGAAATTATGTTATTGTTATCGCCATACATAAGAAGATTATTGCAGTATTTAATATTAGACACTTTCTCTTGATACTGTTCTTTACCTATTTTAGATTATTGATATTTTAGATCTTGCAAATTATTAAGTTTTATGAGTCAAATTCTATTAGGCTTAAGTTCTTATGAATGTTAAAATCTACACTGGTTCATAAAACAAGTCCCCAAAGAGCTGGCAAGAAACTTTTTTTTAATGCCATGTCATTTACACATTATAATAAAATAAACACAATGTCAAATGCATATTAATTTTTTTTTAAATCAATTTATCAGTAGCCAGGTCACTTACAAGTGAAACAGTATTGAAATTTCCTAAATATTTATTTTTTGTTGCACTATATTTTCAAAGATTTTTGTAAAGTTTAATGTATTTACCCAAAAAAGGTTTTCTAGTTTTAGATAATCTAAATTTAGTAACCTCTAACATTACCTCTATCCATTCTACAGAAGACAATCCATTGTTTATTAAATTGATTTATATTTTTTAAAACTAACTACCGTTTTGCCTTTGCTAACAATTTTTGTTGTACAAATGGTGTCTGATCAGGAATTGATCTGGATTTTACCTATCCTTATTCTACATAAGTTGTAACATATAAGTCTTATACATATGGTAAACATGTTCCTATAATTACAGATGGATAGTGTAGCAACCTTAGCTGGTGTTCCAAATACCGAACTTTTTAATAAATTAAACAATTTGGAAAAAGAGAACAGTAATTTAAAAAAAGCTATCGATGATTTGCGCAAGTTGGTACTCGGCCTGCAAGCTAGAGTAGAGTCTTTAGAGTCTGGCACTGGAAAGAACACAAAAGCAGACACTTCAAAGGTAAATTTATATGTTTTTTTTTGTTTTGTGGTAAACATTGTTTAAACAAATGAATCAGATAAACAAATGAAAACTCATGCAACCAATTTTTATGTATCATGCATGTAACATTACAAAACAGCATATGAAACCTCATTTTTTTTTTAATATTTGCAAAAACTGTTCCTCTATCATTTTTATTTATTAAAATATAAAAGGTTAATTGATCTTTGTAGCCTGCACCACCAGCACCTGAAACACAAGATTCAGATGACGGTGTTGACCTATTTGGCTCAGATGATGAAGAAGAAAATGCAGAAGCTGCAAAACTGAGAGAAGAGCGCCTTGCTGCCTATAATGCTAAAAAAGCTAAAAGTAAGTATAATTCTTACATTCCATTCTGTGCAAGCTTATATAACACAGTATTTTGCGGAAATTATCATTTAATTTTAATTATAATTTACATAAATATTTGATAATAGACAAATCTTTACTCCGACACAACACATGACACTGAATATAGTATTAATATTATACAACCTAATTTATAAAGGTAATTTATTATGACGCGATAATTTTTTTTCAGAACCGGTCCTCATTGCAAAATCTAACATTATTTTGGATGTTAAGCCCTGGGATGATGAAACAGATATGGCAGCCATGGAAAAAGCAGTAAGAGCTATAAACACAGATGGACTTCTGTGGGGTGCAGCTAAACTTGTACCTCTTGCTTTTGGTATTCACAAATTGCAAATCTCTTGCGTTGTTGAAGACGACAAAGTTTCAGTTGATTGGCTCACTGAGGAAATTGAGAAAATTGAAGATTTTGTAAGTTATACATAGTTTTTTTTAAACTTTAATTAATACTCCTAAAAGAAATAATAACGTTTGCTAATTGTGTCTTATTATAATAAAACAAATATTTTATTAAATTACTAAGTAGTGGCAGTGTAAGAATATCTACTACCCCCTATCATTCCGTGGGTGTCGTAAGAGCTGACAGAGGGAAACAACTCAGGAGATGGGCAGAATTGTCTTCCTAATAACGACTAAACATAAAAACTGCGGTTGCCAACCCGCTTGCCAAGCATGGCTACTATAGCAAATATCCCCCTACGAGAGTTAACTATGAGTTAGCTGCATGCTTATAATCAATGGCCAACATGTTGCCTATTTCATCTAACTGTATGATCATTCGTGCAACGGTGGTGATGTGACCGCATGTTGACGATGGCGGGTTCGTGACGGCGAAACCGAAAACTGAAGTTGAGATAATGTTTGTCTAGTGTTGAGTTGATATTAAGTGGGAAATATTTCACCTTCAGTATGAATTTTCTTACCAAATGGAAAGTATTTTTTTAAAGTTGGTCCCAAAGATATTATTTTTAGTAGTTTATAATCAATATTTTTTTATTATAATCGCAAACTATTGTTAACAAAGGGCATTAGAGATTACCATATTCATATTTTCGTATTTTATTTTATTTACCATATAAATATACAGAATGTCAAGTCCATTTAACACCAATCACACATTAAGACAATTCAGTCAGATTTTCTACCACCTAATTCTGTTCATCTTAATTTTTTCAGGTCCAAAGCGTCGACATTGCTGCCTTTAACAAAGTTTAATATTTTTTTATAAACAATATAGTTAACTTGTAAAAAAGTGACTTTTTTTATTTAACCTTTTCTTATTTTTAACATCAGCAGTTTTTAAG
Source organism: Parnassius mnemosyne (assembly GCA_963668995.1). NCBI lineage: Eukaryota > Metazoa > Arthropoda > Insecta > Lepidoptera > Papilionidae > Parnassius > Parnassius mnemosyne. Next base: position 26,390,790 of record CAVLGL010000137.1, on the reverse strand, counting down.
AGATTTGTTTCAAAGATTCTGAACTAATCGTCGGTCGGATTTATTTTTATTTGAATGTTTTAATTATTGTAATCTTTGTGTCATACATAGCTTAGAAGTAGTGGCGCAAGAATATTCGATATCCCAAATCATCCCGTGGGTGACGTAAGCCGACAGAGGAAAATTAAAACAGAAGGGCAACAGCTGCAGCAGCATATTCCTGTTACGATCTCAAAACAGCGGTTGCCAACCCGCCGCCAAGCTTCGTTATGACTATGGCAAATATACCCTATAAAACAACCTTTATGGAAGGCCTATGTTTCTTATGGCTTTTATTTTAAATGCTGATTTACCACGTGCTCGGCGGTGAAGGAAAACATCGTGAGAAAACCTGCATGTTTGAAAAATAAGAATAAAAAAATATTTCGAAGACATGTGAAGTTCGCTGACACGCATTGGGGCAGCGCGGCGGACATTTCCTTGCCCCAAAATCCTCTCAGAAATGAGAGGAGGCCTGTGCCCAGCAATAGAAAATACAGGCTGTTACTTTACTCGAGCTTCAGTTTGACGACCGGCTCTAAATTGTCAGACGCCTGTGTTGACAACTGTCAAATATTTGCACTCACTTTTATCACACAGATGGCTCGAAGTCATCGTATCTCAGTTTTATTTATTTATACTTTATCGGCCCAAAAAGTCCACTGCTGGAATGTGTATAAGTTTTTCTAGTTATTAACCTTAATCACAAGTACTAAATGTATTGCATTAAGTCGGAAACAGTATTCGAACATTTCAAAATAGGCGATTTTGAGATGTATTATCTGAGGTCCAAAGAGAGGGGGATGACACGGTAATCCTCGAATCCGCCAACTTATCAGATGTCTGTTGGATAAACGACCATCTGTCCCAGTGTCGGATTAATTGTCCACTGAAATTAAGAAAACCTCTATTTAGTTTTATTGATAGCATCCACAAATACTGTATAAATATTAAAAAAAATTATTTAGATCATAAAATTTCCTAAAGTTATGAGTAATGAACATTTGTATAAGATAAGCGGTAGATGAATATTTACAGGTTTGTAAAAGTACTGTTTTGAGATAATCAGCGCTTGGAACGTACTTACGTCCTTAACAACGGTGTCAATTTCAGGAGTATCGATAAGGGTTGCGTACGTGGCGTCCGCTGAAAGATTTTTGTAACTCGTACATAAAACAATCTAAATAAACTAATATATTGTTACGCGCCACTATTAATGTCTTGTACATGGCAACACTAGTCACACTAGCGCCCTCTAGTGTCGAGTAGCAGAACTAGGAGAGTCGAGATCCTTCCAGAAATTTCGGGACCGATATGTACTCGAACATTCTAGATGTCGCTACAGTAGAAGGTTCTGGAAACTATCTGAGGCCCTATATAAGACCGGTATAGACCACGACCGGGGCAGTATTGAATTGGCGATACAAGAGAATACTTCGAAGCGAAATAACGGCGAACTGTGTTTTATTATTAGTGTGATTTTTGATTGTAATTAGTGTTGTGTAATTAAAGTGTCAATTTTGGTAATTGAGTCGGCAGTTTTTAATTGTCTCGAACGCGAAGCTCGTAACAATTGGTGTCAGAAGTGGGATCAAATATGCCGATTTTACCTAAAGACGACACGGAGGGTATCCGTACCCGAAGTCAACGCCAACAGGAGACGGACCAGAGACGATTTGGTAATGCAACGCCGCAAAACGTCGGAGGGCCAGTTGCTAACCACGGAGGCTGGCCCGTCAGCAGCTCCTGCATCTGCAGCACCTGACTTGGGTGCTCTGATGATGATGCTGCAGGATCAGGCTCGCCGACAGGAGGAACAGGCCCGCCGACAGGAGGAACAGGCCCGCCGACAGGAGGAACAGACCCGTCGGCTGGAAGAGCAGCTGCAGCGCGGTATGGAAGAACAGATGCTCCTCAGGAAGGACCTTCACGCTACCTTCGGGAAAGAGATAAAGGAGGTGAAGGATAGGGTTGCTCAACATGACAACCGCCTGTCGGAAGCTGAAACCCGAATCGACCAAGTGAACAATCGGGTTGACAACGTGATGGCTGATGTGAAGAAAACGCTGGACGACCTCAAACTTGGGGATGGAATCACAGCTCCCGTGGTAGCTACAACACCTTCGCTACGTGGATTCAAAGTGCCGCCGTTCGACGGGAGTTCTTCCTGGTCGGCCTACAAAATCCAGTTCGAGACTGTCATGAAAGCGAACGGCTGGAATAAAATTCAGGCCATGACTGCTCTCACCCTAGGCCTACGCGACCAGGCCTTAACTGTTTTGGAAGCGCTCGGTAAGGAAGTGACTTACGAGCAGCTCCTTGAGGCATTGGAGGCGAGATATGGCGATGCTCACCTGGAACACGTCTTTCGTGCGCAGCTCAAAGATCGCGTGCAACGCAGTAACGAAAACCTGCAGCAGTGGGCCCTTGAGGTGGAGAAGCTGGTTCGAAAAGCGTACCAGTCTGTACCTGTGCTCATTGTAGGGAACCTGGTGCAGACTTTCATCGACGGCATCCGCGACCTTGAAGTCAGAGCTGCTGTGAGGCTCGGGCACCACCAGACGCTTAAGGACGCCCTGACCCATGCACTGGAGGTGGAAGCCGTGCGGCAGGATCATCGTTCCCACCGCGTCAGGGAGGTTGCAGCAGCTACAGTTCAGGACCGCAATAAGGGCTATAACCCTAGGTGCTACGGCTGTGGGGAAAGGGGCCATCTTCGATCCAGCTGCCCTAAACGAACTGTAGAAAGGGAAGGTGATCGATCTCGAGAGGGTAGTGCGGATAATAGCACCGCCCAGCAGCAGCAGGGAAACGAGTAAAAGCCAGGACTGCGGGGCGGGTGCTGGCTGATGTTAAAAGAGCCCCAAGGATTTCGATCTCACAAACCCATGATGGGAACAGCCTAATCATCAAGGGCGAAGTCAACGGAACGCCGTGTAAACTGACCATAGACACTGGAGCCTCTCGCACGGTTGTCAGTTCCCAACTTATAAGTCGGTTCCTTGGGGACTCCGCATACAACCGAGAACGCATTAATTTGGTGACAGCCACCGGTCAGCGCATACCCGTCCGTGGAGAGAAGGAGATGGAGTTGAAGCTAGGCAACATGATCTACCTGCATAATGTCATCGTGGCTGATATAATGGACGACTGCATCCTGGGCCTAGACTTTATGAGGAAGAATTGTTGTGAGATCGACGTTAAGCAAGGTGTTTTGAAATGTGGACAAGAAGAACTTTTCGTGGAAGGGGCGTTACCAGGGAATGTGTACAGCCTTAAGAAGATTGTTCTTCCGCCGAGATCGGAAACGATTGTGCCGGTTAGTCTTCCTCGGAGTCCTGGGCAAGCCCATCGTTGTGTACTCGTGGAAAGGGTAGACAATGACCTTCCATGGAAAGTGGCTCGAACCTTGGTCAGAACCACCGACATCTCAGGAGTACGTGTGTTGAACCTTTGTGATCAGGAACAGATTATAGAAAAAGGCACATTGGTTGGTACTAGTGAGGAAGTGGATTGGTTGCGTCGATGCGAATATCTATCAACCGGGACCCCCAGCAAGGATGGACAAACGATAGTGACCACACTTTTGGAAGACTGTCGCAGCGTTCTTTCCCCGAATGAAATGGTCAAGGCGAAGAAGTTGTTACTCAAGTACGCCAATGTTTTCTCGTCAAACGAAGCTGACATAGGAAAGACTGGCTTAGTCAAACACAAAATAAACACAGGACAAGAATTGCCTATTCGTCAGTGGCCAAGAAGATTGCCTGTAGCACGTGAAAAGGAAGTGGAAACCATGATTGAGGGGATGGTGAAGGATGGTGTTATTGAACCTTCATCTAGTCCATGGTGTTCACCTGTGGTGCTGGTAAAGAAGAAGGACGGCAGCATGCGGTTTTGTGTTGACTATCGCCGCCTGAACGACATTACAAAGAAGGACAGCTATCCCTTGCCAAGAATTGATGACACGCTGGATATGCTTACAGGCGTAAAGTGGTTTAGTACGCTAGATCTGAAAAGTGGCTACTGGCAGGTTGAAATTGACCCTAAGGACAAGGAGAAAACTGCATTCTCCACAGGAAAGGGTCTGTGGCAATTCAAAGTCATGCCGTTTGGATTGTGCAATGCTCCAGCAACGTTTGAAAGGTTGATGGAGCTTGTACTTACCGGGCTAATCCAAATAGACCAGACAAGCATCTCCATGCTTGTCTGGTCTATTTGGATGACATCATCATCGTAGGCCGTACGTTTGAGGAACACCTTCAAAACCTGGAACGCGTGCTCATGAAGATTCAGAGTGCCAACCTCAAGTTGAGTCCAAAGAAGTGCTCACTATTCAAACGGCAAGTTAGTTTTTTGGGGTATGTAGTGTCGGAAGAAGGTATCCGCACGGATCCAGAGAAAATTGCTGCTGTCAAGGAGTGGCCGGTCCCAAAAGACAAGACACAGGTTAGAGCATTTTTGGGTTTGTGCTCTTATTATCGGCGATTTGTGAAGAACTTTGCAGATATAGCCAAACCTCTGCACAAGCTAACCGAGGAGAAGCGACAATTCTGCTGGGATGAAAGTTGCGATATTGCATTCCAGGAGCTCAAGAACCGCCTGTGCAAAACACCTATTTTGGGGTACCCTGATGCGGGCAAGGAATTCATAGTTGACACAGACGCAAGTGATATAGGACTTGGCGGTGTGTTGTCTCAACGGAATGGTGATCAAGAGATTGTGATAGCGTACTTCAGCAAGTCGTTGTCAAAGCCGGAAAGGAACTATTGTGTCACAAGACGGGAATTGCTTGCTGTGGTAAAGTCCTTGCAGCATTTTAGCAAATATCTTCTAGGGCGGAAATTCCACTTACGAACTGACCATGCTGCACTGAAATGGCTATTGCAGTTCAAAAATCCGGAAGGACAAGTTGCGAGATGGATAGAACTACTGCAGGAATACGACTTTGTGATCGAACATCGCAGCGGGAAATCTCATGGCAATGCAGATGCATTGTCAAGAAGACCTTGCCCTGAAGATTGCAAGCATTGTACTAGGCAAGAGGGTAAGGAAGTGGTATCTGTGAGAATGCTCAGGACAGACCAGCTCAGCAATGAGTAGAAGGACAGCCTACAACATGCACAGCAGGAAGATTCGGACATTAAGCCGATTCCAGAATGGATGAAGGCCAGTGCTCCTAAGCCCAAGTGGAGCGACGTCTCAGCAATGAGTTCGACCACGAAAAGCTATTGGGCCCAATGGGACAGCTTGCTGATTCAGGATGGAGTCCTGTGCCGTAAATGGGAAAATGGTCGGGGAGACAGGTGTCATTTGCAAATGGTTGTCCCTAAGGCTAAAGTGCCGGATATTCTACAGCTGTACCATAGTGGTTGTTCAGGAGGCCACCTGGGAGTTAAACGAACTCTCCTGAAGATCCGAGAACGGTTTTACTGGGTCCACTGTCGTGACGATGTCGAGGACTGGTGCCGCAAATGTACAAGTTGTGCGGCTCTATAGGGACCTCAAATTCGTAGTAGAGGCGCATTGAAATTGTACAATGTTGGTGCACCATGGGAGAAGATAGCCATTGACGTTGCGGGGCCGTTTCCAGAAACTGAAAGTGGTAACAAGTATTTCATGGTAGTGATGGATTACTTCACTAAGTGGCCAGAAGTCTTCGCCATTCCAAATCAAGAAGCTTCAACAGTTGCAGATAAACTAGTTCATGAAGTCTTCTGTCGTTTTGGAGTACCTTTAGAGATTCACAGCGATCAAGGAAGGAATTTTGAGTCTCAAATATTCCAGGAAACTTGCCGAGTTATGGGTACTCAGAAAACACGAAAAACTTCTTACCACCCACAATCTGATGGAATGGTAGAAAGATTTAATCAGACATTGGAGAGGTACCTAGCAAAAGTTGTGGAAAAACGGCAACGAGACTGGGACAGGCACATACAACCGTTTTTGTTGTCATATCGAAGCGCTGTTCACGAAAGTACATCAGTGACACCAGCTTTCGCAAACTTTGGGAGAGAATTGCGGCTGCCTGCAGACCTGATCACCGGAATACCACCTGATGCCCCACGCAGTATAACCGATTATGCAAATGACTTGCGGAACAAAATGAATGACATTTATGAGCACGTCAGACAGACGGGCCAGCAAACGTCTGAGAAGATGAAAACACGGTATGACCGCAAAATGAACAACAAGGGCTTTGATGAAGGTTCACTAGTGTGGTTACACAATCCAGTTCGCAGCAAAGGGAAATCTCCTAAGCTTCAAGCTAAATGGGACGGACCGTACCGGATTGTGACAAGGATCAATGATGTAACCTACCGGATACAGAAAGGTGCCAGAGGTACTCCTAAGATTGTCCATGTGGATCGACTGGCGCGTTATTATGGGGCCAATAATGCTCGGGACAAGCATGTCTTAGGAGGGGGCAGTGTTACGCGCCACTATTAATGTCTTGTACATGGCAACACTAGTTACACTAGCGCCCCCTAGTGTCGAGTAAATGAAAGTATTGCGCGCCACTATTAATGTCTTTACATGGCAACACTAGTCACACTAGCGCCCTCTAGTGTCGAGTAGCAGAACTAGGAGAGTCGAGATCCTTCCAGAAATTTCGGGACCGATATGTACTCGAACATTCTAGATGTCGCTACAGTAGAAGGTTCTGGAAACTATCTGAGGCCCTATATAAGAGCGGTATAGACCACGACCGGGGCAGTATTGAATTGGCGATACAAGAGAATACTTCGAAGCGAAATAACGGCGAACTGTGTTTTATTATTAGTGTGATTTTTGATTGTAATTAGTGTTGTGTAATTAAAGTGTCAATTTTGGTACTTAATTCAGTCGGCAGTTTTTAATTGTCTCGAACCCGAAGCTCGTAACAATATTTACTTCTTTTCTAAGTATTCTCCATTACATTTAAAAACCTTTTTATTTGTTCAAACCGTTTTTGAAAACAGGACCATAGGTGTGAGCAAAAATGAAAATAATCCCAAAATATTTTAGGGTGATACGCCGGTTTTCTTCAATTAGTCTTCTGACAGTAGCCACATTTTCCTCAGTGATAGCAGTTGAAGTTCGACCTTTACAAATTTCATCATGGAAAGAAAACGGCCGTGGTCAAATTCCGCGTACAAGCGCTTTACGGTGCTATAAAGAGGGTCTTCCCTCGCAAAAGCATTTTAAAGATGAGCAGTGTAATCTTGTGGAGTGTTTTTTTTTTAAAACCTAAAATATCATCGCCCTAAAATCTTTTCAGGTTATTTTAATTTTTGCTACGGATGATAAAGTCAGCTTGTGAAAAACAATTGACACGCGACTTGCCGCCAAAAATAATTTTAATAAGCGTTTCACAAGTTTTAAAAATATACCACTCCAAATCCAAACGTTTATGAGCGGCCAGGAGCGTAAAACTTTCAGTTTGCCCTATGTACTTCATAAGTACATACTTGTAATCATCAAATGGTATTTGTTGGAGGTCATAAAGCTTTACGACGTAAAAGAGAAAGCCGATCTGTTGAGCTCTCTCTTTGCATCCAACTCGACTCTTGATGACGGGGGGAACACACCGCCGACCATCCCGCGATGTAAGTGCTCCATGCCGGATGTGCGGTTTACACAGCACTCGGTTCGCAAAGCACTCTTCTCCCTGGACGTCAGCAAGTCGAGTGGGCCTGACGGAATCCCCCCAATTGTGCTGAGGATGTGTGCTCCGGAGTTGGCACCGGTTCTAACGCGTATTTTCTGGTACTCCTACTCCCTAGGCGTATTCCCGAAATCATGGAAGACAGCTTTTGTCCACCCGATCCCTAAAAAAGGCGACCGCTCAGACCCGTCCAACTACAGGCCTATCGCCATCACCTTGTTCTCCAAAATAATGGAATCCGTTATAAACTGCCACCTCATGCGGTACCTTGAGGATCACCAACTGATTAGTGATTGCCAATACGGTTTTCGTCGGGGTCGATCAGCTGGTGATCTTCTGGTCTACTTAACTCATAGATGGGCGGAGGCAGTAGAGTCCAAATGCCTCCGCATTGGCCGTTAGTTTGGACATTGTGAAGGCCTTCGATCGGGTTTGGCACAAAGCGCTTCTTTCGAAGCTCTCTTCCTATGGGCTTCCCGAGAAATTATGCAATTGGATCACCAGCTTTCTTGCAGATCGGAGCATCAAGGTCGTTGTAGACGGTGCATGCTCCGACTACAAGCCTATTAACGCTGGTGTTCCACAAGGCTGCGTGCTATCACCAACGCTGTTTCTTCTGCATATCAATGATATGTTGCAAACCGGTAGCATTCATTGCTATGCGGATAACAGCACTGGTGATGTTCTATACGCCGGCCGTGCCATTATTTCTCGGGAAAACGTCTCCGAGTACCGGAACAAACTTGTGTCTGAAGTCGAGTCTTTGCTGGGCAAAGTCTCGGATTGGGGGCGACTAAATCTAGTCCAGTTTAATCCTCAGAAGACACAAGTTTGCGCGTTTACCGCTAAAAAGAACCCCTTTGTCGTATCTCCTCAGTTTCAAGGTACTCCCCTTGTTGCCTCAGCCAGTATCGGAATCCTCGGCGTCGACATATCGAGTGACGTGCAGTTTTGTGGTCACTTGGAAGAGAAGGCCAAATTGGCCTCTAAAAAGCTTGGCGTGCTCTGCAGAGCGGGACAGTATTTCATGCCGGCACAACACTTGCAACTTTACAAGGCGCAGGTTCGGCCTCACATGAAATACTGTTCCCATCTCTGGGCTGGGGCTCCCCAGTGCCAGCTCCTTCCACTTGACCGCATCCAGCGCAGAGCGGCTCGAATCGTCGACGACCGAGTCCTTTCCGATCGGCTCGACTCATTGGCGCAGCGAAGAGATTTTGCATCTCTTTGCATTTTCTTTCGCATTTAACACGGGGAGTGCTCTGAGGAATTGTTCGGATTAATCGCAGCCGCCAAATTTCACGAACGCACATCGCGGCAGAACTCCCGATACCATCCACACCATCTGGATGATTGGCGGTCCACCACTGTGCGATTTAGAAGATGTTTTCTTCCTCGCACAACTTCCTTGTGGAATAGTTTACCACCAGCGATTTTTCCGGGCCGATACGACTTAGAGACCTTCAAGAAAAGAGCCTGCTCCTTTTTAAAAGGCCGGCAACGCATCTGCCGGCGGCGGCGGCGGTAGTCACTTACCATCAGGTGAGCCGCATGCTCGTTTGCCCCCTCTCCTATAATAAAAAAACAAACAAAGACAAACCGATAACAGGCGAGTTTGGTGCCGTGAATTAGAATTTCAAGTGGCAGATTGTCAACAGGCTTTTGTTGATTTAAGAGGGTAAGCACAAAAAGTTAATTTGCTTAATTTCTGTGACTTAGTTTATCGCTAGAATGCACGAAACAGGTAAATTAAAATTCAATGTTTAAATGATGGTGCAACAATAAATGTTGATGAATCGTTTTTTCGGAATTGGTTTCTTACTGCGGTTGAAATAATGCAACGTCTGCAAATGGCAAGAGAGGTCAAAGTTAGTGAGCGGACGACAAGAAGGAGAATGAAGGAACGGGACCTACGTTCTCGAACGTCCAGAACTGCTCCGGCATCATCGTGTAGCTCGACTTCGATTCGCTCGCGAGAACGCAAATTGGATTCATGAGCAATGGAGTAAAGTTCTGTGGACCGATGAATGCAGAGTAACCTTAAGAGTTCCAGATGGCCTCGAAAGTGTGTGGAGAGAGGTTTCTGCCAATCACCACTAGGCAAACCGTAAGTTTTCATGGTAGACCCGTAATGGTTTTGGGAGGGATCAATAGAGAATACAGATGCACGTATAGAGTGGTAGTGGTAGATGAAGGTCGTTTAACCGCAGTGCGATACATTGAAGAGATCTTCCAAGATCATGTTTTAACCTACGTGGAATTCATTGGGAGCGAAGAAGTCAAGTTAATACAAGATAATGCCTGAGCACACACCGCACGATGCGTTAATGACTATCTTTCGGAGGTGAGAATTTTTAAATTGGAGTGGCCATCACGAAGGCCAGACATGAATCCCATAGAACATGTCTGGGACATGCTTAAACGTCGCACCCAATCTAGTCTCAACCCTCCAGAGAATCTCAGTGCACTGAAAACCGCTCTGATGGCCGCCTGGGAAGAAATACCCGAAGTGGATATCAAAAACATCATCCCCAGCATGCCTGAGCGTATGCAGGCGGTTATCAGTGTCAGTGGAAATACCCGCTACTAACGTTAGTTAAGAGTAACTAACGCTTTAATTTGTTAGATTCATTAATAAACATTTGTTAAATTTAGAGCTTAATGTATTTTTTTTTAATTTAATAAAACAATATAAAGTTACCACAATTTTTGTTTATTAATCATTTCTAGTTAGTTTGTGCAAGATTGGAGAGTTATGACGGGAACAGGGAACTTTACTAGCAGCAGATTGCTGCTCATGTATTATTGTTTTATAATGGTTTGAATTGGATTTTGATATTAAAAAGTGGTGCGATTTTGGGTATAAAATGTGTACGCATGTGAACTATGACTGGAAACGATGAAACAAGTGCTCCAATAGTAATGTGAATCTCAAGATAAGGTGTCTGTCTGCTTAGGCGCCTTGAGATACTATCGCCAACTATCTGCTGGCTTAAGTTGTCATCGTTCAAAAACTACGCAATGTGATGCATCAACATATTGTGAAGTAGTGTACAATAAAATATATGTCGGAGAATTCAATAGAGGATTCAAATTTTGATCTCTGAAATACATCAGGATAGCGTTAATTGTTTAAAAATAATAAAAGTGTGGGAGCAAATTTTCAACTTGCTCTCTTGCTTACGCAGTTTAATCATTATCAGTAATAAGACAACGTAACGCACTACACATTCAGTATAGTGAAATTACAGTTAGACCACAACGTAACACGTCTCCACCACAATCACATACCAGTGTAACATGAGGTACGTAATTACACGATAATACCAAAATATGTAAACCAACAGCAACACTACTTATCTCAGTGCAACACAGGGCAGCCTCTCAGCAATACCAATCCTCCTTGCCTGCACTAGAAGAATTACAACAACGAACAGAACCACGACAGTATCTTAGCACTAGCAGAATGACCACGCCCGTTGACCTCCTTGCCTGCACTAGAAGAATTACAACAACGAACAGAACCACGACAGTATCTTAGCACGAGTAGAATGACCACACCCGTTGAATTACTTAAGCGGAATCTCTCGCGCACGGCACCTACTGTGAACTTTGTACTGCACAAACAAGTAGGGGTTTCTCGATTCCATCTCGATCCAAACGGGTATTTTATAGACGCTCCGACATATAATATTATCACTTGATACTGAGATAAATGAAGATATGGCTTAAAGAACAAGCATCCCAGCCAATAATGTTAATAAAACTGATGATATATTAGTTCCATAGACAATATTTCACTAAAGCCACAGAGTACTTTTGACGTGAAAACGTCTTATAATTCGATGAAGCTGGCTGCATGCAAGAAAAAACATGACCCATGCGGCGTTACATCGCTCTGCGGCGTTCCATTTAAGGCTTGAAGTGCAAGCGAGAGCGCGGAACGAGCGACAAAGAGGCACAATCGGTCTCCGCGTTCGGCAGCGTTCGACATCTGTCTCTCTCCTACTTGAGTGAGCGATGCGTCCGCATGGACAGCTGCTATGCAATAATACATTTACGTGTTTTCGTCAAGTATGAAGTGCATTGAAAAGTCAATGTGGTGTCAATTGTTTATAGCAACATTTTCTTATGACGTTGTCACGTTCAACTATCGTCAGTAAACCGACTTTACAGACAACCGATTTTTTATATAGGAAAACTAAAGCTGAACGCACATTTGTCCGCGCCGTACGCGCCGAATTTTAGAATTCGTTGTATGAAATCATGTGGAACATCGCACATTACACCCGCACCGTACGCGCCGAATTTTATAAAATGCGATAGGTATACGACATTGAAGGACGAATGCTGATGACGTCGTTTCACGCGGTGCGTTTGGCGCGTGTTGATACTCAGTGTTGTCTAATGTTGCCAACTTAGTGGATTTTCCACTAAAACTGGTGGTTTCGAATTTTGTTTCGAATTATATTTTTTAAATGTTAAGTGTGCACTGCGGTTCGAGGTTGGCAGAAAACTGCTGCAACGAAATTGAAATTTCGATAAACGTTGTGAAATGAATACTTAATGATAAATTATGTAAATTCATTTAAAAAATTGATAGTGAACTTTAATTCACAAACCCAATTATACCTGATTACTTAATTATCAATAAAAATACTTACCTAAAACATACAACAAGTCTTTCCTTTGGTTCAATTGGCCTTCTAAATCTTGAGTTTTCCATAGAAAGATATAGATTTAATATATGTAACAATTCTTGAAATTTCTTGTATGTTAAATGCAAATATCTAATAAATCGTTCATCATCATATAACAAGTCTTTAAATAAAGTATAATACTCTCCAGACAATTGCCTATTTAAATTAATACTACGAAACCAGAATCTTCTTTTTCTTCGAATTTTGTTTTCTTCCTCTGCCAATAAGCAGGCTATTACAATATTTTTTTTTCATAGTGATTCCGAGCGATAAATGTCTTCAATCTAATCTAGCTAATGTACCGTTTTACATCAGTGGTTGGAAAAAACTGCAAGAGTTGTTGGCAATCCAAAAGATTTGCGTACGGCGCGGACGATGCGTACTTGTAAATGTTCGAGGCCATCAGTAAAATTTGGCGCGTACGGCGCGGACAAATGTGCGTTCAGCTTTGAAAGTGAAGTATAATGTTTGACACATAGAATTATTACGCATAGAAACGCAGTCTAGTACAAAACACGAGCGTTAAAATGACGCAAGGTCATTATGTTAGTAGGCACGAGTCGAATGTGCCTATGCTCGTCACACGCACACATACACGCCATTCACTGATACCAGTTTCTGAAGTTTGCAACCAAATTGTGGAAATCACTATTTTTTTATTAATTTAAAAAAATCGACATAATGATAGTACTAATATAACTTTATTATACATATTAATATTAATGGTACAAAAATGCAGACGTAATAAAATTTAAGAATATTATTAAACACAATTAATTTGCTCGAATACAATAAGCACATCGTGTAAAGTTTAATTTTAACCGACTTCAAAAAAGAAAGAGGTTATCAATTCGGTGTATTTTTTAATGTTTTTTTATCTCAGAATTCTACAATTTCTAAACCGATTTGGATTTTTTTATTTGAAAGGATATACACTCAGATTGATCCAATATACACGCTGTAATTTTAATGGTTGTTTTCCCGAAGTAAAATGATTTTGCCTTAGTAGTACAACAGATTTATTAAAATAAAAATTATTAGGATGTAAAAATGGCAGATTTACAATCGAGAAAAACAAAACTCGGATGCGATCTCAAACTAATAGCAATATCTCGCAAGTAGGTCGGGTGTGCAGGCTAGTTTATACCGAATTACTATAATAAAGTCTCAAAAAAAATTCGCTGGACGTAATGTAGCTATCACACGCGCTACCGCACGCTTCCTACACAGTGAAGGGCTACTAAGAAATGTTCATAACATGAACTCTCAATCGTAGTGATACGACATAAAATAGTCTAGACTTCCGACTAGCTTGTAAGGTAATACTATTGTAAATCTACCCTTTTTTAATTGTAATATTTTTTAATTTAATAAATTGACTTTACTATCGAGACAGTATAATTTGGCTGCGGGACTATAACCACTAAAATTTCAGCATGTATATACGATTTGATCAAGCTTAGAAATCAGTGTACATACATATTGATAACCTTTCTTTTTGGGAGTCGGTTAAAATAGGCTATGTTTGGGTCTAACGTAACATCTGGTTAATGTTTGGGTGTAAAGTGACATTTGGTAAGTAAAGGCATTCTTATAAATAATCTCTTGATGTTGTAAATAAAAAAGTTTTTATTCTATACTCTAAAACGTAGCCTTAGTCAATAAACAAAACAATTAAAATAAAATAGTTGCGTTAAAATGGCGTCGACGAATCGCGATTAGCTGATCACTCCGTATTAGTTTTAAATAGGCACCCATTATTAATATAATGTAAACACTTAGAGAAGTATATAAACATTTGAGTTTTATACAGAGCGTTGCGATTAAACGTTTTAAACACAAATAGAAAATAAATATTTTTAAAAGAAAATTGTGATTTTTTCCCCACAACTAGCAACATTTGTATTATGAGAGCTTAGGTAAGTATTTTTTTAGTTTTACGTACTTATAATGAATAAAATGTATAAACTTATATGTGAAATGTAATACCATCACTTCTTTTATGTTTATCATCACCGTTGTTACAATATTTTACAACACAAACGGTAATTTTTAGAATTTTTCGCGAGCTCTTCTCCGTAAGACGTGACGTTGGGCACTGACGCGCATAGATTACTGTATATATACTAGAGACTGACGCGCATATTTTTCTCTATGCTGACGCGTCTTGGTCTGGACGCGTCGCTGAATCAACTTACGCGGTTTCGCGTTAAGCGCTTATTACATTATTCAATTTTTAGGAAATCTAATTAGGAAGTTGGAAAGTGTAATCATAGTTAGAACAGTTAGGATCCGATTTAGTTAAAGTTGGAAGTCCCGACCGCTCTACTTTCTAAATTGTCTACAATTTAGGACAGTGTAATCGCAACGTTACGATTTAGAACGACCAGTCGGCGCCCGCGCTTCGACCTAAGTGGGTGTCTTGACTGCGCGTGCGACATTTTTTTGCGATGGCGAGTGAAGCGACAGAACAGCAGTGGTTCGTGTGGCAGCATGTCCACAGAAAAAGAGGTGTTATTACAAATTATAGACCTGTATAGGGTAAATGACCTATTTGTATAATAAAAATGATGAAAACTATTTAAAAAAAGCAATGCGTGAAGAGGGTTTCAAGGTGTTGTTAAATATTTACAAATACAATGACAAGTATTCCTTAACCCAGCATATTCTCTTTTTCCTTTTTTTAATTCCATTGTTCCCACCACGGCTAAGGCAAGTCCTATTTTCTACTGTTTTGATAAATACGGCGCCATCGATCAAACGTGCAACCCCGTCGATACTTCTTTTACGAATGTGCTTCGTCACGATTTAGAATTCAATTTAGTGTAATGTGATCACTAGCTTCCAACTTAGGTTCCTAATTAGATTTTCTAAAAATTGGATAATGTAATAAGCGCTTTAGTTTTACTTGCTTTATTTTCGGTGCGCGTACTAGTATTCTATGCGTAATATTTCTACGGTTTGACAAATTTCACAGCGGGGTAGTAAATTTGTTGATAAAATGTAAAAGTTATTGTTTCTTTTTGTACTATTAGCTATAGTTTATAATAATAACAGTAAAACTAAATAAACCAAACCACAGATATTCATAAAAGTAGAAAAATTAAAAAAAATCAAAATTGGGCAAAAAATTAAATAGCAAGCCACTGACGCATTATTTTGTGTATTTATATAATATTCTAGAAACGGATAAACTTTTATTAAAAACAACTTCTCTATTTAAATTACATTGTGTAACAAAAAACTTTACCTCAGTGTCAACTAGCGATATCTGGTTAGCAGAAAATTATTAGCCCTCATTGCCATGGCCTTTGGTATGGAGTTTAGAGTACAAGGAGAACCATCTTATAAGGGGCGAAAGTTGAAAGAGTGTCCTACTATTTACTGAAAATAGAGATTCCAAAACCTACCACAATAGCGCTGTCACATATACATATTTATACTTTATATATTTCATATAATGTTTTAATGTTGAAATAAACTACGGGGACACGGACTACAAAATGGCCGCTTAATTTTACATATAACTTTTACTTTTAATAATTATAAGCATTAAATAATTAAAGTTAAATACGTTATAAAAATTAATTTTAATATTCGACTTAAATGTGAATTTAAACTAAATATTTTAAGTAAGAAAACTCGTAGGAATCAGTTAAATAAGATTGCTCTGTTTAAAGCTTTTAAAGGCTAATATGTTTATGCGGCTACTCTCTCCTTCATCTGTACCTGAAATATAATAAATTTATTAACATTTCAGGCGCATGAATTTAAAAATATAACGATCTTGCGCAGACTAGCTAAATACGCAGGAGATATAAAAGTGTACCAGGTGTCTGAGGATACAGATGCACTGTCTGTTCTTTAAAATCTCTGCCTGTTAATTAACTACGAGTTCCTCTTCTCTACGACTAACGCTGTAGACGAAGAACCACGCTATCAAGCCCCCGGTACACTTGTCGGGCATCAAGCATAAGCGGTGCTAAAACCCGCGTGAAAGAACATACAGCTGACATGAAGCACCGACGCTCTGGGAAGTCTGCAGTCTGTGGACATGTTCAAGATCGTCCCCGCCATTACATCAGATTTGATAGACCACAAATCCTCGCAAAAGAACACCGATTCCTACCAAGAATGATACGCGAGGCTATTGAAATTAAAAACATCCTAATTTCAATAGAGAAGATGGATGGGTGCTGCCATCTGCTTGGGATCCTATAATTAACAAAATTAAATCCAAACGCAAGCATACCACTGTAAGACTTCAAGATACTGTAAGTTCATACTGTAAGTTTATTCTGCGTAAAACGAACCAAAAATTAATATTAAAAAACTGAAGGTAGCCGGGATAACTGTGACATTGGGACTATGGAGTGCAGAGAGAAGGAGAACCATCTCTATGTATGAAAAGTGTCCCTAAAAACGTGTCCAATAAGGGTGGCGCTGCAGTAGCATAGGATAAATTTAAAAAAAGCGCCAAAAGTAATTAGAATAAGATGGAGAAATAAACAAGCACCGACCAATCCGCTTGGTTTTGTACTACGTAAATAGTTGAGATTTTGTATACTGGCATTTTACTAACTAGTCATGAATTTTTTTAAATATTTGAATTCAGCGCTATCAGCAACTTTCGCCCTATCAGACACTTTTTCAACTTTCGCCCCTTAGAAGATGGTTCGCCACTCTACACTCCATAATTGGGACGTCAAACATCTATTCCCCCCCCCCCCCCCCCCGTGACCATAGGTTGCTTTAAAGCACCCGAAACGTCGGGAATTAAAATAGTAAATTAAACGCGATAAAATCCGTTAAAAATTGTTTTATTCAATGTGCAGTGTTCGCATAAATATAAGAAATCATTAGGTACTTGTATACTTAACATACCCCAACATAACTAGCGCATGACTTATATGGTTTTGTGTATGTAAAGGGAGGTGAAAATTATCTTTGCCCGGAGCGGCTAAATAGCTAGATCGGGCCCTGCTGGTAAACATCAAAAAAATATGAGTCGATTCAGCATGCGAAAGAATATTTTCTAAAATAAATTTAATTAAGACAAAAACATGAAACCGATTTATAAGCAAACATGTAGCGTCTATCTTACACGTTAAACAAGGCATTGGTGAACATGGCCATTGCATTGCATTCATACCAACGAAAGATATGTTTAATTTTAATTTAATAAAAATATAGCATTTAAATGACCAGAAGGAAGTTAGCGTAGAACATTATTTTTTTAAATTAAATTGTATACCAATTAATTGCTCCATAAATGCTCCAGCAGAATCCGAAATTGCTCCACCTCTATTGTTATTAGTTATTTTATAATTAATTTAAAAAAAAAAATTAAGTATCAATAATTTAATTTTGCTATAAAGTATAAAATATCTACTTTTTTAAATTAAGCTGTATGCCAATTAATTACTTCTTAAATGCTCCAGCAGAATCCGAAATTGCTCCACCTCTATTGTAATTAGTTAATTTATAATTAATTTTAAAAAAAATTAAGTATTGACAATTCAATTTTGCTATAAAACATAAAATATCTACGTTTTAAAATTAAACTGTATGCCAATTATTTGCTCCTTAAATGCTCCATCAGAATCCGAAATTGCTCCACCTCTATTGCTATTAGTTAATTTATAAATAATTTTTAAAAAATTTAAGTATCGAAAATTTAATTTTGCTATAAAACAGAAAATATATAGTTTTTATAAATAAACTGTATGCCAATTATTTGCTCTTTAAATGCTCCAGCTGAATCCGAAATTGCTATACTTCTATTGCTATTAGTTAATTTATAATTAATTTTTTAAAAAATAACCAGAAGCAAGTTAGCGTAGAACATTATTATTTTTAATTAAATTGTATACCAATTAATTGCTCCTTAAATGCTCCAGCAGAATCTGAAATTGCTCCACCTCTATTGTTATTAGTTAATTTATAATTAATTTAAAAATATTAAGTATCGCAAATTTAATTTTGCTATAAAACATAAAATATCATATATAATGTTCTAGAAAAATATAGATCTTTACTCCGTCTAAAAAAAAGTCCGCGATACCATATGTCTCTTTCTTATACATAAGCCATAATTAGGTGTTCTATGACAAAAAATATTGAAAATTAATAAAGTGATTTATGAGCATTATTATTAGGCATGGCCTATTTATCCTTACGAACGAAAGTTTCTTCATCATCAAGACAATTTTATGAAGATAAGCCTTGTTCCTTATACCATGCTATTTGGACTCATAGTTTAAGAGATAATGTAAAATTAAAATAATTCAATACTTGGCTGGGCGCGCGAACGGCACATAAACCTTAGCCGCCCGGTGAGAACTGCGAGAACTGCTCAACCGGGAGGGGGAGGGAAAGTGGATAAAGCTTAACTTTGCTCTACATCATACATAGTATGCCGACAGATAAAAGTACTCCATTAATTATGCCAAATTTTCCATCCATTGCTATCAAATAAAATATTTAATTGCAATTATAAAATGCTTGAACTAGGTCATGTCGCGCACCTCCAACATGTGATGACGCGGATGAAACCGCGGGGCACAGCTAGTTACTTATATAAATATATTACAAAAGCGTTACAAAAAACAGTGTGTATCGTGAAGACACACGATAGAAGTGAAACTTTTGTATTACAGGGAAACATTTCAATTATTCATCAATGACTTTTGAATAACATAGATGGTGTGTATCATTCATTTATTTACATAAAATTATATACAGATGTGTCACAGTGCATCATCTTCTTCGAACTTAAGAAGAGACATATCTGTTTGTTTGTTAATTAGGTAATTACTATTTATTATATACGTATTTTTTTAATAGCACCATCTATTTCTTTTTTCTATAAGTAGTCATTTTATCAAATCAAAATTGGTTAACTCTCATGGTGGTACGTAGAAAAGACGCTAGATGGCACTAACACAAAAAAAATATTAAGATGGTTGTCTAATCCATTCCTAAGAATCCATAATTTCAAAACTCACCCATCAATATTATTTTTTTGGGTTTATGCCATTTAGCATCTATTATACGTACCACTTTTGAGAGTCAATCAATTTTTATTCGATAATGACTTTTACTATAGAATGTTACTACATTCTATTGATGATGGCGCTATTACTCAAATGGGATCACTCTTTCTCAAAATTATTTATAAATTAACTAATAGCAATAGAGGTGGAGCAAATTCGGATTCTGCTGGAGCATTTAAAGAGCAAATAATTGGCATACAGTTTAATTTTAAAACGTAGATATTTTATGTTTTATAGCAAAATTGAATTGTCGATACTTAATTTTTTTTAAATTATTATAAATTAACTAATTACAATAGAGGTGGAGCAATTTCGGATTCTGCTGGAGTATTTAAGGAGCAATTAAGTGGCATACAGTTTAATTTAAAAAAGTAGATATTTTATACTTTATAGCAAAATTAAATTTTTGATACTTAATTTATTAAAAAATTAATTATAAAATAACTAATAACAATAGAGGTGGAGCAATTTCGGATTCTGCTGGAGCATTTAAGGAGCAATTAATTGGTATACAATTTAATTTAAAAAAATAATGTTCTACGCTAACTTCCATCTGGTTATTTTTTTAAAAATTAATTATAAATTAACTAATAACAATAGAGGTGGAGCAATTTCAGATTCTGCTGGAGCATTTAAGGTGCAATTAATTGGTATACAATTTAATTAAAAAAAATAATGTTCTACGCTAACTTCCTTCTGGTTATTTTTTAAAAAATTAATTATAAATTAACTAATAGCAATAGAAGTATAGCAATTTCGGATTCAGCTGGAGCATTTAAAGAGCAAATAATTGGCATACAGTTTATTTATAAAAACTATATATTTTCTGTTTTATAGCAAAATTAAATTTTCGATACTTAAATTTTTTAAAAATTATTTATAAATTAACTAATAGCAATAGAGGTGGAGCAATTTCGCATTCTGATGGAGCATTTAAGGAGCAAATAATTGGCATACAGTTTAATGTTAAAACGTAGATATTTTATGTTTTATAGCAAAATTGAATTGTCGATACTTAATTTTTTTTTTAATTAATTATAAATTAACTAATTACAATAGAGGTGGAGCAATTTCGGATTCTGCTGGAGCATTTAAGAAGCAATTAATTGGCATACAGCTTAATTTAAAAAAGTAGATATTTTATACTTTATAGCAAAATTAAATTATTGATACTTAATTTTTTTTAAATTAATTATAAAATAACTAATAACAATAGAGGTGGAGCAATTTCGGATTCTGCTGGAGCATTTATGGAGCAATTAATTGCCACACAGTTTAGTTAAAAAAAAGAATGTTCTACGCTAACTTACATCTGGTATTTAAATGTGTATTTTTACTTTTCTTAGTTTAATACAATGGTAAATAAAGTTGGCAGTATTTAGACATTTTTCACTACCGACTTTGAAAGGATATGGAAGGTTTTTACAGTGACTTAGGATTATATGGATTGTGCACACCAAAAGAATTAGCGTGACTACCTAAACAAATCTGGCGCATAAATGGCCACGTTTTATAGGGTTGTAACTCAGCAATATGGGCAGCTGATATCGATATTTTTACTAATATGAGTTTGTTCTTATTTCATATAATTATAGAAATTAAATCTATAGCCTAATTCCGTAACACACCTAAAATGGCAAACCATACCAATTCGACAGTTTAAACACATCCATTGCGTGGTTTTCGTTGTCGAGCAAACGAATTTTTCAATCACATGAAGCAACGGATATTGTTGGGTTGTTAAATTAATTTTGGATTGCTATCCCTTAAATTTCGCTTGAGCTGCTTCACGAGATATCACCGCATATGCACACTTACGCAATGCACACTCTGCTACAGATTTTTTGTGTTAAATACACAGTCAAACAATGAGTTAATTATGCAGGCAACTAACTTGCAACTTGTTTAAGGCTCGCCACATACATACGGAATTCCGTTTCGAGATTCCGTTTCGATATTCCGATTCGGAATCCCGAACCCAGCAAGTCCATATAAAATCTATGACCCGCCACACACGTACGGTAGTTTTCCGTTCAATATTTTGCGGGCAAAACGGGATTCCGTTTGTGTGTGGCCGACCGTTCGAAATTCCGAAACGGAATCTCGAAACGGAATTCCGTATGTATATGGCGGGCCTTAAACAATGTTCTGAGTGTGCTTACTCAAGTTTTGAAGTTATACTTCTTTTGGCGCGTTTGAGAAAAATGGTGAGAGTGAATTTTTTACAACTTCAATTGGTAATTGTCTGTCAATTGTAAAGTTTTCCTGAGAAATGATAACTATATTCCAGGTAGTTATTCAAATATATATGAACGTATAAAACGTGTTTTATTTTTGTTTTGTTACGCTAAAGAAGTAAAACTTCTTACGTACGTACAAACTCAAAAAGTTATAACGCACACAATAAAATGAATATTGACAGAGTAGTCGGAAAATGAATATTTTTGCTTGTATACTAAATACCTTTAACAAATGTATGGAGATGGGATGGAGATCCTTGATTCCATATTGTAATCCCATCATTATCATCATCATCATTACAGCCTTTCATAAGTCCACTGCTGAACATAGGCCTCCCCCAAGGAAGCCACAAAGCACAGTCCTGAGCCACCTGCATCCATCAACTTCCTGCATGTCTTACCAGGTCGTCACTCCATCTTGTGGGGGGTCGCCCTACACTTCGCCTACCGGTACGAGGCTGCCACTCAAGAACCTTTCTTCCCCATGGGTTGTCGGTTCTTCGAGCTATATGGCCGGCCCAATGCCACTTCAGCTTACTAATCCGTTGGGCTATGTCGGTTACTCTGGTTCTACTGCGAATATACTCATTTCTAAGTTTATCACGCAGAGAAACCCCGTGCCTAGCCCTCTCCATAACTCGCTGAGCGACCTTGAGCTTCCTCATACGGCCAGCAGTGTAGGACCACGTCTCAGATCCGTAAGTCATCACTGGCAACACGCACTGGTTGTACACTTTCGTTTTGAGGTTTTGAGGTATGTCTGACGAGAAGATGTGTCGTAGTTTCCCGAACGCTGCCCAGCCGAGTTGAATCCGTCGACTGACCTCTCGGTCCAAGTTGGACTTACCTAGTCGGACTATTTGTTCCAGGTAAACATCTTCGTCAACAACTTCGAGCTTAGTGCTCCTAACAACTATCGGCATAGGTGTGACATGGACATTAAACATGATCTTTATTTTGTCCATGTTCATCCTTAGACCTATTCGTTGGGAGACACTATTGAGGTCATTGAGCATGGTGCTTAGCTCCTTCAGCGATTCTGCCATAAGGACTATATCGTCGGCAAATTGAAGGTGAGTGATGTACTCGCCATTGATGTTAATACCGTATCCTTTCCAGTCCAGAAGCTTGAAAACGTCTTCCAATGCAGCGGTGAAGAGTTTCGGGGATATAACGTCACCCTGTCTTACACCTCTCTGCAATTGGATAGGTTTCGTATTCTGGTTCTGTACTTGAATAGCCATCGTAACTCTACTGTACAAACACTTCAGCACTTCGATATACCGACAGTCAACTTGCCACCGCCGAAGGGACTGCAGCACCGCCCAAATTTCGACGGAATCATAGGCTTTCTCATAGTCCACATACGCCAGACATAGTGGCAAATTCTACTCTTTGGACTTCTGTATGATTTGTCGAAAGGTATGTGTGTGGTCTATGGTGATAAAGCCTTTTCGGAAACCGGCTTGTTCAGGAGGCTGGAAGTCGTCAAGTCTGCGCGCGAGACTATTCGTAATGAATGTCGAAAACAGCACGTAGACGCGGCTCAGAAGGGAAATCGGTCTTAGGTCTTAGGTCGGAAGTTCTTCAAGAGAGCGTTGTCATCTTTCTTGAAGAACAAGACCACCGCACTTCTGCTCCACGCCTCCGGTGTAATGCTACCATGGAGGACGGAATTAAATAGCTTCTGAAGGACTTCAAGTACCGGTCTTCCACCCGCTTTCAGAAGCTCCGCTGTAATTCCATCTTCGCCTGGGGCCTTGCCGTTTTTAAGGTGCTGGAGAGCCATTCTAATCTCGCTCAGACTGACGTCCAGGATATCTTCGGAATAGTGTCGGATAAGACTCGCTCTTGGATCGTTACTCACACTTGCGTGTGGCTCCAACGATAACGTGTAAAGCTGCCCATAGAACCTCTCAATCTCACTCAAAATCTCAGGTGCCCCAGAAACGATGCTGCCACACTCGGTCTTCAGCTTCGACAGTTGGCTCTTTCTGGCAGACAGATCTCACAGACAGGCAAAGACTTTGGAACCTTGATTCCGCTCGATCGCTTATTCAATACAAGTTGTATTGAAGTTGCGTAAGTCCCGCCGCATGCATTTGGAGATCTGTCTGTTCAGTTGCCTGTATGCTGTCAAATCTGTTGAAGAATGTAGCTTCATCTCCCGTCTCCGAATCATTGCTCAAACAAAATGTAAAGGCTTGTTCAAATACTTTTAAATTCCATAGGGTACTGCCAAAAGATATCGTTTAATATTTTAAAACTATTGATGTTAAGAAAACGGCAGTCTTATGGGGGATTTCCGTTAAAGTTATTTTATCTATAATAGATACATTAGCACCTTATCTAGCCACTATATTTAATATAAGCGTCGAATCTGGTGTGTTTCCTGATTTAATGAAACATAGTAAAGTCATACCTTTATTTAAATCTGGTAGTACATTAGACCCCGCCAATTTTAGACCAATTTCTGTACTACCAACATTAAGTAAAATTTTTGAAATAATTATTTTAGATCAGATATTAAATTTCTTTAATATTAATAAATTGCTACATAATAATCAATTCGGTTTTACAAGGGGTTGCTCGACAACTGACGCTGGAGTTGAGCTTATTAAACATATTTTTTGTGCATGGGAGAACTCAGAGGATGCTTTGGGTATATTTTGTGACCTTTCCAAGGCCTTCGACTGTGTTCACCATGAGACATTAATCAGGAAGCTACAGTACTATGGTGTCAAGAACACAGCGCTTAAACTTAAAATCAATTTGGTTTTACAAGGGGTCGCTCGACAACTGACGTTGGAGTTGAGCTTATTAAACATATTGACGTCTGCTTATTAAACATATGACGTCTGACGCCGGTGTTGAGCTTATGAAATATATTTTTAATGCCTGGGAGAATTCACAAGATGCCTTAGGTATTTTCTGTGACCTTTCCAAGGCTTTCGATTGTGTTCATCATGATACATTAATTAGGAAACTACAACATTACGGTGTAAAAAATTTGGCGCTTAAACTTATTACTTCATATTTAAGTAACAGAACTCAAAAAGTCGTCATTAATGGTAAATGTTCCTCCGGATCAGTAGTATCAATGGGCGTTCCTCAGGGCTCGATTCTTGGCCCATTCCTGTTCTTAATGTATATTAATGACTTACCTTATCTTGTAGGGGACAATCACGATATAGTATTATTTGCTGACGATACCTCTTTAATTTTCAAACTGAAACGGCAGTCAATTAAATATGACGATGTAAATAATGCTCTATCGAAACTAGTACATTGGTTTAACGCCAACAATTTGCTCTTAAACGGTAATAAGACAAAATGTATTAAATTTACAATACCTAATGTAAAACATTCGAAAACCAATGTGCTCTTAAATGGGGAGGAGTTGAGTCTTGTGGATACCACTGTTTTTCTCGGTATTACTATTGACGCGAAACTTCAATGGGGCCCCCATATATCTAAATTAGCAAGCAGACTTAGTTCTGCAGCATATGCTGTAAGAAAGATTAGAAATCTCACAGATGTTGAGACAGCTAGGTTAGTGTATTTTAGTTACTTTCATAGCGTAATGTCTTATGGAATTTTGCTATGGGGTAATGCGACTGATATTGAAGCTATATTTGTTTTGCAAAAGAGAGCCGTACGGGCGATTTATAATCTAAATTGTAAAGAGTCCCTTAGAGAAAAATTTAAAGAAATAAACATATTAACTTTGGCATCGCAATATATTTATGAAAATGTAATGTATGTACATAAAAACATAAATAGCTTTAATAAGAATAAGGATGTTCATACCTTAAACACTAGGAACAAACATAAGCTTGTAATGCCACTTACAAGACTCCACAGAATTAGTAATTCATTTATGGGGCAATGTATACGCTTTTACAACAGAATCCCAGAACATGTTCAAAGTTTGTCAATAAACAAGTTTAAAAGTTTTATTAAAGAAAAACTGTACAAAAAGGGTTATTATAATATCAAGGAATACATGAATGAAAATAACCCCTGGGAATAAAGTGATCGCCACCATGCTGGTTCTATGAAAATTCATTTAAAATTGTATAACCAAAATTATTGTTAAGTGAAATTATGTTTAAAAAAAAAGTCCCGCTGGGTTTCTTGCTGGTTCTTCCCAGGACAGAGGTATTTTCCGAACCAGTGGTAAATAAAATAATGACTTTCAATAAGTATTATGTAATAATCCATATTGAATAAAAATCATTCTATTCTATTCTATTCTATTCTATTTCATATTTAAGTAATAGAAAACAGAAAGTTATTATCAATGGTAAAAGTTCTTCCGGGTCACCTGTACTAATGGGTGTACCTCAGGGCTCGATTCTCGGCCCATTCCTGTTTCTGGTGTATATTAATGACTTACCTCACCTTGTAGGGGATAGTCATGATATAGTATTATTTGCTGATTATACTTCCTTGATTTTTAAACTTAAACGTCAATCATTTAAATGTGACGAAGTGAATAATGCTATATCAAAATTAGTGCATTGGTTTAACGTTAATAATCTGCATTTGAACGGAAATAAAACTAATTGTGTTAAATTTACAACAACGAATGTTCAAAATCTGAATACCAATGTGTTTTTAAATGGGGAGGAATTGAGCCCTGTTGTATCCACTGTTTTTCTTGGCATCACTCTTGACGCAAAGCTCCAGTGGGGCCCCCATATATCCAAATTAGCAAGCAGACTAAGTTCTGCAGCCTATGCTGAAAAAAGGTTAGAGGTCTCACTAGTGTCGAGACAGCTAGATTAGTTTATTTTAGTTATTTTCATAGCATAATGTCTTATGGGATTTTGCTATGGGGAAATGCGGCTGATTCAGAAACTATTTTTGTTTTACAGAAGAGGGCCATTAGAGCTATTTACAATCTAAAACCGAGAGAGTCTCTTAGAGATAAATTTAAAGTAATTAATACATTAACTTTGGCCTCTCAGTATATTTACGAAAATTTAATGTATGTTCACAAAAACAAAGATAGATTTAGTAAAAGAAGTGATATACATTCTGTAAACACTAGGAACAAACACAAGCTAGTGATACCAGTTTCTCGACTCCACAGAGTCAGTAATTCATTCTTGGGGCAATGTATACGCTATTACAACAAGGTCCCGGAAAGTGTACAGGTTCTCTCTATTACCAAGTTTAAATGTTTTATTAAGCTGAAACTGTATAAAAAGGGTTATTATAGTATAAATGAATACATGGTTGATAATAACCCCTGGGAATGAGGTGATCGCTTCCAAGCAGTTTCTAAAATAAATTTTGTAAATAGTTCGTAATCATTTATATTGTAAAATTTATTTTAAAAAAAAAGTCCCGCTGGGTTTCTTGCTGATTCTTCCCAGGACAGAGGGTTTTTTCGAACCAGTGGTAAAGTAAAAAATGACTTTCAATAAGAATTACACATGTAATGTATATTGAATAAAAAATATTCTATTCTATTCTAACAGCCATGAGATTGAGAGTGCGATCGGAGAGCTTTTGTGTTCTTCTGCGGCGGGTCTTGCAGAACTTAGCTCCGACCGCATGGACAGTTTCCACGAGCTTGTCATTCATATCGTCCACTTCATTGCAGTCTTCTAGGCACTGAAAACGGTTTTGTAACTTGAGCTGAAAGGTTTCGGGACTTTGGATTAGAGCACGAGGGGGACGGAGCGTTGACTTCATTAGACGAGACCTCTCCAACTTAACGTTTAGGTTCAGTGTGCCTCTAACCATTCGGTGATCGCTGCCGGTTTTCACCCTCGCGATCACTGAGACATCACTGAACAGTTGTCGTCTGGTCCTCATAATGAAGTCAATCTCATTTTTTGTGGAACCGTCGGGGCTCGACCAGGTCCACTTCCTGTGGGGCCGCTTCTGGAAGAAAGAATGCATCATAAAGCGTCCCTCTTTCTCCATGAAGTCGGCCAGCTGCTGGCCTCTTGGGTTCCGTTGCCTTATTCCAAATTTCCCTACTTTCAGCTCACCGTTCTCTCTTGTGCCTAGTTTTGCATTGAAGTCTCCCATTAACACCGTATATAGGGTTTTGGAGGAATGCATAGATCTAGAGATATCCTCATACATTTCCTCCACCTCCTCATCGAGATGTGCCGAGAATGGTGCGTAAACCTGTATGACCTTCAGCGAATACCGTTTGGTGATTCTGAGTATAAGGTACGCAACCCTCGTCGACACACTCTCAATCTTTACAACGTTGTTAACGAGAGACTTGTGGACGATAAATGTTGTTATCAGGAAGATGCTGCTGCCCATCTCCTGCCTGTTTCCCTTTGTCTCCTTTTACGACACCCACGGGAAGATATAGGGTAGTGGATATTATTAACCGCCACTACATGGCCTGTAATCCCATATTATAATATTTTTAATATAAAATAATAATTATTAGTTGAGTAAAAATTAAATAAACTGTTTTTAAAATCAATACTTCTTTATTATTAATTGGTATATAGGAACACATAATTGATCACAAATGGTAAGTTATATAAGCATGTTTGGTCCTGTCGGATATCATATTTAATTTTTTTATTCAGATTTTAAATGGAAAATATTATTATTTTCGCAGGTACATTAATTTTGTTCATTTAAAATTTGAAAATCTGGCATGATCATGAAACGGTGGATGAAATATGATATCCAGGATTTATAAACTATTATTATTATTACATATTCATTTCTGAACAAAATTAATTTATTAAAATAATTTCTATCGACACCATGGATAAGAGTGTACGACACTATTTCACTGCTTTTTTGACAGTAGATCTACCTCAAAACTTGGTGCTTAACATGGCGGTGCAGTCACACAAGGATGAGCTAATGACGTCACACGAAAGTATTACCAAAATAAGCACTTTACAAACTGTAGATGTCTCTCTTTTCTATTGCAGCTCCTGCTTTGTTAAAAAGAGACAAAACTGTTTTTGACAAGTGTGTATCGGTATTATAGATATTTGTATAACTATTATTTCTATAGTGGAATATGCCCTCTCCATTGGTATATATCTCTATGGGTTTTTAACCAAAGTAAGGCCGGATCTGTATTTTGAAGATGGTCACACTGCATGACAAACAATGTCAATTTTGGCCTAAAGGTCTAGATACCAGGCCATAAACTCCAAAAACAAAAAACAATGTCAATTATTGGGTTTTTGGCGGGAACTCCAAACGTGGTGATCGATTTATTATTACTGTTTTTCGTTAAAATATCCTGTGTAAATATTACCAAAACTGATTTTAGTCAGTGTAAATAATTCTACATTTTGTTAATTATTAAAATGAATGAACCGAAGGACCCAGGTGGAACCCCGAAGCGAACCAAAATTGTTCGTAAATGAGGTACGAAGGAATGTGGACATGAAGTAGGCGGCGGTGAGGATGACTTTCTTCCATTTTTTAAGCCAGGTTATCTGAGACTTTATCCTGAACATTGTACAAATACAGACTTCAAAGTTTTTGTTGAAAGCCAGGACCAACAGGTTAAACTTGGAAATAAAAGCTTATTTAAATCATATTTTTACTTCGAAGGTGAAAGGTGTGGTAGCTTTACATATGACTCTATGTAAAGCTACCACACCTTTCACCTGCCATGCCAACAAAATTGTGGTTGTTTTTAAACAATACAACACTGCAAATAATTTCATCACAAATACAGACTTTTTAACAAACCACAACTTGAAGGCATATTCCTGCTGTGCAGATAGAAAAAACTGGAATCATCCGATATGTGCCTACCAACATTTCGAACAAGGATTTATATACAAAACTGTCTTCGATCTATGAAATTATTTCAGTGAGAAGATTCACGAAAAAAGTCGGTCAAAGTACTGTAGATCTCGAGACTGTCAGTATAACTTTCTTATCAAATTTTCTGCCCGATAACATCCAATATGACCTTTTTTCTTTCAGGTGTTTGAATATGTCCCGCCGTTGCAGCAATGCTACCGGTGCTTCAAGTTCAACCACCCTGCGAAAATTTGTAATGGTAAACAACGTTGCTCGATATGTGCTGGGGAGCATAATTTCAGAGACTGCGATGAAAAAGAGAACCTGTGTTGTGTCAATTGCAGTGGCCCTCACCTGGCCATTTCCAAATCTTGCCCAATAAAAATGAAAAAAAAAATACTTGAAAAAGGGGTAAAATTACTTATACCTCTGTGACTAATACAATTAAGTCATCTCATTTTCCGTCTTTACCTGCACAGTCGAGCAGCATTGTTAAGACCCTACCATCAATACGCCAAAATGTACATAAATTAAATAAAAATGTAAAAATTATAAATAATGTAAATAAAACAGTGCCTGAACCCAACTTGAACTAAACTCAACTAAAAGCTCAAATTGCAAACAATAAGAATATTCTGATGGCAATGGTCCAAACTTTAGTTGAATTGGGTAATAAAACAGATAATGAACCTGTGACTACACTGTTCATTAAAGACTTACTTTTAAAAAATCTGTCACAATAATGGACAGTACAGTACAGAACATACAGCAGTTATGTATAGCTCAGTACAATATTCAAAGTATACACAGGAAAAAACCCTTATTGTCTAAATTTTTAGTTGTGCAAAATGTTGATATCTGTCTACTCAATGAAACTTGGCTGAAAGATACTCAGCATTTTAAAGTTTCGGGATATAATTCCCACTATCATAACGTCCAAAATGAGCACGGTGGAGTAGCAATTTTGATCAAACCGTATTTTAAATATAATATTATTCAAACCAGATTTTACCAAGACATTCAGACTGTGGCATTATCGTTATATGTAAGTGGTAAACAATTAACGATTTTATGTGTATACTGCCCTCCCTCGAATGGTAATTTCAGAATAAGTAAACTGCGTGATATTATTAGAGATGCCTAAGCCAATATATGTGGCTGGAGATTTCAACGCTCACCATATGGCATTTGGGTGTATGAGCACGAAAAATCGGGGTCATGAGTTATACGATCTAATTGATGAATTCGATCTATGTGTCCTTAACAATGGTAGCTTCACTACTATTAATTATCCTAACCGAAATCCATCGGCTATTGATGTCAGCTTTTGTAGTTCTCCAATCACTCCACTATGCGAATGTGGGTGCATGATGATTGTATGGGGAGCTATCATTTTCCTACGCTTAATCATGTTTTATTGTCCGTTGATAGATACCAAATTAATCCTCCCATTGAAACATTCTTATACAATAAGACAGACTGGACGAAATACAACGAGCTGTCTATAACTGCTTTTTTTAATTTTAAAGTTAATAATGAGAATCCATTACAGTCATATGACGAATTTATTGAAAGGTTTGATACACTTAAGAGGGATACTGTGCCAAAGTTTGTCAAAACAAATAACTATCGTTACAAACCTCCAGCACCTTGGTGGAGTGACACATGTGAACAGAGTGTTATTAAAACTCATGAAGCTTTAAAACTGTACAGAAGGGATCCAACCATTGTTAATTCTATTAATTACAAAAGACTTAATGCTGTTAAGAAAAAGACTATTTCAGAACATAAACGCAATGGTTCGGCGAACATCTGTAATACTTTTAACAGAACTACACCTGTTAGTATTATTTGGAAATACATCAAGTTATTCAAACGAATAAAATGCAATAATAGAACATATAAAGACGAATTTGTTGTCCCTCTCTTAGAAAAATTATCTCAAAATGGATGTAGGGTTATTGATAATCTAGAAAGTTATTTTCAAATTAATAATAGCCTTCAGAAGTTCAGTTTCCTCATAGAACCCTTTACTTAGAGTGAGTTTTGTACAAGTTTACAATCCAGACGAAACACAACCCCTGGTTTAGTTGATTGTCCATACATTTTGATCAAAAACCTAAATCAGTCCGTTCAAAAGAAACTATTAGCTAATCTTAATGCTGAAGATCCTAACTCATATCGTCCCATATCATTGTCTTCTTGTGTTGGAAAGCTTAATGAAAACATGATAAAGATGCGTCTTGAGTATTATGTAGAGGCCAACAACCTCATCCCACATGTTCAATATGGCTTCCGGAGAAGGCGAAGCTGTGCTGACAGCTTCATCTCTCTCTTGTCAGATCTGAAATATGCCAATAATAATAATAAGTTCAGTGTTTGTGTTTTTCTGGATGTTCAAGGTGCGTTTGATAATGTTCACCCTGGTATTTTGGTTCAAGTTCTTTCTGACGCTGGTATACCAGGCATACTTTGCCATTGGCTATTTAATTTTTTAACAGATAGAACTTTGTATATAAGGCATATTAATATTGTCCATGATCCCAGAAGGGTCTCCAAAGGTACAATGCAGGGGGCTACATTATCTCCATTGCTGTACAATATATATACTAGTCAAATTCTTAATTTTGTAAATAAAGAAGGTGTAAATATTTTACAATTTACGGATGATCTTGTAATATATTGTATAGACCATAATGTAGATAGAGCTAAGATAAATAAAGCTTTAGATCAATTGTACATATATTATAATGACAAATTGGCTCTACAGATTAATCCCAACAAAAGCAAGGCCATGATTTTTAGTAAAGATTTTCCCTCTAATGGCATACTCTACAATAATCATCCAATTTCAATTGTACCTAACTATAAATTCTTGGGTGTTGTTATTGATAACAAACTTTGTTTTGATTTACACATCAATCACATTATAACTAACTCTCTTAAGGGCTTAAATATTATAAGATGTTTAGCTGGTGTGACTTGGGAACCCAAAGTTTTAAGTATGCTATATAAATCTATAGTCAGAAGCCACTTCGACTACAGTTGTTTAGCCGTGTGTAAAAAAACTAGACATAATACAAAACAAAGCTCTGCGAATTATTTCTGGGGCTACGTAGGCTGCACTAAAAGTATCGGGAATGGAATATTTCCACTGTTCCTGTCGTATTAAAATCTTTTTAATTGAAAAGTCCTTGGTTTTAAAAATCGAATACCATTTATTTATTTAAAAAAGATTCTCGGTTTTGTCACAAGGTTTTGTCAAACTTGTTTGGTCGTTGAGAAAATGGAATTGACTCGAGAAAATTCAAGAGTGATGATTTATTATGACTTTCGAAGTGGTTTAACACAAATACAGTGTGTTGACCGGATGATTTCTGCATTTGGTGATGAAGCCCCATCCAAAACCACAATTTATCACTGGTTTGCTGAATTTCAACGTGGACGTGTCAAGCTCAGTGATGATCCCCGTCAAGATCGCCCAAAAACTGCAGTCACCCAAGAAAACGTTGATGCTGTGCGTAAGCTGATTGACGAAGATCGAAATGTGACACTGTAGCGGACAGCGAGGAGGCCGCCGCCCCGTCGCCCCTTCACACCCCGGTGCGCCCCGCGCACCCCGCACACCGGCAGCAGATCACGCGATGTCGCCGACCAATGAGCGCGCGGCATCGCGGACGACGCTACTCACGATCCGAGACGCTCTCCGGCGAGATATAAGAAGGGCGTCTCGGTCGGTGAGCTGTTCATTTCGGAAGCGGCACTCGAAGAGAAGAAACAGCAAGAGAAATCAAGACTACCAAGACTCAAGAAGACTCCATTAAGAAGACTCCCCTCTGTATAATAGTGTAATTAATAGTGCCACATTTGTAAATAGTTAGAATACAGTATAGTTCGCCAGTACCATCTTTTCTTTAAGCAGTTGTCCCTAGCGTACTCAATAATACAGTCCACTGCGATCCCTAACAGACACACCGCGAAATTCAGGCAACTTTAGACATTGGCATGAGTCAAATACAAATAATCTTGCATGAACAATTAGGTGTAAAAGTAAAAGTTGTTTTCCCGATGGATACCGCATTCGCTCTGTGAAGAGCAAAAAGCGGCTCGCGTTACTTGGTGCGTCAGAACTCTCGAAAGATTCCACGCAGGATCCTCAAATGCTGTATACAACATCGTATCAGGTGACAAATCCTGGATGTACGCGTACGAACCCGAAACAAAAAACCAGTCACGAGTTTGGGTGTTCGAAAATGAGTTAAAGCCAACAAAAATTGTTCGTTCACGGAGTGTTGCAAAAAAAAATGGTGGCCACGTTTTTCTCCAAAACCGGCCATGTTACGACTATTCCTCTTGAGGGACAAAGAACGGTTAATGCAGAATGGTATGCTAGCATTTGTTTGCCACAGGTCGTTTCTGAACTCCGTAAATAGAACTGCAATCGCCGCATCATCCTCCATCACGACAATGCGAGTTCTCACACCGCACATAGAACAAAAGAGTTTTTAGAGCAAGAAAACATAGAATTATTAGACCATCCACCGTACAGCCCCGACCTAAGCCCTAATGATTTCTATACTTTCCCTAAATTAAAGAATAAATTGCGTGGACAGGGATTTTCATCACCTGAAGAAGCTGTGCACGCCTACAAAACGGCCATTTTGGAGACCCCAACTTCCGAATGGAATGGTTGCTTCGTAATGATTGGTTCCATCGTATGGAAAAATGTGTCAAATTTCGAACAAAATTGAGACCAATATTGTTACTATTTTTTTTTAATAATTGTGAATTATTAAGTTTTCTTTCCGACAATAACTACTATTCCCTGTATACAGATGGTAGCAAAAGTGAGCTCTTTGTGCGCAGTGCTGTTTATGATCCACAATCCAAGTTTGGTCAAAGTTTTCTTCTGGACCCTAAATGCAGTGTTTTCACTGCAGAGGTATATGCGGCCCTCGAGGCCCTGAAGGGGATCGCACGTAAAAATAGTTTTAATATTTTTTAATTTTAACAGACAGTTTAAGTATGGTCCTAAGTTTAACCAATCTCAGATTTCAATTTAAAAAAAAACTATATTTTGTATAATATTAAAAAATTGTTATTTAGTTATGCACAAAAGGGTATACAGGTCTCTTTCATGTGGATTCCATCACATAGGGGCATAACAGGAAATGATATAGTAGATAAAATTGCACGTGATCGAACCAACATGTTGAATGTCAGCTCCATAGTAAAAGTACCTTTGACCGACTGTTATCAATCTATTGACAACCAGATCAATAGTTTATGGGTTGAATTTTGGAATCAAGACCAAGAACAGAAGGGTAAATGGTATGAAAATATTCAAGAAAACCTACCTGTCCTGTGTACCTACCTGGGACTTTATTAAGACAATAAACAGATTGCGTTTTGGTCACTCCACCGTCCCGGCCCACCTGGCTCGGTTGGGCATAGTGGAGAGCAGCTACTGCACCTTCAGCAATAATTCTGTTGGTGATATCGAACATTTCATATTTATGTGTGAGTTCTTTTCATTTAACAGATGATTCTTGTCAGTGAAATTAGTGACATAGTGCAAAATCAAGTGACAGTGCAAGATCCCTCCCGCCGCCTGAGTGATATGTTAAAAAATAGATCCTATTTTTTAACATAGCACTCATTGATGAATTTATATAGAGACACGTCTCTATATAAATTCATCAAAAATACAGTGGGGAAATTATAATAAACCGAATAAAAATACTCAAGACTTGGCCTAAAGGTCTAGATACCAGGTATGGCCTGGAACTAAAAAAAAACTCCAAAAATAAATGTCAATTATTGACATTTGACATTGATTTGACAATGACAATGACTAGTTGACATTTGACAAGGAACACGTGAGTGATAAGCTGAAGTTGATAAGTGAGTCTCGGCTAGGAGTAAAATTATTCTGTACTGATGAATGTTCCTAAAAGTCTTGTCCCGAGTTCCTAGCAGTTCCTAACTGGCTTATGCATGGCACAAGGATCAAGGAGTCAATATAGTCACACTATTCGTTATTCCAAAATGATTTGCAAAAAATGTAAGAACTCTGGCTCTGTGACTGTCCGTAAAGAGCATATGTATTGTGATAACTGTTTCATGCTGAACATTAATCATAAATTTCGATCATGTATCGGTAAGAATAAAATATTGTCATCAAATGACAACGTTCTGGTTTGTCTCACTGGAGGCAAAAGTTCTACAGTATTATTAGATTTGATTTTTAATGGTTTATCTCAAGATAGTCACAAAAAATTAAGAATGGTTCCGTTTTTCCTACATATAACAGGTAATAATAGTTGCTTCAACATCAAAGTTCTTAGTATAGTAGAGAAAAATAGATTATTATTAAAACTTTTTTTTTCCGTTAGGACTAGGTGAAAAAGAAAACGATATTACAGTTGCGGAATTGATAATAAAACAGTGTCAGAGTTACAATTTTAATGTTTACATTGTAAATATCTGTGAGTACTATTTTCAAAGGAATAATACATTGCCAAGTGTAAATAGTGTAACAGATGTACATAACTGGACTGAACTTAATTCAAATACTAATCTAAAAAGTATTTTGGGCAAAATGACTTCTACATCCAGTAATGATATTGAAATGAAAATAAAACATGACATATTCATTAGAGCCGCGAAACAACTTAAATGTGATTTCATATTTACTGCTGAAACAACAACAACTTTAGCTGTAAACCTATTATCTAATCTTGCAATTGGACGTGGATCACAGGTGCAAGATGACATAGTAAGTTTCATTAATACTTCGATTTTTTCAACATCTTGTCATTAGTTCATAACTGGATACAGGTATATCGCAATAGAGAGAGAGAGAGAGAGAGAGATGTTTGTTAGACATATTGGTGTTTGCAGCATCAGAAATGATGAATCCGATGCCATCTATTAGGCAACGTGACGCAGTGGCTTAGCAGTGAGTTGCTGCGCTGGGAGGCGTGGGCCGAACACCGCACGGAACAAGTATTTGTATGGCCTACAAATAATTGTTCCGGGTCTGGATGTTTGTCCTTGTGAAATTTGTGTTTGTAAACTGCCTCCACGATACAGGAGAAAATCCTAGTGTAGGGGTAACATTTTTTTTTTATAAATATAAAAAAAATAATACACCCCATCTCCTTAGTATTTAGGTAATATTGCCATATTTTTAGAGACATTGAGTTCTTTTTGGATTACTCAACTCCTACAACTCCCATGAGGATAATTATTACCACCTAATATTAACTTTCTTAAATTACCTTTCTTAGACAAGCATTACATGTATTGGGCAATTAATGCATTGCCTCACATTCTTGTGGTTATCCTAGAAGCTGGCAAGGCAAAAAGCTTGAAAGCTGTCATAGTCTCTGATAGATATATAATATTTTTATGAAATAATAATCTAGTACATGCCAGATAAAATGCTCAAATTGGCAATGGGGAGCAATGACATAATGCATTAAAATGGTATTTTAATATTTTAGGGTTTCTTTGACAATCGTGATGAAAATATAAAAATCTTGAGGCCAATGAAAGATATCACAGAAGAGGAACTGCATCACTATATTCGAATCAAAAATCTTATCGAAATTTCTGTAGATACTATTAGAGGCAATAGCCTTCAGTCTGTCATCAAAACTTTTGTAACTGACTTACAAGAGAACTTTCCAGCTACAGTGTCCACTGTATGCAAAACAGCAGATAAAATAGGCTCTGTTGATAAAAATACAAATAGATGTAAATTTTGTAAGGTAAGTGACAAATTCAATTTTTGTTTTGTTTAATGCTTAAAATCTGAATCATCATCTGCCGGATGTGTGTGTCATCATCATTACAGCATATCAAAAGTCCACTGCTTAGCATATTCCTCAAAGAATGTCAAAAAGCACCATCCTGAACCACCTGCACCCATTCATTTCTAGTGGATGATGGTTCGATGATGATGGTCACCTTCCTTCTCCATTGGTTGTTAGTTCTTCGAGCGGTACGACTTTCCATTGACGTCCGTCGAGTTGGGGGTTGATATTTTTTTACAGAAAGGTTACATTATTATAAGCACACATGCAATGTTTCAACATTCGGAGATGCATACTTTTTGAGAAAAAAAAAATATTTTTGCAATATTTATGTCAATTCCTACCATAAAACTGACACTATTTTGTATTGTCAATTGTTATTGTCATCGTCAGTAGGGATGTCGATCCTTTCCGGAAAAAAATTGATTCGAATCGTAAGCTGATGTATTGACACAAGAAATTAATTTTTAAAATATCGATATTTTTTCATGTTTGCATTTATAAAAATAATAATTTTTATAAAAATTTACATTATAAATGCAAACATTTTATGGGAAAAAAATCCCCCTCACCAGAAAAAAAATAAGGGGGACTGATTCAGAGGGATTTCTGTATCTATTTTGAGACTGTAAAGTCTCCGGCGCCTCGGGAAGAGCAGCCTCTACGCCTTTGCGTAACAAATTCGAAATTAGATTTGTTACAGCAGGCGGACGCTGCTCCCCCTACGCGCCTCCAGCTCTATAAAAACGCTTTAGGGGTAGAACGACTCGTACCAGGTGAAGTTGGGGTCAATCAATTCGGTTCTTTGACATAAGTTGAACCTAACCTATTTTATTTGTTATCTGCCCTAATAGGTACTGTTAAAATAAAGCAAATTTCAATAAGAGAAATCTTTCTTGTTTTACATAAAATGGATTTATATGTACATTATGAAAAAAATACCGATATTTTAGAAATAGATTTTTTTGTGAATCGATACATCAGCTTACGATTCGAATCGATATAAAAATCGATTTTCTTCGGAAAGAATCGACATCCTCCTACTGACTATGACAATGACAATACAAAATAGCGTCAGTTTTACGGTAAGAATCGACATAAATATTGCAAAAATAATTGATTTTCAATTTTTTTTCTTAAAAAGTACGCGTCTTCGAATGTCGAAACTTAGTGTGTGCTTATAATAATGTAACACTTCTGTAAAAAAAAATATCAACCCCCAACTTGACGGACGCCAATGGAAAGCTAAGCCCTTCGAGCTATATGGCTGGCTCATTGCCACTTTAGCTTAATGAATTTTTTTTTTGAAACCTGACTTCCTACACATATCCCCTGGACAGTGCTTAGATATGAGCGCCATATTTAATAAAGTCCTGGGGAGCCCTAGCCCAGAGATGGGAACAGTATTCCATGTGAGGCCGAACCTGCACCTTGTAAAGTTGCAGACGGTGTGCCGGCATGAAATACTGTCCCGCTCTGCTAAGCACGACAACAATATACTAATTTATAATTAAATTAGCTTTGTACGTCGAAAACGTGCCAAAAAAGGTCCGGCGACACCACAACCCTGATTTTCAGTAATAACCAAAAATACCTAGGAGAATACAGCTCCAACAGTAAAGGTAGTGAAATTTTAAACAGAAAGAAAAAAATCAAGCATTCTTTACTTGAAGCTGTACTACCATCAGTATATCCAGAAGTTACTATTTTGGTGCATCAGCCAAGTCTGTCGCCGCCTCAAAAGACATTGTGCGGTATTCCCACACCGTAGTACTCCCGCATTGAGGCGACATACTTCCTCCATTGGTCCCTCTGGATTGGGCAGCAACATCAGTCCGGATCAAAAGGGTTACGGGTGCTATAGCATAGGGGGACTAGGCGCTAGGCTTCCGTAAAAAATATCGGAAGGGGAGTACTAGGAACAGGTATTACAATGGTACGGAACCCTTCCTGCACGAGTTCAACTAGCACTTGGCACAGTGATTTTATTATTTAAATTTTAAGATTTTTTTATTATTTAGCACGAGACTACTGATTTATCTGAATTTTTAAGATATCTGTGAGGCAGCTTACCAGAATTCATAATTTGAATTCCGACTGAATTTAGCAAGGCATTCCGGATGTGTGATGTGGGTCCAGCCAAAGGCTTTCTCATAGGTCGGTCTCTTATATCCGGAATGCCTGTCTGAATCTAAAATCCATATTATTAGTTAAGAAAGCCCGGAATTGCATACAATTTAACTATACTCCACACACATTCAGATTTTTCCAGATTATAATTTTCTCAGATCGATCTGTAAGAATCACACTGACGGGCGTTCTGAATTCCGGATCGGAATATTTAAGATTATGATTTCATAATGCGCATTTTTCTATACATTTGATCACATAAACACACACATACTGGAATCAGATTATGAATAATTATACATAATTACATTAAATTTTTTGCAATTTTGGGTTTACGAGGGGCACACTGAAATGATCGGGAAGAAGAAAAACCACATGCACGATATTGCTAAATTGTATTTTATT
Source organism: Parnassius mnemosyne (assembly GCA_963668995.1). NCBI lineage: Eukaryota > Metazoa > Arthropoda > Insecta > Lepidoptera > Papilionidae > Parnassius > Parnassius mnemosyne. Next base: position 26,351,013 of record CAVLGL010000137.1, on the reverse strand, counting down.
GTTTTTCGAAGTATTCTCCGTTCAACTTAATGCACTTTTCCATTCGTGCAAACCAATGATTAAAACAGTAATTCCAAAATGACTGATTTGTACGCTTCCACAGCTGCTTCGGGGTCGTCAAATCTTTCATTCTAGGGAATGTAAAGAAATCGTTTGAGCTCAGGTCAGTACTGTACGGAGGATGGCTCATCAGCTCAATTTTTCCTGCTTCAAAAAATCATTTGTTTTCCGAGCCATATGGGAGCTCGCATTATCGTGATGTAAGATGATGCGACGTTTCGGGTTATTTTTTCGAAGTTCGGCTGTCATTTCTGGCAAACAAACCGTGATATACCATTCAGCGGTAACCGTTCTGCGGTTCTGTAAAGGAATTGTAGCAACATGCCCCTTTTTCCAGACAAACGTAGCGACCATTTTCTTTAACACGATGCGGGAGCGAACCACTTTCATTGGTTTGACCTCGTCTTCGAAGACCCAAACTGCTGACTGATGTTTTCTTTCAGGTTCGTATGAATAAATCCATGATTCGTCACCTGAGACGATATTATAAACGGCATTTGACTTCCCTCCGTTGAAGCGTTGCAGAGTATTCCGGCACCAATCTACACGTGCCGCCTTTTGCTCTTCGGACAAATTGTGGGGAACCCAGCGGGAAACTAGCTTTCTTACACATATACAGTGTATTATGTAATATCGACTGAATTGCAGTCATTCCGATACTGATAACAGCCCGAATCTGCTCGTATGTCACATGACGGTCATCTAATATAATATTTCGCACAGCTGCGATGTTTTCGGGCGTGACCGCTGTTCTTGGTCGACCTGCAGAAGAAACAGTACTGAGCGACACACGACCGCATCGGAACTCGGTATACCAGCAGTGGCGTAGCTACCCAGGGGCTAGGCGGGGCAGTGCCCTGGAGCCCCCAAGCTAAAGGGGCCCCTCGGCCTCTTAGAACGACGTTCGAAAAATTATGTACTATCCTAGTTGTATAAAGAATTTTCAAGTTTTAATTTTTTGGCTCCTGACCGCGAACGGCTCGAACTGAAATCACAAAAATGACTCCCACTCTCAGAACATAAATATAACATTGTTAAAGATAATTGTCTACTTCGTTTTATTGTCTTTTTTATATTGAGAAGTGGGACAGACCAGCATGCGACTCACCTGATGGCAAATGTCGACCACCGTCAATTAACAAATACAACACCAGGGGAATTGCAGGCGCGTTTCCGGCTTTTTAAAAGGAATAAGCTCGTTTCTTAAAGCTCCCTAAGTCGTATCGGTCCGACAGTAGTGGACCACCAAGCATCCCTATCATGTGGATTTGTGAAATGTGTCGATGAAATTTTGTGGCTGAAATTAATCCGAACAATTCCTCTGAACACTCTCCGTGGTAAATGCGATAGAAAATGCAAAGGGATGCAACATCTCTTCATCTCGTCTTTCGTCGTCGTCGCTCGTTGACGATTCGAGCCGCTCTGCGCTGGATGCAATCAAGTGGAGGGAGTTGGTACAAGGGAGCCCCGGCCCAGGGATTAGAACAAAATTCCATGTTAGCCCGAACCTGCCTCTTGTAAAGTTGCAAGCAGTGTGCCGGCATAAAATGTCCCGCTCTGCTGAGCACGCCAAGCTTTTTAGAGGCCAATTCAGCCTTCCCTTCCAAGTTACCACGAAACTGGACGTTATTCGATATGTCCACGCCGAAGATTCCGATACTGGCTGAGGTAACAAGGGGAGTGTCATGAAATTGAGGAGTTACGACAAAGGGGTTCTTTTTAGTGGTAAACGCGCATGTGTAAGTCGCCCCAATCCGAGATCTTGAGCGGCAAAAACTCGAACTTCAGACACAAGTTTGTTCCGGTACTCTGCGACGTTTTCCCGAGAAATATAGGCACAGCCGTTGTATAAAGCATCACCTGTGCACGTTACTGGTTTGCAACATATTATTGATAAGCAGAAGAAACAGCGTAGGCGATAGCACATAGCCTTATGGAACACCAGCATAAATAGGCTTGTACATGGAGTATGCACCTTCCACTACGACTTTGTTGAACCAATCTGCAAGAAAACTGCTGATCCAGTTGCATAAATTCTCGGGAAGCCCATAAGAAGGGAGCTTCGAAAGAATCGCTTTGTGCCAAACCCAATCGAAGGCCTTCGTTATGTTCAAACTAACGGTCAAGGTCTCCCTCTCTGCCTTCGTCGATTAATGAGTCAGGTAAGCCAGAAGATTGCCAGCTGAGCAACCCCGACGGAAATCGTACTGGCGGTCACTTTTTAGTTGGTGATCCTCAACCTCATGAGCTGGCAGTTCACAATGGTTTTCATTATTTTGGAGAACAAGTTGGATAGGTCGTCTGATTTTGGGTTACTTTTTAGGGATCTGGTGCACTAAAGCTGTCTTCTTTGAGTTCGGAAATACGCCTAGGGAGAAAGAGTTTTAGAAAAGACACGTTACGAGCGTTGCCAACTAGGGAGCACAATGGGAGGAACTCCATCAGGCCCACTCGACTTGACGTCTATGGAGAGTAGTGCTATGCGCATCGAGCGATCTGTAAACCTGTATCGTACCGACCTGAAGGAGAAATTATACTTCTTTTTAACAGTGCCGGTAAAGCACTCCTATTATAGCGCGATGCAATTTTACAAGGGCGACCAAACCAGGCACCACAGATGATAGAATAAAGAGTTCCATTACCTGAAGTACCACATCAGCGACAGAATCGCATTGGGACTCAAGGGAAGGATGCAAAAAAAGACTGCATATTGTCCCAATCGGCCGACCTATAGCGCCAAACACGGCGGCGATCTGCAAAACGCAACCGCGATGGGAGTGTGAGTGGCACCATAGTCCGGATCAGACAATGACCCAATAAGCCAAGAGTCAGCAGAAGGTCCCTCAAGGAAGGTGCACGATCCTCCACATCTAGAATCCGCCTAGGTGAAGTAACCATTTTTGTCAGACCATATGCCAAGGCAAAGTCATAAACAGATCTTTTCGTATGATCGTTTAAACGAGAACCAAGCCATTCATCGTGGTTGCCGTCAAAATCACCAAGGATCACGTTCTCTGCAGATTGGTCTATGTCGGCATTACCTGTAGAGGCACCCGCGAGGATGGTCGCTGATGACCTATAAGACTGCCGAGGCGTCGAGAACAGATGTCCTCTCTGACGTAGACGCAAACTCCAGCCTGAGGTACAAAGCTGTTATAATTTGTACCCCGGATAGGACACCTGCGTCACGGTTAGAAAGAGCAATGTCGGCTTCGCCGTTTTCAGATGGTACCTAGTGGACTTTGTTAACGTTCGAATGAAATCCCTTGATGTTGCGGAAATTCACGCATTGCGTAGCAGGAGTGACCTTTGTCTTATTGCTGTACTTGCCACGAACAGTATTAGTCTTAAGCGGAATTTCGCTCCAAATTGTCGTTTGACTCGGTGCTTCAACATCATAAATCGAAACAAGTTCGCTGAGACATTTATCTTGAGATAAGCCGCGACGAAAATTGTGATAAATTATGGCACGGAAATGTTCACGCGTGAGCTCCATTTCTGTTAACGACGTGTCAACTTTAAACCAACATAGTTTATATTTTTAAACTTTTTTTTATTGTTTCAGTGTGCCCCTCGTAAATAAATTCTATGCAATTCCGGATTTTCTTAATTAATAATATAAATTCAGAAAGGCATTCCGGATGTGTCAGTCCATCCTAACGGCTAGACATGTTGCGACTTGTGAAGTTGTAATGTAGAAATGACTTTCCCTTACCCTGTTCACATTAAGAGGATGAATTCAGTGTATTCGTTTGCGTCTCTTTTTATTAATATTTAAAATTCAAATAAGTACGATAAGCATTAATTCCTTTTCCATATCCGAGACATGTGCCTGAGCCGAGAAACCTGAAATTACTGATTTATCTGAATTTTTAAGATATATGTGAGGCAGCTTGCCGGAATACAAATTATGAATGTGAGTGAACTGAAGTGTGAGTCCAGCATAGTCCATAGACGCAAGACAGAGTGGCAGATTATACTCTACGGTCTTTTGTACAATTTACCAAAGGTGATGTCTGTGTTCTATGATAAGTTGGAAGTCATCAAATTTGCGTTACGAGATCGTTATGCCTTTCGAAAACAGCACTTACACGCGGCTCAAAAGATAAATCGGTCTGTAGGTCTTCAAAAGAGCATTGGCGCCTTTATTAAAGGGCAACACCACCGCGTTTCTGTTCCAAGCATCCGGATTAGCGCCACCATGAAGGATGGATTTTAAGAGCTTCTTAAGCACTTTAAATTCCGGTTTCCACCCACTTTCAGGATTTCATCCTCGCTCGGGGGTTATTAATTTGCTGAAGGTGGCTCTCAAGCAAAAGCGGAGGTCTCATTTTATTGTAGGATATTTGCGAGAGGCACAGATCTTTTGATGATTCTCTTGGTGTAGTGTAGGCCACATTAGATTTTTTTCAAAGTTACTGATGCATGCTTTTAGCAGTACATGTTAATAATATATAAAAAGAAGTTGCCATGAGCAAGTTCAACATAGAGGAAAATAAAGTCAGGAGATAGACCCAAATTGGAGTAGGGAGGGCCAGTAGTTAGGTTCACTGACCATCAAGCCACAGTCCCAGTGGAAGATCATGGTAAAAAGGGAACATGCAATCATAATATAAGCTGGTTCTTAAACTAGGCAACTTGATTCAGTACTATAACAAATTTTACGCTACCTACCTAAGATAAAGCTATTAAACATGTATTAGATAATAATACATTATACTCGTATAAGTTTAATAAAGATGTATTTAATACTTTTAGAGTAATCTTCCTGAGAAAAGTGATAAGATTACAGCAATAGATGCAACAATTTTTTCAAGAACAGTATCAAATGGACAGCCCCCTATTGCCAATAGAAATACCGGTGCAGAGGAACAAGAGGATATAAAGATGTCATTGTTTCCCTTTATTGACAATTACTTCTGTTATTGCTGTAGTAAGAACTATTTAGAAGCAGGATTACATGATAGTAATTTTTTTGAAATTAGTGGGTCAAAAAACTTATGATATTGTTTAAATTTTTGCAGTTATTGAACATATTTATCAAAAAATATAGCATTAAATTACATTTTTTTTGTTTTATTGCTCCATATATTAGCCTATATGTGTACCTATACCTGTGTTAGCCTGATAAATGAGAAGGTTTTTACTCGACTGCCCCAGAAGAAGAGTAATGTTTTTCGAGAGTGTATGTATGTCTATTTCTTTGGTACGCTCGGTAGCCTAAACGGCTAGATGGATTTTACCATACGGGTTATCGTTGGATTCGTCTCAGTTGCGGAAGGGACATAGGGTATAAAATTTTCTCTTTTTACTAAACTTTTTTACGCAGTCGAGTTCTTTAATTACTTACTGTTCTAAATTTTAATATGTTGTACAATTAAACAAATTTGCCTAAATAAAATCTTAAACTTTTTGGTAGATATGTCCTGCACATTTTCTGGGACTTGATCGTAGTTTTTACATTAAGTATCTTAATAAAAGTAATGTTACGTATTTTATCGCGTTTAATTTTAACTTTTTAATTCCCGACGTTTAGGGTGCTTTACAGCTCCCATGCATATCGGGGCGTGGCGGGCCGGGGGGTAGGAGGAGCTGAGATGTTTGACGTCCCAATGTCATTGTCCAACTACCTTCAGTTCTTAATATAAATGTCCAATCAATATTCAAATATCAATAATATTACTGTAGCTTCAACTGTAATCCGAGAAAAACAGTGGATTTAACAAGGTTCGGCTACTCCCCATTCGAAAGCACACTGGTAACCTGTTGTCTAACATTTGGTTTTGTGAATTTAATACCTATCGTTTTATTACCGTTTAACCATTACTATAAATTAAAGGGACCAACAATTGAGCCCCGAGAACCAAACATAGATACTACCGACCCAGAAGAACGACTCCCATTTATAACAACTGTTTGAATCCTATCTTCTGTTCTTCACCAAATATTCTTGATTTTTCCATTTTCCACGAAACGTAGTTAATCAGCACATAAAATTGGAATAAAAATGGGATCCAACTCTCTTAGGTACTATTTGAACCATGGTCTTTTTAAGATACTAACTTTTACCCGCGATTACGTTTGCGGAGAACTAAAACAATTATAACTTGCAGATCTATAATAGTGGTGTTTGATAAGTAGTTCAATTATCTAAAAATCACTTTAATCTATGTTTTTTGCTTTAATCTCGAAAAATATTTGCAATATCAAGAGCCAATTATTATTTAAAAAATATATAATATAGGAGATCTATTCGTTTCACTTTAACAAGGTCTTACGCTTATCCTATAATAATCACAGTTTTGTCCTAAAAATGGTGTTGAAATTGAAAAATGTAAAAAAATCGATTTTAAATGAAAGTTTTGTAAGAAGATTTTCATAATCTTGTAAAGAAGATAATTAAAATTGGCTGATAGGGTGACAGGGTCGGCACGGCTGCACTTTTAGGCACAGGCTACACGTTGGCTAACTTCCAATATTTGGGCACTATATATAGTCCTAAATGAGAGGCGAAACATACGTGTTGAACGGGAGACATCTCAAACGCAGTAGTCCTTAGAACTATAGTTGGTAGGTATACCATCTGGTCCACTGGGTTTGTTCACGTCACGTCTAGGCTCTGCAAGGTATTCAGAACGTCCCTTAAAACTTAACTTTGTTGGTGATGCAGACATAGAGGTACCGTAATTAGGAAGTTGAGACGTGTGTCATCCAGTTTTACCAGTGAGCGTTTGACAGAAGTTTGTCTCGACCGCTTTGGCGGGAGACCAGTTTTTATCTTTACTGCCGGTTCAGTGCGGATGCCACGCCTGGCGTGCCATCCTCACTAACCGGTTAAGTAGTTTGCTCATTAATTGGACTACCAACTATCTACGGTCGGTCTGAAGTGCAACCGTACTAAGATACTCGCTTCCATAACCAGGCATCTGGCACAAAGCAAATACCGTGCCGCAATCGGTTCATATGTGCAACGCAACTATCCAGAATGATGGCCAGCAGCATTTTCAAACGTGATAGAGCCATGCTCCAGCTATATTAACTGTATAATTGTAGCACGAATGGGTCGGCTCGACCGGGGAAGGACCACGCTCTCACAGAATACCAGCCTAAAATAACGGCTCAATGCTGCTGTGTTTCGCATGATGAGTGTAGAGAACTGGAGAATCTATTTACTGGAAAAGAGGTATTCCATCTTAATTTTCACGGCTGACAACGCATCTGCAGTTTGATACACAAACAAGGATAGATGTAGATGTCTATAGGCCACAACAACCACTTACCATCAGGTGGACTGAGTGCTCGCTTGTCACCCTTATCCTATAAAAAAAGCATCTTACTGACAACAGCAATATTACTACTAAAAAAAAAATTGTAATTGCCAACCCGCTTGCTAAGCGTGGTAACTATGGCAATATAACGACAGGTACAAAGAAACGGTCTCCAGTCCCCGGCGGCCCCGTTATTTTCGGATACGGTGGTGACCATGTTAACGGCAGGGCAGGGGATGCTAAGAATATCTGGTGGAAGTTCGGTTGCCACCTTTGACATCATGATCTGGCAAAATTCAGCGCACGTAATTTAAGGGCTGACGAAAAAATCCTAGAGCTGGATGAAGAGATAAACAAAGAACAACAAAGAGCAATTTGATCTATCCCCGAGTAAGCTACTGCGGCCGTGAAAGGAAAAGAGGAGATCTTCCCTCGGGCAAGGTGTTCTGCCCGGGGAGCGGCCAACGCTCCGAGTGGTAGTTCGGAGCTATTCTATATATACTGCTCTTACTTCGGAACTTTGATAGCACGATTGAGGCTTCGATGTGATTCGCTTATGGCGCGACGACAGCGCCGCCACATCACCCCCCTGTTCAGAGCTCAGACTGGAGGTCGATAGTGCAGTGCGATTGCCGGTGCGTCCTTAATGCCGGTGGAGAATGCATGCTGTGTGCGTAAGGGCAAGTGACGCCGGTGTGTAATGCATGCCATACTACGCACTTGCAATTGATGCCGGTAAGAACGATGAGCCGGAGCAAGTGCCAGAAGTCTACTTTATAAATCTGCGGTGAGTCGAGATGAAGACAGGTTGGACTGGCTTGCACGAGTTGAAGACTGTAGAAGACGATTCTTGTGAGTGAATGGTAGGGGTTCTTGAGGATAATGACGAAGGCTTGAAGTTGTAGTTTTCCGAAGGTTGTTGGTTGAGTGTTCATATCACGTCTGGTGTTCACCACTGTGTCCGTGAAAGGAAAAGGGGAGATCTCCCGCCGGGCAAGGTGTTCTGCCCGGGGAGCGGCCAACGCTTCAAGTAGTAGGTCGGAGCTATTCTCTATATATACTGCTCTTACTTCGGGACTTTGTTAGCGCGATTTAGGCTTCGATGTGTTTCGCTTGTGGCGCGATGTCAGCGCCGCCAGACTCCTATCTATGACTAGGAAGTATCGGGTATATCATATACAAATCTATCGTAAAAACGTTGCGAAAATTGAGTGTGTCGATAAAAGTTACGTACCTTATACTCAGAATCACCAAACGGCAATCGCTGAAGGTCAGTAAGCACCAAGCACCAACCTCGGCACATCCCGATGAGGTGGAGGAAATGTATGAGGATATTTTATAAAGCCATATTTCTTTCAAAACACACTACACGATGTAAATTGAATGAAGGCTTCGACCCAAAACTAGTCACAAAGAGACCAGTGAGCTAAAGCTAGAGAATAGGGCAACGGAACCCAAAGGGTTAACAGCTGCACGATTTCATGGAGGGAGGGACTCTTTATGATGAACTCTTTATTCCAGAAGCAGACCACAGGAAGTGGACCTAAGTGGACCTACCTATACTAGCCTCGATGGTTCTACAAAAATTGATAGTGACTGTTATGATGACATGACGGCAACTGTTTAGTGATCAGGGCATCGGAACCGGTTTTTCCCGGTTCCAAAAAAACCGAGAATTCCCGGTTTTCAGGGGTCACGAAAAGAACCGGTTCCAAAAATTTAAAACCCGGTTCTTTCGGTTCCTTTACAAAATTTCTCAAAAAGTATATCACTTCAATGTAATGTTATAAAAAACCGTGACTATTAATCATTTCTGTTATTTATGGCAAACAGTAGGATTTGTAATAATATTTAATTAATTTGGTAAAAAATTTCAAGGGTTCCCCCACTAAAAGTGACGAAATTCTTCAAAAGCATGTCATAACTAATTTCGGACAAGAATATTGTTTGGTTTTAGATGTAAATACACGCTGGAGCAGCATAGCCAGTGCCGGCCTGAGGCAAGTTTAAGGATGGAGCGAGAACCAATTATGGCGCCCCCCCCTTGCTTGCCCCTAATATATACCAGTTGTACGTGAGCATGAAAGCATGAAACTGGGAAGATCTCGACAACATCTTAAGTCTATGTCAAATTTGTCGATTGAAAACAGCCATGCTCGTGGTATTTTAGGCACTGCACTCCTTACGGTATCTATAGGAACCGTTGATGTAGAATGAAAAAACAGAATTAAAAAGGAAAATTTAAATAAATCATAACAACAATAGACAATAAAAGAAATAAGTCAACATTCATTAATGAGATCAATACGTAACTATGAAATTGCAGTTCTGCAGTACTGACCATTTCAAATCAAAAATTTTTGATTGGCTAAGAATTCTAATTTCAAATTACTTTTATTTTAAAAACATGGAATCGTTTTTTCAAAATTAGTCATTTGTTTATTGATAACCGTTGTGTTTTTAACTTTTTCGTCATCATGGATACGTTAAAAATTCGAGTAATTATGGAAAATTAATAACGTCGTGGCAGCAACGCAGCACAAGCGGCACGCAACATCAACGACGTTTACGGAGCGAATACAACTAACTAACGCACAGCCTGTTGGTTTGCCTGCTTCCGTTCTGGAAATTTCGACCTAAAAAATGAACACCGTGATCGTCCAAAAACTTGGGTCGAATTAAATAAAAGACAATTTTTGTATAGGATTGGGTGACAAACGAGCGCACAGTCCACCTAATGGTAAGTGGTTGCAGGGACCCATAGATATCTACATCTATACTCAATAAAGAATCAAAATGCAGATGCGTTGTCACCCGTGAGGACTAAGATGGAATGCCTCTTTTCCAGTAAAAAGGGTCTCCGGTTCTCTACACTCACCATACGAAACACAGCAGTGTTAAGCTTTACGCTTTAAGAGTTTACGCTGGTATTCTGTGAGAGCGTGGTCCTTCGAGCCGATCCATTCATGCTACAACTATATTACTATAGCTGTAGTATGGCTCTACAATGACGAATTAAAGGCGATTCTGGAAGCAGATGATACTCAATGTACGGTTGAATTAGAATCAGCGTTCCATGTTAGCATGAAAACAATATTGGTCCATTTGCGTCAAATTGGCAAGGTAAAAAAGCTTAACATATGGGCGTCCCACGAACTTAATGATCGCCAGCGCGAAGTACGAATCGAGACGTGCTTTGCACTGCTTAACAGGCACACAAAAGAAGGAATTTTTTGAACCGCGTTGTTATATGCAACGAAAAATTGATTCTGTTTGACAATCGTAAGTACTCACCAAGTTGGTTGGGTCCTGATTCAGCACCTAAATAATGCCCTAAGTGAAAATTTACCCCTATAAAAGCGCCGGTGTGATTCATCACAGCTTCTTACCAAACAGGATGAGTATTACTGCATATGTGTACACGTACACACGTCTCCAACCAGCTTTGGTCAATCGCTCGTCCCCGCTGCTCCTGTACGACAACGCGCAACTTCATACTGCACAACAGACGGTCTCCAAGTTACAAAAACTGGGGTGGAAGCTCCCGTCATCCTCCGTACTCACCAGACCTTGCACCTACTTTTACTTTTTCCAGAATTTAAATAACTTTTTGGCGGTAATAAAATTCAATATCCGAGAGGCAGTACAAAATACATTTGAAGAATTTGTTGCCTCCCCCGGCCGGCTGATTCTTTCGAGAAGGGCATCAATAAACTGCTACTGCGTTAGCAAAGATGCAAGATGCATCGATTGCATGGCTGATTACTTTGATTAATAGAAATAAAAAATATAAAAAAAAACTTACGTTAACTTATTTCATAAAAACGGCAATTTCATAGGTAAAGACCTAATATTAGGTAACGTATCTTGCCAATTATTTAATACTAAGAGCCGAAGAACTGCTTTCGGTGACCTTTATCGATATGTAAAAACTTTTTCAAACAAATCATTTCTCTTGACAGCTCCAATCCCGAAATATCGCGATTAAGATCATGCGTTAATTTTTCCTCCAACTTTGAGCACACTTTCTTAAAATTTTCATCGGTCTTATTCAAATCATAGAGGAAACTATTCTATTCTATAAACGCCAAGTCTCAAGTCGTGTAAAGCATGTCTCTATCACAAACTATATAGAAACACTACGCGTTGGTCTCTATTTAAGTTTATGGCGGTGTCTAACATTGGATAGAAAACATTTGTTCTGAATAACATTTCTGTATCCGGGATATATTTATATTTTATTCTTTTTCTTTACATATCTAGAGTCAAAAGTATCCGAATTTTGGATCTTTTAAACCTTTAAAAATTCATAACTCCGAAAATGTTAACTTTATCGTAAAAAGTAATGGATCCTTTTTTATTTGTATTTTATCAAAGAATACAAAACAAAGTCCACTTTGAAAATAAAAATTCCTTGCAAATGAAAAATAAATCGGTTTAAACAATATGGCACCGAGTTGCCTCATGGCAACATGCATTTATATCATCAGCAGGACAACTTGAAGAGAATCGCATGAAAAAATTGAGGTGGAGTAGTTTTGGTACTCATGCGCCGTTTCCTCCTGGGCTATATGAACATTTTCTTCTTTTTTCGTTCGCAGATTCTTTCAAACTTCGAGTTTATTTGAGCTTCTTCAGCTGTATCTTTAGATGTAATGAGAGCCTTTGTTTATCCTTCGTCAAATGACTAAAAACGGCTAAAACTCAAACTTCTTAAAATTGGCTGCAAGTGATTAAACTTCCAAACTTGCCACGGAATGAGTTTTGTCGATACTCTTCTTCCAAGGCACTTTTTGCTTCGGCGTACTGATACCGCACCGCTTGCAAGCTGTTGACTTTACTTTTGCATCTTGTTTGACACACCTTTAAAGTTAAGCTGTTCACATGTTTTGAAATAACTTTCCATATTATTGTTGAGTTTGTAAAAGATACAAATAAGCGCTGAAGAATGCCGTGCTCGTCTCAACAAATAAGGTCATACGAACTTATACCAACTAGCCACATGTTCGAAACCAAATTGTTGAAAAGCGAGGAAATTTCCATCAATAAACTCAGGCACATGAGCAAAGAAATGGAACAGAGACTAAGTTTCTAAGGAGCGTGCAAAATGGTTACCTAAATAAGCTAAAAGATTGTATTTTTCTATTATGTAGGTAACTATGCTATTATAAAATTTGACTAAGGCGCCTCCTGGGACTTGGCGCCTGGAGCGGCCGCTCCGTTCGCCCTATGGTAAGGCCGGCCCTGAGCATAGCCACGGTGTGAAACCGTTTTCTGAAGTTAAAAACGAACACAAAAGCATTAATTGATTTTAAATCTGATATTGTAGGTATTTACTGAGGAATACTGGACAAACATAGAAGAGTTAAATAAGATATTGGATGTTATTAAAACTATCGTAGAAGCTCTATCCCGTCGCGATGCAACATTGATTACAGCCGATGTTTTTTTTTTAAATTTGCTATAAGAAAATTAATAGAAATGAATACTTATCTTAGTAATAAAATGGTCACTGCATTGCGAAAACAATATAAAAGACGTGCAAGCATCAATATTGCGATACTTAACCAACGCTGACAGTGATTTTGCCAGCATGGACGATGCATCTATCCTTTCCGGCCTACAAATGATGAAATGTTACACGAAATTGAAATTTTTTTCGTGGTAGAGCCACGCTGCAGCTATATTACTGGTATAGTTGTAGCACGAATGGGTCGCCTCGAACGGGGAAGGACGACGCTCTCACAGAATATGCTGCTGTGTATGGTGAGTGTAGAGAACCGGATACCATTTTTATTGGAAACGAGGCATTCAATCTTAGTCCTCACGGGTGACAACGCATCTGCATTTTGATTCGTCACCGAGGATAGATGTAGATGTCTATGGGCCACAGCAACCCCTTACTATCAGGTGGACTATGTGCTTTTTTTTACCCTTATTCTATAAAAAAAAAATCACACAAAAGCTAGACAAAAAGTATCCCATGCCGAAACGCCAGCAATTGGAAGTCAAAATCTGCAGTAAGTTGAATTACATAAATCTCCCCTAACAAATGAAGAGGAATTTAATAGAGAGCTGTCTAAAGCTGTTAATACTGCTACTGAATCGACAGATCAAGAAAATGACGTAATTACTACTGTGAGAGTTGAAATGGCTCTATTTGAAAATGGTGGGCAAAGACAACGAGTACTACTTATCGATAGCTTATGGACATTTAAAAACTATTTCACCCACCAGTGTAGAGCTAGAGCGAATATTTTCTTCGTCTGCAATAGGCTGCGCTCGTCTTTGAGTCACAAAAATTTGCATGCATTACATAATTTTGCTGCGTTTTTTTATTTAGGTGAAATTAAGATTTTTTTCATAAGTGAACTGATTTATGTTTTGTTATAATAACAGCATCCGTAAAGTATATTCTATGATAGAATATTGTAATGTTATAATAGAATAGAGTCTTTCTAAATTATTTTTATGCGCAAATGTAAAATGAACGTTCCTAGTTAGTGCGATGTTTGATTATATTTAATTAAAAAGAAACTATTGCAATTATTACTTGTATAATTACTTAACCCACGATTTGCAATAAACTGTTTTCTTTATGAATATTATTATGGTTATTCACATTTAACGAAACAGCCTCCAACCTAAAAGAAAGAAAAGAACCGAAAGAAACGGGTACCCGGTTCCGGCAAAAGCTTAGAATCGAAAGAACCGGTTCTTGGAAAGGGACCGGTTCCCGATGCCCTATTAGTGATATCTCAGTTATCGCAAGTGTGAAAACGGGTAGCGATCACCGAATGGTAAGATGCACACTGAACCTTAAAGTTAAGTTGAAGAAGTCACGTCAAAAGAAGTCAACACTCCGACCCCTTTGTGCTCTTATCCAAAGCCCCGAAAACATTGAGTTCGAATTACAAAATCGTTTTCAGTGCCTAGATTGCAATACAGTGGACGATATGAATGTAAAGCTGATAGCAGCTGTCCATGCGGACCGTAACTAAGTTCTGCAAGAGCCGTTGAAGAAGGAACTAAAAACACCGATCACACTCTTAATCCCATGGCTGTAAGACACAAAATGAACCTGCAGTCTTTAGCAGATATAACAGCGTAGGCAACTAAAACAGATCTCCAAATGCTTGGAGCGAGACTTATGTAACTTCAATACAGCTGGTATTGAAAAAGCGATTGTGCGGAACCATAGATTCAATGTCTTTGCGAGAGATCTGTCTGCCGGAAAGATATAGTTGTCGAAGTTGGAGACCGAATGAGGTAACATCGTTTCCGGGACACCTGGGATTTTGAGTGCGATTTAGAGGTTCTACGAATTGCTGTACATGTCAACGTCATCGAGCCACACGCAAGTGTGAGATCCAAGAGCAAGTCTCCTCCGATAATATCCCAGACGGCAGTCTGAAAGGGTAGTAATGTTCCTCCTCCAGCACTTAGAAATGGCAAGGCCCTGGGTGAGGATAGAAATACACGAAACTGATCCAACTACAAAGGTGTAATACCATATATCCCCGAAACTCTTCACCGCTGCATTGGACGACGATTTTAAGCCACTGGACTGGAAAGGAGACCGTACTCTTACATCAATGGCAAGTTCATCACTCACCTTCGATTTGCTGACAATATACATAGTAGTCCCTGAAGGACCTCAACATTATGCTCTATGACCTCTATGGTGTATCCCAACGCAGAGATCTTAAAATAAACCTGGACAAAGAAGTCATGTGTAACGTTGGCAAGTTCGAAAACAAGATTGTACAAATAGTACTTGTTGCCAATGATATTACATATGGATCAGAGGCGTGGTCCTTCCACTGTTGGCTGATGAGGAATCTCAAGGTAGCCCAGCGAGCAATGGAGAGGGCTATGTTTGTAGTTTCTCTGCATGATAAGACTTAAAAAGGAGGATATCGACAAAAGGGACGTTGGATTATGTCGGTAACCGACATAATCCAACGGATCATAAAAGCTTAAGTGGCAATCGGCCTGATTACCTTTTTTTGGCATATAGATCGAAGAACCGATAACCGATGGTTAAGAAGGGTTCTGGTGGAGCAGCCTCGTATCGGCAGGCGAAGTGTAGGACGGCCCCGATTAGGTGGAGTGACGACCTGGTAATAGATGCAAGAAGTCAATGGATGCAGGTGGCATTCAGCAGTGGACTTGTGAATGGATGTAATGACTGGATTCCGCAATCTATCGGAAGACACAAGAACTGATTCTCTCGAAGTGGCCTCTTACGATACATACGCTATTAAATAGGATGATGGTTTTCCCTCGTGCCGCCACCTCACGGCGAAGAATTCATGTAATTAATAAAAAATCGAAAATATTTTCAGGCAAAGTTAGTCTGTTTATTAAGAAAGTTTGGATGCAACAACTTGTAGTTATCACACTAAAAATAAATTATATTCATCGAGGCCCACCTTTAAGTAGAAGTTCATTTCGATTTATCTATAATATGTGTAGGATCAGCTAACATAACTTACTAAAATATACTAATAGAAGCAATATTTTATTTTTGACATTACTAATTTTATATCATGTAATAAAAAGAAACAATAATGTCTTAAAATTTTGTATTTATAACACACATATCTACATTTATCTTTTATTACATAAATACAAAATTTTAATTTCAGTACCAACGAAATGTTGCTAACCAGTATTTTGCAATCTGTATGCAGGTGTTATCAATATTATATTATACAAGTAATTACAATATAGGTTAATAAATGCAAAAGATCAAGTGCAATGAAACTCGAAATGTTTCCTCTCAATACTTAATATTGAACTTCACATAAAAAAGATGGATATTGAACTTTCACTGTAAAATTTCAAAACCACCATAAAATACTTGGAAAGTAACTTGAGTACACCTTCATGAACTAAGTAGTTTGTACCAGAGAAAAAACACTTTAAAACAATGAATAAACCAGATTTTTACTAACATTAAACACTAAATTATATTGTCTTTCCAAATTATACTTCATTTTGCAAACATTGGAATTACATTACAGTTATCATTATTGGTTTAAACAGAGATGTTGGCTCTTCACTGTGCCCCTTGTGTTCTTTACTTCAGTGGACTTTTTATTCTTTCTCATGGATCCCTCTGGAATCTTGTAAAAGTAAATATTCAATATATAGTTTTATAAAGAGCATTACTGAGTTTTATAACAATTATTCTGTAGCATTTATTGGTCCTTGTAGTGCATTAGGAGTTGGAGAGTTTGACACCATTCGACCCTGCTCTTTTACAATTGGATCTGTAACAAATAATTTAAAATTAAATATTTTGTATAACCGATTTCAATATAAATTATTAAGAATAACTCAAAAACTATTGGTCAGACCATGACCAAAATTGATATGTGACCACATGAGAAACACCAGGTTTCAAATAAAAAAGAATCATCGAAATCGGTTCATCAAGAAAAAAGTTATGAGGTAACACACATTAAAAAAAAACAAGAAAACATACAGTCGAATTGAGTACCTCCTCCTTTTTGAAGTCGGTAGAAAATATACAACAATTTCACAACAACTGAAAAAGATTCAAAGGAAGGTATCATCCGGGTACCTCAATACCAAAAAAGTTATTTGAATTTTTGTCAGTATTTAGTTGAAATCATATTTTAGTGTAAGTTATTGTGTAAAGAGGATTGCGCTTCAAATACAAATGCTTTATTTGCAAGAGTCTTATCGTATCCAACTTATTCCATATTTAAGTATAGAAAATAAAAAGATATGTGTCAGGGTTGCAAATTATCAAGATAATAATGTTTATTCGGTTATTATCCAACAATCTATTTTACACAATAGAATAGAATAGAATAGAAGTATTTTAATAATTATAATTCTTTTATTTCAAAACAAAAATGCTCTTTGTTTGATACAATCAACTACAACAAAATTTAAACATATCAACATTATTTATAATATTTCCAAAAAAATTGACGCACAATATTACCCGCCTTCGGATAAACGAATAAACGTTATTATCATTAATAATTATAAGTACATAATTATCATGATAATTAATGTTCATAATAATAAAAATTTTGATTACTACCCCGTGCAACCCTGAAATATGAATAACATTTTTTTATATGATAAGAGTGACAAGCGAGCTCACAGTCCACCTGACGGCAGATGGTCACTGCGGCCCACAGACATCTACATCTATCCTCGTTTGCAAATAAAATGCAGATGCGTTGTCAGTCGTAAGAACTAAGATGGAATGCCTCTTTTCCAGTAAAAAGGGTCTCCGGTTCTCTACACTCACCAAACGAAACACAGCAGCAGTAAGCCGCTATTTTATGCGAGAGCTGCTATTTTCTGTGAGAGTGTGGTCTTTCTCTGGTCGAGCTAACCCATTTGTACCACAACTATACTATTAATATAGCTGCAGCATGGCACTACTACATATAAGTAATTATAATTTATGCACATAATATATGTATAAATTATAATATATTAGTTTATGGCAATTAATATAATAATGAACAAAATAATTTTATCCATAATAGATTATTACAAATGAGTACTTGTTAATTCAAATATATTATTTATAATCTTTCGAATCATTAATCTCTTGAAGCTCTGGTTGGAATTCGCTTGCAACAATGGAGCTCAATTATGAAAGAGATTGTAACACTGATTTAGCATGACTAATACTTTTGCGAGACTGTATGTTCATGTGCAAGTTTTTAATTAGTTTGCTTTGATGACGGAGCAAATATAGTTCTGCGGGCCACGGTCAC
The DNA here is from genome assembly GCA_963668995.1 of Parnassius mnemosyne. NCBI lineage: Eukaryota > Metazoa > Arthropoda > Insecta > Lepidoptera > Papilionidae > Parnassius > Parnassius mnemosyne. The sequence continues at coordinate 26,332,910 of CAVLGL010000137.1, read as the reverse complement.
TCAAAAAAATGTTTTGATGAGTAGTCTGAAACCTTATTCGGGAAAGCCGATGTGTAGTACCAATTCATGATAGAGAAATTCGGCGCCAGAGGGAAAAAAAACATTTACAATGTACCGACTAGCGATAAAACATGGCGTATAAAACCAAGTCCCAATGAAGTGTATGTAATGCGTGAAATGCATAGAAATGGTCGCCAACGTTTATCTGCAAGAAGGGTCATATTTATATTGTACTAAATGATCTAAGAACGGTTGACTACGAGCGGTATGTGGTGGTGTGTATCACAAGTCAGGAATACCTTCTCAGGCACCATGAAAGCAATGCCGCACACGTCAGCCAGAACACTACAACTTTAAATTCGAAAAAGTGTGTAATTTTGTCCCAATGTATTTATACTATCTCAACCATTCCTTGTGATTTTCAGCAGTTTCCAAAAATCAATGAAGTAAAGAGAGTAGAGATCAGAGATACTTTCCAAGTGGTTGAGGCATTCAACAAGCCACTCAAAAAATTTAGCCGCAAAAAAGTTATTATTGGTATGAGACACTGATCAGTTATAATTTAATTTGAAAATATGATTATGTACAAATAAATAATACAAATGTTCAAATTTCCCAAAGCAAAAAATGACTTTCAATAAAAATTAATTCAAATCTATATTGAATAAAAATTATAATGTTCTTATTCTACTATATGGATGGTTTGATACACTCAAAAGGCATTTATGGAATAAAGGCCTTTTAAGTCAACTGTGTACTGCTGGTATACCAAATTTTAACACAGTAAACTGACTTTAACCCATATATGCCCATAACTTTGTTTTTACTTGGTTCCTTATTTGCCTCGGGATTCGAAAACGAATCAGAAACTAAGTTTTAATAATGGGTCACAGGTAAGTTTAGAAGATGACGGCTTGTGCAATGATAGTATAGAGTCAATTCAGACATTTGAATATAAATAATTATTTAGAGACACGAATGATAAGAATATAATTTTTACGAGAAATTAAAAATACAACCAAATGGAACATTAAATTCATTTATAAAACATGGCTAAATGTGCCACAGACATGGCACAATATGCCATGTGGGATCTGCCGGAGAAAGATTAGTAGAAAACATTGATGGATGGGATAGGGATACAACTACTAAACAAGGGATGACTGGGCCAAAGTGATGGAGAAAACGAAGAAAATTGTTATGGACGACTACGGAGACATTCATTATGAATGCATTATAGAAAATCAAATAATAACTAACGTAAACAATGATGACGACGACATCTCAACTAGTTCTAGTCAGTCAGTGATGGTAAATTTGTTTTAATATAGTGCGATGTTTAATTTATATAGCTTTATACAGTAAGCAATAAATATAAAGAAACTGATAAATTTCGTTTTTTCAATTATCTGTTTCTAATTTATTCTGGTATTCATTTAGATAAAACTGTAAATGATTACCAACTCTAAATAATCAATATCGATTTCTCTTAAGAATCGAATATTTTTCAGTTGGATGTGAAAGCTGTCAAAAGGTATTTCATAGATTTGGTGAAGTGTAACTAACTGACTTATGTATTAAGTATGAATGTATTAAGGAGTCAGATAGATACATGTAGACAAATAATTATGAAGTTTTTTGTAAACAAAAGCAATTAGTGTAACTTATAAATTATATAAAAAAAAAATTATATTTGTAAAAATCTTTTCAAAGAATAAAATATGACATAGAGCTGCGACGACTTTAAATTATTAATGATATCCTATCATTCTATCAAAATAGATTGAGAGCAGAACCAGGCAAATAAAAGGCACATCTGGTGGCTTGGTTACAAAGGAAAGACATTGAAGCTGAAATAAATTTATTAAAAATGGTATTATTATAATTAGTTAAAAAATACATGCAAAAGTAAGATACGAAACAGATAAATGTGCATTTGCTCATGGTTACGTCCATGTATTTATACAGACTCCATTGTATGTTATCACTGGCAATACAATGCAATTTATGTTAAAAAAAATTAAGATGTTTTAAAATTTTTGATTCAACGATAAGGTTAAAACACTACTTTGAATTATTTTGTATTTCTAAGCAGTAGTTAATTTTTAATGGCTTTTTAAGCTTTTACTAATAATGGCTTCATAGAGTGGACTGACGAATTCACTACCTATCATGTATAAAAAGTAATTAGAAGTGAAAAGATGTTATAAACATATATTAACATTAACCAAATACAAACACTGTTTTTGTATCATGTACATGATTGATTTGATGAAAAATTTGTTCCAATAGCCTATGAAAAAAGAAGAACACTGTTGGATTTAAAATAATTATAAAACAATCTTTGTGCACTACAGAAATAATTGTTGGAGTATAAACAGTTTGGTAATAAAAATAAATTTAAAGTTTGGGAAGACAGTACCTTTTAGCACAGCAATGGTCAATCAGGTGTTACTGTGAATCATCATCATCATCATCATTACAGCCCTTAACAAGTCCACTGCTGAACATAGGCCTCCCCCAAAGAATGCCACAAAGCACGGTCCTGAGCCACCTGCATCCATCGACTTCCTGCATGTCTTACCAGGTCGTCACTCCATCTCGTGGGGGGACGCCCTACACTTCGCCTACCGGTACGAGGCTGCCACTCGAGAACCTTTCTTCCCCATCGGTTGTCGGTTCTTCGAGCTATATGGCCGGCCCATTGCCACTTCAGCTTACTAATACGTTGGGCTATGTCGGTTACTCTGGTTCTACTGCGGATATCCTCATTCCTAAGTTTATCACGCAGAGAAACTCCGAGCATAGCCCTCTCCATAGCTCGCTGAGCGACCTTGAGCTTCCTCATCCGGCCAGCAGTGAAGGACCACGTCTCAGTTCCGTATGTCATCACTGGCAACACGCACTGGGTGTACAGTCTCGTTTTCAAGGTTTGAGGTATACCTGACGAGAAGATGTGCCGTAATTTCCCCAACGCTGCCCAACCGAGTTGAATCCGTCGATTGACCTCTCGGTCGAAGTTGGACTTACCTAGTCGGACTATTTGTCCCAGGTAAACATACTCGTCAACAACTTCGAGCTTAGTGTTCCCAACAACTACCGGCATAGGTGTGACATGGACATTAAACATGATCTTAGTTTTGTCCATGTTCATCTTAAGACCTATCCATTGGTAAACACTATTGAGGTCATTGAGCATAGTGCTTAGGTCCTCCAGCGATTTTGCCATAAGGACTATATCGTCGGCAAATCGAAGATGAGTGATGTACTCGCCATTGATGTTGATACCGTATCCTTTCCAGTCCAGAAGCTTGAAAACGTCTTCCAATGCAGCGGTGAAGAGTTTCGGGGATATGACGTCACCCTGTCTTACACCTCTCTGCAATTGGATAGGTTTCGTACTCTGGTTCTGTACTCGGATAGCCATCGTAGCCCTACTGTACAAGCACTTCAACACTTCGATATACCGACAGTCAACTTGGCACCGCTGAAGGGACTGCAGCACCGCCCAAATTTCTACGGAATCAAAGGCTTTCTCATAGTCCACATACGCCAGACATAGTGGCAAATTGTACTCTTCGGACTTCTGTACAATTTGGCGAAGGGTATGTATGTGGTCTATGGTGCTAAAGCCCTTTCGGAAACCGGCTTGTTCGGGAGGCTGGAAGTCGTCAAGTCTGCGCGCAAGACGATTCGTAATGACTCTCGAAAACAGCACGTAGACGCGGCTCAGAGAAAAGGGAAATCGGTCTGTAGTTCTTCAAGAGAGCGTTGTCACCTTTCTTAAAGAACAAGACCACCGCACTTCTGCTCCACGCCTCCGGTGTAATGCCACCATGGAGGACGGAATTAAAGAGCTTCTGAAGGACTTCAAGTACCGGTTTTCCACCCGCTTTCAGAAGCTCCGCTGTAATTCCATCCTCGCCTGGGGCCTTACCGTTTTTAAGGTGCTGAAGAGCCATTCTAATCTCGCTCAGACTGACGTCCGGGATATCTTCGGAATAGTGTCGGATGAGACTCGCTCTTGGATCGTTACTCACACTTGCGTGTGGCTCCAACGATGATGTGTACAACTGCCCATAGAACCTCTCAATCTCACTCAAAATCTCAGGTGTACCGGAAACGATGCTGCCACATTCTGTCTTCAGCTTTGACAGTTGGCTCTTTCTGGCAGACAGATCTCTCTGGCAAAGACTTTGGAGCCTTGGTTCCGCTCGATCGCTTCTTCAATACGAGCTGTATTGAAGTCGCGTAAGTCCCGCCGCATGCATTTGGAGATCTGTCTGTTCAGATGCCTGTATGCTGTCAAGTCTGTTGAAGAATGTAGCTTCATCTCCCGTCTAACAGCCATGAGATTAAGAGTGTGATCGGAGAGTTTTTGTGTTCTTCTGCGGCGGGTCTTGCAGAACTTAGCTCAGACCGCATGGACAGTTTCCACGAGCTTGCCATTCATATCGTCCACTTCATTGCAGTCTTCTAGGCACTGAAAACGGTTTTGTAACTCGAGCTGAAAGGTTTCGGGACTTTGGATTAGAGCACGAGGGGGACGGAGCGTTGACTTCATTAGACGAGACCTCTCCAACTTAACGTTTAGGTTCAGTGTGCCTCTAACCATTCGGTGATCGCTACCAGTTTTCACCCTCGCGATCACGGAGACATCACTGAACAGTTGTCGTCTGGTCGTCATAATGAAGTCAATCTAATTTTTTGTCGAACCGTCGGGGCTCGACCAGGTCCACTTCCTGTGGGGCTGCTTCTGGAAGAAAGAGTTCATCATAAAGAGTCCCTCTTTCACCATGAAGTCGGCCATCTACTGTCCCCTTGGGTTCCGTTGCCCTATTCCGTAAATTCCCTACTTTCAGCTCACCGTTCTCTCTTGTGCCTAGTTTTGCGTTGAAGTCTCCCATTAACACCGTATATTGGGTTTTGGAGGAATGCATGGCTCTAGAGATATCCTCATACATTTCCTCCACCTCCTCATCGGGGTGTGCCGAGGTTGGTGCGTAAACCTGTATGACCTTTAGCGAATACCGTTTGGTGATTCTGAGTATAAGGTACGCAATCCTCGTCGACACACTCCCGGTCTTTACAACGTTGTTAACGAGAGACTTGTGGACGATAAATCCGACACCTCCTTGGGACAGATGGTCGCCCTCCCGGTGATAGAGCAAGTTGCCGGATTCGAGGATTACCGTGTCGTCCCCCTCTCTTCGGACTTCGGATAATCCTATAATATGCCAGCGCAACTTGTCTATCTCTTCTTCCAGCTCCACGATCTTCTCGTCAGTCCTCAGGGTGCGTGCGTTGTACGTTGCCAGGTCGAGTCGTCTAAGGTGGCAACCGAACCTCCACCGGAGATTCTTAGCACCCCCTGCCCCGCCGTTACCATGGTCGCCACCGTAGCCAGGAATAGCGGGGCCGCCGGGGACTGGGGGCCGTTTCTTTGTTACTGTCATTCATAGGGGGGTATTTGCCATAGTTGCCACGCTTGGCGAGCGGGTTGGCAACCGCAGTTTTTTTTTTATTGTTAGTTTGTTGTTATCAAGAAGATGCTGCTGCCCATCTCCTGCCTGTTTCCCTTTGTCGCCTTTTACGACACCCACGGGAGGATATGGGTTAGTGGATATTCTTGACCGCCACTACACGGCTACTGTGAATCAATTATATTAGAAATCAAAAGTAATAAATCAAATAATTTAATCGTATTTCATTTGCTTGACAACAAAAAAGACAATCTGATTTTTTTTAGTTCATTATGGCTACTTTATGACTTTTTGGAGGTGATATACTTATAAAGGTCAAATAATTTCATACATTTTTGATGAAATAAATAATCCTTTATTGTTAGGACTTCTAATTTAAGTATAGCAAAATAGGGTTTAGTAATGAATAATCTCGAAACAGTTTCAAAATTAGCATTGCTTATAATTTTCTTTACATACTGATTTGATTTAATTTGGGCTGAAGTCAAAGGTTGGTGTTAATATATACAAATAAATAAATTTGAAGTGTCTGTTTATAATGTCAAAATAACAGCTTTTTTCTAAATGCATATGAAAGTATATAAGATACTTTAACAAAAACACAACTTTTAACATTTTTGTCTGTCTGTCTGTTTGTTCTGGCTAATCTCCAATGACTGGACCGATTTCGATGGGACTTTCACTGGCAGATAGCTGATGTTATAAGGAGTAACTTAGGCTACTTATATTTTAGAAAAATAATTAGGGTTCCGCGCAACATAGTTAAAACCCTAAATTACACGCGGGCGAAGTGGCGGGGAACAGCTAGTACCATATAAGCAGCTGGAGCCAATGTCACAAAGTAGTAGAAAAACTAAAAAAAAACTAGGAGGAAAGATTTTGACAGAGATATTTACGTTATTTTAATTGAAAATGAATTATATAAAACAGGCGACGACAGTTCAAGCGATAATTTTTGTTCATCTTCTGGTTTGTTATTATTAAAGTTAATTATGTACTCATTTTGATTTTTTTATAATATTGCAATAACAAACAAACATATGGACCATTTAAAGATGAACAGTTATTTCAAATAATGTACAAATGAAACCAACATTAAACAAGATGATATGTAACTTCCAAAGAATAAGATTTACACGGACTCTTTTATGCTTTAAATCTGAAAATGCAGTAGGTACTGCTGTTTGGCAGTAGAAATAGATAAGTGTTAAAAAACTCATACTTCTAGAAAAGAAGCCCAAATGTGAATTCTCGTTTTTAAGCTACCATATGTTCTATTTTGTACTTTAAAAACGAGAATTCACATTTGGGCTTCTAGTAGTGATATTCATTTGTAGGATATGGGGATATCTTACTTAATACATAGAAGGCTTAGCTTTACATTGACGTCCGTCGAGTTGGGGGTTGATATTTTTTTACAGAAAGGTTACATTATTATAATCACACACGCAAAGTTTCAACATGCAGAAACGAGTATTTTTTAAGAAAAAATTATTGAAAATCAATTATTAAGGTATAAGGTATAACAATATTTAGGTTTAAAGAATTTATTTTCAAAAAGACAAACAATGCCACTTACATGAAAATAATTATTACATTTTATTAATTTTATTCTAATGGTCGCCAAACACTCATTCAATAGCTTCACAGTCTCAATTGAATGGTGAAAAATTTTCAGTTATATATTCAGACAGCTGAGACTTAAAATTATTGAATGAGCTTAGATTTTTTATATTACAAGGTAATTTATTATAAATCAGTGCTCCTTCAAAAGTAATGCTCCTTTTTTTGCGTAATTTGTTTTGTACCTTTGGTAGTACAAGTAAACTAGGTCGACGAAGACTGCGTTTACAAATTTGTGATTTCTTTACAAAAGACAAGTTAGTGAGGATGGTTTTATCAAGTATTTTCCTAATTAAAATGCAAGTATTATATATATGTAGTTGTTGAACATTCATAACTTTTGTTTCTTTGAAAATTTTACAAGTTGGTGTTAGATACCGATAGTGAAAAAGTATTTTTATTATTTTATTTTGTATCCTTTGAAGTTCCTGTAAGTTAGTTTTAGCAGCTTTGCCCCAAATTTCAATAAGATAAATTAAATGTGAATTGACTAAAGAGTTATAGTGTACCGCATTTTTTTAGGTAGACAATGGGAAATATTGTGAAGTGATCCAGTAAGTGCCGCAAGGTTATTTTTAATGTGATCTATTTGGTTATTCCATGTTAAGTAGTTGTCCATTCTCAAGCCTAGGTATTTTTCGCAGGTTTTTTGTTCTAAGGGGATGTTAGAATTGGTTAGAAAGAATTAAAAATGAAAAAAAAAAAAAACTAGAATGGGGAGGGGCTCCGAAACTTTCCTTTTATGGGGGTAGTACACTTTGCCTCCACCCCTCCCCCTCAATTCGACGAATGTCAATGGAAATTCGTAATAAAATAATTCTGTAATTTAAATATAATGCGAGAATTCGATATAATCTGTGGTAGGGATTGACATAAATATTGAAAAATAAGTGATTTTCAAATATTTTTCACAAAAAGTACGCGTTTCCGCATGCTGAAACTTTGCGTGTGTGCTTATAATAATGTAACATTTCTGTAAAAAAAAAATATCAACCCCCAACTCGACGAACGTCAATGGAAAGTTGTAACGCATAGAATCTTAACTTCAAACTATCTATTCATATTTTTACGCAAAAATACCCAATCTCCGTCGCAAAACTCTTTTACGAGGGCGACACTAAAAGTTTTTAGAACTGGCCACTTGTAAATGATATAATAAAAAAATTAATTCAAATTTTGAAAATGGAACTCTTTGCAAATATTATTAGTCTTTGTAACACAACACTGACGCCGAGGAAGCAGTGGCTGCGTTTCAAAATGCCGTCGAAAACCCATAAGGACAAGTGGTCAAAGTGCTTTTCTCAGTGGTTCCATCGGATGCAGCAATGTATTGATGTAAATGGACATAATTTTGAAAAGATATAATAAAACTAATAACTTGCTAGTTTGTTCAGTTTTTTATTTTCTAAGAACTTTCAGTATCACCCTCATATTATTGCTTAGTATGTTGAACTTTCTTATAATTGTTTTCAAGACAAAACACAGTTTATATTAAGTCACAATTTTGAATTATGTGCAAAATGATATTTTTAATAAAATAAATATAAAAACAAAAATGATGATTTTCATACTTATACTACCATTTTATGGTGTGTGGAACATATGCTATATTTTAGTAGTAAAGTAAGAAATGACATATCATTCAAATGAGTGCATTTACTATATAATGCATGCAATGTGTAATAAATTTAATAGAATGTTAACATCAAATTAATAATCAATCGATTTTTATTATATATAACCCAAATATACCCAAACTCAATAAATAGTTGATACTCACAAAAGTATGGATGATCCATTGCTTCACGAGCAGTATAACGCTCGTAATGATCATAACGTAACAAACGATCAAGGAAGTCTAAAGCTTCAGCAGAAACTAGATGCTGGTTTTCAGAGTGTACAAATCTCTCCCACCGTTTACGTGAATGCCTAAGAAAAAGCATATTTTTATTACAGTAAAAGAAAGTATACTTTTATGCAAACAGTATTATACCTAGCTATATTGAAAAATAATTAAGAAAAAAATATATAAAGTGTCTATTTGTGCTATTATAGTTTAACATTATATTTTTTAAAATAGCATACCTCCCAAGAATATCATTAAATCGTGGATCCAATTCTATATGATATTTATCCAAATATTCAAATAGCTCTTCAGTGCCCAGCACTTTTGCAATACGCACAAGTTGGTCATAATTATCATGACCATGGAAGAATGGTTCCTTACGGAAGATCATAGATGCCAACATACACCCTAATGACCACATATCCAGTGAGTAGTCATACATTTGATAATCCACCAAAAGTTCAGGACCCTGGAAATATTATCAGAGAAATATGTTTATTTCTAATTTAGTAAGATATAAATAAAACTGTCAGCTTTTTTATCGCTGTTGTTTTAGCAGAGTGTAATAACTTAAAGTTTGTCTGTGAATTATAATTTTAATCCTATTTTCTTTGGACATGATAATACTCTTTAGAATTAGAGTATTTTATGCAAAAGCAAAATTTACTATACCCATTAGGCAGACATAAATATAAAAAAAATATGTATATTATAACAAACTTTCTGGTTTATTAATTTTAAAATAACAGGGATATCATTTAAACAAAAAAATTGTATTTTTAAGAACTAAATAAAATAATATGTATTTTAAATCATAAATTTTTATTTTATTAAAAACTATTTGAATGTTCTTCATGAAGGAAATAATTTATTTAAAATACAACACCAATAACAAACAATTTTGATAGTTCAATACCATTTTCATAAACCCACCTTAAAGTATCTAGAAGCAACACGAACATTATACTCCTGCCCTGGATGGTAGAATTCTGCTAATCCCCAGTCTATAAGACGCAACTTTCTATTATCATGATCAATCATAACATTGTGGGGCTTCACATCTCTGTGCATAATACCCATACTGTGGCAATAATCTAAAGCCTTCAGTAGTTCATACAAATAATACCTGCAAACATTAACATGATTGCAGTCTTTGATGCCAACAGATAAATAATATCTAATAACTTATTTCAAAAACTTTACCTTATATCATAATCTGACAATGTTTGATATAGTTGTTTAAAATCAGTATTGTTCACATGTTCAAAAATGAGTGCAGGAGTACGAGATACAGGATCTTTGACTACCGCTTGTAATGTTATAATGTTTGTGCCACCTCTTAAATTTTCTAAAATCTTTATCTCTCGTTTGATCTTCTTCTTTTTAACAGGCTAAAACAAATCATAAACTTTTTAGTTAAACACACAGAAGCAGTGGTGTAGCTCAGGGACTTAACACTTGCTGTACATTTCACAGTACACAAGCAACCTGGGTACGATCCCTGCCAGCACAAATGAAAGTGTTAATTGCATTGAAGATATGTGAAGTTTGCCAATAAGCATAAAGCCAGCATGGCAGATAATTCTTTGCCTTAAACCCTCTAAGAAATGAGAGGTCTGTGCCCAGCAGTGAGATATATAGGCTGTAACTTTAACTTTTAATATACAGAAGTAAGCTGTGATGGTTCAAGAGCTAAACAAAAATATCATTAGCAAAAGAATAAACAAAACTCAATCCCTACAATCACCAAATGAATTGTTTATTACAATTTTAAGTGATGATTTATCACTTGCTTGGCTGAGAAAGACACACAATATTTGGAGATAATAAAATATTTAGAGGACATCTAGTTCTAAAGTCTACGATCATGCAATAGAACAGCATGGCCAGTGTTGCCAACTGATAAAATATTTGAATCACTAAATCAGTTCTTAAACATCATCAAGTAGAACTAAAGAGTATAGTCACTAAATTGATAAAAATAAGTTATGTAAAAATGATATTTGTCACTATTCAGTTGTGCTAGTTTCTTCAATATCCTGTGCTTTAAATGAATACTTAGTTTTTACTAACAATAGCCATCACATAATGAGGCAAGTTATACATGAAGCAATGAGTTTTCAAAATCCTTAACAGGTCTCTAACAAAAATAATAATGTTGAGTGTTTATAATCATTAAAAAAAGTAATCTAGGTATAAGGTAAAATCAAAAACTTAATGTTCCATTGAAACTACACAATAGAGGGTTAAAATATCACTAGAAATCAATTACAAAAAATTTGTTAAATGGCAGGAATAAATCACTAAAGAGGATTGTTCTAAAGAGATCTAGATCTAATAACAAAATTTCTAAGGTGGCAACATTCAGCATGGTGGACTAACTACTTGCCCAAAGGTGGGATATAATTAATACATGCATTACTATGTAACAATGCTATTTGAACCGTTTACAGTTAAAACAACATTGTTATATAGTAATACATTCTTTAATATTACTTATTTCTTATGAATGAAAACTTATTTCAATTAAATTATGGTTTTAGTAATGTAAGTAAATATAGTATTTTTGAAATGTTAGGAAATGGTATATTTTATTACTGTTGATTTATTTAATAAGATAACATTTATAGTAAAAGTAAAACTGTGAAACATAAAATTACTGGTATTTATGACACATGAATTCTATATTTATGTTCTTATACAAATACAAATGTTACTCACCTTCAATATTTTAACTACACACTTCTCGTTATTTGTGATATTTATTGCCTCAAATACTTCACTGTATTTCCCGCGTCCAAGCTTCCGAACCAACTGGTAGTCTTCTTGATTACCCCAATCGACCACATAGCTTTCATAGTCCCAATATTCTCTAGGCTTTTGTGAGTTAACATCGGCATATACCCGTGCTCTACTAGGTAATGCCATCGTATTATACCTTTGCCAACCTAAGGTTTTATCGACGATATTCTTACCGGAAATCGCATAAGTCTTGAGTAATGATACTGTGAATAAAAATATTTTCGACGTCACTTTTAAATATTCACTTTAATCACACTTGACTATTATATTTTAATCATTCAAGTCGTCACTAGGAATCATTATTAGCGATTACGAACGATTACGAGTCACTTGTATTGATGTATAACCTAAAAACGACATCCAACTCAGTGGTAGCTGCCAAAATGTACAAATTTACTATAAACCTAATAATATATTAGAATGTTTTTTAAGCAATCATCAAGCATGGCTTATAGACAAGAAAAAGCTACTCATAATGAGATGACTTGAAATTAAATTTGAAAGTCTTCGTAGCGAAAAACGCACGCCATTATTCGTCAAAATGATCAAAAGGTTCAGTCAAAAATCCATACCTAACACATTACTGAGTTTAATCCTATTTTATACGTTAAATAGTAGAATAATAAATAAACTTCTTGAAAATTAACAAGTAACGTTAAGTCTGATCTATAAAATACACTTTTATCACATAACCGGCACAAATTCAGTGAAATTCAAGATGGACGCCTATCCAGGGCCGGTCAACTTCCTAATAGCAGATTGGCACTGGGAGATGACCTTGGGGGGCTTTAAAGAAGCGAGATGGAAAAATATCTATCTCCCTCGCACGTTATGTTATATTGCCATGAAAGAAATATTATTTTAAATGACACATCATTTTAATCATTTTTTTATTTAATAATTATAATACTTTATTATATAATATATTTCGTTAAACATATATTTATTACGTCTTTATTGAAGTAACAAAATGTATAAATATGAAACTGAATACTATAATAAAAAGGCAAGTTATGGCAACAGCAAATAAACAAAATTACAAATGGCAGATCCTTTGCGCTTGCTGTTGCGTTCTTGTTTATTTGTATTGCAAATTAAGTTTATATTTCGATATAAACTTATTTCTTACGTTAGTAATAACGTTGAGTTGAACATCCCGTTCCTCTGTTTTAGTGTTTACAGTGAGAAAGAGACTCAAAAACAAGTGCTGTGCATTGTGCTAAAGAGACAGAGACTCAATTTTATCTTTCATCATGAAAGAAAACGAAAGGAAATGTTACAAGTGTGGATGTTCTCCTGCTCATGATCGTAACATCACCTTGCATCGTTTTCCTAAGCCTGGGAGAACAAATAGCGTACGGTACGTATGCTAAATAGCTTTTTGATTACTGATTAAAACAGTTTTAAAATGTTTAAATTTGAACCACTGAATTAATAAAGTAGCAGAAATAAAAATTATTATGGGCCGCATCGGCTAATAAAACCTAAGATACATATTAAGCGATTTAAAAACGTGTGCAAATAAATCTGAAAATTAGAGAAATTATGCAGAACAGCATGAGGTTTATCACATAGAAATCATAATATAATAAAAAGTTCTAGATGTATTGGTACACATAGAAATAACTTGTGGAATAATATTTATATATGTATACAATACAATCACATTGTTTGAAAGGAACAATCTTCTTGTATTGCACTCTTCTTCCAAGCACGTTTTTAGCACCTCAGTAGTATATTACTATCTAATTGTATTTTTTCAGATGTGAATTATGGGCGAAGTACTGTTTTCCTCATGAATCTTGGTGGTCACCAGAATTTCAAAACAATCTTCATTCTAGGCATTTAATGTTGTGCACTAAACATTTTAAGAAATCATCATTCATTGATAATTTTGGAAAGAGGCTAGTCAAATCTGCAGTACCTGATGAGGAATGTGATAAGGTTAGTTAAATCTTTCTTTTGTTACTATCTACATTTTTTACTTTTGTGTGGCTTTTCTTATACTACAGTGAAAATATTATCTAGTTAACAAACGGTGGTAGCAGATTGAGTGGTGATTTATAAGGGTATGCGACGTAACCTACCATTACTTCTCAACCATAAAAAACAAAAGATATAAACTTTAAAAAAAAGTTATCTTTTATTTAAAAAAAAAACCTTATCCATACTAGGATTTTCTCCTCTTTGTGGAGGCAGTTTACAAACATAAATTGGATGAGGACAAACAACCCCCAGCACAATTATTTATAGGCCTTGGGTCAATTTAAAATCGGTGGCAGAAAATGTGACTAAATTTCGAAAACAAAAGAAAATAAAATTCTGTTTAACTTAGTTGTATAGGTATTTATGCTATGTAGATATCATTGTTAAATGCAATATCCTGGTTGGGCGCGATGTCTTGCCACTATTTTTAGATTTTCAAGGAATTTACTAGTGCAGGGTAAAAAAAATTACAACTCTGTTACCATCATATATTTATTCATATTTAAACAACAAACAATTATTTTTAGAAACATTCTTTGTTATGAACATTAATTAAGTCTTTACAGTCATGTTCAACATGCAAAATTACACAATAGTTCTTCTTAAGTAGGAACAGTAATGGAAGTTAAATATACTCTGTTACTTCCTTTGTTTTAATGATCAAATTTTCACTATAAACTATGTAAATTGAATTAAATTATTAAAATATAATGATGATGTTGTGTATAAATGAGAATATTAAATAATTAATAAACAATGCATAGAGTCAGGTGTCAGCTTTTCATAAAATTCGAGACATTACTCTTATATATTTAGGGACACAAAAGTAACAAAGTTGTAGGAACAATAACATAGTTGTACTATTCGCAACAAATTTATGAACTACTATCACAAAAAACAATATTTTTGGCTATGAATTGTTTTATGAACTTTAGAAACTTAATTAGATTATAAAACTTAAGGGTAAAAAGCTAAAAAATCTTATTGAGATCAAATTAAACCTAAGCTGATAACTTATTTTTCAAATATCTCTAGTGGAGTATGGAACTGGTAATATACCCTTTTGCCTTTATTTACTTTTTAGGTACTGAAACAACTCTTATGAAACTCTCATATTGTTCATATGATATATCATTTTAAACTAATTTGTATGTTTTTCTAGTACCGTCAACAGAATTTAAAAAGACAATTTTTACTTCACCATCATCGTCTACTTCGCTTAATGCTTTGCCTAGATAAACACTTACTTTCAGAATTGTAAACTTTAACTAAGACCTAGACTCCTTCTTTGATTTTACTTGGATGAATATTTTCTTTATGAGTCAAGTGATTCTCATCATTTTTTTCTTTAGACAAGCAGGGTTGATCTGATGCCTTATCTTTTAATCGTAGCAAAGGATTATCATCATCTGATTCCGAACTCGAACTGTAAATTACATTGCAAAAAGATTTCCTTTTCTGTTCAATCAAATTACTTATATCCGCTAGATTAGTAGAATTACTCCTTTGATTCTTCGACTGTATCCTTTAGTGGACAATAGTTTTTTGGATTCATTCATGAGGAGAAACCAAGCTAGCAGAAACAGCTCAACTCTCGATATTTCAGCGCTCCCACTTCTTCTGTAATACACTAGTAGTACACTTGATGTACTTTCATTATACCATAGAAAGGAACAATTTCTGCTGGAATTTCATTTGCGATTCTTTCAATATCATAATCAGTTCAAGATTGACCTTAACTCTACTACTATCTTTCAGAGACTGATAGAACGAAGACGCTATCAGAATGTCTTTCCCAACAGCAACAAGCTGGTCAGCAGTCCGTTTTAGAAAGCCACCAACACCAACAGCTGCTCCTTTGCCGTGTCCCCACTCGAAAAAATTCCATGTAGGCTTGGTGAGGTTGTACTTTGAGTAAAGTTTTGTCCATATTAAGCAGAAGTTTTGATTCTGGCGGTACTGAGTAGCGGGTCATCTGAAAATATGTGTATCACTTTTATCTTAGGGGATTGGTCTTGAATTGAGGAAAGTATAGGATGAAGGTGACTCCAGATTGCCGAAGGGCCGTGAGAGAGGTTACCTGATACTGTACAAAAAGACTTCACCTCTATGTTTCGATTTTCCAAGCTTCGCTTATACAATACGCCAGTATGTAAGGATACCTGGTTACGAGTATCACGAAAGTGGTGTGATTGTATCACTTCATGGAACTTGCAATTGTAATTTTCGCTGAAATCTACTTGTAACGCTATTTTTTCTTCTGTCAATCCATCTATACAAGATCTGTAGTTTCTATACTGAGTTGAGTCATGTCTTTTATTAAGCGTTTCTTTTTATGATATCTCTCTAAATCCTTTTTCTTAGTTTCCGCTACCTCTTCAGGGTTTTATTTGCACTTTTCTTTATAGCGCCGCTGCTTTTCAGCAGCGGTGAGAGCCATAGCGAAGTACTATGTATTATCTAGAACAAATGATGTAATTTATTAGATAGCTATTATATAATATTGATTCCTACTAACATAGAAGCAGAGATACGGATATACAGACGCCAACGATGGCTTGTAACAGCTTAGTAATAACAACTCTGTTACCTCTCTACAACTCTATTACCAGTAGCTAGTAACATAGTTGTGCAGTAACAGAATGGTAAATTTAACTTTAGTGACATTTTTTTTAGAAATGAAAGATTATTATGTACAAAGAAAAGCACATTCGATATATCTTACACTAGAGCTACTTCAATAATATAAAACTATACGCAAATATCTGAATACTTACGCGAAAACACCGGTAACAGAGTACATACAGAATAAAACCACGAGCCTCACACCGCAGCCATCGGATAAATGAATCGTGTACCCGCGCCCCAACCGCCGCAAACCGTACGGATAGAACAGTAGATATTTATGATGAAACAATTGCCAAAGAATGGATAGCGCCATCTCTTGGTATTTATCCGGTTTACTATAGTAACAGAATGTAGCTCTAATATTTTGAAGACCTTGGGACAAAATTTAAAATAATCGTACAAGCTTCAATTAATTTATTTAATATGGATGAAGTATGTTTTTAAATGTGTTATGATTGCTTTATTACACTAGCTTTCAAACATAACAATTACATTGAATTGATAAAAAGATATTATGATTTTCGCATGATGCACTGCATATGGGACAGAATTTTTTTGTATGGAAAACAACTATGTTACCAAGAATGATAAAAGTGGTTACTTGATAAAAGTGGTGATAAATCAATAATAAAATTCATTTCCTTGAGAATAAGCTTAGTAATTCGCCCCATATTTGACAAATTCAATAACATTATAACAATTTAATTAATATCACCGAGAAGAAAATATTTTTGCTCAGGGACGACTTTATCTGCAACCAATTTTAAATTGACCCCCTTACAAATACTTATTCCGTGCAGCATTCGAACCTGTGACCTTTAGTGCCGCAACTCAATGCTAGCCACTGCTCCGCGAGCTGTCAATGTTGTTTAAATGACATGATTATATTTTAGTTACTTACAGAATATATTTACAAATAAAAGAAATTGTTAAAATAGTGTCTTAAAAATAGGATGGTGGTGGTTCATTAAAAAAAACAAGTTGTATTTAATGTTTATAAATTTATAAGGCTGTTTGAAATTTAGGGATTGGTTGACCAATGCTGGGATACATGATATAAATAATGATTTGATAATCTCTAATTTTCAGATCACATTAGCTGACCTTAATTTGGAACAAAGGAATGTCATTCAACATATTGCATCAACTAATAAACAACCACTGTCTGAAAATATTCAGAAGACTATAACTGTTTCAAATGTATTTGAGCCTGTTGCGGGTCCGTCAAAATTTATACAACCCTTGTGTGAGAGTGTAAATTATAAAACCATTCCTGACATAACTAGTGATATTCCTCAAGTAACTGAGAATATCAACCCTGTTGCTGCTGCAAATCCATCCACGAAAAACAAAAAGGATAAAGATATGTTGATAAAAATGAAATATCATCTGAGAAAAATTAACAGGCTTCAAAAAACTGTAAAGCATCTAAAGAATGAAGCATTTCTCAAAGTATTGAGCAAAAATGATTCCGTAAATGAAATATTAAAATGTAAAATATCCCCCTCTTTTGCATTATTTTTGCAAGGAGAATGGCAAAACTATAAAAAAAAATCATAAGGTCGAAGATGGAACATGGACTCCAAAATAATAGCACTAAGACTGTATAAAAGGTCACCTAGGTGTTACAAATTATTAAGTAGGATGATTTGCCTGCCAACACCTAGTTCATTAAAAGCGTTATTAAGCAAGTTTCACATGAAAGTTGGTATTAATGACCAAATTTTTAATGTTTTTAAAAAAAC
This sequence comes from Parnassius mnemosyne, assembly GCA_963668995.1. Classification (NCBI taxonomy): domain Eukaryota; kingdom Metazoa; phylum Arthropoda; class Insecta; order Lepidoptera; family Papilionidae; genus Parnassius; species Parnassius mnemosyne. The sequence continues at coordinate 26,314,797 of CAVLGL010000137.1, read as the reverse complement.
AATAAAGCAACAGACTCCCTCAGACAATGAGTATATCCTTATGTTTGATGAGATGTCAATAAAAAAGTATTTGTTTTACAACAAAAAGGAGGACATAATTGAGGGTTATCAAGACCATGCACTGCAGAGCAGGTCACCACAAATGGCAACACATGCCCTCGTGTTCATGATTGGCGGAATCCGTAAAAAGCTGAAACAACCAATTGCTTATTATTATTCTAAGGAGGTGAGCATTATGGTCTTTTATTTGTTATTATGTCAATATATGTAGTAGTACTTTTTTACCATATTAATTTACCCTTTTATCATTCTAGGTCCTGCAACATTGTTTTGATGCTGGAATTAATATTTCAGCTACAGTGTGTGATATGGATGGTGTGAATAAGAGAGCTTTAAGTATCTTGGGAGCATCTGTAGAACAGCCATATATTCTGCTAAATAATCGAGAAGTGGTTACCATTTTTGATACTCCGCATTTGCTCAAATGCTTTAGAAATATGTTTTTAAAATATGACATTAAATATCCAACAAATATAACATCAAATGATCAAATTGGATTTGGTAAGATATTTTGTTTTATTACAATCATAATATTATACATATTTCCAATTTACTGGATATTTACACAAATTTTTTTTACAGGTGTTGCTAAATGGAGCCATATAAAGGAGTTTTATGAAACAGATAACACCAATCCCAATTTTGTGTTTGCACCTTGCTTAAAACAAGAACATTTAAATCCAAATATGAAGCAGAAGATGAAGGTGAAGCTAGCTGCACAAGTGTTAAGCCACTCAGTTGCTGCAGGAATGTATGCTAAAATTTCACAAGGTAAATTAAATTTATAATTTAAAGTATAATATTTAAACATATGTCCACCCATTAAAATAATTATTAACTTAAAAAGGAACTAGGCTCTCCCAAGTACAAATTATTGTTTATTGTGTGATACTAATATGTGATATTATTTTTGAGTTGTCTTGTAACATACTTTAAATCATGTTTCTTTAATCCTAATAGTAAGATCTTAAATTATGTGTTGTTTACAGGGGAACTCTCTTCAGAGGCTGTCACTACAGCTAATGTTATTGCAAATATGGACAAGCTGTTTGATTGTGTCAACGCATGCTCACCAGACCTAAGAAGGGGGAAACCATATTCGACAAACATGACAAATAATACACCACATCTCACACATTTCACTTTAATGAAGAATTTTTTTAAAGAAATGACGTTTTTGGGATGCATTACGAGCTCCTCCATCCCAAGAAGGTTGGATATGGTCTATCAATGGAATAGAACGAATTTGGAGAAATCTCAGTTCCAAACATAAATCAATAAAAAGTTTGGAAACAAGAAGGCTCCAGCAGGACCCGTTAGAAAATCTTTTTGGATGCATTCGGGTCAATTGCGGCTGCAATTCAAATCCCGCTGCTGGGCAGTTTGTTGCGGGTCTTAAAACGGCTGTCCTTAGCAACTTATCTTTTATTGGGACAGGAAATTGTGAAGAAGACCAAAATCAAGTTATATTGACAAATTTTAAATCTTTATTGTCTCCACCCACAGACACACACACTGCTTATGCCACAATTTTAACCGATGAGTTAGAAGAAAGTGTAAATTCTACATTTGAATGTAGCTTGGAAGAAAGCAGTGGCGAAATACAAGCATGTGCCTATGTCTGTGGGTTTATAGTAAAAAATAATCTCAACAAATGTGAAATTTGTAAAAAAATTTTTGTATCTGAGACACAAGAGAGATCACATACTTTTATTGACTTTAAAGAATATAGTGATCTAAAAAAGTCCCTTAAATACGCCTCTAAAAACCTCATTAACTGTATTGAAAGTAGTGCTACGATGATTTATGATTTTTTAGAGGCAGAAGCATATAAAAAAAAATTAAAAGGGACAATTAAAGTTTTGTTCAAAAACTCAATAAATTGGGAGTTTCTCGATGAATGTCCAGAACATAAAGATATGAATATAGATTACTTATTTAATAGCGTATTTCACATTTGTATGAAGAGATTTTGTATTTTGAAAAATCGGCAATTTGCAGAAGAGTACTCTGCATCTGCTCTTAAAAGAAAAATTGATATCCTGCAGAATAAATAAGATATTACATGGAACTACTTTTTCTATATGTACAGTCATAATCACTTCAGTGGTGACATTATATAAGGAGATAAAAGGAGAGGGAGGATTTGTCCTCTCTCGAGAGAGGCTGCCAAGGAGTGACTAGCGCTGATGAGGCTATGGATGTGTGTAAAAGTGTACCCGTAGTCCTGCCGATAAGTGGTGAAGATGAAACATCTGAGAGTTTTAGTCGGAGTGGGTCAGATATTCCTTGCTTCCGTGAGGCAGGTAGGATTTAAATTTAAGTTTTTTTTTAAAATATTTGCCATATAGAGCCACTTTTGGATTTCGAATATAGTATTTTCGAAACTATCACTTTACTGGTGCGAATCATACCTTACAGTCTTTTTATCGTTTAATGTCGGATAGTTTATTAGTCACCCTACAAACAATCGTATTGCTATGCAACTAACTTTTAAGTTTACTGTGGGATATGGATATCACATACATTTGTATTTTTATAGAATTTAGCAAGTAAATGCTGTGACACTTGGACATCTACCTGTATTATCGAAAAATAATAATAACTACTTAACTATTAAATCGATATTTAGTTAAGAGCTGTTCAGAACTGTTTACATGCATAAAGTTAAAAATTAGTTAATTACGTATATATCCATGTAACATCTTATTTATTCTGCAGGATATCAGTTTTTCTTTGAAGAGCAGTTTGCAAAAGAGGGGGATATTTTACATTTTAATATTTCATTTACGGAGTTATTTTTGCTCAATACTTTGAGAAATTCTTCATTCTTTAGATGCTTTACAGTTTTTTGAAGCCTGTTAATTTTTCTCAGATGATATTTCATTTTTATCAACATATCTTTATCCTTTTTGTTTTTCGTGGATGGATTTGCAGCAGGTAGTGCTAATTAATGACATGAAAATGTTGACTTATTAGTTTTTAATGCAGTCAATAACAATAACATAACGAAAATAATTTCTACAAATGTAATATTATTGGTGGCATCTATAATATAATCAGGTTATTGGAGTTTAGACATAATATTGCAAAGCTATTGCCTTGTTTGTAGAATGTGAAGGTAAATAATGTTTTCTTGTTAGAAAAAAGTGTTTATATTAGATTGTCTAATCTTTTTTATATAAAACCAATGTACCTTTACTTTCCATTTTGCTTAAATGTCATGTTACATATGCCATGTTAAAAATTAGTTAATTACTCCGTCACTTACGTCCATCAATATACCAACGGTTTTTCTATGTACCAATGTAGACAAGTATGTAATGTAAATAAAAATTATGTATTTCAAAAACCACTTTTATTTGAAAAATAGTTCCTTTTTTATATTAAAATGATTGCTAATCGTTTCAAAAGTGGTTTATGAATGTAAAGTACCATAATTTACAAATAACTTTGTGCTTTTGTTTTCGTTTTAATTTAGCAATATATATCATTGAAACGAAAAACTACAAGCTATATCTATCTATATGGTATTTTACATTCTTAAGCCATTTTTGAAACGAAACAACCAAGACGACAACTAAAAAAAAATCACGTGTCAAAATTCCCGCGCAAAAAGTTTTAGGGGGCACGACAGAGATGGCGTGCATTATGGGTGCCATTTTCTTTGTTTGAAGTTGACATTCTTCCCGCCTAAGGGTATTAGTGTTCTGTGCGCCTATCCATCTATATTTCTATACCAAATTACCAAGTACAACGAAAGCAGTGTTACTATAACATTTTCCCAGAATCTGCCATAAAAAGTTCTAGCTAATTTCAATGTAACTGCAAAATTTATTATGTTACGTATTAAGAAATTACTTTAATATTTTTATTGCACTTCGGAATATAACTTATAGTATTTATTTTTATTGTTTATATTTTTATTGTTATATATTTAGTTTTATTAAGTATACTTTGCTAAGGCTTAAAACCATAACAATTTGTAGTACCTTTACTTGTATTATTGATGATCGTGCCTGTTATTAGCAAATTTTTATTAAGTTGAGTTAACCTGCGTAAAATATTTTTTTCACATGCTGCTAAAGAGTATACAAATCACTATGTAGATTGCAAAGTTAGGTATAACAACATTACTTTGGCAAAATTACTTTGATCTGGTTACTTTTCATCATTATCGAACTTACCAGTACAACCCCAAAAGGTACCCATAGAAGTATAAATGTTATCGCTGTTGGTGATTGAGAAATATAGTATTTTTTTATTTAATATCATTCTGCGATATTTTTGGTCATATTTGCGCTTTATAATCAAGATTCATAAGAATGCAAGATGCTTATCGTTTGTTGACCATACAGTAAAGACCAACTATACAATATTAGTTGCGTAACAAACGAAGTACAGGTTTGGGGTTAAATTAACAACAGACCACTGCGAAACGTCCCAAGTATGTAAGATTTTAAAGGGCTAAGACTGTGTGTGCTGGAACAGTTAGAGATATTAAAAAATAATAACGGTAATGTTGTACTGCTGAATGAACAAACAAATGTTTCCAACTCGCCTCTCTTAAACATGTTTAAGCCTGCTCCTTGATGATATACAGCCTCACAACATGGTCGTTTGTCACCCTCACGGTGCGGTGGCCAGCGATTGGTTGCATGGTTGGAGGGTAGGCGGACATTTCGCAGTAGTCTGTTGTTAATTTCACAGCAAATATCTGCGTACGTCAGGTGGTGATTGATCGCATGACGTAATCGCTCGCGTCGGCAAGTAGTATAAATAGCAGTAGTTTCAGTTCGTCGCTCACTTAGTAGCCAGCCTCCCCAGAGTCTACTTTACCTGAGGATGCCTCGTGTAGAGGCGAAACACATGTCGTATTTTCGAGAGTGGTGTGTCGTACCTAGTGTGGTGGTTCTAGGGATGGTAGTGCTAGGATTGACGGCGACGGGTATGGTGCGTGCGATTGAGGGAGGGTGGGAGGTCCCTTTAAAACTGGGTAGGACACATAATTTTCTTTCTTTACGCGCAATTAAGCAAATTAGTTTATAACAACTGTGCGGGACAAGAGAAAAACAAATAGTGATACATAAATAAGACAAAAACATTTATATTAATGGAATAAATATTATAGTTAGTTTGTACTTAGATAGGATAAACATTTATATTAATAGAGATTATAGTTTAGATAGGATATAAGCATTTTATGTTAAGAAAATAATAGTGTAGAGCTTATATTTGTGTAATAAAATTAGTTGGTCACTTTGTATAATAGAACTAGCTTAAGGTAAACAATGTAAACAATGACTCAGTAAGATATAGAACTAGCTTAAGACAAACAATGTAACGGGACTCAGCATCGTCACTTGCTCTGTCACGCCTCGCGCTGATTGGTCGACGCTATTTGTACGATGCGTCGGCCGTATCCATTGACCCAGCCCGAGGCGGTATAAAAGAGGGGCGATTTTCGTCGTTCGACACAGTCGGCGGCCAGCTACCTCAAGGAAAACACCAAATATAGAAGAAAGAAAAATATCGCAGCGGTTTTATTCTCCACCAATCCAGCACACAAATGTGCCTGTAGGGCACAACAACCCCATTATAATGCATTTCCGCAAAGTAACGCCTGATTCTATTAATGAAGTACAGGTTTGTCCAGCACTATAAAAAGGACTATTTTTATAGAACATCAAAAATAAATTTTTAGGTTCAGTCCCTGACAGGGCGCACTGCCATTAAACTTTTTCTGACTTTATTATTATCTAATCGTTTAAAAATGATGAGGGTAAAGTAGCCCTTAAAGACATAATCCCTTTTTTATTAAGTTACACACCGGAACGTGATATAATGACAATAGTGAGGGAGTGAGGGATGGTGTCATAAAACTGCTGTTCATGTCATTTTAAGGTTATATTTCTGCTAGATTAACAGTTTCCTGCTACATCTGGTAACCCTGAATGCAAGCCCTAAAGGTCTAGATGCCAGGCCATAAACTCCAAAAAAAAATACAGTAGGTAATATCATCTACAGCTGGCGCAACAAAGTATCACTACTGACTCTTCGAATTTTTCCCCGTTTCAGGAAAAATGGCCCATGATCAGGGTTAAATCAAAAATCGCCTAAATTTGGGAATTTATAGGGTATTACGGTTGTGTGTTACCATAAAAGAATAATGGGTAGTTTACTTTCAATACAAACATCACTCATAAAATAGACATAATTTAAAAAGTAAACTGGTGATGGGATGTGCCAAGAGTGGTGATTGCGATAAATTCTCTCTACATAGGAAAAAGTTTATGCCAAGAAATAGAGTAGACTGTTTTACAAGCTGCAAATCTCAGATTTCAGAACAAAAAGCAAATGGAACGCGCAAAATACGGGTGTGGGGCAACAAAAGCAAATACTAATTCAAAAGCAAATACAAACTCGAGTCGGTACAAAACATAGCATTTACTTATTAGTACGTGACATTGTTTTTCGATAGTATCATATTATGTGTTTATAAATATCATGTAGAAAGAATGAATGAGGAAAGAGTGACATAGCAAATTTATGTTGTAGAGGTGAACGGCAGAGTCGGGAAGGGACGCCCTAGGCGAAAGTTTATCGACCAAATTAGCGATATATTGAAAATGGGCCAAATCAAGAGTACCTTTAACTATGGAGTGTAGAGTAGAAGGAGAACCATCTTATAAGGTGCGAAAGTTGAAAAAGTGTCCTAATATATACTGAAAATAGAGGTTCCAAAACCTACCACAATAGCGCTGGCGTCTGAAAAACTACGATATGAATATAGCTGTTGTAGACGGAGTGAAGTCAGCTGAATTAAAATATTTAAAAAATTTCATGACTAGAGTAGTTAGTAAAATGCCAGTATACAAAACCTCAACTATTTACGTAGTACAAAACCAAGCGGATTGGTGAGTCCTTGTTTATTTCTCCATCTTATTCTAATAAATTTTGTCGCTTTTTTTTTAATTTATCCTATGCTACTGCAGCGCCACCCTTATTGGACGCGTTTTTAGGGATACTTTTCATATACAGAGATGGTCCTCCTTCTACTCTACACTCCATACCTTTAACCGACAAGCGTGTATGCGTAGGTATATGGATGTGGAGGAAGCGAGAGATGTATATCAGGATCGTGCCAAATGGAAGTCCATAGTCTCTGCCTACCCCTCTGGGTGACAGGGGTGAGTGTTTTTATGTTATACAGTAAATATTCGAGACGAGGGAATATGAATTTACAGGTAAGTTATAATATTTTGACTACTTTATTACGCAAAACTTCATCGAAAATCGGAAAGTGTTGCCAGTTTCTTTTAAAGTATTGTCCCTGAAACCTGAAATATGCGTAAGGTGTTAAGAAAAGTAGAATTATATATTCCTGGAGCGTTGTAAGTACGCAAGTACTCATCTTAGACAGTGATTTTCGATTTACCACGCAACCACGCATTCACAGATAACTAGTAGCTAGCTAAACGCATTCGACCTAAACGGTTTGCTTTATCGTGCGTCATGCGTACAGCAGAGTGGGATAATTTTACAGCATCTGACACGGTATCCTCTCCGGTTGATACTTCGTATCTCTTCTACCCGGGGTACATATTGCAACTCTTTTGTACCTCGGGCAGAAGTTTGCGTATACGTCAGAGAGGACATCTGTTCTTGACGCCTTGGCAATCTTGAAGGTTCGGACTTGTCCATCCTTTGGCTACGCGTAGACAACGACGACCATCCGTGCGGCTACGGGTGCCTCTATAGGACTCATAGCGGTAATGCCGAAACAGACCGACTCATCGACCACGTCCAAATGCCTACAGATTCCTTGCTACAGCAGATCCCATCCACAAAGATCGTTATCCTTGGCGATTTTAACGCCCACCACGCTGAATGGCTCAGTTGACGTTTAACCGATCATGCGGAGAGATCTATATATTTCAGAGTTTGCCTTGGTATATGGTCTCAACTGTTTATTACGCCTACGCGGATACCACATGTGGAGGATCATGCACCTTCCCTGTTGGACCTTCTGTTGACCTCTATCCGATATATACCATACGGTATATTCAGGGCAAGAGTGAATAGGCTTTTATTAATCTAAATCAGTGCGTCAGTCTATCAACCATCTTCGGCTGCATCACCACTTACCATCAGGCGGTGTATTATTCAAACACTATTACAATGTTTAAAAAAGTTAAATTCGTACGGAATATATCAAACTCAGATTCACCCGTAATAATATACTTACTTTGGATTACTTTTCTAAGTAGTTTATTTAAAAACGTTTAAAAGTAATTTTTGACGACTTACCTGATATCAAAAAGTATATCTTCCATTTCGTAATCACAAATGCCATTTTACTACACTTCTACACCAGAATTCGATTCAGTTTCGTTGGCTTCATATTTACGAATAATACTAAGGTGCAGAAGTATTTTATTTTTTGTTGCGAGAATATTATGTTTATTGCATCGTAAAATTTTTCCTAACGTACCTATACGAACTTTTTCCAATATAAATTATATATGAATATGAAACATATTTTGAAGTGAAGATGTACAATATGAATAGGTAAAAAAGGTGTTTAAATAAAACTCGCGTAAATATAAGAAATCATTATAAAAAAGGTGTACCTAACTCTAATGTCTATTGTAGTTAAATTTTCTTATGGACTAAGCATATTATGCATTTTTGCTTATTAATTAAAATAAGCTTATTTAATCATATTTTGTTTTATGAAAGTGAAGTGAAAAACGAACCTACAATAGTCCACCTGATGGTAAGTGTTTATTATAGTTCATAGACACCTTAAACAACTTCAAAAAAGAAGACTACAGATAAATTGACACCTATGAGTACCTAAATGAATGCCTCATAAACCTCACCTCTCATTCATCAGTCTGTCAACAGTTCGCTTAATAACATGGGACTTTAGCTGGCAACAAATCATTCCATCTTTGTCCTCAGATGTGCGAAGTCCTGGCAGAGTGATAAATTGACCACACATCTCTATTCTTTCAGATTATTAAAAGGTAGCCCCAAAGCATAATTTCCACGCTCGTTTCGCCTCTACACCCTGCTACCTGCTAGTTGTAGTAACTATATTATAGTGGAGTATTGGAGCGCATGTACACGAGAGCGGATCTACGCCCGGCGCGTGCCGACTACCTACACGCAACGCAATAATTATGGAGATCAACCACGAATTATTAAATACTTTGGTAGAACAGAGGCTATTGTAGGATATTTGTATCTTCATGTTGAAGTTTGGGTTCCAAAATGTATAACATTTTGTTAAATGTTTCTTTTTTCATTCGAAAGTACTTATACGAGCATACAAATTTCTCGTCATTTTTCATTAGTTGCTTCTGAATAAGCATATGAAATGCACCATAATCTTCTCTTTCTGTTAACACCGTATGTACCTAATATCATCTTTGTATTTTTTTATCGTCTTTTTTTAGCTTTTTATACATGTGCCACGGAATAATACATTTTCTCTTTTTAACACTCAACATTTTGTATGTCCACAATTCACAGAATAAAAAGAGCGTATGAAAGCACCTCCATGAAACCGGGCCGTGTACAAACCGTCTTGTGTGCAAGCTCGGACAGTTCCTACCCGGTGCCGGCAAAAAACCGAACCGTATTAAAACCGTCTCGTGGGCATGAGCCCTAATACTGCTCTTACTGAAAATGACCGGTACCGCTCACATAAATTACATTGCCGATAAGTATGTATATAAAGAAAAACTGCGCCACGGAGCCGTCAGTGGTTTAGCAATGAGTCGACCTCGGGTTCAAATTCCGCACGGAACAAGTAATTGTATGGTCTACAAATAATTGTTTCGGGGCTGGATTTTTGTCCTTGTAAAATTTATGTATGTAATCTGCCCCCATGATACGGGAGAAAATCATAATGTGGAGGTAGCGTTTTTATAAAGAAAAAAAAATGTAAAGAATGGCAATATTCTTTGCTTTCTGTCTGGGACATGGTAGGGGTCTCCTTCCTCAACTCAAAAACTTATACGATGCTTTAATACGAAGCTATTTTTTGCTAGACCCCTGTCGCAAATTATCATTTAAGCTATGGGATATAATTCAGAGCAAATGCTTTCGTATTACTTACGGAGCTATAAAGTCATCATCCAACAAACAAAATGTAAATGTCTGTAAAAAAGAATTTGCATTTCATAGTATATTATCAGGTGATATTGTAAAATATTTCAAAACTATTGATATTAAGAAAAGCAGATCGAGGAGGGATTTCTGTTAAAGCTATTGCTATTGCATTAATTGGGTGGTGTGCGATCGCACTCCAACTTGCTATTATTTTCAATGTTAATATCGAATCTGGTGTTTCCTGGTTTAATGAAACATAGTAAAGTTACACCTTTATTTATTATATATACATTGGACCCCACTAATTTTAGACCTATTTCTGTACTGCCAACCCAAAATTATTCTAGACCAAATGTTACGTCTTTTAATGTAAATAAATTACTCCATAACAATCAGTTTAGATAATGATTTCTTATATTTACGCGAACACTACACATTGAATAAAACTATTTTTACGGATTTTATCGCGTTTAATTAACTTATTTTATATTCCCGACGTTTCGGTTGCTTTCCAGCAACCGTGGTCACTGCTGGAAAGCAACCGAAACGTCGGGAATATAAAATAAGTTAATTAAACGCGATAAAATCCGTAAAAAAATAGTTTTATTCAATCAGTTTGGATTTACAAGGGGTCGATCGACAACTGATGCCGGTGTTGAGCTAATCAAACATATTTTCTGTGCATGGGAAAATTCAGAAGATGGTTTGGGTATATTTTGTGATCTTTCCAAGGCTTTCGACTGTGTACATCATGTGATATTAATCAGGAAGCTACACCATTATGGTGTAAAAACCTAGCGCTTAAACTTATTATATCATACCTAAATAATAGAACGCAAACAGTTGTTATTAATGGATGCTGTTACGGCCTACGGCTGCTCCCTTAAAGGGTCAAATCCTCTGGGGCCCATGAGCAGAAGACTTCACAAGCAGACGTAGATCGGACCTCAATATGGCCACTCTAATTACACTAAACTATATGGGGGAGCGTTCTATACTACGGCCAGTCGACCGGAAGAATATTAGACGGAGCTTACTTACCTATATCCAAGGCGACTGGTCCCTGCGGAGTCGGTCAGGTCGCATGTGGTTGTGTAGTGCAAGGGAAATAAGGTGATGTGATGTGTATCTGGGTGTGACTGATGGTGATTGAACCTAGACCTTGGCCGTCGGCAGCAGCCCGGGCGTCGACATCGCTCTAAATTGAGGGAACCTTCCGCGGCGTTGTCCACAGTCACTTTCCTCGTTCGTCACGATGACACTCAATTAACTCTATCGTACGATTAACTAACTTACAGAAGCCACTAACTCTCGTTGGGTAGAAGGTTAACGCACAAAACGCACGCGGAGTTTCCGGATCAAAGGTCACTACCGTTTCGCGTAGCAACAGTTATTTCTAGAATATCAAAGGCCGCACTAGCTAATATTGCCGAATGCACTTATGCAGATTCTGAGTCAGACACAATGATTCCCTGGGAAGCTCTCCAGCAGGAATGCGTGTAACAAATCCTAGACCGTATATTTACTGTCCACGCCTAATTATTCCGAGTTCCCGACAAAAATGACAGCGTGCTAACGTTAGCACCGCTGACAGACGACTCACTTGCACTCGCGCGCGCTAACACATCCAACTGTCAAACCGGATGGCACCGAGCCGCGCGCCCCCTCGACGTCGATTCCGACAACAGCGTTTGGCGCGAACAGATGCAGTTCTTCCGGATTGGTAGTATCTATGGGTATTACTCAGGGCTCAGTTCTTGGTACCTTTCTGTTCTTAATTTATATTAATGACTTACCTTTCTTGGTAGGGAATAACCATGATATAGTATTATTTGTTGATGATACTTCGTTGATTTTCCGACTAAAAGCAATTATTGAAATATGTCGAAGTGAGTAATGCTATATCAAAAGTAGTACACTGATTTAACGTTAATAATTTGCTTTTGAACGGTAATATTTTTTTAATTTTTTTTTATAGGAGAGGCTGACAAACGAGCACACAGTCCATCTGATGGTAAGTGGTTACTGTGACCCATAGACATCTACATCTATCCGCAATAAAGTCTCAAGATGCAGATGCGTTGTCAGCCGTGAGGACTAAGTTGGAATGCCTCTTTGCCAGTAAAAAGGGTCTCCGGTTCTCTACACTCACCATACGAAACACAGCAGCGTTAAGCTTCTATTTTACGCTTGTTTACTGTGAGAGCGTGGTCCTTCTACTATAGTACTAATATAGCTGCAGCATGGTTCTACCACGATAAAACGAAATGTATTAAGTTCAATACACCTAAAGTTGAACAGGTAATACCAATGTGCTATTAAATGGAGACTAGCTGGGCCTTGTTAAATCCACTGTTTTCCTCGGAATTACATTTGACGCGAAGCTCAATGGGGCCGTCATATATCTAAACTAGCTATCAAACTTAGTTCTGCAGCATATGCTGTAAAAAATATTAGATGCTGAAACAACTAGATTAGTTTATTTTAGTTATTTACATAGCATAATGTCATATGGAATCTTGCTATGGGGTAATGCGACTGACATTGAAACTATCTTTGTTTTGCAAAAGAGAGCCATAAGATCAATTTATAACGTAGGTCCGAAGGAATCCCTTAGAGAGAAATTTGAAGAAATAAAAATATTAACTTTGGCATCTCAATATATTTACGAGAATTTAATGTATGTACACAAAAACAAACATAGTTTTGTTAAAAAATAGTGATGTACATTCTGTAAATACTAGGAACAAGAACAAGTTAGTTATACCAGTTACTCGACTCCAAAGAGTCAGTAACTCCTTCATGGTGCAATGTATACACTTTTACAACAAAGTGCCAGAAAATATGCAGAACTTTTCTATCAAAAGTTTTAAATTATTTATTTACCAAAAATGTCTCATCATCATCATCATTACAGCCTTTCACAAGTCCATTGCTGAACATAGGCCTCCGCCAAGGAATGCCACAAAACACGGTCCTGAGCCACCTGCATCCATCGACTTCCTGCATGTCTTACCAGGTCGTCACTCCATCTCGTGAGGGGTCGCCCTACACTTCGCCTACCGGTACGAGGCTCCCACTCAAGAACCTTTCTTGCCCATCGGTTGTCGGTTCTTCGAACTATATGGCCGGCCCACTGCCACTTTAACTTACTAATCCGTTGGGCTATGTCGGTTACTCTGGTTCTACTGCGGATATCCTCATTCCTAAGTTTATCACGCAGAGAAACTCCGAGCATAGCCCTCTCCATAGCTCGCTGAGCGACCTTGAGCTTCCTCAAACGGCCAGCAGTGAAGGACCACGTCTCAGTTCCGTAAGTCATCACTGACAACACGCACTGGTTGTACAATTTCGTTTTCAGGTTTTGAGGTATGTCTAATGAGAAGATGTGTCGTAGTTTCCCGAACGCTGCCCAGCCGAGTTGAATCCGTCGATTGACCTCTCGGTCGAAGTTGGACTTACCTAGTCGGACTATTTGTCCCAGGTAAACATACTCGTCAATAACTTCGAGCTTAGTGCTCCCAACAACTACCGGCATAGGTGTGACATGGTCGTTAAACATGGTTTTTGTTTTGTCCATGTTCATCTTAAGACCTATCCGTTGGGAGACACTATTGAGGTCATTGAGCATGGTGCTTAGATCCTCCAGCGATTTTGCCATAAGGACAATATCGTCGGCAAATCGAAGGTGAGTGATGTACTCGCCATTGATGTTAATACCGTATCCTTTCCAGTCCAGAAGCTTGAAAACGTCTTCCAATGCAGCGGTGAAGAGTTTCGGGGATATAACGTCACCCTGTCTTACACCTCTCTGCAATTGGATAGGTTTCGTACTCTGGTTGTGTACTCGGATAGCCATCGTAGTTCTACTGTACAAGCACTTCAGCACTTCGATATACCGACAGTCAACTTGGCACCGCTGAAGGGACTGCAGCACCGCCCAAATTTCGACGGAATCAAAGGCTTTCTTATAGTCCACACACGCCAGGCATAGTGGCAAATTGTACTCCTCGGACTTCTGTACAACTTGCCGAAGGGTTTTTTTTTTTATAGGAGAGGGGGCAAACGAGCATGCGGCTCACCTGATGGTAAGTGACTACCGCCGCCCATGAACAACTGCAACACCAGGGGAATCGCAGATGCGTTGCCGGCCTTTTAAAAAGGAGTACGCTCTTTTCTTGAAGGTCCCTAAGTCGTATCGGTCCGGAAAAATCGCTGATGGTAATCGATTCCACAAGGAGGTCGTGCGAGGAAGAAAACATCTTCTAAATCGCACAGTGGTGGACCGCCAATCATCTAGATGGTGTGGATGGTATCGGGAGTTCTGCCGCGATGTGCGTTCGTGAAATTTGGCGGCTGGGATTAATCCGAACAATTCCTCAGAGCACTCCCCATGGTAGATGCGAAAGAAAATGCAAAGGGATGCAACATCTCTTCGCAGTGCCAATGAATCGAGCCGATCGGAAAGGGCTCGGTCGTCGACAATTCGAGCCGCTCTGCGTTGGATGCGGTCAAGTGGAAGGAGCTGGCACTGGGGAGCCCCTGCCCAGAGATGGGAACAGTATTCCATGTGAGGCCGAACTTGCGCCTTGTAAAGTAGCAGGCGGTGTGCCGGCATGAAATACTGTCCCGCTCTGCTGAGCACGCCAAGCTTTTTAGAGGCCAATTTGGCCTTCCCTTCCAAGTGACCACGAAACTGCACGTCACTCGATATGTCGACTCCGAGGATACCGATACTGGCTGAGGCAAGAAGGGGAGTGCCTTGAAACTGAGGAGATACGACAAAGGGGTTCTTTTTAGCGGTAAACGCGCAAACTTGTGTCTTCTGAGGATTAAATTGGACTAGATTTAGTCGCCCCCAATCCGAGACTTTGTTCAGCAAAGACTCGACTTCAGACACAAGTTTGTTCCGGTACTCAGCGACGTTTTCCCGAGAAATATTGGCACGGCCGGTGTGTAGAGCATCACCAGTGCTGTCATCCGCATAGCAATGAATGTTACCAGTTAGCAACATATCATTGATATGCAGAAGAAACAGCGTTGGTGATAGCACACAGCCTTGTGGAACACCAGCGTTAATAGGCTTGTAGTCAGAGCATGCACCGTCTACAACGACCTTGATGCTCCGATATGCAAGGAAGCTGGTGATCCAATTGCACAATTTCTCGGGAAGCCCATAGAAAGGGAGCTTCGAAAGAAGCGCTTTGTGCCAAACCCGATCGAAGGCCTTCGCAATGTCCAGACTAACGGCCAACGCCTCCCCCTTGGACTCTACTGCCTCCGCCCATCTATGGGTCAGGTAGACCAGAAGATCACCAGCTGATCGACCCCGACGAAAAGCTGGCAAGCGAAAAGCGAAAAGCGATGAGCTGGCAGTTAATAATGGATTCCATTATTTTGGAGAACAAGGAGGTGATCGCGATAGGCCTATAGTTGGATGGGTCTGAGCGGTCGCCTTTTTTAGGGATCGGGTGGACAAAAGCTGTCTTCCATGAATTCGGGACTACGCCTTGGGAGTAGGAGTACCGGAAAAGACGCGTTAGCACCGGTGCCAACTCCGGAGCACACGTCCTCAGCACAATTGGGGGGATTCCGTCAGGCCCACTCGACTTCTGGATGTCCAGGGAGAGCAGTGCTTTGCGAACCGAGCGCTGTGAGAACAGCACATCCGGCATGGAGCACTCACACCGCGGGATGGTCGGCGGTGTTTTCCCCCCGTCATCAAGAGTCGAGTTGGACGCAAAAAGGGAGCCTAAAAGGTCGGCTTTGTCTTTTGCGTCATGGGCCAGTGAGTCATCCTCCCTGTGCAGAGATGGTAGTGATGGCTTACAGAAATTCCCTTGGACAGCCTTGGCGAGAGACCAGAATGCACGGGTTCCCGAAGGAAGGCGAACTAGTTTCTCGCCAATTCTGCCTATGTGCTCTGACTTTGCCTTGGCAATAACTCTTTAGAAGGACCTGGAGGCGAAGTTATACTTCTTTTTAAGTGTGCTGGTATTTACATCCCGAGTCGCCGAAGCTGCAGCCCAGGCTTGATAACACTCCTGCTTACTGCGTAATGCAGTCTTACAGGAGCGACCAAACCAAGGCTGAGATCTGCCTCCGATGGGTACCACAGATGATGGAATAAATAGTTCCATTCCCTGTAGCACCACATCAGTGACAGAGTCAGCAACAGCGCTGGGATCATCCGGCGAGAAGCAAACCCGCCCCCATGGGTAGGATGCAAAGAAGGACCGCATTCCGTCCCAATCCGCCGACCTGTAATGCCAAACACGGCGGCAACCTGCAGAACGCAACCGCGAAGGGAGCGTGAGTGGCACCACACTCCGGATCAGACAATGGTCCGAAGAGCCGAGAGGGGCATCGACGGAAACCTGATATCCGTCCGGATGAGAGGTCAGCAGAAGGTCCAACAGGGAAGGTGTATGATCCTCCACATCTGGAATCCGCGTAGGCGAAGTAACCAGTTGTGTCAGACCATATGCCAAGGCAAAGTCATAAACAGATCTCCCCGCATGATCGGTTAGACGTGAACCGAGCCATTCGGTATGGTGGGCGTTAAAATCGCCAAGGATCACGATCTCTGCGGATGGGACCTGTTGTTGCAAGAAATCTGTAGCCATTTGGACGTGGTCGATGAGTCGGTCTGTTTCGGCATTACCGCTATGGGACCTATAGAGGCACCCGTAGACGCGCGGATGGTCGTCGCTGTCTACGCGTAGCCAAAGGATGGACAGGTCCGAACCTTCAAGACTGCCGAGGCGTCGAGAACAGATGTCCTCTCTGACATACACGCAAACTCCAGCCCGAGGCACAAAGGAATGCTCCAATTTGTACCCCGGGTAGGAGAGATACGAAATATTAGCCGGAGAGGAAACCTGCGTCTCGGTCAGAAAGAGCAAGGCCGGCTTCGCCGTCTCGAGATGGTAGTGGACGGCGTTTAGGTTAGAGTGAAGTCCCCTGATGTTGCAGAAATTCACGGATAGCGTGGCAGGGGTCGCCTTGGTGTTCTTGCTCAGTTTGCCCCTAGCAGTAATGCTTTTGAGCGGAATTTTGCCCCCCCCAGAATACGCGGGGCAGCCTGAGCACCCACGCTCAGGATCGGAATAACATGGTCGTGGATGCTCACCGAGGGATTCTCCAGGGGTGCTGGTACCCTCCTGGGGTAGTTCTTCGTGTAATTCCGCTACCATGTTAAAGGGGGGGGGGGGGGGGGAATTGGGCCTCCGGCCACCTGCACTCACCAGACGAAACGCAGAAGCAAAGCTTCTACTTCACGCCGGTATTCTGTGAGGTCGTGGTACCAACCCGGCTCGAGCCGGCCCATACATGCAACAGCAAAAACTGCTGCGTGGCTCTACCACCGTTAAATGTGGTATGCATGTGGTCTATGGTGCTAAAGCCCTTTCGGAAACCGGCTTGTTCGGGAGGCTGGAAATCGTCATGTCTGTGTGCGAGACGATTCGTAATGACTCTCGAAAACAGCACGTAGACGCGGCTCAGAAGGGAAATCGGTCTGTAGTTCTTCAAGAGAGCATTGTCACCTTTCTTGAAGAAGAAGACCACCGCACTTCTGCTCCACGCCTCCGGTGTAATGCCACCACGGAGGACGAAATTAAAGAGCCTCTGAAGGACTTCCAGTACCGGTTTTTCACCCGCTTTCAGAAGCTCCGCTGTAATTCCATCCTCACCTGGGGCCTGGCCGTTTTTAAGATGCTGGAGAGCCATTCTAATCTCGCTCAGACTGACGTCTGGGATATCTTCGGAATAGTATCGGATAAGACTCGCTCTTGGATCGTTACTCACACTTGCGTGTGGCTCCAACGATGACGTGTACAGCTGTCCATAGAACCTCTCAATCTCACTCATAATCGCAGGTGCCCCGGAAACGATGCTGCCACACTCGGTCTTCAGCTTTGACAGTTGGCTCTTTCTGGCAGACAGATCAGTCTGGCAAAGACTTTGGAGCCTTGGTTCCGCTTGATCGCTTCTTCAATACAAGCTGTATTGAAATTGCGTAAGTCCCGCCGAATGCATTTGGAGATCTGTCTGTTCAGTTGCCTGTATGTTGTCAAATCTGTTGAGGAATGTAGCTTCAGCTCCCGTCTAACAGCCATGGGATTAAGAGTGTGATCGGAGAGTTTTTGTGTTCTTCTGCGGCGGGTCTTACAGAACTTAGCTCCGACCGCATGGACAGTTTCCACGAGCTTGTCATTCATATCGTCCACTTCATTGCAGTCTTCTAGGCACTGAAAACGGTTTTGTAACTCGAGCTGAAAGGTTTCGGGACTTTGGAACAGAGCACGAGGGGGACGGAGCGTTGACTTCGTTAGACGAGACCTCTCCAACTTAACGTTTAGGTTCAGTGTGCCTCTAACCATTCGGTGATCGCTACCAGTTTTCACCCTCGCGATCACGGAGACATCACTGAACAGTTGTGGTCTGGTCGTCATAATGAAGTCTCATTTTTTGTGGAACCGTCGGGGCTCGACCAGGTCCACTTCCTGTGGGGCCGCTTCTGGAAGAAAGAGTTCATCATAAAGAGTCCCTCTTTCTCCATGAAGTCGGCCAGCTGCTGGCCCCTTGGGTTCCGTTGCCCTATTCCAAATTTCCCTACTTGCAGCTCACCGTTCTCTCTTGTGCCTAGTTTTGCATTGAAGTCTCCCATTAACACCGTATATTGGGTTTTGAAGGAATGCATGGCTCTAGAGATATCCTCATACATTTCCTCCTACCTCCTCATCGGGGTGTGCCGAGGTTGGTGCGTAAACCTGTATGACCTTCAGCGAATACCGTTTGGTGATTCTGAGTATAAGGTACGCAACCCTCGTCGACACACTCCCGATCTTTACAACGTTGTTAACGAGAGACTTGTGGACGATAAATCCGACACCTCCTTGGGACAGATGGTCGCCCTCCCGGTGATAGAGCAAGTTGCCGGATTCGAGGATTACCGTGTCCTACCCCTCTCTTCGGAATTCGGATAATCCTATAATATGCCAGCGCAACTTGTCTATCTCTTCTTCCAGTTCCACGATCTTCTCGTCAGTCCTCAGGGTCCGTGCGTTGTACGTTGCCAGGTCGAGTCGTCTAAGGTGGCAACCGAACCTCCACCGGAAATTCTTAGCACCCCCTGCCCCGCCGTTATCATGGTCGCCATCGTAGCCAGGAATAGCGGGGCGGCCGGGGACTGGGGGCCGTCTGTTTGTTGCTCTAATCATTGGGGGGGGGGGGGGGGTACTTGCCATAGTTGCCACGCTTGGCGAGCGGGTTGGCAACCGCAGTTTTTTTTAATTGTTAGTTTGTTGTTATCAAGAAGATGCTGCTGCCCATCTCCTACCTGTTTCCCTTTGTCGCCTTTTACGACACCCACGGGAGGATATGGGGTAGTGGATATTCTTGACCGCCACTACACGGCATAAATGTCTAGTAAGGGTTATTATACTACTAAAGAGTACAAGACTGATAATAACCCCTGGGAATGAGGTGATCGCTACCGTGCTGTTTCTAAATGTTTTCATAACAATTGTATAACATATTATGCTGTAAACTAGCTGTTCCCCGCGAATTCGCTCGCGTGTTAGGGTTTTTATGTTTTTGTGGGGAACCCTAATTATTTTTCTAAAATAAATGTAGCCTAAGTTACTCCTTATGAAATAAGCTATCTGCCAGTGAAAGTTCCGTCAAAAACCTTGAAAATGACACCCATGATGAAAAAATTGATACCTATTGCAGCCGCCACCTTGGATTTACATTTCGACAGCACTGTCAGCTTCAGCACCCTCGAAAACCTTGAAAATGACATCCATGGCGAAAAAATTGATACTACATACTTACATTTAGTACGTACTACTATTATTTATTCTGTGCTTTTAAAATGTTGTAATAAAAAAATCTCACATTAATATTACGATTCAGAGCCGCTGCAAACAACTGTAACAATTTCCAGTCACGACGGTGACTGACGCCGAACTGAGTGACGCAGTCTATTTAGTAATACTTTATTCATACAAGGCTGCCGAATACACCGAAAAATTCAACATTTCGCAGCCGAAAAAAAATTTATTATAACTAAACTAAACAAAATTAAACTGCCATTTAATTTTGTTAACACTTAAACATTAATGGATAGATGAAGAGTTTTAAAAATATATTGAGTTGAACAATTGATATTTTCAAAAGTTATTGTGTTTACAAGCCTTATGGACTTGATTAATCCACTCCATAACCCACTAAAACCCATCTTTTATTTAAAAATAGGAATTAATCGATTTAAAAAAAATATTAATAAGTCCAACAATCATTTATCTTTCTGACAATGTGCTTTTTATATGACTATATGTACAATATGATTGCTAGATACGATTTCATGCGACAAAACGTTGGAATCTTAATTTTTAGGCCCTAGTAGAACATACCGACGCGCTTAGGCGTTTACGGCATGCAAAATGACTTTTAATAAGTATTATATATTGCAAAATATATTGAATAAAAATAATTCTATTCTATTCTATAATTAACTAGTTGCAGCTGGAATGTATGGACCCTCCATTATTTTTGAGCAAGCAGTTCTATATTATAGACCACTGCGCACCGGGCGTAGACGAGCCGAGCACCGTGCCCGGTTTCGCGTTTAGCCGGCGCTAGTGCTGGAGTCGTGTGTTTGGCTTCATAGTGTCCTATACAATACTGACGACCGGACGTAGACCCGGCTTGACGCTGGGCTTAGCTCCGGCGAAAACTCGTCTCGTGGGCATGAGTCCTTAAGGCGAGATGCAGAGTTGTTAAGGTTTGGGTCTGATCTGTAACCATGTGTATATATACCACAGAATATTTTTACTGCTAACGGAGAATATACGAGTACACAAATATCGCAAAAACTACAACTGGGTCAATTTTTCATTCATTATTATTATACACTAGCTTTTTACCCCCGGCTTCGCTCGCGTGCGCTTGAATTTAGGAACATCATTAAATGCTGTTCCGTGCCAAATTTAGAAAAATTCGATCACTTTTAGAGTCACCTCGGTGTCTATGTCTCTATGTCTGTCAAAGATTTTTTTCATTCTAAAATACTATTAGACGTAGATGATTGGTAAAATGCTACAGAAACACGTGAATATATATGTCTAGAAACTCCTACTACTTTTTTATATCGGGCGTGTCTTCCGATTCCGATCTATCCATAAGAAAGGTAAATAGTCCTGAAGTCAAAATGTATTATTATTATTTACATTTTACTCTTTACATTTATTTATAGTTAAAGTTAATTTAGTTTTAACAAAGTATTATAATGTTTATTTGAGACATCTTATTCATATCATTGGTCCTATTTAATATTGATTGGCATCATAAAAAAGATGTAGATATTATTTTTGAAAATTTCATAAATACAGTTCTATAATAATGAATACCTACTACACATGGATTAAAACTAAAGTTACGGGTTTTTTTACGCATCTTGGATGAAAGTTCCGAGTAAAAGAACATATCGTTAATGTGAAGCACCGAAGCTCCAGGAAGTCTAAAGTATGTCAACATGTTTAGTATCGTCCCAACCATTATATCGGATCTGATAAACAACAAATCCTTGGAATAGAACACCGAATCCTACCAATGATGATTCGCGAGGCTATTGAAATTAAAAATATCCTAATTTTAATAGGGAAGATAGCTGAGTGATACCATCTGCTAAGGACCCCATAATTAATAAAATTAAATTCAAACTACTACTGCATTTATTATATTCTATTTTAACTATGACATCAGGTCGTCAAACACCTCAGTTCTCCCGCCCCTCCCGTGATCACGGGTGCTGTAGTGTCCAAAACATCGGGAATTTAAAAAGTTAAAATTAAACGCGATAATATCCTTAAGATTCGTTTTATTCCTTATAAATATTATTCACAGTGAACGTGAGCATCACTACACTCATGAATGGGAGTAGAAAAATGTTCGCCCTGTTGTGGCGGTGAAAGAAAATCCACCACCTCATATCGTCCCGTTGTAAGAGGCGACATAGGAAAACAAACTGGAGATGGGATGGGCTGCATCATCTTCTTGACAACAGATCAAAATAATAATAGCTGCCGTTGCCAATCCGCATTTTAACTTTTACCCTATCTTTGCAAGCCTTATATTAGCCTATTTAATATTTACTGTAGAGTGAAAACTAAAAGCAACATACTCGAAAACACGAATAAAATAAAAATAGCATATATTGCCCCATGAAAAGTAAAAAAGTAGCAGCTTACATGTTACTAATAATAGGCACAGGCCACAGTTTTTAGCCAAAAAAGTGTTCGCTGCGCTGATTCCAACGCGGGATGAATGTAATGTTAATGATTCAATTATTTACATCGTATATTCAGTAGCATTGTATTATTTCATTTTATCAATGACTTGCCATTTTAGTTTATTTAGAAGTAGGTGGCGCTAATATTAGATGAAATAATGAAAGCCAAAACCATACCATCTAGTAATATAAGCAATAGAAGCGAACATTTATTTATTATATCAATAAGGGATAAAGTGAGGTCAATTCTCTTAAAAGTTCTGTTTCTGTAAAATACGCTATCAGCGCTCCTAGTGATGAAAAACGAAATATTGTCATATGACCATATTATAAAATAGCAACGTTGTGTTTAGTTATAACTATCTTCAAACGATTTCTATTCATTGATTTGGTCAAGCTATATCATGACATGGTCAACAAATAGTGTCAAATATCACGAAATTACCACACCATTTCACGAAACGATAGACTACTTTATGATATATGATTAATTCTACGATCTGGCCACGACATCCATAAAAATCTCTTGAATAAAACTATAATGATAATGAAAATTTTGCAACAATTGCGAATTTCAAAAGTGGTCACCGGAACCGGTGCCACGCGACAGCTTTTGCTGTCGCACGGATGGGCAGGCTCGAACCGGGGTGGTACCACGACCTCACAGAAAACCAGCGTGAAGTAGAGGTTTGCCTATGCGTTTCGCTTGGTGAGTGCAGGTGCCCGGATGCCCTTTTTACTGGAAATGAGGCATTCCATCTTAGTCCTCACGGGTGACAACGCATCTACATTTTGATTTGTAATAGAGGATAGATGTAGATGTCTATGGGTCGCAGCAACCACTTACCATCAGGTGGACTGTGTGCTCGTTTGTCACCCTTATCCTATAAAAAAAATGCAGACAGACCAGTTTTAATCACTTTACATATATATTAGTAATTCAAATAAATACCTTATCAATTTTTATATTTATGATAGACGTCACTATTATCTATTGAAATTATTACACTTTCAAAATAAAATAACAAAAATTAGTAAGTATTTATTTGAAAAACACCCGTCATCCCGCCTATAACTAAGATATAATAGAAAATTAACATCTAAAGGAAATAAAATACTTAACCTTCCTTTTTTGAAGTTCCGTAATCGGATAAAAAGTAGCCTACAAGTTGCCCCGGGTTACTCACTACCTACATACAAAATTTCATGTAAATCGGTTCAGTAGTTTTGCGTGAATCCGGAATACACAGACAGACAGACAGACAGAAAGACAGACAGACAGACAAAAATTCTAAAAACCACTAATTTGGCTTCGGAACCCTTTATTTAGTCCCCTGGACTTGGTTTTTCAAGAATATATTAGAATTACAGACACGACTTTTCTACAGATTTATTATATGTATAGATTTCATTTTTAATAAAGTTGAAATTAAGAGTGTTTTTAGGACCAAATTATTTTCGTCGATCGTATTTGTAATGTACAATACAATTGTTTCCGATGTTTGCCAATGCACAACGTTTATTCTGAAGTACTGTACATCTATTTATCTCAATGTCGGTGCCAATAAAATGACTTACTTTCACTTTCATGAATAGATGCATGCTGTTTTTTTTTAATTAACTGTCCAGGACCATTCGCAAGCATTGTGTAGACTTACCATTACCATTACATACATTACCCATAAATGTTAATGTTAGACAGTTTACGAGGAAAAGGATATGAGCAGTTAAAAGACCCATGAACATACAAATCACTATATTTTAGTAAATTAAACAAGCTTAATGAAATAGTGCAATTAAATTAAATTTTTAATATATACACACTATATTTTGCATTAAAATACAGTTATATTTTATTTATTAAAATAATATCTATATATTGTACATTTTTTCCGCACAGTTTTTTTCTTTCATTTTCTTTGTGTTGACTTGACACTACTGAGCTTAGTAATCTATATATATTTCATACCATTATAAATATAAATCGGCCCTAATATAACGCCCTTTGTATTAAACAAAAATAAAAAAATCCAAATAATAATAAAACCGTATCAGGTCTAGCACTTTTATCTACTTGGTAGCCGACTTTTGAATGTATTGAATACATATATTATATCCTAAACTTGTTTAACGACTAGAAGAGAAGCGTTGTTGGAAAAGTGTGTGCTGGCTCGGTTGTTCAGACCCCACGTGGTAGTGAGTGTGAAGGCGGAGCCCACTACATAAGTGCCGGGGGCGGCACAGAGCGCTCGCACTTGTACACGACGTGATTCAAATTTTTGTAGCGTCACATTCACTCCTAACTCCTTGGAATCTGGATCAATGCCTGTGCTTAGTGCTCCCGCCCAACCCAATTCACCAGTCGTTTCTCTGGAACGTACATAATACATAAACTATGTAAACTAGTATACAGATATACATATAACAAGTGAAGGCGTAGAATACGCTAATTAAACTTACCTATTTTGTTGTTTAGTCATATCAATAAAGACCGTAACCGGCACTCCATAACAGTTGACTATATTTATAACAATAGGTATCAAACACAATTTTCTCAAAGTAAAGTTATGATTCACATAATTGGAATGCTCTAATCTGAAAATAACGACATCACTTGTGTGGCTCTTTTCCTTTATTTCATTAATGTTAGTTTTACTTTCTATATCGTCCAGTGGTATCGCGGGTAGATCTGGCGACAAATCTATTTCACGGGACAACGCTTTAGTGAAGCAATCCATCCATAAACAGTGTTGTCCAATGGCGGTTCTATTTTTCACTCTATCATAAGCCTTCCATCTCAAAACAAGCATCGACTGTATCAACCCATCTCTCTTTTTCACTGGTACTGAATAATTTGTTTCAGTATTATCGTCAATAGAAGGCAAGGAATCGACCAGGAATTTAGAATATGGCGGGGAAATAACATCGGCGACGCTTTCAGCGTGTCTTTTCCCAACTTTAATATATGAATATTCTAATTTGTTTTTGTCAGTTTCTTCAAGAATTCTTTTAGCTTTAAACACGTAATGAATTCTTTCGCGTGGGACCAAAGCCTCATCGACATTAGGGGCTGCGATTGCGTTAGTTAACTTCCACTGTTGACTGAGCAGAGAAACCTCTAATACTTCTATGGAAATATCCTCGTGTTTCTCTTTACAAATATTTTTAACTTCGACCGCAAGACTCATGTTTTCTAAGACTTCCCCATCAGCTTTATTTAAGCTTCTTCTTGGTGTTACTTGTATTTCAACCGCCTCCTGCAACACATCCAAAACGTTTGACTACATTTATGATTTCAAATTGAATTGAATTTTACAAAAATCGCAATCATTAACATCACAGTCAGTTCACTCAAGTCCACACAAGCAAGGCTTAATCTTATGTCTTAAGCCTTTTCTTTTTGACCCATTGTTAATCGCATTTGTCCTAGAATTTATGAATTGAAAAACGGTAATGTCTGAATGAACCAGATTGACTAGAAAGTTCAAAATTTGTGTGTTTGTGTGTGACAATTAGGTAAGGGACTGTAAACTTAAGATCAATTTATAAAATAATAAAAATCTTAAGCTTAATCTTTTTTGTATCTAATCAGCATTTTAATCACTCCGTATAATATATAGATACAATATTTTGCAATAAAAAGGGGAAAAGTAAATATTTCACACACATTTCAAAATTGTTTCAAACCTTCAACAGTGGTCATTTACGGGCTAATTATCAGTTATTCCTTTTAGAGTTTTGCAGTCGGCTTTCACTTTTCATTAAAAGTTAAATTTATTGGCCTCTTTATCCTCTTTGCTCTCTACCCTCTTTGATCCTTTTAGGTGAACTAAGGAATATCACAAGCTCTACGTAATAACTAGAATATTGTCTAAGTTACATTAAAAACTCTCGTTTCTAAACTAAACTCGTTGACAAATGGCAAGAACATACACAGAAAACCATACAATCGCATTGAGAACTTTCTTTTTTTGAACTTGGTTAATAACACTGGTAGTAGAGGCTTGTATTGAAGTGATCTTGTGATGGGCTGCTATGAATTTATGAATATGAACGATGGGACAGTTAGTCTATCGTGCTGCTTCAATGAGTTTTAGCGGACTTAACATTCTTGAAATATTTTATTTCTTAAATATTCATCTATTCTTATGATGTTTTCCTACAATGCCGAGCATGTGGTAAATGGTGTTGACGGAGATGAAGCTGGGTTGCTCGTTGTAACACGAATGGGTGGGTTCGACTGAGGTAGGACCACGCTCTCACGGAATACCAGTGTAAAATAGCAGCTTAATGTTATTGTGTTCTGTATCTTAAGTGTAGAGAACCGGAGATCCTTTTTACTGGAAATGAGGCATTCCATCTTAGTCCTCACGGGTGACTACGCATTTGCATTTAAATTCGTAATTGAGGATAGATGTAGATGTATATGGATCACAAATACACTTAAACCATCAGGTGGACTGCGTGGTCGTTTATCACCGTTATTCTATTTAAAAAAAATGGTGTTTGGTTTTGTAAATATAAAGCAGAGACCGTGGTGTCGAAGCGCATCTCGTGGCGCAGCAAGCGGTGCGGGCGCTGGCGCAGGCCGGTCTCGTAGTAGGCGAGCAGGCGCAGCGTGCGCGCGGCGCGGCGCGGGCGCAGCAGCAGGCGCGCGCGCACGGCGGCGGCCGGCGCCAGCGCGCGCGCCGCGCGCCCGCAGTGCCGCGCCGCCGCGCCCGCGCGCGCCCCCGCACGCGCCGCACGCTCGTCTGCACGACAATCGCCAACAATCAATCACGCCTTATAACTTACCGCCTACCACATCTCACTAAGGATCGACCATCCACGACTTTTTCTGCCACTAGGGCGCGCCACTTAAAAATAACACGCGAAATAAAAATATAATAAAGAAATAAATTTGTTCGAACAATGTAAAGGTTTCTTTCTGTACTATTAGTTATATTTTATATAAATTAGATTAATAATACATAAGCCAAATCACAGTTATTCGTAAAAATAGAAAAAAAAAAGAGTTAAAAATGTGGAAACAAAAGCGATAACCACTAAGACATTGTTTTGTGCATTAATGTAATACTCTAGAATCCGATAAATAGATCTCATTGGGACTGAGATGAGTATATTTGCAGTACAGTGTCACCATAAGGAAAAAATGGTGTTTCAAATAAATATCTTTCGCTTTCAAGTGTATAAGTTAAGGACCAAGAGATGTCAGCCTATTTAATTTAATTATTGCCTAGGCAATAATCAAAAAGAAACATAAAACAATTGAAATTCGGTCAGTAGGAAATACGATCAAATATTAATTAACCCCATTCCTGTCCTATCTTAGTGACAGAAAAAATTGTGAAGCCATCGACTTGATTAATAAACATCGTTTTATAAATTCATGCCTGAGTTTTATTGATCTGCTAAAACCTATCTTATGATTACCCACGTACTTATTATTTACTAAATACTTAACCAGAAAGAAGTTAGCGTAGAATTTAAAAAAAAAATTAAATTGTATGCCAATTAATTGCTCCTTAAATGATCCCTTAGAATCCATAATTGTTCCACGTCTAATACTATTAGTTAATTAATAATTATTCTTTTTAAATTAAATTTTTGAAAATTTTGTTTTATACAAAAATAAAATTTTCAAATTTAATTTTTACCACATCATTTTCACAAAATCCAAGATTCTACAAGCGATACGAAGACGTTACTTTCACAATCTTACCATCTGACAAAGTAACTGCATAACCACAATTATTACTACCAATTTATACTACCAAGGATGATTCGCGAGGCTATTGAAATTAAAAAACATCCTAATTTCAGTAGAGAAGATGAATAAGTGCTGCCATCTGCTTGGGATCCTATAACTAATAAAATTAAAGCCAAACCCAAGTATACCATTGCAAGACTTCAAGGTACTGTAAGTTCATTCTGCGTAGATCGGACCAAAAATTAATATTAAAAAACTGAAGGTAGCCGACTTACTATGATATCGGGACGTCAAACACCTCAGTCCATGGGTGATGTAAACCACCCGAAACGTCGGGCATTAAAAAGTTAAATTAAACGCGATAAAATCCGTAAAAAATAGTTTCATTTAATGTGTTGTCTTCGCGTAAATATAAGAAATAAAAAATTATTTTATTATATTGAAATTTAACTTAAATTCAACTACCCAACTATAACTATTTAATTTTTGGATAAAGTATCACTTTTACATCAGTGTATCTAACTTGGGAGCATGTATATTGTCTATTCCACAGAGCCTAGCTACGAGTAAATAAATATTTTTTTAAAGTATTAGAACTCACTGTCTGTGTAAGCCAGTGTAACTGTCACAATCTACACTCGAGTAAGAGTGACACAGTCGAGGAAAGAAATTCCACATTCTTTTTTGTAATTTTTTAGGATTTTATAATAATAACATCCATCATCGGGAATGTACTCATCGATAACTCAAGTACATATCTATTATAACTAAAAAAAAAGAGGGAAATTTTCGAGCAGACTAACTCCCACAAGCAGCATCTATTCAAAGTACGACGCATGTGACAGAATATAGCCTAAAAATCAATGAAAAATTTCCAAAATTGAACCCTATAAAGCTAACGTTCCTGAACTAGCCCGATAAGCTAACCATTCGTATTTTTGACGATCATTTTCAAAAGCCTATTTTTAACTAATTTATATATGCTTTACTTATGTATATTATATTTATAGAAAATTTAGGTTATGAATTAAAAACATTTTTAACGAAAATCAATATATTTTTATTTTTTTAGCTTACAATTATAAGTTTTACATGGCATGTATTTATTGAGATCAATAAGGCACTTTTAACTTAAATGACTAATAAAGAATTTTTAATCAGAATATTTTCCTTCGTGACAGTGGCTTACCACCAGCTACCAGGACATTATGGCAATAAATGATGTAGGAGTTAATACCCCAAAATATTCAACATGCCATAGAACATGCACATGGGCCACCGATTGGTCTTTCGATTGCAAGAACACATCTGGTCAACGTCTACTCCCCCTTTTGTATTAATGTAGAACTCGATTATGTGGGGTAGTTTTGTGGTTGAGTTCACAGTTCCTTCTTCGTCACAAGATGAAACAAAATAAACCATTTTGCTTAGCTTTGGTTTGAATGACAGTAGCGTTAGAGGTCCATCGTAAATAAAATAGATGTGCCACTCTGCTGCCTAGACCACTCTGCTGCGGTAATTTTTCATTTCTTCTGGAATTTCTCTTTTGTTGGCTCGTAATGTTCCTACTAACGTCAATTTGAAAGGTTGTTGTAGCAATTGTTTAGCTAATGGAATAGACGTAAACCAGTTATCAGTAGTTACGTTTCGGTTCGAGCCATGTATACTTCGTGTTAGTTCCTTAACAACATATTCTCCAAGAGGAAGACCACCAGTGTTTGTCGCTTTTCTTAAGTAAGTCATGGCGTAGACCATGTACCTGGTGCCACTGTCACACATCATTTCGATTTTGAAACCATACTTCGCAGGTTTATTTGGGATGTACATTTTAAATTTACATCGACCGCGAAATGCCAACAGTTGTTCATCGATGGTAACATTGGTTCCAGGAACATAATTGCTGCGACACTGTTCCATCAATAATTCCCATATCTTTCGGATCGGTGTAAAAGGATCAGATTGCAAAGTTCGTAGTCTTATAGATTTATCATCAAATCTTAGGCATCTTATGAGGAAGTCAAATCTTTCTCGGCTCATACACGAGATGTATCTTGACCCACAAAAATCCGGGTTGAACAATTCTTCGGGTGTTGGGTGGTTATCTTTCATCGCAGCTGCCAACAACAAGACACCAAGAAGTACGTTGAGTTCATCTTTGCATAAATCTTTTTGAGTCGATGTCAAATTCTTATAGCCTTCTCTTTTTATAGCTATTTCTGCATTGTTCCACTCTAAAATTTCCTCACAGATTTCAATAGTTATGAAGGAACTGAACAAAAGTTCAGTCAAAAGTTCAGCGGGTCTGTTATGAATCTCAAAGAACGGGTTGGTCCTCCACCCACGCGAACGATATTTATCGCAGAAGTTCGAGAAGATGTACCATGTCCATACATGACGATTTTTACTTCGAATGGTAGTTTGAATCAAACTAATAATATAATTGGAAACTGATGAAGCCGAAGGGTTTGCTTGGGACACACTTGCTGATTCTGAAGATGGTCTTCTTTCTTGTTCTTCAACTTCTTCAGTGTCAGCGAGTTCGTCATGGTAATCACTTTCTACGTCATCGACCAATAATTCGTCTTCATACTCCTCACTATCTGACCCGTCATTTGTGAAGGCTTCATCTTCATTATCTAAGGCCCGAGCTATTTCTTCATCCGAAAGAATTGATGTTCCAGCCATTTTCCGTGATTAAAACAATAACTAAAACAAAAATAACACAAAAAACTGAAAAAATGCAAATCAAAGTTCAACATCACAGTAG
Source organism: Parnassius mnemosyne (assembly GCA_963668995.1). NCBI lineage: Eukaryota > Metazoa > Arthropoda > Insecta > Lepidoptera > Papilionidae > Parnassius > Parnassius mnemosyne. The sequence continues at coordinate 26,283,840 of CAVLGL010000137.1, read as the reverse complement.
GAGTAAAAGTTACACAAAAGCTAACGCTACGTAACAGTTGTTACGTATCTCTAAAATAAAATTACTTACCGGCTGAAGACGACCCCCACGCGACGCAGTCCATTGGGTTCTGAATTGGCGCGAAAGCACAAATATGTAAGTTACAACGAAAGAAAGAAATAGAAATATTTATTGCATGCTCGTCGTTTTGACGAACGTTAGCTTTATAGGGTTAATAAACTTTAACAAGCTATTTGTTGTTGCATGAGAATTGTGTTAATTCGCCCCATTATTAATTTATTTTCAGCTAGAATTAATTTTCTTTCAAAATACGTTATTTGAATTTGGATAACATTTTGTAATACGCAAGGAAACTATAAATCTTTGTTAGCTGGGATTGGAAAGTCAAAAGATATTTTTTCTTTGAAAATGCAAAAGAAATAAAAACTTTCATAAACAGCTGTTTTTTTATCACCGAATGAAGAAAAACATATTGAAACACTTACCCGAATAGGAAGGCTGTTCGCGGTATTTTTCGTCGTAAAGCAATTTGAAATCATCACTGTGCTCATCAATGTCGAGGCGGACGCAATCAGGATGGGATACTGCTAAGTACAAGTTCTTCATCTCCACGGGACCCACGTTGCGGAATTCCACATCTATTGTTCTCAATTCGCCACTGATCACATCCGGACTGGTCTCCGAAAATGTCATCTGTTAATAAAAAATTCCAGTAGATTATATTTTACGATAAGTTACACAATATTAAAGAATTAAAACAACTCTAGGTACAATATTAATTCATATATTAAACTAGCTGGCTCCCGGCGCGTAGCTGCCGCAGAAGAAATAAATTAATAGAAATATCATTTTGAATTTGGAAGAGTTATATTATTTAATTAAGAACGATAATACATCACTGAAATGGAACAATAATATATAACTTTCAAATAAATCTGTCGGTACGATACGCCTGCCATCTACTGTAAGTTAATTGTACTATGCCTATAACCTTCGCGCAAGTGCAAGCAATAAGTTGACAAAGTTTTACTTCAATCTGATGAACGGTATGGCAGCGCATATAATACGATAAAATAAACATTTATTTTTATATATTAGATTATTAATTATCGCGATTCCATATCACATTTACAGTTTAATATGACATTTATACAAATAAATAAAATTTGTAATGTCAAAATTACGGCTTTTTACTAAATGCATATGAAAGTATATACGATACTTAGAACAAAAACACAATTTTTAAAATTTTTGTCTGTCTGTCTGTTTGTTCTGGCTAATCTCCGAAACGGCTTGACCGATTTTGACGGGATTTTCACTGGCAGACAGCTGATGTCATAAGGAGTAACTTAGGATACTTTTATTTTAGAAAAATAATTAGGGTTCCGCGCAAAAAAACTAAAAAGCCAAATAACACGCGGGCGAAGTCGCGAGGAACAGCTAGTTATTAATAAAATGATTACAAAATACACGAAGTTCTCCAAACATACACATTCATTACATTTATATTGTAATAAATTAAAAGACCTCTGCTTAACATAAGCCTCTCCTATAGATTGCCTCATACGTAGGATATTTGCTACAATTGGCACGCTTAGCAGGCGGGTTTGCAAACGCAGTATTTTTATTGTTTTGAGTTCTTTTCAAGATCCTGGTGCTTATCTCCCGTTTTAGTTTATCTATGTAGTATCTTACAACACCAACGCGATGACATTGAGTAGTGGATTTTCTTAAGCCTCGTTCCCACTACTGAAGTGCTAGTCTGAATAATTTGTATGGAACTGTTTACATTTAGCCGGGTCCAGCAAATCCATCCGACGTTTTGTCGCTGCGGAGCACGAGCGCCGGCTAAGCGCTCGGTCCGGCGTTATATTAATGAGCTTGCCGACCATCATAGTCCAGGAAATGTAGCATTTTGGCTCGCAATTTTTTCGTCCACCATGGATTTACTTGAAATTTTCACAGAAGGTAGGGCTAATAGCTCAAGGATCATTGTCTATATCATGCCGCTGTACGCTAGAGCCTTGGGGGTGGTTGCCACCCCATCTCGGGAGTAATAATAATAATAATATTTATTGACCCCAAAAACACTTTACAAAAAACAAAACCTTATAAAATTTATATAATTAAGACTTAATCCAACTCAATACTATAATCATGGTATCTTTAGCAACTGTGCTAGGTCACAGACCTGTGTTACAGCTGCTAAGCTCTCCCCTTTTAATACATTCGAAATAGAATAACAAAGTCATAAAAAACACATTTTATACGACGATTCATAAACAATGTAAAGTGGGTAGACGTAAAACAATTAGTTAAGTAACAAATCCGACAAATGGTACAATAACATTATGGCTATATGTACTAAAAGATTAGTTGTGTGGTACAAGAGCAAGGCAGAAGCGATATGTTATAAATGTATCACACACTTATTGATATTCAAATATTAAAGCAAACGTTTACAAGAACTTATTTTAGATTCCACATAAAAATAATTGTTTCAACTAGTGAGTAGTGACACAAATAATATTACATTTCCTTAAAAAAAAAAAAACAAAAGGATAATAAGTAAAATGTTTTATAGCATGTAATAATTTGTTAATCGTAACCAATATTACAAGCTTAAGCTATGTGTAAAACTATAGATAGGTAGATGCGAGTGTGTATTAAATAAGTGTGTGTGTTTGTGAGTGTGTAATTACGTGTGTGTGTGTATATGTGTGTATGTGTATGTACGTGTGAGAAAGAAGGAGTGAGTGTGTGATATTTGCTTAAGAGTTTGTGTTTTACCTATCTATATTTAATAATTTTTCAGTTTCCTCATAAGATAAAGACATTAGAAACGCGTTAGCGTATATATCGTTATAATATTGCTCATTTTTTTTTTATAAAGGTAAGGACCCAAAAAGTTTATTTGTCTTTGAGCATAAGACGAGTGAAATTTGTCTGGTAGTAATACGATCTTTTCTTCTTAATTGTTGAAATAAATTTAAGTTACAATTATAATTCTTATGTGTTTTAAGAACAAATTTTAAAATATATAGCTGTCGGACTGTAAGCACATTTACTTCCGAGAACAACTTGCTTGTGGGAAACTTAAAAGGCTTAGAAAGCATAACTTTCAGCACAGCTCTTTGAGATCTTTCAATGCGCAAGATATAAGTTTTGAAAGTACCTCCCCAAGCAGTAATACAGTATGACAATAGCGAATGGCAGAGAGCATTATATATGGTTTTGAGTAGTTCAATTGGAATATGTCTTAAACGTTTAAACACTGGTATAAGTTTTCTAATGTTACTTTTTAATTTGTTAATATGCTCTTGCTAGTTTAGGAGGTAATCAACAGTAAAACCCAAGTATCTAATGGATTTCACTCTCTCTATGGTCTGACAGTTACATACAAGTGATGAAGAGTTACCACACATATGTGCTTTAAGAGAATAAGAGTCAAGTTCATGTTGACCTACTGAAGATTTCATAAAAGTAAGATACTTCGTCTTATCAATGTTCAAGGTTAGCAAATTCATTCTCAACCATGACATAACTTCTTCGAGACCTATCTCAGCTAAATCAATGCTTTCATGCCAGGAGGGTGCATGAAACAGTAGAACAGTATCATCAGCATAGGCAACAATTTTACAACCGCGCACTTTAAGCCCACATAAATCATTCACATATATTAGGAACAAGGTAGGGCCAAGTATGCTACCTTGAGGTACACCATAATTAATATTAGTTTTTTCACTCGTTACGCTATCAAGTTGAGTTCTATTTGATAGGTAACTTATAAACAACTTCAGAGATGTACCTCTGATACCTATTTTTTCCATCTTAGCTAACAGTATTGGCACAGAGACAGTATCGAACGCCTTTGCGAGGTCCAAGAATATTCCTATACATTTATTATTACAGTCAACATGTCTTACAATGAACTCTGTTAGAGATAAAACTGCATCTTCAGTAGATTTTCCATTTACAAAACCAAATTGATTTTCAGAAAGTAAGTTATATTTAGAAAACTATGATTTTAAACGATTATTTAGTAGACGTTCTAATACTTTAGATAGGGCTGGTAGAATGGAAATGGGACGATAGTTACTGATACTGTCTCAGTCTCCGCCTTTATGTATAGGACTTATTAAAGCAACTTTGAACTGATCAGGAAACACACCTGATTCAAGACTCAGGTTACAAATGTGCACAATAGAGGGAATTATCAGGTGCTTGGTAGATCTAAGCACCTGATTGGAAATTCCATCGTAGCCTGGTGCAGAATTATGTTTAAGATTACTCAGTAAACATTGAGCTTCAAGTGGATCGGTGTGTCTCAAGCCCAAAGATTGAGACTGATTTCTTAAATTCGAATCCGCTGTTTTTGACTCATTCCTTACGTAATTTATTGAAATTTCGTCTGCCAGTTTCTTTCCAATATTGGCAAAATAATTATTAATATTGTTAATTGATTGTACTGGATTGGCTTTTAGGCTAAGAAGATTAGTATTTAAAGATGTAACATTACTATTTAGTTTAGCTATATTTTTAACGATTTTCCACTTTATTTTATTATAATTTCCAGCTTTATATAATTCATTGTTATCAAAATCTGCCCTAACTTTTTTTAATAATTCGTTACAAAAATTTCTATAGCGTTTATAAGTAATCGTAAGCTTTATGTTATCAGGATGACTTATGACATCACGATGTAGTTTGTCTATATGTCTAATGCACCTTAGTAGCCCTTGAGTAAGCCAGGGAACTTTTATTCTCTTACGAGAGGGGACGGTCTTCATTGTGGTATGTACGTCTATTAGGGTTTGGGCCCCGGGACGTCTCGTGTCTCGAAGTCCCGGGACTTTTCGTAATTTTAGTTGTCTCGAGTCCCGGGACTTTCGGGTCGAGACTCGAGACGAGACAAGGTTGTCGAAATTGTTATGTAATCATTTTTATTTTCAAACAATTGAAGGTGCCTAGCGCCATGTGTTAGTTTAATGGAAAATTACTTGGTCTACTACGTAACTACTGAGTACGCAACACAATAAATGAAACAAATATGTGATTATGAGAATTAACAATGAGATTGTGAACTATGATTAGATACTTGAATTACTAGATAATAGTAAAGTTATTAAGAATTAGTATGATGTTTAACTAAGATCGTTTCATAACTATAAGATTTAACTGTTTAGAAGTGCATCTGTGTGTGACTAAAAGAAATAAACAAAGCCATTATTACGGCTGAAATTAATGTTAAAGTTATTTAATTTTCTGTTTAATCTAATATATAAAATTCTCGTGTCGCGGTGTTTGTTACCAAACTCCTCCGAAACGGCTGGACCGATTTGTATGAAATTTTGTGTGCATATCGGGTAGGTCTGAGAATCAGCCAACATCTATTTTTCAAACCCCTAAATGATAAGGGTGACTCACCCCTAAATATTTTTTATTATTTTGACAATTTTTTTTATTTTTATTTTATTATGATTTAGCTGTGAAAATTACATAAAACTTCAAACTTTCACCCTTCCACGATCAATCCATGCTTTTTAATCGCGATTTTTAAAAGTAAAAAATATTTCCTAGAAATAATGTACATGGCAAAACAACGTTTGCCGGGTCAGCTAGTTGTTTAATAAATGTTGATTTTTACAAAAAAATTGCCTCTCTTTAATAAGTTTCACCAGAAATTAACTCAATTATAATTCTTCAAAACAGGCTTACCCATCTTAAAAAACCAAAAAGCTTTTTCTTAAAAGTCTCGAAGACCCCGGAATTCTCGGGAATTTGATTATAGGCTGTCCCGTGTCCCGGGACTTTGAAATTGTCGGGAATTCCCAAACCATAACGTCTATAGCTCTTTGTAGCTCCTTTACTAGCATATTTGTAGCGATATTAACATCAGTACAATTTAATATAGCGTTGAGAAATTCCAAATTCAATTCAGATGCAACTTTTTCATAGTCAATAAATTTGTAGAGTTTTGATTCACTTAGAGGAATTATATAGTTTTCGAGACAAAATAGAACTGTATAGTGATCCGTTACAGTAGAAGCAACTATTAAAGTTATTGCCTTTAAACGAGATTTTAAAAATACGTAATCCAGGCATGAGTTTAATCTCATAGGCAGTGAATGTGTTGACAGTAATCCGTGATAAGCCATTAGATCGAGATATTCGTCACATTCGGGGTTCGAATTTGTAGTGCTTATATTTATGTTCATGTCACCCGTAACTATAATATTATTGAATTTATTCAACGGTTCTAGTATGTCATTAATAGTCTGCAAAAAGTTTTCATATGAACGATATGAAGGTGGACGATAGATAGCAATAATTGCAGTTTCGTTTCCGATCTTAATAATCAGACAGTTGCCTTCAAAAGCGGGGGGTTCAACTACAGTTGCCATAATATAATTTTTTATATAAACCACAACTCCTTCATTTTGTAACTTATTATTTTTAGTACCATATGCTATATAATCATTTAGCATCGGTAAATGATTAATTCCTCCGAGCCAACACTCTGTTAAAACAATAATATTAACATCAAGCTTCAAACAAGCCAAGAGTATTTCAACTTATTTTTTTTTTATAGGATAAGGGTGACAAACGAGCACACAGTCCACCTGATGGTAAGTGGTTGCTGCGGCCCATAGACATCTACATCTATCCTCTATTACAAATCAAAATGTAGATGCGTTGTCACCCGTGAGGACTAAGATGGAATGCCTCATTTCCAGTAAAAAGGGCCTCCGACCACCTGCACTCACCTAAACCTCTACTTTACGCTGTTTTTCTGTGAGGTCGTGGTATCACCCCGGTTCGAGCCGGCCCATCCGTGCGACAGTAAAAGCTGCCGCGTGGCTCTATCACTGTTAAAACTGTGGTAGGTTACGCCCGATGCTACGAATATTCTGACACATAATTATAAGCTTCTTGCCAGAATTGTCTAAAAGTTTGTGAGCAAGACGTACATCAGATTGATACACTTTTGACACATGATAATTATCCAATTCGGTAGTAAGATTTTTTGTATTTATTTTACTTTTATTTGTTACAACAAGAGTAAACTTTAAAACCTATTATTTAAGAATAATGTTATACGAACCACAAGCTCTAATATAAAATAATACAAAGAGGAGATATCAGAAGAAATTAAACTAGTTCTTTGTTCAGCGATAGGTAATAGTGGCCTAGCAGCGTTATAAAATTGTATTTTTTGAAGTGTATAAGAATTATGTGTATTGTAGATCGAAGGTGTAGTGTGTGCAACAAGCTTAATATGATACGCGTGTAAGACACAAAATTCGGTTAGTAGTACATTAAATGCTAATATTATTATGAGTATATATGCTAAAAAATTTAACCTGCACGTAGTATAGTGATAAAAACGACATTGGAATATTCTTCTTAATTCGTGAGCTGTTTCGAAGCTCGTCCAAATGTTTGTCGTTTTTAATGAGAATATGGGGTGGTGTAAAACTTTACCAATATTGGAGGACTAATATTTGATTTTATATTAACCCTATATGCGTCGTGGATTACAGATGTTAAGACATCAACATCAAGAGCTTTACCAATGGATTGTGTTAGACCACGTCAATCATGTTTTGTCTCGCCTTGTTTTTTTGGTATGTTCCTTATTTCAATAGTTGTGCTTCTACTACCCTTATCAAACGCTTCCAGCCTTTCTTCCAGTTCCTTGATGTAATTCTTATTTTCTTTTCTTTCTTTCTCCAGCTCATTTATTTTTACTTTTTAATCTACGAAATTTCCAGACATGAATTCAATAGTTTTACATATATCGAGGTTTGTTGTTTGAACAAGTTCATTTCATCGTGTAATGTGCTAAACTTTGAGTTAATTAGTTCAAACAATTCCTTTTTAATGGTATTTAAAGAATCGCTCAAATGCTCTTCAGAAGATCGTTTCCTTTTAAATCGAGTAGTAATATTCGGTTTACCTTGAGCACTAACTTCACTTATAGAATTAGTGTCAGAGTCCGATTGAACTTGTTTTGTGGATGGAGGAGTACGCTGGATTTTACTTATACAAAACTCGCTAAAGCTTAGGAAAAATGGCAGATCTTCAATGATGCTATCATATACACCTAGTGTAGTAGTGTAAATATCTCCCAAAATACTAAAGATACGAAGAAAACGATATAGTACTAAATTGTAGCTCTATTAATGACAAAAATTTCCCTGTGTACAGATTTTTTGTACAGTGAATATTCGGCGAGATATAGCCGTTTAACACCTACATTTACGATCGAACATCACCTTATTCAAGCGCTTTAAACTCTCACCATTTAAAAATTAAGGGATCTTAAGGGAATTTAATTCACATAGTCTTATAGCTCCTGAAAAGCCCTACAAAATCGTTTCAGAAAAAAAATTTAAATCAATTTTTTTTCGAAAAATTCGAATAAATCGGCTTCGAAAAAAAATTAGATGCTGGTAGGTTCGGAGCGCAGTACTCTACATAACCGGTATATTAGGCCGTTATACGTTATATGTTCCACTTTTTCGATTCTTATTGGAAGACAGAGAAGAAGAAACATTTGCTCACATGTATGCGTGTGTGAGTGTATATTTCGTTGATTTCTCACCAGTGTATTCTAAAGTTCGAAGACAGTGGCACGTGCTCTGACAATGTCAATGTTTTCAAGGGTAGTTTTTAACCAGGGTAGGTTGAAAGATTATGAAATTGTATCCTAAAGCATGAAACAATCATTATTTAACTATTTTACCCATATTTAGGTTTTTAATGTTAATTTATAATTTTTGAAAATAAAGGGTAGTGTTCACCCCTAAAAAACAAAAAGCGTACAACGGCACAATATAGAAAATGAACTAGAGGGTGAAATAAGCCTAATCCCAAATTTTTGTAAAAATCGGTGCTGGACGAAAAAATTGCGAGCTTTTACCATTTTTTTAGCTTCATTTCCTGGACGGAATACGGAACATCCACGGAACATCGCTCTCTCTACCCGCAGATATCCTTTCGGCGTTTTTTTTTAATGTATACCAACATGTAAAGTACGCGCGCTCTATCTTGGCCGGGCTGAAGTTAGTCGGGAGTGGCTACGCTGACATAGATTTTAGTTTTAGGAACAAAATGGTAACAAGAAGCTAGGTCGGTGGACGGTAACTAAACTTAGAGATGCGGATACGCATATTACGCTGTTAGAATTACGTAAATACTCGATTATGGTTATTATCGATCATCATTCGATTTTATTTTATATTGATCATGGCTCATTGGTGTATTAATATAACATGTCGTTTTAAATACGTGATTATGATGATATGCATTAAAATTTTATTAAAAAATTTAAATTTATATTATTTTGGGGTTACTGAAAGAATTTATTGTCCCCGCTAATATCATTCATTATGCATTTACTGTTACTTATATTCAAAAATGTTATCGTTATTTTTATGAGACATTATTGTTTTATCGAAATACATAAAGATATTTTCTTTGTAATAATAAATTTCAATTTATTCTGTAGTTGATAAAGACGAAGGTAGGCGAAGTATAGGTAGTGTAGAGCGTCCCTTTACTAGATGGAGTGACGACCTGGAAAGACATGCAGGAAGTCGATGGATGCAGGTAGCTCAGGACCGTGCTTTGTGGCATTCCTTGCGGGATACCTATGTTCAGCAGTGGCCTAGTGACGGGCTGTAATGATAATGATGATGATGATGACGCAGGGATACAACATACCACTGAATATTTATTCGTTTTCTATTCTTAAATCATTTGACTTTTATATCGCACTCGTCTAGAATTGATCAATTACAAAATGTATATTACCTGTAGACATGGAGCTTGTGGAATCACAATAATTTGCAAACGCTTATCAGACTCATTGCCATCCGACAATAAATCTAATTTTCCCGAGATAATTACACTGTTGCTGTTTTCTTTGCCCTCCTCTCCAGTGTTGATTAATCTTAAACAAGATATAAAATTAAACATTTTTACAGCCGACTTCAGTATAAATAAAATGAGACAAAAAAAAACATCATTAATGTAGTCGTACTCAATTAAATAGGTATTATTAAGGATAACTCAAAAACTACTGTTCATATCTTGATCAAATATGTATATGGAATATATTTATGTATATGGGACCACATGAGAAGCACAAGCTTTCAAATAAAAAAGAGAATCATCAAAATCGGTTCACCTTGAAAAAGTTCTGAGGTAACACACCAAAAAAATACAGTAGAATTAAGAACCTCCTCCTTTTTTTAAAGTCGGTGGTAAAATAAAAAAACAGTCTAATGGTTAACTTTAACTTAGTTTAGATCTATACCAGGATAATGCTAAGTACAAAAATTACCATTTAAAAACGTTATAATATATAAATAGGAAAAAGTAATTTAAATAAGGTAGAAAAATTATTAATAAGTAAAAGTGAACTTTGTACATGTTGATGAATAATTCTAAGGAAGAAATATTTCTATTTTCATCATATGGAATGGTATCTTTAATTGAAGAAACAAAAACACGTTAATATGTATGTTACGGCCTACGGCTGCTCCCTTAAAGGATCAGATCCTCAGGGGCCCATGAGCTGAAGACTTCCCGAGCAGACGTAGGTCGGGCCTCCTAAGGCCACGTGGAATCTCTCTAATTACACTAAAATATATGGGGGAGCGTTATACTACGGCCAGTCGACCGGAAGGAATTTGGACGAAGCTTACTTACCTCTATCCAAGGCAACTGGTCCCTCCGGAGTCGGTCAGGTCGCATGTGGTTGTGTAGTGCAAGGGAAAGAATGGTGATGTGGTGTGTATCTGGGTGTGACTGATGGTGATTGAACCTAGACCTTAGCCGTCGGCAGCAGCCCGAGCGTCGACACCGCTCCAACTTGAGGGGGCCTTTCGAGGTTATCCACAGTCACTTTCTTCTTTCGTCACGTTGACAGTCAATTAACTCTATCGTACGATTTACTAACTTACAGAAGCCACTAACTATCGCTGGTTATAAGGTTAACACACAAAACGCACACGGAGTTTACAGTTTATTAAAGGTCACTACCGTTTCGCGTTGCAACAGTTATTTCCAGAATATCAGAGGCCGCACTAGCTAATATTGTCGAACTCACTTATACAGATTCTGAGTCGGTCCCGGGAAGCTCTCCAGCAGGAATGCGCGTCACAAATCCTAGACCGTATATTTACGGGCCGCACCTAATTATTCCGAGTTCCCTAACAGAATGGACCGCGTACTCACGTCAGCACCGATTAAAGACGACTGATTGCCCTTGGGCGTTTTTCGCACGACCGAAAGTCAAACCGGTATGAATGCACCGCGCCGAGCGCCCTCTCGCGTCAATCCTTGAAAGTGTTTTGCGCGAACAAACCCCCGTCCCGGACATAAGGATTTAGGGCCGCGAGCAAACCGGTCAGCGGGACAAGGTCGCAAAGGCAAGTTCCAAGACCGAATCTACAACCAAACTAGGCCACCTTAGGCACCCCATCAGATCTTGCAACCCTAACCAGCGCCTCAAAAAATAGCCCTAATGTGGCAAGCCGGAGGGTCAGCCTCCACTGGATGCCCCTCCTGGGCATCGCAGCACTTTAACAAGTCCTGTACTGGACAGAAGTCCGACGACCTCTTTCAAACACCTATCTGTGCCCCTATGATTAGTTCCGCAATCCGACCGGATCAGCTCTGCTAACAGCGACGCGACACGAAGCGGCCCCGAGCGGCCTCCTAAGCTTCAGTGCAGAGAGCACCCACAAATTCCACATGAACGTCGTCTGTGGAGAGCCGAACGAAACGCACAAATAGTCCCTAGTATGAATTTTCAACAAGTAGGCCTAGCCAGGCCACCCACCATATTATCATTTACTAAAATAGTGCGGCAGCTGATTTCAATCTGATAATCTCCAAAACTAGCTAGCCTGTTAGGCAAGTAGTCCTATGCTCATATTTCAACTAATTTTTCAAAAGCATCAATGTTCAACTACAGAATTAATTCAACCAAATTAATCACCGATGCGCATAGGTCAACTTGCAATTTAAACAAAACAATAACGTAAGGGACAGCCCCACTTCTTCGCAAAGCAGAATGATTAAACACTATCATAAACATAAACATAATTTTTCAAATAGTGCGCCATTCACTTTCAGATGAATTCAAATTTTCCTTTCGGCAAACAGACGCAACAATCAAATACAGTGATTAAATATATTTACAAAACACATGCAGTAGCATTTAAAGGGGTAGATTAAATTCAATTCTTTTAATTTAAACCGCTACAAATAGGAAAGCGGAAAGCCCAAAGCAGTTTTTAATTTTAATTCAAGTATTTTTTTTTTTACTAAGTGCTCGACCAAACCAAATCTAATACCCCTTGACAGCGTGATTCAACGCTCCAGGGGGGCCCTAATCTTCCCACCACCAAGGGGAGGCCACATGGCGTGAACCCGAGATCGATAGAGTGCGACTGCTAACAGTCGCCACACGGGTTGTAAGCCTCACTGAGGACGTCGGCAACAGAACACCTTGACAAGTGGACTGTTGACGGCTCAAGGCTCAGTGGAGGCGGCCGTGGTGGGAGCTAAGGCGGCAGCTAGCAAGGGCCGCCTCCATCAAATGGGGAACAGTGGTACACCAGTCGCGGCCACTCAGCTAACGGGAGTGAGAAGGGTCCAGCGGACCGATGAGTGGCCGTGAAGTTCCTCTCCACACGCTGAGGGGGGGCGATGACACCCCCGCCCCTGGGGGAATTACCCCCCGACCGGTCTGGGGAGGGACCCCTTTCAAACTTAGGGGCCTGATGGCTGGCCGGCGGGCGCCGAGAGTCGCCCGGCAGAGGGCGTGGCTGAGCGCCCCCGCCCGTGGGGGTCGAGGGCCTGGCAGAGCCCCGAGAGGAGACGCCGTTCGCACTCAGGCACAAAACGGCATGATGATTGCCCTGGCAATGCAGACAGGGCCGCCGATGCGGACAGTCTCGCTGGAGGTGTCCTCCCAAACATGAGCAGCACCAGCGGCGCTCCTTGGCGATAGTTCGCCTCGCTGGAACCGGCTTACCTAATAATTTCGGGCACGACGTTACCCGGTGAACAGATGCTCGACAATAGGAGCAGGGGGGGTTGACGACGACTTGCCTGGAGGATTCAGCCTCTCACTGGGCACGGCTCGTAAGTCGTCAACGGTGCCCGCCGCGCTCTCTATCTGCCGGCACTGCTCCTCCAAAAACCTCAGCAGGTCATAGAAGGGCGGAATATAGGAGGCCTCGTCCCCGCCGTACCTCTCCTCAAAATGGATTCGAAGGTCGAGAGGTAGACGGGACAGCACGATGCGGAGCAACAAAAAAGCCCATTCGCCCACTGGTAAATCCAGCCGCCTCAACGTATTACAGGCCACCAAGACTGGATCCAACAGGTCCGGACGCAGTCTGGCCCGGTCACTAAGCAGCGGGAGGCTTAGAAGCTGCTTAACATGTTCGTCAGCAATTCGCCGGACGTTGGCGTATCTTCTGGCTAGGAGGTCCCGAGCAGTGTGGTAGGCGTCGTCCGACAATCTCAAGTGGCCGACGACGCCCAGGGCCTCCCCCTCCAGTGATGCCAGGAGGTACGCCATCTTTTGGCTCGGGGTCAGGTCACTCCGGGCGTCCACTAGGCTGTCGAAAAGACCAACGAAGGTCAGCCATTCGGAAAGGACCCCGGAGAACTTTGGCAGGTCCAGAGTTGGGAGTCGTTCCAACAGCTCCGGCTGAAGCTGCTTCAGAGAGGACTCGGACAAGTCACTCATCCGAGCTTCACGCGCCTCCTCGGCATGCCTGCCTTCAGCCTCGATCAACTCGTCCGTGAGCCACAAGAACTGCTCATAGTCCGCGAAGCAGGAGTCCAGGACTCCCTTCTCCACATCCGAATCCTCGAGCTCAGCGTAAGCCTCCTCCACTGCGGCCCTTCGAGCATCCACCTGCTCGAACCGCTTCATCAAGTTATGGACCCTATCCGGTCGACCTATCAAAGCATGGGCGCTTGTGGCCCAGCGTAGCTCAGCCCGCAAACAACGGATCAGTAGCTTGGGCGATGTCATCACTATTAAATGCAAATTACGACGCGGCTTGAGCACAGATTACAAAGATAACAAACAAAAAATACAACAAAAATTAACAGTTAATAAATGCAGTTCCTGTCAAATCGCGTTGAATAGAAATTACACAAATACGAATTACTACGTATCAACCAAATAAAAGTTAGCACAAAAGAAAAGACACAAATCAAATTAACAAATAATAAATACTAGTGCGATCAAATCAAGTTAAATTCAAATTGCGCAAATACAATTACTACTCTTTAGTTCAAATACAACTTACAGTATAAACGAAGATACACATCACGGTCGATCAACAAAAAATGCCTAGCTCGGAAATCGACCCTTCGATAAGTAATCCACTACAACTATCCGACAACGATAATTAACCGATTACGTAAAAATAACCATCTACCTACATGACGTATATCTCTAGAAAACTCCCGCTTGCGCAATCTAGGGCGCGGCTTTTCAAATCTACCCACTAACCAAAAAAAGGCAAGCAACAAAGAACAAAGGGAAATAATTCTATTATTACGTACAAAAAAATATTTTTACGTATTACGGACGGGCGTGATTGTAGATACAAATTAAACCAATCACACCAACGCTCCCTGCCACCAAATTGTTTAATGTTTATCTAGCACTATGGTCGGGATCGACCGGGGAATCGAACGCGGAACCGCGCCCTGCTACCAGTTTGTTACGGCCTACGGCTGCTCCCTTAAAGGATCAGATCCTCAGGGACCCATGAGCTGAAGACTTCCCGAGCAGACGTAGGTCGGGCCTCCTAAGGCCACGTGGAATCTCTCTAATTACACTAAAATATATGGGGGAGCGTTATACTACGGCCAGTCGACCGGAAGGAATTTGGACGAAGCTTACTTACCTCTATCCAAGGCGACTGGTCCCTCCGGAGTCGGTCAGGTCGCATGTGGTTGTGTAGTGCAAGGGAAAGAATGGTGATGTGGTGTGTATCTGGGTGTGACTGATGGTGATTGAACCTAGACTTTAGCCGTCGGCAGCAGCCCGAGCGTCGACACCGCTCCAACTTGAGGGGGCCTTTCGAGGTTATCCACAGTCACTTTCTTCTTTCGTCACGTTGACAGTCAATTAACTCTATCGTACGATTTACTAACTTACAGAAGCCACTAACTATCGCTGGTTATGAGGTTAACACACAAAACGCACACGGAGTTTACAGTTTATTAAAGGTCACTACCGTTTCGCGTTGCAACAGTTATTTCCAGAATATCAGAGGCCGCACTAGCTAATATTGTCGAACTCACTTATACAGATTCTGAGTCGGTCCCGGGAAGCTCTCCAGCAGGAATGCGCGTCACAAATCCTAGACCGTATATTTACGGGCCGCACCTAATTATTCCGAGTTCCCTAACAGAATGGACCGCGTGCTCACGTCAGCACCGATTAAAGACGACTGATTGCCCTTGGGCGTTTTCCGCACGACCGAAAGTCAAACCGGTATGAATGCACCGCGCCGAGCGCCCTCTCGCGTCAATCCTTGAAAGTGTTTTGCGCGAACAATGTATTTTTTTCAGTAAGGTGATTATGTATACTATTGACTGTTTTTAATATAAGTAACATCACTTACTTGAAAGCTAAACCTTTGATAAGCAGTCGACCAACTTGTAGTGGGGTCAATGAAAATGTCAGTCTTTTGTTGCATTCCCCTTCTAAAAGACATGAGGCTATTTTTTGTCTGAAAATGACGTTACTCTCTAATGTACGTCCTGATGCTAAGAAAGGCTCATTGTTAAGGATGTCCTTGGGACCTTCGGTTTCTCCTGTATCTGGTATGAATTGCCAGAGCAATTCCAGATCTTTTAGAAGCAACGGTATCTTTAAGGGATTTGTTAACGTAAGTGTAATTTGTACAGGTTCTGAAACAAAACAAATTTAGTTGAAAAATGGAACGGAATGTTTTGATTTTTAATACATAGATTACAATCACGAAAAACCAGAACACATTTTTCTAAGTTATATAAATATTTTTCCGTGCGAGAACCATGCTTCTGGCAACTGTGTGCTACTCAAGTGACTCATATCGCTCACTCAATATTTTTTTTGGTCAGAGGAGCAACATCGCAGCTACTTTGTAACTCTGTTGTCGTAGTAGGCTAATCTCCATTAGCGAATAATGACAGCTGTTTACTCGTAAAAGGCCAGCGATGGCACCCTGCCCTGATATTGGCGAAATACTAGTTGATCTTTAAATTTAAGTCCCCACACATCGGATTATGTGCACATGTCACATGTCACATTTCGTCCCTTAGCTTACAACACCGCTCATGTCGAAAATTGGCGGTTTTCACATTTGAATGCCTTTAGATGGAGCCGCTCATTGCGCGTCTAACCATTGGCCACATGATATAGATTTTAGCTAATCAGAAGTAGTAATTCGAAAAGTAGTGACAGCGCGCAAGTCGGTTGGCCTCTCAACACCGCACAAGTCGTTAATCTGTCATACTTATCTTAGTTAATTACTTCGCGCTCCGTGATTATTATATTTTTATACGAGTTTTATCGCTGAAAGGTCTATGTAAGAAGTTTTAATAAAAGATTAAGAGGTAAGCTATATAATAAAGTAATGTTTATTGATTTACACATATTAATATAGAAACAAATGATAATAAAAATCTTCGTTTACTTAAGCGGTGTTTACTAACTTTCTTTTTTAACTTAGGCGGTGTTTCAAAATGTGTTTTATTTCTTTTAGGAAGCTCAATAATTGAAATACACTATGAATGGAGAAGAAATTGATTTCTGGAGTGATCCAAGTTCAGGTGATGAATTGTTATGTGCACAATTACAAGAATCAGGACTGATGTCAAAATATAAACGGCGTAAACAAAGTTGCAAAGAAGATAGAACAAGAATTAGACTAGATTAGTAGTATAGGTTTGTTTTGAGGTCCGCATTTATTTTTCTGTTAAATGCAATAATTCCTATAATTTTTTTTAGATTTGAATCAAAAAGACAACACTAGTTCTTCTGTAATCAAATCATGCAATTCTCCTAATAAATACAAAACTATTAGAACACCAATAAACGAACAAAACTTCGGGGTGTCCATGAAAATTATTATAAGTAGCCAGGACAATGTAAAAAAAATATTTGATCAAAACATAGACTTGGATATTGAAAACACTGGCATTAACAATCTACAAGTTATAGAAATAGTTGGTAATGACTTCTTTGATCTGCAACAGGAACCACCCGAATTCGATACTGTGGCCATTGAGTATCCTCAGCCTTCTATATTGAATATTGCCAATATCACGGTAAAAAGTGAGAACGTTGTACAAGAACTAGGAAATATT
Organism: Parnassius mnemosyne; assembly: GCA_963668995.1. Taxonomy (NCBI): domain Eukaryota; kingdom Metazoa; phylum Arthropoda; class Insecta; order Lepidoptera; family Papilionidae; genus Parnassius; species Parnassius mnemosyne. The sequence goes on along the minus strand of CAVLGL010000137.1, from coordinate 26,266,434 downwards.
GTCGCTAATATAAATCCTATAAAATTAAATCATTATTGCGTATTTTTCCCTACTTCAAACCAAGACATTCTCGTATCTACGAATACTCAAGACCCAATTTCTGATATAGTCATTGATAATGAAAACAATACTCAATGTACAGATAAAAATAATATAAGCCAGAACCATATGTAGCAATTCAGTGCCTCTGCTACTCCATCGTGTTCTTCAAAAGTGGTCATACTCAGTAATGTTCCATATCACGGTGATTTGTTAAGTCATAAAAAATGACAGAACAAGGCGACAAAAGATCCAAAGAAATATAAACGCAATGTTAATAAAGAATTACGGATGAAAGGTGAAAATTATTTAGGATACAGAAGAGACAGAAAAGCAAAGACTAATGAAAAATTTAAAGTGAAACATGACGTATTTAAGCCTGCAAGATCCATGAAACCACCGTGCACTTCTGCGTTTTGCAAGAAATCGAAACTCAGCAATATTTGTTTGAAAATTTCTGGAGGAACATGAACTGGGAGCAACGAAGATCATTTATAACTTCTCACGTTAATAAAGTACCAAAGAAAATTACAAAAAATCCAGAATCATCCAAAAGAACTGATAGTCGAACTTACGTTTTGACTGTTGATAATGTACGTCACCAAGTCTGTAAAAAAATGTTCTTCGCCACCCTTGGCATTAAAGATTGGTTTGTCAGATATTGGCTGACAAAAACAGACTGTCCCATGCCTCCCGATATATCTACTTCAACCAGTAATCACAGAAATCCAGAGAAAATTAAAGACCACAAATATGTTGAAAAGTTTCTAGCAGGTCTTCCAAAGATGCCGTCGCATTACTGTCGTGCTAAAACATCAAGAGAATATTTAGAACCAATTATATCGAACATGACACAGCTCTATCACACATATAAAGAGAATTGTGAGTTAGAGGGTAGAGAATGACTTGGCCGTAAATTATTTGACAAATTGTTTTTGAAACTCAATCTGAGCTTATTCCACCCGAAGAAAGATCAGTGTGACGTTTGTTGTAGTCATAAAACTGAAAACATTACCGATACAGAATACGTTCAACATGTTTTGAAGAAAGATCGAGCCAGGAAAGAGAGAGATACTGACAAAGGCATTGCACAGTCCGGAGCTTGTCACGTATTCACGCAGGATGTTGAATCGGTCAAATTGGCCCCATAATGTAATATGCGTCCATAATTTTACATTATACAATTTAGCAACTAAGGAAGTAATGTGTTATTGGTTCGATGAGTCAAATAGCACGCTTGAAGCCTCCGTTTTTGCTTCATGCTTAGTAGACCATCATTCGATTTTAAGGTTTTGAGTCAGAAATTATTGCCTGTGATTTTATATTCCGATGGCTGTTGTGCTCAAAATCGCAATGTTATCTTAAGCAATGCTTTATTACGTTTAGCGTTTGAAAAAAATATTGTGTTTACTCAAAAGTAACTGGAAAAAGGCCATACACACATGCAATGTGATTCCGTACACAGTGCAATAGTGTGTAAATTAAAAGGTAAAGATATTTACCTTCCACAACAGTACATGGCTATAACTAAAACAGCTAGGAGTGATCCTATGCCTTACGAAGCTCGTTATTTGGACTATACCTTTTTTACCGACTTTTCGAAAGAATTAATTTATAAATCTATACGGCCTGGTAAAAAGACAGGTGACCCAGTTGTCACAGATGTACGTATGCTAGAATACAGACCAAATGGCATAATTTGGTATAAAATTGATTTTGATGACGAGCTTCATTCGTTACCACATCGTCCCTCCGTTACCACATCGTCCCACGCCAATCAACAGTATTAAACAAATAAATCACCTGCAGAAATTGTATGCAGCTAGAATACCAGTTACAAAGCGGAAGTATGAAAATTTGCAAGACCTAAAAAGTGTATTACCATATTCTAGTTGCCACTCTTTTTATGATGAGCTTCCGCACAGCAGTCGCTAAAGACTGCAACTAACTATTAGACTAGAGATTTCGAGTATTATTTTTTATTTTTATAATTTTAATACTATTATATCTTGTTTCGTTGGAGTTTGTTAAAGACTATGTTTTAAATATTTACCTATTAAAATTAAAATAAAAAATTGCACTTACGCTCTAAGAGTTCACGTGTCACCAAATAACTTTAAGCAATTGATCTCAAGAATGTGATTCTTAAGATTTAGGTTATAGATACCTATGTTATAACGATTTTTAATCAGTCTTGAAATATTTCTTAATAAACTCTTCTTTGTCAATCATCTATTAATACCTTATTCCCTAACATTTCTGCAAACAACACCGCCGTAATCTAATAAAATATCTGTCAACACAGCTCAAGTCATAAAATAAAAGTTAAAATAAAATAAATAGCCAAAATAAGTATACATAATTATTTCTTAACCGCTAACTAGAGTTTTTATTAAGTAACAACAGAAAAATTCCGCCGATTTTTTAAAATAGAGTTTTTTTCGTCTCCTGTAAAGTTGGTAAAAATGACTTAAGCGGTGTTTTAGCTAAGGGACGATTTGTAGACCCCTCATAACAATTCCTTATTAAATTACGAGAATTAAGATTATACGAGAAATAAATTAAGAGAATTTACTTCCACGGGTTAATAATGAATGATTCGTTTATTTTACCCGGGTCGCATCAAGTATCAATCAATACTTGAATGATCGAGTTAATAGAAATGAATGAATGACACACATCTAATTAGAACTACGTTGGTTTCGCAGGTCGATGTAGTACTTGACAGAGCGTGTAGATGGCGCTGTTGCAGAATTATTTTGTAGCGGGTGGAAGGAAAAGGGGAGATCTCCCGCCGGGCAAGGTGTTCTGCCCGGGGAGCGGCCAACGCTCCGAATGGTAGTTCGGAGCTATTCTATATATATTGCTTTAATTTCGGAACTTTGTTAGCGCGATTTAGGCTTCGATGTGTTTCGCTTGTGGCGCGACGACAGCGCCGCCACATCACCCCCCTGCTCAGACCGGAGGTCGATAGTGCAGTCCGATTGCCGGGTGCGTCCTTAATGCCGGTGGGGAATGCACGCTGTGTGCGTAAGGGCAAGTGACGCCGGTGCGAACGATATGCCGGTGTGTAATGCATGCCGTACTACGCACTTGCAAGTGATGCCGGTGAGAACGATGAGCCGGAGCAAGTGCCAGGGATTGCCTTGTAGTCTGCGGTGAGTCGAGAAGAAGGCAAGTAATCTGCGAGTGCCGTGAAGCAGAGGCGAGCAGTAAGACTCAGAGCCGTGCCGAACACTGTAGCGCAGAGAGTAGCTTGAAGGAACAGGAAGCATTATTATTCCAGTGCTGCGATGAACCTTTTTGTAAAGCTAGATGGCTTGCAGAATGTGAAGACTGCAGACAATGTCTGCTCGGGAGCGAATGAATGGGGTACTTACGGATGATGAAGGTTTGAAATTGTAGTTTCCGAAGATTGTTGGTTGCGTGTTCATATCACGACGGTTGGTCACCACTGTAGCGGGTGGAAGGAAAAGGGGAGATCTCCCGCCGGGCAAGGTGTTCTGCCCGGGGAGCGGCCAACGCTCCGAATGGTAGTTCGGAACTATTCTATATATATTGCTTTAATTTCGGAACTTTGTTAGCGCGATTTAGGCTTCGATGTGTTTCGCTTGTGGCGCGACGACAGCGCCGCCACAATTTCATTTGTCAAATTTGTTTTAAAATATTTGCCAATTTACTTGAAAATCTCTAAATTGAAAGTATTCACCTGTTGATCAGCGTTCGGGAAACTACGACACATTTTCTCGTTAGACATACCTCAAAACCTCAAAATTAAATTGTACAACCAGTGCGTGTTGCCAGTGATGACTTACAGATTTGAGACATGGTCGTTCACTGCTGGCCGTATGAGAAAGCTCAAGGTCGCTCAGCGAGCTATGGAGAGGGCTATGCTCGGGATTTCTTTGCGTGATAAACTTAGAAATGAGGATATCCGCAGTAGAACCAGAGTAACCGACATAGCCCAACGGATTAGTAAGATGAAGTGGCAGTGGGCCGGCTATATAGCTCGAAGAACCGACAACTGGTGGGGAAGAAAGGTTCTCAAGTGGCAGCCTCGTACCGGTAGGCGAAGTGTAGGGCAACCCCCCACTGGAAGGAGTGACGACCTAGAAAGACATGCAGGAAGTCGATGGATGCAAGTGGCTCAGGATCGTGCTTTGTGGCATTCCTTGGGGGAGGCCTATGTTCAGCAGTGGATCTGTTGATTTTGTATCTATCTATTGATTTTAAGGTACTATGTTGTTTTTCCTAATTAAATAATTATGTAACAGCGCTATCTATACGGTGTGGCAAGTACTACATCGAACTGTGAGGCCGACGTAATCTATTCAATGGAGCTGTTACTAATCCCGCATAGATTCCATATATTAGTTGACAAGGCCTGATTTTGAGGATAAAAAAGTATATTGTTGACCTTGACCTGACCACAGGTCTGACGGAGTTGATCCGATACAAAGTTGGGATCTGTTTACAAAACAAAGAAGTAGAGTATTGTCGACCGCTCGCAGTCGACTGAGTTACGGAAAATTAACCGTACTTACTGCGCAATGTAGTGAGGCTGCAGAGACCGTCTAGTAGTATACATAGGTGTTTGAGTAGAGGGTAATGACAAAAACTGACCTCCCTGCGGCACGATGGGGTTGGCGTCGGTGCGCTCGGTGTAGAGGTCGACGGTGGGCTTGAATATCATGGGCGGGGCGCCTTGCGCGGCGTGCAGCAGCATGAGCTCGAGGCGCTGCCAGTGCGCGGCGTGCGCGGCGCGCGCGGCGGGCGGCGCGGCGGCGGCCACGCGGCCGGCCGCGCCCAGCGGCGCCGGGCCCGCGCACGCCACGCGCGTCTCGCCGCGCCGCGCCAGCGGCACCGGCACCACCGGCAGCCGCTCCGAGAACTCCTCGCTGCTCTCGATCCATTGCTGCCGGACAATCGCGACTTCAGCTCTTGTCCCACTACAGCGGCTCATACTATCAACCTATGTTTTTACGTCAACCGCTCCAAGACTCACTGCTCTCTATCCATTGCTGCCGGACGATCGCAACTTGAGGACTCGCCCCATTACAACGGCTCATACTATGAACGTACGTTTTTATGATATATTATGGTTGTAGCATGAATGGATAGACTCGAACGGAGAAGGACCACGCTCTCACATCACAGACTATTAGCGTAAAATAGCAGCCTTATGCCGCTGTGATTCGTATAATGAGTGTAGAGAACCGGAGACCTCTTTTACTGAAAATGAGGCATTCCATCTTAGTTGTCAGGGATGACAACATATCTGCATTTTGATTCTTGATCGAGGTTAGATGCAGACGTCCATGGGCCACAACGAGCAGGTGAACTGTGTACATGTTTGTCACCCTTATTCTATAATATTGCAACATATCAACCTGACCACTAAAAATTACAATTTATCGATTAAACACATGCTGCTATTACGCACATAACTATGTACTGTAGCATCACGAGTGCGAGCGAGGCAGACAGACAAAAAATATGAATAGACGACGAGTAAACGCCCATTAGACGTGTAATGCGTGATTGACGATTGCATGAAATTGATTGACAAATATCTGGATATTTTGATTTTTACGTCAATCAACTATCAGTCATGAATTTTAATTGAACGTGTAATGGCATTTCGTCAATCACGCATCGTTGTTCCTAGCTTTTCTTCGAGAGTTATAGCTTTTCGCATACATGTATCTTGTTTAAGGTATGATGTTACCGAGACCATTAACTTATCAAAATAAGCCTCTTTCATACGAAAATAATTTGCATAGTCTTTATCCTCTTTTGAAACCCGTATGTCAATACGTTAATATGGGTATAGAAATCCCTTTTTAAAAGCCAGTGTTTTACCCAGCACCTTCTTTTTATATAAATATCCATTCTTTCCGTCTGAAATTTTTTGGGTTTGACTGACGATCAGTCAGAATATGAGCGTGTAATGTCGAAATTATTATATCATTCAAGTATCAATCATGATTGATCGTACTGATTGACGCTTGGCTAGGCGTGTAATGGGCGTCTAAGATGTAAAGGGGCGGAACATAGCGTACCTGGTGCGCCAGCATGTACTCGCGCAGGAAGGCGGCCTGCTGCGGCGGCGGCTGCGGCGAGGCGGGCGCGAGCGGCGCGGCCAGCCAGCGCGGCGCCGCGCCCCGCCGCAGCGCGCCCGCCAGCCGCCCCAGCGCGAACTGCACGTGGTCCGTGGCCAGCCGCCACCCGCTGCCCGTGTACACCTTCCCCATAGTAAACTTAAGTTATGCTCTATTTACGTCGCTTTTCACAATAGTCTGTTCCGAAGCTGAAAGCTTCCAAAATGAAAGTCTAGATAGAATCATCATCATCATTATCAAAGACCACTGCTGAACTCAGAAAATTATCATATTTTATTAGCTATATTTACTACGCTTGGCAGATAGGTTGGCAACCGCGGTGTTTTATTGTCTTGTTATTTGAAAGATGCTGTCGCCTCCTGGCCTGTTTCCTTCGGTTGCCTCTTATTACACCCACGGGACGATATGGGGTAGTGGTTCTTACACCGCTACTACATGGCCTGCATAAATAGAAATAGAAACTTTTTTATTCAATATAGCTTATAAATAATACTTATTGAATGTCATTCTTATGTTTAAAAAAAAGAACAGTTTACAGTCATATATATAATGTTACACAATTAACTACACAAAATAAATTAGAACTGGCTTGGTAGCGACCACCTCATTTCCAGGGGCTATTGTCATCCATAAATTCCTTAATATTATATTAACCCTTTTTATACAATCTTTCTTTAATAAAGTTTTTAAACTTGGCGGAGGACAAATTTTGTAAATTTTCTGGGATTTTGTTGTAAAATGGTATACATTGCACTCAAAAATGAATTACTGTGTGGAGTCCAATAACTGGTACTACTAGCTTGTGTTTGTTCCTAATATATACTGAGTAAATATCACTTTGTTTTTAAATTACTTATATATATATATATATATATATATATATATATATATGTTATTTTTGTCGCCAAACCACACACATGTTTTTATTGTTTTCTTGCAATCCTGTCCATTCAAAGGTTTTCTGGAAAAGATCGCTCTTAGCGATAAGATCGCCCATTGTACCACATATCTTTGCTTTTTTTCTCTTATTTTGTTCATATTTATGTTTTTTTTTTTGGCGTACAATAGTGTTATCTATCTATCTATCTATCTATTTTTCTTGTGTAAAGTCAAAGGTCAAAATGAATATATTAATTTCCTTAAATTTTTGACTTAGAAATTATTTACGTTTTAAATCATAGATTACTCTTATGGCCCTCTGCTGCGAAACAAATATAATTTTAGCGTCAGTCGCGTGCCCCACAGCAAAATACCATACGACATTATGCTATTAAAAGAAACTAGTCTAGCTGTTTCACCACTGGTAGATTTCAAATTTTTTTACAGCATATGGTGCAGAACTAAGTCTGCTTGCTAATTTAGATATATGGGACCCCTTGTATATTTTAAATTACTTGACAGCCTTTATACGTCCGACAACTGAGCACAGGCCTCATTTACATTTAAAATGGTTATGAAAAAACAAATAACAATTTAATTAGTGCCAGGGCATCGAATCCGGGTTACTCCTAAACTAAGAAATTTTCGACAAGTTCTTAACCCCTTGAGGTACCACGGCTCTATTAATATTATATTTGTAGGTCGATATCGACGACATCCGGAATAATTTATGAATAAGCTATTTTCAGAGTAGTATGTGTTACAAAGCTGAGAAAATATTCTATACATGCCCACAAGATCATAAGTATCTCACAGAAATAAAATAATAAAATATGATAAAGCAAAATAGCAAGCAACAGTGTACCTGATAAGCTTGGTGGTAGCATCTGTAGGCATGTTTCTTCTGTCCGGCTTTTGAGAATCTGTGTCCAGCGAGGACCATGTGGAAAGCGTACTTTCTGCACATGACTTTAGTGCCCGGTCCTGAGAGGAAGCAAAGAGCAGCCTGTTCTAACAGCATTGCGCTACGCAAGTCACTGTCTTCTGAAGTCATACGAATTAGTTGTTTAGCAGCTTCCCCATGGAGCCCAGAGTTTATCAGACACAAGGCTGAGAGTAAAGTAGCTCTGACAGCGTATTGCACCATTCTGAAAGTTAAATAATAATTTTGGATTCAGTTATAATAGTGGGTAAGCAAGGAAGTTTAGCCACGATATTATGCTTGCACAATAGAGGGTAGTCATTTTACAACTTTAACACTTTCACTGTCCGGTTTCCTGACACAATAATAAGATAGATCGACGGCTCCGTGGCGCAGTGGCTTTGCAATCAGTTGTTGCGCTGGGGGCCGCGGGTTCGAATCCCGCACGGAACAAGTATATTGTAATATTTGTCCTTGTGCAATTTATGTTTGTAAACTGCCTCCACGACACAGGAGAAAATCCTAGTGTGGGGGTAACGTTTTTTAAAAAAAAATATAATAGCACTACCATATGTGGCTCATGGGAATGAATGAATGAATGGGTTAACAGTGTGATTAAGAATATGCTAAAGTTTTTATTTCTTGAGAAATTTGCCCATCAAATACGTAATTTGCGTCTCTACAGCTCGCCATAACCCTATGGTGGAGGTGGATTGGCGAGCTATAGACACCAATAATAATACTTAACGTAACACAAATCAAACTAGTTAGTAAATGGTATTTATTATATAATCTTTTTTTTTTATAGAATAAGGGTGACAAGCGAGCGCACAGTCCACCTGATCGCAAGTGGTTGCTGCGGCCCATAGACGATTTAAAATGCAGATACGTTGTCAGCCGTGAGGACTACGATGGAATGCCTCATTTCCAGTAAAAAGGGTCTCCGGTTCTCTATACTCACCATACGAAACACAGGAGCATTAAGCTGCTATTTTACGCTGGTATTTTGTGAGAGCGTGGTCCTTTCCCGGTTGAGCCGACCTATTCGTGCTACAACCATAATATAGCTGCAGCTTGGCTCTACCACGTAAATGGTAAATGGATTGTAATGTTGTGTTAAAAAAGATGAGCTTGCTAACGCTACCTGTAGTTACGCACATGGTGCGTGCTATATTCATCACAACTACAAGTAGTGTACACCCGCCTTCGTGAGTTAAAACGTCTATATCCGTTCAGCATTGTAAGTATAGTCAAACCTTTCAAGTTATGTAGTTATGTCAGGTAACGAGTTTTTCGACGAGTTAACAGAAAGCGCGAGCTTATGCAAACAGTCAAAATGAGAAAAGTCGCATTTTTGGGGCACGTGCTCAGGCACGGGAGGTACGAACTCCTAAAATTCATTATGATGGGAAAAGTTGTAGGAAGAAGAGGCGTCGGTCGCAGAAAAAAGTCATGGCTATATAACATCCGGGAGTGGACGGGACTCTCGAGTGCCGCAGAACTGTTTGGCCTCGCGAAGAATAGAGTGAAGTTCACTAAGCTGACTGCCAATCTTCCCTAGTCGGAGAGGCACCAGAAGAAGAAGAAGAAGAAAAAGAAGAACGAGTTTTTAAAGGTCTGCATCTAGGAATCGTAGTTTTTGATTATAATTTAGGGCATCCATAGATCACCAGAGCTTTGTTCGTCAATCAGAAGGAAATAATTAATATATACTATCTCACTTAAGCCCTTACCTTACAGCTAGGATTATGGATGCCTAAATTTTAATTATTTATTGATTTAACATTACACACTTTATAATTTGCCACCCCGCCTACCAAGCGTGGCAACTATGACAAATATGGGTTCTTAACTATGAAACAATCAATGGGGAAGGGCTATGTTATTAGCCAGGGATTTTTGCTGTAGCAAAAAAGCTGTAATGAACAAATGAAAAATGAAATGGGAGTAGTCAATCATGCCATTCCTGTTTCTGTTAACGGATTACACATATTTGCAAAATATTTATTTCTTCTTGGTACCAGTCTGGTTTCTTCATGTTTTATTTATAGTTTGTTTATTTACGAACGTTTACGAATTAGTTTGCTTATTACAATTAATTAAGTTTGTGTAAATGGACAACTTGCCAACAATACTCGGTATGACACTGTTATATAGCAACCTCGGAAAGTACGTTGCAGGACGTAAACTACATACAGAATATATCTACCCTGCTACTGCTGAAAACAACTAAACAGTCACTACGAATATAAACCACACGGAAATAGAGATTCGGTAGCGGCCTGTAGTCAGGAAGTTGTCGTTGCTTTAGTGGTCCCTCTTCGGTCGTGTCGGATTGTCGTCCCATACTTCTATTGAGTGCAACTATGCTGGTGAACAAACTCTTGCACTATAATCCTGTACTGCGCTAGTCTTCGTTGAGACTGGCCACCGTGAAAAAATTTAATTACTATAAGACAGCATACAATTAAGTGCTACACTTGGTCCACCAATTATGACGACTTCAAAAAGAAGGACAATTCGACTGTATGTTGTTTTTTATGTGTGTTACCTCATAACTTTATTCTATGTGAACCGATTTCAATGATTCTTTCTTTATTTGAAAGTTGGTGCTTCTCTTCGTCATTCGTCATCATTACAGCCCTTCACAAGTCCACTGCTGAACATAGGCCTCCCCCAAGGAATGCCACAAAGCACGGTCCTGAACCACCTGCAGCCATCTGCTTCTTATGTGGTCCCATGTAAATTTGATCAAGGTCTGACCAATAGTTTTTGAGTTATCCTTAATAATATATATTGAAGTCGGTTGTACAAAATTTTGAATTTTTTATTATTTACCAGGTCCTGCTAAAAGATAACTGAGATCGATTGTATGTGTTTAAAATGTGAATGCATCGAAAAATGTTTGAAACCTGTTGAACCATGTCGAACCTTAGACTAACTTAACCTCTCACTTCAAGGGTACTAGAAGAGGTAAATGACAAACGTTAACTGTTAATAAGGAAACGACTGTATTAAGTTAAATGGAGCTCGAACGAAGCGTGGGACACAAAAAGTTTTGCCTGCTTCCCTCTAAAATTCAGTATGATGGCACCTGATTATGATGTAAAATTGTAGACTGTTTTAATCTGCAAATTAAATTAAATAGCTCACATGCTCACCTACAAGTATTGAGATACGTCACAATGCTCTCCTCCATATACCCATGTGTTTTTCGATTTGCTTCGCCGGCCATAAAAGCACTGATAGCAGCCATTTCAAGCGCCCCAGCGTAGCAGAGCCAAGCACTGTCCGCGTAGAACTCTCGTTTAGCTGTGTGGTACGCGTCAAATGCTCGCTGCCACTGCCCACATAAGAACCAAAGATCACCCAAACGTCGAAGCTGTAGTTCTGGACAGTCGTTTGAGTATCTGAAAAATATTAGAAATTGGTTATTTTGTTAAATACACATATACATATTAAATATCGTCATAGTGAAATACGACAGGCTCCGCAGAAGGTTTAGAAGTTTTTTGAATGATACACTGACCAATTTATTTATAATTATTGGTCAGTGTTATTTATTTTTATTGATTTATTATTATAATTATATAGAAAGAAAAATACGAATGTTCCAAAGTCAAATTTCCCTCCACTAATTTTACGATAACTTGAAATATCATGTTTCGTTGAAAAATTGATCTGCGTCGGGAACATTTTCGCGCGATGTCTTTTTACGTTTCTAAATGTCGCCTAACAAATGACATTTATGGATAAAGACCTTTCGAAGGCAACCGTGTACCACCAGTATAATAAATTTCAACACGGCCGACTAGCTTTGAGAAATAAAGACGTGTTTACAACATTAAAAGTTAAAGTTACAGCCTATACACGTCCCACTGCTGAGTACAGGCCTTCTCTTATTTCTGAGAGGGTTTTAGGGCAAAGAAATGTCTGCTGCGCTGCCCCAATACGTGTTGGCGAACTACACATGTCTTCGATATACTTTTTTTTTATTTCTCAGACATGCAGGTTTCCTCACCATGTTTTCCTTTACCGCCGAGCACGAGGTAAATCAGTACTTAAAAATTTCATTGGTGCCGGCGGGGATCAAACCCGGATCGCTCGCGTACTGTTAAATTTACCGCGAGCGCTAACCATCTGAGCTACTATGGCTCATTACATTATATGGTGATGAATCTTGGATTTGTCAATACGATCCAGAAACTAGGCGCATGTCGACGGTTTGGCTGTTTCAAAATAAACTAACGCCCGCCAAAAGGTTAAAAACATTTTGATCGCTTGTTTTTAGCATTGACGGGGTATCTGGTGTCAATTTATTTACGAAATCGAAGTAGCATCAGTGCCGAATGGTATACTCGTACTATCAAAATGCTTGCCGGAAGTGTTTACGGTAAACAATCAGCGACCGAAAACGGGACTCCGCGAGCTACTGCTTCTCAGCTCTTCGGCTTGACTACGCACTCAGCGCTCTGCGCTCGAAACGAAGAACTTCCTGCACACCGGTTAAACTTTTGGGTCACCCTCCTCACAACCCTTATTTGGCACCGAGTGACACTATAATAGAAAAACAGTTTTCTTCGCCGTAAGATGCGATAGCATCGTTCAAGCAGACAATAGAAGCGGTGTCTGAAGCATATTGGAAAAATTGTTCCGAAAATTGGTTCTGGCGCATGAAACTTTGTTTAGAAGTTAGTAGAGTTCTTTGAGATTTAAAAATAAACCGTTTAACCTCAGAACTTAAAAAGAAATTGAAGTGACAAACGAACTTAAAGTCCACCAGATGGTAAGTGACTATTGCAGCGCATGGACACCTGCAACCAACTTTAAATAAAGAAGTTCAGCTGTAAATGCGTGGTCACTTCTGAGGACAGAGATGGAATGCCTCACAGCAAGCTGTTATTATACTGGCTAGCTATACTCATTAGTCTATATAGTATGTGATGGTAATATGGTCGTCCGGTTAATATGGTCACTTTTTTAAATCTCAAAAACTACAGCTTTGTTTGCATAGGTGGTTTGGTGATACGATAGCTCTATAGCAGTCAATCAAATAATAAAGGGTCAAAAGGGCGCTACTTTATCAACGCCATTTTAGCAGTTGAAAATATAGTACAACTTTAGGTCGACTTTAGTATTGTATAGTGTAGTTAGTTTTTTATAAGTTGATTTTTCGAAGTGTTCCTAATTATTATTGTCAAAGCATGTTTGATACTTTTTTAAATTTTTGGTTATAGTAGACCGCTTTGTGTTTTTGTCACTGTCCTCTTCCTTGTTTCGGTTTTATAGGGCGGCAAAGCTTAAGGTGACCATATTACCCTCACGTACCTTAGTCTCTCTTATAGTCATCTGACTGCGACACAGTAGTGCACGCACTTCTATTTGGCGTCAGAAATAGATAACTTTTCTTTAGTTTCGCAAAAGTTTCTGAGTGGCCCATGTATAATTGCAGCAACGTAATTTAATTCGTGGGTTGGAGTGTCACAGTTAATATTAAAGAGGTCCGCTAATAATTATTAGCTTTTCAAAATCAAAAATTGATTTGCGGAAAAATGACAAGAACATGTACACTATAACAGAGTTCTAATATTGTACAGTAGGAGATTCCGCTTGCGCCGTCACACCCGTGCGGTCGTGCGCTAGCGGGGTCCGCTAGATGACCGAGCACCCGTCCCCGTACGGGAATTCCTCGGTCGGTTCAGTTTATCGATAGAACGTCAGTCCCGTCCCGTCTCCCGCAGCTAGCGCCGCCGCCCCCGTGCGGTTGTGTTAGCTGTCCACGCTCACCGTCCCCGTACGGTGAGTGCCCTCCCGCCGCCCGTGTTGGCAGACCGTGCTCGCCGTCCACGTACGGTGAGTGCATTCTCGCTCATGCGACTCCCACATCTTCACTCCTCTGGCATCGCCGCCCCCGTGCGGCTGTGTTGATTGACCCGCGCTCCCGTCCGCGACGGTATGTGCCCCACGCCCTCCTTCCCTAAGGGGGGTCGTTTCCGATGCGGCGTAGAGGCCACTCAGGCCAGAGCCAGTTCCACAGATGGTGTTTAGTGGGTAGGCACTTCTTCAAAGTGAGTCCCACATAACTACGCAGCCGTCTGCGTGGTATGCTATGAGCATTCACCATCTCCCTCACCCGCTTCCGGAGGGTAGCCTTGCATTAGGCGCAAAAAAATACAGTAGGTTGAAGCCACTTATCAACTTTTCAATGGTTCAGAGCGTTCTGATCAAATCTTTGTAATTCTCAAAAACAAATTGATAACAGTATGTTATAAATATCAAAGTAACGACATTATCCAAAAAATTTTAAGATCTAAAGCTTTGACTAAATGTTTGGCTGCGTCTGCGAGTCGCATGTTCGATTCTCGAACAGGACAAGTGTATTATTTGATGAATGGATTACTATGGAAACAAATAATTGTTTCGCTTACGGATGTTATCCATGGGCAACGCTTGTTTGTAAAACATCTCCAGGAGGCACACGACATTACAAAATGGGGATAAGATTTTTTTGAGTTAAGTGCCAAAATTAAAAAATACAGCACTTATGCAATGATCTCGGCGACTGTCTGTCTTTCTGTCACAGTTAGGTGTTTTTCCGGACACTATTTTACGAGCTAAATTATCTGTATGAAAAATTGTAATGGTACGATCAATTGTTGCCAACAATGTAATTATTTAGGTGTAGGAATGATGACAAGTGACTTTAATTATGTAAGTGTTGATTGCACGGATTTTATAATATCACCGTGTTATTTTTTTTATAGAATAAGGGTGACAAACGAGCACACAGACCACCTGATGGTAAGTGAATGCTGTGGCCCATAGACATCTACATTTATCCTAAGATTCAAAATGCAGATGCGTTGTCACCCCTGAGAACTAAGACGGGATGCCTCTTTTGCAGTAAAAAGGGTCTCCGGTTCTTTATACCTACTCACCATATTATATATAGGTATTCATTTCCAGTAGTATTTACACATTTGCCAATTACAAACCACTGCACCGTTTAAAAAATCTACTAGCGTGTTCAATTGTTATGAACAATCTAATAACTTAGGTGTAGAGATCTTGACAAGGCAAACTAATTATGTAAGTGTAGATTGTACCTACTACATGGATTTTTATAATGTACTTACATAACGGTATTATTCCCAGTAGTATTTCCACCTTTGCCAGTTGCAAACCACCGCTTAGTCGCTGACAAGAGCGATCTACTTACGCCCTTTCTATTGGCAACCTTGATAAACAAAAACAGATTTTAACATAACTACCTAGTACAGAATTTTTGATGCAAATTATCAACCAGAAGGAAGTTAGCATAGAACATTACTTTTTTTATAAATTAAACTGTATGCCAATTAATTGCTCCTTAAATGCTCCAGTAGAATCCGAAATTGCTCCACCTCTATTACTATTAGTTAATTTATAATTAATCTTAAAAAAAATAGTTATCAAAAATTTAATTTCATCATCATTCATCATCATCATCATTTATGTTTTATAACGAAATTAAATTTTCGATGGTTAATTTTTTTAAAAATTAATTATAAATTAACTAATAGCAATAGAGATGGGGCAATTTCGGATTCTTCTAGAGCATTTAAGGAGTAATTAATGGCATACAGTATAATTTAAAAAATAATGTTCTACACTAACTTCCTACTGGTAAATTATCATTTACTGGGTTATTTTTTACGATAGATCGGCGTAAATGTGAGTTGTAATATTTATTTGCCAAAAAAATATTAGAACAAAAAGTAAATAATAAACAAAGCTATCTTAGAAAATGTTTGTTTTTTTTTTTCTAAAATTTATATACACGAACATGATAATTTCAATGAAATAACTAAAATTTAAAAAATCCCCGAAATAAAAGAGCTGATGATCTTCGAATGGCTGAATCGATTTTGATAAAACATGTCTAAGAACCACCGCTAGAAAACCAGCTTTTAAAAAAACCGCACCAAAAAGGGTTCATCCCTTTCAGAGCTATGGTGCCACACAGATAGCGCTCAAACATGTAACACACCTTTTTTTGCAATGGGGGTTAATAAAATAAGATTTGTGAGAATTGAGTAATTAACCGCTCGAATTAAGCCTAGTTCGTGTCTTTCGAATTCAAGCGATTGAGCTTTTTAGGGTTCCGTAGCCAAATGGGAAAAAACGGAACCCTCATGGATTCGTCGTGTCTGTCTGTCTGTCCGTCCGTATGTCACAGCCACTTTTTTCCGAAACTATAAGAACTATGCTGTTGAAACTTGGTAAGTAGATGTATTCTGTGAACCGCATTAAGATTTTCACACAAAAATAGAAAAAAAAACAATAAATTTTGGGGGTTCCCATATTTAGAACGGAAACTCAAAAACTTTTTTCCATCAAACCCATAAGTACATGTGGGGTATCTATGGATGATATTGAGGTTTCTTATACCATTTTTTCTAAACTGAATAGTTTGCGCGAGAGACACTTCCAAAATGGTAAAATGTGTGTCCCCCCCCCCCCACCCCCGTAATATGATGTATATTACCATGTAAACTTCCACCGAAAACTGGTATGAACAAGATCTAGTAAGTAGTTTTTTTTAAACGACATAAATCGTAAATTATGTTACTTGCTGTTACGGAACCCTTCATGGGCGAGTCCGACTCGCACTTGGCCGCTTTTTTAATAAGGCTGACGTGCTAAACTTATCCACTAATCGGCAAAAGTATGTATCTCGTGTTGCGTGTAACATGGAATCATTTATGAAGTGAAGTGACTATACAAAGCAATTGATCAATTATGTAATTGTTTAGCCTTAATCTAAACATACCACTTCCGATAGTTGAGCAATTTGTTTTTCTAAGTAAGGGAGTAAGGCTTTTGATGCATACTCTTTTAAGAATTTCTTAATGGCATCAATATCACTTGTGTTTAAAGCAGCTCCATGCACTTCATTAGAATAATCGATTCCTTTTCCGGTCACATTAACACTTTCTGAACTGCCTGAAAATGAATAGGGCTGAAAAAAAGATATAACTTTTTGGAGATATACTTTATTAATAAATTATAAGGTATAGAATATTAATTTATAAAAACTGAATAATAATTCAAAGTTTAAGATAAATATTATATACAAAGAGATGCTTGTCTAGATAGGTAGTTTAATTTTAATTTTAAAATGATCCATCGTAAAATATATTTCCTCAAATGCTCTAAAACACTGACACAGGTAGACTCAGTTCAATTTTAGCAGACTTCAAAAATCATCATTAAAATTGGTTCATACATGGCGACGACGTGATATCTTCGCCAAATGTGAACCGACATTAATGAAAAAGAGGATTACCCCTGTTATTAAGTTACTTACGCTTAAAAAGCTTTCCCTTCACGTATTAGTAAAAGTCAATATTTATTTCACATAATTTACCACTTATTTATTTAATATTACAAATTAATATTACCTGTAAACTATTTGCATTATCATAAACATCATTATCAGAAGTTGTTAGTGGGTGTATGCCATCTGGTGTTGATGTTATCGTTATGTTAGGTCTTTCTTCTGCAACAAGTGGTAAAATTAATTTTTTTTTTTATAATTGACTTCAATATAAATTATTAAGGATAACTCAAAAACTACTGGTCAGACCTTGATCAAATTTATATGGAACCATATGAGAAGAAATCGGTTCACCAAGAAAAAAGTTATGAAGAAACACACATAAATAAAACATACAGTCGAATTGAGTACCTCCGCCTTTTTGTCGGTTGAAAAAAAAAGAATGCTCCATTTTCAGAACTATGGGTAGGAGTAAATTTATTTAGCTTTACTTAAATTTCATAGTAGGCATGCGTAACCCCAACTAAATGAGTGTGACCTCCAATGAATCCCAGTAATACTGAAATTTTAGCAACAAATATATCGCTTACCCAGAGGCCAAGAAATTAAATCTTTCAACATGCACTATAAAATAACAGAAGTTCTCACTCAATTATCCTATCATCTCACAATAATAAAACAGCCTATATGCCCAGCTATACCTATAGGCTGCTATTTTTTACATATTATGTATGTTTTAAAATAATCCTACAAAGTCAATAGTTCATTACGAAATTTAAAGTTAGGTTTAGCTTATTTTCATATAACAATATCACACTACATAAATGGTTATTTTGTTATATAAGTTAGCACACAAACTAAATACAAAAATCTTACCAGGTGTCATAACATTAATGGGAGTGGGAGCAACTTGCGGTTCAAATGATGTAGTAGTTGTATTCATTGGCGACGAAATTTCACTCTGAAATAATATTCATACATTAAAAATCATGTTAATATGCAGAAAAATACGATAAACTAAAATTCTAATATCATTACATTAGATTCAGGAGTTCTTGTAACAAATGGAGCCCAAAAATCAGTAAGTAACTTGGGATCACTTGAAGTTTTTGAATTTATTGTCAACATGAAACAGTTTCCTATGCCAAAAGCTTGTTTCATTGTTTCAAATAATGTCTCTGCTCTGAAATCCGAAAAATTACAATCTATAACCTTTTTAGAGAAAGAAAA
Source organism: Parnassius mnemosyne (assembly GCA_963668995.1). Classification (NCBI taxonomy): domain Eukaryota; kingdom Metazoa; phylum Arthropoda; class Insecta; order Lepidoptera; family Papilionidae; genus Parnassius; species Parnassius mnemosyne. The sequence continues at coordinate 26,247,923 of CAVLGL010000137.1, read as the reverse complement.
ATAAGTTTAGAATCCACCTTAATACATACTTTTCCTTAGACACACATGATACATCATGTAAGAGAAGATAAGATTTTAAAACCCCATTATTAAACCATTTGGGTAATTTAGGAGGGGCAATATTTTGTAATTGTGCATATTGTTGATTCAATACATTATAGGTATCTACAATATTTTCATCCAGTGTTGTGGCCACAATTAAGCAGGACAAAAAATGTTTAGTAAATTCATGATCGGAAGGAAATTGCACCTCAAGATAAGTCTCCCTCCAAGCATCAAACCAGGGTGTAAGTTGTGGAACATCAAACTTACGCCCATCTGTAAACATAGAGTAACAATTTTTAAGTCATTACAAATGTTTAAAATCTATGGTTACTTGTTGAAAATATATACTCAGGTTTTGCAACAGGTAACTCTATTTTCATTTCTTTCAGTGTGTAGTGTCTGCTTGGATCTTTTATCAGCGTATTATTCTTTAAAACTTATTTAAGTACTTTCATTACATTTCGGTAAAGTCATCATTTAAATGCAATAATATCTAAAATGATTTCTGGGTCATCACCACCTTGATCTAAAAAGTTTTATGTATACTTTTTTAAATAGGATAAGGGTGACAAGTGGGCACACAGTCCACCTGACGGTAAGGGGGGTTCCGTGGCCCATAGACATCTACATCTACTCTTGGTTGCGAATAAAATGAAGATGCGTTGTCAGCCGTGAAGACCAAGATGGAATGTCTATTTTTTAGTAAAAGGGGTCTCCTGTTCTCTACACAGCAGCATTAAGCTGCTCTTTTACGCTGGTAATCTGTGAGAGCATAGTCCTTGCCCAGTCAATCCCACCCTTTCGTGCTAAACTGTACTATTGATATAGCTGTAGCATGACTCTAATAGTAAACATGGTACCTGAGAGACATACATGCCGAGTCATTGACTGAGTAAGTTAATTACATTTTCAACACATGCTCAATAGTAAAAGAATTATTGTAAGGTAAACAATACTTCTCAGAAAAAAAATTCAAGATCAAGTAATTCGAGTGGCAACTATATCAAATGTGAGATATTTCTAGAGTTGCCATTCTAACTTCTTGATCTTAAAATATTATTTTATGAAATGAAGAATTTATAACTTTTTACATTTCTCAGTTCAGTCACTCAGAGTTACTTATATGTTTGTGAGTTATATATTTCAATAAGACTTAGGTAGAAAATGCAAAGTAAACAAATCTTGAGTTTTATAAGATTTAACATCAAAGGTGATATTAACGTGTAATAAAAAAGGTTTCATATTGTTTTTAAATTAATAATATGTAATTCTATCTCTTCATTAAATTGCAGTTTTTAAGCAGTTTTTGATTTTGAGCTCTTAGTACAAATTAATTTCTCACAAATTTATGATTGACAATGAAGGAAACAAAGCCAACTAATCACTGTAATAATTTTATGGTTATAACAAATAAGCCAAATTTTACAGGTGGCCTAGATTTTTTATTGCACACCAGTAGTATCCTTACTATTCAACTAAGTACTGTCAAACCACTCCCAGCACAGTCACTTTTTAACACTTTTAATAGAAGTTTCAATAGTGTTAGTATTCCCTTGTTTGTCATTGTATGCTAAAATGGTAAAAACTAGACATTGCTAATCTATATAATTTTAATTTATTGTATGAAGCCATACCAAACTCCAAAGTAACCGTTTTTTCATCATAGTTATGTAAAACTGCATTATTTAATTGTCTTCTAGCTTCAGTAGGTTGAAGAGGTTTCCAGTTTACATCTCTTATTATTAATTTCCAATTTTTTATAGTACAAGTGCTTCCCCCAGGCTCTCGGAATTGACCTAGAAATCAAGTAAATTAAATCAATAAAGTTATAAATAACTGGCATGTGTTGAAAAATACAATTTCTAACCTTTTTCATAATAAAATTTATTAAATATTATAACAGTCAGGAGAATAACAACCATGTATAATTGTTCTAATTGACCTTCTTGGGTCTTCCACAAGCTTTAAGGCCCTAACATTCTTTTATTTCATAGAAGGGTGGCAAGCAAGCGCACAGATCATCTGATATCAAGTAGATACTGTGACCCATTGACACCTACAAATAAATCAATGTGATTGTCACCACAGAGGATTAAGATGGATTGCCTCTTTAACAGTAAAAATGATCAGTTGTGTTGGAGTGGAATATTCTTATTTTTCTTTGCAATTAAAATTAAAAATTACTAATATTGCATTAATTATAAAATATATATGTTATAATTTTTAAACAACAAAAACAGTCAAAAGTATCTTCATTAAAGAAGTTAAGGCAAAAGTAGTTTTGACTGGAAAAATAAAGGTAAAAAGCGATTTTGACTGAAATATAATGGTTAAAAATAGTTGGTCATAACCAAGAAAAATAGTTATTATCACTTTTGACCAGGAGTATCTAGTAAAAATAAATATTATTTATAATGTTTATTGCCAATGGATTTAAGAACAAATTATGTAGTTTTTTCTTGACTAAACTATTTTTTCGCAAGCTTACATAACTGTATTACAGACATGTACTTGAACTTGTTGGAAAAAGTAACATCAGCAACATTAGATTGAGGTGCAGCTGGGATGGTCCCTAGGCCATCCATAAAGCCACAAACATCTGGTTCATCCTGCCAAACCAATCCCAATAAAGAAGATGTATTTTTGAGAGAGGAATACAGCAGGGGTGCTACTTCCTCTCTCCCTCTTCTTTTTCAAGAAATTGTATATGCCATCAAAAACATAACTTGTAAAAATACCAAATCTCGCAACTCAGTTCTTCTACCGTAAAAAGTTGTGAGATCCATGTAATACCAAGTTGGTTAATTTATTCAGTCCCTACTTAAGGGTCCTTCTGTCTTAAGTTATTACGTAATTAGCTAACCTAACAAAATCTTATAGTGACCAAATCAATACTAAAAATCTTTTATATTTTAAATAAATAGATTGACTTGGCCATCGCATGAAAATGCAGTGTATCTCTCAAATAATCCATATAATATTAAATTAGATTGTTTAGTGCGATTGCCAAGTTAATTCTTAAACTACTGGTTCAAATTAAATAAAATTTTAAACATATTGAGATTATACAATGCCCACTTGGTTACTTAAAATTCAGGCGTTTGATCCACAACAAAGTTATAGGGTTTAGAAAATGGCCTGAACTGCTTCGAGAAAAGGATGGTACGGCCATGCCGCTTTTTTGCTCGACTTGGCGGGGGCACTGTCGTGCCCCCAGATGTGGAGGTTAGGGGGGATGTACGGCAGAGGGATTACAGCCAAATATTTTTTAAAGAAATGAATATATTAGATATATTAAAATAAATAACACAAAAACATACCTTCCCATTCCATTAATGCAAAAGGTTGTAGTAGTTCAGAAAATGTCAAATTATTTTTAGATACAACATTATTTACTTTTGGACTACATAATACCGCAATAATTGGGGAAAAAGAGTTTTGAATAAAATCTTGAGCAGATTTACCCATCGTTGGAACTCTCTAATGCCAGCCTATTTGTTGTTATAAAATTAACAATCTTACAAATTCTTGTCACCAAGGGCACTATTTACATTATTTTGTTTTGCGGTATTCATATATAGATATATATTAGAGGAGTTATTTTGATATTCCAATAATCGCGCACCTATTTTCAATTTCCACTCCACTCTTGATAAATTGATAAATACTAAATTTTTGACGTAAAACGGTAAAACGTCAAATTGACAACTCAACTCATTAGAGTCTTTTTTAAACTGGCTTTACGGCTCTGGGTTCTCATTAGATATACTCTTTATTAGAACTTTAGAGTCACAGACTAATATCACCTTTTGTTTTGGTAGCAATCTATTACTCTTTGCTTGAGAACAGTGATTCCCAGCCAGTGGTCCGCGGACCACCAGTAGTCCGCAAGAGCTTAAATATGGTCCGCGAGAGACCAGCGCGGTCGCAGCCTGAAATTTTGGAGGGGGTCATTAAAATAAAATATGTCGAGTAAATCAAACTTTATTGCACAATACACGATTTTACAGCACACATGATAAAACAAATGTAGGTCTTCTATTTTTATTAGCAAAACAGGTGATTATATTTGAGACGTTTGGGACTATGAATGAATATGTAGAAGAGCTAAACCTGTCAGCCTCTCTTCTTATCTTTCCTCTCAATCAAGATTTTACATGTCTTAGCGTAAAAATGATTTCTCTAGCTTGTAGGAAGAGTTGCCAGAATTTTCAGCAGTCTTTTTTGTTATAGGATAAAGGTGACAAGCGAGCACACAGTTCAACTGATGGTAAGTCACAGAATACCAGCGTGAAGTAGAGGTTCACCTCTGCGTTTCGCTTCGTCAGTGCAGGAGGCCGGTGGCCCAATCCCCCCCCCATCATCACGGTAGCGAAATTAAACGTAAGACTACCTCAGGAGTGTACCAGAACCCCTGAAGAAACCCTCGCTGAGCATCCACGACCAAGCTAATCCACTACTGAGCGTACGTGCTCAGGCAAAATTCGTCTCGCGTCTAATACTGTTCGGGGCAAGCGGAGCAATAACACCAAGGCGGCTCCTGTCCTCATCGACCGACCCCCGACAACAGCGACTATCCCCGCGTCTACGGGTGCCTCTATAGGTCCCAGAGCGGTAATGTCGAAACAGACCGACTCATCGACTACGTCCAAATGGCTACGGATTCCATGTTACAGCAGATCCCATCCACAGAGATTGTGATCCTTGGCGATTTTAACGCCCACCACGCCTAATGGCTTTGTTCACGTTCAACCGATCATGCGGGGAGAGCTGTTTATGATATTGCTTTGGCATATGGTCTTACACAGCTACTTACTTCGCCTACGCGGATTCCAGACGTGGAGGATCATGCACCTTCCCTGTTGGACCTTCTGCTGACCTCTCATCCGGACGGATATCAGGTTTGTGTCGACGCTCCTATAGGCTCGTAGGACCATTGTCTTGTCCGGAGTGTGGTGCCACTCACACTAACGTCACGGTTGCAATCTGCAGGTTGCCGCCGTGTTTGGCACTATAGGTCGGCTGATTGGGATAGGATGCGGTCTTCTTATGCATCCTACCCTTGGGGGCGGGCTTACTACTCGCCGGAAGATCCCAGCGTTGTTATTGATTCTGTTGCTGATGTGGTACTTCAGGGTATGGAATTTTTTGTTCCATCCTCTGTGGTGCCCATCGGAAGGAGATCTCCGCCATAGTTTGGTCGCTCCTGTAAAATAGCATCACGCTATAAGCAGGAGTGCTACCGGGCCTGGGCTGACGCATCAATGTCTCGGAATGTAAACACCAGCGCTCTTAAAAAGAATCATAATTCCGCCTCCAGGTCCTTCAAAAGCGTCATTGCCAAGGCAAGGTCTGAGCACATCGGCAGAATTGGTGAGAAGCTAGTTCACCTTCCTTCGGGAACCCATGCATTCTGGTCTTTCGCTAAGGCTGTCCAAGGGAACTTCTGTCAGCCATCTCTTCCATTTCTGCACAGAGAGGACGACTCACTGGCCTATGCCGCAAAGGAGAAAGCCAATCTGTTAGGCTCTCTCTTTGCGTTCAACTCTACTCTAGATGACGGGGACAACACACCGCCGACAATTCCGCGGTATGATTGCTCCATGCCGGATGTGCGGTTTACACAGCGCTCCGTTCGCAAAGCACCCTTCTCCCTGGACGTGAGCAAATCGAGTGAGCCTGATGGAATCCCTCGTATTGTGCTGAAGACGTGTGCTCCGGAGTTGGAACCAGTTTTAACGCGTCTTTTCCGGTATTCCTACTCCCAAGGCGCAATCCAGAATTCATGGAAGACTGCTTTGGTCCACCCGATCCCTAAAAAAGGTGACCGCTCAAAACCGTCCAACTACAGGCCTATCTCCATCACCTCCTTGTTCTCCAAAAAAATGAAGTCTATTATAAATTGCCAGCTCATGAGGTACCATGAGGATCACCAGCTGATTAGTGACCACCAATACGGTTTTCGTCGGGGTCGATCAGCTGGTGATCTTCTGGTCTTTCTGACTCATAGATGGGTGGAGGCAGTAGAGTCCAAGAAGGAGGTATTGGCCATTAGTTTGGACATAGCAAAGGCCTTCGATCAGGTCTGGCACAAAGCGCTTCTTTCGAAGCCCCCTTCCTATGGGATTCCCGCAAAATTGTGCAATTTCATCACCAGTTTCCTTGCTGATCAGAGCATCAAGGTCGTAGTATATGGTGCATGCTCTGATTACAAGCCTACTAACGCTGGTTTTCCACAAGGCTGCGTGCTATCACCAACGCTGTGTCTTTTGCATATCAATGATATGTTGCAAGCTGGTAACATTCATTGCTATGCAGACGACAGCACTGGTGATACCTTATACACCGGCCGTGCCAATATATCTCGAAAAAACTTTGCCGAGTATCGGGACCAACTTGTGTCTGAAGTCGAGTCTTTGTTGAACAATGACTCGGATGGGGGGCGACTAAATCTAGTCCAGTTCAATCCCCAGAAGACACGAGTTTGCGCGTTTACCGCTAAAAAGAACCCTCAGTTTCAAGGCACTCCCCTTGCTGCCTCAGCTAGCATCGTAATCCTCGGCATCGACATATGGAATAGTGTACAGTTTCGTGACCTGGAAGGGAAGGCCAAATTGGCCTCTAAAAAGCTTGGCGTGCTCAGCAGAGCAAGGCAGTATTCCATGCCAGCACATCGTTTGCAACTTTACAAAGCGCAAGTTCGGCCTCATCTCTGACTCACTCAACTCAGACTCATTGACAGCATCCAGCGTAGAGCGGTTCGAATTGTTGACGACCGAGTTCTTTCTGATCGACTCGATACACTAGCGCTGCTTAGGGATGTTGCATCCCTTTGCATTTTCTATCGAATCTACTACGGGGAGTGCTCTGAGGAATTGTTCGGATTAATTCCAGCCGCCAAATTTCACGAAAGCACATCCCATCGAAATTCACAATACCATCCTCACCATCTGGATGCTTGGTGGTCTACGACTGTGCGTTATACTAGGAGTTTTCTTCCTCGTACACCTTCTCTGTGGAATTGTTTACCACCGGCGACTTTTCCGGACCGATACGACTTAGGGACCTTCAAGAAAAGAGCTTCCACCTTTCTAAAAGTCCGCCAACGCATCCGCAATGCCCCTGGTGTTGCGGTTGTTCATGGGCGGCGGTAGTCACTTACCATAAGGTGAGCCGCATGTTCGTTTGCCCCATCTTCTATATAAAAAAGTGGTTGCTGTGGCCTATAGACATCACCTCTTTCCTCATTTGCGAATAAAATGCAGTTACATTGTCGGCCGTGAGGTCTAAGATGTAATGCCTCTTTTCCAGTAAAAAGGGTATCCGGTTCTCTACACTGACCAAACTAAACACAGCAGCATTAAGCTGTTATTTTACGCTAGTATCTGTGAGAGCGTGATCCTACCCGGGTCGAGCCGACCCAATCGTGCTACAAATATACTATTAATATGTATGTATTAGTATGTGTAGCATGGCTCAACCACGTATAATTTTTATATTTATATTTGGGTAGAGATCATCGTCGTAAACTTCAAACCACACACTTTGGAAATTTTGTGTCAGTATTTTCTTTGAGCTCTCGTATCCACTTTATACTCTGTAATGAGAATGCTTGCAGAAACACTCAATAAATGGGAATAACATTATGATACTTTCTTCCCATTAAGAAGATCTTCTATATATTTAAATAGAACTAATTTTACGGATTTTATCGTGTATATTAACTTATTTTATATTCCCGACGTTTCGGGCACTTTTCAGCACCCATGCTCACGGGGGGGGGGGGGGACTGAGGTGTATGACGTCCCAATGTCATAGTTAACCACGTCTACCTTCTGGTTAAAAATTATTAATTTTTGTTCCGATCTACGCAGTATGAACTTACAGTATCTTGAAGTCTTGCAGTATTATGCTTGGGTTGGGATTTAATTTTATTAATTATGGGATCCCAAGCAGATGGTAGCACCCAGCCATCTTCTCTATTGAAATTAGGATGTTTTTTGATTTCAATAGCCTCGCGAATCATCCTGGGAAGGAATCGGTGTTCTTGAGCGAGGATTTGTAATCTATCAAATCTAATGTAGTGACGGGGGCGATCCTGTACGTGTTCACAGACTGCAGACTTCCCAGAGCGTTGATTCTTCACATGAGCTATGTGTTCTTTAACGCGGGTTTTTATGGATCTTTTAGTTTGTCCTGTATAAGAGATAAGAGATATTCTATATATTCAGATTTTGGGATAAAAATGCCTAATCCAAACAGGTTTTTCGTATCCACAGAAAGTCGGTCCTGTAAGTTAGTCATTATGCTATCAGTGGTATATAAACAGTCCTCCGAAAATATTCCTCGTTATTTCCTTGATAATTATCGCGAAGAGTTTGCCAATTTTGCAATTTGACGTGTACGATTTGGGGGAGGGGGGGGGGGGGGTCATGTCCCTTGTGACTTATTTTATATATTTTAGATTTAAATATTTTACCACGTCGCTATCCAAATCGCAATTTGTTTACCAAACATGTATGAATACTTTTACAATAAATACACAAATATTACTGTGAATGTATTTTTCCTTTTAATTTATTGTATAATTATGTTAAAATTGTGATTAAAACTTATTGTTTAATTAACATTTTTCACCTTGTGGTCCCTGCTAATAACAAAGAAATCAAAGTGGTTCCTTGTAAAAAAAAGGTTGGGAAACCCTGCTTTAGAGTAGAACCACATACTAATCATAGACTTAGAATATTATACTGGCGTATGAGTACTATCCCATAGATAGAATATACATCCTAAGTTTATGGTAAGAACATAATTATTATATTCGGACATTCACACAAGGTTCACTACAGCACATCCTAATCCATCACAAGCTGAACATAGGCCTCCCCAATAGATTGTCACAAAGTAAGATCTAGTGCCACCTACATCTATCTAGTGGCTGGTTTTTTTTCGACATTGTCATCTCACAGCGACCGTTTTTGCAACCCCTATCGAATCACGCAGCCTTCCACTAGCTCTAAGCTCATCAAGTTAGTCCTAACAGTGTATGTAGGCGAAAGAGGAACATCCGAAATGCACTCATGATGGATGGCGTAAATATGCGTGCGTTACAACATGAGGTACCAGAAAATATAATGAACAGATCTTTTCAGATGATGTTAATTTCAAAAAATCCTCCATACAACAACGGTTGCCACGTTACCACCGATACGACGCTTCGCTAGAGTAAAATCTTACTCCTTATAACATCAACTATTTGCTAGTGTGTATAAATATTGACAAATATTGACATTAATATTTATACGATACTAAAACGTCACTCAATTGTTTTGCCTTCCCGGAATCCCTTCACTAACACTTAAACTTTATGGTATGGTATTAAAGTTCAAATTGACTTTTAAGTATTATTACGAATCTTTTGTATGAGAATATAGAAAGTGTTGTTTTTAGACTTTTTCAGGAATTTTTTAAATTTTTCTCTCCGTAAGAACCATCTTCGTACTTCAAGGAATATTATAAAAAAAGAATTAGCGAAATCGGTTCAGCTGTATATATATATCATTGGAGGGGTTCCGGGAAGGGAAAACAATTGAGTGACGTTAGTGTCGTATAAATATTAATGTCATTGTTTGTCAATATTTATAAGATGGTAACATAACTCAAAAACAAAATTAGGGTTCCGCGCAAAAAAATTGATATCCATGAAATCGTAGTAAATTCCACGCGGGCGAAGTCGCGGGGCACAGCTAGTATAATATAAAAATGGATCGCTGAAATGTGTTGCTAAGCGCAAATCTTAAGAACAGCTGAACCGATTTCGCTAATTCTTCTTTTATAATATTCCTTGAAGTACGAAGATGGTTCTTACATAAAGAAAAATTTAAAAAATTGCCTGAAAAAGTCTAAAAACAAAACTTTTCTATATTCTCATACAAAAGATTCGTAATAATACTTAAGAGTCAATTTGAACTTTAATACCATACCATAAAGTTTTAAGTGTTAGTGAAGGGATTCCGGGAAGGCAAAACAATTGAGTGACGTTTTAGTATCGTATAAATATTATTGTCAATATTTATACACACTAGCATATAGTTGATGTTATAAGGAGTAACTTGGGCTGCTTTTATTTTAGGGTTCCGCGAGAAATAACTCTACGCAGGTGAAGTCGCGGGGAACAGCTAGTATATATATACTAGCTGCTAGTGCGGGGAACAGCTTATAAGTTGTTGTTATAAACCCATTGGTTCTTTCACTGAGTCAAGGATCTGTTGTGTTTGCAAGCTAATTCTGTCCTGAGCGTTAATCCTACACAAACTAGCCCTTGCTTCCTTGTCTACACATAGCTCAAGGGGCGTTAAACATATTACACAACTGAATTAACAGAAGTTCCAGGTCTCCATAGGTTTACCTCTGCGGTGCGGTTGTAATGTAAGGGCATAATAGCTAAAGCTTCGTTCCATTATTTATTATCTACATCTACATCTACACTAATATTATAAAGAGGAAAGATTTGTTTGTTTGTTTGAATTGAATAGGCTCCGAAAGTACTGGACCGATTTGAAAAATTCTTTCACCATTAGAATCCTACATTATCCCTGATGAACATAAGCTATATAATATTTTCAAAAAAGTTAGGGATCCGTAGGAAAACTTCGTTAATGTAACCCAAGGTGTAAAAAAAATACCAAAAAGAATCCTTATATCGCGTATTAGAGCAAAGTATGTACTTCAGTTTTATAGAGGATATCAATATCTACAAAAAAACCTGCGATACTATTTGTTTAACCTTTACAGTTATGTCACAATAACTACTTTTTCATGTTAAAATATGAAATAGTAACGCCGGTACAAACTAGGCCACATTATTCGTATCAGTACCTGTACCATGCTAACCACCATTTATGTTAACCATGTAATTTTAGTAACATTTTCACTTTTTAAATCTATGTTAATTCAGCAACCGTCCGTCGTGATGTCTCTCTCGAAGTTAGCATGTCGCAAGGCGTAGACGCGTGATATACGCGGGTGATACCGCGGGTCACAGCTAGTATTATATAACTTTCTTCGATGTCAGATTAAGCTTATCAGTAGTCTAAAGGATTTGGGTAAAGCAATCCTTTATGTATTCTCAAGCATAAGTTGTTGTGAAGATTTTCACCTAATATAGAAAAAGGATTATTACCTCACTGTAATTGAATGGGGAGTATCTCATTTAGACAGATTGTTTCAAACGGTTTAAAGGAGACAAAGAGATTTAAATATATAGGTATACTATAGAGCGGACATTATAAACATTTGCATACAAAAAGTTGAGCTCGAACGTGTGTAACGCTCTCTAGCTAAACATAGCAAAACTACGCTGAATATTTATTAGGAAAACATTTCAGCTATTCCCCAGTAGGTGACGATAACAAATGTAAGGTAAAAACCCGTTTTAGGAATGTTACCGTTTCGACATCAAAGTATCGATAATGTTGTTGAAGGTTACTTAGTTTGTAATGTTTTACGATGTAGTAATAGGAACTATGCATGCTTTTTTATTGTACAAATCTATTTATTATGACTCCTATCACACCAAAAAAATCATATAAACTTTTTAAGTCATGAATGAAATGAAACGTTATGAAATAAAAAATTTAACTTCAAATAATTAAGAATTAATTAAAACAGCAGTCACATTGGTGGCATCTTGGATGACGTCACTAGGTCCTAGTAATTCTTAATTAACCTAATTATTGCTTAGTTATTTTATAATTGTTTATAAAATAACTAAGACAAGATTAGACGCTATAATAATAGCAAATGATTGGTCTGTCGGCCTCGAAGGCATATCGCCATAGACTAATACTGGATATAATAATATAATACTGGAGACATATCGCAAAATGACAAATCTAATAAGAGAGCGCCTCCATGTTTTCCAAATTCGTTTCTTTTACAAAAATACACTTTAAATTTAACGTATTTTAGGAAAGCACTGAATTTAAGTCGTTACACGATAAATTATTTCTCAAGTTTGCGCGTTTACGGCTAAAAAGAACACCTTTGTCGTATCTCCTCAATCTCAGAGCACTTCCTTTGTTGCCTCATCCAAAAGCAAAATCTTCGGCGTCGACATATCGAATGACCTGCAGTAGCATGTTCACTTGGAAGAGAAAGCTAAATTGGCTTTTAAAAAGCTTGGCATTTCATGTTTGCACACCGTATGCCACTTTACAAGCGCAGGTTCGGCCTCACGTGGAATATTGTTCTCATCTCTGTGCCGAGGCTCCCCAGGGCGAGCTCCTTCCACTTGACCGCATAGAGAAAGAGCGGCTCGACGGCGACGACCGAGTTGTCTTTGATTATTTCGATTCACTGGCGCTACGTAGAGATGTTGCATCCCTTTGCATTTTCTATCGTATTTACCACGGGGAGTGCTCTGATTAATTCCAGCCACCAAAATTCACCAATACACATCGTGACAAAACTTATGTTACCATCCACATTATTTGGATGCTTTGCGGTCTACGGATGCGGGCGCTTATTGCAATGATGATAAATATTCTAGAACAATCTACCAGAAATAAAATTTAAAAATTATGGGGTAAATATACATTATACTTGTATCAGTTTTTTCTACATATCGGGACTACAATACCTTAATGCACTATCGGGCGTAGCTTTTTTAAAAATATTTTATTTTTTAATTTAGGAAAGGAATGCGTTTCGAGCTTTTGATGATGTCACTAAGACTAAATGACACAAAATCGAAATATATCCTGTAGTACATAAGTAAGAGGTGACTCTCCGCTAGGAGTAAAAGTATTCTGTAGAGGTGACTATTTTGTTGCTGATGTTCGGTCTATTATTACTACTACTGACTTTGAAAAAAGACAACAGACCATTGTACCATATTTGGCCTTAGTATTTCTTTAATTGAGTTAGAAGTAAAATTACACAGTAAATTAAGAAACTACACGTGTCACACACGGAGGAAACAAATTTCATAAACGGCTCATTCATTGGAAAAACGCTGGCTTATTATGTTCTGCCTTTGTAATTACAATTGTGATAGTGTAATACAAGATGTGAGCACGGACGAAAAATCAGCAGGTGTAAGGAAATAAATAAAAATGTTATAAAGATCATGTTGCTTATATTTAATGAAAAATCTTTTACAAAATTGAGATATTCCTAATTTTGATTGAATAGAAATAATAATTTCATTATTAAGAAAATATTCGTAAATGCATTACTTACATACATAAAAATATTAATAAATTTCAAATAAACTTGAAAATAAAAAATTTATCAGATTTAAAACAATAATTGTCAAAAATCACATGCTAATACTAGATGTATTATTAATACAGACTAAAATTACAATATTAACCTATACAATGCACCTCATTTTTAACAAATTTTGCGGTGGAATGTTTTTGGAAAGACGATACAAAACCAAGTTTAATTAATCAGTGCGTAAAATTTTAAAGGCCGTTTAGTGCTTGAAGATTCAGAATGAACAAGACAATTTCCTATAAATAAACAGCAATATTTCTGTTGTTCTTTAGCAATTGTTTTGAGGACCAATAAAAGTAAACCTGACAAACTGATTTTTTTGTATTAATACTTTTCTGAAATAAAGAAGCCGCCTTTAGCCTTTTTATTGTTATATTTGTTTAATGAACTCGTGTATATTTTATGACACAATACTGCCAATGGCATATTTATTAATCCATAGAATGGTGTAAAAATACATCAGGTTTGTTGCAGAATTTTAAAAAAAATCTATTCGAATTAAGTTAGCTAGGTCAGCAATAATTTTCAGAATAAAAAAATGAAAATATATGTACACTAAAAATATTTTTTGTTTACATGTCATACATAGAGCGTATAGGTACTATTCGAAATTCGAGTTGAACATATTGATGTTGAGGTCTTCAAAGGTGGCTTGTGCGCCTTGGTCGAGGATCTGCAGCATGTCCGAGAGCTCGTGCGGGGCGTGCGCGGCCTCGCCGGCGCCCGCCACGCCCGCCACCGCCACGCCCGCGCCGCCCTGCCACGACCACATGCCTGCAACCACACCATCACCCTCTACAAACAAATGCAAATGCAAATACATTACAAAATAATATTTTTATTCTTTTTGTTCAGACAATGATACATGACAAAGAGCACACACTAAACGTCAAAAATTTGGTACCATTTCTGTCGATTAAAATTCGCAAAAAAATGTCTGCTTTGTGTTAATATAATTTTACATGGGTGATCTAAATTTTAATTAATTTTAACTGTGTTTAAAGAATATTCACTATCTTATATCATTCCGTGGGTGTCGTGAGAGACGACAGAAAGAAAATGAAACAGGAAATAGGCAGCAGCATCTCCCTGATTACAACTCAAAATTATATAAAATCCCAAGCCTATCTCACTCCGCGCTTCGGGCATGAAAATATACCTACGCTGCGCGGCCGCCTACATGAGGTTAATTCCGAGAGGTTGTCACGCGTCCGCTCGAGCTGACGCGCCCCTTACGTTAACATAAAAATTATTTTTCTCTAATAAGTATTTAGGCACTTTTGATATTTACTTTATTAAAGTATGGCCTCTGAAAAAGCCAAAAGGTACTGCATAGTATACGGGTGCTTAAATAACAATAGGAATGTCGAATTTTCTAGGATACCGAAAAGTAATATATTATTATTTATAGGTAGAACTAGATAATTAGGTACTTAGTTACTGACGCCATAATTACAGATTTATTATCTGATTAGTGACCCGACCTTCCCCACATTGAACAATAAAGTTTTTATTATCAGCAAATTAATGAATCCGTGGTGCAATAGCTTAGCAATGAGTTGCAACGCTGGGGCCGCGAGTTCGAATCCCGCACGGAATAAATATTTGTATGGCCTACAAATAATTGTTCTGGGTTTAGATATTTGTCATTGTGCAATTTATATTTGTTAATTGCCTCCATCATACAGGAGAAAATCCTAGTGCGGGGGTAACGGTTTTTTAACAAAAAAAAAAAGAAATATCAATACATTGCATAACACCTCGGTGTATTCTACTAAATACCAACTAATATCAAATGATTCAATTTGTTTTCTCACAACACCTAACCCTACAGTAGGGGCGGCCTTAACAAAGGCGCGTAATGGGCTAAATGATATAGACACTTGCACGCGGATGTAAGATGCATTTTGAACTAATAAGCACGCCACAAAATTTTTTGTCGATGAAATAAACGGTAGGCTAATTTCACGAAGGTCACTTTCGAGGCGTGCAAAGTATTATGAACATTTGGTACGTTGTAACTAAGTTTAAACTAGCAAGTTTGCTATCAGAGAGTTATGGCGTCACTTAAATGTAATTAATACAATACATTTATACAGGGCCATTTTTCAAAGAGTAATCAAATTTAAGTTCAAATATATAAATAATGATATACCGTTATTGCAGTTTTTGAAAATACGAGTAAATAAGCCTTCTAACCTTATTTGAAATTATCCTAA
The DNA here is from genome assembly GCA_963668995.1 of Parnassius mnemosyne. Lineage (NCBI taxonomy): Eukaryota > Metazoa > Arthropoda > Insecta > Lepidoptera > Papilionidae > Parnassius > Parnassius mnemosyne. The sequence goes on along the minus strand of CAVLGL010000137.1, from coordinate 26,232,378 downwards.
ATTGAATGTGATTTATGGGCAACAACATTTTAGCCTGCCGATCGATCCTTACGAATGTGTTCGTGTGCAGTAAAATCAGTCAAAATAATGAATTGCCACGCATTCTGAATTTGAAAGATAAAAAGGACAGAATTATTGAGATTTTTTAATTAATTTTTCTTCACCATTTGTCTATATCACTCGTTCTGAACCTTCTCTGCAAATTTGGCCAGTTATTGCAAAATAACCCTGTTTATATTGTTTTAATATAGCTTGTGTAAAACAAATAGAGCTTACCGTGCGAGGGGTGCGAGGGGTGCGTGGGGTGCGTAGGGTGCGTGGGGTGCGCGGGGTGCGCGTGGTGGTTGTGGTGGTGGTAGTGCGCGGCGGGCGGCAGGTAGGCGGGCGCGGGCGCGGGCGGCGAGCGCGCCGGGCTGGCGCCGCTGCTCGCGCCCGCGCCGCCCCCCGCGCCGCCGCCCGCCCCGCTCGCGCCGCCGCCCGCCTCGCTGTACGCGTAGCTCTCCCCGCTCGCGCCACCGCTCTGGTATACAACATTACTTGTATTAATTCCAACTTAAAGCATATTAATAACTAGCGAGCCGCCCTGGCTTCGCCTGGATTGGATCTATTAATGTGGCGTTATTTAGATTTGAGATAATCATCAAAGAACATTTATTTCAACGACCAAGATCAATCTTGGCATTGCTTTGCTTGTCAAGTTTAAACACAATCGGTTCAGCTATTCCAAGATTGGTCCAGACAGACAAACAGACAGAGACGGGCTACTCATCAGTATGGTTGAACAGATTGTAATGAATTGAAAATATTTTATCCGAGAAACTTATTAATTGTGAATTAAAAAATTGATAATATATATGGTATTTGATGATGACACAATAATAAATTCCAACCAGACGAAACCGGGACGAGTCGTCACTTAGTAATAAATTTTTTATATCCAAGACACAATAATCGATGTGTCACGTTCGTCAAAAATTTCGTTCTATTTTATTATAATATGAGTCTATAATGATCAAAATAATTTTTAAACTGAAGACGTAATTTACAATGTGCAGCAAATACGCTGTGTGAATTATTGAGAAACTAGCTCTAAAAACGTTTTTTTCTTTACCAGTCAGATAAAACCTAGTGCTCTTTGCCAAGTTTCTTTATTGCCAAAGATTCCGCCTGGGATGGACAACCTGCCTATTTCAGTCGCCAATCAACACTATATCCCATTTATTTTCCAATTAGCAGGATACTGGACTATTATTATTATAACAGGATGTGAGTCATTCTATTAGAAACCTCAGATGTGATAACACATCTGTAGTCTTGTTTGTTTAAAGTTGATGGCAAACATCTAAGGGCTACAACAACTACTTAACCACCAGGTGAACTTAGCTTGTAATGCCTCGTTTCCAATGAAAAAGGTCTCCGGGTCTCTACACTCACCATACAAACACGGCAGCTTTTTGAGCTGCTATTTTACGTTGGTATTCTGTGAGGGCGTGATCCTTTCCCGGTCGAGCCGACCCAATCGTGCTACAACCATAATTTAGCTTCAGCACGGTTCTAACACATAAAAAATTGAAGTAAGTATCAAACAAATGAGTAGAGATGTTATTTGTACGGTTGTGTGCAGGGGGCAAGGTGTAAGGTAGTGCATATGAGCCTCGTATTAGTATAGGCAGTGCGGTGTGTGCAGGGACAAGGTATAAGGCAGGGCATGAGCCTCGTATTAGTATAAGCAGTGTGGTGTGTGCAGGGGGCAAGGTGCATGAGCCTCGTATTAGTATAGGCAGTGTGCTGTGTGCAGGGGTAAGGTGTAAGGTAGGGCATGAGCCTCGTATTAGTATAGGCAGTGTGGTGTGTGCAGGGGGCAAGGTGCATGAGCCTCGTATTAGTATAGGCAGTGTGCTGTGTGCAGGGGTAAGGTGTAAGGTAGGGCATGAGCCTCGTATTAGTATAGGCAGTGTGGTGTGTGCAGGGGGCAAGGTGCATGAGCCTCGTATTAGTATAGGCAGTGTGCTGTGTGCAGGGGTAAGGTGTAAGGTAGGGCATGAGCCTCGTATTAGTATAGGCAGTGTGGTGTGTGCAGGGGGCAAGGTGCATGAGCCTCGTATTAGTATAGGCAGTGTGCTGTGTGCAGGGGTAAGGTGTAAGGTAGGGCATGAGCCTCGTATTAGTATAGGCAGTGTGGTGTGTGCAGGGGGCAAGGTGCATGAGCCTCGTATTAGTATAGGCAGTGTGGTGTGTGCAGGGGCAAGGTGTAAGGTAGGGCATGAGCCTCGTATTAGTATAGGCAGTGTGCTGTGTGCAGGGGCAAGGTGTAAGGTAGGGCATGAGCCTTGTATTAGTATAGGCAGTGTGGTGTGTGCAGGGGGCAAGGTGCATGAGCCTCGTATTAGTATAGGCAGTGTGGTGTGTGCAGGGGCAAGGTGTAAGGTAGGGCATGAGCCTCGTATTAGTATAGACAGTGTGCTGTGTGCAGGGGCAAGGTGTAAGGTAGGGCATGAGCCTCGTATTAGTATAGGCAGTGTGGTGTGTGCAGGGGGCAAGGTGCATGAGCCTCGTATTAGTATAGGCAGTGTGGTGTGTGCAGGGGCAAGGTGTAAGGTAGGGCATGAGCCTCGTATTAGTATAGGCAGTGTGCTGTGTGCAGGGGCAAGGTGTAAGGTAGGGCATGAGCCTTGTATTAGTATAGGCAGTGTGGTGTGTGGTGTGTGCAGGGGCAAGGTGTAAGGTAGGGCATGAGCCTCGTATTAGTATAGGCTGTGTGGTGTGTGCAGGGGCAAGGTGTAAGGTAGGGCATGAGCCTTGTATTAGTATAGGCAGTGTGGTGTGTGGTGTGTGCAGGGGCAAGGTGTAAGGTAGGGCATGAGCCTCGTATTAGTATAGGCAGTGTGGTGTGTGCTGGGGCAAGGTGTAAGGTAGGGCATGAGCCTCGTATTAGTATAGGCAGTGTGCTGTGTGTAGGGGGCAAGGTGCATGAGACTAGTATTAGTATAGGCAGTGTGCTGTGTGCAGGGGTAAGGTGTAAGGTAGGGCATGAGCCTTGTATTAGTATAGGCAGTGTGGTGTGTGGTGTGTGCAGGGGCAAGGTGTAAGGTAGGGCATGAGCCTCGTATTAGTATAGGCAGTGTGGTGTGTGCAGGGGCAAGGTGTAAGGTAGGGCATGAGCCTTGTATTAGTATAGGCAGTGTGGTGTGTGGTGTGTGCAGGGGCAAGGTGTAAGGTAGGGCATGAGCCTCGTATTAGTATAGGCAGTGTGGTGTGTGCTGGGGCAAGGTGTAAGGTAGGGCATGAGCCTCGTATTAGTATAGGCAGTGTGGTGTGTGCTGGGGCAAGGTGTAAGGTAGGGCATGAGCCTCGTATTAGTATAGGCAGTGTGCTGTGTGTAGGGGCAAGGTGTAAGGTAGGGCATGAGCCTTGTATTAGTATAGGCAGTGTGGTGTGTGGTGTGTGCAGGGGCAAGGTGTAAGGTAGGGCATGAGCCTCGTATTAGTATAGGCAGTGTGGTGTGTGCTGGGGCAAGGTGTAAGGTAGGGCATGAGCCTCGTATTAGTATAGGCAGTGTGGTGTGTGCTGGGGCAAGGTGTAAGGTAGGGCATGAGCCTCGTATTAGTATAGGCAGTGTGCTGTGTGTAGGGGGCAAGGTGCATGAGACTAGTATTAGTATAGGCAGTGTGGTGTGTGCAGGGGGCAAGATGCATGAGCCTCGTATTAGTATAGGCAGTGTGCTGTGTGCAGGGGCAAGGTGTAAGGTAGGGCATGAGCCTTGTACTAGTATAGACAGTGTGGTGTGTGGTGTGTGCAGCGGACAAGGCAAGGTAGTTACGGGTCGCAGCGTGGTCCAGGTGGTGTGCGGCGGCGTGTTGGCGGGGCGGTGCGGCGAGTAGTCGGGCGCGTAGTGCGCGTAGGCCGCAGCGGCCGGCCCCACGCCCACGCCCACGCCGCCCACCTCGCCCGGCGACCGCGCGCCCACTCCGCCCGCTGCACACCGCACCCGCAACCACATTACATTATGATACTTACATCTCTAATATTATATAAATATACATAAGGAATTTCTGTAAATACCACGAACAGACACAAGCTAGTTGTTCACGCCCTGAGTTGCCCCGACAAAAGTCGACTGGGCTAGGGCCCATAGTAGCCTCCTCGACGGGCAACAGAGGACGGGGCCCAAATGGCCTATGGACAATTATTCTACACAATAGATATAAGACTAGGTAATTAATACGAACTTACCGGGTTCCGAATCGAGAACCGACCCCAAGGCACGGTCAGGCGTTAAGTATGTGCTTGTAAGTAGTGTGTAGTAGTGTGTATATGTGTGATCTGACGGCCCGATTTAATCGGACAGAAGATCCACAGGAGCTGCGGTTCTTCCAATGTGCGCTCCCTCCAGTCGTAGTTCACCAATTGACTTTTGCCTTCATTTCACTAGCAACAAATTATTTCTAGAAACCGAACGCGCCCTTCTGTCGGGTCACAAAGTTCAGCGTTCCACACAACAAACTAAATTCTTTCGTACGATATTAAAATACCACGCCCGCAATCAGAACTCAAAATCCGCCTCGTTGACACGTAAAACAAACGAAAATAGTCAACACACAAAAGGGCACTTAACGCGACGTTACCATTCAACATTAACTTCCAAAAACAGTTAACCGGGCCACGCCCTCGAAATGGAATGCGATTGTCAAATTCCAGGCCGCCTTTCAACTGGGCGCGCGCGCACGAGACCGCGTCACACAAGCAAATTAAATATTGCAAAACGCACTTCAAGATGCAATCACTATACAAATTGACGTAAATTACTTGCAAACGAAGTTACTTTAATCACTCAAATTCCATACAAGCCTCTTGTCACGAAACGTACAAATTAGACAAACCAATTCGAGGCGGTCTACACGAAACCCAAATATTCAATAGTAAATTAGACGCGCACAATTACTCAAATTCTAGACCACCAAAACCAAAAACTGGCCGCGCGCAACCGATCCAGCGGTCGCAAATAATACAACTAGTCGACAGAGCCACTGCGGTCAAGCTACTACTCTCGGCTCACCCGACCGAACGCCGATAAGCGGCACACCGCCCCCCACCCCGGCGGCGGCGCTCACGTCACCTCACACCATCGGGCGATGCGCCGAGTCACGCTATTGGATGCAACTTCGAATGCCTATATTTGGCCTAAACACTAGTAGTACCAGTTACTCGACTCAACAGACTAAGTAATTAATTCTTGGGGCGATGTATACGATTTTACAACGAATCCCAGAAAATTAAAAGGGTTATAACAATATTAAGGAATTAATGGATGATAATAAACTCTAGGAATGGAGGTGAACGCTACCAAGTTATTAGTGTTATTTGTGTAGTTAGCAATCACATGATTGCAAACTACTTTTTTCAACAAAAAAATCTCCCGTAGGTAGGTTTCTTGCTGGTTCTATCCAGGACAGAGGTATGTTTCGAACAAGTGGTAAATTAAAGTGATTTTCAATAAGTATTATTTATAATCTCTATTAATCCGTATCACAGTGACTTAGCAATGAGTTACAGCACTGAACGCCGCGAGTTCGGATCCCGCACGGAAGAAGTATTTGTCTGGATGTATGTTCTTCTGCAATTTATCTATGTAAACTGCCTCCAAGATACAGGAGCAAATCCTAGTGTGGAAGTAATTAAAAAAAATAATCCGTTGGGCTCTATCAGTTTACTCTGGTTCTGACGTGAATACCATTGTTACATATTCTATCATACAAAAAGACTCCGCGCATAGCCCTCTCCATCGTTTACAGTTCCATTTTATATCATCACTGGCAACATGCACTGGTGCAGAAGATGCCCAGCCACTTGGGTCCTATCCTTTTAGAAGTTGAAATTACTTAACCAGACAATTTATTCTATATGAACGAACATATTTGTTAACAATTTTCAATGAAGTGTTCACAACAACTATCTACATAGGTGTAATATGAACATTACATATATCTATAAGCCAAAGTGGAAATAGGCCGGTTATATATACGTGATGTACGATATGGAGCAATATAATATTTTTATTTAAAAATCCTCTTAACATTTAATTTACTAATTTAAACTACTGTTAATGTCCAGCAGTGGGAAACATTTTGTGCTAATGGCAATTTAAAAATTATCACAAGCTAGTTCAGATTATACTCATTGTTATAATTGAAGTTAGATATTACATTCACAATTAGCTGATTTAAAAATGTAGTAAATAAAAAAAAAATAAAGAAGCAAAAAATTTTATATTTTGGTATTCTTCCGTCATAAGTAAAACAACACAGGCAACCACAGGCATACCTGTATCTTTTTAAAATAGACTTTTGTAAATCATCGGAAAACGCAAATCTTCTAGTTAAGTTATTAGGATAAAAAGTATTTTTTTTTTATGGGATAGGGTGACAAACGAGCACACAGTCCACCAGATGGTAAGTGGTTGCTGCGGCCCATAGACATCTACATTTATCCTCGTTTGCGAATCAAAATGCAGACGCGTTGTCACCCGTGAGGACTAAGATGGAATGCCTCTTTTCCAGTAAAAAGGGTCTCCGGTTCTCTATACTCACCATACGAAACACAGCAGTGTTAAGTTGCTATTTTACGCTGGTATTCTGTGAGAGCGTGGTCCTTCCCCGGTCGAGCCGACCCATTCGTGCTACAACTATACTACTATCTACTAATATAGCTGCAGCATGGCTCTACCACGTTTAATTTTATTTATTGTATTTGAAAACAAAATATAGATAACAATATGTATTGAATATATTAAGTAAAAAAAACCTTTACAGATTACAATTTATGCAAAATATTTGTTTTGTATTCATCGATGTTAACAGTAACAATATAAATTATGTGTTAGCTTGACACATAATAGACAGTTACAGATACCTAAGTTATGTTGATTTTCTCTGCTTTGACAGCAGATTTAAAATGGCGTTAGTTGTGCACAAAATATTATACTACCATTTGTATACCCCCTTTAATGGCTTCGCATAAGAATATAATATGTTAACGCACCCCTTTTTACTTACGACGGCAGTTTGAGTATTAACATAAATAAGCAGTGAAACAAAGGTATCTAAGAAAGATATTGGTGAACCTGGCGGTGCGTGGTGCTGCTGGTGCATGGCGGGCGCCGGCGCCTGGTACACGTCGCGCTGGCGCAGGTGGTAGTCGTAGCTCTCCTCGCCCACCGGCTCCCCGCCCGCGCTGCCCAGCGACCGACTGCAATCATACATTATTAAATGTCGTTACGGCACTTATGAGTTATTTTTAAATATCTTTACAGGACTTATGGGAATCCTCCCACGGTTATTCATAACAATAGCAGTAGCTAATTATTTTTCAACCTATAGCACTGTCACACATAGTGCACAAAATATATATTTTATTGATAAGTATTGAAAGATACCACTTTATGACCTTATACCTCTCAGTCTCAGTCAGATATAATATTATTTAAAAACAGATTTAATATTTTCGTAAATGTTACCTACACCACACTAATCACATTACAGGATTTTCTCCTAATTTGTATAGACAAATTGACGAAGCAATCATTATTATGCAAAGATAACACCTCTGCGTAGTGGCGACAGGGTGATGATGAAACATGAGATGGACAGCAGCATCTCCCTGATAATAACTCAATATTAAAAATTTGTAGTTGCCAATCCGCCTGCTAAGCTTGCACTACTGAGTCATCATTATCGGAAAATACAAAACATATGTATTTCAAACGTAACTCATAAATACAGACTAACACGTTAATAATAAATATGTTTAATTTATTACTTAATAATATTTGAATTTAAGTCTCCACAATCTTCCCCTTTCATCATATTGTGATAAACAAAAATTTAAAATCAGAATAGCCTTATAAAGAACTTTCTATTTATTTCAATAGTATGAATATATTATATTAATAACTCAAGAACCATACTGTATAAAACATTTAACACAAAAATAGTTATAGCCTGTACAAAGACAGTGTGCGATAAAGTGATAAACTTTTCATTTTTTAGAAAATTTGTAAAAATATAATAAAAAAAATACATAAAACTAAAACAAGTGTAACAAAGGCAAGATTATCATTTATTCTGATATTACATAATTTTACTTTAACAAATCATATACTTACTTTGCAAGTGTATTTGTACAAACAATGTACTCTACTTCATCATTGTATGGGTTGAGAAAAGCAAAGGCAGATGTTCTCAGCCATATCCACTCTCTGCTTTTGGTCCGAAACCGATACATTAGGGAGATTATTTGGCCTTTAAGCTTGAGAACTGAAAAAGTGAACAAAGTCGTATTCAAACGTTGTAATGCGAACAGTAAGTATAATAAGGATTAGATACGTGTCTCACGACTAGATGTATTTCAATTAGTAAGCGATAAAAACAAAACAATATTTACAGAAATTTTAGATCTAAATTGATCAAAACATATTTAAATTTAAGAGGACGTTTCAGTTAAAAATGACAAATAGCGGCAATGAGTGGAGTGTGTGTATGTGGACTTGTGAAGGACTGTAATTATGATGGAAGCACTTTCAAAAACGTGTTCAGGTCTAAAAGAGGTGTACCTTGGTCGAAGTTGTCGCGCATGTGCTGCTGGTCCTCGGGGTGGTAGAACTCGTAGCAGAGCTTGCCGAGCAGGTCGGCGGGCGCGTGGCCCACCACCTGCGCGGCGCGCTGGTCGGCGAACGTGAAGCGTCCGTCGGCCGCGTGCCGCGACACGAACTCCGCGCCGCCGCACGCGCCGCCCTCCGCGCTGCTCGGCGTCGACGTCACCTGCGACACCGCCACCACACCGCTCGCTTACTCTGCCCGCCTGCTACATCGTCTCACACACACTTAGACCCGTATTAATAAACCTTACTCAGCTCAAGTACACGCACTTGAGTACGATCTTGAGGTTATGATCTTCTCTATGATATCTCAAGATGCGGCTTAAGTTTACAATATCAGCCGAAACCGAAACTCGATTCTCAAGTGTGTGTACTTGAGATGCTAAAATGTGAGTGCGGGCAGTCCGTGACTTAAGATCATGATTGACATGACATGGAGAGTGAAAATATTTTAAAATAAATTAATTATCACGACGAAATAGAGTACAATGACGATATTTTACGGCCTTCACGATATTGTTTACCAAAAATTTATATAATGGATGCCTCCGATCCTTTTAAGTTACGAAGTGAACATTTAAAAAAAAAACTATACAGATTTGTTCAAGAATCAGTATAATATAACATTAATAAAAGACCCATTGGTGAAATACAGTAACAGAGGTCTTCCATTTCTCCAAAAATAGCCGTTCTATTAACTTTATGATTTTTCGCCACATTTCAATTACGTACTATATTGTATATTTATTTAAGTAGGTATAATTTATTTCATTATTTAAATTAATATAATGTATTAAATTTCAAAGGCAAACGGCATCCACGATTCGTAAGATAAAATAAATGTCATGACCAAATACATGCTGCTATGGAGATTCAGATTACTGATGTTGTTTTAAAAGTGATATTTATAGTACTATAATTACCTACTGGGTTAGATGCGTATAGACTAGCGTTTGTATTCTACAGTTACTTTGCTCCAGGCCTCATTTTTAATACGTATTTTTTATAATACCCAGAAAGTATTTTTCTCAATCGGATTAAATACATACTTCTCGCTCTCCATTTTTGTATAAATTAATTCTTTATAAATTAAATTAATTTCCCGCGAAATCAATGTTAAGTAATCAAGATGTTTTCCAGTGTCAAAAATGATACGTCAGTTTTATATTTGACACTGGCGCTGTCGTCGCTTTAATGCGTTAATCTATTTGTACATATTGAATTAAGTAGTATACATTTAGTTCGTATTGAGAAATACATACATAATAATTTTAACAATTTAACGTTTTTTAAGGTTAGAAAACAACTTTATAACGTGATAAAGCTCTATTTATTTAAGTTTTATCAAAATAAAAGTATTCAATAAATCTCACGATATAGCAAAAACGAAACGATATTCTAAACTTCGGTCTATGTGATGTAATCGTTCACGAGATCAAGCCCTCTAGTTACAGAACAGTATTCATAAGTACAGCGTGTTGAGATACTCTTTTTATGCGTTTATTAATTAGCAACGATCTTGAAATGTTGATATCGTAATGAGGGCGTATCAAATGATTACGCACTTGAGTTCGTCGTTGAGTAACGTTTATTAATACGGGCCTAAATAACTCTCCGTCGGCTCCATACTTGTGCCACATTTTTTGATTTTGAATGACGCATTCTAGCCAACCTTATATCTAATATAAGATTTTTACGCTGCGTGAAGCATGCGGCGCGCCGTCGCGACGAGTCGCAACTTTCTTTCCCGCTCACACGCGTGGACCGACCGCATTAGTTCGCCTCGTCACGCTTGTTCCTCACTCAGTCGAGTCGAACGTATATTGTTGTGTGGTGTTAACAATGGTGATTGTTGGACGTATGTCGGGGTGGTACCACGACCTCACAGAATACCGGCGTAAAGTGAAAGATCTGCTTCTGCGTTTCGTCTGGTAAGTGCAGGACAACCAACCCCCCCCCCCCCCCCGGTCAACATGGTAGCGGAATTAAATGTAATACTACTACGAATCAGCTCGTATCACTCATTAACCCCTGGTAATGAAGAATCCTTGCTGAGCATCCACGACCACTAACTCCTCGGGGGCAAGCTGAGCAACAAGACGGCGAAGCCGGCCTTGCTCTTTCTGACCGAGACGCAAGTGTCCTCTCCGGCTGATAATTCCGTACCTCTCCTACTCGGGGTACAAATTGGAACACTCCTTTGTGCCTCGGGCTCGAGTTTGCGTATTCATCTGAGAGGACATCTGTTTTCGACGCCTCGGCAGTCTTGAAGAAACTGTCCATCCTTTGGCTACGTGTAGACAGCGACGACCATCTGCATGTTTACGGCCTCTATAGGTCCCATATGTTTCCCACAACGGCTGGTCTCCGCGGGAGCACTAGACCAAAACCCTCCAGCAAACACAACATTTAACATTGCAACACTCAACACAAGAACTTTGCGAACACAAGAAAGCTTACTCGAATTGGACATTGCGATACAAAATATAAAATTTGATATTCTGGACATATGTAAACTGAGAAGGTCACATGAAAAAACAGAACGAAACGATTACATATTATATCAGAAAAGTGAAACAGCTGGTCAAAGAGGAGTGGGCTTCTTAATAAAAAAACATTGAAAAATTATATACAATAACTGATAGGCATTTCAGACAGAATAGCGATACTTAACATTAATATACCAAGGTACAAATAACTGCGGACAATTATACAAGCATATGCACCCACAGAATTATCATTAGAAAGTGAAAAATTTTACTGCACTCTGTCTGACATTACAAAAAAATACCATAATAACTTCCTTATAGTCATGGGTGACTTTAATGCACAGGTTGGCTACAGAGAACCTGGCGAATAATTGATAACGGGTAAACATGGATATGGAAAGAGGAGTGCAAACGGGCACCGACTAATTGAATTTCTACTACAAAATAACTTAATATTACTCAAGTCAGTCTTCAAAAAAAAATCCACAAAACCAAGTGGACCTGGATATCACCTGATGGCAAATATAAAAACGAAATCGATTTCATAATAACTAATAAACCAACGTTTTTCCCAGATACACACATTATTTAAATTTTAAATTTTAATACGAACCACCGCATGGTACGCTGCCGTTTAAAAAAGCATCCACCCCAAAAAGAGGTAGAAATAAAATTAAAAATAAATTGATATTAGAACAATACAGAAAAAAAATAGATCCTTCGTTCATCAACACAATGAAAGAAATAGTAAACTCTGACAGAAGTGTCACAGAAAAATACGATTACATGGACAAAGAACTATCAAAATTGCGGAAAGTAAAGGTAACTAAAGATGTGAAGTTTGGTGAGAAGACAATAAAACTCCTAGAAGAACGATAAGCACTAATGACAGACAAATCAAAAATTGAAGAAAACCGTAACATAATATCTAGACTGAGCAAATAGATTCGAGAAAATATTAGAAAGGATAGGAAATTAAGAAGAATGAAAAAACTAGAAGATGAAATCCAAAGAACAGGGGGAACAAAAAAGCTTTCAAGGAATTAAGAGAATATGGAATGGAATGGATACCAAAACTAAAAAGCAACATATCCAAACAAGTAACAAATCGTAGAAGAATCCAGAGCCTTGCCACAGGCTACTATCGAATTCTTTACTCAAACAATGACACCGATCGAGAAAAGAATGCCACTAACGATCCTAATACGAGTTATAAAAAAGTCCCATCGATACTATTGCAGAAAGTACAGAAAGCCATCATGTCACAGAAGCTAGAAAAAGCTCCAGGACCTGACAATATAACAAATGAGCTAATCAGAGGCACCGAAGAAGAAATAAGCCCAATCCTAACCAAGCTATTCAATGATATTATAACAACAGGCACCATCCCGAAACAATGGAATGAATCACATATCAATCTCCTACATAAGAAAGGAAATAAAGATGACATCGGCAACTATAGACCAATTAGCCTAATATCAAATGTGTACAAAGTATTCGCAAAAGTAATTCTAGAAAGGATAACAAGGGTCTTAGATGAAAACCAACCGATCGAACAAGCAGAATTTAGAAAGAACTACAGTACTATAGACCACATCCACACAATCAAACAAGTCTTGGAAAAATACAATGAATACCAGAAGACATTGTAATCTGCTTTATAGACTGACTACTCCAAAGCATTTGACAGCCTAAAACAGAAATTTATCTGGCTGAGTTTAAAAGAACAAGGAGTGGACGATGTCTATATAGAGCTAATCAAGTCCATCTACAAAAAAAGCAGTATTAAATTAGAGTTAAAAGGAGACCCCCTTTCAATAAACAGAGGTGTGAGACAAGGAGACCCATTATCTCCAAAGCTTTTTAATGCTGTGCTCACACACATTTAGAAAATTAGACTGGGATAATTATGGTATTATAATCAATGGAAGCCGCCTCAATCATTTGAGATTTGCAGATGATATTGTCCTGTTACAAACTAAATGAAACTAGAACATATGGTAAAAGACATATCAGAAAAAAGCAGAGAAGTAGGTTTAGAAATTAATGCAGATAAAACAAAACTAATGACTAACTCAACAGAAAGCAACATAGAGGTCTACGATGTATGTGGAAGAATATGTTTACCTAGGATAAATTATATCTGCTGAAGACTCCATGTCCAAGGAAATAAACAAAAGAATAGCCTGCGGTTGGAGGAAATACTGGTACTTGAAAGAAATAATGAAGAACAAAGATCTAGGCATACATATCAAGAGAAAGACTTTCAACACTTGTATTCTCCCCTGCATGACATACGGCTGCGGGATAAGGGCATTAACGGACAAACATTGAGAAAAACTTGCTAAAACAGAAAGAGCAATGGAAAGAAGCATGTTGGGAATCAGGCTTAGTGACAGAATCCGAAATGTGGAAATAAGACGGAAGACAAAAGTAACAGATATAATAACTCGTATAGACCATCTAAAATGGAGCTGGACAGGAAATATGCTACGTAGCAAAATAAATAAATGGAGCAAACAAGTAACCTTATGGTATCCAAGAGGAGACATCAGAAGAAGAGTGACGATATCCGCCTAACTCTAGGACCATACTGGATCAGAGTTGCAGAGGACCGGGCTCAATGGAGAGAGCTGGAGCAGGCCTACGCCAAGAGGCACGCCGAATTGCGTGATATAATATAAGAAATAAAAATTATAAAATTAAAAATGTTAAACTGCATGTAGTGTAGGTCCCAGAGCGGTAATGCCGAAACAGACCGATTCAACGATCACGTCCAAATGGCTACAGATTCCTTGCTACAGCGGATCCCATGCGCAGAGATCGTGCTCCTCAGCGATTGTAACGTCCACCACGTCGAATGGCTTGGTTCACGTTTAACCAATCATGCGGGGAGATCTGTTCATGATTTTGCCTTGGCATATGGTCTGACACAACTGATAACTTCACCTACGCGGATTTTAGATGTGGAAGATCATCCACCTTCCCTGTTGGATCTTCTGCTGACCTCTCATTCAGATAGATATCAGGTTTCCGTCCACTCCCTTCTTGGCTCCTCAGACCATTGTCTGGTCCGGAGTGTGGTGCTACTTACACTAACATCGCGATTGCATTCTACAGGCTGGCTAAAAAAGGCAACCGCTCAGACCCTTTTAGCTATGCCTATCGCTATCACCTCACTCTCATTATAAACTGCCAGCTCATGCGGTATCTTGAGGATCACCAACTGATTAGTGACCGCCAATACGGTTTTCGTTGTGTTTGATAAGCTGGTGATCTTCTGGTCTACCTGACTCATAGATGGGCGGAGGCATAAGAGTCCAAGGGGGACACATTGGCCGATAGCTTGGACATTGCGAAGGCCTTCGATCGGGTTTGACACAAAGCGCTTCTTTCGAAGCTCTCTTTCTATGGGTTTCTCGAGAAATTGTGCAATTGAATCACCAACTTTCTTGCAGAACGGAGCATCTCCTCAGTTTCAAGGCACTGCCTTGTTGCATCAGTCAGTATCGGAATCCCCGGCGTCGATATATCGAAGTATCGTGGTCACTTGGAAGAGAAGGCTAAATTGGCCTCTGAAACGCTTTGCGTGCTCAGCAGAGAGGGACAGTATTTCATGCCGGCACACCGCTTACAACCTTACAAAGCGCAGTTTCGGCCTCACATGGAATACTGTTCCCATCACTCATCTGCTTTTGATACCAACAATTTGGTTTTCTTTAAGTTATTTTTAAGAAATCTCTTCCTAATCAAACAATATCTAAGGCCTATGGCCAGCCACGCCGCGCCGCCGCGACGCCGCCGCCGTCGAGGAAATTTTCAGGCCACGCCGCCGCCGTGGAATTGGTTTTCGGCGCTCATATCTAGTGGTAACCCGTCCCTGTGTCACTCGTATAGGAGTAAGGCCCGTATTAATAAACGTTACTCAGCTCACGTACACGTACTTGAGTACAATATCTTATTAATAAACTTATCTCAAGATGCGGCTTAGGTTTACGATATCAGCTGAGTGACGCACTGATTAATAAACGAAACTCGCCTCTCAAGTGTGTGTACTTGAGATGCTATCTGAGTGCGGGCAGTCCGTGACTTAAAATCGTGATTGTTGACATGGAGATTGAAAGTATTTTAGGAGAAATTAATTAATACGACGAAATTTAGTACAATGACGATATTTTACGGCCTTCGGGATATTGTTTACCAAAAATTATATAAGGGATGCCTCTGACTCTTTTAAGTTACAAAGTGATAATTTTAAAAATGATATAGATTTGGTCTAGAATCAGTAATATAACATTTTAAAGACTTTATAACCATTTAGTTCGTATTTAGAAATACATACATCATAGTTTTGACAATTTCAGGTCTTCGAAAGTAGAAAACAACTTTATAATATATAAATACAACAGCTATATTTATTTAACTTTTATCAAAATAAAAGTATTTAATAAATCTCAAGATAGAGTAAAAACGAAACGTGATGAAAGATACCATTATCATCATCTATTTTACTTCCTCGTAAATCATTGTCTGTTAGTGAAAACCGAATGAAAGGCCCATATCCCTAGTGGTTTTTAAGATTCGCGCGAACATACACGCAGACAAACGCGGCGGGAGACTTTAAATTATTTATACTAGATAATTAATTTGTAATAATTTTATAATAAATCACTCACCTGTAACCGTCCAATAGCGACAAGGCAGCAATGTGACGCGTGCAATTCATCTTCAACTGGCCGATCCATCTGCATACCTGGAAAGAGATCTAATGTCCCAAAATACATAAAATCGTGTTTTTAAATATTTAAAAACAAAATTTCATCCTCCAATTATATAAAAAATAATTTATTGTAATTAAGCGCTTCCTTATCCATATGGTAATAATATACATTTCGAAGATAAAAATAAAATGCATTCTCATGTAGAAGATTGCAGGGACTACGTGCACGCAGAACTGCGTGTAACGTTGTTATGGCGACGCGACGTTCAGAATTCAGATAGGAACTAATTTGATGATAATTTTCTGCATCAATCTTCAAAAAAGTAAGGCATATTTATATTTAAACATTTTAACCCCTGTTCATCTAGTGACTATAAAGTTGATTATGTTTTGCATGTGATAACAAGGTTTACTACAGACAAAACATCGTCAGTATAATTTAAGATATTGCGTATCATTCGAATTAGTTGCAATTATCTGACCGTAGCCAAAACGATACAAACCTGTGGGAGGCCAGTTTTTTATGTAGCCGGTGCAGTGAACGACGGCGTAGTTGTGTCCGTCGTGCGAGGGGCCGAGCGAGTTGCGCGCGCGCAGGCGGCCCACGTGCGCGTCGCCCGCGCCCGCGCCCGCGCCGCCCACGCGCATGCGGCAGATGAACCCGCGCCGCGACCCCATCACCTGCCGCATCGACGCTGGGGACGCAACGCCAGCTTAGTACAATCCACAATACTAGTAACGCTATAACACTACTGATACTCCCGTTAAACACTCCAAATAAACTAAAATACCTGCGCTAGAAGTGGTTCATATCATATTGTCATGGACCACAGTCAAACTAATTTCCGACGTTCCAGGTGCCGTACAGTTGAAAATACCTGCGCTAGAAGTGGTTCATATCATATTGTCATGGACCACAGTCAAACTAATTTCCGACGTTCCAGGTGCCAACTTCAAATCGTTATAAATCCATCCAAAAATCCAAACTAGACATAGTTCGACTTTTCTTTTTTCTTTTTCATAAAATGGCGTTTGGTTGTGGCTATATTGAATTTAGATAACTGTCATGTCTTTAGTGATACTGATAAGATTAAGACAAATAGATTGATGTAAGAATCATCAATATCGGCCCACGCGTTTGTTTTTTAGAGCGCCACAAAGGAACAAACATACATGCATAGGCTGATAAACACATTACCCTCCTTTGCGTCGCGCAGTCTGGTAAAAAGAGCGGGAGTCGCTCATTAGAGTACATTTTTAATATCACCCATAATAATAGAGAGTTGATATAGTGGAATATATTTGTATAAGAGGCTTTCCAACGTATAAAAGTATGTAAGTACGTAACGTTTTCTAATATGCTTACATTGATGACCTTCTTTTTTAACGGTGCCCGTTTTTAAATCTAAAATGCGGCCAGTGTTCTGTGGCTCTTGCGTACTCAACTGTTCCCGCACTTTTTCAACATCGTCAGGGTGTACTTGATCATATAAACATGATGAGTACCATTCTCCCTGTAAAAAAAAAAAAACAGTTAACTTAAAATATTTAACACAATTATATTTAAAAAAAAATCAGTGTACGTACCTGCGAGTAATTAAGTACTGGCGCTATACTATCACTAACATATATAATACGGCCGGTGTCGCAACTGACGACAAATAAAAAACCGTCTGCCGCTTCTAAAATAAGGTGCTTTAACTCTTGATCGGTTAAAAATGATGGTTTGTATGTGCCATCAGTAGAGGTATTTCCCGTACCTAGAGAAAAGTAAAATAAATTATAATAATACTTAGTGGTAAGTGCATATTACAATATTTTACTTTTATTATATTATGTAGTACCTCTAAGTGCTTTCATGTGTGCTACTGCCATACGCAGTATGGTGAGTTTGTCGGGCTTGCGTGCGAGGGCGGAACATGTTGGAACCATGTCAGATAGTTCCGTAATATATGCCGTCATCTTGTTCCGTCGTCTGCGCTCGATTTCGCAATGATTCTCACGACTGAAATGTAAATGCAACTTTAAAATGAAGTGCACCGGTATATCACAATAATAACGTTTAATAATCGAGTAATGTATCGAGTTCTTTTAGGTTTTTAGGGTTATTGAGTAGATAGCTCAGCAATGAAATTCTTAATGTCATATTTATTTTCGAAATAATTTAGGCTTAATTGTCAATTGGAGGGAGACATTTGGTACTGCTATCGCCACCAATCTATCTGACATTGTGGCGATTACGGCTTATGGCGGCTCTTCACGTTGGCCAACATAGTGGCGAATGTGTTGGCAAAGATATTGGCCAAGAATTTGTGATCGCGTTGGAAGGTCGTTCAGTTTGTTTCGGTTCAGGCCAATGTGCGGACGAATTTATTAAAATGATTATTGAAGCGCTAACGGCTGCTGCGGTTTATTTATTCACAGCATACCACTATTTTATATTTAATTTTCACAATTTTTAAAATTTAATATTTTTAATATAAATTTTTAATATTTCTTTATTATACACTAACGTTATACAGATAAGTAAACTATATAAACATTAACACACCTAGGCATAGGTATAATTAACACTTTTACAACTAAGGCCTAGAGAAAATATTCGAAGCCTGTCTATGAAACTGTTGTAAAATTTTATTAAACAAAACCTTTTTAAAAAGGGTTATTATATAATTATAGAATAAAACTTAATAATAATAATAAATAATTTATTTCGTCAAACAAAGTTACATTATACGATCAGTGATCGAGGTCACCTAGTAAGCAAAATAATGCCTGTAACAGGTGACTTCGCTCTTCCGCAGCTAAAAATTACAGTATTATTAACGAAATAAAGTAACTAATAGGGAATAATAAAGACAGTAAAAACATGATTTTAGTATCCTACTTTTTAATATGATTTTAGTATCCTACATAGTCTCATAGCATTAATACATCAATAAATAAATTAATACATCAATCACTACAACGTGAATGTGTATAAGAAAAGGGTGATCAAAAAGAAATGGAAAAAAAAGAAATTTTATTTCTTGGCGGCTCCGTGGCGTAGTGGCTTAGCAATGAGTTGCTGCCCTGGGGGCCGCGGGTTCGAATCCCGCACGGAACAAGTATTTGTATAGCCTGCACTTAATTTCTCCGGGTCTGGATGTTTGTCCTTATGCAATTTATGTTTCTAAACTGCCTCCACGATACAAGAGAAAATCCTAGTGTGGGGGTAACATTTTTTTTTAAAAAGACGTGTTTCACAAACAAATTTCGGCTTGGTAGGGCTCTATAAAGCAAAAAGTTTTTTCATTGGTCATTGTTACTGCCGTTATGTAGACACTAGTTATGATGCGTGCATATAAAATTTAAATCAGGTGCGTGCAATCTCTCTGGGAGCTCGTAGCAGTGGCATAACAGTCCATACTATAATTTTTCTTAGAGGTATTAATATGTCAAGACAGTTTGTCCATGTTGCAGTAGATGTCGCTTTTTTTAAATTTAGCCATGCTAGGCCAATTAAGAATCAAACAAATTAATGAATAGTTCAAAATTAAATCGAACCTTGCTAACTTACTATTTTGTTACAAAACAAATTTGTAATTAAATTTTTAGTGTAATTTATTTATTTTACATTTATTCTAGTGAATTATTGTGATTTCGCCGTTGCAAATTGTTTTCTCCGTTTATCTATGGCAAGAGCCGGAGGGAGAGATCTATGGTCATTTCGGTCTGTCAATGTTACAAATGTCATTTATATTTAATTTTATTTTATACATACAATATTAAAAACAAAAGAAACTAAAACTTGTAGTTTGTGTGAGTGTAAAACTAGTAACTTCATTTAACGTAATTTAATTTGTCTGTTTGTCATTACATTTCCTTTTGTGGTTTGTGAATGTGCTCTGTTTGTGTTTATAAAACTTTAACAACTTTGCTTGATTCCCGGACTCCGAAGACTTCGCCTTTTTCGTTGTACTTACGCATGAAACTCTGGACCCTGATTTGCTTAACTATTTGTGCTCTGTTGACCTGGATTGTGGCTTCTTTTGAGAGAAGTTGTTGTGTACTATTATAATAAAAGGAAGCATTATAAAAAAACATCCAACCGCTAAACAGTTGTTTTATTTGCCTAAATTATATTGTATACAAAGTAATTTCCAAAAGCCAAATCAATATTAAAATGGTTTGACTTTTGGAAATTACTTTGAAAATAAATAATAAATATTGTAATATAGAGCATCCTACGTCGTCGCTGGGCTGTAGGGACGTCGTATATCGCTAGATGGCGCTAATGCTACGATTCTAAGTGATGACTCTATTCCCTATATATAATGTACTCTGTGGCTCGTAGCAAACTGAACGTGCGCCCAACGTGTGGACGCGGCGGCCAATACTCTGCCACAAACCTTTGATCTTTTGTAAAAAACCGACACCAGACTACAGAACAAACAAACAGAACACCGACGACAGCCAACTTGTGGGCCATCGTTCCAATACGTACCAACGTAGCTTAAACACCCGCTCTACACGATGGCCATCGTTGTTGGCCAACACATTCGCCAGTATGTTGACCAACGTGTAGAGCCGCCGTTACTCTTGCTACAATTGAAAAGACCTATGTCCAGCCAATGATACTTTTTTAGATACGTTATATGTTCACAAAACCACTGAAAAAAAGGTGCCGTCCCAGCGACAGCACACATACCAACACATTTTAAAGTTTTACTAACATTTCACTACATATTCTCTACGTCTGTTGTTGTCATTTCTTTAAGCTTTCGTAATCATGGCGTCACATTTTGCTAGCCAAGGGCCGGAGTGGCTAATTGACCACTTTCCGACGCTTCAATTTTGGCGTGCTAGTAACGTATCTACCTTTTTTTATATATAAATATCATTTTGTCCAGCATCGAACTCGTATGGACTGACAAAGAAGATATGTATGTAAGTTTGTAATAAATTATTTTATCAATATCACCGCATGTCTAGAAGGAGACCATTTTATTAGCATATCTTAATAACTTCTTAAATTTAAACAATGTTAATAAATAAGTAATATCAAAGGTACCTACGTACACGCATAACACGATAAGACACGTTTCCAATCATTACACGGTGACATAATTGATGGCGTGCTCATGGGAAAAATAATTGCCTATGATAGAGCTTACCAATGGATTTTCTTATAACGATGGTAATAAAAACGTTTTGTAAAGCTAACGTGGGAATTTATAATAATAAGTAACCAGGTGTTAACTAAGCATTCATTCACGTGAAAGCTTAGCAATCATAATATTAAGTATGGGCAAAATTACGTATGTTTACTTACTGAAAAATAGATTGCGTACGCAACGTTACGGCTCAAATAAATTGTTATTAGAGATATCATTCGATCGGAGAATCTATTTAATTGAACATTAAAATAAATAGTGATAAGATTTAATATATAAGTAAATAAGTTAAAAATAAATTGCATTATTAACTATTTGTGTAAATGGAGGTTCAAATGGCAACAGAACAATGGGGTTAGGGTGGTGAAAGCGATGCCCTTGGTACCATTATTTTTGAGGACGTTTAAGTCACATTACTACTGTTGGAATTTGTTCGTTAAATTATGATGATAATCATAATGTCCTTAGCGTTTACGACCCCGTAAAGAGCTGCCAAATACTTAGGAACTCTATCAACGGTGTTGGAAATATTAGAGTGGCAAAACTGTACGCATCGGCACACATTCACTTATAATTTTGCTTGTACCCGGTGTAACGGTTATGACTTAAGATCGGAGGCTGGCATCCTGCATTGTAAAATGCACGGAGAACATCACTACACAATTTATGTGTCTAGCTCAGGAACGTGCTTTGTGACATTCCTTGGGAATACTTATATATAGCAGTAGGCTTGTTCTTGTGTTATTTAAAAAATTAATGTGCCTAAGTCATAAACAACATTACTTTATCGATAACGTTTTTTATTTTGCTAAAGGCGATGTCTATGAAATGGAAAAAAGACAATAACCTTGTGAGAGAAAAAAGGTGGCAATAATACAGCCATCTGCTTTGTGCCACATAAAAAATTATACATAGTATAAACATTCCAACTACAATAATTTTGTTCTTATTTGAGATTGATATATACATGTCTGATTGTGATCTCATAGTGATACAGAATTGTATAGATAATCAGAGTAAATTAGTTCGGTTAAAGAAATATAGACTTAATTACAAAAAAAAGGTTTTGAATTTTTCAATATAAAATAGCAATTTCCCGCAATAGCAACCCCTAATAAATTGGATATAAATAATAATTGTAAAGTAAATACACAAATGTATTTAAAACTTCTATTATAATAGAACGTAATATAGCTTACGTGGTAGAGCCATACTGCAGCTATATTTCTGTGATAGAGCCATGCTGCAGCTATATTACTGGTACAGTCGTAGCTCGAATGGGTCGGGCTTGACAGGAAAGAACCACGCTCTCACAGAATACCAGCGTAAAATAGCAGCTTAACGCTGCTGTTTTTCGTATGGTAAGTGTAGAGAACCGGAGATCATTTTTACTAGAAACGAGGCATTCCATCTTGGTCCTCACGGGTGACAACGCACCTGCATTTTGATTCGTAATCGAAAATAGATATAGATGTCACACCAACCACACACACCACTTACCATCAAGTGGACTGTGTGCTCGTTTGTCACCCTATCCTATAAAAAAATAGGCTAAGATAACTAAAATTAAGAGTATACAAGCAAGATATACGCTTTAATATGCTCTACAAAGTTAAACAATGTTTCAGGCGGTAATTTTAGAACATACCTTGCAAACCTTTCCTTGTCTTGAATATTGTCCTCCTCCATCCTTGTGTATTTCCCACCACTTGCGTCGTCTTCATCGGACCTGATAGCAGAGAAAACGTTTTTACTTTAGAAATATTACTGTCCTCATAAAGGCATAAGTGATAGTGCTGCTTCTACCATTTATACAATAACAATATTTTTTCTTTTATTTCATGTTTCGATTTATAATATACTAGATGTTCCTCGCGACATCACCCGCGTGGAATTTATTACGATTGGATTACATGGGTTTTCATTTTTTTTTTTGCGCGGAACCCTAATTCTTTTTCTAAAATATACGTAGTCTAAGTTACTCCTTATAAAATCAGCTATCTGCCAGTGAAAGTCCCGTGAAAATCGGTTCAGTCATTTCGGAGATTAGCCACAACAAACCGACAGACAAAAATTTAAATAATTGTTTTTTGTTATATGTACGGTACAGATATTTTTTACAGACATTACAAGCAGACACTTCAATTTTATTTATTTGTATAATATGTATATAGGATATACTACATTGTTATTAATTTTTAATTTGAAATAAGGATGTTTAGTTTATAAATTTATCGAAAATTTTTTGTTAAATCAAATAGAAACTCTTTATTACATAAACTAAAAGTATCGGGAATGGAATATTTCCACTGTTCCTGTCATATTAAAATCTTTTTAATTGAAAAGTCCTTGGTTTTTTAAAATTGAATACCATTTATTTATTTAAAAAAAGATTCTCGGTCTTGTCACAAGGTTTTGTCAAACTTGTTTAGTCGTTGAGAAAATGGAATTGACTCGAGAAGATTCAAGAGCGATGATTTATTATGACTTTCGAAGTGGTTTAACACAAAAACAGTGTGTTGACTGGATGATTTCTGCATTTGGTGATGAAGCCCCATCCAAAACCACAATTTAACGCTGGTTTGCTGAATTTCAACGTGGACGTGTCAAGCTCAGTGATGATCCCCGTCAAGGTCGTCCAAAAACTGCAGTCATCCAAGAAAACTTTGATGCTGTGCGTAAGCTGATTGAAGAAGATCGACATGTGACATACCGCGAAATTCAGGCAACTTTAAACATTGGCATGAGTCAAATACAAATAATCTTGCATGAACAATTAGGTGTAAAAAGTTGTTTTCCCGATGAATACCGCATTCGCTCTGTGAAGAGCAAAAAGCGGCTCGCGTTACTTGGTGCGTCAGAATTCTCGAAAGATTCCACGCGGGATCCTCAAATGCTGTATACAACATCGTATCAGGTGACGAATCCTGGATATACGCGTACGAACCCGAAACAAAAAAACAGTCACGAGTTTGGGTGTTCGAAAATGAGTTAAAGCCAACAAAAATTGTTCGTTCACGGAGTGTTGCAAAAAAAATGGTGTTATCTCCAAAACCGGCCATGTTACGACTATTCCTCTTGAGGGACAAAGAACAGTTAATGCAGAATGGTATGCTAGCATTTGTTTGCCACAGGTCGTTTCTGAACTCCGTAAAGAGAGAACAAAAGAGTTTTTAGACCAAGAAAACATAGAATTATTAGACCATCCGCCGTACAGCCCCGACCTAAGCCCTAATGATTTCTATACTTTCCCTAAAATAAAGAATAAATTGCGTGGACAGAGATTTTCATCACCTGAAGAAGCTGTGGACGCCTACAAAACGGCCATTTTGGAGACCCCAACTTCCGAATGGAATGGTTGCTTCGTAATGATTGGTTCCATCGTATGGAAAAATGTGTCAAATTTCGCGGAGAATACTTCGAAAAGCAATAAATACATTTTATTTATAAATAGTAATGTTGTGTCACTTCCTTGATTCCTGAAAATTTCAGTGCCGCCCTCGTATTCGAAGTGAGAAAACAAAGTTTCATTTGTCATCATCATGTATTTAAAATACTAACATTGATTGTACCATTGTATATGGAGTTAATGTGATAAAATAAAATAAAACAAAAAAATATTCCACACAATCAAGTCGCTGCTAAAACAATGTGCATAAAAGTATTAAGGCCCCGACTTCAGAAGTTATTGTGTAAAAATAATTTAAGTCTTTTTAGTTCTTTGAATATGACTTTTAAAAGAATAATTTTTTGATCCTTTTGAATAAGCTCTAGTCTCATCTAAATAGTTAATTTATAGTTTTTTGGAACCAACACAAAAAGTATTACCTATTTAATAAAAACAAGAATCATTAAAATCGGATCACAATTGACGAAAGACGAGTAAGAAACATACAGTAAATCTGAAAACCACTACCTTTTATGATGTTGGCTAAAAATAATATGTATATATTTGATTCTTATTGTTACGAAAGTTATAACCATGTTTTGTGCGGGATTCAAACCTGCGATTTGCTGTACTTAATAATTAAAGTCCTTATCCATTGCACTACCGAGTATAAAACATAAGTGAAAACATAACCATAGGAAAAACACAAGTTCTCAAGATTACTATTATTACAAATTATTTCTTTAATTATTCCTTCAGTCGTAAGAGGTGACAGAGGGGACTAAAACACAAGATGGGCAGCAGCATCTTCCTGATAACAACTCATAATTGTAACAAACTATGGTTGCCTTTCCAAAAGTGGCACCTATGCCGGAATTCCCCCATGGAGCAATCTAAGGGGGGAGGCCTATGTTCAGCACTGGAATTTATACGCTATTATGGAGTAATGAATGAATAACAATTATTATAGTGCAAAATTGCATGATAAGAGAAGTGTGGTTTGCAAGATGTTGTGACTAGAGATGCTGTGAATACTCACTATTATTCGGTATTAATTGACATTTTGTTGTTATTCGTCGAATACCGAATAATAGCTAATATTATTTGACATTCGATAATACTAGCTATTATTCAGTATTCGACGAATATTTGTCTAAAATAAACTTTTAATTAATGAAATAACTATAAACGTAAAATAAACTAATTTTTCTTAAAAAGCAAGACACTTAGTATTAAATATTATCATCTATAAAAAGTTAGCCAAAAGTCAGTCATTTCATGTTGAAGTTAATTTAACTAATGACTTTTTAATAAATATTTAAAAAATGTCTGCTGTCCAACCTAAACACAAGTGAAATAGATTGGGCGGAAAATCCCCTACACTGTACGGCCTACAGTATTAAATGCTGGGTTATTCAAACAAGGCATTCTCCACAAAAATCTCGGTTTCTTTTTTCATATCCTTAGAATTTTTTTAGATTACAGTAACAAATAAATGATTTGTATGTTCAAGACTACTTACAGGCTACTACTAAGTTAAATCATTTTTTATATTCCTTTTTTTAAGTTGTATAATAATGAATAATGGCGAGTTATTTGTCTATTTGCCATTGCAGCGCGGCGGACACTTCCGAGCCCTAAAACCTTTACAGAAATGTGGAAGGGCCTGTGTCCAGCAGTGGGACATATTATATAGGCTGTAACTTTTATACATTAAGGTTGCAGAAGTGAATAATGGAAACATCAAGGGATACCCTAAATGGAAGTTTATCTACCAAATTGGCAATATATTGAAGTTGGCCCAAATTAAGAGTGCTGTTAAACGACAAGCACGTACATATATATGGACATGAAAAGGCAAAGTGTCAAGATTATGCCAAATGGAAGTAGTCTCTGTCTGCTCCTCTAGATGACAGCAATGAGTGTTTATGTTTATATTATGTTCATAGAATAACACTTACTTTACAAATTTTATAACTTTTCATTGTAACCTATTTTAAATTATCAACATGCAAAAAATCTAATAAGATAATAACCTCTTTTACAGCTTTCACTAATAAATTAAACATCATGAAAGAAGTGCTTCATTAATAATATAATTAAAATCAGATAAATGATCACCAACATCTTAATGAATAAAAGTATTACACTAAGAACAGAGCAGAATTTGGCATACATAACAAACTAACACTCTCGTATTACAGTGTTCTAAGCATGGGCCTCTCAAAATCTATGCTAAATGCTCCACTTACCATCAAATACTCACTACTCAGGCCTTAAGCTTAAATTGAAAGGTTAAATTATTTTGATGAACAAAATAGAAAAATAGTGAAATAGTGTGTATAAGAAATAATATTTTTTTTTTTACATTTGAGCCCTTATTGGGATTCCACATTCTACATAACATTTAATAGCACAGTGCAAAATTGAATTATACAAGTTGGGAATTATTTCAACAAATTTTTTTTAAGATCAGTAAAATATCTGGTGTGTACAAAGGATATCTTACCCAACACTGCCAGCACGGCGCTTTTGTATATCTTTTGATGGGTCAGCCCCTATAAAAGAAACTATTTTTAATTGCTGTACATTTTTGTTCTAGACTATATTTCACATTTTTTATGAGTATATATATTATGCTGTTACAATAACAATTAATTTTTTTTTTAATAAATCTTAACCTTTTATTTTGAAACTACGTAAATTTAATGTACATTTGTAAGAAAGTCAAAACAACAAATGCATATTGTGTTTGTGAGAAGTAAATACTTATAATATTCATTAGATTTCTTCTATTCTAGTGAGTAAATGTTTTAACATTTAAATTTCTAAATTTACATAATATAATTGTAGATTATTTATGAAGCAACCTAAATAAATAAATCACAATAATAGCCTTAAAGGTTTTACAAATATCATTGCTTTTAAATTGAGTATTTATATTGTAGGAGATAAGAGGTATATTACTTCAAAAATTAACAATAAGAAGTGTATAAATTTTGGAGATGTGAGTAGTAATTTAAAATATTAATTTATTAACAATTAAAATCAATTTAACAAGAGATGTAACTTTGAAAAAGTGTAATTAATGTTTCTTGTGGGTCAATTCCGTTCTAGCAACGCGTCACGCGGAACGACGTCAATAGAAAATAGGTCGGAGTTTTTTGAGCTCGCTCTTTATGAATCGTTATTGTAAACGAATGCGCTTTGAAAGAAATTCTTAGGTTCTGTCATTTTATTTAATAATTCAAGACAAACGTATTATTTTATCGTTAAACTGCACTGCAACAAGTAAAAGAACGAACCGGGGATAGTGGGAGCCACGGCAGACATCGGTCAACAAAGTCATCAGTCCACGTTATTTTACTGCTAAAAATTATTCAATATTCAATTAAATTACCACACAAAAATCACCGATCAAGCATAAAAAAATAGAACTTATGTTTATCGTAATCCTTCAACACAACACAAACGCCATTTTTCATTTTAAGGTGACATGACATTGCCATCATAGATTGTTGTTGTTGTTTTTATTATTTGCTCGAGAGAGCTGGCAAAGGAACTAAGCCATACAGCCTTGTCTTTTTTATTTTGAATATATAAAATTTTAAAGTGTAAAGGCCGGAACCAAGTCTTATTTTTCTTCTTTCTATCTCTTCAAAATCCATAAAGGCCGAAGTCAAGTCTTTTCTTTAAGGTGACACTAGTCGACATTATTTCCATAGAAATTTCGGAGGGGTTTTACTCCGCTTTTTGACAGTGTACATCCAAAATTAAACATGATATCGTTTTGTGTCATTATTAAATTTGTCTGTACGGAAACAGAATTGTAAAATAAAATGTTATTAAAAAGTTACGAGCTACCAAAGATTCGTTTTTATTGCCAATTTTAACACAACTTTGGGCGTAAATTAGTAATAAAAGAAGTGTAAAATTTCCAAAACAAAGTCGGTACCGACACAGGTAAATTATCGAAGAACTCAATAAATTTTATTTGTAATTGATTAATGCAGTGGTTTTTTCATAAAACCCCTTCTTCCAAAGGCCTTTTCGTATTTTTTTACGCGCGCATGTTACTATGAATTATCGTGCATCTCACTGAATAATGTCTCCCCCGGTGCGGTGCGGGAGGACGATGCTTACACACACATGCACAGGCGGTGACGCGCGCTTATAAGTATTCGAGTTTTATTCGAAACGAAAAGTTTTGCTATTTTGTAATTTGAACGCCAAAGACAAAAGACGGCATGGAAATTGATATAATTGAAAGAGATGATGCGTTTTGCACGACAGACAATATTTTAAAATTTTCGTCTGTAATATAATATAATTATAAAAGTAAAAAAAGTAAAGTCTATATTCGATTACTATATAAAATTGCAACAATTTCATTGGTGCCGACGGGGATCGAACCCGGGTTGCTCGCGTAATGTGATACTGACAGCGAGCGCTAACCATCTGAGCTACCACGGCTCTCAATGCAAGTGTTATAAATAAATAAAGAATTACAAAACAGTTTAATTATTTATTAGACGACTTTTGCGGCGGATAAACAAAGTATATTATGTGGGATTTTCATAGGTACCTACTGTTATTACCTAGATACCTACAATCAACAATACAACAAAATGTCACAAAACCTCGCCGCGTCGTGGCCACAAAATTGTAAACTTTAGGTAGGTACGTCGGTACTAAGAAAACAATCTTGATGGGTCACTTGTCTTGATAAAAACCTGTGTTTACGTTTAGTGATATTGAGTATATATAAAAAAATAAGAAGCCAGGTAAGTAAGTATTTTTGAAAACAATTTATAGGTAGGCAGACCAATTACGATTATTATCTAAATATTATAAATGCGAAAGTTTGGATATTTGGATGGACGGATGAATGGATGTATGTTACTCAATCACGCCAGAACGGCTGAAGGGATCTGGATGATATTTTGCTAAGAGATAGGCTATAGTCCGGAATTTTTTTTTTCAAAAAAACATTACCCCACGCTAGGATTTTCTCCTGTATCGTGGAGGCAGTTTACAAACATCCAGACCCGGAACAATTATTTGTAGACCATACAAATACTTGTTCGATTGATTCGAACCCGCGGCTCCCAGTACAACAATTCATTGCTAAGCCACTGCGCCACGGAGCTGCCAAATATCATATATGATACCGTTTATTCAGGTATTTCGTTGCCGTGTGATAATTATCGAGTTACACACGTTCGAAGCCGAACTCTTGAGTGATTGCTGCATGACCACTCGGGGAAAACTAAACATAATAAAATAAGCAATCTATATTAGGTATATAGAGCCACAGACGTATACCTAATAATTTCATGGATTCACCCGCGTCATCACGTGTCCGAGATGCGTGGCATGACATGACACCTAGTTCAAGCATTTTATAATTGCAATCAAATATTTTATTTGATTGTAATGTATGTCTTCACTTTATTATTGTACTTTTATTTAAATAAATGATTATTATTATTATTATTATTATTATTATTAATGTATGGAAAAATTGTCATGATTAATGGAGTACCTACTTTTATTTTATCTGTCGGCATATTATGCGCGGTTTTTTCCAGTTTTAAAGAAAAACGTACACGATTCATGAAAAGTGTGTAGGCAAGAAATGATTCTTGATAAATTTGCTATCAACCTCTTATACTTATTAATTAATTAAATTTAAACTTTCAAAATACCATAGCAACGTGAAATGAAAGAGTTCAGAAATAAAGATGTAACTAATCATTGCTACGCTCACCCGGGAGATAGATAAAAGTACTCAATTAATTTTGAATTTATTTTAGCTACTAGCTGTACCCCGCGACTTCGTCCGCGTTTAGTTTAGGGCGTTAATATTGTTGCAAAGATACCTAATAATTTTTCTAAAATTTAAGCAGGCTAAGTTACTTCTTATACCATGAGCTATCTACTAGTGAAAGTCCCGCCCAAGTCGGTCCAGCCGTTTTGGAAATTAACCGCAACAAACAGACTGACAGACATACAAAAATGTTAAAAATTGTGTTAAT
Organism: Parnassius mnemosyne; assembly: GCA_963668995.1. Classification (NCBI taxonomy): domain Eukaryota; kingdom Metazoa; phylum Arthropoda; class Insecta; order Lepidoptera; family Papilionidae; genus Parnassius; species Parnassius mnemosyne. The sequence continues at coordinate 26,201,934 of CAVLGL010000137.1, read as the reverse complement.
GTTATAAGTACCGTATACAGTTTCATACGCAATTAGTAAAAAGCTGTTATTTTGACATTATAACAGACACTTCAATTTTATTTATTTGTGTATATATAGATAACGATTGAACTAACGGCTAACCTAACCTCGCTCATAGAAGCTTTCAATACTGGCTTCTCAGTTCGCACCGGGCTATATGCGTTGTTTGCGCGTCAAGCCAAGTAGGTATTGAATTATTTTAATTTTACATTATCTCTTAAACTATGTACTATATAAACATGGTATAAAGAACGAAGTTTATCTTCATAAAATTGTCTTGATAATGAAGTAACTTTGGTTCGTAAGGTGCCTAATAAATAAATTTTCATTTTTTTTGTCACAAAATGCCTAATTGTGGCTTATATATAAGAAATAGACATATGGTATCGCGGACTTTTTTTAGACGGAGTAAAGATCTATATTTTTCTAGAACATTGTATTTACGTATCCCGAACCATAACAGCGCTTTTTCTTCTGACTTCCTATATATAGCCTAATGCTGTATAGCCTATACTATTCAACATGAATCTGGCTATAATATCCAAAAAAAGATTTTTCAAATCGGACTGGTAGTTCCAGAGATTAGCACGTTTAAACAAACAAAAACCCTCTTCTGCTTTATTATATTAGTATAGATGTTGCATCGTGTTCGTGTAACTTCGTTTTTATTCTAACGGTTCGGAACACCGTACGAACAAGACATGCGTGAATACTAGTGTCGATATGCTCATCACTGATACTATCTCTGTCGGGCACGATGCCAGGTGAGACAGCGTGCTTTTTGGCCGCGCCCACCAGCGAGTTCGAGCCCGCGACTTGTGCCACCTTAATTCTTCATATTTTCAGAAACCCGTAAAGGCTAAAGCCAAGTCTTCTTTATTTTATATTATATTATTTGCAGGTTTCAATCCGTGTAGATTTGTCAATACAATATTTTCAAGAACAGGGATACCATATTTCATATTTCTTTTACAGTATTATGAATAAAATTGCAAAGTGCTAAATATGTCTTAGTATTCCTAAGAACATCTTGCAGGGCACGCGGGACGCTTTCTGAGTTTTCATAAACTTGCATAAGTTTTTCAATGAGTAGCAATCTTTCAATGGCGTACGCTGGGCAGTTAAATATTATATGTTCTGCAGTCTGATCTGCTTCTGTATTGCAGAAATTGCATGTTGCAGATGCTACTATTCTCATCCTGGAAAGATGAGCGTTCAGTCGATAGTGGCCAAATCTAAGTCTGCACATTATTGTATAAAATTTTCTGTTATGATATCTCTCGTTGCGAGAAAACCAAGGAATACTTAATTCTGAATTAATTGATGCATACCAACGACCTTTTCCTGCCTCTAAAACAGCATTCCATTGCATTTTCCATTCTTCTTTTAACTGTTTCTTTAAAATTGAATATAAATCTGTATGTGGTATTGCAACATCGGTTATCCTTTCAATATCAGCTGTAACTATACTTTTAGCTAAATGGTCTGCTCTTTCATTTCCTTGAACCCCAATATGTGACGGAGTCCATAAAAATTTTACTTCCAAATTATTTTCTTTCAATTTCCACCACAAACTTTTGATTTCATATATGATGAAAGACGTTTTAGCATCTAAAGCTCTTGCCTTCAGTGCCTTCAAGACACTCATGCTATCAGAGATCAGTAACCATTTATTAGATACATGTGGGTGTTCTTCTATATATTTAAGAGCAATTAAGACAGCATAACATTCTGCAGTGTATATGCTTGCTGATGCGGGAATGGAAAGGCCACATCCAGTTTTCAGATGAGGTATGTAAAATGCACAGGCTACTTTATTTTCAACTTTTGAACCATCTGTGTAAATTTGTCGATATTCATCATATGTAGATATAAGTTCATAAACCTCTTCTTTTCTTTACAATTTTTTATCAATATTTATGTGTATATCACTGAATTTACTTTCATAATTCCCCTTATAACAAGGCCAAGTATGTGTGCTTTTGTGAATATTATATTGTTCATCATATCGTATCACTTCATGAAAGTCATGAAGTATATATGGGGCTGAGTTAGATATAGAAGACATACTATTGTTACGCGCCACTATTAATGTCTTGTACATGGCAACACTAGTTACACTAGCGCCCCCTAGTGTCGAGTAAATGAAAGTATTGCGCGCCACTATTAATATCTTGTACATGGCAACACTAGTTACACTAGCGCCCTCTAGTGTCGAGTAGCAGAACTAGGAGAGTCGAGATCCTTCCAGAAATTTCGGAACCGATATGTACTCGAACATTCTAGATGTCGCTACAGTAGAAGGTTCTGGAAACTATCTGAGGCCCTATATAAGGCCGGTATAGACGACGACCGGGCAGTATTGAATTGGCGATACAAGAGAATACTTCGAAGCGAAATAACGGCGAACTGTGTTTATTATTAGTGTGATTTTAGATTGTAATTAGTGTTGTGTAATTAAAGTGTCAATTTTGGTAATTCAATCGGCAGTTTTTAATTGTCTCGAACCCCAAGCTCGTAACAATTGGTGTCAGAAGTGGGATCAAATATGCCGATTTTACCTAAAGACGACACGGAGGGTATCCGTACCCGAAGTCAACGCCAACAGGAGACGGACCAGAGACGATTTGGTAATGCAACGCCGCAAACGTCGGAGGGCCAGTTGCTAACCACGGAGGCTGGCCCGTCAGCAACTCCTGCATCTGCAGCACCTGACTTAGGTGCTCTGATGATGATGCTGCAGGATCAGGCTCGCCGACAGGAGGAACAGGCCCGCCGACAGGAGGAACAGGCCCGCCGACAGGAGGAACAGGCCCGCCGACAGGAGGAACAGACCCGTCGGCTGGAAGAGCAGCTGCAGCGCGGTATGGAAGAACAGATGCTCCTCAGGAAGGACCTTCACGCTACCTTCGGGAAAGAGATAAAGGAGGTGAAGGATAGGGTTGCTCAACATGACAACCGCCTGTCGGAAGCTGAAACCCGAATCGACCAAGTGAACAATCGGGTTGACAACGTGATGGCTGATGTGAAGAAAACGCTGGACGACCTCAAACTTGGGGATGGAATCACAGCTCCCGTGGTAGTTACAACACCTTCGCTACGTGGATTCAAAGTGCCGCCGTTCGACGGGAGTTCTTCCTGGTCGGCCTACAAAATCCAGTTCGAGGCTGTCATGAAAGCGAACGGCTGGAATAAAAGTCAGGCCATGACTGCTCTCACCCTAGGCCTACGCGACCAGGCCTTAACTGTTTTGGAAGCGCTCGGTAAGGAAGTGACTTACGAGCAGCTCCTTGAGGCTTTGGAGGCGAGATATGGCGATGCTCACCTGGAACACGTCTTTCGTGCGCAGCTCAAAGATCGCGTTCAACGCAGTAACGAAAACCTGCAGCAGTGGGCTCTTGAGGTGGAGAAGCTGGTTCGAAAAGCGTACCAGTCTGTACCTGTGCTCATTGTAGGGAACCTGGTGCAGACTTTCATCGACGGCATCCGCGACCTTGAAGTCAGAGCTGCTGTGAGGCTCGGGCACCACGAGACGCTTAAGGACGCCCTGACCCATGCACTGGAGGTGGAAGCCGTGCGGCAGGATCATCGTTCCCACCGTGTCAGGGAGGTTGCAGCAGCTACAGTTCAGGACCGCAATAAGGGCTACAACCCTAGGTGCTACGGCTGTGGGGAAAGGGGCCATCTTCGATCCAGCTGCCCTAAACGAACTGTAGAAAGGGAAGGTGATCGATCTCGAGAGGGTAGTGCGGATAATAGCACTGCCCAGCAGCAGCAGGGAAACGAGTAAAAGCCAGGACTGCGGGGCGGGTGCTGGCTGATGTTAAAAGAGCCCCAAGGATTTCGATCTCACAAACCCATGATGGGAACAGCCTAATCATCAAGGGCGAAGTCAACGGAACGCCGTGTAAACTGACCATAGACACTGGAGCCTCTCGCACGGTTGTCAGTTCCCAACTTATAAGTCGGTTCCTTGGGGACTCCGCATACAACCGAGAACGCATTAATTTGGTGACAGCCACCGGTCAGCGCATACCCGTCCGTGGAGAGAAGGAGATGGAGTTGAAGCTAGGCAACATGATCTACCTGCATAATGTCATCGTGGCTGATATAATGGACGACTGCATCCTGGGCCTAGACTTTATGAGGAAGAATTGTTGTGAGATCGACGTTAAGCAAGGTGTTTTGAAATGTGGACAAGAAGAACTTTTCGTGGAAGGGGCGTTACCAGGGAATGTGTACAGCCTTAAGAAGATTGTTCTTCCGCCGAGATCGGAAACGATTGTGCCGGTTAGTCTTCCTCGGAGTCCTGGGCAAGCTCATCGTTGTGTACTCGTGGAAAGGGTAGACAATGACCTTCCATGGAAAGTGGCTCGAACCTTGGTCAGAACCACCGACATCTCAGGAGTACGTGTGTTGAACCTTTGTGATCAGGAACAGATTATAGAAAAAGGCACATTGGTTGGTACTAGTGAGGAAGTGGATTGGTTGCGTCGATGCGAATATCTATCGACCGGGACCCCCAGCAAGGATGGACAAACGATAGTGACCACACTTTTAGAAGACTGTCGCAGCGTTCTGTCCCCGAATGAAATGGTCAAGGCGAAGAAGTTGTTACTCAAGTACGCCAATGTTTTCTCGTCAAACGAAGCTGACATAGGAAAGACTGGCTTAGTTCAACACAAAATAAACACGGGACAAGAATTGCCTATTCGTCAGCGGCCAAGAAGATTGCCTGTAGCACGTGAAAAGGAAGTGGAAACCATGATTGAGGGAATGGTGAAGGATGGTGTTATTGAACCTTCATCTAGTCCATGGTGTTCACCTGTGGTGCTGGTAAAGAAGAAGGACGGCAGCATGCGGTTTTGTGTTGACTATCGCCGCCTGAACGACGTTACAAAGAAGGACAGCTATCCCTTGCCAAGAATTGATGACACGCTGGACATGCTTACAGGCGTAAAGTGGTTTAGTACGCTAGATCTGAAAAGTGGCTACTGGCAGGTTGAAATTGACCCTAAGGACAAGGAGAAAACTGCATTCTCCACAGGAAAGGGTCTGTGGCAATTCAAAGTCATGCCGTTTGGATTGTGCAATGCTCCAGCAACGTTTGAAAGGTTGATGGAGCTTGTACTTACCGGGCTAATTGGAGATGCTTGTCTGGTCGATTTGGATGACATCATCATCGTAGGCCGTACGTTTGAGGAACACCTTCAAAACCTGGAACGCGTGCTCATGAAGATCCAGAGTGCCAACCTCAAGTTGAGTCCAAAGAAGTGCTCACTATTCAAACGGCAAGTTAGTTTTTTGGGGTATGTAGTGTCGGAAGAAGGTATCCGCACGGATCCAGAGAAAATTGCTGCTGTCAAGGAGTGGCCGGTCCCAAAAGACAAGACACAGGTTAGAGCATTTTTGGGTTTGTGCTCTTATTATCGGCGATTTGTGAAAAACTTTGCAGATATAGCCAAACCTCTGCACAAGCTAACCGAGGAGAAGCGACATTTCTGCTGGGATGAAAGTTGCGATATTGCATTCCAGGAGCTCAAGAACCGTCTGTGCAAAACACCTATTTTGGGGTACCCTGATGCGGGCAAGGAATTCATAGTTGACACAGACGCAAGTGATATAGGACTTGGCGGTGTGTTGTCTCAACGGAATGGTGATCAAGAGATTGTGATAGCGTACTTCAGCAAGTCGTTGTCAAAGCCGGAAAGGAACTATTGTGTCACAAGACGGGAATTGCTTGCTGTGGTAAAGTCCTTGCAGCATTTTAGCAAATATCTCCTGGGGCGGAAATTCTACTTACGAACTGACCATGCTGCACTGAAATGGCTATTGCAGTTCAAAAATCCGGAAGGACAAGTTGCGAGATGGATTGAACTACTACAGGAATACGACTTTGTGATCGAACATCGCAGCGGGAAATCTCATGGCAATGCAGATGCATTATCAAGAAGACCTTGCCCTGAAGATTGCAAGCATTGTACTAGACAAGAGGGTAAAGAAGTGGTATCTGCGAGGATATTCAGGACAGACCAGCTCAGCAATGAATGGAAGGACAGCCTGCAACATGCACAGCAGGAAGATTCGGACATTAAGCCGATTCTGGAATGGATGAAGGCCAGTGCTCCTAAGCCCAAGTGGAGCGACGTCTCAGCAATGAGTTCGACCACGAAAAGCTATTGGGCCCAATGGGACAGCTTGCTGATTCAGGATGGAGTCCTGTGCCGTAAATGGGAAAATGGTCGGGGAGACAGGTGTCATTTGCAAATGGTTGTCCCTAAGGCTAAAGTACCGGATGTCCTACAGCTGTACCATAGTGGTTGTTCAGGAGGCCACCTGGGAGTTAAGCGAACTCTCCTGAAGATCCGAGAACGGTTTTACTGGGTCCACTGTCGTGACGATGTCGAGGACTGGTGCCGCAAATGTACAAGTTGTGCGGCTGTAAAGGGACCTCAAATTCGTAGTAGAGGCGCATTGAAATTGTACAATGTTGGTGCACCATGGGAGAGGATAGCCATTGACGTTGCGGGGCCGTTTCCAGAAACTGAAAGTGGTAACAAGTATTTCATGGTCGTGATGGATTACTTCACTAAGTGGCCAGAAGTCTTCGCCATTCCAAATCAAGAAGCTTCAACCGTTGCAGATAAACTAGTTCATGAAGTCTTCTGTCGTTTTGGAGTACCTTTAGAGATTCACAGCGATCAAGGAAGGAATTTTGAGTCTCAAATATTCCAGGAAACATGCCGAGTTATGGGTACTCAGAAAACACGAACAACTTCTTATCACCCACAATCTGATGGAATGGTAGAAAGATTTAATCAGACATTGGAGAGGTACCTAGCAAAAGTTGTGGAAAAACGGCAACGAGACTGGGACAGGCACATACAACCGTTTTTGTTGTCATATCGAAGCGCTGTTCACGAAAGTACATCAGTGACACCAGCTTTCGTAAACTTTGGGAGAGAATTGCGGCTGCCTGCAGACCTGATCACCGGAATACCACCTGATGCCCCACCCAGTATAACCGATTATGCAAATGACTTGCGGAACAAAATGAATGACATTTATGAGCACGTCAGACAGACGGGCCAGCAAACGTCTGAGAAGATGAAAACACGGTATGACCGCAAAATGAACAACAAGGGGTTTGATGAAGGTTCACTAGTGTGGTTACACAATCCAGTTCGCAGCAAAGGGAAATCTTCTAAGCTTCAAGCTAAATGGGACGGACCGTACCGGATTGTGACAAGGATCAATGACGTAACCTACCGGATACAGAAAGGTGCCAGAGGTACTCCTAAGATTGTCCATGTGGATCGACTGGCGCGTTATTATGGGGCCAATAATGCTCGGGACGAGCATGTCTTAGGAGGGGGCAGTGTTACGCGCCACTATTAATGTCTTGTACATGGCAACACTAGTTACACTAGCGCCCCCTAGTGTCGAGTAAATGAAAGTATTGCGCGCCACTATTAATGTCTTGTACATGGCAACACTAGTTACACTAGCGCCCTCTAGTGTCGAGTAGCAGAACTAGGAGAGTCGAGATTCTTCCAGAAATTTCGGAACCGATATGTACTCGAACATTCTAGATGTCGCTACAGTAGAAGGTTCTGGAAACTATCTGAGGCCCTATATAAGGCCGGTATAGACGACGACCGGGCAGTATTGAATTGGCGATACAAGAGAATACTTCGAAGCGAAATAACGGCGAACTGTGTTTATTATTAGTGTGATTTTAGATTGTAATTAGTGTTGTGTAATTAAAATGTCAATTTTGGTAATTCAATCGGCAGTTTTTAATTGTCTCGAACCCCAAGCTCGTAACACTATTATAGTAAAATAATACTTTTTGAAAAAGAGGATGATGTGACAAAGAATTGATATTTAATAAAAACCTAAATTTCAGATATTTAAACCTAAGTAATATAGGAGGAGTAAGACATTCAGCCTGTAAAGAAACAATAGGAGTTGTTCTCATAGAGCCAGTAATAAGTCTTAAATTCTTATTTTGTATATTATCTAATTTGTTTACTAGTTTTTTATTTGATGCAAAACAAAGGAAGCCATACTCAAAATGGCTTCTTACCAAAGACTTATATAACATTAATAATATTTCTGGATCAGCTCCCCAGTTAGTACTAGCCAAAGCTTTTAATACATTAAAGGCCTTAGAAGCTCTGTCTGTAATAGAATTCACGTATTTGGTCCAAGATAAATTATTTGTAAAAATTACACCTAAGAATTTTGCACAACTTTCTATTGGTAAAAATGTATTAATATAAATAATTCTAGTGTTAAATGGACGAATTTTATTAAATATTACAACTTTACTTTTCTCAGTACTAATATCTAAATTTAAGTATGAAAAGTAAATGTGCAATTTCTTTAAAGCCTCATTTAAAATGGTTACCAAGTTTTTGACATTTGCTCCTGAGGCGTATATGATCAAATCATCTGCATATTGTAAATTAGTAACATTTGATCCTAAAATATTGTTTAATTTAAATATGTATAAAATAAAGATAAGAGGACTTAATATTCCTCCTTGACAAACACCTTTATAACTGAGCCTAGGACCAATAATTGTATTATTATTATTAACTTTGGCAAAAACTCTTCTTTCATGTAAAAAGTTAAATATCCATTTTACAATTTTTTCAGGAATGGCCAAAGACCTCAACTCTGCGGCGAGTACATGAAGATTGACGTTATTAAATGCACCAACAATGTCAAAGAATATACTATATTTCATTATTTTCCATAGCTTTAAAAATGTCTAAATGTAGAAATGCAATACTTTCTCTAGATGACTTACGGCGTCTGAATCCAAACTCATTTGATGGTAAAAGACAATTTTTTTCTAGATAAAATTCTAATCTAGATTTTATAAGTTGCTCAAATATTTTACCCATACAAGATGTAAGTGCTATAGGTCTGTAAGATTCTGCAATGTGAGGTTTTTTTCCAGGCTTTAAAATGGGTATCAAACAATCTTCTTTCCAATCGTTAGGAATAAGTGAATGAAACCATAACATATTATATATTTTCAAAACTAGTTCTCTACACACAGTATTCATATTTTTTAAAGCTTTATATGGAACAGAATCTAAACCACAAGTAGTGTCTTTTCTAGAGTTAACAGCTGAGTTGAATTCGGTCAAGGTAAAAGGTTTGGTAAGATAATCACAATGATTATCATTTGAGGAGTTAGGGGTTAGAGGTGATTCATCTGTTTCTGGAGTATATTTTTTCAAAAATTCATTAGCCCAATTAGAATCTATGACAGATGTGTTATTATGAATAAAAGTTTTGTTAAACTTTTTAATGTAGTTCCATACTCTAGTCAATGGAGTAGATCTATTAAAAGTTTCACATAGTTTTTTCCAGCTAAGATGTCTTTCAGTCTTCAAAGTAATTTTTTTAACAGCTTGTAGTCTTTTAAAATTAATATAATTTCGTTCTGTGGGATCATTCTTAAATACTAAATATGCATTTTTACAATTTAATACTGCCTGTTTGCATTTTAAATTCCACCAAGGTAGCGAATTTTTCTTTCTAATTCTTTTAAAAGATTGCAAGTTAACATTTCGATTAGAAAACTGATTGGATGGTGTGGATTCATGCATGGCTTGTTTAACTAGTTCTATTAAGTCTGTATAACATTGTAAAGGATTACTATAATCAAAACTATAATTTTTAATTAAATTATCTATTAAATTTGTATATTTTGACCAATCTACCAATTTTAAGTTTATGTTATTTGATACAGCTGTTTCTTGAAAATTTTGACTATTAACCGTAATGTTTGTCTTTATAGGAAAATGATAGCTGCCTAAAGAATCATTATCACATACTTGCCACTCACAAGACAGAGCCAGTGAAGATGAAACAAGTGTCAAGTCTAATGCATTCTGCCTCCATCTATGAGATCCTACTGTAGTCATCTGACCATCATTCAAGATTACAAGATTGTTGTCATCTATACTTGCAAGAACGTCCCTACCTCGTGAATCTAATTCAGTACATCCCCATAACGTGTGATGGGCATTGAAATCACCAGCTATAAAGACTGGCTGTGGCAAACTTTGGATTAAATTATCTAATTTGGATTTATTATAATTAATTGATGAATTAGGGGGACAGTAAACACTAACTAAAGTTAATAATTTATCATTGTATTGTATTTGTACAGCTATATTTTGTAATGAGTCATCAGAGAATGTATTGATAGCACGAAATCCAATTTTGTTATGTAGAAGTATTGCTACTCCTCAAGAAGATCATTACCTGAATCTAATCGTATAATATTATATCCTTTTACTCTAAAATTGTGCCTAGGTTTAAGCCAAGTTTCACATATGAGAGCAACATCTATGGTGTTCTCATATAAAAATTGTGTAAATTGAAAGCGATTTTTAATTAAACTCTGTGCATTCCATTGTAAAATCTTAAACTGATCCATAAAATATTAAATGTTAAATAATGAAATATCTATTTTGGTTTCATTGTATCTATGAGAACATCTTTAATAAGCTGAGAAGATATGGTAGTTTGTTCATTTGATTTATTAAGAGTTAATACTTTAATGACTGTATTTAAAATTATATTAATAATGTCATCATTCTTTAGCAGTGACATAAAAGCATCTTTGGGATTTTTTTTGTTTAATTCGGGGAATTCGTTTTTATTAAAAAGGTCTACAAATGGGGTTTTGTGTAATTTAGCCTGATTTTCTTTTATCTTTTGTTTCTTAACAGGACACTGTCCAGAAATGCTTAGATGGTTTCCTTTGCAATGTATGCATATCGCTTTATCTGAAGAGATTTTGCAATATTTGTAGCTGTGATTTTCAGTACAAATTGAGCATTTCACAGAATTTTTACAATACTTTGCTAAGTGACCATACCTCAAACAATTGTAGCACTGCTTCACTGGTGGAATATACTGATTTACCACGAACCGCCAACCATGAAGATCGACGTGGTCCGGCAAAACATTAGAAGCAAATGTGATGGCCACGGTGCCCGTCGGCTGCAGCAAACTGCGTCCTGCATCATTCTTATGTTTCCTCATTATCCTTTTAACACATATTATCTTTCTATAAGTCGTTAACATACCAAAAATTCTTGAATTAGAAAGATTAGTGGGAACATTGGTTATAACTCCTGTTATTTCTGTCCCTACAGCTGGGATAGATGCCTTCATTTTGTATTCATTAAGAAAAGTAATATTATTTAAAAATGCATTCGCTAGAGAGGGCTTTTCAAAATGAACGCCTATTTTGTATTTATTCATAGATTGCAAATATTTAATGCCTTTATTGAACCTCTTCATATGTGTGGATAGAGACATCATGTCCCGCGTGCCGATTGGCCTTTTTTCATCATTTGATTCGACAAATACAACAAAATCAACGAGAATAGAGTCCTCAGGGTACCTCCTGTTGTAGTCTGAACAAAGTACGGCTTATACTTGCGCTGCTCTTTCTCAGGATCTTCCTCAGTGCTGGTATCAATTTCTTCCTCCTCAGTCGTTTCTTCAAACACTTCTTCTTCTCCCGGCAACTTTTTTTTTCTACGTTTCCCCATGATGAGGAAACCCAGTAACAATAAACAATAAAAGTTTAGTGCCTTTTAACTAAATAAAACAAAATTAAAATTTTAGTTTAAAAAAGGCGCCTATCACGTTTCAAGGTTCCCGCGCTTTTTTCTTGCCATCATAGAGAAAAGACAAAAGAGTTGTTGTTGTTTGACAATTCGCTATTTAAGGTAGGAAGGTCTTAAACCATACAGCCTAGTCTGAATTATATTTCTTTTATAAACTCAATATTATGTTGATGGGTCACAATAAGAAGATCTTAGGAAATCTTAATGACAGCTTAGTCCAGTGGAGTGGATATCATAACCACTGGCGTCATAGCTGAGAAAACATTCTAGACCGCGATCGCGCGCTTGTAGTAGGTCGACTACTTGCGTTTACCTAAGATTTCTCTTTATTTTTCCATGAAACCTATACAAAGTTGTAATGGCTCTGAACTCTGAAAAACATATTTGCTATTTGTTTTTATAACATTTATGTAATTTGAGTTAAAACTAAAATAGACGATTGAAGCAAGAAAAAAAAGTTACGTAATATAATTTTGTAATTAAAAAAATTACATTAAAATCGTTAGAAATTGGAATAAGGCAGAGTTACTGGTTATAAAATTACCTATTTATTTTTAATGTTTATTAAATATTTTACAAGATTCAATAAATATGGCACAACACACCGCCTACTACTTTGCAAGGCACAGGTACGGCCGCACATGGAATACTGTTCCCATCTCTGGTCCGGGACTCCCCAGAGCCACCTCCTTCCATTTGATTGCATCCAGCGCAGAGCGGTTCGAATCGTCGGCGACCGAGCTCTTTCTGAACGGCTTGACTCACTGGCGCTGCGAAGAGATGTTGCATCTCTTTGCGTATTCTATCGTGTCTACCACGGGGAGTGCTCAGAGGAATTGCTCAGACTGATTTCAGTCGCTCAATTTCATCATCGCACATCGCGACAGAACTCGAAATACCATCCGTACCATTTAGGTGATTGGCGCTCCACTACAGTGCGATTTAGATGATGTTTTCTTCCTCGCACAACTTCCTTGTGGAATAGAATACCACCAGCAATTTTTCCTGACCTTCCATAAAAGAGCCTACTCTTTTTTAAAAGGCTGGCGACGCATTTGCAATCCCTTGGTGTTACAGTTGTTCATGGGCGGCAGTGTGCTCTTTTGCCCCCTCTCATATATAAAAACTATTGTTAATTGTAGGAATATACGATAATAATGATTATTAAAAAACCACCTAAACGCTCACATCAAAACAATTCTACACTCAATGAATATTCTTTAATGCTTTGTTTAGTTTGAATCTGATTATTTTCATTAGTTTCATTTGTTCATAAGAATTTGTTAGGAAAATGTTTGGGTTAATGTTTCTTTCTGTAATATTAGTTATATTTTATATTAATTAGATTAAAAATGAATAAACTAAACTACGGATATTCCGATTTTGTTTTGTGCATTATTATAATACTTTAGAAATTATTATTATTAAACATTTAATACTCAAAATCGCATAACTTTTGTGCATACGTTACAGGAGCAGCAACCCGCCGTTAAGCTATGCCAAAACCAGAGGGAGTCATTACGAACCGCCTTGCAAGCAAATTTTATGACTTCTAGTCTGCCGAACAAGGCCGTTTGAACCAAAACACGGTTACGGTTAGTACTATAATATAACGGTTATAATATAACGAATAATAATAGTAATCTACGTATATACTTTAATAAACGATTAACTCGCCAAGCGCGACAACTATTTTGGTCTACTAAAGTGAGTCAGTAATTCATTCTTGGGGTAATGTATACGCTATTACAACAAGGTCCCGGAAAGTGTACAGGCTCTCTCTATTACCATGTTTAAATGTTTTGATAAGTTGAAACTGTATAAAAAGGGTTATTATAGTATAAATGAATACATGGTTGATAATAACCCCTGGGAATGAGGTGGTCGCTTCCAAGCTGTTTCTAAAATAAATTTTGTACTTATATATTTTGTACAACCATTAATGTAAATTTTGTAAAATGTAAAAAATGTAAAAAGTTAATGTAAAAAGTCCCGTTGGGTATCTTGCTGGTTCTTCCCAGGACAGAGGTTTTTTTCGAACCAGTGGTAAAGTAAAAAATAACTTTCAATAAGAATTACACATGTTATTCTATATTGAATCACTTCAGCTAACTAATCTGTTGGGCTATGTCGGTTACTCTGGTTCTACTGCGGATATCCTTATTTCTAAGTAAGAAACACCGAGCATAGCCCTCTCCATAGCTCGCTGATCGACTTTGAGCTTCCTCATACGACCAGCAGTGAAGGACCACGTCTCAGTTCCATAGGTCATCACTGGCAAGATGCACTGACTGTACAGTCTCGTTTTCAAGTTTTGAGATATACCTAACGAGAAGATGTGCCGTAATATCCCCAACGCTGCCCAGCCGAGTTGAATCCGTCGATTGACCTCTCGGTCGAAGTTGGACTTACCTAGTCGGACTATTTGTCCCAGGTAAACATATTCGTCAACAACTTCCAGCTTAGTGCTCCCAACAACTACCGGCATAGGTGTGATATGGATGTTAAATATGATTTTTGTTTTGTCCATGTTCATCTTAAGACCTATCTGTTGCGAGACACTATTGAGGTCATTGAGCATAGTGCTTAGATCCTCCAGCGATTCTGCCATAAGGACTATACTGTCGGCAAATCGAAGGTGAATGATGTACTCGCCATTGATGTTAATACCGTATCTTTTCCAATCCAGTAGCTTGAAAACGTCTTCTAATGCAGCGGTGAAGAGTTTCGGGGATATTACGTCACCCTGTCTTACACATCTCTGCAGTTGGATAGGATTTGTACTCTGGTTCTGTACTCGGATAGCAATCGTAGCCTTACTGTGCAAACACTTCAGCACTTCGATATACCGACAGCCCACTTGGCACTGCTGAAAGGACTGTAGCACCGCACAAATTTCGACGCAATCAAAGGATTTCTCATAGTCCACATTCGCAAGACAAAGTTGCAGATTATACTCTTCGGTCTTCTATACAATTTGCCGAAGGGTATGTATGTGGTCTATGGTGCTAAAGCCTTTTCGGAAACCGACTTTTTCGGGAGGCTGGAAGTCGTCGAGTCTGCGTGCGAGACTATTCGTAACGACTCTCGAAAACAGCACGTAGACGCGGCTCAGAAGGGAAATCGGTCTGTAGTTCTTTAAGAGAGCGTTATCGCCTTTCTTGAAGAACAAGACCACTGCACTTCTGCTCCACGCCTCCGGAGTAGTGCCACCATGGAGGACGGAATTAAAGAACTTCTGAAGGACTTCAAGTACCGGTTTTCCACCCGCTTTCAGAACCTCCGTTGTAATTCCATCCTCGCCCGGGACTTGCCATTTTAAGGTGCTGGAGAGCCATTCCAATCTTGCTCAGACTGACGTCCGGGATATCATCGGAATAGTGTCGGATAAGACTTGCTCTTGGATTGTTACTCACACTTGCGAGTGGCTCCAACGATGACGTGGATAGCTGCCCATAGACACTGTCAATCTCACTCAAAATCTCAGGTGTCCCGGAAACGATGCTGCCACATTCGGTCTTCAGCTTCGAAAGTTGGCTCTTTCTGGCAGACAGACCTCTGGCAAAGACTTTGGAGCCCTGGTTCCGCTCGATTGCTTCTTCAATACGAGCAGTATTAAAGTTGCCTAAGTCACGGCGCATGCATTTGGAGATCCGTGTGTTCAGTTGCCTGTATGCTACCAAATCTACCGAAGACTGTAGCATCATGCATGTAGAAGGTGCTTTTGACAGAACGAACTTCTTCAGCATAAAGGGTGCACTCAGTAGACATAAAGTTGAACCGGCCCTGATCGACTGGATAGTTTACATGCTCAGTACACGAATAATAAAGATTGCTGGTGAATCCCAACCAATCCATATTATGAAAGGCTGCCCGCAGGGAGGAGTTCTCTCACCTCTCCTGTAGAATATGGTCATTAATGAACTCATCAGCAAATTAAATACCAATCACTTCTATACAGTAGGTTATGCTGATGACCTGACAATACTGGTCTCTGGAAAGACAGCAAGCATAGTGTGCGACCTGACCCAAGCGGCTCTCCGTATAGTGGAGAGATGGTGCAGGGAATATGACGAAATAAAACGGTTTTAGTAATGTTCACACAAAAACGAATGCTGAATAACTATCATCTTCCAAGTCTTTTCAGCACAAAACTCCAGCTATCCTCTGAGGTAAAATATTTAGGTCTTACCTTGGACAGCAAACTTAACTGGAATAAACACATAGAAAACAAAATCAACAAAGCTAGTATAACTTTCTGGCAATGCAGAAACATGATTGGCAAAAGATGTGGTCTGACGCCAAAAATCATACTGTGGCTTTACAAAACTGTAATTCGGCCCATGATCACATACGGCGCTCTGGTATGGTAGAACAAGACAAATAAAGCCACCACAATTAAGAAGCTTCAGCGCTACCAGAGACTGGCATGTAAGGCTGCCACAAGCAGCATAAGTACTACGCCAACAGTAGCCTTAGAAACGATGCTGGAGCTAACTCCGCTTCATCTACATATACAACAAGAAGCGACTTTAGCTGCCATCAGACTCAAGAGCCTAAATCTTTGGAGTAAGAATAGTGTCCCTCATACAGGCATAATTGATAGAATTCACTCAAAAATTCCTATCCTATCTCACAAGCCAAATACGATAAGATTCCTAAACAATTTGTTTTCGATAAGAAATACAAGATACAATTAAATGAAAACAGCCAGCCGGAAGGATTAAGCCAAAAGAGCTTAGAGTTTTCACCGATGGTTCTAAAACAAATGAAGGTGTAGGTTCTGGAGCTTTCTATGAAGACCTCAATATTCACATATGCACACCGCTGGGTACCTATAACACGGTATTTCAGGCGGAGTGTATGGGTATCAATCAAGCGGCCATAGCAATAGATGCTAGGAAGGTTAATGACTTCCCCATCAGAATACTGACCGACAGTAGGGCGGTACTACAAGTTCTGAGTTGCAATGTGGTGAACTCGGGACTAATATATGAATGCCATCAACGATTAAACGAGGTGTGTAAAAACAACAATGTGACTCTGCAATGGATAAAGGGACACAGTGGATCCAGAGGCAACGATGCAACAGACGAACTGGCCTGAAGAGGATCGGCTCTGGCCACTATAAGGCCGGAACCAATTATACCAATCCCCTTTAGTAACGTTCGTTCACTGGTACGTAAACACTTCACTAATCAACACGCTCAGCTTTGGAAAAATCTAGTAGACTGTAGATAAGCTAGGGAGGCCCTGCCTGAAATAAACAGTCGCTTAACCAAAGTTACAATGAGACTAAACAAGCCGCAGATCAGGATAGTAACAAGTGCTATCACAGGACACGGCACCTTTAACAAACATTTATTTACTATAGGTGTTATAGATAGTCCCCTGTGCAGGGCTTGTATGGGGGAAGAAGAAACGGCGGCCCACGTGCTACTGAAATGTCCGGAGGTCGCTACGTACAGGGCTAAACATCTCGGCACGCCGGGATCACTCCCCGAAGTTGCATGCAACATCAAGTGACTGTTGAACTTCTTCAGAGATCTCTTGGCTCGAATAATCACATTATTCCTGCCCACATGCAAAATACGCGCATAGACGTGGAGTTGCGGAAAACAGCCCGTCGTAAACTACACTAAACTAAACTTCGCGTTTAACGGCCATGAGATTAAGAGTTTGATCGGAGAGTGTTTGTGTTCTTCTGCGGCGGGTCTTACAAAACTTAGCTTCGACCGCATGGACAGTTTTCACGAGCTTGTCATTCATATCGTCCACTGCATGGCAATCTTCTAGACACTGAAAAATGTTTTGTAACTCGACCTGAAAGGTTTTGGGACTTTGGATTAGAGTACGAGGGGGACGGAGCGTTGACTTCATTAGCCGACACCTCTGCAACTTAACGTTTAGGTTCAGTGTGCTTTTAACCATTCGGTGATCGCTACCAGTTTTCACCCTCGCGATCACTGAGACATCACTGAACAGTTATCGTCTAGTCGTCATACAATAATAAAGTCAATCTCATTTTTTGTAGAACCGTCGGAGTCGACTAAGACAAATTCCTGTGGGACCGCTTCTGGAAGAAAGAGTTCATCATAAAGAATCCCTCTTTTTTTATGAAGTCGGCCAGCTGCTGGCCCTTTGGGTTCCGTTGCCCCTTTCCGAATTTCCCTACTTTCAACTCACCGTTTTCTCTTGTGCGTAGTTTTGCGTTGAAGTCTCCCATTAACACCGTATAGAGATAGCTTCATACATTTCCTCCACCTACTCATCGGGATGTGCCGAGATTGGTGCGTAAACCTGTATGGCTTTCAGCGAATACCGTTTGGAAATTCTGAGTATAAGGTACACAACCCTCGTCGACATACTCACAACCTTTACAACGTTGGTAACGAGAGACTTGTGGACGATAAATCCGACACCTCCTTGGGACAGATGGTCGCCCTCCCGGTGATAAAACAAGTTACCGGATTCGAGGATTACCGTGTCCTCCCCCTCTCTTCGGACCTCGGATAATCCTGCCCCGTCGTTACCATAGTCGCCACCGTAGCCAGGAATAGCGGGGCCGCCGGGGACTGGGGGCCGTTTATTAGTGTCGTTGCTCATGGGGGTATACTGCCATAGTTGTCACACTTGGCGAACGGGTTAGCGATCGCAGTTGTTTTATTGCTTTTTGCTTTTATCAGAAAGATGCTGAAGCGCATCTTCTGCCTCAGTTTCCCTCTGTCGCCACTTACGACACCCACGGGAAGATATGGGGTAGTGGGTATTTTTACCCGCCACTACTGGTTCCCTATTTCATATCAATAGCCTAGTACGCGTAGTTTCTTTGTATAAAATGATTTTCAACTTTTAGAAGTTTTATTGCTATTAAAAATTTTGAGGCGCTTTCATATTTTTTTTAACTCTTGTTAGACAAATTAATGTACCATCAGCCTATATCGATTTTATATTTTGTATAATCGATTTATTTTGGTAATTTATTTTTGGATTTTCCAAACTATTTTGTTATTAGAATTTAGAACTAGCATATTTCGAAAATAGAATTTATTTTCGACTACGACTACGAAACTTCACTATTATGAATTTTAATAGTTTATACACGGTTATTGAGCGTTACGTTAATCAGGCCTATTTTATTAAAGAATTTTTTTTTAAAGTAAAAACAATGGTCGCCGTAAAGTGGCGGCAAAGAGAATTCTCTGCCCTATATCACAGCCTAAGGCGGGCTCCAGACTCCTTTGTGATTCACGGCGTGAATTCACACCGTAATTTTGCCGCGAAGTCGTCGCGAAAAACATGTCCCTCCACATTCGTTACCTATCGTTCACACACAGTTTAGTTCGCGCGCTCTTCAAGAATGGACGCCGACATAATGCACTGTTATCGCCGTGACGCTATGCGCTTTGGCTCACTTAAATTACGTGTATATAAAAGATTAAAAAAAATGGAGAAAAAGAAGATGGTGGATGACAAAGATACATTGTTTTTAAAATCAGTCATTTCAATACTCATTATTTCCTTTATTGGCATCCATGCGTCATGTACTTTCATTTTATTTTTATGATCTTTGTGTTTAGCATCCCATAAAATGGGTTCGGCATGAGATCAACATGAGTTCTTGCTCGTTCGTCCAACTGACGCTCATTTTGACGCACCGTCCTCCGTAAACAAGTCTTAAACGTGGTAGAGCCATGCTGCAGCTATATTAGTAATATAGTTGTAGCACGAATGGGTCGGCTCGACCGAGGAAGGACCACTTTCACACAGAATACCAGCGTAAAATAGCAGCTTAACACTGCTGTTTTTCGTATGGTGAGTGTAGAGAACCGGAGACCCTTTTTACTGGAAATGAGGCATTCCATCTTAGTCCTCACGGGTGACAACGCATCTGCATTTTGATTCGTAAACGAGGATAGATGTAGATGTCTATGGGCCACAGCAGCCACTTGCCATCAGGTGGACTGTGTGCTCGTTTGTCACCCTATCCTATAAAAAAATACAAATAAGCACAACCTCACGGCACTGAGTCTCGTGCATTACTGATTTCGCGATTCGCGGCTTTCACAGGTGTTCACGGCGCGAATGTGGAGGGCGCTTAAGAAGAACATACAGTCAATCATCGCGTTTAATGTTGTCGGAAAAACCGACATAAACAATAAATTGCTAGGGTTGTCAGAACGGCAAGTAATAAAAAAAATTAAAAACTGATTTTATTTCACGTTTAAACAAATTAATGGTATGTGGAAAATGTTGAAACTAAGTGCTCAGCCCGGGGCTCGCCTCGCACCGCACCACACGATTGCCTCGTCTATACGCCTTAGATGATCGACTAGTTAGACTGTGCCTATATCATCCCTGAGTGCCGTAACAGGCGATATAGGGAAACTGAAATAAGAGATGGACATTAGCGTTTTCCTGAAAACTACTCAAAATAATAAAAAAAATCTGTGGTTGCCAAATCGCCTGCCAAGCACGGTAGGTATGGCAAACATTGAGGAGTCATTTTATGCAGGAGGCTTACGTTCAGTAGTGAACTTCAGTGGACGGTGACGATGACGATGATGAAGAACTATGGATCATTGTACTAATTTATTTTAATTTGTAATGTAGGTACCTACTCACTTATAAATAACTCATGTATTAATCACTTTATGAATACTTTTTCTAGTTCTATTGTTTATGTCTTTTTAATTCAAATTTTGACAATCTAGAAAGCTTATTATTGGTTTGTCATTATTTTTTTCATTCAAAATTATGTAAATAAATTTAAAAATGAACGGGGAGCCTGAAGAGTTATCAGATACTACTACCACAAATTGTAATTTCACGTCTGCATCGGATGCGATGTCAGACATCAATCAAGCTAAATTGGACACGTTAGAAAAAAAGGCAGTACATTTGAGGTAAGGCATTTAATATACCAAGCATGGGTGTATACCTAGTAGGTAAGTAAAAAAATTGCAAATAGATTGTTTGCATTCTTGCAATATTTACAGATTGGTGTTAGAAAAAGATTTTAAAGCTGCCGATTTTAAGTGGAGCTTATTCGTTGCAGCCGCATTCAGCTTCAGATACGAAAGCTGCCTAAGACCATTTCCACCCGCTTTTATAAAAAATGGTGTCAAGGATATGGATGAATTAGTAAATAGGGTTGTATAACATTTATTTTCTATTTAATGATAGACTTGATTATGAATTAATATTTTTCAATTGCAGCTGAATGTATTGACTGATGTACCTGCACTCGATTTGTTCCTACAGCAGCTAGATGATTTAGATAATTTAACCAATATAAGTGATATGATTGATTTATTATTCTACGTGCTTGTCAGATTAAAAGAACCGAGTCTCAAAACTGTGCCAGCTGAATTGGTATGCATGAAATCTGACAATTTTTCCGTAAAACTTCTATTTCAGTACGGTATTGATATTATGTAGTTTAATATTTCAGTTTGAATCAATTCTTGCAATTACGAATTCTTCACCAACGCCGCTACCTCAATATATTTTTCAAGTATGTTACTCAAAAACATCTCATGCCGAACAGAAATGGAAAGAATTGTCGAAAAATTATAAAATGTTCTATGCATATCATGGAAGTCGTTTAGAAAATGTTTACAGTATGATGCATTTCGGTATACAGCAAGAGATGTGCAAGGTCCTTTTTTAATACCTTTTTGTATTACAACTTTTTTTGCAATATAATTTTACAAAATATATTTTGCAGAACACAACTTTAGGTAGTGGATTATACCTTTCACCTGATTTAAATGTAAGCTTACCACACAGTCACGGTGGGTTTGGCTGGGGTGCCAGTTGCATTGGTGGCCACTTGTCCTGCATTGCTATGTGTGAAGTCATCGACACGCCTGATGGAATCAATGTTAGAAAACCTATTACTGATGAAGGTGAGATTATAACATATTATGGGTGTTACTAATTAATATTTATATAAGAATTCGAAAGTTACAAAGGTACAATTATTTTTTATTTTATTTTATCCGTAGGTATAAAATAAAATAAAAAATAATGTTTTATTTATCATACCTGTATAAAAAAAATGTTGGAAAGTTAAAGACAGAACACAAAAATAGTGACAGTCAAAAAGCCTGCCTATAAGTTAGTAGTTACTACAAATTGTGCCATATTGTGATAGGACTGTAACGGTGTAAGAGTTAGGTGCTCACCTTATTTTCATTGTATTGTATAATAAATATATTGCAATCTTCATTAGCATTGCTGAAATCAATCACAATTATAATAAATGCTGACTAGGCATATTACTAAAGCGTGTAAGAATAAAATATTTCGTGGGCATGACAAATTCGCCTTTTCGTTCTAAACAATGCGACTAATTTTTTTTGTACTCCGCAGTAACCTTCTAAAAATAAGAGCAGGCATGTGTTCAGCAGTAAGATATGTACATAGTTTATTTATTTGTAGTCTTTATTGCATTAGCTCAAAGACATTTAAGTATTAGTAATAGACCAGACATCAGCAACAAAATGGTCATTTGTTACTTTTCTATTGACTTCAAAAAGGAGCCGGTACTCAATTCGACTGTATGTTTTTTTTATGTGTTACCTCATAACTTTTTACTGGGTGAACCGATTTCGATGATTCTTTATTTATTTGAAAGCTGGTGCTTCACAAGGGCTTTGGCACCATAGACCACATACATACCCTTCGGCAAGTTGTACAGAAGTCCGAGGAGTACAATTTGCCACTATGCCTGGCGTATGTGGACTATGAGAAAGCCTTTGATTCCGTCGAATTTTGGGCGGTGCTGCAGTCCCTTCAGCGGTGCCAAATTGACTGTCGGTATATCGAAGTGCTGAAGTGTTTGTACAGTAGAGCTATAATGGCTATCCGAATACAGAATCAGAGTACGAAACCTATCCAATTGCAGAGAGGTGTAAGACAGGGTGACGTTATATCTCCGAAACTCTTCACCGCTGCATTGGAAGATGTTTTCAAGCTACTGGACTGGAAAGGATACGGTATTAACATCAATGGCGAGTACATCACTCACCTTCGATTTGCCAACGATATAGTCCTTATGGCAGAAACGCTGGAGGACCTAAGCACTATGCCAATGACCTCAATAGTGTCTCCCAACGGATAGGCCTTAAGATGAACATGGACAAAACAAAAATCATGTTTAACGTCCATGTCACACCTATGCCGGTAGTTGTTGGGAGCACTAAGCTCGAAGTTGTTGACGAGTATGTTTACCTGGGACAAATAGTCCGCCTAGGTAAGTCCAACTTCGACCGAGAGGTCAATCGACGGATTCAACTCGGCTGGGCAGCGTTCGGGAAACTACGACACATCTTCCCGTCAGGTATACCTCAAACTTGAAGACGAGAGTGTACAATCAGTGCATGTTGCCATTGATGACTTACGGATCTGAGACGTGGTCCTTCACTGCTAGCCGTATGAGGAAGCTCAAGGTCGCTTAGCGAGCTATGGAGAGGGCTATGCTCGGAGTGTCTCTGCGTGATAAACTTAGAAATGAGGATATCCGCAGTAGAACCAGAGTAACCGACATAGCCCAACGGATTAGTAAGCTGAAGTGGCAGTGGGCCGGCCATATAGCTCGAAGAACCAACAACCGATGGGGAAGAAATGTTCTTGAGTGGCAGCCTCGTACTGGTAGGCGAAGTGTAGGACAACCCCCCACTAGATGGAGTGACGACCTGGTTAGACATGCAGGAAGTAGATGGATGCAGATGGCTCAGGACCGTGCTTTGTGGCATTCCTTGGGGGAGGCCTATGTTCAGCAGTGGACTTGTGAAGGGCTGTAATGATGATAATGATGAAGAATAAATTCAAACAGCAGTCACATTGGTAGCATCTTGAATGACGTTACTCGGTTGCTAATTTTTAACCCAATCCAAGGTGTTAAACGTACCTTGCCGTGCATGGATACGTGGTTGGGAGGGCGGGGGGAGTCCAGTCGCATACGGTGCCTACCCGATACCAGGGTGATTCCGGTAGTATTTTAGCCCTTCCCCCGACATGCGGGGCTCTGCCGGGGGTTACCGTATTTTTCCGTAGCTACTCGTGGGACCAAAATGGACGAAGATTGACATTTTGAAAAAATTAACTCTCCTTTAATGGAACTGACTGTAGGCCTGGAAGAGGCTCTTTTAGCCTCACCTCACTCACTCATCTGCAGCCGAACCACAGCCGGAAACCAACCAGGGAGGGGAAAAGAAAAAGTTCACTAGCCCTCATAAGCTAAGTGGGGCAGCACGTGATAGATAGATACCGAAGGCTGATGGCAGCTAAGATAGGAGCCGAAGAGGCCCTCTCTCTCTTTGCCAAAAGCCCTGGGACGAAATTTCTCTGCCCAAACCTCCCCAGTACCGAAGGCAAAAAAACGCAGTCGGTCTGAGGAGTCCCCTAAAGACCAGCCCAGAAATAAAAAAAAATTACGTGGTAGAGCCATGCTGCAGCTATATTAGTAGTATAGTTGTAGCACGAATGGGTCGGCTCGACCGGGGAAGGACCACGCTCTCACAGAATACTAGCGTAAAATAGCAGCTTAACATTGCTGTGTTTCGTATGGTGAGTGTAGAGAACCGGAGACCCTTTTTACTGGAAAAGAGGCATTCCATCTTAGTCCTCACGGGTGACAACGCATCTGCATTTTAATTCGCAAACGAGGATAAATGTAGATGTCTATGGGCCACAGCAACCACTTAACATCAGGTGGACTGTGTGCTCGTTTGTCACCTTATCCTATAAAAAAAAGGAAGTCTGTGAAGCTGGCGGCGGGGACGAAGAAGCTTAGCTTTAGTGCCGTAGCAGTGGCTTCGTGCGTGTAGGAATTCGCAATTTGAATCCTATGAGCGTGGAGCAGATGTGGCTAATCCACCGGGCACTAACGCAGGCTATTGCTAAGACGGCCTGTGTAGCGCAGCCGGGAATGGGACCAAAATTTTCGGGTTTCACCCACAAGTCAGGTTGGATTCTGGTAACGTGCCTGAATAAGGTAACTCAAGACAGAATTGTGAGTGAGATCGGAAAACTGAAACCCTGGCCGGGGCGGAGCTCTCGATAGTACCCGAGAGCGAACTGCTTAAGCCTCAACTGGGCATTACCTTTCTGCCCCGCAGCGAAGCTGACACTCCAGAGGAGGTGGCTGTGCTGCTGCTATGCTTAAGGGCACAGAATGAAGGGCTCCACACCGAGCTCTGGAAAATCATCCACCGTAGGGACGAAGAGAATGGGTTCCTAGTAACCTTTTCCCTGGACAACCCATCGGCGGAGGCTCTCCGAGCGGCAAGCGGCAGAGTCGTCCTTGGCTTTAAAATGATAACTTTTTAGGTCAGGGGAGGCTCTGACGCTGCAATAGGGCCTGGACCGCCCCAACTCCAATCCCCCCAGCCCTCCACCTCGAGGGGTGAGACTGTTACGACATCAGCGAGAGTCACTGTGACCCAAGGCGCTGATCTCGCCTAGGTCCGAGGGCCTTCGCCAGGGGTAAGGGGAAAGGAGGTGGAAGCGGTAAATGAAAATGTACGGCGGGGCCAAGGGCGAAAACGACCCCTGCCCCCCACACCCCACCCCCACCCCCACACTAACTAACTATTGGTCAGGTCCATATGTGAAGCACCAGCTTTCAAATAAATAAAGAATCATCGAAATCGGTTCACCCAGTAAAAAGTTATGAGGTAACACATAAAAAAAAACATACAGTCGAATTGAGTACCGGTTCCTTTTTGAAGTCAATAGAAAAGTAACAAATGACCATTTTGTTGCTGATGTCTGGTCTATTACTAATACTTAAATGTCTTTGAGCTAATGCAATAAAGACTACAAATAAATAAACTATGTACATATCTTACTGCTGAACACATGCCTGCTCTTATTTTTAGAAGGTTACTGCGGAGTACAAAAAAAATTAGTCGCATTGTTTAGAACGAAAAGGCGAATTTGTCATGCCCACGAAATATTTTATTCTTACACGCTTTAGTAATATGCCTAGTCAGCATTTATTATAATTGTGATTGATTTCAGCAATGCTAATGAAGATTGCAATATATTTATTATACAATACAATGAAAATAAGGTGAGCACCTAACTCTTACACCGTTACAGTCCTATCACAATATAGCACAATTTGTAGTAACTGCTAACTTATAGGCAGGCTTTTTGACTGTCACTATTTTTGTGTTCTGTCTTTAACTTTCCAACATTTTGTTTTTTTCAGGTATGATAAATAAAGCATTATTTTTTAGCGTGTGTATAATGTAATGTGATTTATTGTCCATAAATCACATTCAATTTGGGATAATTTCACATAAAAGTAGAAGCCTTATTTACTCGTATTTTCAAAAACTGCAATAACGGTATATCATTATAATAGAATTTAAGTCCAAAATTTTTGTCAACATTTTTGCCTACCGATTGACCCTTACGAATGTTTGCGTACGCAGTAAAATCAGTTAAAATAATGCATTAACACGCATTTTGAATTTAAAAGATAAAAAGGACAGAATGTTTGATATTTCTTTTAATTAATTTTTCTTCACTATTTGGCTATATTATGTATTCTGAAACTTCTCTGCAAATATGGCCGGTTATTGCAAAATAACCCTGTATATAATATTTAAATCTCTTTGATTTGAAATAATTCTCTTCTGTTAAGGGTATTTTCTGGAATATAGTATAGTACAGTCATTTACAATTTAGTATGTGAAATGTGTGTGATAAGTTAGTCTTAATTTAGTATCTTTTTGTTTCCTGATTGTCGTTTAGGCTTATTGACCAATCTACAATGTACAGACCAAGTATTGCCATAAAGTAGTATGGTCTTTAAACTGTAGCTGTATGGTACGCATGTGAATTTTATCGAAATAAGTAATTTTAGATTTGTTAAATATTTAATGTATCAAAGACCTTATGGAATAAAATATAATATGGAGATAGAAACGATGTCCTATTATGCTTTTTTCAAAATCTTAAAAGCATGCAAAGTTTATTAACAAGTTGCAAAATCAATAGTGTTGTTATAATATAGTTAAGTTTGGGCGGCTCTCCACTAGATTGAGTGAAAACCTTGTAAG
Source organism: Parnassius mnemosyne (assembly GCA_963668995.1). Taxonomy (NCBI): domain Eukaryota; kingdom Metazoa; phylum Arthropoda; class Insecta; order Lepidoptera; family Papilionidae; genus Parnassius; species Parnassius mnemosyne. Next base: position 26,175,164 of record CAVLGL010000137.1, on the reverse strand, counting down.
ACACGCGAGAAGTCGATGGATGAAGCTGGCTCAGGACTGTGCTTTGTGGCACTCCTTGGATGAGACCTATGTTCAGCAGTGAAATCGTGAAGGGCTATAATGATTACAAGAAAAAAAACCTTTTTTGAAATATTTATTTCTTAAATGTGTTAATTTACTAATATTTTACTAGAAATTTTCATTAATTTTGAGGATATATTATCTCACCCAGCAGCAAATTTAAATTTTAAATTAAGTATTTGGTTTAGCTTCTAGAAGATATATACTTGTCTTGTATCGTCATTGTTTATCAAGGGAGCTATTACGTAGTTGCTATATTGCTATAAATCTAAAAGAGTATTTTAATTACTATGACATGTGACTGTATTGCCAGTATCTAAAATTTTCTAGTCATGCATTCAGTCTTTGATGAAGCTTTCTGCTTCTTTAAATAGATCGGGACATTTATAAACCATGGCTGTAAGTGTATGCTACTCATTTATTATATGTTATTCATATAATATAATCTCTCACATCACGACTAAATTTTCTCGATAATTCTGGAAGCTTTTCGCGGGAAATACCTATAGTCATAGTGCTACAAATGTACACACTAAACTGGCACAGGGGCATCTTAATTAGTAGTAGGCTAGGATACTGTGTGCTTAGTGCTTTAAATGATGCACTCACTTGTCACCTATCTGTATCCTAAGTTAGCGATAAGATCGTGCGTCTGATGCAGTATTAAAACACAGAGGTAATCAATAGAACCTTAAAACCTATAATTTGTTGTTTTGTGCAATCGTTGACTCCGATGCATATAACATAATATACATAATTATACTTTTACCTACATCATTTTTTACGTCAACCATAACATATAATATTAAATATATCTGTTTCCTCAAGCTTTTGCTGCAAGAGATTTTTTATAGAGATATGCTGGCCTTTGTACATCTTATTACATATTTTAATTATTATCATCTTCTTGTGTGTAAAGAATAAAAAATAGTCGTGGTATTTTCATTCTATTATTTCAAACAAACTTAAATAAAAAAGTTCAAACAGGTATAATATAACTAAACGGCATCTTCATAATGAACTTTGGAGGTCACCTGGTCATGCCATATGCTTGGGATCCTATAATTAATAAAATTAAATCCAAACCCAAGCATACGACTGTAAGACTTCAAGATACTATAAGCTCAAATTATTATTCAAAAATAGACCAAATATTATTTTAAAAAAAATGTAGGTAGCCGGGCTAACTATGACTGCGGGACGTCAAACACCTCATTAACCTCGACCCCCCCCCCCCGTGATTATGGGTGCTGTAAAGTAACTGAAACGTCGGGAATTAAAAGTTAAATTAAAGGCGATAGAATCCGTTATTTTTTATTCTGTATTTTTGAGCTTTATAAAATTGAATTCTGGACTGAATTTAAATTATAGGTAAGAATTAATGTCATCCACCCATTGACGTCAGGGACGGGGCACCAGACCACGAATAAATATCCAAATCAAGGGGGCTGAAAACTAACAATCTGTAATTAGACAAACTAGTAGGTCAAAGTTTAGTTTAGGTAAAATTCTTGTATCTTCGTATTTAAATAGGTAGATAAAATTATCGATGAAATTTAAATGAAACTTTCATTGAGATTTAAAGCAATATATCATGTGAATTTTATTGACAGCCGTTTTATTTTATTCAAATCATTTTATGCTGTTTTAGGTGATGGAGTTAATAATGAAGACACTAACCAACAACTAAACACTACTGACGTCAAAGCGTCTTATTATGTTACTAATAGCGATTTACTAAGATTGCGTTATTTACTGGTTTACGCAAAACAGCCTACTTCGATAAGATTTAGCACAACAAACGCTCATAGAAACGGTAAGAAATTAGTAAATATTCATTACTCCTTCATAATATATGCCCATAACCAATGCATGAGTCTTTCCCATTGTAGGGGAGATTTGGCCTATTTTTCATGCTTGGCAGGTAAATCCGACATATTTTCTGATTAGTTGATACGATGCATATTTAATAACTATTTTTATAAAATCTATCCAAGTTTACGATCAACTCGTGTCACTTTTATTTATTGAAATACATATCCTAATTATTTTGTTATTCATCTTAATAAAATGTCTTTGCGTTGCGTAAAATACGATCATTTAAAATTTGACATATTTTTATTATGGATGAAGGTACCTATAATTTCGATGTAACGCGGGGTGATACTGAAAGTTCGGTGAAGTGTTCCTTTTTGACATTCGACAGAAGGTTTGCATTTACTTTTCGTTCGTCTATACCCCTCTACAATAAGCATTGGTACATACTTTATGTTTCTAATTCAACTATATTTTGCTCCCTTGAATTTTCGGAATTACCGCACATAAAGTCCAGTGGTTCGTGTGCGATGTGCATTCGTGAAATTTGGCGGCTGAAATTAATCTGAACAATTCCTCAGAGCACTCCCCGTGGTAGATGTGATAGAAATTGCAAAGGGATGCAATATCCCTACGCAGTGCCAGTTAATCGAGCCTATCAGAAAGACATCGGTCATCGACGATTCAAACCGCTCTGTGCTGGATGCTGTCAAGTGGAAGGAGCTGGCACTGGGGTGCCCCGGCCCAGAGATGAGAACAGTATTCGATGTGAGGCCAAACTTGCGCTTTGTAAAGTTGCAAGCGATGTGCCGGCATGAAATGGTGTTTCGTTATCGCGCAAACTTGTATCTTCTGGGGATTGAACTGGACTAGATTTCATTTCAGATCTGTGCGTTCGGAACTACGCTTAGGAAGTAGTAGTACCGGAAAAGATGCGTTAAAACCGGTGCCAACTCCTTTCTCCTTTACGCATGGGCCAGTGAGTCATCCTCCCTGTGCAGTGATGGCATCGATGGCTGACAGAAGTTCCCTTGGACAGCCTTGGCGATAGAACAGAATACACATGTTCCCGAAGGAAGTCAAACTAGTTTCTCGTCAATTCTGCCGATGTGCTCTGACTTTGTCTTGGCAATGACACTTGAATGACAGCTGCAAGAAGTTCCCTTGGACAGCCTTGGTGTATAAAAATTCATAAACTGATCAAAAATCTGCTGACGGTCAAGTTCTAAACTTCTCTGACTCCCATCGAATTAACGCATGCCAATTTTGATTTAGGAAAAAAAAGAGCTTTTCAAATGTCTACCTTATATATGGCCAGACTATTAGTTATGTATTTAAATCTATAAATCTGAGTATTTATGTTTGTATCAGGGTTTAAATATAACATCATTTAACAAAACGAATTTCTAGCCTTTTTTCTGTTTATTTCAGAGGGTGGATTGCGACAATGGTTAAATAAGCACAAGTTGATGTCTATACTCCTTGGTTATGGGTTAATGCTAGCAACTATAGGTTTTGCCAACAATCAACCTATGAATTATTACTACAAAATTTTGTTGAAGAAATTAGATCTAGCGTATACATCCGTAAAAGTTTGAATTGTGAAAATATTGTGTATTCATTAGAAAATTTAATTGCATAGTAAATTTTTATCGTGTTTTTCTCTTTTGTTTTAATATTTATTCATAACGATTCGTATACAATGTTGCTTTAGTATTCTGTGGTACCAGCAGGGAGGTGGAAAAAGAAGAGGGATTAGGGGTGGGGGGTGTGTGTTACCCTCCGTTCACCGTGAGCGACTATGCCACGGCTAATGAGGTCTGCCATGAGAAGACGGGAATGTTTTCTAGGTTTAGCAGTACTCATTGACTATTTTGGTACATCCGGACCGGGTTGACCTTTAAGATATGGCGTACTATCAGCACATGAGTAAAGAAACTGTACAGAGGCAAAGCTTCTAAGGAGCTGTCAAAATATTTACCTATTTTGGTAGGGTTGGCAGGAGCAGGGGTTGGTAGGAGGATAAAATTATATAACCACACGTTTATCAGTTTTAATAGATACTTAAGATAGAATATTTTTTACAAACTACGTATTTTAAATATTTTACTTTTATAATTATTGTTCTTCAACAATTTGTTATGACCTTTAATTAAATGGTAAATTCTAAATCTAATGTAAAGTTTTTTAAAATAATAATCAATTGGAAAGCACTCACGTGACATAACAAATATACAATCTTGCACACGTTTTAATATTTCACTACCAATATTTACAACTCTCATCATAGGGGGGTATTTGCCATAGGCAGCGTTCGGGAAACTACGACACTTCTCGATCTTCTCGTTAGACATACCTCAAAACCTTAAATTGTAAAACTGTACAACCAGTGCGTGTTGCCAGTGATGACTTACGGATCTGAGACGTGGTCCTTCACTGCTGCCCGTGGAGGAAGCTCAAGGTCGCTCAGCGAGCTATGGAGGGCTAAGGCTATAAAACCCCGAGGGGTTTCTCTGCGTGATAAACTTAGAAATGAGGATATCCGCAGTAGAACCAGAGTAACCGACATAGCCCAACGGATTAGTAAGCTGAAGTGGCAGTGGGCCGGCCATATAGCTCGAAGAACCGACAACCGATGGGGAAGAAAGGTTCTCGAGTGGCAACCTCGTACTAGTAGGCGAAGTGTAGGGCGACTCCCCACAAGATGGAGTGACGACCTGGTAAGACATGCAGGAAGTCGATGGATGCAAGTGGCTCAGGACCGTGCTTTGGCCCATTCCTTGGCGGAGGCCTATGTTCAGCAATGGACTTCTGAAAGGCTGTAATGATGATGATGATGATGAATATTTACAATGTTTCTTTCGAGATCAAAATATTCGCGAAATATTTTGCTTAAGCAATTCAACAAACGCGATAAAATTGTCAGGAAGTATTATCGAATAAACCCGATTGAACACTATCTTTATTAAAATCCTTGTAATGGCTGAAAAAATAATCTTTTCACATAGTTATAGATTCAGATCTATTAATGTACAATTTTATTTTCTCAGATTTGTGATGTTCGAGACAACATTTTCTTAACACAGATACACATAGACTAAACCATTTTTTCTGGTAAATCAAATCGATCATAGAATTATTACCCAGTTGAAACGCAGTCTAGTACAAAACGTGAGCGGCAAAGTGACGCAAGGTTATTATGGTCTAAGAGCCAGTGAGCGGCAGACTTACGGTATTTCAATAAGCTTCACGTTTTTTTCAGTTATTCCCCTATACCTGAGGTACATGAACTCTCTAGTTTGACCGGCGGTCGATATAGAGACGCTCAGGTGTGAAAGGTGTAAAAAAATAACCGAAAAAAACGTGAAAGTAATAAGTCTGCCGCTTTGATATCTTGAAATATTCAATAAAAGTTACCGAAAAATAATATTGGCAGACACCTATGGCGGTCCCAAGGTCATGGCAGACAGGTTGACAAGTACAATTTTTTCTTTTTTTTATAGGATAGGGTGACAAACGAGCACATAGTCCACCTGATGGTAAGTGGTTGCTGTAGCCCATAGACATCTACTCTATCCTCAATAAAGACTCAAGATGCAGGTGCGTTGTCACCTGTGCGGACTAAGATGGAATGCCTCTTTGCCAGTGAAAAGGGTCTCCGGTTCTCTACACTCACCATACAAAACACAGCAGCGTTAAGCTGCTATTTTACGTTGGTTTTCAAAATTTACGTTGTTTCAATAAAGCTGTAATTTATATATGTTGTTGATAATATTATTTGACATAAATATTTTGCATGACAGACATATATCGAGGTACTATCACCCAGGCAGCAACATTTTCAGTGGCGTCCATAAGTGCGAACTACACTCGCTCTAACACTCGCTCTAACACTCGCTCTAATCCAGTCTCTTTTCTATTTTTGTTTGGAGAAAAGGTCCATTTCTGAGTTTTATTTTACTCACAACAAAAGAACATCTGCCGTTGGTAACGGTTATATCAAACATTTTTAGTGTTTTTTTTTGTACTTTGGTAGAGAAGCAAGGAGGAATCCCTGAAATTCCTCAAATTCCTGAAGTAGGCAGTTTATCAGGAGAGTCCTATAAATATGTGTCGTTTACGTTTTTTTAACTGTACGACTGCAAAATAATGGAATTGTATTTTATGTTGAACTAGCTGTTCCTCGCGACTTCGCCTGCGTGTTATTTGGGGTTTTAATTTTTTTAACTACAGCTTTCTGCCAGTTAAAATCCCGTCAAAATCGGTCCAACCGTTTCGGAGATTAGCCAGAACAAACAGACAGACAGACGGACAGACAAATAGACAAAAACTTAAAAAATTGTATTTTTATTATTAGTACCGTACATACTTCCATATGTATTTAATAAAAAGCTGTAATTTTGACATTACAAACAGACACTTCAATTTTATTTATTTGTATAGATAGATAATATAAATAAATTAGGTGACTCTTTAATGAACGCAAAGAAAGCGCCTGAACCTGAGCTACCATGGCTCGTATCATAGAGTACATTACATGTAGCGAAAGTCGCCTCCTACGATAACCAAGAGACGGAATGGGGTGATGAATTGTCAAACGGCGCAACTACACAGCAGTGTCTATGTGCTCTAATGGCTCATATGCACTATGCGGTTACCGGTAACCGCATTGTGCGTATGATTCATTGTTGCTTTATTTTTGCTGCCCTCGTACACTCATAAGACATTATGCACACATTTAACGTTCTCCATCGTAATTATAATATCTTCTGATAGCAGAAAATTTACTTGAATTTTAGGCAGCCAATATGTTTTAGAGAGGTAATTATAAACGTGAAAAATAATTTGCTATTTAGTGATGTCGACAGGATATTACGCACGGCGTAGGTTAATTCCCCAATGACATGTATAAATTTATTTTCACCTTTGTACAAAAGAATGTTAGTGATTTTTTTAGAACAATGATAGCCATTACACTGCCCTCGTCATGGCCTAAAGCATATCATTGTTATATCTGTTTATTGTGTCGAATGTAACATCCGCTGGCCATCAGTTTCATCGCGTAAACGCGCTCTAATGCTCTCTTCGGACCTTAATTTGTAAAACTTTAATAATAATATTTGCAAATCATGTGCTTGTCTACAATTTTGTATTTTACGTTGTGGTTGATCTCCTGTGTTATAAGTCAAGATCCTACGGCTAATTTGCCACAAGGACGAATAGTCGGGGTAAAGTATATATTAATTAATTTTTTTTTTAATTTTTACTATTTATCTTTAAAATAATTTTTGTCTCATTTCGATGTGTTTACAGATAAAAGTTTATACCGAGGCGTCTCTGACACCTGTAGAAATATTCTACGGGATTCCTTACGCCAACGCCCCTACAGGAAAGTTTAGGTTTTCCGTAAGTTGGCTGAGATATTTTAAACTAGAAATAGTATTTTTTAACTAGGTGTGTGATTCAGCAAGGAAAAGTAAATATTTAAAAATTAGCTTTTACGTCGTTGCGTAAAACTTAAACAAACTTTAAAAAGACTGATGAAGATGAAGATTAGTGATTTTGGGCAAGTATTAAATTATTGAAAAAACACTTAAACTCAGTTTTTGGCTATTATGTCGAAAGTTACAAGGGAAAATATTTTATTTAAGAACCAATGGAAATAACACACAAATTAAAATTAGATCGGTCACTAATTTTATTGAGTATACCGTTATCAATACGGTATAAGTATTTATTAAATGCATTGAATTTTTTAGGCTCCTGAACGACACTCGGGCTGGAGGCGAACTTTCTTTGCTCATCGAATGCCTCCTCGGTGTCCGCAACAAAATATGGATAGCGAGAATTACAACGAAGATTGTCTTTTTCTAAACATCTTCGCTCCAAGGGTTAGACCGTTATTTATTTTTTATAATAGGTGCCATTCAAATATATAATAGTACGTGAGGGTAATATGGTCATCCGATTAATATGGTCACTTTTTTATAACTCATAAACCACTGCCTTGTTTGCATAGATGGTTTAGTGATACTATAGCTCTTCATCAGTCTATGTAATCATAAAGGGACAAAAGGGAGCTGCTTCATCGACGCCATTTTGACAGTTGAAATTATTGTAAATATTTTAGTATTGTGTAGTATAATTTTTTTGAGTTGATTTTTCGAAGTGTAACTAATTATTGCAAAAGCTTGTTTGCTATTTTTTTCTAATATATTAGTTATTGTATACGATTTTGTGTTTCGCATGCATTAAGCGCGAAGCGCGCAGGTATGTTCTGCTAGGGCCTAAAAATTAAGATTCCAACTTTTTGTCGCATAAAATCGTATCTAGTAAGTATACATATAAATGATATCAAAAGCACATTGTCAGAAAGATAAATAATTGTTGGATTTATTAATATTTGTCTCTCCTTCTAGTTATGGTTTTATAGGGCGGCAAAGCTTAAGGTGATATTACCCTCACTTACCTTAGATATATTTTAATCACGTTAAATATGTAATTTAAATCAACAACAATCTCTTGTGAACTTGTCACTGAGAATTTTTTGACAGATAAACCCAATAACTAATTTTGGCCCAACTTGGTATACGAACCCGCGAGACCGCATGATCAGCGATCGCGCTTACGATCACTAGACCAAGGCGGCAATCAATCCTACTAATTACTATTGATTATTATTTGATCTTGTGCGAAGAATCTCCTGGAGCTAATCCGGCGACGAGGTTCGTCAGCCGTCATGCTCTGTTTGCCAGAGGGGTGAGGAGAGGTTTGCGGAAACCTACTTATCTTTATTGAATATGTGTGGAGCGATATATGACAAGATGGATGAGGTACACGAGATAACATTTGAATTCAAATCAAATGTCATCTCGTGTACCTCATTTGAGACTAAACGAAATTCTCATTTGAGACGAAACGAAAGGGAAAGGATGCCACTCATCGTGGCATGTATACCGCTTACCTACTGATCTAGTGTGGACGAAACGTAGCAGGCATGCTTGGGGGTCGGTATCATACTTTTAGAAAGATTGGGTAATTCTATGAAAGAGTTTGAATCTGTATGTCCGAGGCTGCTATAGATACAAAAGAACGTAGGCTTAAAGTTCAGTTTCTTCTGGGTTCTGGGCTTTCACGCCCGAAATGTCAAAGCCCACTAATATCCAAGTGCAGTTTTAGGAAACGAAAATAATGGTGTGAATGAAATGCAAGAAGAATAAAAACATATTATTATAGTGCTTGGTGATTTTAATAGAAAGTTTGGGGTGTGTGTGCTTGTGTAAATGAAAATGGTGTAAGTCTCCTCACTGTATGTATGGAAAAAAATCTTCTTGTAACGAATACTTTTTTGTAAATTTATTTGCAGAAAAATAGTAGGTGACTTGTTGTTAAATATCTTAATTTTTTTCAAATTTATTTATTTTCGACATAAAGAAGATTCATATTGATACATAGGAAAGACGAAAAGATAGAGCACAGAGTAGATACAAGAGTTTACCAGGTTTCCACTATTTCATTCAAGCAAGGGCATTATTAAGTGGCGAAGCTTGCGAAGTCACTTATTAAGTGGCGAAGCTTGCGAAGTCACTTATTGATTTCACGATGTCTGTCCGTCTGTCCGTCTGTCCCACGATTATCTCGAGAACGGTTTCGAATTTTGAAATTCTGTTTTCAGCAATCGATTACTGATCACCCACGCATCTGAACCTCCTATTTTGAAACTGATTGCTCAACGGCAACCGTTAGAAACCGCTACAAAGCTGATTGCTTCGCCACTTTGCTATGCTGTTAGCTTGCTAGGTTTATTACAATCGAATACCGAATTAATAGTGGAGAAGTAGTTGAAAGGAACAAGCAAATAAGAACAAAAAAGAACTTCCGGGCATATTGTGTCAAAATGTTCCGGAAACTTGTTAGCACTGCCAAGGGAAAGTCAGAACAGCCTAGAATGAATGCTGTGTGATAGGAAAATAGGTATAGTTTGAATGACGAATTTTCAAGTTAAAGCAGCTGGGTATGATTAGAAACTTCTGATGATTTTACTATGATTTCCACTAAGTTCTGACTGATAAAAAAATTGATTTAGACTGCTTTTTTTAAAACTCACAGTCACTAATTAGGTTCTAAATCTTGACACATATTTCACAGCGAAATACATAGGAGTTCTGGAGTTATTCCATGATATATAAACTTCAAGCCAGAAATCTCCCTAAGACATATGAATATTTCCGGTTCCGTTGGAGCAATATGTTTCAAACCCGGTATATGAAAGTCACTAATTAGGCACTAAATCACATATTAGTCGCAGACAATAAGAATTTTCCCAAAATAGGTCTAAATCTTCTACAGTATTAAGTCACTATTTTTGTAACGAATTTCCTTATCGCAAGGTTCGAATTTGACTGATGGGGGCTAGGCGATAGGCGAGAATAAATTAATAGTTTAAAAAAAACTAGAAAACATGCTTTTATAAATGCACGTAAAAACAAAAAATAAATTATGGATCGTTCAAGTTGTCTCTATTTCTGGCTGAAGTGTAAACTATATGTGCTTTTAATTATAATATTTGATTGTAAAAGCGTGCGGCGCTGGAACAGGAAAGACTTATTGTATAACTTGCTGAGAAATCAAGTTAAGCAATGTTAAAAACGGGAAGCAGGTTACACAGATTGGCGCTCTGACTGGAGTTGCAGCACTACTAGTAGGTGGCTCTACATTAAACAGTCCATTCAAAGTACCAGTTTGTCGAACTCAGACAAAACATGCGCCAGCAGCGAGGAGAGACGACATTCACCGACATTTTTAACGCTTCTTCTTTCAGGAAATTAAGTACATAAGGGTAATGCGTCAACAGTGGTAAAATGTAGAGTTCTTGTTCGTGGACGAGATATCTTTGGTTACCTTTGGTAATCCCTTTGGCGGCATAAACTTTATGCTCTTGTGAGACCTCATGCAGCTTCCGCCAGGAAGTTAGTATTAGTATTTGTTAACAAGAAAGTCTTTCCTGTTCCAGCGGCCCATGCTTTTACAATCAAATATTATAATTAAAAGCACATATAGTTTACACTTCAGCCAGAAATAGAGACAACTTGAACGATCCATAATTTAGTTTTTGTTTTATGTGCATATATAAAAGCGTGTTTTTCTAGTGTTTTTTAAACTATTAATTTATTTTATACTTTTTGGTCTTTGATAACGAAATATTTTTAACATTAATACATTTATTTTAAGTAGGCGAATGAGCCCGCATCCTCTCCATCTCCGCCAGTGTGTCTGTATTGCATGGTGTTTTATCTGTCAGCTTAGAACAATTTAGCTCTTCAATCTGGAGACCACTAAGTGACTTTACTCTACTTAGGGCCACCTACGCCTGTCCAGCTGCAAAAGTACGGGACCCTAACACTGCGATGTCTACCGTACAGCCTTGCATCTTGTGCACGCCTAACTTAAAATCACTGGGAGTATGCGCCTTTCCACCGTTCCGTAGATATACTTGGCTGGGAACTGGATGCCTATAGGCTAAATTAGGTGCTGTCTATATACATTTTATGTATATAGACAGCACCTAATATATATGCCTGTATAAAATGTATATATGTCTGTATACATTTTATACAGGCACCTATTTCACCTATGTCAATATTTACACTATTCAATATATGATAGGTTTGTTATACCTTGAAACCTGATCGTGTTCAAAGTCCATTACGTGGCCTTTCTCACAAGTGCAAACACGACTATAATACGATATTCCATCACGGAATGCCAGTGCCTATCTTCCGGCTTCGTCATCAGACCTTGAAACCTAATCGTGGTCAAAGTTCATTACAAGACTTTTCTAAGAAATCCAAAACAGCTATGATACGATTTTCCATCATGAAGTTCCAGTTCATATCTTCCGGCTCCATCATCTGATCAGTTCGATAGTACCATATTATTGTAATGTCATCAAAACTACATACAGGTGCCAATTTTCATTACGCTACGATCCTTGGAAGATGGTTAAATTAGTTACCTTAGATTCCATTACGTAGTTAGTTACATACAGGTCGACCTAATAAAAGCGCGTTAAAAAGTCTCAGATTTTTCCGTCACGACCCCCTTTCTATAGTGCGAGCGAGATGGAATAATATCTGTCTCCCTCGCAGTTTTTCTTATCTTGCCATAAAATAAATATTATTTTAAATGACGCTTCATTTTAATAGACGCTAGTAATTCATTTATTTGTATTTGTTAATCAATAATATAATACGTTTATCAATCGGGGGGCACGGCAGTGCCCCCGCCAAGTCGAGCGCGAAGCGAACACTGCCGTACCATCCTTTACTGGAACCATTTCGCCGCATTTTCAGGCCCCTATTTGAGAACCTCCGGATAAGACCAGAACGTAGAAATTTTCGTCACCCAGTAAGCTATAATCACATACTTAAAATCCAAAATTTTAAGTCTGTAGGTCATTTAGTTCCGAAGTTAAGCGAAAGCAAAGTTTCGCATTTATGACACTCACTCACTCATGATCATCAGAATAGAACTAGTACTTCCCATAAACTCAGAGAGCTGAAATTTGGTACAGAGTTAGGGTTTAATGGCCACATAAAGGGAAAACTATAAAAACAAGGATAACCGAAGATCTGGAGTACCTGGTGACCCTGATTAGAAAACACAAGAGCCCAACCAAACTATTAGAAGAGATCGACATACCGCCTTTACAAAAATATTCAACTTGGTGGGCGGCTTCATTTGATGTTAAAAATCGAAGGTCTGAAGTATCTGATGAAGAACCCTCAGCTGGTCTCATATGTATTAGAGATATGGTAATGCCCCCTTCTACTATTGGTACATAAAAAAAAATACGTGTACAGAGAACAAATCCCAATCTGTGTGGCGTATGCCCTAACAATTCACAAGAGCCAAGGTCTAAGTCTAAAAAATGCCCTCATGGACATTGGCACCTCCATATTCTCTTGTGGCCAAGCCTACGTGGCGCTTTCACGAGTAACCAATCTTCATGGGGTGTACCTCATAAATGTTGACTTCAAGAGTATAAAAGCTCAAGCTTCAGCGATCACCGAATACAACCGACTTAGACGTAAATACCGCACCGGTCTTTCAGAAATTAAACCGTCTAAAAGGCTAAATAATGAACGCGAATGGGCAATACGAAAAACTGTTGCTACTGTATAAGAATCAGAACCGGAAAAAAAGAAAAAAAATGTGTCAAATAAGAAAATCTAATAAAATAAATGAATATGCCCACGTTTCTACAAAAAGCAGTGAAATCCCACCAAAAACATTCTGTAAAAAACTAGCCAAGTCTCGATGGAGCTGCTTGTTTATCTCTAAAAAGTAATGAAATCTAGACAAAGTCGTGCCAAGTCTAAGGTTCCTTAATGCGATTTCTTTATTATTATAGTTAATGTTGTGTGACTTGGCCGTTGAAGGGTACACAAGGGTACAAAACCAGGTGCTACATTGCATACACATCATTACACCAATCTGTCGCCAGAATCGCTACCCATTGATGATGGAAAATTGCCACTTGGAAAACGTTGATATATAAATCATGAATAACCAGACAATTGTAGGCTTGATAAAGCTGCGTATTTCAATAATACTTTTGTATAGGCGAACCTGAAACAAACAGTATAAAAAAATATTTCCAGTATAGGTGGACTTCTAATCATTGATAGATGTCCGTCTGTACGTCTATTTTTATGTTAGATCGGTGGTCGATTTGACGCTCCAAAAAGAAGAGAGCAGAAGTCGGCATTGTCAATGCTGAATGCATGTGTTGCACAATCAACAACCGCTTAAAATGAGACACTAGCGTCCAATTACCAATACCACTATGGGCTATTATCTCGCTTAACAAACATAGGTAGTTACAACAGATATATAACATTACGTGTAAACACAATTACGTGCAACATTACGTGTAAACGCAACTTTATCAAGCTTACAATTGACTGGTTATTCAATCAACGTTTTCCAAGCGGCAATTTTCCATCGTCAATGGGTAGCGGTTCTGGCGACAGATTGGTGCAATGGTGTCATGTAGCACCTGATTTTGTACCCTTCAACGGCCAAGTCACACAACATTAACTATAATAATAAAGAAATCGCATTAAGGAACCTTAGACTTGGCACGACTTTGTCTAGATTTCATTACTTTTTAGAGATAAACAAGCAGCTCCATCGAGACTTGGCTAGTTTTTTACAGAATGTTTTTGGTGGGATAATAATTTACTACGAAAGGAACTTCGTTCTAACCGAGTGTTCCACGACTCTCAAGCATGTTTTTTTTTCTTAAGTCACTAATTGTCACCAATTCCTCACTAAATCTTGACATAATAAAATTTAGGATATGGTTGGGGAGGATTCCAGCTTTAAGGAGGCCAAATTTGTCATTGGTCAGAGAGCCCAATAGTATTTTCCAAAAAAAAATAAAAATAGCACACCTACGAAAAGCCCTATTATTGTGTCCGAGTACATTTCTTTCGTATGAAGGTAATGAAGTAAAGAGTCTGCTATAAGGATCATAATTAGGGTCCTTTTGGCCAGCTCAACCAGTTTTAAGATTCTAATTTTAACATTGAATTTAACTAATTTTATGAATGTTGTCAGGCTTTCCGCTCTCGCTGGTATCGTACGAGAAAACTGAGAATGGTTAGAAAAACTTCATTGTCTCCAATAGATGATGGCATACTATCTGATTATGCCAGATGTAAATATACTTGGAAATGAGACGGTGCGCAGCCTCGGAGTTGCGAGCGTTCTAGATTTGTGACCGCCTGATAAACTTAGCGATTATAGGGAGTGATAGTAGCAAAAAATCTCTGTACTCAATTTAAGATAAGAAAAAAATTATCAGAAAGCACATTTTCAGGTAGCGAGTGGATGGAAAATTACATCCTGTCATGGTTTTGCTTTATAGCGAAACGTGGTTGCGTGGGGGACCTACATTGCCATGTCAAGAATTAGCATCTGAAGGAGTTATTGTGATTACTGTAAATTACCGCTTACATTTACTATCATTCTTCTCTCTTAACTCTGTAGCGGCCCGAGGCAATCTTGCACTTTTAGATCAGTACCTCGCTTTATTATGGATTCGAGAAAATATTGCTGCATTTGGTGGAGACCCGAACGCAATTACACTTGTTGGACATTCTGCTGGTGCTGACTGTGTGTTAAATCATATGGTGTCTCCCCGCTCACTAGGTAGGTGAATAAAATTTTGTTCAAGTTTGTTCAAGGTTTAGTTTAGGTGTGTTAAAGGAGTTTGTCTGCCTATTTAAGACCTTTTGCCTGTATATGTAGAGCGATATAGAAGTACAAATTTAATGAAAAAAAAAACAATGGTTGCAAAAATTAATATGAACAAAAGAGCTACATGTAACACCACGACAACGTTTTTCATTAATCGCTTCTGCTGTTCGTTTTCAGCCTTTTCATTTACAAAGCCTGTTTCATTTATATTAAATATACGAAATTTTGAAATTTAAAACTAGTGTCTAGGGCTCCTAGTTAGCAAAAATGTATAATTTTAATGTAGTTATTATATCATTAATGAAATAGAAGGATGTCTTTTCGTAGAAAATCATCCCAGGCTTTGCCAGCAAGCTAATCAGGCTTCATTGCAGTTATATAACACCTATTTATCAAAAAAATTCTATTTATTTATCATTAATTTGTCTACAGGTTTGTTTCATAGAGCAATAGTAATGTCTCCACGAGATATTTGGCGAGCAGTTAATAAAGAAATAAGTGTGAATGCCTCGCAAGTTGATCGAGTATCTCGAGCCGCTGCCGAAAGCTTGGGTTGCTATAGTAAGATGGATAGTGATATTCTTAGCTGCATGCGATCCCGAGCAATTTCGGACATTGTTTCAATTCCTTTGGTAAATATAGTCTTTAAGCTTTTAAATTAAATAATACAATATTTTTCCTTTCCTATATTTCAGATTGAGTTACAAAAAAATATTTCAAGCATCCAGTTCTTCGATTTTTTTTGTTTGTTAAGCTAAATGTTTCACTAAGTATATGAGATTTATCTTTTTCTTATTAAAAAATAAATTATTTTTGTTTTCAACTAAAGTTGTGTGCAATTATTTTGTGTAGCTAAATAAAGTTATCGTCAGAAGCGAGAATAAAGTTTGGATAATACATCATATTATGTCATACATTATTGTGAAATAAAAGCAAGGGCTATTTAATAATAGGTCGGGGAAAAAGGTTTTTCGTATTTTGTGTGTATGAAATTGAAGTAAAATCTCTTTGGTTGTACTGTTTCTATCTGACTGGTTTTAATATTAATACTTAAAGGACATTAAGAATAATTTAAAATTAAAAATTTTGTACAGCCGACTTCAATATAAGTTATTTAAGAATAACTTAAAAACTATTGGTCTGACCTTGATCAAATTCATATGGGACCACACGAGAAGTACCAGCTTTCAAATAAAAAAAGAATCATCGAAATCGGTTCACCCAGAAAAAAGTTCTGAGGTAACACACATAAAAAAAAACGAAAAAAAAAACATACAGTCGAATTGAGTACCGGCTCCTTTTTGGAAGTCGGCAGAAAAGAAAAGAAAATAAAAAAATCACTATCCCGCCATTTTTCAATTGTTTTCTGTCCGCCAAAATAAGTGAATCTAACGAAGAAATTCGATACATTCTGAAGATTTATTATAAAAAAGGGAAAAATGCGACTCAAGTCGCGAAAAAAATTTGATTGATTGATTAATGACAGTAAGAGAAGCACAAAGTTGCTTCAAAACCATTTGTGAAAAGTTTGATCACTGGTGATGAAAAGTGGATCACCTACGTCAAGAACGTGCGAAAAACATCATGGTCAAAGGGTAGTCAAGCTCCACAGACTGTAGCGAAACCCGGATTAACACAAAGTAAGCTGATGCTGTGTGTATGGTGGGATTGGAAAGGCATCGTTTATCATGAGCTTTTACCGTCGGGAAAAACTATCAATTCAGATCTCTACTGCCAACAACTAAACTCAACAGAAAAGAAGCGGTCTTTTATCATGATAACCACACACATCTTTAGCCACTCAGCAAAAATTGAAAGGGCTTGGTTGGGAAGTGTTAATGCATCCCCATATAGTCTGACCTTGCACCCTCTGATTTTCACCTGTTTCGGTCTATTCAGAATTATCTGGGTAGTGTTAGGTTAACATCAAGAGAGCACTGTCAAAACTACTTGTCGCATTTTTTTTATCAAAAATCCCAAGGTTTACAGCAACGAGATTACGTCACTACCTACATAATGGTAATAAGTTATCGAACAAAATGGCACATATATATTACCTAGTCAGGTCATAAGTATTGTCACACAGTAAAAACTTTTCTTTTAGAATGCTGGCCACAAAAAAGTTTATTGAATTCGAATTTCGAATTGTATATGAAAATAAAACTGTATACTTTTTAGAATTTTACTCATTTTTAAATATGGAGTGGACGCTTAAAGAAGACCGTGTTGCAGTTGTTGCGTTGCATCGTTGCGGTTACGCGCCAATTCAAATTTTGGACATACTGAAAAATTTGAATATAACCAAAAGATTCGTTTATCGTACCATCAAACGATACAATGAAGACTAGTGTAGATGACAGGTCAAGAAGTGGTCGCCCTCGGTCTGTTAGGACTCCAGCAGTGATAAAAGCTGTGAAGGCGCGAATTCAAAGAAATCCCAAACGTAAGCAGAAACTGTTATCCCTTCAGATGGGGTTAAGCAGAACCACGGTGAAAAGGGTGTTAAATGAAGACTTAGGGCTTCGGGCATATCGAAGAAAAACAGGACATCGTTTGAATGCTCGTCTAATGGACCTGAGACTGAAGAGATGCCGCGCTTTGTTGAAGCGGTACGCGGGAAAAAAATATCGGGAAATTATTTTTTCGGAAGAAAAAATTTTTACCGTAGAAGAGAGCTACAACAAACAAAATGATAAGGTGTTACACAGTAGTGAAGAAGCGACCAACCGTATTCCGCGTGGCCAACGGGGTCATTTTCCATCCTCGCTCATGGTATGGTTGGGAGTTTCTTATTGGGGCTTAACAGAGGTACATTTTTGTGAGAAAGGTGTAAAAACGAATGCAGTTGTGTATCAAAATATTCAACAATATACACAAGATTCGGCGCCAGCTCATAGAGCGAAGAGCACACAAGACTGGCTGGCGGCGCGTGAAATCGACTTCATCCGGCACGAAGACTGGCCCTCCTCCAGTCCAGATTTGAATCCGTTAGATTACAAGATATAGCAACACTTGGGGGAAAAGGCGTGCTCAAAGCCTTATCCCAATTTGGAGTCACTCAAGACATCCTTGCAGGGCTCGGAACCGATTTAAAAAGAGCGGTTAATTTCGATTAATTACCGGTAAATTTATCGCTCCTTCAACTACCGGTTAAAAAATTAACCGGTTTTTATTAAACCTAAACGATAAAGGTTACCGGTTACTTAACGGTTTCGACACCTAAATTAACAGGTTAATTCCGTAAAACGTAAAGGCAGTTATGAATAGGACAGGTAGATTCACGTTGCGAGGTGCTTATGCGGCATCGCCGCATACGGGCACACTTTTCAATTATCTGCCTTTAAGCGATACATTGTTTTAGTCGCGATCAGGGTGTGTAGTGGGAGTTTGGCGTTTGGTTTGTTCGTTTAGACTGGACTTGTCTCATAATGAAGAAAATAATTTATTCTTGTGTATCGGTTGTTTATTTAGATGGGCAGAAAAAAAGTAAATAGAATTTATTCCATGTTTACGTTTTAACAGTGATAGAGCCACGCGGCAACTTTTGCTATCGCGTGGATGGGCCAGCTCGAACCAGGGTAGCATCACGACCTCACAGAATACCAGCGTGAAGTAGAAATTTACTTCTGCGTTTCGCTTGGTAGGTGTAGGTGGTCGGAGGCCCAATCCCCCCCCCCCCTTAAGTATGGTAGTGAAATCAAATAAAACCTATCCCAGGAGGGTACCAGAATCCTGGTGATGGAGAATCCTTCGCTGAGCACCCACACCCAAACTACCCTACTGTTCCTGAGCATGTGTGCTCAAGCTGCCCCGTGTATTCTGGTATACGGGGGAGGGGGGTGGGGGTATCCGCAGAGATCGTGATCCTTGGCGATTTTAACGACCATCACGCCGAATGGCTCGGTTCACATTTAACCGATCATGTGGGGAAATTTGTTTATGACTTTGTCTTAGCATATGGTTGCTTAGCTGGTTACTTTGCCTACGCGGATTTCAGATGTGGAGGATCATGCGCCGTCCCTGTTGGAACTTCTGCTGACCTCTTATCCGGACGGATATCAGGTTTCCGTCGACACCCCTCACGGCTCCTAGGGCCATTGTCTTGTCCGGAGGGTGATGTCACTCACAATATCTTCGCGGTTGCATTCTGCAGGTAGCCGCCGTGTTTGGCACTATAGATCGGCCGATTGGGAAAGGATGCGGTCTTTTTTTTGCATTCTACCCTTCAGGGCGAATTTGCTTCTCGCTGGACAATCCCAGCAATGTTGCTGATTCTGTCGCTGATGTGGTACTTGAGGATATGGAACTTTTTATTCCATCTTCTGTGGTGCCCATCTGAGGCAAATTCCAGCCATAGTTTGGTCGCTCATGTAAAATAGCATCACACTATAAGCAAGAGTGCACCAGCACTGGGCTGACGACATCTTTACATTCCGAGACGTTGATGTATCGAGATGTAAACACCAGCGCTCTTCAAAAGAAGTATAATTCCGCCTCCAGGTTCTTCAAAATTCATTGCCAAGGCAAGGTCAGAGCACATTGGCGGAGTAGGTGAGAGGCTAGTACGCCTTCCTTCGGTAACCCGTGCATTCTGGTCTCTTGCTAAGGCTGTCCAAGGGAACTTCTGTCAGCCATCTTTGCAAAGAGAGGGCGACTCACTAAGTCCATGCCGCAAAGGAGAAAGCCGATCTGTTAATCTCTCTTTTTGCGTCGAACTAGACTCTCGATGACGGAGGAATACACCGCCGACCATCCCGCGGTTTGAGTGCTCCATGCCAGATGTGTGGCTTAAACAGCGCTCGGTTCCCTTCCATTGTGCTGAAGACGTGTGCTCCGAAGTTGGCACCTGTTTTAACGCGTCTTTTCCGGTACTTCTACTCCTAAGGCGTTATCCCAAATTCATGGAAGACAGCTTTGGTTCACCCGATCCCTAAAAAAGGCGACCGCTCAGACCCGTCAAACTACAGACAGGCCTATCGCCATCACCTCCTTGTTCTCCAAAATAATGGAATCCATTATAAACAGTTTTCGTCGCGGTTGATCAGTTGGTGATCTTCTGGTCTATCTAACTGTTCGCGCCAAACACTTTCAAGGATTGACGCGAGATGTCACTCGGCTCGGCGCGATACCGGTTTGACTTTCGGTCGTGCGAAAAACGCCCAAGGGCAGTCTGTCGTCTGCCAGATGTGCTAATGTTTGCACGCTGTTAATTTTCTGCGGGAACCGCGGAATAGTTAGGGCGTCTAGTAAATATCCTGTCTAGGAATTATAACGCGCATTCCCTGTTTGGATAGCCTTTCCCGGGACTTATTGGGTCCGACTCAGAATCTGTATAAGTGCATTCGACAATATAAGCTAGTGCGGCCTCTGATTCTAGAATTAACTATTGCTACGCGAAACGGTAGTGACCTTTGACCCAGAAACTCCGGGCGTGTTTTGTGCGGTAACCTTATACCCCGCGATAGTTAGTGGCTTCTGTAAGCTAGTTAATAGTACGATAGAGTTAAGTGACTGTCATCGTGGTGAACCAAGAAAGTGACTGTGGATAACCTCGAAAGGCCCCCTCAAATTGGAGCGGTGTCGACGCTCGGGCTGCTGCCGACGGCTAAGGTCCAGGTTTAATCACCATCAGTCACACCCAGATACACACCACATCACCATTCTTTCCCTTGCACTACACAACTACATGCGACCTGACCGACTCCGGAGGGACCAGTCGTCTTGGATCGAGGTAAGTGAACTCCGCCAAATTCCTTCCGGTCGACTGGCCGTAGTATAACGCTCCCCCATATATTTTAGTGTAATTAGAGAGATTCCACGTGGCCTTAGGAGGCCCGACCTACGTCTGCTCGAGAGGTCTTCAGCTCATGGGCCCCTGAAGGTCTGATCCTTTAAGAGAGCAGCCGTAGGCCGTAACATTTTGGTAGCAGAGCGTGGTTCCGGGTTCGATTCCCGGTCGATCCCGACTATAGTGTTTGATAAACATTAAACAATTTTGGTGGCAGGGAGCGTTGGTGTGATTGGTTTAATTTGCATCTACAATCACGCCCGTCCGTAATACGTAAAAATATTTTTTTGTACGTAATAATAGAATTATTTTCCTTTGTTGCTTTGTTGCTTGCCTTTTTTTTGGTTAGAGGGTAATTTGAAAAGCCGCGCCCTAGGTTGTGCAAGCGGGAGTTTTTCTAGAGATATACGTCATGTAGGTAGATGGTTATTTTTACGTAATCGGTTAATTATCGTTGTCGGATAGTTGTAGTGGATTACTTATCGAAGGTTCGATTTCCGAGCTAGGCATTTTTGTTGATCGACCGTGATGTGTATCTTCGTTTATACTGTAATTTGTATTTGAACTAAAGAGTAGTAATTGTATTTGCGTACTTTGAATTTAACTTGATTTCATCGCACTAGTATTTGTTATTTGTTAATTTGAATGTGTCTTTTCTTTTGAGCTAACTTGTATTTGGTTGATACGTAGTAATTCGTATTTGTGTAATTTCTATTCAACGCGATTTGATAGGAACTGCATTTATTAACTGTTAATTTTTGTTGTATTTTTTGTTTGTTATCTTTGTAATCTGTGCTCAAGCCGCGTCGTAATTGTATTTAATAGTGATGACATCGCCTAAGCTACTGATCCGTTGTCTGCGGACTGAGTTGCGCTGGGCCACAAGCGCCCATGCTTTGATAGGTCGACCGGATAGGGTCCATAACTTGATGAAGCGGTTCGAGCAGGTGGATGCTCGAAGGGCCGCAGTGGAGGAGGCTTACGCTGATCTCGAGGATTCGGATGTGGAGAAGGGAGTCCTAGACTCTTGCTTTGCGGACTATGAGCAGTTCTTGTGGCTCACGGACGAGTTGATCGAGGCTGAAGGCAGGTATGCCGAGGAGGCGCGTGAAGCTCGGATGAGTAACCTGCCCGAGTCCTCTCTGAAGCCGCTTCAGCCGGAGCTGTTGGGACGACTCCCAACTCTGGACCTGCCAAAGTTCTCCGGGGTCCTTTCCGAATGGCTGACCTTCGTTGGTCTTTTCGACAGCCTAGTGGACGCCCGGAGTGACTTGACCCCGAGACAAAAGATGGCGTACCTCCTGGCCTCACTGGAGGGGGAGGCCCTGGGCGTCGTCGGCCACTTGAAATTGTCGGACGACGCCTACCAGACTGCTCGGGACCTCCTAGCCAGAAGATACGCCAACATCCGGCGAATTGCAGACGAGCATGTTAAGCAGCTTCTAAGCCTCCCGCTGCTTAGTGACCGGGCCAGACTGCGTCCGGACCTGTTGGATCCAGTCTTGGTGGCCTGTAATACATTGAGGCGGCTGGGTTTACCAGTGGGCGAATGGGCCTTTTTGTTGCTCCGCATAGTGCTGTCCCGTCTACCTCTCGACCTTCGAATCCATTTTGAGGAGAGGTACGGCGGGGACGAGGCCTCCTATATTCCGCCCTTCTATGACCTGCTGCGGTTTTTAGAGGAGCAGTGCCGGCAGATCGAGAACGCGGCGGGCACCGTTGACGACTTACGAGACGTGCCCAGTGAGAGGCTGAACCCGCCAGGCAAGTCGTCGTCAACCCCCCCCTGCTCCTATTGTCGAGCATCTGATCATCGGGTAACGTTGTGCCCGAAATTATTAGGTAAGCCGGTTCCTGCGAGGCGAACTATCGCCAAGGAGCGCCGCTGGTGCTGGTCATGTCTGGGAGGGCACCTCCAGCGAGACTGTCCGCATCGATGGCCCTGTCTGCATTGCCAGGGCAATCACCATGCCGTTTTGTGCCTGGGTGCGAACGGCGTCTCCTCTCGGGGCTCTGCCAGGCCCTCGACCCCCACGGGCGGGGGCGCTCAGCCACGCCCTCTGCTGGGCGACAATCGGCGCTCGCCGGCCATCCACCAGGCCCCTAAGTTTGAAAGGGGCCCCTCCCCCAAGCAGTTGGGGGGTAATTCCCCCAGGGGCGGGGGTGTCATCACCCCCCCTCAGCGTGTGGAGAGGAACTTCACGGCCACTCATCGGTCCGCTGGACCCTTCTCACTTCGGTTAGCTGAGTGGCCGCGACTGGTGTACCACTGTTCCCCATTTGATGGAGGCGGCCCTGTCTAGCTGCCGCCTTGGCTCCCACCACGGCCGCCTCCACTGAGCCTTAAGCTGTCAACAGTCCACTTGTCAAAATGTTCTGTTGCCGACGGCCTCAGTGAAGGCGTACAACCCGAGTGGCAACTGTTAAAGGTTGTGCTCTATTTATCTCGGGTTCACGCCATGTGGCCTCCCCTTGGTGGTGGGAAGATTAGGGCCCCCCTGGAGCGTTGAATCACGTTGTCAAGGGGTATTAGATTTGGTTTGGTCGAGCACTTAGTCAAAAAATACTTGAATTAAAATTAAAAAATGGTTTGGGCTTTCCGCGAAATTTTCCTATTTGTAGCGGTTTAAATTAAAAGAATTGAATTTAATCTACTCCTTTAAATGCTACTGCATGTGTTTTGTAAATATATTTAATCACTGTATTTGATTGTTGCGTCTGTTTGCTGAAAGGAAAATTTGAATTCATCTGAAATGGAATGGCGCACTATTTGAAAAATTATGTTTATGTTTATGATAGTGTTTAATCATTTTGCTTTGCGAAGAAGTAGGGCTGTCCCTTACGTTATTGTTTTGTTTAATTTGCAAGTTGACCTATGCGCATCGGTGATTAATTTGGTTGAATTAATTCTGTAGTTGCACATTGATGCTTTTGAAAAATTAGTTGAAATATGAGCATAGGACTTCTTCTTCTTCTTCTTCATAGGATTGAAATCAGCTGCCGCACTATTTTAGTAAATGATAATAGGGTGGGTGGCCTGGCTAGGCCTACTTGTTGAAAATTCATACTAGGGACTATCTGTGCGTTTCGTTCGGCTCTCCACAGACGACGTTCATGTGGAATTTGTGGGTGCTCTCTGCACTGAAGCTTAGGAGGCCGCTCGAGGCCGCTTCGTGTCGCGTCACTGTTTGCAGAGCTGATCCGGTCGGATTGCGGAACTAATCATAGGGGCATAGATAGGTGTTTGAAAGAGGTCGTCGGACTTTTGTCCAGTACAGGACTTGTTAAAGTGCTGCGATGCCCAGGAGGGGCATCCAGTGGAGGCTGACCCTCCGGCTTGCCACATTAGGGCTATTTTTTGAGGCGCTGGTTAGGGTTGCAAGATCTGATGGGATGCCTAAGGTGGCCTAGTTTGGTTGTAGATTCGGTCTTGCAACTTGCCTTCGCGACCTTGTCCCGCTGACCGGTTTGCTCGCGGACCTAAATCCTTATGTCCGGGACGGGGGTTTGTTCGCGCCAAACACTTTCAAGGATTGACGCGAGATGTCACTCGGCTCGGCGCGATACCGGTTTGACTTTCGGTCGTGCGAAAAACGCCCAAGGGCAGTCTGTCGTCTGCCAGATGTGCTAATGTTTGCACGCTGTTAATTTTCTGCGGGAACCGCGGAATAGTTAGGGCGTCTAGTAAATATCCTGTCTAGGAATTATAACGCGCATTCCCTGTTTGGATAGCCTTTCCCGGGACTTATTGGGTCCGACTCAGAATCTGTATAAGTGCATTCGACAATATAAGCTAGTGCGGCCTCTGATTCTAGAATTAACTATTGCTACGCGAAACGGTAGTGACCTTTGACCCAGAAACTCCGGGCGTGTTTTGTGCGGTAACCTTATACCCCGCGATAGTTAGTGGCTTCTGTAAGCTAGTTAATAGTACGATAGAGTTAAGTGACTGTCATCGTGGTGAACCAAGAAAGTGACTGTGGATAACCTCGAAAGGCCCCCTCAAATTGGAGCGGTGTCGACGCTCGGGCTGCTGCCGACGGCTAAGGTCCAGGTTTAATCACCATCAGTCACACCCAGATACACACCACATCACCATTCTTTCCCTTGCACTACACAACTACATGCGACCTGACCGACTCCGGAGGGACCAGTCGTCTTGGATCGAGGTAAGTGAACTCCGCCAAATTCCTTCCGGTCGACTGGCCGTAGTATAACGCTCCCCCATATATTTTAGTGTAATTAGAGAGATTCCACGTGGCCTTAGGAGGCCCGACCTACGTCTGCTCGAGAGGTCTTCAGCTCATGGGCCCCTGAAGGTCTGATCCTTTAAGAGAGCAGCCGTAGGCCGTAACACTAACTCATAGATGGGCGGAGGCAGTAGAGTTCAAGGGGTAGGTATTGGCCGTTAGTTTGGACATTGCGAAGGCCTTCGATCGGGTTTGGCACAAAGCGCTTCTTTCGAAGCTCCCTTCCTATAGGCTTCCCCGAGAAATATTGCAATTGGATCACCAGTTTCCTTGCTGATCGGAGCGTCAAGGTCGTAGTAGACGGTGCATGCTTTGATTACAAACCTATTAACGCTGGTGTTCCAAAAGGCTGCGTGCTATCACCAACGCTGGTTCTACTGCATATCAATGATATTTTGCAAACTGGTAACAAAGACAGCACTGGTGATGGAATATACACCGGCCGTGCCAATATTTCTCGGAAAACGTCTCCGAGTACCGGAACAAAAGTAAAGTAAAGTAAAGTTGCAGCCTTTATACGTCCCACTGCTGGGCACAAGCCTCCTCTTATTTCTGAGAGGGTTTTAGGGCAAGTAAATGTCCGCCGCGTTGCCCCAATGCTTGTTTGCGAACTTCACATGTCTTCGAGATATATTTTTTATTTATTTCTTAGACATGCAGGTTTCCTCACGATGTTTTCCTTCACCGCCGAGCACGTGGTAAATCGGCACTTAAAATTGCAATTAACAATTTCATTGGTGCCAGCGGGGATCGAACCCGAGTTTCTCACTTACTGTGAGACTTACAGCGAGCGCTAACCATCTGAGCTACCACGGCGCTACCGGAACAAACTTGTGACTGATGTCGGTTCTTTGCTGAACAAAGTTTCGGATTGAGGGCGGCTAAATCTAGTCCAGTTCAATCCCCAGAAGACACAAATTTGCACGTATACCGCTAAAAAGAACCCCTTTGTCGTATCTCCTCAGTTTTAAGGCACTCCCCTTGCTGCCTCAGCTAGCATCGGAATCCTCGGCGTCGACATATCGAATAGTGTGCAGTTTTGGGGTCACTTGGAAGGGAATGCCAAATTGGCCTATAAAAAGCTTGGTGTGCTCAGCAGAGCGAGGCAGTATTTCATGTCGGCACATCGCTTGCAACTTTACAAAGCGCAAATTCGGTCTCTCATCTCTGGGCCGGGGCACGCCAGTGTCAGCTCCTTCCGCTTGACCGCATCCAGCGCAGAGCGGTTTGAGTCGTCGACGTCCGAATTCTTTCTGATCGGCTCGATTGACTGGCACTGCGTAGGGATGTTGCATCCCTTTGCATTTTCTATCGAATTTACCACGGCGAGTGCTCTGAGGAATTGTTCGGTTTAATTCCAGCCGCCAAATTTCACGAACGCCCATCGCGTCAAAATTCACGATACCATCCTCACCATCTGGATGTTTGACGGGCCACCACTGTGCGTTTTACTAGGAGTTTTCTTACTCGTACAACTTCTCTGTGGAATTGTTAACCACCGGCGATTTTCCCGGACCGATACGACTTAGGGACCTTCAAGAAAAGAGCTCACTCCTTTCTTAAAGGCTGGCAACGTACCTGCAGTTCCCCTGATGTTGCGGTTGTTCATGGGTTGCAGTAGTCACTTACCATCACGTGACCCGCATGCTTGTTTGCTTCCTTTTCTATAAGAAAACGTACGACGAGAAAACGCAAAAATCTAAGTGCTTGATTGAGGGCTGAATATGACTATCAGGGTGGTTTCCAGAACACTCATTATACCCAAATTAATCCAATAACGGTACTTGGCACGACCACGATTTAAACCCAGGACCAAATCATGATTCACAGTAGTGCTAGTAACCACATATAGACAGACAAAATTATATACTTTCATGATATGTATTTAGTAAAAATCTGTTATTTTGACGTTACGTACAGACACTTCAATTTTATTTATTTGAATAGTTTTGTATTCTTAAAGTATGAAAGTTTTAAAAAAATTCGAAAGTGATTACTATATTATTTTGATCTTGAGGCGTCTTAAAACTCGGCTGCACTTTTAATAATTATCTTTTATAATTCAATACATGATCGTAGATATCAGTGTGATTTATACTGATGATCTAGTTAATTGGGAGTTATAATTACTTTAAATAAAAGACAGAATTTTTTAGTGTATGTATTTGGTTACAGTCGACAGCAAAGTATAGACAGCAGCCGAATTTAATCAAAATGATTTGTTAGATTCAAATTATATTTCTTTATTAATTTCAGTATCAGTTAATTTAATTTAGTCTATGTGGTTACCTTGCACACTATTTAGAAGAGCTAATATTTTAATACCAATATTTTTAGTACCATCTTGTACGTACAAAACATGATAAGATTTGCTCCAATTCCTCATTAATGAGATGTGAAAAATGGTAATTTCTTTTGTTAGAATTCTCTGAACATAACAAACAATTTTTTATCGTGTTTAGACATGACTTCTAGTTAAACTTTACACCTCAGAAGTGGTAATTATTAATTTTGCAAAGACGGAGATAGAGGTTGGTCGTAATTACGAGCTTCTGAATTTAAAAAAATCTGGTAATCTGCCTCACTTTAGTCCTAAAAAGAACAAAAATACTATATATATATATAAAAATACTATATATATACAAATACTATATATATATATATATAAAAATACTATATAAAATACTATATGTATAACATATAATTTCATAAAGTTTTAAAAATATTGTGTTCTGTTAAGAAAGTTCATCATTTATTGCGATATATTACTAAAACTAATGACATTGAAATAAAGATGCATAGCGTAATTTTAATAGAAATCGTTAAATATAATTAGAGTCAATTTAAATATATAACGTCAAATTAAACTTGATATCGAAACTTAATTTTAAAGTGAAGATAACGCATAATTAATTGAAACAGAACTTACATCTGTTATTTATAATACGATCGTTGCTGAGAGATGAAAAAATATGAGGGAGTACGTCACAAGGTAGTCGCGTTGATGCAATGAATATATCGTGCATGTGTCTAAAAACCTCGGGAATTAAACAGGGGCAGCCGTACAAGATGGGTGCAAGCGGGGTAAGGGAGAGGGGGACATTACAAAACTTGGTTTTAACCGGTTAATTCTTACTACCTAAACCGAAATTTGTGAAAAACCGGTATTCCGCAAAAACCGGTTTTGGGGTCAATGACCGAAACCGGTTTAGAATTTCAACCGGTTTCCGAGCCCTGCATCCTTGATTAAGGCAGCCGCAGATATTGACATGGACCTCGTTCGTGCTGCGATAGACGACTGGCCGCGCAGATTGAAGGCCTGTATTCAAAATCACGGAGGTCATTTTGAATAAACTTTAGTGTCATAAGAATCTATGTTTTGTTAAGTTCATTTTGGTATATAAGTGGATACATAATGAATAAACTTGTTTCAATTATTTTATATTAAACATGTGACAGAATTTATGACCTGACTAGGTATAATTAAATATAATTTAACTTTAAAAAAATGTCTTGAATTTGTATATAAAATACGAAGGAACTACCTACAAGATGGCAATAAGTTACCGAACAAAATGGTACACATATATTACAATTAAATGTAATTAAACTTTGAAAAAAAAATTTCTTTAATTTGTGTAGAAAATACGAAGAACCTTTTTCCCCGAACTAATATTATGATATTGCAAAAAGCAATCATAAATATATTAAACTACCATTTTCTAAGTCACTAACTAATTACAGAATGAAACTTGGCTAAATGATTTACAACCAGTATCCGACAATTTCTTACCAGATTCGGAACAATATTTACCAATGTCAATATCGGAAGCATTGACGTCACCGAAAACCTCTAATATTCAGCTTGATTTACTCATGGGTACAACAAGTCTCGAAGCAATTAACTACAATGGTTTGTTGCATGTGCATCAATCTAATTACGAATTAGATTTACTTTTATACTTTAAATTAAAATAAATTAATTACTTCAAAATGTATGTCTTCTTTACAGATAATATTTACGAAGATTTGATGAAACAAGGTAGTCGTCACGTTTTTGAGTTTGCAATGACAAAAGCAATACCTGAAATATTGAGTATGCTGTCCTTGCAAGGACAAGAAATTTCACCAACGGTAGTAAATCTTGTTTTAATTATCATTGGGTTGTTCTTTAAATTCTTCGACAGTTCAAACAACATTTTTGGATTACATAAAAATTTATTAAATAAATTTAATCTAAAATATACTATATAATCACAATAATTATCTAGAACTTTCTTCCAACGTTCTATAGCATTTTTAAAAAGATGAAAAGTTTTGCTCTTGCAATGAGAAAAAATCGGCGAGTGCGCATTTAATGTCTTCAATTCTATTTATATACTAGCTGTGCCCGCGGCGTAGCTCGCGTATATAGATTTTACATAAAGAATTTGTCGTTTAGGTAAGAGAATATTAAACGATTTATATCATTACTGTATCAATAAGTGGTAACAAATAAATCATTATCATCAAAGTTCTAAGTAGTTTATGATAGAGCTTCGGTGTAAACGACGTTAGAAGTAGACTTAGAAGGGGTGTACACAAAAAGGTTACGGGGGCTACTAACGTGGGAAAAAGCAACATAGAGTTGGCCATGTGCAAAACAGTCAGTACTGAGGTCCACTCTTACAACGCGTAAATTTTGACCTTGCACTTTATTTACGGTCATCGCATAACACACGCTGACTGTAACTGGGAACTGGGAACTTAACGCGCTTAAAACTGAAAGGAAAGTTACTTCTTAATAGAGGGTTTTTTGGCAGTGCTGCCAGATCAAAAAACTCATTCAGCGCTAGGACAACACAAAAAGCGCTAGATTTCATGAAAACAGCGCTTTAAAAAAGCTCTAGATTTCGCGCTAAATTAGCTACAAACAAAGTTTGTGTTTTTTATTATAATTTATAATTCAAGAATCATAATAAAGAAAACAACATTAAGTTTTTTTCTGGCAATATTTTTTGATGTATCAATACTTCGCAGGACATCGACTTATAATTATGGCAATTGCTGTCAACAGTAGTTAGTACTACTCTAAGTAACTTTTATCTTAGCTGTGCTCTAAACAACTGACTAAAACTGAATAAAGCAAAATAAATGCGTTGCCAAAACCATGAACGAAAACTTTAATGAAGGGGATTTCCCCGCTTATAGTCGTCGATAAAAAAAATCAAGTTGATCATCCTAAAGGGGAAGCCGGGAGATCCATAGCACAGGGTATCCTAGTTTGGACTCGTCTCCCATGCTCTTTGTTTTGTGGAAAAAATATGTTTGAAAAAGATAAACTGCAATGTACTATTTGTGGAAAAAAATAATAAAGGTCATTATTATTATTATCGGTAATGTGGACTAACAGTGCTGCTATAAAAGAGTTAATAACCCGCTAGTCGCTACAATTTTGAAATGTGTGCTAAATACACCAAAAAGCGCTGGATTAAGTGCTAGGTGCTAAAATTTCGAAATGCGCGCTATACATTCCAAAAAAGCGCTAAATCTAGTTCCCAAAGCGCTAAAATGGCAGTAGTGATTTTGCGTATATTATAAATACAATATCACGACATTTCGTTGCAATTTTGTTATTTTTGTTCGGGTTCCGTTGTATGGCTTCGATAGATACTAATTTCTTCAGTAAGTCTCAATACGATTCATCGGCGAAAAATCTCAACACAGCAAATCAGAAAAGTTTGTAATTTGTATAACTCCATCTATTACGTCCTTTGTGTGAGAAAACATCCTTTTTTAAGTCTCTTTTTATGTTTTAAGTATAAATATATTAATTATTATGGAACGTTTTTTTTACACACAAATCTTTTTATTACTATTTCTGAGATTTTTATGGCACCATTGAACAAATTCGAACCTACATTTTAAAATAATAATCATTACTTTCGATAGAATTAACCAATTTTAATAAAACAAAGATTAAATGTAACTTGAAGATACGCTTTATGATTTTCTTAACGATTTCTTTAAAAAAAAAAGATGTTTACTTTAGACGTGATGCATTCATATAAAAACAGACAAACAGACAGACAGACAATTCTAAAAATTATAAAAATGTACTTATTTAATTATTTTTAGTTCCCCATAATGATTTTAGTCACCAAAATAAATATACAATGTACAGAAAGAGACACAACATGTTATCATCATTTTTATTATATGTATATATTTAATTGAAGAGATGGCGCTGCTAACATCAACTTGATGACTCAAACAAAGCCACCGTTGAGCAAATTCCCTACCCATACTTCAGAATATTTATCATAACTTTTGATGGAATGAACCGATTTTAATGAAATAAAGACTAAATGTAACCCGAAGATACACTTTATAATTTCCTTAACAATTCTTATGATATAAATTAGTACTTTAAACGTGATACGTTAACAAACAAACAGACAGACAGACAGACAGACAGACAGAAAATTCTAAAAATGGTAGAAATGTATTTAATTACTTATTTTTAGTACCCCTCAATCACTTTTATTACAAAAATATAAAATGTACAGACATCTGATATTTACAGTTTTATTATATGTATAGATTTTCCTGTAATTTGTGCCACATGGCCTGAAAAAGATGGTATTCGCTTGGAGAGATGTCTAAAGAATATGGTTTGTAGGATATTATTTTCACAGTCTAGTGCACCCTAGCTAGTCTCGTACATAACGCAAACCTGGTATATTTTGCGGTGAGTAAGCGTGCATTATTGTGTGTATCACCCTATAAGCTATTCTTGTACACTTTTTACGGATGGCTTAGGCTTGATACATAAACTGTTGATACGAGGGTGACACTGAAAGTTCTTAGAAAATCAAAAACTGAACCAACTAGCAAGTTATTAGTTTTATTATATCTTTTCAAAATAGTGTCCATTTATATCAATATATCGCTGCATCCGATGGAACCACTGAGAAAATCACTTTGCCCACTCGTCCTTAGGGGTCTATTCGACGGCGTTATGAAACGCAGCCACTGCTTCCTCGGCGTCCATAAAACGTTTTTCTCGAGGTTTTTCTTTTATTTTCGGAAATAAATAAAAATCGCAAGGAGCGAGGTTTTAGCTATAGGGCGGGTGACCCAGTAATTCCACTTCTGACATCGCCAAGTAATCGATTGTTTGCTTGGCGGTGTGCGACGAGGCGTTATCGTGGTGAAGGAGGATCCTACTGCGAGGTCGTTTCTACCGAACTTTTTCCAAAACAAGTGGCAAACAATTGTTAGTGTACCACTCCAGTGTACTAACTGTTCTTCGATCCTGTGAAACAATTGTTGCGTAATGACCTGTCCTTCCGAAGAACGAAGCCACCATCTTTTTTCCCACGCTTCGACCTCTTAGTTTCAGGATCATAACAATAAATCCAGCTTTCGTCATCCGTAAGTATGTCGAACACAGCATTTGAGTCACCTCCGTTAAATCTTTGAACTATTTCACGACATCAATCAACACGACGGAGTTTTGGGCCTCTGTTAAATTATGAGGTATCCACCCGGCACAAAGCTTCCTGAACGCTAAATGTTCAGGGAGGATTTTGTGCACTTGACTCATACCGATGCCTAACCTTTCCGAATCTGCTGATAAGTCACTCTTTTGTCAGTCTCAATCATACGCTGCACAACACTCATGTTATCTTTAGTCGTCGCCGTAGAAGGCCGTCCCTCACACAGATCATCGGTGAGATTAGTGCGACCACGTTTAAACTCATTAAACCAGTTGTAAACAGTGCCACGAGATGGGGCTTCATTGCGAAAGGCCAATCGAAGTCTATCATAATTTTCTTGTTGACTTAAATGACATCGAAAGTCATAAAAATCATTGTACGAAAATCTTCTCGCGTTAAATTCCTGCTGACGTGACACAGATAATTTTTAATTTGCCGACAAATCGTAAACAAATGACAAATTAATAAAATAAATACATAATAATATTGGCAAAGAGTTCCATTTTCAAAATTTGAACTTATTTTTTTATTATATCGTTTATAAGTGGCCAGTTCTAAAAACTTTCAATGTTACCCTCGTAGTAAATTGTAACTGAAGTACTTTGGGTGAGCATCTCGTAAAAAAGTTTTTTTTTGTAATCTCATCAGTAATAGCAGAATCCTCAATCACGGCGGTCTAATTTAAAAAGACGTACATAACAATACACTTACTAATATATAACTTAAAAATACATAAATTTAATAAATTGGACTTTGTACATTGAAAATGTATGCCAATAAAGGTCATTACTCGACTTGTGGTGAAATCACAAAGCTTATTTTCAGTAACTATCTAACTATACTACTACTAAACTAATTAAAAACTTTGGAAAATACAGTTCCGAAAATAAATATGTTGTGGAATTTTTACGAAGAAAAATAATTCAAGCAATTTGTCCTTCGAAACTGAATCCATCAAGCCAGTTATAGGCGGCCGCCAGGCATTTCCGCAATTTCCTCTGTAATATATGTTACAAAATAACCTTTTTTCTGTTTTGCCCTTGCGCAGAGCTATCATGCGCGAAACCAAGATTGCGTAATCGTAAAAAATTAATGATATTTAGCTTAGATAACCGAACATTTCCGTCAACAAGGCTTTCCTGTGAGGTCTTAACAGATTTCTACCATCAGGTGTATGAAGTAAGCAGATTTAGGTGTTAGTGGCTTGTATTTTATTAAATCTACCTGACTTAACGTTTAGTATTGTCAAAGAGAATCCAAGTGTCCTCTCCGATAATCAGTTCTACTTGAAACTCTTTTCTGTGAGGACGAGATAGAAGTGATCGACAGACAGACTAACGCTAAAGTTTTCTGATTCCGATGGATTGTGGGGTAGACATTAAGACATAACTTTTCGATATTGGGAATGGTAGGCGGATAAATTATTGCAAGCAATTGCTTTTATTATTTTCGTTTCTAAACAACGCAGTAAAGCGTCACTGTCCACTGTTGTCGGTCGCCCCCTGTCGATTTTTAACTTCGAGACTTGTATTTCCCCGACAAAAGTGATCAAAGTGATGCACAGCTCTTGCAGTACTCCCTAGTAACCACTTCTAGTAAATTAGTACTCAAAGTTGACTTCATCATAAAAAATAAATTAACCAAATCGGACGAGTTTCAATATTCACTACCTAAAAGAAAGTTCGGCGAAATTTCTGACAATGTCAATGTCAACTAGAAAATAGGGAAAATCCGATAAATGGCGAAGAATTTTTGGAATAACCCAATATTTCTTAAAATAAGTAGTTACCAAATTAAGGTATTTTTGTTTGAAGTTAACACAAGCAATTAGATGGGAGTTCTGGGGTCCTTCTATTCGCAAGGAAGAAGAAAAAAATAACCTGGAAGCTGTTGAAGCTCTCGCGCGAATGGAAACTTCAGCAAAGTGGGGAGCCGGAGGAGCTCTCTTAGCCGCAAGGCTAGCTCGTCGTGTAACAAATCTTTACGTTTACCGTTTTATTCAGCCTTCTGAAGTTGATATGCAAGGACGTCATTTAAATTTTTCGGGTACGCCATAATATTTTATCTGCTTATTTGTTTTCAAAGTTTTGCGTAATATCATAATACCTGCTAATTTCTCAATCCAGCAACAGATTTAAATGTGTAGTCCCAACACATTTAAATTTGACAAGTAAGTGTTTATACTTACTACAACACGCTTTTGTTAATTCTATTCACGACTACTGGAATGGGGTCTCAATTAAAAAAAATGATCTAAACTTACTACTGACCGTAATTCATTCGTGTGTTTTACTAGTCCTAATGCCTCTCTTTGTTTGCATCATTACATCCAATTGTGACATAACAATATATCAGAATACTCAAAATTTGTCGCTACATTACCATTCCAGTGTACAGATGCCATCTAAGGCTAAGGCGACGCGTGAAGGCCAATGTGATCGACCGGCTTAACTATCGGCCAGCTTCAACATGAATGTTAGCGTATAAGTGCGCATGAGACACTAATCGAATCGGTCAGTTTTAAAGTCTGTGAAGAGAGACAATATTTCAATCCCATTTCGACTGGCCGATGGCGTTACCTATTACAAGTTGTTACTTGTTAGTCAGTCCACCGCTTTAAAGTAAAGCCTCGATCACACACCGCGAATACTTGCTGCGATTAGGCACTCGCAGCGAGAACTCGCTGTGTGTGACAGAATATTCACTGTGGATTGATTCAATAGCCGCGAGTTGAATTCGCCGCGTTTTGAGTTAAAAATTTTCAATTTTACTCTCCGCGAATGAACACTCGCTGCGAGAATTCGCTGTGTGTGCCAGAGTACACGCTGCGAATAGCCATTCCTCTCAGCGCGCCGCTCCAGACTACTCGCCCGTGCATAGATCCTTTCGTTGCTGCATAGATACGTGTTAATCAAATGAGTCAATCAAAAACCGATTCTCTATAGTGGGGAAATTACGATATAATTCGTTTCTTGGGTGTGTATAGATATAATGGGAAGCTCTAAGATACAAATAACATTAATTAAAAAAACACAAAGGCAGACACGTTCATAAAGTTGTTTAACGAATTAATTGAGTTGGAATTCGAAATAGCAACCCAAGAGCAATTGAAAAGAAAAATTGAGAATATGAAAGATACAATATTATAGATAATTCTCGTGTAGCGGGTGAGTATCACACACAGTGATACTCACTGGGTGTGACAGGCAGGCAGCGAATTGTCGCTAGGAGTTATTATTCGCAGCGAATACACTCACAGCGAATATTCGCTGTGTGGGACCGAAGCTTTAACAACACGCTTTTAATACGAGTCTAAATGGGTAAAAAGGTATTAAAATTGGTAAAAATTACCTTGCGTATATCCGCTTGATAAAATAAAATGATGTGTCTTACCTA
This sequence comes from Parnassius mnemosyne, assembly GCA_963668995.1. Lineage (NCBI taxonomy): Eukaryota > Metazoa > Arthropoda > Insecta > Lepidoptera > Papilionidae > Parnassius > Parnassius mnemosyne. The sequence goes on along the minus strand of CAVLGL010000137.1, from coordinate 26,139,108 downwards.
GTTTGAAGATCACCTCGCAACCTCCCTCAATTGCGTGCACTATCCCGTCACCGCTAATCCCAGCACCACTACTACCAACACCACTACACTAAGAAAGACACACCACTGATGACAATACGATAAGTGTTTCGCGGTAGCGAAGCCTCCATAGAAGCCGAGAAGCCGGGCTTGCTCTATCAAACTGCTCAATCAATAATATCAACTAATAAAATAACAGCTTGTACATTGTTTCAAACTATATAGAATTTCCCGCGCGCTCCTCTGTTATACGCAGTTGATTAATCGTCGCGGCAAAACTGCGCGATACTGCTGTCTTAAAAAAGGAGCTGAGTTGAGCGATTAGTCGTCTCTCTCGCACGCGTAGGCTTTTTACCGGACTTTCGAGAAGACGATTGCTCCCTTTCTAACCTGTGGCAAAATCTTCTATAATGAAACATAACTACGATTGTTTATATAGCAATTAGTACGGAGCTATTAGCTAGCCCGGCTTGGGCTTTTGGTCTGAAGTTAGGGGCGCTTGGGCGATACGTTTGCAAGTTCACTACACATTTCAATGTTTACTCTGGGTGTTTACTTAAGCGAACGAATATTGCGAGTAGAAAATTTATGTTTTTTTTTTATAGATTTTTAGTGAAAATGGAGGATAATAGTGTTCCTTGTGATGAATTGAAGTGTGTTAAAGTGCTAATCGGAGAGGAAAAGGTAAAATCTTTGAAATCGGTTATACAAAATTTTAAATTTTACCACTTGTTTTTCTTCAATGCATTGTCAAGGTCATCTGTAACCTTAAGTAAAACAGTAGTGATGCTGTGACCAGGGTGGAACCAGACTTTAATCATAGGTTATTTTTTTAAATATACATGAAAATTTTCTGATGAACTCTTGTATTGTAGAATTTTGGAAAGGATGGGCATTATGGATATTGGGCAAAAATCATTAGGACAAACAAATGGATCTAATTCAAGGGAAAAAAATTGAAATGGGAAATTCAGGGAAATTACATAGAAACGATGGAAACCACAGTTTGAGATCGAATTCTCGTGTCCATTACTTTTACTTTTACCAAAGCTAAATAGTGCTTAATTTCGTCAAGTAAAAGAGTTGAACACTCCATTATAGCTGGTTTGCAGACACCAATAGCTCTAAGAAATTTCCGCACTTAGGTGTTCTAAAAACGTTACCACCCATACTAGATTTTTTTCCTGTATTGTGGAGGTAGTAGGAACAATATTTGTAGGCCATACATATACTTGTACCGTGCGGGGTGGATTGTGCTTCAACCTCCTCAGTGGTGTTAGTTTGAGTGTCGTTATGTCGAAGTGCAAGTGCAGTGCAGTGACTGTAATTACGGCAGAATTGCTGGAGAATTTTAGCACTACACTCAGTGACCTCAATGAAGCGGTAGCGTCATTTCAGGCGATCAGATAATTGAAGTGAATTTAAAAGCAAATCTCATTCGACATTATTCTGTGCGATTAGAATGGCGCCCCAGCATCATAAATACTGCAAGGTGCAAGGATAATTAAAACAGCTTTTGCGAGTGAGTACGGAATCGATACTTAAAGTCGTTGAGGAGCTATTTAATTTCACTATTCCGCTTGGCATTATGCCACAAGCGTGGAACAGAAGCAAAACTGTAGAAAAGATCTTATTAATCAAGAAAGACGATAACGCCCTTATGAAGAATAGCTAATTTCTCTTTTGAACTGCGTCCACATTTGTTTTCGAGAGCCATTTTTTACGTGGTAGAGCCATGCTGCAACCATATTACTGGTATAGTTGTAGCACGAATGGGTCGTCTCGGCCGGGAAAGGGCCACGCTCTCACAGAATACCAGCGTAAAATAGCAGCTAACGCTGCTGTGTTTCCTATGGTGAGTGTAGAGCACCGGAGACCCTTTTTACTGGAAACGAGGCATTCTATATTAGCCCTCACGGGTTATACCGCCTTTGGTATTTATCGGTATCGAGGTAATGAGTAATTTCCATGTTAGTATTCTGAAGTACCAACGCATCTGTATTTTGTTTGTGCACAAAATCTGGACCCTATAGCTGGCGCTGTGGCCGATATGGTCGAGCCATTTGTAAATTTTATATTTAAAAATTTACGAAAATATCAAGTCTCTGAGAAGAACGTTTGTGACATGTATACCCGGGTTGACTGGAAGAGAATGCTAAATAGTTACTAAGTCCGCTTTTTGTAATCCTGTCAACGAGGTGAACCCAAATTTTAGCAGATTGAATGGAACATGTATTTACGTATATATCTATATATAATCTTTCTTTACTTTTAGGAGCCGTACATGGAGCAGATTTAATTGCGCTCTTAGGAGATGCGCTAATGTTACAAATAGCTCGAAGGCCTGCTTCCGATAGCGAAAAACGAATTTCATCACTTTTTCGCAAACATATTGCTAACTTTGTAAAATTTGGGTAAAAATTAATATTTTATAAGTGTATAAGGAAACGTATAAAAATTATTCCTTTTCTTGATAATAATCATTATTTGATGTATATTTCAGATATCCCGGAATAAATAATGAATGGCAACGGTATAAACCAGGAGATGCCTATGTGCAAGATATTCGTGATGAAGTTAATGGAAATTATAAAACATTGTCTACTTCTAGAGATGTTGCATTTTGGCTTAAATATTTGCCAATTCTTTCTAATCTCCATAATAGTAAAGAGCATTCCGAACAAATAACATCGGAAAATGGTAATTTACAAATTTGTATACTTTTTATTTCTAACAATTTAAGGGGCTACCCGGGCTACAAGAAATATATAGAATAGGTTCATAATGATTTATTGCTGTTGCACTATGCCCCAACGATCGAACAAGACAACCGTGAGAGAAATATGCAGCTTGGACTATAATATACATATAAAAAAGACTGTAAATTTGTTTGCTGGATGTCTAATATATGTAATGGCGGTATAACTGGGAAATTTTAGTAATTTTGGAAGGTTCTTAGTTTTCAATATAATTCGTTTTAGGAAAAATACAAAACATGGGAACATAACAGTGGTAGATATAGATTTTATCTTCTAATGTATAAAAATTACTATAATAAATAAAATATACTAAAGTAAAAATATACTATTTATGCGTTCATCAGATTGCTTTAAAGTTTAAAGCTTTGTCAACTTATTGCTTGCACTTGCGCGAAGGTTATAGGCACAGTACAATAAACTTACAGTAGATGGCGCGCGTATCATTCCGACAGATTTATTTCAAAGTTATATATCATTCAACTTCAATGAATAATATCTTTCCTAATTAAACAATCTAACTCTTCAAATTTAAAGCGTTATTTCCACAATTATTTCTTCTGTGGCCGCGCCGGGTAACAGATAGTGATTATATAAATTATTATTTTATGTAAAGGTAAGGGAATGAGAGGAAGGGAGAGAGCTGAGGAATTACGTTCATATTTCTTACGCAATCCAAGTAAGTCCATTTGTTGCCTATTTATTGGAGAGAAAGTAAGAAAGTAAAAGAATTGAAAAATACATTTTTTGTAAAGTAGATAAGTAGGTAATACAATTTGAAAACAATTTATTGTCTAAAATTCAAAGAAATAATCAAAAAAATAAAATCAAAAAACTTCTTCTGTTTTGAGACGGTTTTTCGTCAAACTTATTAATTTTTTAATCTAAGGAGTTTGTATCTTCGTCCTAACTTTTCTTTTAAACTTGTCAATTGCTGAATTAGATATAGTTCAGGGCGCTCGTCGATTCAATGAGCAAATATCAAATTTAGGAAAAAAAACAAAACGAAAAATCAAGTCGTGCATTAGTATAAAATTCTCACCTACAAAATCAGCGAAATGGGATACATGAACAAGAAATATATCCTGGACGTATTGTTTGGTTATCAATCTCCTAGTTCTGTCGGTAATACAAACTAATTCTGTATTCGCTTCCGTTAAAATTAGTGTTGCCCAAATGCAAGAACAAGACGAGACTTAGCAAGTCTTGGTCTTTGTCTTGCGCCAATACACCTGGTCTTGGTCTTGGTCTTGGTATTGCGCTCCGAGTCTTGGTCTTGGTCTTGGTCTTGCAGCAAGAGTCTCGCAAGTCTCGCAATGACCTATTACCCTATTATTATTTATTAAACGTTACTTTAGATCTTAGAACAACTTAACAGAGTAGGTACATATTGAGCTTGAATTAACATAGCCATAGTAAAGACCACCCATATTAATAAATGTCTAAACATTTAATGAGAAATTCGAAAAATCAACTGACACCGGGTGGGGTTTGAACCCACGACCTAAGCGATCCGTGCCGATGCTCCAACCAACTGAGTGTCCCACGGCCACAGGCGTCAGTTTCTTAACAAACGTTTACATTTTAATAAGCTTACATGTGCTAAAACATGGTTAAACATACATATAAAAACAAATTAATGGCAATAACTACACTGTATTTTAAATAACATTATCTCTCTAGAAAGATATTGATGGACCCTCACCATATATGAAATGGAATAAAAGAGTTATACAATATACAATTTATTTAAATAAAAAATAAAATACGATGCAAATTAAATGACTTCACAGTATGTACACAACAGCTTTGACATTACTGTTACTTTATATTTATTCTTTTGACAAAGCATTAATACAAAGTAACCATCTGGCTGACTCATTACTTAACCTATTTCTATGTTTTCTAATTATTAATGATGCTTTAGAAAATAATCTCTCAGCAGGTACTGAAGTTGCAGGTATTAAAAGAAAATCACGGGCCATCTTCGATAAAATCGGATATTTTGTCTCATGCATCCTCCAACAGTCTAAAATGTCTTCAGAGATGACGACTCTGGGTTTACCTAGGTACCCCTTCAACTCGTTAATAACTAAGCCTTGAAGACAAGATCCAGATCCATTTTTACACATTTCAAGTGTTTTAAAAGTGCTATGGTGTCCATATTTATCAAATGTGTGACGACATATTCCAGCACTTTGTGTTTTAAAAGCACACACTTGCAAAAGTCGAGTTTTGCAGTGAACTTACTGAACATGTTTATCTTTTAGGTAATAATAATAACAATAATAGTAAGTAATTATTATAAATCCATATAGTTAATTTTATAATAATTAGTTACTAGAATAAATTATTATGATACCTACCTATTATCTAATTACAATATTTCTTGCGAGATCAGGATAATGTATTCGTGTCCATTTTGAGCACCCGGAAACTTATTTTATTCTTTGAAACATGTACTCTGTGGCGGCAATCAAACAGTGTTAAATGTAGTGCGTGCGGCGCGGCGGCGACGATTATGCGATATCAATAGTAGCCGCCGGCACGTGTATCTTGACCTTGTACTTTCAAATAGCTGCACAATTTCTTTGACAGGTCAGTATCCGAGCTTTGATGACGCCGACAACAAGACGCCGCGCACTATCAAAGTGCCGATGGTCAAAACTAAGGATGCACTCTTTTTTATTTTAATGGATATTTTCATTCGCTATGTATATTTATGGTATTGTTCGTAATGCGCATAAGTTCAATTTTCCAATTTTTTTAATTAAAGTCGCAAGAGTCTCGCAAGCTTAGTCTTGTTCTTGCGCAAATCTTGCACGGTCAGTCTTGGTCTTGGTCTTGCTAAAAAGAGGCGGTCTTGTTCTTGGTCTTGGTCTTGCAAAAATGCAAGAACAAGACCAAGACTGCAAGACCAAGACCGATTTTGGGCAACACTAGTTAAAATGCCTGCCAAAACTATTACGGTACCTAATAAGCGGAAATATAAAAGCCACTGTTTCAGCAATGCAGTACTAAATAAGACGTTCTTCAGGTAGCCTATATAATTGACTTCCGTCGTTCCCATACAAAGACTTTCAGGACTATATCCATGCTTCTAACTCACCACTCTGAAACATCCTTAAGCCTACTTTCTATTAACATACAGCCTCGCGTTGTCATTTGCTATCCTTACTGCCAAAAACTCCCGTCGCGACTCCGTCACTAGGGCTGCACTACTGAATGAACAAATAAATATCTATCTAACTCATCGTTCTGAAACATCTTTAAGCCTGCTTCTTGTTAGCATACAGCCTCGCAATGTGATCGTTTAAAATTCACTTTCGCGAAAGATTGATAGCGCAATTGGTGGGTACCTAGTTTTACGTTTCTCGGCCATTTGATATGTAAATGTATACTTTAGAACAAACGACTTTGCTGGTGGGTCGCACGTTTAATATCGTATGAAGTATAGAAAACAGTGAAAAATACCTTCTTATTTATTCCAAACTTTCACGTGCATCTAGGTGAAAACCGTCTACGCGGCGGTATGTTTGCAATGAGTGGAGTATCGATTGTGCTGTTGCTGTTGCTTTGTGTGGCTGCGATTTTGCTCCATCGCCATCGAACACGACGAGAAATGCAGACATTTGACAGCGACGTGATGAATCATCATTGAACACTGTTATATACTTATGAATAATATTTTATAGTGTGTACATAACATGTTAATTAAGAAATAAACGTGTGATATTTATAATTTAGCCTTTTAATTAATTAGCTTATGTGATCAATACTCTTTTATTGCGGTGGACTGATTATCGAGTTGAAGGTCCACGTCTCAACAAATTTTAATCATGGCAGCACCCGTAAGCTATGCAAGTAATAAAATATTCTTTACACATTTAAATAAAATTGAAGCGTCTATCTGCTATATTGAAATAACTGCATTTTATTGAGCTGAGGTATTTTATCCCCAAAATCTTGCGAGATTTTTTGAGATATATAAATATTTGTAAAATAAATTATATTTCAGGTATCTTTAATCCAAGTGATAGATCCAACGAGCGGATCGCTAGATAATAAATAAACTTTATCTCTGTAAACCGGTGCAGTGAAAAGAGCTTCAGTGTCGTAACTTATTGTTATAAGGCTAGTTTGTCAACAATATTTTACAATTTGCATTTGTAATTATTTTGAGAATATATATTTATGTATTTGTCTGTGTATGTAACTATTTGAGGTAAACGCTAACTACAACAGAAGAAAATCATGACAGCTCAGGGGCTTATTGCACGCCTGAAATGTCATATACGCGAGCGACCCGGGTTCACTCCCGCCAGCACCAATGAAATTGTTAATTGCAGAAAACTAATTCACGACGTCTTCGGCGGTGAAGAAAAGCATCATTTGAAAACTTGCCCATCTGAGAATTAGAAAAAATAATTTAAAGTCTCGTAAAGTCCGCAACACTCACAGCGGTAACGCGGCGAACGTTTCCGTACCTTATAAAACCCTCTCTGAAATGAGGGGAGGCCTGTACCCAGGAGTGGGAAGTGTAGAGCAACTTTACTTTTAATTCTTTTAACTACATCCAATCGCTGCTGTGAAAAGTAGGTGAAAAGAGCTTCAGTGTCATCGTAACCTTTTGTTGTTAGCCAGTTTGTCTACATTCTTTACATTTGTACTTTTTTTGTGATTATATATTTATGTATTTAATACTTAAATTGCGTAAATAAGCAGAAAAATGTACTGAATTCGCAAAAACTGTGTTCAATGTAACGACATGAGCAATCATATTGTAATTTAAAGTATGTAATGAGTGTAAAATGTACCTACACTTTCCTTACTGTTAGTTTTTTTTTTTAATAAAAGGGTTGGGCAAACGAATATGCGGCTCACCTGATGGTAAGTGCTACCGCCGCCCATAAACAACTACAAAACAAATATTTAAAAAAAGATTAGGCTCCTTTCTTGAGGGTCACTTGAGGATTACTGGTCCAAATAAAAAATAACTTTGGTGGTAGTCGATTCCACGGGTAAGTTGTGCGAGGAAGAAAACATGTAAAAAGTATGTAACAAATTGTATAAATATTTTCAGCATGAATAAATTGTGTTACCCATAGGGGGTAGGCAGAGACTACGAAGGGACTACATTTGACGTGGTCCTGACATACACCCGTCACTACATTAGATTTGATAGACCACAAATCCTCGCTAAAGAACACCGATGAATCTCGTGGCTATTGAAATCAAAAAACATCCTAATTTCAATAGAGAAGATGGCTGGGTGCTACCATCTGCTTGGGATCCCATAATTAATAAAATTAAATTCCAACCCAACAATTAAAATAAGTTAATATACGCGATAAAATCCGTAAAACTAGTTTTATTTAAATGTGTAGTGTTCACGTAAATAGAAGAAAACATTATTTTTCAATAATTTTATCAAATTTAAGACGTTAAAGTTACAGCCTATATGCATCCCACCGCTGGGCTCACACTCCTCTCATTTCTGAGAGGGATTTAGGGCAAGGTAGTGTCAGCCGCGCTGCCCCACTGCGTGTTGGCCATTGATATACAATATATCAATGGTGTTGGCGAACTTCACATGTCTTCAAAATATTTTATTTTTATTTCTCAGACATTCAGGTATCCTTACGATGTTTTCCTTCACCTCACGTGGTAAATCAGCACTTAAAATTGCAATTAACAATTTCATTGGTGCCGGCGGGGATCGAACCCGGGTTGCTCGCGTACTGTGAAATTTACAGCGAGCGCTAACCATCTGAGCTACCACGGCTCTTATCAAATTTATTTGCCCCCAATGCGAGATTTTGTTCAACAAAGACTCAACTTCAGACACAAGTTTGTTTCGGTACTGGGCGCCGTTTTCCCGAGAAATATTGGCACGACCGGTGTATAAAGCATCACAAGTGCTGTTGTACACATAGCAATGAAACAGCGTTGGTGATAGCACGCAGCCTTGTGAAACACCAGTGTTAATAGGCTTGTAATTGGAGAATGCACCCATGGAGGTGATCCCATTGCACAATTTCTCAGGAAGCCCGTAGGAAGAAATAATTAAATCAATCACGTTTGGCACAAAGCTGACCGAAGGCCTCCTTTATGTCAAACTAACAGGCAAGGGCAGTAGAATCCAATGGGAAGTCTTGGACTCTACTGCCTCTGCCCATCTATGAGTCAGGTAGACCAGAAGATTACCAGCTGATCTGACCCCGACGAAAACCATATTGGCGGTCACTAATAAGCTGGTGATCCTCAAGGTACCTCATAAGCTGGCAGTTTATAATGACTTCCAATATTTTGGAGAACAAGGAGGTGATGGTGATAGGCCTGTAGTTAGACCACGGAATATAAAAAATAACTTGTTTTTTATATTCCGTGAGTTAGACGGGTCTTAGCGGTCGCCTTTTTTGGGGATCGGGTAGACCAATATTATATTTAGATCATTATTTATATTATTAGTCTTTTTATTTGATTTTTAGAGCCAACGCGTGTTGCTGAACCTAGTGCAACATGTATAAATAACATTTTTACAAATGTTAAGTCGTTGCATAAATGTATAATTAAAAAAATGAGATCTGATCACTGCGGACAATAGGGTATTACATCCATTTTCAAAAAGTGTTTTAAATGACGCTACGCTTCGCCTGCCGGTACGACGCTGCTACTCGAGAATCTTTCTTCCCCATCGGTTGTCGGTTCTTCGAGCTATATGGCCTGCCCATTGCCACTTCAGCATACTAATTCTTTGGGCTATGTCGGCTACTCTGGTACTACTGCGGCTATCCTCGTTTTTATCGTCTCGTCTATCACGCAGAGAAATGGCGAGCATAGCCCTCTCCATAGCTCGCTGAGCGACTTTGAGCTACCTCTTACGGCATGCAGTGAAGGACCACGTCTCAGTTCCATAGATCATCAATGGCAACACACACTGGTTGAACAATCTAGTTTTTAGGTTTTGAGGTATGTCTAACGAGAAGATGTGTCGTAATCTCCCGAACGCTGCCCAGCCGAGTTGAATCCGTCGATTGACCTCTCGGTCGAAGTTGGACTTACCTAATCGGACTATTTGTCCCGGGTAAACATACTCGTCAACAACAAGCTTAGTGCTCCCAACAACTACCGGCATGTGTGACATGGACATTAAACATGATCTTTGGCAAATCGAAAGTGAGTGATGTACTCGCCATTGACGTTAGTACGGTATCCTTTCCAGTCCAGTAGCTTAAAAACGTCTTCCAATGCAGCGATGAAGAATTTTGGGAATATTACGTCACCCTGTCTTACACCTCTCTGCAGTTGGATAGGTTTCGTGCTTTGGTTCTGTACTCGGCTAGCCATCGTAGCCCTACTGTACAAACACTTCAGCACTTCGATATACCAACAGTCAACTTGGCACCGCTGGAGGGACTGCCGCACCGCCCAAATTTTGACGGAATCAAAGGCTTTCTCATAGTCCACATACGCAAGACAAAGTGGCAGATTGTACTGTTCGGTCTTCTGTACAATTTTCCGAAAGGTATGTATGTGGTCTATGGTGCTAAAGCCTTTTTGGAAACCGGCATGTTCGGGAGGCTGGAAGTCGTCGAGTCTGCATGCGAGACGAATCGTAATGACTCTCGAAAACAGCACGTAGTGATTTAAGAGAGCGTTGTCGCTTTTCTTGAAGAACAAGACCACTGCACTTCTGCTCCACGCCTCCAGAATAGTACCTCCATGGAGGGCGGAATTAAAGAGCTTCTCAAGGACTCAAAGTACCAGTTTTCCACCCGCTTTCAGAAGCTCTGCTGTATTTCCATGCTCACTCGTAGATTTGTCGTTTTTAAGGTGCTGGATAGTCATTCTAATCTCGCTCAGACTGATGTCCGGGATATCATCGGAATAGTGTCGGATAAGACTTGCTCTTGGATCGTTACTCACACTTACGTGTTGCTCCAACTATGACGTGTACAGCTGCCCATAGAACCTCTCAATCTCACTCAAAATCTCAGGTGTCTCGGTAACGATGCTGCCACATTCGGTCTTCAGCTTCGACAGTTGACACTTTCTGGCAGACAGATCTCTGGCAAAAGACTTTGGAGCCCTGGTTCCGCTCGATCGCTTCTTCAATACGAGCAGTATTAAAGTTGCGTAAGTCCCGCCGCATGTATTTGGAGATCTGTGTGTTCAGTTGCCTGTATGTTATTAAACCTACTGAAGACTACAGATTCATTTCCCGTCCAACAGCCATGAGAATAAGATTGTGATCGGGAGTTTTTGTGTTCTTCTGTGGTGGGTCTTGCAAAACTTAGCGCCGACCGCATGGACAGTTTCCACGAGCTTGTCATTTATATCGTCCACTGCATTGCAACCTTCTAGGCACTGAAAACGGTTTCGTAGCTCGAGCTGAAAGGTTTCGGGACTTTGCATTAGAGCACGAGGGGGACGGAACTTTGACTTCATTAGACGACACCTCTCCAACTTAACGTTTAGGTTCACTGTGCCTCTAACCATTAGGTGATCGATACCGGTTTTCACTCTCGCGATCACTGAGACATCACTGAACAGTTGTCGTCTGGTCGTCTAATGAAGTCAATCTCATTTTTTGTCGAACCGTCGGGGTTCGACCCGGTCCACTTGGGTTTCGTTGCCCTAATCTAAATTTCCCTACTTTCAGCTCATATTTCTCTCTTGTGCCTAGTTTTGCATTAAAGTCTCCCATTAACACCGTATAGTGGGTTTTGGAGGAATGCATAGCATCGGCATATGCCGAGGTTGGTGCGGAAACCTGTATGACCTTCAACGAATACCGTTTGGTGATTCTGAGTATAAGGTACGCAACCCTCGTCGATACACTCCCAATCTGTACAACGCTGTTAACGAGAGCATTGTGGACGATAAATCCGACACCTCCTTGGGACAGATGGTCGCCCCCCCGGTGATAGAACAAGGTGCTGGATGCGAGGATTACCGTGTCCTCCCCCTCTCTTCGGACTTCGGCTAATCCTATAATATATCAGCGCAACTTGTCTATCTCTTCTTCCAGCTCCAGGATCTTCTCGTTAGTTCTCAGGGTGCGTGCGTTATAAGTTGCCAGGTCGAGTCGTCGTAGGTGGCAACTAAACTTCCACCGGAGATTCTTAGCACCCCCTGCCCCGCCGTTACCATGTTCGCCCCCGTTGCCAGGAATAGTGAGGCCGCCGGGGACTGGGGGCCGTTTATTATTGTCATTGCTTGTGGGGGGTATATTGCCATAGTTGTCACGCTTGGCGAGCGGGTTGACAACCGCAGTTTTTTTATTGCTTTTGCTGTTATCAGAAAGATGCTGCTGCCCATCTTCTGCTTCAGTTTCCCTCTGTCGCCTTTTACGATACCCACGCGGGAAGATATGGGGTAGTATGTATTCTTACCCGCCACTTCTTACATACACTGGACGTTGCGTATCACATGTGACCAAATTAAAAATCAGAGTAGGCTGTGTGGTATAAGACCTTTGCCTGTCTTTATTGAGGAATCGTAACAATAACAACAAAATTGCTACCTATACTCTTTGGTCTTTGCTTGCTTCACATTTATTTGTCTATGATTAATATTATTTTGTTGAACTTGAATCTTCAATAATAAATATTTCATGCATACATACTTATTTATATATGCATATTTCCCATTATTTTGTGAAGAATCTGGATCTGAAGAATCGTAATAATATTTAAATCAAACCAGATAACCATCTGGAATTTGAGATTGAGAATCAATTGATTTTATCTAGAATTAGCAAATCAGGTGATATTTGTGGTGAATAATATGGCCTTAGCTTTGCAAAGACGTGCTAATGTGAGTTAACTACTGTTCATAATCTTTATGTATAGCAACATGCCTTGCAATATTTTAATTTACACAGCGCAACCTTAAAACATTCGCATACATTTTGTACAAACATTCAATACTATTGAGGCTGATTTGTTCGTATAGATTATGGGTGACAAACGAGCATACTGTTCACCTGATGGTAAATGGATGCTGTGGTCCATAGACACCTACATTTATCCTCGATTAGGAATAAAAATCCATGCATTGTCATGTCTGAGGACAAGGATGGAATGCCTCTTATCCAGTAAAAATGGTCTCTAATACTTTACACTCACCATATGAAACATAGCAGCATTTATAAATAAATAGAGAATCCTTTACACAAGGCAGGCTTGTTTCAACTTCTGTTAGTGATAAATTAGGGTGGGGTCTGGGTATAAACCCTGCGACACAATATTCTAATAGATACGCTATAAAATAACATGTTAACCAGTTCTTAATATCGTACCTATTACGACAGATATCACATTACAGTAACATGGATCAAATCTTTTGATGTCTGAATTCTAATATAAAGTATATAGAATATTATATTTAAACAGCAATAGACAGTATTCATGCTAATTGAAAAACTTTTTATAGGTGGATTATTTTATCTATATATTTATTACAATATAGGCTCTAAATAACTACCAGCTATTCTAGTTGTAATCATAATATTAGAGATTGATATTTGTGCTAATAAATGAGCGTACATTTTTAAAGCCTTATTATAATCCTTTCAAAAGGATAAGCTTGCTATCCAATATCATTCCTAAATTTTTGAATAAATGATATTTTTCTAATGGGACTACATAATGTCCTCCTGACAGAATTTCAGTCACAGCAACAGAGACTAGTTGTAAAAAAGGGTCTAATCACTTGTGTTGATGAAAAAAAATGTTAAAATTGATTTTGCATCAAACTCAATTAAAACAAAATTCAAAGTTCAATCACAAACTGTTTAACAATTCTAAAGATTAGACTAGACAGACAAAATGTTTAAAAATGTTTATTCATGTCTTATTAGCGTTTACCTTGTAGGGGCGGCATAAGAATATCCACTACTCTATATTATCCCATGGGTGTCGTAAGAGGTGGCAGAGGGAAATCAGGAGATAGGCCGCAGCACCTTCCTAATAAACATGGACAAAACAAAGATCATGTTTAATGTCCATGTCACACCTATGTCGGTAGTTGTTGGGAGCGCTAAGCTCGAAGTTGTTGACGAATATGTTTACCTGGGACAAATAGTCCGACTAGGTAAGTCCAACTTCGACCAAGAGGTCAATTGACGGATTCAACTCGGCTGGGCAGCGTTCGGGAAACTACGACACATCTTCTCGTCAGACATTCCTCAAAACCTTGTAACGAAATTATACAAGCAGTGTGTGTTGCCAGTGATGACTTACGGATCTGAGACGTGGTCCTTCACTGCTGGCCGTATGAGGAAGCTCAAGGTCGCTCAGCGAGCTATGGAGAGGGCTATGCTCGGAGTTTCTCTGCGTGATAAACTTAGAAATGAGGACCATACAACCATATAGCTCGAAGAACCGACAACCGATGGGGAAGAAAGGTTCTTGAGTGGCAGCCTCGTACCAGTAGGCGAAGTGTAGGGCGACCCCCCACGAGATGGAGTGACGACCTGATAAGACATGCAGGAAGTCGATGGATGCAGGTGGCTCAGGACCGTGCTTTGTGGCATTAATTCCTAGTAGCATAAATTAAGAATTCCTAAGAGAGTCACATTAACTATATCATAATTGATTTAAATCGCTGCTAAAAATTTGTTGATTGATGACATCATATTCCCTGGCTTAAATGAATAGTAGGGAATTGCGTACATGTGAAATTTACAATTACTGATATATATTTCTGATTATATTTGAGCCCTGAAGAACTTTAAGTTCAGTTCGGCAGTAGATAAGGTTAATAAGTTGTCACGTTTGGCTATTACTACTTCTTGTGTATGTTGTTTAAGATAACTGTCAAATCACTTAATAATAGCTTTGACAATTTATAGAATTAAACACATGGTAAGAGTCCAGTTGTGTCAAAATTGAAATTTGTCCCAAATTTTGTGCAAATATAAAAAAGACGTAATTAATCTGCATACTACGCATTCTCTTATCTGAAAAAAGAAATTATGTTTTTCCAGCAACAGATTCATGATCTTTCTATCTTCGTTAACCGCTGCTACATTTGAATGGTATGAAGATTCGGAATAATTACATGCTATAGATAAATGGCATTCAATGTTAGTCCTCCTTTGTGGCAATGCATTTGTAGGCATCTTTATTAAAGATTGTGGCAAGTGTCAAAGGGTTGTAGTATCAGGTTTAAGAGTAATAAGATACATATGTATGAAGTGGATTATGTTACCTTTTTTTCACTAGCTCACAAAGTAAAATATTGTGGCAACACTGTATATAGCATTTTTATTGTTATTGCAAATTTAATTTCTCGTAATATATTTATCAACTTTGCAGGTGCGACTGCCTCCTGAAGTAAACAGAATACTTTATGTAAGAAATTTGCCATACAAAATATCTGCAGAAGAAATGTACGATATATTTGGAAAATATGGTGCCATTAGACAAATTCGTGTGTAAGTATAATACGTATGTTTTATTTAATATTTGTATCAATGTGCTTTAATTTCAAACTAAAATGAAATAAACTTACTCAACTTATTTACTAAATGGTTGGACCCCTTTTCTGGCTAGGAATCCCTCTAAGTAGGTACCAATCTCTTACGTACTGATATCTGCAAGTAGATGTGCATGCTGTGTTCCTGTAACATACTCAATTTTAAAATTAAACTTATGTTCATTCTTAATTGTATCGTTTATTATAAAAATAAATAAATAATAGAATCTATGTTATGCATTTCATTAGACTATTTTTGAACTATTTTTTTTTATTTTAGACTGCTAAAAAAAGTATTGATATGACTAAGTATCTATACTTTTAGAATACTCAAATTAATATTATCACTAAACAATTTGAGTAGTACTCATATGTGTAGGTATATCAATGTTTTGGTGGTATCTGAGCATCCCTACACCTGAAACACCCAGATGAAATGCAAAATCAACTATCCATTGTTTAACTATTAGTGTCACTTTAATATTGTTAAAAAAACCTTTCAACTTATAGTATACTATTTTTCTTTTTTTTTAGTGGAAATACACCTGAAACAAGAGGGACTGCTTTTGTGGTGTACGAAGATATATTTGATGCTAAAAATGCGTGTGATCATTTGTCTGGTTTTAATGTCTGCAATAGGTATTTAGTGGTATTGTATTATAGATCAAATAAAGCCTTCAAAGGTATGGATATAGAAAAGAAACAAGAAGAATTAGATACATTGAAAAAGAAATATGGTATTTCAACAGAAGAACTTCGTAAATAGTTGATATGATTATACATAATGAATGCTAACATTCATAGCAGTTGAAGCCATGAATGCCGAAAGATCACCAATCACTCGCACTTACAAACCTTGTGGGGAGCAGTGATGCGCCCATTGATAATGACTAGTAATAGCATTTAAAAAGAAAACATTTTTTTTATTTTTAAGAAATAGTTATTACTTTTTATATTTAGTGTAATTAATACTAATGTATAGTAATAACATTTAATAATTAATAATAAAAATATTCAATGATAAAAAACCAACTCATTCTTTCCAAACTATTCTATTATTCCAAATTATTCTTTCTTCCTTATTTCTATTAGTGTAATTAAATCTTCTTCTATCTATATACACAAATAAGATTTTAGTGTCTGTTTGTTCTTTCAAAATAACAGCTTTTTACTAAATGCGCATGTAAATATATACGGTACTAATAACAAAAAAACTATTTCAAAAAATTTTGTCTGTCTGTCTGTTTCGGCTAATCTCAGAAACGGCTGGAACGATTTTGACGGGACTTACACTTGCAGATAGCTAATGTTATAAGGAGTAACTTAGACTACTTTTACTTTAGAAATATAATTAGGGGTTCCGCGCAAAAAAAAAAATATGAAAAACCCTAATCTAATGGTAATAAATTCCACGCGGGCGAAGTCGCAGAGAACAGCTAGTCGTAAATAATTGTAGAAGTAGTTTAATTTATGATATTGTGATGTTAGGATAAGTACCTAAGTATTAGAGGTTACAAACTGAGAAAAAATAACCCGATAAAGGATATTAAAATACTAGCAACCTGCCTTGACTTTGCTTGGTCCATGAATGTGGCTCATAGATAAACATACCTAGTCAGGCCATAAATTCTGTCACATGTTTAATATAAAATAATTGAAACCAGTTTATCCCTTATGTGACCATTTATATACCAAAATGAACTTAAGAAAACATCGATTCTTATGACACTATAGTTTATTCAAAATGACTTCCGTGATTTTGAATACAGGCCTTCAATCTGCGCGGCCAGTCGTCTATCGCAGCACGAACGAGGTCCATGTCAATATCGGCGTCTGCTTTAATCAAGCATGTCTTGAGTGACTCCAAATTGGGATGAGGCTTTGAGCACGCCTTTTCCTCCAAATGTTGCCATATCTTGTAATATAACGGATTCAAATCTGGACTGGAGGAGGGCCAGTCTTCGTGCCGGATGAAGTCGATTTCACGCGCCGCCAGCCAGTCTTGTGTGGTCTTCGCTCTATGAGCTGGCGCCGAATCTTATTGGAATACCCAGTGCCTGTTATTGAACATGGTATGAGAAACAGGTTCCACAAGGTTCGTCAGGACTGTATTTTGATACACAACTGCATTCGTTTTTACACCTTTCTCACAAAAATGTACCTCTGTTAAGCCCCAATAAGAAACTCCCAACCATACCATGAGCGAGGATGGAAAATGACCTCGTTGGACACGCGGAATACGGTTGCTCGCTTCTTCACTACTGTGTGCTTACACCTTATCATTTTGTTTGTTGTAGCTCTTCTACGGTAAAAATTTTTTCATCCGAAAAAAGAATATCCCGATATTTTTTTCCCGCGTACAGCTTCAACAAAGCGCGGCATCTCTTCAGTCTCAGGTCCATTAGACGAGCATTCAAACGATGTCCTGTTCTTCGATATGCCCGAAGCACTAAGCAGGCCTCCGTCACTCGCTCAAGACCCTGCGTTATATGCCTACCCTTTTGCGTATCGCCCACGATACAACCGACATTGGGCTGCCGCACGCCCGCCTGAGCGCTTGCACCGTACACGTTTCCCGCGCTTAGAACTATACTACACGGGCGATTCTCCCGCCGCGGGAATCCGCTCGACAAAGTTCCCGCAACCCAGCAAACTACACGGAAAGTAGTGTAGTTGTACCACTTCTAGACCACCTGAGTCAGACGTGGTTCAACGACGTTCGTCGACGCCCGATCCTAAAAAAAAAAAAAAAAGGTTTTGGCATGCTCTGATCACGAATCCGCGGTCCATTTTTGTGTAGAATGCACGGTTCCAGAGATGTGTAGATCAATTAGCTAATATCTAATTGATATCCGGTAAGGGCCTCCACCGTCATCAATTAGCTAATATCTAATTGATATCCGGTAAGGGCCTCCACCGTCATTAGCGTCCCATTGTTGTTCCTATTTCTATTGTTCTATTGTTCATTAATCACCTTCATTGCAGCGTGTGCGTCGACTATACCAGTGCTATTGTGTTATAGTTCTTTGTTCCTAATTATACAACGCTAATCTGAATCATCAATAAAACACATTACATAATTTTGTTACAATTTTTATTTATAAAATACAAAATCTTATTAATTATTATCTATAAAATAGGAGCGAAACATCTCATCCACTAAAATATCGTTGTACAATGTGTTCCTTGTAAATATACTCGTAAAACTATGTATTGAACATCCTTGAAACTTGTATAGCAAATACATTAAGCAATATTCGCCACAAACTGAAGTCCACTCATTCTGAATCCTATCAACATTCCAGTTCCATCTTTTACAATTCCTTTTTAAAAACTCTAGATGATATCGTACAGGTGATCGTCCATATGAATCAAAATATTGACCGACGTCATTCGTATCGATATATAAAGCTACCCAATGTGACCCTGGTTTATCATCTGTATCCAAATTACATATTATATACGTTGGTACGTGGGTATACATAGGCAGTCTATTAGCTGCATAAACATTATTTTCTAGACTGGGGTGAATCTTTTTCAGATGTTGTTGTACATCTAGTGTATCCATGATATTACTGCTATTAGTAGATTATTACAGTACCTAGCTACTCAATGAATAACATAGGAATGGTCAATTATAGTGATTTCTACATATTAAATTGCATTTTTGTGATATACAAATCGTACTTGAGTCATTGATCACCAAACAAAACACAATACGAAGAAATGTTGAGATAGGCAACGGAAATGTGAGATAAACTGATATGTTTCTAAATATTAAATTGCATTTTTGTGTTATACAAATCGTACTTGAGTCATTGATCACCAAACAAAACACAATACGAAGAAATGTTGAGATAGGCAACGGAAATGTGAGATAAACTGGTTGACGCATAAAGTAATTATCAACTCATTACGGAAATACTTTAGATTAGAATTTTTACGTACTGGTGGTATATAAGACCAACAAACGCAGTCATCGAGTTAGTGTACGGTCGTTTGGCTACAGTGGATCTATCAATAGTACATTTGTGTTACTTCAATACACCAAAGGCTATGGATGTAAGTGTTTATTCTATTGACTAAATTCCTTTTTTTCTGTTATTTTCATGTGTGTGTATTATTTTATTTAAATATTGTGTATGTATATGATTAAGCCGTGGTAACTCAGATGGTTAGCGCTAGCTGTAAATTTCACAGTACGCGACCCGGGTTCGATTCCCGCCAGCACCAATTAAATTGTTAATAGCAATTTTAAGTGCTTATTACCACGTGCTTGGTGGTGAAGGAAAACATCGTGAGGAAACCTGCATGTCTGAGAAAATTTCGAAGGCATGTGAAGTTCGCCAACACACATTGAGGGAGCGCGGCGGACATTTCCTTGCTCTAAAACCCTCTCAGAAATGAGAGGAGGCCTATGTTCAGCAGTGGACTTTAATAGGCTGTAACTTTAACTTTTTTAACTTTTATGATTAAGTGTTAACAAATTGATATTAACATGATAACTGTGTTGTTGCAGAAATCATTGAGCTTCGATGAAGATACCTATAAACAGTATTACTACTCGCCACTCTCCCCTCAAGAAGAGAGTGATAACCTCGTCATTAATAATAACACATGCGATGGTGGAAAAAGAAAATCGCAATCGATTGATCATTTTTTTGAAGCTGAATCAAAAATAAAAAAGAGGAAGCTGTTATCATCAACCGTAGCACGAGCCGCTAGAGATGGTGTATCATACATTTCTACTAATTCTGACGACGGAGACCAAGCGACGCATCTCATCAAAATTGAAATGTACGATATGAAGAAGCTATCCAAGATTCCAACTACTGATCATTGGAAACATGCTTCCACGAGAATTAAATATTACGTAAAGACTAATAAGGATAGCATCTACGACAATACAAACGCCCTCGTATACAATATAACAAAGACAATAGCAGAAAGTGAAAAAGTTAAAAAATACTTTTTTAACAATGACAGTCATTAGCTGATCATTAGTGAATGTGATTCTGTTTACTTCAATTACAGGAAGACAAGAGCGGAAGGAAGAGATGAGTGTGGCATACGTGTACAAAACACATCATTGAATAACAAAACTACAACACTGAGTGGAGAAGAAAACGAGAAGAGTATGCAGTACTCAAGAGCTGAATATCCATTCTTCAGTTCAAAATCTAGCCGTTTGCTTAGTTTCGAAAACTGGCCTCTAGTTATGCGACAGAAACCTGAAGATCTTGCCGAAGCTGGTTTCTTTTATACTGGCCATGCAGACGGGACCAAGTGTTTCCATTGTGGTGGTGGTTTAAAAGATTGGGAAGATGATGATGATCCTTGGCAGCAGCATGTTCAGTGGTTTAGTCAGTGTGCTTATGTAAAATTTCAACTCGAACAGTGTTTTGTATTAGATTAAATAGAAGATTTATAAAGAAATAAAAAAAATATATTGCATACAATTTGTTTTATTTAATTTTATAACGTTTCACATAGTTACATACACACAAAATGCATTACACATAACACATAAAATCTAACACACAACACATATTATAACCTTAACTACTATAGTCTACAGTAACATTTCTGTTTTTATCTATCTCAATAATATTATCAAACTCAGCATAAACTATACAGTTAATTGTTTGTATTAATGAGGATTCAAATCGTACTTCTATTCTTACACTACCATGCTTTATGAGATTCCAATGAGTTGATGAGTTAGCTGATAAATCAGGAGTTAAGTCAAATGCTAATAGACAGTAACCTTTGCCATACTGTTCACAAGAGATTCCATTTCCTTCATTAAGAAAGTGAATACCAGTTCCCGAGAATAGAGTATGATATGCTGATGTAAATATGCTATTATTAAAAGATGGTTGCAAAGCTTTTGAAGGTATTTGTTGACCATCAATATATAAGCTGAAAGAATTAATACCATAGTTTTCAAAGTTAAATGGATTTTTAGCAAGGGAACCATTAAATGCAGAATTGTTCACAAATCCAATTATACATCTTTTCGGTACCTGTCCTAAAAATATATTATCAAGAGTTTTTCCTTGAACACCTGAAGGAATTGTTAAAACTTTTACTTCAGCTCGAGTAATAGGATATTTAGCAGTGGTAGAAGCTAAAACTTTTTGATGTGCGAGTAATACACTTGGATTAATTCGTGCTCGTCGCACAATAAGAGTTGCGTCCGTAATGCAAACTTTAAACTTTACATCGTTCGACCCAACAATTAAATTAAAACTCTCTCTTGATCGAACCAATTTAACACTCATTTCAACACCATTAATTAAAAATTTATCTTGGTTAAAAATGTCACCGTGAAGATGACCAATCATTTCTATTTCCTTACTTTCACTAATCAATTCCTGTCTTTTAACAAATCCTATGTTTTTACCATCTGTAGAATCCATTTTTCCTGCTGTATCCTCATACCAAAGACTACAAGTAAGATGAGATTGTTTAGCAGCAGGGGCATAGTTTAAAAGGGTTTCCATGTATGCTCGATATGCATAGGTATTATTAGGTGGTGATACAAGTTTTTGGTTTAAATAAACATCAAGTTGACTAAAAAGTGAATGCAGCCAATTATTTACAGGTGCTACTATTGTAGTAGATACCAAGTTAGTTGAATCTTGATTTAATACTTTTGCCTTTATGTGGAGTAATGTATGAGACAAATCTATGTAGTCATCGCCGGTCCCAGGAACTTGAAACTCGATAGGTCCATCATCACCAAGAGATGAAATTGGTTTATAATGAATCCACAATCCATTTTCAATGCTAGTTTGTGTAGACGGTAGTGCAAACAAATCCAATTCTGACTTAACGCACTCGCAAGAATGATTATGAAGGAAAGACATATTTAGTTTGAAAATATATCTTTGATATTTTTTGGTTTTAGACTAAGTTTTTTCGCAGCTTTCACTTTAGCAGTTAATGGTGGAATGAACGATGTCAATCGTTTTCTTTTAGTTTTATACCCAGATCCAGTCATGTTAAATTGATCAATTTTCTCATCAGCCTTTCGTTTTAAATTCGTACTAACTTGCTTTAGACGATCTTTTATTGAGGCTTCCATAGGACGGGCTTGAACCATATCCGATAAAAGTCCTACTCCAGCGCTTAATGCCTCCTTACCAATCACTCGAGCACCACTTGAAAGTAAAGGTAAAACTGATCTGAATAACCCCCCTAAGAAGCTCCCAATACCATGACCGCGTTGATATGGTGAACCCTTATAAATTACTCCAACTCCTGATCCAGCTTGATGTGTATAATAATTTTCATATGGACATTTATGATGATCACGAAGAGAATTCATTATTATAATTTTCGGAAATGTAGTTTAATACACACGGTTCCAAACTGGAATGGTATTTTTTGTCCTGTACTCGATCTTATAACTATTTCCAACGTATCGAACTCTCTTCGCATAACAGGTAAGTAGTGAGGTTGAGAGAAAACGTGCATTTTATTTGCACCATAAATGTATTTTGTAGGATCTAATGAAATGACTCTTAATAAAGGAGTCATAACATCACCCACAATCTGAGGATCGATAATGTCGCAATATAGAAATAGTTGAGATGGTAACCCTAAGTGTAAATTAGCAGGACACTTTCCAAAATTTCTCTCTAGGAGATTTTTATTTGGTTCATAACCTAGCTGTAAACTTAATTTGGGTGATAATGTTACGGATGTTATATTTTTATCCAATACCGAAATAGACACAAATTTTGTTATTTCATCATAGCGAAATTTCAAGTTCTCTCCGATACCATTTAACACTCTTAAAATATGCTCAACGTTATCATAGTTGGTAGCTGGAATATGTTTTTTGTAGTACACTGTGGATGGCTTATCTTCATTAGGCATTAACATAGATTTTGTAATGTATATAACATTTTCATGGTCTTGAACAGTAAACATGGTACATGGATATTGAAACTCGACAACTCCAACCGACCATTCACCTTCTAATTTTATAGCTTTTGGTAATTTCGTTGAAAAATTTGTGGTCTTGTTATCAGGAAAGTATTCCATTGAACTATTGCTGAGCAAAGTTAAATAGAAACTTTCTTTATTCATATTTCTTTTAAACTAGAAGCTAAAATCCAACTGTTAAATTTATCTGGATAACCTTTCCACTTCACTAATACTTCTTTTCTGTTACCTGAATAACGAGTGTCAATTATTTTATCTATTTTATGTTGTGAGGTGGGGTTGTAAGTGATTTTCTGTAATTCTCTTTCATAAAAAGTACCAATTATTGGTTCATTTTGTAAATCTGTTATTGTATAAACAACCCATGGAGATCAATTATTGAAGATATAATAAATATTTCATCACTCCAATTTGATTCATATCCTTTTTGGAATACATGTTTATATTTAGTTATTCGAACATAATCACCCACATTGAAATTTGGTTTAGGATTTTCTAAAGAAAGTTTTTTTGACCGTCTATCATAAAGATTAGTCCAAA
Source organism: Parnassius mnemosyne (assembly GCA_963668995.1). Taxonomy (NCBI): domain Eukaryota; kingdom Metazoa; phylum Arthropoda; class Insecta; order Lepidoptera; family Papilionidae; genus Parnassius; species Parnassius mnemosyne. Next base: position 26,115,352 of record CAVLGL010000137.1, on the reverse strand, counting down.
CTGTCATAATATTGTTGGAATTTACATCACATGGGCACATCTTAATACTAGAGTGAAAGCTGTGATTATAAGAGTATATTAAATCTTGTAAAACATCTATATATCTATAAGTATTATTATGAGTGAAATAACGCCACATTTTCATTTTTAGTGTTCTTTGAAATCGTTCAACAATACTGGCCTTAATGTCAGGATTGTTAGTGGTATAGTAATTAATCTTTTTGGATTTAAAGTATTTTTGTACATCTTTTGAAACAAATTCTGTACCTTTATCGGATTGTATGTGAGTAGGTGTTAAATTACTTTCAGTAAATATACTTTCAAAACATTCTTTAGTTGTTTCTGAGTTTTTCTTTTTCATTGGTCTTGCAAAAGCATATTTACTAAATACATCAATAATACAAAGTATATACTTGAAACCATCATTATATTGAGAATAAGTTCGCATATCACTTAAATCAGCTTGCCACAGTTCATTAATATTTGATGGAATGTACCTATTACGCGGGAATTTTTTTCGAATGGGTTTATGTAATGTGTATGTTTCTTGTGATTTTAACCATTCCTTTACTTGCTTTTTATTCATTTTACCCTTCATGGCTTTTGATAATTTATCAATACTACCAAAACCAGCGGGATTAGATGGATCATAATAAATCCTGTTAATTTCTTCTAGTACGGAGTCCATTTTTCCCACTCAAGTCCTTTACGTATTTTAGTTGTAGACTTTTTATCTCTACTGCACGGTGTAGAAAACTCTTGAACTTCAATCTCAGAGGGTTTGTTCAGATCTTTTGCTTGAAGTTGGTTAATAAACTCACATCTCCTTGGATTTCCAATATAAGTAAGTGGTACTTTAATATCTTTTAATGCTTCAGCAAATCTAACCCACCCTACCGGATCACTTCTTTTTAGGGGTCTTAGTGAATCATTTATTAAATCAACAATATTACTTCCAGGAATTTTTTCACTATCAATTATGACTGTACCTTCGTTATCCCAATGTATTTTACTTTTACTTGTTTCAACTAAGTTTAATAATAACTGCCCTTTTTTATGATAAGTTTTTGGTATTAAACTGAGTATTTGAGCTGGTGTGTAAAGTGGATTTTCATCATTTTCTTTACTTTTAATGGATCGATTCTCCTCCAGCAAAGATTCAATATCAACTGAAGTTTTTAGATCTCTATCTTTATTTTTAAAACCAATTTTTGACTCATTTGAATCTTCATTAGATGTATCAGAATAAATTGGTAATTTGAGTGGTTGACGATCCTCTTCGGTAAAATGAAGGTATCTTTGCAGTGTTTGTAAATATAATATCCATTTCTTTCGGTCTTCCGTCTTACTATTCATAATATTTTGCATTTCAATATCTAATCGAGATAAATTACTATTAACCTTATTTTCTTGTTTTAATTTTTCAATCAATCCAGGTTCGATAAGTATCATTTTCTTTGCATTTTCCATGTTAACTGGCTAGTCCACTCACTAATCCACTCAATATTGCACCTAATATTGTTGGTAAGAAAGCCCCTCCTTTTTGTATAATTATATTTTTTCTTAGTTTATGTTCACACTTACGTACTAGTTTACGGAGTATGTTTTTATGTTTATTCAATTTTTGTTTATCCTGATCTTTAAGAGGTACTTTTCCTTGTAAAACGTTATGAATACACTCACAAATACAGTTAATTTCTTCTTCATCACACGTTTTAAGTAATGGTCTTTGATATTTTGGTTTAAGCGTATGCAAAGCGGTTAGCAAATGTTTATACGTTGTGAGTCGACGATGCATCATTTAGCAATGATTTCAATTGTTTGATTCTTGGTGTATTTAAACTCTTTTGTGGGGACGTAGACTGTACAGAAACCATTAAATGGAAAGACATTTGTCTTGATACGACAAAAATCATTGGTATTCTGTTTTAAATCTACCATTAAATATCCATGTGCCTCTAGAGTTGCATCCCTGTAGGCATTTTCAATGAATTTTGGGTTATCTGGTGATACTTGTCTTGCTAAATATCTTATTTGAGTTTTATCTCGAGGGTTTTTAAAATATATTATATAACTTGAGTTTAAAGATATGTCTCTTTGTCCTTTACCCTGATGAAATAAATTTTGTGTTAGATAAAATACACTAAGATTCCTGTGATGACTACCTTTTGTAAATATATCCACAATTCTTCCATCGGACTCTCTCATTAGATCATCAATAATAACAAGATGTGGGTTTTCACCATCAAACATATTAAGATTTGGAATTCCTTGATGATAGTTAACATTTGGTAAATTATATAATGGTTGCATTTCATCAAAGCACCATGTGATCTGATTAAAATCACAATTACATATTTCTGTAACTGATTTTATGAAATTTGTTACAAAATTTGACTTCCCACACCCACTTGGTCCTGCCACAATAGCAGTGAACGGATGGATAAAGTGAAACATAACACACGTCTAAAGTTCAAAGGGGTGAAATAAAAAATGAAAGTGTTGGTGTAAACAATTAATATATATTCCAAAAATTATATAAAACAGAATTATCTGTATACTATTTCTAACACAATTAGTACATCATAATTTTACAATTAACTCAACCTCAAATAAATAGAAACAACAATTAGTACATCATAATTTTACAATTAACTCAACCTCAAATAAATAGAAACAACAATTAGTACATCATAATTTTACAATTAACTCAACCTCAAATAAATAGAAACAACAATTAACTTAAATTATTTACAATAAAACAATGTTTAAATATGTAATAAACTACGTCATATTATAGTATTATCATAATTTTACAATCAATATAAATTTTTCTTAAACGCAGACATAAAAGTAAAAACTATCAACACTTAACGCAGTTTATAATGACCCCAAGCTAATGTTTCAATATTATTATCTAAAATATGTCTCTTTGTGTCATTATATGATAAACCTATCTTATTTAATTTTTGTGTGAAAATTGTGTGTTTAATTGATTTAAATCTAAGCATACTATAATATTGCACTTTTTTATTAAATAGAGAAGACTTATAACTATTCATTGTCATCTTTTTAGTGATACATTTATTTACCCCTTTTGCCTTGGCTATAGTCTTATTCTCTAAGTTAAAAGCGTACATTTTGGATCGTAAACCCACAAATTCTTTCATGATTTTACCATTATTTTCATCTTTAAAAAAACCTAATTTCTTTTTATTTACTTTTGGATATTCAAAAATATTATTTGTATCATAATCTGAGGTATCAAAGTATGATGAAAGGTCAGGTTTTATATCAGTGTAAAAATCATTTGTAAATATATGATATATTAAACTATCCGTATCTGTATACAATAATTTGATTTTACTAAACTTTTTAATCATATAGTTATAATGAAAATCATACATTAATGTTTTTGAAATATCTAAAATGCAAAACCCTAAATAAATTGGTTTGTTATATATTAACTTCGTTTTTCGCAACTGAACCGCAACTAGGTTTTCCGAAAATATTGAAAGGCTATGAAATTGTGGTTTAGCGATTAGATCTTGAGCACCTAAAGCTTTACCCTGGTTCTCCCAGTGCGTAACTAATTTTATGTTAACCCTTTTTTCAATATTCTCCATAGTCTTACCGAAGATTGAATTATTCATTAATTTATAAAAATCTTTTTCGAAATCTGATTTTGCTAAAGTTCTTAATTTTGTGTTTAGATCTATGTACATCTTCAACCAGGGAGACTGTTTAAATTTTAAAACTCTATGAATTTTAGTTAATTTAACCCCCATTTCTATGCACTGCTTTAAATTTCTGTAATGAATTACATATTTATCTTTATTATTTAAATTTGGGACTAGTTTATTCTCATTAATATTGCCTACACAAATGTTTTCTGGACATAAAGGAAAGTCCGAATGTAAATCATGAAGTTCATCTGGATATTCCAAATCAACTTCTAAAATAAAACCGAAGTCTGATGTCTTAGACACATTAAATTCTGTATTTGGATTTACCCATTCGAATCCACCAGTAGGAAGATATTGAGACATAGCCCAACCATATAAATTGTTGGCATCAAAATATGTGATATATGAATTTGGTTTCCCTGTATCATAATCCTCCATGTATTTGTTATTAGCTCTAGCATAACGATTACTACATTGAGATACACCACCTCTGATACCTGATCTAATAAATGCAATTTTCTCATAATCTGTTAAAAGTTCTAATTCTATTTTTGTATATTTTAACATTGCATCCCAACTTAAACCGGGTGCTGTGTAATAATGGACAGGGTCTAAATCATATGTATTAATACATAACTTTCTAAAGTTTTCAAATACATCGGATAAAAGTAAAACGTCTGTTTTTAAATATAGGTTTGAATAATCTAGCATATTACAACACCCAAAATGTTCCCAAACATCTTTAGCATGATTGTAATCATCATTTGAAATATGTGAATCTGTGAGTGAACTATAAAAACATTTTTGTTCAGGGAGCGATGTTAGACTTAAACTATCATAATTAGTCATAAGTTCATATGGATAAACACCTTTCCGTTTTAAACGAAAGAAATCTTCATCATTAGGGTAATTTCTACGTAATTCTTGAAATTGATCATTACTGAGATTTTTGGCCAATTCTTCTAATTTACACGATAAAAACTTAAATGAATCTAAGAATCTCAATATAATTTCGTGGTTATTCACTTTTAATTTTTTGGAAAAGGATATATATTTTTCTTTATTTTGAGGGATAACTTCGACTTCACCATCACAAAAGTTTAACGCGTGAACAATAAAATGAGCATCATAGTGACTAAGGTTGTGTAAAAATATTGGTATATAACTAGGTGTTCTGATCTTCGAACAACATGATTCATGAGCAACACCTATAAAACTACCAGTGTACCAATCAAAATCATAAAAATGTTTTGCCAACTCAGTTTCACAAATATGACAAATGGTTGCATTTGAAATTTGGTTTTTGTCTTCATTTGTTAGCGGAAGTGGTGGATATTTTTGAAGTCTATTTATTTCTTTTAGATTGTTAGATAAACTTTCCATAAACACTTGTGCACAGTTGGGTCCGCAATATGTTACATATTTTGATAATTTATCATCATATGAACATTTTATATAATATCCAAAACTATGTACTTCATGTTTCTGAATATTATGAGTGAAAGGTTTGGAAGGATCGTTAGAACATGATTCTATTGGTTTTAAAAATGCTTCAAAATCAGCATAAACTACGAATGGTATCTTTAACTTTTTTTCATAACTATCAAATTTAATTTTATCATTTGAAATAGGTTGACCAAACCAATTCTTTTTTTTTAAAGTTTCACTGTTTGGTAATACTGTACAAATGTGAGCACAATCGTATTGTTCATGGTTATTTAACCTTTCCTGAGATGGAAAACGAAGTAGACATGCTTCACAAATGTACATGATGTGACCGTCTTTTGAAATTTGTTTACTAACTAACCGCGATAAATTTTTTATATAGCAATAATGATTTTTTGTATCCTTGGAAAAAAATAATAAATTGATATGTCTATCTTTACGACACTTTGTTAAAAATAATGGACCTACTATAGAATTACATCGTTTTTCTTTATTATATTCTAACCCAAAAACATTAATACTAATATCATTTAATTTCTCTACTTTTGCTATGTCAGAAATTTTAACCGGAAAGGAAATACCATCAAATTTAAGTTTATTTGCATGTTTAACGTACGATGATACCCGATCGGTGTGTTTGTTTACAGGATATAACGCCGAGAGTAACGCCCATTTAAAACAAAAATAATCCTTGTTTTTTACATTTATAACAGCCTTTTTTAATTTTATGTCACGAGGAAGATCTATGTATGAAGTACCGCGTAGGGGGTTAAATTTATTAACATTCATGTCTATAGATTTTATGTTTTTTAGACTCCATCCACTATCTTTTTTTTCGAAAGCACTAATTTTAGTAGTAATTGTATCATTTAAAGATGAAAGAAAAATATTTAAGTCATCTCCTTGACAAATAATATAGTTAAGCGTTTGAAAATCGAACGTATCATGAATATCTTTAGTTTGTTGAACAAAATCAGCATGCAATATGAAGTTTACCTTAAAAATTATGTGTTGATGAATACACTCTTGTAATAAAAATAAAATATCATCTTTAATAGAATTTAAAAATAGTTCAGGAGTTTCAAAATTTACCCATGTCGAACGATCTACTCTACTCTTGATTTTATAAGTTAAAATCCTATTTCCAAAAGCAGATTCAATAACACTAACGTTTGATAAAGAATTATGTGAATTTAAAAGATTATTTTTATGAACATTACTTTTAAAATGATTAGCTAAATACCGTTTCTTGATAAATATATGGCACGTTGGACATTCCACTTGATCATCGTTACTGATACTGTTCCCTGCAGAGGTATGCGCTTCTGCTTCCGTTGTTGGTTTTTTGATGATCTTGGATTCTTTGCTGCACGTTCGCTTCGTTCCTCTTCCAAGTTGTAGTGGTTGACTGCTAAAATGTTTAAATTTATTAAAAACTGTATAAGACAATATGTAAATTATGATCAAAATGAATGTTTATTTTACATACTTAAACTGTGTTTCAACCATCGCACAGTGATGATACAACTCATCATCGTATGACGAATCGAACAGTTGACCGCTCTCCATTTCTTCACAAACTTTAGACAACTCCTGATTTAATTCGCTATTGAATAGTTCCGTATTCTCGTCCATGATTGAGGAGAAAAAAGCACTGGTGCACACTTCACTGAAGTTTTCCCTTCCTCTTTTTTATTTTTGATTCAGCTTCAAAAAAATGATCAATCGATTGCGATTTTCTTTTTCCACCATCGCATGTGTTATTATTAATGACGAGGTTATCACTCTCTTCTTGAGGGGAGAGTGGCGAGTAGTAATACTGTTTATAGGTATCTTCATCGAAGCTCAATGATTTCTGCAACAACACAGTTATCATGTTAATATCAATTTGTTAACACTTAATCATAAAAGTTAAAAAAGTTAAAGTTACAGCCTATTAAAGTCCACTGCTGAACATAGGCCTCCTCTCATTTCTGAGAGGGTTTTAGAGCAAGGAAATGTCCGCCGCGCTCCCTCAATGTGTGTTGGCGAACTTCACATGCCTTCGAAATTTTCTCAGACATGCAGGTTTCCTCACGATGTTTTCCTTCACCACCAAGCACGTGGTAATAAGCACTTAAAATTGCTATTAACAATTTAATTGGTGCTGGCGGGAATCGAACCCGGGTCGCGTACTGTGAAATTTACAGCTAGCGCTAACCATCTGAGTTACCACGGCTTAATCATATACATACACAATATTTAAATAAAATAATACACACACATGAAAATAACAGAAAAAAAGTAATTTAGTCAATAGAATAAACACTTACATCCATAGCCTTTGGTGTATTGAAGTAACACAAATGTACTATTGATAGATCCACTGTAGCCAAACGACCGTACACTAACTCGATGACTGCGTTTGTTGGTCTTATATACCACCAGTACGTAAAAATTCTAATCTAAAGTATTTCCGTAATGAGTTGATAATTACTTTATGCGTCAACCAGTTTATCTCACATTTCCGTTGCCTATCTCAACATTTCTTCGTATTGTGTTTTGTTTGGTGATCAATGACTCAAGTACGATTTGTATAACACAAAAATGCAATTTAATATTTAGAAACATATCAGTTTATCTCACATTTCCGTTGCCTATCTCAACATTTCTTCGTATTGTGTTTTGTTTGGTGATCAATGACTCAAGTACGATTTGTATATCACAAAAATGCAATTTAATATGTAGAAATCACTATAATTGACCATTCCTATGTTATTCATTGAGTAGCTAGGTACTGTAATAATCTACTAATAGCAGTAATATCATGGATACACTAGATGTACAACAACATCTGAAAAAGATTCACCCCAGTCTAGAAAATAATGTTTATGCAGCTAATAGACTGCCTATGTATACCCACGTACCAACGTATATAATATGTAATTTGGATACAGATGATAAACCAGGGTCACATTGGGTAGCTTTATATATCGATACGAATGACGTCGGTCAATATTTTGATTCATATGGACGATCACCTGTACGATATCATCTAGAGTTTTTAAAAAGGAATTGTAAAAGATGGAACTGGAATGTTGATAGGATTCAGAATGAGTGGACTTCAGTTTGTGGCGAATATTGCTTAATGTATTTGCTATACAAGTTTCAAGGATGTTCAATACATAGTTTTACGAGTATATTTACAAGGAACACATTGTACAACGATATTTTAGTGGATGAGATGTTTCGCTCCTATTTTATAGATAATAATTAATAAGATTTTGTATTTTATAAATAAAAATTGTAACAAAATTATGTAATGTGTTTTATTGATGATTCAGATTAGCGTTGTATAATTAGGAACAAAGAACTATAACACAATAGCACTGGTATAGTCGACGCACACGCTGCAATGAAGGTGATTAATGAACAATAGAACAATAGAAATAGGAACAACAATGGGACGCTAATGACGGTGGAGGCCCTTACCGGATATCAATTAGATATTAGCTAATTGATGACGGTGGAGGCCCTTACCGGATATCAATTAGATATTAGCTAATTGATCTACACATCTCTGGAACCGTGCATTCTACACAAAAATGGACCGCGGATTCGTGATCAGAGCATGCCAAAACCTTTTTTTTTTTTTTTTTTTTTAGGATCGGGCGTCGACGAACGTCGTTGAACCACGTCTGACTCAGGTGGTCTAGAAGTGGTACAACTACACTACTACGGAACGCGGTTTACCGCTGTTTTGCGTTCATTTTAACATGGATCCGCCAATGATAACTGCGCTTGCAGCTCTTATATTATTAGAATTATTAAAAAATAAAATTAACCGCAATGTTTGGGTGGAACCAGTGTTAAGTAACCGATTAACTTCGGGAATATTTCATTCAATGTTTAGTGCACACCGTGATAACCCTCATAAGTTTTTCTCTTATTATAGAATGTCTGTGAAATCATTTGATGAACTTCTATCAATTATAAGCCAACGTATTAAGAAACAGGATACAAATATGGGAAGATCCATCACACCTGCGGAACGTTTGGCTGTAACTCTCAGGTAAATAAAATATCATTATTTTATTATGTAATCTTTTTTATTAGGGTAAGTAATGCAGAACATTAAAATAATCATCATTTTCCGTTGATGTGTCCGACCCAGTATCGTTTTGTGGCGATGCGACACTAGTCATTGGAGTTAATGTGTCTTCGTGATATGCTCTAGACCCAGAACTCGCAGATGGCTCCTGGTTCCTATGGTAAAGAAACTCAGACAAGTTGCTAGGAATACTGCGGTTTCTTTCGTTTCTTTGTATATTTCTGAATAAATTCGTAATTTCATATCTAGTTTCCATAGCCAAATTAGGAGTCATGGAATCCATAATGGGTACAAAGGACATAAGAAATGCTCGATTTCCTTTTGCGTCACTATCGTTATTTAACTTTTGTAATTGTAAACTTTCATTCAAAATTTTTGTTATTTGCGGAATTTGGGTACTTTCCATTTGTTTCTTTCTTTTGGTAGGAACTCGGTTTTGTCGCGGTGGTCTCATCAAATTATCTTCTTCAAAATCCTGATTTTGTGATGAATTCGAAGGTATTGGACGTACGTACGTTGGACTCACGTTCTTCTGCAATACTGACGCTAGGGCGTAAAAAGGACAACAACTCATAATAAATATATCGTTTCTTTTTTGGAGCTGATTGTCCCGACACTGGTAGTTTCTAAATTTACTTCTTTTTTATAACTATCTCTTATATTCTTCCACTTCTTCATTAGGTCCTTTACTGCAAAAAAGAAATGTATTATTAATATGGCATTTATTTATTTTTCAGATATTTGGCTTCGGGAGCAAATTTCACTGATTTGGAGTACGATTTTCAAATTTCTCGAAAAACTATACCATTCATTGTAAAAGAAACCTGTCAAGCTATTAGTCAAGAATTAGCACCTTTAGAGATGCCAAAACCAAATAAGGAAAAATGGATAAACATTGCTGAGAAATTTTACAAAGAAGCGAACTTTCCTAATTGCGTTGGAGCCATTGACGGCAAACATATTAGAATTGTTTGCCCTCCGAATGATGGATCTAAATATTATAATTATAAAAAATATCATTCGATTATTTTATTGGCAGTGGTTGACGCAGACTACTGTTTTACATTCATTGACATTGGTGCTCCAGGTCGAGAAGGTGACTCTTCAATTTTTAAAAGTTCAAATTTCGGGCAAAAGTTAACTCGTTCTCAATTGGATTTACCGGAGCCAATTCATCTTCCTAACAATATAGGAAATCCTCGTGTGCCTTTTGTATTTGTAGATGATGATGCATTCGGTTTAAATAAAAATGTTATGAGACCATTTTCTTTACGAAACATAGACACGCCTAAGAAAACTTTTAACTATAGACTGTCTAGAGCCCGCCGCTTTGTGGAATGTGCATTTGGTATCCTTAGTAACAAGTGGCGAATTTTTCATTCAAGCATTATAATCAATCCACAGAGTGCAAAATACTTTATAAAAGCTGCTTGTGTATTACACAATTTCGTAAGACGCAGAGATGGTTATCAATTTGAAGATACGATTCGATGTGATATGGAAGAATTCGACGAAGTCCAGGCAGTTGGAGGCCGATCTAGTGGCATTTCAGTAAGAGATTCGTTTGTTCAATATTTCAATGGCCCTGGAGCGGTTCCTTGGCAAAACAGGATGATACATTAAATTAAGAAATAAAATAATAAGTAAACTTACCAGCTTTGTTTTTTTCTTCTGGGCCTAAATCAGCCCAATGAGCAACCACTTCCTGTCCTATCTCCATCCATAACTTCGCTTTTAATTCCCGATTGGCGTATTCCTTCGACTTCACTTCATATAAAGGAGGTCTTTCTTGTACTTCAATAATAAAACGCTCCGTGTCGAACATTTTGACGCGCCACTAGCCACGCAAGCGCACACACGACGAGCGAGCGAGAAGGTCCCGCGCAGAATGACGCAATAGCGGATAACCGCCCGTGTAGTTTTAAACGGCGGTTAACAGCGGCGGTTTGACATCCATCGCATCGTCGCATGTTTTATCGCATGACGCAGTCGCTCGCTCCTTAAGTAGAGAGCGGTTGCGTCATCGGTCTGTAGAAAAGGCACTTGTTTTGGCTCGCCGCTCACTTAGCGGTTAGCCACTGTAGAGTCTTTATCACCTGAGTATGCCTCATGTAGAGGCGAAACACGTGTCGTATTATCGTCGGTGGTGTGTCTTGCCTAGTGTAGTGGTGTTGAGAGTAGCGGTGCTGGGATTAGTGGTGGCGGAGATAGTGCACGCAATTGAGGGAGGGCGGGAGGTGCTCTTCATACTAGGTAAGACACATCATTTTATTTTATAACGCGGATATTTGCGAAGTAAATTTTTCTAAAAGTTCTTATATAGTAGGCAATACCAACCCGTCACTGCATGTTTGTGTGTCTATCTTTATCTAATCTTAGCGACGGTATTGGTTTCGCGACTTGTGCAAGTGAGACAGATATATATCTGTAATAAGTAAACATATGTTTACTTAAAAAGGTTTAGTGGTTTCAAAGCTACGTCCTCGGGGTTAGATAGTGGTTTCACTTTTTTCGACGCGCGGTAATGTGGTTTGCTCCTCTAGTCTTGTATAACTCAATGATTTCAATGAAATTTCACGAACAGGTAGAGAGCAATACCAGAAGTGGTCTATGGTACATTTTATACAAAAAAGTATTTTTTGAAAAAAAAAAGGAATAATTTATGAAATTAATGGTCTTTATCTAAAAGGCTTATTACATTACACGATTTCTCGGGCCCTGCCCGCAGGGACAGGGTAGTGTAATAAGAAACAGGGAGTCGGGGTCCCTAAATAGGGCGACCGAGTGGTTCCGATCGCCCTGCATCCCTGCCGCGCTGTGGATCGTGTAGTGTAATAAGAGACAGGGAGGCAGGGAGGCAGGGAGCTCAGTTGCACAGAGTACTTTTTGCTCAGTTGCGTGGCCGCATGCGCAGAGTCTACACGTTTCTTTATTTAAAGTTCTACTATGTCGATCTACTCTCTAAATCATTACTCGTATTTATGTCATGCGCTAAAGAAAAAGATCCTTCTCAATGTCATCGACATCTACAAAGATATGCCTTATCAAATCTTGATAGGAGTTTCCAGTGGCCAAAATCGTAAAGTGACAACCAATCTCTCTTAAAAAAGTATTCTTTTGAATAAAACTTCTTTTACGGATTCTATCGCGTTTAATTTTTTTTTTATTAATTTCCGACGTTTCGGGTGCTTTACTACCCATGGTCACGGGGGACTGGTTGCTGTAAAGCATCCAAAACGTCGGGAATTAATTAAAAAAAAATTAAAGGCGATAGAATCCGTACAAGTAGTTTTATTCAATGTGTAGTGTTCGCGTAAATATGAGAAATCATTAAAGTATTTTTTTTTTCTATTAAAGGCGTTACTAAGCTTAATAACTCGTCGAATTGGTTTTCACCTATTGTTTAAAATAGTTGCATATAACCAAAAGATTCGTTTATCGTACCATCAAACGATACAATGAAGACTCTAGTGTAGATGACAGGTCAAGAAGTGGTCGCCCTCGGTCTGTTAGGACTCCAGCAGTGATAAAATCTGTGAAGGCGCGAATTCAAAGAAATCCCAAACGTAAGCAGAAACTGTTGGCCCTTCAGATGGGGTTAAGCAGAACCACGGTGAAAAGGGTGTTAAATGAAGACTTAGGGCACAGATTAGTTAATAGTTTACTAAACAGATACATCACTCCCATACAAAAGCGAAAATACCTACGCTATAATAACCTACAAAATCTTAATAATAATATCTACTGTTCGCAGCGAGAGGAAAATGTACCATAAATACGCGCAAAAAGAGTCGAGATTGTGTTGACCGCCGTGCGACTCACGTGCAAGCGCGTCATCGCACGAATTCTCTAGGGTTGTACCTATGATGATTATTGTAATAAAACGAATCTTGCGAAATTACTATATTTTTTATTTGTCAATAAAATATCTTTGAGTTTTATAAAATGATTTATACATTTTTTTCCTTCAATTTGAATTCTAGGTTATTAAATTTTATAGTTGAAAATGGTTGTCACTCAATTTATAAATTACAGAACTGTCTTAGTTAAGAAAAAAAAAGACAATTTTTCAATTGTTTTTTGACTCTGACACCCATCCACTGCACAATAATTACGTGGTTTCGGCATTTCGACGAGTAAGAACTATACTACACGGGCGGTTCTGCCGCAGCGGGAACCCGCTTCTGAACCGCACTAGACTCAATTTTATATGGACATTGTATGCCACAAACTACACTGCGCGGTTTGACGCTGCATGCGGCGGTCGAATTTCTCCCGCCTGCAAACCGCGGCGGGAAACCGCGCAGTGTAGTTTGTGGCATACAATGTCCATATAAAATTGAGTCTATTGCGGTTCAGAAGCGGGTTCCCGCGGCGGCAGAACCGCCCGTGTAGTATAGTTCTTACTCGTCGAAATGCCGAAACCACGTAATTATTGTGCAGTGGATGGGTGTCAGAGTCAAAAAACAATTGAAAAATTGTCTTTTTTTTTTCTTAACTATAAGATTACATCGAAACAAAGCATAACAGTTCTGTAATTTATAAATTGAGTGACAACCATTTTCAACTATAAAATTTAATAACCTAGAATTCAAATTGAAGGAATAAAATGTATAGATCATTTTATAAAACTCAAAGATATTTTATTGACAAATAAAAATATGGTAATTTCGCAAGATTCGTTTTATTACAATAATCATCATAGGTACAACCCTAGAGAATTCGTGCGATGACGCGCTTGCACGTGAGTCGCACGGCGGTCAACACAATCTCGACTCTTTTTGCGCGTATTTATGGTACATTTTCCTCTCGCTGCGAACAGTAGATATTATTATTAAGATTTTGTAGGTTATTATAGCGTAGGTATTTTCGCTTTTGTATGGGAGTGATGTATCTGTTTAGTAAACTATTAACTAATCTGTGCCCTAAGTCTTCATTTAACACCCTTTTCACCGTGGTTCTGCTTAACCCCATCTGAAGGGCCAACAGTTTCTGCTTACGTTTGGGATTTCTTTGAATTCGCGCCTTCACAGATTTTATCACTGCTGGAGTCCTAACAGACCGAGGGCGACCACTTCTTGACCTGTCATCTACACTAGAGTCTTCATTGTATCGTTTGATGGTACGATAAACGAATCTTTTGGTTATATGCAACTATTTTAAACAATAGGTGAAAACCAATTCGACGAGTTATTAAGCTTAGTAACGCCTTTAATAGAAAAAAAAAATACTTTAATGATTTCTCATATTTACGCGAACACTACACATTGAATAAAACTACTTGTACGGATTCTATCGCCTTTAATTTTTTTTTAATTAATTCCCGATGTTTTGGATGCTTTACAGCAACCAGTCCCCCGTGACCATGGGTAGTAAAGCACCCGAAACGTCGGAAATTAATAAAAAAAAAATTAAACGCGATAGAATCCGTAAAAGAAGTTTTATTCAAAAGAATACTTTTTTAAGAGAGATTGGTTGTCACTTTACGATTTTGGCCACTGGAAACTCCTATCAAGATTTGATAAGGCATATCTTTGTAGATGTCGATGACATTGAGAAGGATCTTTTTCTTTAGCGCATGACATAAATACGAGTAATGATTTAGAGAGTAGATCGACATAGTAGAACTTTAAATAAAGAAACGTGTAGACTCTGCGCATGCGGCCACGCAACTGAGCAAAAAGTACTCTGTGAAACTGAAAAAAAAGCTCCCTGCCTCCCTGCCTCCCTGTCTCTTATTACACTACACGATCCTCAGCGCGGCAGGGATGCAGGGCGGTCGGAACCACTCGGTCGCCCTATTTAGGGACCCCGACTCCCTGTTTCTTATTACACTACCCTGTCCCTGCGGGCAGGGCCCGAGAAATCGTGTAATGTAATAAGCCTTTTAGATAAAGACCATTAATTTCATAAATTATTCCTTTTTTTTTTCAAAAAAATACTTTTTTGTATAAAATATACCATAGACCACTTCTGGTATTGCTCTCTACCTGTTCGTGAAATTTCATTGAAATCATTGAGTTATACAAGACTAGAGGAGCAAACCACATTACCGCGCGTCGAAAAAAGTGAAACCACTATCTAACCCCGAGGACGTAGCTTTGAAACCACTAAACCTTTTTAAGTAAACATATGTTTACTTATTACAGATATATATCTGTCTCACTTGCACAAGTCGCGAAACCAATACCGTCGCTAAGATTAGATAAAGATAGACACACAAACATGCAGTGACGGGTTGGTATTGCCTACTATATAAGAACTTTTAGAAAAATTTACTTCGCAAATATCCGCGTTATAAAATAAAATGATGTGTCTTACCTAGTATGAAGAGCACCTCCCGCCCTCCCTCAATTGCGTGCACTATCTCCGCCACCACTAATCCCAGCACCGCTACTCTCAACACCACTACACTAGGCAAGACACACCACCGACGATAATACGACACGTGTTTCGCCTCTACATGAGGCATACTCAGGTGATATAGACTCTACAGTGGCTAACCGCTAAGTGAGCGGCGAGCCAAAACAAGTGCCTTTTATACAGACCGATGACGCAACCGCTCTCTACTTAAGGAGCGAGCGACTGCGTCATGCGATAAAACATGCGACCAATCACCGTCGGTATAACGCGGATATTTGCGAAGTAAATTTTTCTAAAAGCTTTTAAAGAATGGATTTCCGCAAAGTAACGCCTGATTCTATTAATTATACTATATGAAATTTTATCCATAATAAGCAACAAAAAGGAGTTTTTGTTTTAAGCTGTAGTCATTTGTTTTTATATTAAATATGTTGTGACATTAGCTACAAAAGCTGTGGTTATGAATACATTTTTAAGATAATACTAAATGGTGTTAGTACTAATCCGCTTAAATAAACACGGTCGCCATCGCTTTTTGGTCCTAGTTTGTCTTGATCCCGCAAGTGCTTAGAACTAATGAGAGTATATTTCGAAGGCACCCAGTGAGTCCTTTCTCAGCAATCGTATTATTTATATATACTACTACTACTACTATATTTATACTACTACTCACCCTCTCCCTCGAATACACAAAATATTAATATAAAAAAGGTAATAAAATGTAATTAATAGATCATTCATGAATATTCTAAAATAAGAATAATTAATTCCTTTGTATAAAGGTTAAAACATAGTTTTTATTACAATTTCCAAAATATTTAAAATTAGGGCTAACAAGTTAACTTATTCCATAAATTATATAGTCATAGTAGTGTAATATTGGAAAATTGCAAAGGCAGAAAAGTGGCAACATTGAACCTAAATTGCAATATTCGATATTTTATTTAATTTTTTGTGTTTTTTACGTTAATATGAAAACATAAACTAAAATTTACGTGTGGAAAGTGATTCCGCTTGATTAATTATGTTTTTGTGACCTTGAATCGCATTTTTTCACTACGCATTTACCCATTTTTTGTCGTGAATCGTTCGGCTCGACTCGGTCGGCGTCACATTGAACACTGAACCGACGTTAGCTGGGCATATGACTGTGGTCATATGTGAAGTGGCAACGCTTTGGCACGGTAATTACTTATCTAGTGTTACTTATAAATCAATGATTGAAATCTTCATGGCGAAAAAGCAGATGAATGAAAAAGTCGTGGATCATTAGCTTAGCCATTCCGAAGATTAGCCCGGACAAAAAACTGACAGACTAAAGTTTTAAAAATTCAATTCAATTTTGACAACCCCTAATCTATATCTATACATATAATAAAAATGTAAATAGCAGATGTCTGTACATTTTATATTTTTGTAATAAAAGTGATGATAATAAAGTGTATCTTCGGGTTATATTTAGTCTTTATTTCATTAAAATCAGTTCATTCCATCAAAAGTTATGATAAATATTCTGAAGTATGGGTAGGGAAGTATAGGTACGAATTTGCTCAACGGTGGCTTTGGTTGAGTCATCAAGTGCATTTTAAACTAATATCATATCATAAATCATAATTAAATTATGTAAAAATAATGTTCTATAATGATATAATTATGTATATCTAAAACGTAGTAAACAAAAGTATTAAAGAACGTATTAAATATATTGTTGCGCGCCACTATTAATGTCTTGTACATGGCAACACTAGTTACACTAGTGCCCTCTAGTGTCGAGTAAATGAAAATATTGCGCGCCACTATTAATGTCTTGTACATGGCAACACTAGTTACACTAGAGCCCTCTAGTGTCGAGTAGCAGAACTAGGAGAGTCAAGATCCTTCCAGAAATTTCGGGACCGATATGTACTCGAACATTCTAGATGTCGCTACAGTAGAAGATTCTGGAAACTATCTGAGGCCCTATATAAGGCCGGTATAGACCACGACCGAGGCAGTATTGAATTGGCGATACAAGAGAATACTTCGAAGCGAAATAACGGCGAACTGTGTTAGTGTGATTTTAGATTGTAATTAGTGTTGTGTAATTAAAGTGTCAATTTTGGTAATTCAATCGGCAGTTTTTAATTGTATCGAACCCCAAGCTCGTAACAATTGGTGTCAGAAGTGGGATCAAATATGCCGATTTTACCTAAAGACGACACCGAGGGTATCGGTACCCGAAGTCAACGCCAACAGGAGACGGACCAGAAACGATTTGGTGGTGCAACGTCACAGACGTCGGCAGGCCAGTTGCCGACCACGGAGGCCGGCCCGTCAGCAGCTCCTGTATCTGCAGCACCTGACTTAGTTACTCTGATGATGATGCTGCAGGAACAAGCTCTCCGACAGGAGGAACAGGCCCGCCGACAGGAGGAACAGGCCCGCCGACAGGAGGAACAGGCTTGTCGGTTGGAAGAGCAGCTGCAGCGCGGACAGGAGGAACAAGCCCGCCAACAGGAGGAACAGGGCCGTCGGTTGGAAGAGCAGCTCAAACGCGATAAGGAAGAGCAGATACTTCTCATGAAGGACCTTCACGCTACCTTCGGGAAAGAAATAAGTGAGGTGAAGGATAAGGTTGCTCAATATGACAACCGCCTGTCGGAAGCTGAAACCCGAATCAACCAAGTGTACAATCGGGTTGACAATGTGATGGCTGACGTGAAGAAAACGCTGAACGACCTCAAAATTGGGGATGGAGTTACAGCTCCCGTGGTAGCTACAACACCTTCGCTACGTGGATTCAAAGTGCCACCGTTCGACGGGACTTCTTCCTGGTCGGCCTATAAAATCCAGTTGGAGGCTGTCATGAAAGCGAACGGCTGGAATAAAAGTCAGGCCATGACTGCTCTCACCCTAGGCCTGCGCGACCAGGCATTAACTGTTCTGGAAGCTCTCGGTAAGGAAGTGACTTACGAGCAGCTCCTTGAGGCATTGGAGGCGAGATATGGCGACGCTCACCTGGAACACGTCTTTCGTGCGCAGCTCAAAGATCGCGTGCAACGCAGTAACGAAAACCTGCAGCAGTGGGCTCTTGAGGTGAAGAAGCTGGTTCGAAAAGCGTACCAGTCTGTACCTGCGCTTATTGTAGGGAACCTGGTGCAGACATTCATCGACGGCATCCGCGACCTTGAAGTCAGAGCTGCTGTGAGGCTCGGGCACCACGAGACGCTTAAGGACGCCTTGACTCATGCACTGGAGGTGGAAGCCGTGCGGCAGGATCATCGTTCCCACCGCGTCAGGGAGGTTGCAGCAGCTACAGTTCAGGACCGCAATAAAAGCTACAGCCCTAGGTGCTACGGCTGTGGAGAAAGGGGCCATCTTCGATCCAGCTGCCCTAAGCGAACTGTAGAAAGGGAAGGTGATCGATCTCGAGAGGGTAGTGCGGATAATAGCACCGCCTTTCGATCTCACAAACTCATGATGGGAACAGCCTAATCATCAAGGGCGAAGTCAACGGAACGCCATGTAAACTGACCATAGACACTGGAGCCTCTCGCACGGTTGTCAGTTCCCAACTTATAAGTCGGTTCCTTGGGGACTCCGCATACAACCGAGAACGCATTAATTTGGTGACAGCCACCGGTCAGCGCATACCCGTCCGTGGAGAGAAGGAGATGGAGTTGAAGCTAGGCAACATGATCTACCTGCATAATGTCATCGTGGCTGATATAATGGACGACTGCATCCTGGGCCTAGACTTTATGAGGAAGAATTGTTGTGAGATCGACGTTAAGCAAGGTGTTTTGAAATGTGGACAAGAGGAACTTTTCGTGGAAGGGGCGTTACCAGGGAATGTGTACAGCCTTAAGAAGATTGTTCTTCCGCCGAGATCGGAAACGATTGTGCCGGTTAGACTTCCACGGAATCCTGGGCAAACTCTTCGTTGTGTACTCGTGGAAAGGGTAGACAATGACCTTCCATGGAAAGTGGCTCGAACCTTGGTCAGAACCGCCGACATCTCAGGAGTACGTGTGCTGAACCTTTGTGATCAGGAACAGATTATAGAAAAAGGCACATTGGTTGGTACTAGTGAGGAAGTGGATTGGTTGCGTCGGTGCGAATATCTATCGACTGGGACCCCCAGCAAGGATGGACAAACTAGAGTGACCACACTTTTAGAAGACTGTCGCAGCGTTCTCTCCCCGAATGAAACGGTCAAAGCGAAGAAGTTGTTACTCAAGTACGCCAATGTTTTCTCGTCAAACGAAGCTGACATAGGAAAGACTGGCTTAGTTCAACACAAAATAAACACAGGACAAGAATTGCCTATTCGTCAGCGGCCAAGAAGATTGCCTGTAGCACGTGAAAAGGAAGTGGAAACCATGATTCAGGGAATGGTGGAGGATGGTGTTATTGAACCTTCATCTAGTCCATGGTGTTCACCTGTGGCGCTGGTAAAGAAGAAGGACGGCAGCATGCGGTTTTGTGTTGACTACCGCCGCCTGAACGACGTTACAAAGAAGGACAGCTATCCCTTGCCAAGAATTGATGACACGCTGGACATGCTTACAGGCGTAAAGTGGTTTAGTACGCTGGATCTGAAAAGTGGCTACTGGCAGGTTGAAATTGACCCTAAGGACAAGGAGAAAACTGCATTCTCCACAGGAAAGGGCCTGTGGCAATTTAAAGTCATGCCGTTTGGATTGTGCAATGCTCCAGCAACGTTTGAAAGGTTGATGGAGCTTGTACTTACCGGGCTAATTGGAGATGCCTGTCTCGTCTATTTGGATGACATCATCATCGTAGGCCGTACGTTTGAGGAACACCTTCAAAACCTGGAACGCGTGCTCATGAAGATCCAGAGTGCCAACCTCAAGTTGAGTCCAAAGAAGTGCTCACTATTCAAACGGCAAGTTAGTTTTTGGGGTATGTAGTGTCCAGAGAAAATTGCTGCTGTCAAGGAGTGGCCGGTCCCAAAAGACAAGACACAGGTTAGAGCATTTTTGGGTTTGTGCTCTTATTATCGGCGATTTGTGAAGAACTTTGCAGATATAGCCAAACCTCTGCACAAGCTAACCGAGGAGAAGCGACAATTCTGCTGGGATGAAAGGCGATATTGCATTCCAGGAGCTCAAGAACCGTTTGTGCAAAACATCTATTTTGGGGTACCCTGATGCGGGCAAGGAATTCATAGTTGACACAGACGCAAGTGATATAGGACTTGGCGGTGTGTTGTCTCAACGGAATGGTGATCAAGAGATTGTGATAGCGTACTTCAGCAAGTCGTTGTCAAAGCCGGAAAGGAACTATTGTGTCACAAGACGGGAATTGCTTGCTGTGGTAAAGTCCTTGCAGCATTTTAGCAAATATCTTCTAGGGCGGAAATTCCACATACGAACTGACCATGCTGCACTCAAATGGCTATTGCAGTTCAAAAATCCGGAAGGACAAGTTGCGAGATGGATTGAACTACTGCAGGAATACGACTTTGTGATCGAACATCGCAGCGGGAAATTTCATGGCAATGCAGATGCATTGTCAAGAAGACCTTGCCCTGAAGATTGCAAGCATTGTACTAGGCAAGAGGGTAAGGAAGTGGTATCTGTGAGGATGCTCAGGACAGACCAGCTCAGCAATGAGTGGAAGGACAGCCTACATCATGCACAGCAGGAAGATTCGGATATTAAGCCGATTATGGAATGGATGAAGGCCAGTGCTCCTAAGCCCAAGTGGAGCGACGTCTCAGCAATGAGTTCGACCACGAAAAGCTATTGGGCCCAATGGGACAGCTTGCTGATTCAGGATGGAGTCCTGTGCCGTAAATGGGAAAATGGTCGGGGAGACAGTTGTCATTTGCAAATGGTTGTCCCTAAGGCTAAAGTACCGGATGTTCTACAGCTGTACCATAGTGGTTGTTCAGGAGGCCACCTGGGAGTTAAACGAACTCTACTGAAAATCCGAGAACGGTTTTACTGGGTCCACTGTCGTGACGATGTCGAGGACTGGTGCCGCAAATGTACAAGTTGTGCGGCTGTCAAGGGAACTCAAATTCGTAGTAGAGGCGCATTGAAATTGTACAATGTTGGTGCACCATGGGAGAGGATAGCCATTGACGTTGCGGGGCCGTTTCCGGAAAGTGAAAGTGGTAACAAGTATTTCATGGTTGTGATGGAGTACTTCACTAAGTGGCCAGAAGTGTTCGCCATTCCAAATCAAGAAGCTTCAACAATTGCAGATAAACTAGTTCATGAAGTCTTCTGTCGTTTTGGACTACCTTTAGAGATTCACAGCGATCAAGGAAGGAATTTCGAGTCTCAAATATTCCAGGAAACTTGCAGAGTTATGGGTACTCATAAAACACGAACAACTTCTTACCACCCACAATCTGATGGAATGGTAGAACGATTTAATGAGACATTGGAAAGGTACCTGGCAAAAGTTGTGGAAAAACGGCAACGAGACTGGGACAGGCACATACAACCGTTTTTGTTGTCATATCGAAGCGCTGTTCACGAAAGTACGTCAGTGACGCCAGCTTTCGCAAACTTTGGGAGAGAATTACGGCTGCCTGCAGATCTGATCACCGGAATACCACCTGATGCCCCACGCAGTATAACCGATTATGCAAATGACTTGCGGAACAAAATGAATGACATTTATGAGCACGTCAGACAGACGGGCCAGCAAACGTCTGAGAAGATGAAAACACGGTATGACCGCAAAATGAACAACAAGGGGTTTGATGAAGGTTCACTAGTGTGGTTACACAATCCAGTTCGCAGCAAAGGGAAATCTCCTAAGCTTCAAGCTAAATGGGACGGACTGTACCGGATTGTGACAAGGATCAATGATGTAACCTACCGGATACAGAAAGGTGCCAGAGGTACTCCTAAGATGGCCAATAATGCTCGGGACGAGCATGTCTTAGGAGGGGGCAGTGTTGCGCGCCACTATTATAGTCTTGTACATGGCAACACTAGTTACACTAGTGTCCTCTAGTGTCAAGTAAATGAAAGTATTGCGCGCCACTATTAATGTCTTGTACATGGCAACACTAGTTACACTAGCGCCCTCTAGTGTCGAGTAGCAGAACTAGGAGAGTCAAGATCCTTCCAGAAATTTCGGGACCGATATGTACTCGAACTTTCTAGATGTCGCTACAGTAGAAGATTCTGGAAACTATCTGAGGCCCTATATAAGGCCGGTATAGACCACGACCGAGGCAGTATTGAATTGGCGATACAAGAGTATTGATTACAGAGAGATTGTAATTAGTGTTGTGTAATTAAAAGTGTCAATACAAAAACCCCTTAACATATATAACATATATATATATATATATATATATATATATATATATATATATATATATATATATATATATATATTATACAAAAACCTTATTAACTAAACCTAAAAGAACAATAGTTCACCAATTTCATCGATAGATGGTGGTGTTGTTAAAATGTAATGCAAAAAGGCAGGTTGTGGTTTTTTCCTGTAGATGATTTTTCATATTTACTGCTAATCTTTATATTACTCGCTGCCCTACTGTATGTTGAGAAACTCAATTTATTCTTTACTTTCTGTGCAGGCACTGATATAGAAGTTCTTTTACGTTGTATATAAATATAATGTATCAATTGCGTCAATTAATCTCTTTTATTTTAAAATTGATGTTAGCAGCGCCATCTCTTGAAATATATACATACAATAAAAATGATGATAACATGTTGTGTCTGTTTCTGTACATTGTATAGTATATTTTTGTGGCTAAAATCATTATGGGGAAATGAAAATAATGAAATAAGTACATTTTTATAATTTTTAGAATTGTCTGTCTGTCTGTTTTTTTATGAACGCATCACGTTTAAAGTAAATATCTTTTTTTTTTTTCAAATCATTAAGAAAATCATAAAGCGTATCTTCGAGTTACATTTATTCTTTGTTTTATTAAAATAGGTTAATTTTATCGAAAGTAATGATTAATATTTTGAAATATAGGTTCGAATTTGTTCAATGGCGCCATAAAATCTCAGAAATACTAATAAAAAGTGTATTGTGTAAAAAAAACGTTCCATAATAATTAATATATTTATACTTAAAACACAAAAAGAGATTATAAAAAGGATGTTTTCTCACACAAGTCTTGATTCTTCTTGATTTCTCTTGCTGTTTCTTCTCTTCGAGTGCCGCTTCCGAAATGAACGACTCACAGACCAAAACGCCCTTCTTATATGCCTCAAGAGAGCGTCTTGGTTCGTGAGTAGCGTCGAACTGACCATGCTGCACTCAAATGGCTATTGCTATTGTCGTAAGGCGATGCCGCGCGCTGATTGGTCGGCGACATCGCGTGATCTGCTGCCGGTGTGCGGGGTGCGCGGGGCGCACCGGGGTGTGAAGGGGCGACGGGGAGGCGGCCTCCTTGCTGTCCGCTACAACAACCTTTTCTGAATTGCGGTGTTGAGGTTCTCCGCCGGTGAATCGTATTAAGACTTACTAAAGAAATTTGTATCTACCGAAGCCATACAACGGAACCCGACCAAAATAACAAAATTGCAACGAAATGTCGTGATATTGTATTTATAGTATACGTAAAATCAGTGCTGCCATTTTAGCGCTTTGGGAACTAGATCTAACGCTATTTTGGAATGTATAGCGCGCATTTCAAAATTTTAGCTCCTAGCACTTAATCCAGCGCTTTTTGGTGTATTCAGCACACATTTCAAAATTGTAGCGACTAGTGGGTTATCTAACTCTTTTATAGCAGCACTGTTAGTCCAGATTACCGATAATAATAATAATGACCTTTATTATTTTTTCCCACAAATAGTACATTGCAGTTTATCTTTTTCAAACATATTTTTTTCACAAAACAAAGAGCATGGGAGACGAGTCCAAACTAGGATACCCTGTGCTATGGATCTCCCGGCTCCCCCTTTAGGATGATTAACTTGATTTTTTTTACCGACGACTATAAGCGGGGAAATCCCCTTTATTAAAGTTTTCGTTCATGGTTTTGGCAACGCATTTATTTTGCTTTATTCAGTTTCAGTCAGTTGTTTAGAACACAGCTAAGTTAAAAGTTACTTATACTTACAGAAGTTACAACACAAAGAAACTGTGTAGCAACTGCAATCAGATGCTGACATCTGAAGCTAAATTGCGAAATACATTGCACTTTAAAACAATTTATGACATTTTAATTATTCGTACAGTACCATCTACTGTTGACAGCAATTGCCATAATTATAAGTCGATGTCCTGCGAAGTATTGATACATCAAACAAATATTGCCAGAAAAAACTTAATGTTGTTTTCTTTATTATGATTATATTTTCTTGAATTATAAATTACAATAAAAAACACAAACTTTGTTTGTAGTTAATTTAGCGCGAAGTCTAGGGCTTTTTTAAAGCGCTATTTTCATGAAATCTAGCGCTTTTTGTGTTGTCCTAGCGCTGAATGAGTTTTTTGATCTGGCAGCACTGCCCAAAATCCCTCTATTAAGAAATAACTTTACTTTCAGTTTTAAGCGCGTTCAGTTCCCAGTCCAAAGAGTATAGTAATGTCCCAGTTACAGTCAGCGTGTGTTATGCGATGACCGTAAATAAAGCGCAAGGTCAAACTTTACGCGTTGTAGGAGTTCACCTCAGTACTGACTGTTTTGCACATGGCCAACTGTATGTTGCTTTTTCCCGCGTTAGTAGCCCCCGTAACCTTTTTGTGTACGCCTCGGCTAAGCCTAACTTCTAACGTCGTTTACACAGAAGCTCTATCATAAATGACTTAGAACTTTGATGATATTGATTTCTTTTGTCACCATTTATTGATACAGTAATGATATAAATCGTTTAATATTCTCTTACCTAAACGACAAATTCTTTATGTAAAACCTATATACGCTAGCTACGCCGCGGGCACAGCTAGTAACGAAAATAATTTTAATGCTATTATCCAAATTATTTACAAAGTAGAGTCTATTGTGTTGTATCTCTACATAATATAAAACAATGTCTCTTCCCGCCGTCTGTACGCTTAGATCTTTTTTTAACTACGCAACGGATTTTGATGCGGTTTTCATCAGGTTTTTCATCATTCATCAGGAATAGCCAAATCTTAACTGCTGTAGATTGGTCAGGTCCACGTCATCCAGGTTTACTGCTGCTGGATTTGAAGATGTCTTCATTAATACCTGTGATGTTTCCGGAAGATTTATTATTGGTAAGGGAGTTAACGGGTATTCCTCTATATTTTCATGATGCCTTTTCAGACTGAATCCCTTAATTTTAGCTTGACAGTTATCGTTGGCTGAGATTATGTATGTCCCAATTAAATTATAGTATGATATTTAGTTACCACATTTTTTGGTACTGTAATTTTTGAATAGAACATCCATCGTACGGTTTCTATTTTCATTATCTTTACATCATCAAACTCTACTAATAGGGGCCGGCATTGGGTGGTGTTAGTTGCAAAACTCATTAGGCTGGTAACAGAATTATCTTTAATTAACATGAATGAATAATCCTCTTCACACAGGAACAGTGAGTAATCAATTTCTTTACATGGGTGAAGAAGTGACAGCGCTTTCAACCCTTTCATCAGAAGGTAGGGGGTGGGTACAATAAGGGATGTTTGGTTCATGGAATTAGTGGTACGTAAAGGAAGAATTTTGTAATATACGTATGTATTCGAATCAACTAGGGGTATATCTAGAATAAAGGTTATTTGATTTTCCTTTGCATATACTCTTAAATCTATACTTTGCTCTAATTTTAAAATGTTTTCTACTTTTACAGGAAATACAAGATTATTACTTCGTTCAATAATTTTTAACAATGACAAGAGTTCATCGGTGTCAATAATAGACTGATGCAATGTTCCTAGTTTACTACAAGCTACCGCTGTCTCACTTTCATCCAATTTGATATATATACTTTGAAAGTTACGTAGAAACAGGTTATATACGTTAGCTATTTTAAGTTCCGTTTGAGAGTTGTTTGTTATATTAATTTGTTTTCTCATTTCCCAAAGAGTTTTATCCAGATGTATGAAATTGAATTTTGTACTATTTGTACTATTAATAAAGGTTTTCATAATTTCAGCGACCACTATCATTTTTCTATTTAGCTGACCTTGATTTACTTTTACATGATTTATTAAAGCATCGTACCTTATGGCATCATCATTGTTCAAATTACCTGTCACAATTTTAATAAAAGACCCGAGAGGATTTAGAATATCGCGTTTAGCCCTTTTCGATGGTAATAGTTGCTTTAATTTTTCAATTGTTATATTTTGAATAGAATCTGTTAGAGTTTTTAAAAATATTTATTTCAGAGTTAATTATTTTTTTACCAAAATAACGTTTCACATGTGTATTTAGGTTATCGTATCGATTATTATTAAATTCTAGATCCTCACGTATTAAGCTTAAGTCTAATATCTTAACTAAGGACCACTTATCGTTACTAATGAGAGCTTGTTCCTCCTTTATTGCTAGTATGCCGGAATTTCGGAAAATCGGTTGAAGTAGTTTTAACGGTTAAGTTTTAACGGTGGTAGAGCCACGCAGCAGTTTTTGCTGTTGCATGTATGGGCCGGCTCGAGCCGGGTTAGTACCACGACCTCACAGAATACCGGCGTGAAGTAGAAGCTTTGCTTCTGCGTTTCGTCTGGTGAGTGCAGGTGGCCGGAGGCCCAATTCCCCCCCCCCCCCCCCCCCCCCATCAACATGGTAGCGGAATTACACGAAGAACACACAGCGATCAAGGAAGGAATTTCGAGTCTCAAATATTCCAGGAAACTTGCAGAGTTATGGGTACTCATAAAACACGAACAACTTCTTACCACCCACAATCTGATGGAATGGTAGAACGATTTAATGAGACATTGGAAAGGTACCTGGCAAAAGTTGTGGAAAAACGGCAACGAGACTGGGACAGGCACATACAACCGTTTTTGTTGTCATATCGAAGCGCTGTTCACGAAAGTACGTCAGTGACGCCAGCTTTCGCAAACTTTGGGAGAGAATTACGGCTGCCTGCAGATCTGATCACCGGAATACCACCTGATGCCCCACGCAGTATAACCGATTATGCAAATGACTTGCGGAACAAAATGAATGACATTTATGAGCACGTCAGACAGACGGGCCAGCAAACGTCTGAGAAGATGAAAACACGGTATGACCGCAAAATGAACAACAAGGGGTTTGATGAAGGTTCACTAGTGTGGTTACACAATCCAGTTCGCAGCAAAGGGAAATCTCCTAAGCTTCAAGCTAAATGGGACGGACTGTACCGGATTGTGACAAGGATCAATGATGTAACCTACCGGATACAGAAAGGTGCCAGAGGTACTCCTAAGATGGCCAATAATGCTCGGGACGAGCATGTCTTAGGAGGGGGCAGTGTTGCGCGCCACTATTATAGTCTTGTACATGGCAACACTAGTTACACTAGTGTCCTCTAGTGTCAAGTAAATGAAAGTATTGCGCGCCACTATTAATGTCTTGTACATGGCAACACTAGTTACACTAGCGCCCTCTAGTGTCGAGTAGCAGAACTAGGAGAGTCAAGATCCTTCCAGAAATTTCGGGACCGATATGTACTCGAACTTTCTAGATGTCGCTACAGTAGAAGATTCTGGAAACTATCTGAGGCCCTATATAAGGCCGGTATAGACCACGACCGAGGCAGTATTGAATTGGCGATACAAGAGTATTGATTACAGAGAGATTGTAATTAGTGTTGTGTAATTAAAAGTGTCAATACAAAAACCCCTTAACATATATAACATATATATATATATATATATATATATATATATATATATATATATATATATATATATATATATTATACAAAAACCTTATTAACTAAACCTAAAAGAACAATAGTTCACCAATTTCATCGATAGATGGTGGTGTTGTTAAAATGTAATGCAAAAAGGCAGGTTGTGGTTTTTTCCTGTAGATGATTTTTCATATTTACTGCTAATCTTTATATTACTCGCTGCCCTACTGTATGTTGAGAAACTCAATTTATTCTTTACTTTCTGTGCAGGCACTGATATAGAAGTTCTTTTACGTTGTATATAAATATAATGTATCAATTGCGTCAATTAATCTCTTTTATTTTAAAATTGATGTTAGCAGCGCCATCTCTTGAAATATATACATACAATAAAAATGATGATAACATGTTGTGTCTGTTTCTGTACATTGTATAGTATATTTTTGTGGCTAAAATCATTATGGGGAAATGAAAATAATGAAATAAGTACATTTTTATAATTTTTAGAATTGTCTGTCTGTCTGTTTTTTTATGAACGCATCACGTTTAAAGTAAATATCTTTTTTTTTTTTCAAATCATTAAGAAAATCATAAAGCGTATCTTCGAGTTACATTTATTCTTTGTTTTATTAAAATAGGTTAATTTTATCGAAAGTAATGATTAATATTTTGAAATATAGGTTCGAATTTGTTCAATGGCGCCATAAAATCTCAGAAATACTAATAAAAAGTGTATTGTGTAAAAAAAACGTTCCATAATAATTAATATATTTATACTTAAAACACAAAAAGAGATTATAAAAAGGATGTTTTCTCACACAAGTCTTGATTCTTCTTGATTTCTCTTGCTGTTTCTTCTCTTCGAGTGCCGCTTCCGAAATGAACGACTCACAGACCAAAACGCCCTTCTTATATGCCTCAAGAGAGCGTCTTGGTTCGTGAGTAGCGTCGAACTGACCATGCTGCACTCAAATGGCTATTGCTATTGTCGTAAGGCGATGCCGCGCGCTGATTGGTCGGCGACATCGCGTGATCTGCTGCCGGTGTGCGGGGTGCGCGGGGCGCACCGGGGTGTGAAGGGGCGACGGGGAGGCGGCCTCCTTGCTGTCCGCTACAACAACCTTTTCTGAATTGCGGTGTTGAGGTTCTCCGCCGGTGAATCGTATTAAGACTTACTAAAGAAATTTGTATCTACCGAAGCCATACAACGGAACCCGACCAAAATAACAAAATTGCAACGAAATGTCGTGATATTGTATTTATAGTATACGTAAAATCAGTGCTGCCATTTTAGCGCTTTGGGAACTAGATCTAACGCTATTTTGGAATGTATAGCGCGCATTTCAAAATTTTAGCTCCTAGCACTTAATCCAGCGCTTTTTGGTGTATTCAGCACACATTTCAAAATTGTAGCGACTAGTGGGTTATCTAACTCTTTTATAGCAGCACTGTTAGTCCAGATTACCGATAATAATAATAATGACCTTTATTATTTTTTCCCACAAATAGTACATTGCAGTTTATCTTTTTCAAACATATTTTTTTCACAAAACAAAGAGCATGGGAGACGAGTCCAAACTAGGATACCCTGTGCTATGGATCTCCCGGCTCCCCCTTTAGGATGATTAACTTGATTTTTTTTACCGACGACTATAAGCGGGGAAATCCCCTTTATTAAAGTTTTCGTTCATGGTTTTGGCAACGCATTTATTTTGCTTTATTCAGTTTCAGTCAGTTGTTTAGAACACAGCTAAGTTAAAAGTTACTTATACTTACAGAAGTTACAACACAAAGAAACTGTGTAGCAACTGCAATCAGATGCTGACATCTGAAGCTAAATTGCGAAATACATTGCACTTTAAAACAATTTATGACATTTTAATTATTCGTACAGTACCATCTACTGTTGACAGCAATTGCCATAATTATAAGTCGATGTCCTGCGAAGTATTGATACATCAAACAAATATTGCCAGAAAAAACTTAATGTTGTTTTCTTTATTATGATTATATTTTCTTGAATTATAAATTACAATAAAAAACACAAACTTTGTTTGTAGTTAATTTAGCGCGAAGTCTAGGGCTTTTTTTAAAGCGCTATTTTCATGAAATCTAGCGCTTTTTGTGTTGTCCTAGCGCTGAATGAGTTTTTTGATCTGGCAGCACTGCCCAAAATCCCTCTATTAAGAAATAACTTTACTTTCAGTTTTAAGCGCGTTCAGTTCCCAGTCCAAAGAGTATAGTAATGTCCCAGTTACAGTCAGCGTGTGTTATGCGATGACCGTAAATAAAGCGCAAGGTCAAACTTTACGCGTTGTAGGAGTTCACCTCAGTACTGACTGTTTTGCACATGGCCAACTGTATGTTGCTTTTTCCCGCGTTAGTAGCCCCCGTAACCTTTTTGTGTACGCCTCGGCTAAGCCTAACTTCTAACGTCGTTTACACAGAAGCTCTATCATAAATGACTTAGAACTTTGATGATATTGATTTCTTTTGTCACCATTTATTGATACAGTAATGATATAAATCGTTTAATATTCTCTTACCTAAACGACAAATTCTTTATGTAAAACCTATATACGCTAGCTACGCCGCGGGCACAGCTAGTAACGAAAATAATTTTAATTTAAAATTATTTACAAAGTAGAGTCTATTGTGTTGTATCTCTACATAATATAAAACAATGTCTCTTCCCGCCGTCTGTACGCTTAGATCTTTTTTTAACTACGCAACGGATTTTGATGCGGTTTTCATCAGGTTTTTCATCATTCATCAGGAATAGCCAAATCTTAACTGCTGTAGATTGGTCAGGTCCACGTCATCCAGGTTTACTGCTGCTGGATTTGAAGATGTCTTCATTAATACCTGTGATGTTTCCGGAAGATTTATTATTGGTAAGGGAGTTAACGGGTATTCCTCTATATTTTCATGATGCCTTTTCAGACTGAATCCCTTAATTTTAGCTTGACAGTTATCGTTGGCTGAGATTATGTATGTCCCAATTAAATTATAGTATGATATTTAGTTACCACATTTTTGGTACTGTAATTTTTGAATAGAACATCCATCGTACGGTTTCTATTTTCATTATCTTTACATCATCAAACTCTACTAATAGGGGCCGGCATTGGGTGGTGTTAGCTGCAAAACTCATTAGGCTGGTAACAGAATTATCTTTAATTAACATGAATGAATAATCCTCTTCACACAGGAACAGTGAGTAATCAATTTCTTTACATGGGTGAAGAAGTGACAGCGCTTTCAACCCTTTCATCAGAAGGTAGGGGGTGGGTACAATAAGGGATGTTTGGTTCATGGAATTAGTGGTACGTAAAGGAAGAATTTTGTAATATACGTATGTATTCGAATCAACTAGGGGTATATCTAGAATAAAGGTTATTTGATTTTCCTTTGCATATACTCTTAAATCTATACTTTGCTCTAATTTTAAAATGTTTTCTACTTTTACAGGAAATACAAGATTATTACTTCGTTCAATAATTTTTAACAATGACAAGAGTTCATCGGTGTCAATAATAGACTGATGCAATGTTCCTAGTTTACTACAAGCTACCGCTGTCTCACTTTCATCCAATTTGATAT
Organism: Parnassius mnemosyne; assembly: GCA_963668995.1. NCBI lineage: Eukaryota > Metazoa > Arthropoda > Insecta > Lepidoptera > Papilionidae > Parnassius > Parnassius mnemosyne. The sequence continues at coordinate 26,083,385 of CAVLGL010000137.1, read as the reverse complement.
ATATACTTTGAAAGTTACGTAGAAACAGGTTATATACGTTAGCTATTTTAAGTTCCGTTTGAGAGTTGTTTGTTATATTAATTTGTTTTCTCATTTCCCAAAGAGTTTTATCCAGATGTATGAAATTGAATTTTGTACTATTTGTACTATTAATAAAGGTTTTCATAATTTCAGCGACCACTATCATTTTTCTATTTAGCTGACCTTGATTTACTTTTACATGATTTATTAAAGCATCGTACCTTATGGCATCATCATTGTTCAAATTACCTGTCACAATTTTAATAAAAGACCCGAGAGGATTTAGAATATCGCGTTTAGCCCTTTTCGATGGTAATAGTTGCTTTAATTTTTCAATTGTTATATTTTGAATAGAATCTGTTAGAGTTTTTAAAAATATTTATTTCAGAGTTAATTATTTTTTTACCAAAATAACGTTTCACATGTGTATTTAGGTTATCGTATCGATTATTATTAAATTCTAGATCCTCACGTATTAAGCTTAAGTCTAATATCTTAACTAAGGACCACTTATCGTTACTAATGAGAGCTTGTTCCTCCTTTATTGCTAGTATGCCGGAATTTCGGACAATCGGTTGAAGTAGTTTTAACGGTTAAGTTTTAACGGTGGTAGAGCCACGCAGCAGTTTTTGCTGTTGCATGTATGGGCCGGCTCGAGCCGGGTTAGTACCACGACCTCACAGAATACCGGCGTGAAGTAGAAGCTTTGCTTCTGCGTTTCGTCTGGTGAGTGCAGGTGGCCGGAGGCCCAATTCCCCCCCCCCCCATCAACATGGTAGCGGAATTACACGAAGAACTACCCCAGGAGGGTACCAGCACCCCTGGAGAATCCCTCGCTGAGCATCCACGACCATGTTATTCCGATCCTGAGCGTGGGTGCTCAGGCTGCCCCGCGTATTCTGGGGGGGGGGGGGGGCAAAATTCCGCTCAAAAGCATTACTGCTAGGGGCAAACTGAGCAAGAACACCAAGGCGACCCCTGCCACGCTATCCGTGAATTTCTGCAACATCAGGGGACTTCACTCTAACCTAAACGCCGTCCACTACCATCTCGAGACGGCGAAGCCGGCCTTGCTCTTTCTGACCGAGACGCAGGTTTCCTCTCCGGCTGATATTTCGTATCTCTCCTACCCGGGGTACAAATTGGAGCATTCCTTTGTGCCTCGGGCTGGAGTTTGCGTGTATGTCAGAGAGGACATCTGTTCTCGACGCCTCGGCAGTCTTGAAGGTTCGGACCTGTCCATCCTTTGGCTACGCGTAGACAGCGACGACCATCCGCGCGTCTACGGGTGTCTCTATAGGTCCCATAGCGGTAATGCCGAAACAGACCGACTCATCGACCACGTCCAGATGGCTACAGATTTCTTGCTACAACAGGTCCCATCCGCAGAGATCGTGATCCTTGGCGATTTTAACGCCCACCATGCCGAATGGCTCGGTTCACGTCTAACCGATCATGCGGGGAGATCTGTTTATGACTTTGCCTTGGCATATAGTCTGACACAACTGGTTACTTCGCCTACGCGGATTCCAGATGTGGAGGATCATACACCTTCCCTGTTGGACCTTCTGCTGACCTCTCATCCGGACGGATATCAGGTTTCCGTCGATGCCCCTCTCGGCTCTTCGGACCATTGTCTAATCCGGAGTGTGGTGCCACTCACGCTCCCTTCGCGGTTGCGTTCTGCAGGTTGCCGCCGTGTTTGGCATTACAGGTCGGCGGATTGGGACGGAATGCGGTCCTTCTTTGCATCCTACCCATGGGGGCGGGTTTGCTTCTCGCCGGATGATCCCAGCGCTGTTGCTGACTCTGTCACTGATGTGGTGCTACAGGGAATGGAACTATTTATTCCATCATCTGTGGTACCCATCGGAGGCAGATCTCAGCCTTGGTTTGGTCGCTCCTGTAAGACTGCATTACGCAGTAAGCAGGAGTGTTATCAAGCCTGGGCTGCGGCTTCCGCGACTCGGGATGTAAATACCAGCACACTTAAAAAGAAGTATAACTTCGCCTCCAGGTCCTTCAAAAGAGTTATTGCCAAGGCAAAGTCAGAGCACATAGGCAGAATTGGCGAGAAACTAGTTCGCCTTCCTTCGGGAACCCGTGCATTCTGGTCTCTCGCCAAGGCTGTCCAAGGGAATTTCTGTAAGCCATCACTACCATCTCTGCACAGGGACGATGACTCACTGGCCCATGACGCAAAAGACAAAGCCGACCTGTTAGGCTCCCTTTTTGCGTCCAACTCGACTCTTGATGACGGGGGAAAAACACCGCCGACCATCCCGCGGTGTGAGTGCTCCATGCCAGATGTGCTGTTCTCACAGCGCTCGGTTCGCAAAGCACTGCTCTCCCTGGACATCCAGAAGTCGAGTGGGCCTGACGGAATCCCCCCAATTGTGCTGAGGACGTGTGCTCCGGAGTTGGCACCGGTCCTAACGCGTCTTTTCCGGTACTCCTACTCTCAAGGCGTAGTCCCGAATTCATGGAAGACAGCTTTTGTCCACCCGATCCCTAAAAAAGGCGACCGCTCAGATCCATCCAACTATAGGCCTATCGCGATCACCTCCTTGTTCTCCAAAATAATGGAATCCATTATTAACTGCCAGCCCATCCGGTACCTTGAGGATCACCAGCTGATTAGTGACCGCCAATACGGTTTTCGTCGGGGTCGATCAGCTGGTGATCTTCTGGTCTACCTGACCCATAGATGGGCGGAGGCAGTAGAGTCCAAGGGGGAGGCGTTGGCCGTTAGTCTGGACATTGCGAAGGCCTTCGATCGGGTTTGGCACAAAGCGCTTCTTTCGAAGCTCCCTTCCTATGGGCTTCCCGAGAAATTGTGCAATTGGATCACCAGCTTCCTTGCAGATCGGAGCATCAAGGTCGTTGTAGACGGTGCATGCTCTGACTACAAGCCTATTAACGCTGGTGTTCCACAAGGCTGTGTGCTATCACCAACGCTGTTTCTTCTGCATATCAATGATATGTTGCAAACTGGTAACATTCATTGCTATGCCGATGACAGCACTGGTGATGCTCTATACACCGGCCGTGCCAATATTTCTCGGGAAAACGTCGCTGAGTACCGGAACAAACTTGTGTCTGAAGTCGAGTCTTTGCTGAACAAAGTCTCGGATTGGGGGCAACTAAATCTAGTCCAATTTAATCCTCAGAAGACACAAGTTTGCGCGTTTACCGCTAAAAAGAACCCCTTTGTCGTATCTCCTCAGTTTCAAGGCACTCCCTTTCTTGCCTCAGCCAGTATCGGTATCCTCGGAGTCGACATATCGAGTGACGTGCAGTTTCGTGGTCACTTGGAAGGGAAGGCCAAATTGGCCTCTAAAAAGCTTGGCGTGCTCAGCAGAGCGGGACAGTATTTCATGCCGGCACACCGCCTGCTACTTTACAAGGCGCAAGTTCGGCCTCACATGGAATACTGTTCCCATCTCTGGGCAGGGGCTCCCCAGTGCCAGCTCCTTCCACTTGACCGCATCCAACGCAGAGCGGCTCGAATTGTCGACGACCGAGCCCTTTCCGATCGGCTCGATTCATTGGCACTGCGAAGAGATGTTGCATCCCTTTGCATTTTCTTTCGCATCTACCATGGGGAGTGCTCTGAGGAATTGTTCGGATTAATCCCAGCCGCCAAATTTCACGAACGCACATCGCGGCAGAACTCCCGATACCATCCACACCATCTGGATGATTGGCGGTCCACCACTGTGCGATTTAGAAGATGTTTTCTTCCTCGCACGACCTCCTTGTGGAATCGATTACCATCAGCGATTTTTCCGGACCGATACGACTTAGGGACCTTCAAGAAAAGAGCGTACTCCTTTTTAAAAGGCCGGCAACGCATCTGCGATTCCCCTGGTGTTGCAGTTGTTCATGGGCGGCGGTAGTCACTTACCATCAGGTGAGCCGCACGCTCGTTTGCCCCCACTCCCATAAAAAAAAAAGAAGAAGGGCCTGGGTCCTGAAGACTTGCAGCAGGAACAGAATGAACCTGTGGAGGACGTTTTATATCCTTAATTGGGGCCCTTGTATTTTGACCGTGATACTTAATTGGTACTGTATTTCTAACTATATCTCCTATGACCTCTGCTTTTTCATAACGCCCTTTATCTTTACTTCTCCTAACATTCGCGCCCTTTATAAATATTGTGTCCTCTGTTTTAATGTTAAATTCCTTCTCACCTCCTCTTTTTTCTTTAATACTTTGTTTCTTATCAATGGCCTTATTAGTTAAATATTCATATAAATACTGAGTTCGTCGTCTATGTTCTTGTAATAATTTTTGTGTGTAATTTTTATTGAATTCGACGTCAAAAGTACTTGGGAAGTCAGTATGACCGAACACTACTTCGAAAGGCGTAAGGCCTGTTGTTGAATGTATCGTTTGGTTGTACGACATGATGGCATTACAGATGCAGCATCTGTAATTTTTCTTTCATATTTCGCTAAGCGATATATTTCTAACAGGGTGGAGTGGAAACGCTCGACATGTGCCATGGAAATTGGATTGTGAGGAGTGCCTATATGCAAAAATCTATTTTGTAAAAACTAAGGGTTTCTTTCATTAGTACGTTATTAAATTCATTTCCTGAATCTGCACTTTGTAGTGTTATGCTACTTACATATCATTTTACACTATTTTAAATTCATTTTTCCATTCTGTTTTGATTTTCTGCATTCACCTCAAAACTGGATATTACCTTTATTTCCATAGGATCCTGTAACGTTTTTAAACCATAAGAACACAATAACAAATCATTTTCACTTCGTATTTTCACGCTATCAGCATTTTTTAAATCGGTGTCGATGGAGTCTACCTTTTTCGATCTTTTATTTAGTTCTCCGTAACTCTGCAATTTCGGGCTTTGTGCGCGCTGGTGCGCTACCTTTTTTCCTATAGCAATAATATCTCATTTTTCACTTAAATCTTGCCGTTTCTCTATTACGAGCCTAAAACCAAAATTTGACATGTTTTGACATCGTTGTTTATCTGGTTGTCATGACAATTTTTATTCAAATTCTCTACCGGTCTGTTGTTTCTACTTCGATAATTCCACATAAATACTCTTTCCTCTTGGCCATTTACAAAAAATTTACGTTTAATTTAAATAATATTCCGTTCTCTCTAAAAAGGTATAAAAACCGAACAATCGGTCAAGAAAGGCAGTCTCGCTTCAGTTCTCAAACTCGAAGCATCTCCTAAAGGCCTTATCCCGGGGCCGCACTGCCCCGGGATCCTGCAAGCCTCTGTCCTGCCTGAAGTCGCCGGATCCTGCAAGCCTCTGTCCTGCCTGAAGTCGCCGGATCCTGCAAGCCTCTGCCCTGTCTGAAGTCGCCGGATCCTGCAAGGCGCTGCGAGCGCTTATTCCAGGCGCTGTGGGCCTACCACCAGCACAGCCTGTGTATAATCTGTGGGCAGCGAATACCACCACCAAAAGCGGTGTACCACTTAGATCTTCGGCCTCAGCTTCAATACCCATCATTTTTATTATCTTTTTTTTGAAATGATTGTAAATCACGTCACCCATCTTCATCCTCATACATCATTTTTTTTATATAAATCTGTAAACATCTTTTTTTATATTTTAAATAGATTATTTGTTTTGCCCTATTTTTGTTGTTTTGTTGTTGCTAAGTTAGGTTCTTTTTTTTTGTTTTTAATTGTCGCTTCACGACAACTTACTCTATGTGGTACGCCATACATAGAGAAATATTTAATAAGAGCTCTAATTATTTCTGGGATTGACCTATTGTTTATTGCTATTGCTTGTCCAAGCTTAATTAAGGCATCGATGATTGTTAAATAGGATTTTCCCTCTACGGTGAAAACATCGATAAAGATTTCCTGAAATGGTTTGTTTTGGGTTTGGGTTAACTGAAGTTCAGGTTTACGGTCATATTTCATGCGCTTACACACCTTACAAGAGTTTATGAATGTGGCTACTGTTAGGTCCATATTGTTCCAGAAGTAAGTACGTTTTAAGTGTATTAATGTCTCTTTTATAACTCTATTACATGTTTCACCAATATGATATTTTTTTATTATTTCACGCTGTTCATTCTCATCCTCTACATAGACTACCATTCGCTTGCATTTAAAGATTTTAACTGTACCCTTTTTAAATAACTCAATTACAGCCTCTGAAAATTGTTTTCGATGTGCGTCGTTCTCGAAGTAAATGATTTGTTTTATTTTAGGTTTGATGTACTCCTTTAGCAATTGTTTTACTAGGTCAGGCCTATTTAGGGGAATATGAACTTCGAGTATCTTTTGTTTTTGTCTCGATACATTTTTAACGGCTATTTCGTCTCTATACCACGTAAAAATAAATATTTGATGTGGATTAGTATCTGTGGCTTCCTCTAGAATTGGAATACCATCGGTATCTATTTCATGTGCTGAGTGTCTTGTAAAGGTGTGTGAGTTATCAAATGTTTCGTGTGCTGAAACGGTACTACTTGTCGGTGATTGTATAGAATTTTGATTTATTGCTCTTAGCGGACGGGATAGATGAGGTCCTCTCCGTATCCGATGACATTTCCATCAGACTTGTGTCCTTATTTTGTAATCTTTGAATTTCTTCGATTAAGCTGTCTATGTTTCTTTGCAGTTGTTCATCCTTATCCACGTTAACCTTCATTGATTTTTGGTCTTCTCCCAGAGCGTTTACCTTAACACGGGATAAGGCGTCAGCAACGAAATTTTGTTTCCCATTTTTATAAACGATGTCATAATCGAACTCAGCAAGCCGCAACTTCCATCTCATGAGTTTACTGTTGAATTCTTTGATAGAATTTAACCACGCCAAAGGTCTATAATCCGTGAAAATGGTAAATTTTCGGCCATATAGGTAAGGTCTAAATGTTTTTATGGCCCACACTATCGCCAACAGTTCCTTCTCGATAGTATCTGCTCTCTGCACCATTTAAAGTTCTACTAGCGTAAGCTATAGGTTTGTCGGTTCCGATGGCGCCTTGAGATAATATGGCTCCTTGAGATAATATGGCTCCTAGAGCATAATTTGAGGCATCAGTGGTGAGTACGAATGGTTTAGGAAAATCCGGGAATTGGAGAATGGGTGCGTTTACCAAAAGTTCTTTGCATCTCTCGAAAGCGGCTACATATTGTTCTGTAATTTCAATCTTATTCCTTTTCTTGAGACAATTGGTGAGTGGTTGGGTAACTTTAGCGAAATCTTTAATTACGATAGTATCCTACTAGACCCAAAAATCTTTTGATTTCAGTGGCGGTTCTTGGTATCGTAAAATCTACTACGGCTTGGATTTTATCATTATTTGGTTTGAGTCCGTCTTTTGTCATTGTTACGGCCCTCAGTTGCCCCGACAGAAGTCGACTGGGCTAGGGCCCATCAGTAGCTCACTCGACGGGCTACCAGAAGGTTCGGGCCCAAATGGCCTATGGATAATTATTAACTAACTAATGGCTGATAAGCAAACACAACTTACCGAGTGCCGGAGGTAGGGTCAACCACAAGGCAAAATCAGGTGGTAAGTAAGTGGATGTAAAGTGGTGTGTGAAAGTGTGTAGATGTAACCTGACGTCACCGATTTAATCTGACAGCAGACCCACAGGCGCTGCTTTTCTCCACAATGTGCGATCCCTCCAGTGAGCGTTCACCAATTGAGACTTTCTGCTTTTATTTCACTATATTAATTTATCAACTTTATTGTACATTTAATTAACTTCAAATTTAACTAATTCAACATTAATCGAACTTAAAAACAAGTGACACACTGCACAACTTAAGAACTGTCGGTCAAAGTTCAAAGCTTAGCACAAAATTATAATCATGCACGAACGCGATCTCCTCTCGAGTCACAAAGTTTTAGCGTTCCACCCGACAAAGCAAAACTTCCTTCGTACGATATTAAAATGCCACACAAGCAACTCGTCGGCGCAAATTAATGGCAACCGAAGTTAAGTTAATCACTCAAACTCAAGACAAACCTCGTTGTCACGTAAAACGCACGAAAAAAGACAACGCTATCAGAGGCGGTCTTAACGCGACCTAACGTTCCGAGCGCAAATTGCAGGCCGTCTAACCGACACGGCGGCCGCGAAAAAATAACCTCGCCCACCCTTCAGGCGACCGAGCGGTCAGCTGAGAGAAAAGCGCGGGAGAGGGGGCCGGCGGTGACCTAAATTCCATCGGGCGAACACGCCAAGTCTTGAATGCAGGTTTTTAAAATGTTAATATTTGGCCTAAACAAACCCCCGTCCCGGGCATAAGGACTTATGTCCGCGAGTAAATTGGCAAACGGGATAGGGTCGCGACGGCACGTTGCAAGACCGAATCTCCAACCAAAACCTCGGCCACCCTAGGTACTCCATCTGATCCGTACGACAACTTAACAATGAGCCCACGGCGTCAATACAAAGGCAAAACGTTGGGCTCTTTAACTAACACGAGGTCTCCAACCCGAGGAGGATCCGTCTTGTCAGACCACTTAACGCGCTGCTGCAAAAGATGTAGGTACTCCAGAGACCATAGGTGCCAAAAACTCTGAGTCATTTGTTGCAGCAGGTCAAATCTGCTCAACCGCGAAGAGATTATTTCCCTGAAGGGGTACTCGGGCAAGGCGTTAAGTGGCTGGCCAATCAGGAAGTGACCCGGGGTTAGAACCTCCAAATCATTCGGATCGGACGAGAGGGGACAGAGGGGCCGAGAGTTGAGTACCGCCTCAATTTTACAGAATACAGTGGCAAGCTCCTCAAATGTCACAATGTAGAAATTCACACTTATCTAGGGTAACTTTGAGATTTGTTTCCCGTAGTCGATCGAATACCATTTTCAACTTTTCTATGCGCTCCTGTAGACTTAAAGAGTATACAATTATATCGTCGAGATATACTAAACAATGCAACCCTTGCAACCCTCTCAAGACGTTATCCATAGCACGTTGAAATGTTGCGGGGGCTGTCTTTAATCCGAACGGGAGGCGTGCAAATTCGTAATGGCCTGACTAGGTTGTAAATGCGGTTTTGTGTCTATCACTTTCCTCAACTTCTATTTGGTGATACCCGCTTGCCAGGTCTAACGTTGTAAAATAAATAGATTTCCCTAATTTATCAAACAGGTCTGAGATATTCGGCAATGGGTACTTATCATCTATAGTGATCTCGTTCAAGTTTTGCTTTGTCGGGTCTGAGATATTCGGCAATGGGTACTTATCATCTATAGTGATCTCGTTCAAATGCCTATAATCGATTACCATATGATATTTTTTTTTCACCTGAAGCATCGAGTTTTTTGGGAACCAGATGGACGCCAGGTGCGCTCCAAGGTGAGTGAGATTCTTTAATGACATTATTTTGGAGGAGCTTTTCGACTTGTTTCTGTATTTCTTCATTTATTGCAGGTGTATTTTTAGTACGGATTTTGTGTTTTACACTGTTGGTCAATGAGAGCGGAATTCGCAATAGCATATGTCCCGATAGTCATAGCACAGTTTTTTGATACATTCACGCTCTTCCTCATTTACATGATCCAGATGTAATTTCGACAAGTTTTGTTTTAACAGTTCATCTATCTCGTAATTATCTCTCATGAAGTTCGCTCTGCATTCTTTAACTATATACTTGGTCACTTTTAGGGGCTTAGAGAACGTCATGGTAACCCTATCGTCGGACGCATTTTGTATCACCGTGTATTCAACCGGATTAACGCATTTTACTATAGCGCTTGGCATCCTAACACCTTGACCAAAATCGACATAATCTATTAACGCATTTCCATTTTGCATATCCGTTGGGACGTTGACTCGCAGTTCCGTTCTTGGTTCCAATGTAATTTCGTATGGGGGGTTATATATAATAGATATATTTGTGTCACGTGTGTGCAATACTTGGTTTTTCATATCTATTGAAGCGTCAAGTTGTTTTAAAAGATCCGAACCTATCAAACCGTCGTATCTACTATCGACATCCTATATATAGAATTTATGTTTATCTAAATTTTTAAAGAGCGGGTGTTTAGGCCCAAACATGGGCATTTGAAACGGCATCCAATCGCGTTTGACTGAGCGCATCGCCCGATGGGTGAGGTGAGGTAGGCGCCGCCGGGGGGGGGGGGGGGCGTGTGCCGGCTTCCCGTGATTCCGGCCGTGGGCTAGCTACCAGTAGCTTGACCGCAACGGCTCTGCCGACTAGTGTATTTATTTGTGACCACTGGATCAGTTTCGCGCGGCCAGTTTTTGGTTTTGATGGTCTAGAATTTGAGTATTTGTGCGCGTTTAATTTAGTATTGAATATTTGGGTTTCGTGTAGACCGCCTCGAATTAATTTGTCTAAGTTGTACGTTTCGTGACAAGAGGATTGTATTGAATTTGAGTGATTAAAGTAACTTCGTTTGCAAGTAATTTACGTCAATTTGTATAGTGATTGCATGTTGAAGTGCATTTTGCAATATTTAACTTGCTTGTGTGACGTCGAACCTTGCGCGCACGCCGTGTGGACAGACGGTCTGGAATTTGATGCTCGCATTCCGTTTCGAGGGCGTGGCCCGGTTAATTGTTTTTGGAAGTTAATTTTGTTGTTTTGTGTGTTGACTATTTAGTTAGTTTTGCGTGTCATCGAGGCTGATTTTGAGTTTTTATTGCGGGACTGCTATTTTAATATCGTACGAAAGAAAAGAAAGAAAGGCTTGTCGTGGGGAACGCTGAACTTTGAGACTCGAGAGGCCGCGTTCGTTCCCGTGTTTGTAAAGTTGTTGCTAAGTGAAAACGGAAGTGAACTTTGATCGACCGTTCATTAGCTGTGCCTTGTTTGATTACGATAAACGGGGATTTAGTTGGGTTGAGTTTGAAGTTAATTAAATGTACAATAAAGTTGATGGATTGAAATAGTGTACAATAAAATTGATAAACTGAAATAGTGAATGAAGACAGAGATCAATTGTTGATCTACGTCTGGAGGGAGCGCACATTGGGAGAACATCAGCTCCGGTGGATCTTCTGTCCGATTAAAGCGGGCCGTCAGGTCACATATATAAACACTACTACACACTACTTACATGCACCTCACTTATCACCTAACTGGTACCCTGTGGTCAACCCTACCTCCTGAAATAGGTAAGTGCTTGCTTATTTGTCAGCCGCTTTTTTGTACATTTATCCATAGGCCGTTGGGCCCCGTCCACTGTTGCTCGTCGATTGGATTACTGATGGGCCCTAGTCCAGTCAACTTTTGTCGGGGTAACTCAGGGCGTGAACAGCGGAATATATATAACTTCGTTATGTTGGCTACGTGCATGCGTACTTATAACTTCGAAAGGTTCATATAATTTGAAAGCGGAGAAATATTGTTCTACCTTAGCCGGACTTATAAAAGATCTCTTGCTCCCGGTGTCTATCATAAAACGAGCCTGAATTTCCGGTATTTCGATGTGCGGGAGTTTTAAAATTGTATCACAATTTATTGGTATTATCTCGGGGGTGAATTGGAGGCTTCTATCTGGAAATTTTCAGTATCATTCGAAATTATATCAGGGTTGTAACTTACTTGTTCTATTTCACTATACGGTTCTACTTCGAATTGGGGCACTTCTAAATTATATGTGTAATTATTTTTGTTACAGTAATTTATATCATGGTTATAATGTTTCACGGTTATCTCGGGTACGTTACTATAAAATATCTCGTTATATTGGGGAACCCTAGAGTCATCTAGCATATTTTGTCTTAGCGGACGTGCGGTACGCTTAGAGACATCGGTATTGTCATTTAAATTTTGTTTCTGAAAATTCCGATTGGGTATACCCAATTTAAAATTATTTTGAGGTTGATTTGTAAAAGCTAGTGGGGGTCGCGCATGATATCTCATGGGTGGCTTAAAGCCCTGGTGTTGAGGTATGCCAAATTTAAATTTAGATTGCTGGTTTGGAATACCAAACTTAAAGTTCTGTGGTTCCGTATAATTATTAAATCTTGGGCCATTATTAAAATTATTTTGAGCAACATTCATTCATCATTGTAGAAGCGTGCTCGTCGCGACCCCTGCCAGCCCTTTTCAGGGCTGCAATTCTACACAGCTGCGCACCCATGCCAACGGGTTAGGGCGTCCCCCCAAGGCGACGCATACCATCTCGTCCCCGTTGGTGTGGAATGCAGCGCGCAAAGCGGCGATGGGGACCGCCACCCGTCACGCACAGCCCGACACGGCGGAAGGTGGAGGACAGAGTGCAGATTTGGCACGTGGAATGTTAGAGGAGGCATGAGAGATAAGACGAATGAGTTGATCGAAATAATGAAAGAAAGAGAATTAGATGTCGTGTGTATATCGGAGACCAACCGGAAGGGCAGTGGTACTGAAGAGCTCCATGGCGGGGCGTTAGCTTTATGGTCCGGAGTCCCCGAGAGCGAGAATGCCTGCCAGGGAGTGGGGGTGCTGCTGTCTTCTCGGTTGGTCGATGTTATGACTGAATATAAGGTTGTGAACTCAAGACTTCTCTGGGTTCGTTTTAAATTGGAACTGATGAAGTTATTCCTTTTGGCTGTTTATGCGCCGGTAGCTTCGTCGTCCAGGGCTGAGCTGGAGGAGTTTTGGGAGAATGTAAGAGAAGTTCTAGATTTGGCTAGGGGAAACGAAAGAATTGTTGTATGTGGTGATTTGAATGGATAGGTTGGTACCGCTCGACCAGGGTACGAGTCGGTACTTGGAAAGTTTGGCGATAAAAGGGTTAATGATGCTGGCAAGCTTATACTGGCGGAATGCAAGAAAAAGGGTCTTCTTGTGACAAAAACTATGTTTAATTACAAGAAAATCCATATGTATACTAGAGAAAGAAAGAATGAAAGAAGTATGATCGATTTGTTCCTGGTGGATGACCGACCGCGAAAACAGGTGATGGATACGCGAGTGTTCAGGGGTGCTGACCTGGGAACGGATCACTATCTAGTGATTACTAGATTTAAGGGTCTGTTCGCGGGTTGGCGCTACCGGACGGCAGTAACAGAACCACAGTCGGTCTGTCGCATCCGAAGCTGGAAGCTTCAGGAAGCGGATACTAGGGACAAATATCATGCGAGAGTAGCTGAAAAGCTTGACACCATCGATGGCAGAAAAGAATGTGTGGAAAGAACATGGCAGAACCTTAGGGATGGAATGGTAAGTGCAGCAGAAGTTTTTAGAACAATAAAAAGAGGCAGTAGTAAAAGAAGAGATGCATGGTGGAATGATGAAGTGAAAGAAGCTGTAAAGAAGAAGAAGAAAGCATGGTTAGACTACTTGGCCTCTAGTAATGATAAGGATATGAGAGAGAAGATGAAAGAAAGATATAAGCTGCAGAAAGTTCACACGAAAGCATTGATTGAGGAAGTGCGTGAAAGGTGTAGAATAGAAGCGGACGAAAGGTTGTCGCACAACTTTAAGGAGAACTCCAAACTCTTCTGGAAAGAGGTTGGAAGGACCCGAAGTGGTGCGACGGCCTTAAGAATGAACAAAGTTCTTTCGAGAACTAATGACGTCCTCTCAGAAAAATCGGACGTCATGCAGCGATGGAGTGAATTTTATAGAGAAATGTATGCGTGTGATGATCTTAGTGAGGGATCCGGGGATGACGCCGTGACTGGTACGCAAGACCCGGACCTCGATGACACTGAGGTCATCAGTATGAAAGAGATTGAACGTGCGATTCGAAGTTTGAAATGTGGTAAGGCTGCGGGACTAGACAGAGCTACTGCTGAAATGGTCAAGTATGGTGGGCCTCGCGTCTGGGACAGCTTTCATCTGCTGTGCTATTTGTGCTGGCGGACGGGGTATGTCCCGGATGATTGGCGATCCGCAGTCATTGTGCCTTTATATAAAGGTAAAGGTTCACATTTTGACTGCAGGTGCTATCGGGCGATCAGCTTGACCGGTTTAGCAAGTAAAGTTTACTCGAAAGTTTTGACACGTAGGATGCAAGAGAAATCGGAAAAATTTCTATAGGAGGCACAATGCGGATTTAGACCTGGAAGAGGATGCACGGATCAAATGTTTTTTCTCCGCATGATTACGGAAAAGCTTCTGGCTGCTAACCAGAAGATTTTCTGTGCTTTTGTAGATCTTGAGAAAGCATTTGATAAGGTTGTAAGGAAGAAAATGTGGGAACTGTTGCCGGGGTATGGTGTGGATGGTCGATTGCTAAGGGCTGTGCAGTCACTTTACTGTGACTGTAAAGCCTGTGTGCGGGTAGGGCATGACCTGTCACCCATGTTTAGCGTCCAAACGGGCGTAAAACAGGGTTGTGTCATGTCTTCCTGGCTGTTCATACTGTATCTCGACAGCTGTTTACAGAAGCTGAAAGATAGCTGTTTGGGTGTGAAATTGGGTGACATTAAAGTAAATTGTCTGCTGTATGCTGATGATGCAGTGCTTATTGCACCATCAGAGGCAGAACTGCAGGCATTAGTCACGTGTATGAAAGAGGAATGTGAAATTAAAGGTCTCCGTTTGAATGCTAATAAAACTAAGGTTCTGGTATTTGAAACGGACGAAGAGAGAACGAAGTGTGAAATATGGGTAAATCAGGAATGTCTAGAACAGGTAAATGAAATTGTATACTTGGGGAGTGCTTTTAGCCGGGATGGAAGATGTGATTTAGATGTGGACAGGCGTGTCGCTGCCGGGAACAAAGTCAATGGTGCCCTGACTGCGTTAGTCAAAAGGCAAGGCGTAGTGAAGAGTGCACGCCTTGCAATACATGACGCAGTGTTGGTACCGACTTTGTTATATGGCAGCGAAACCTGGGTATGCCAGAAGAAGCATAAAAGCAAGTTGAATGCAGTGGAGATGCGATCTCTTCGTAAAATGTGCGGCGTTACCATGGCCGACCGAAAGCGAAACGAAGAGATTCGCAATATGGCAGGTTTGAAAGATGACCTTATCACAAAAATTGATAAGGGCGTGCTTCGATGGTTTGGGCACGTTGAGCGAATGATTGAAGACCGAATGGTGAAGAAAATATATAGCGCGAAAGTAAATATTAAAAGGTGTCGAGGTAGACCGAGACTAACTTTCGAAACCATGTGAGCAAATTGCTCGAAGAGGGGAGGGATAGAAGAGTACTCGGATACCTAGACGTGCATGTATGAAGAAGATAATGAATCTGAAAGAAGCGAAAGAGGTATTTAAGGATTGTGACACTTGGCGATCTGTTCTCTCTGGCTACCCCGTCAGGGATTGTGCGTGAATATAAGTATTGCACTTAACAAATGTGCTGCTTATCGCATGGAATACATATAAAGTTTGTGTGGCATTATTAGGGTCTGCGAAAGACCTGTATATGTATTGAGCTTTCTTGATAAATAAATTTAATAATCCTTCCTCTCCTTCAAACTTAGGTATAAGACAAAGTAAATCCTTAGGTATTACACGTAATTGTTCCATTTAATTAAATATTAATATAACAATTTATATAATTATTAATTTTATTTCTTTAATATATCCTTTTATTTGTTTAATTATGTAATTTTTTTATAACACATTTTTGTAAATTTTATTCATTTAAAATTGATTTTTAATATTTCATTATTAAAGTTAATGATATACAATAAATTGCCTATGCTTATGCAATTTATTTTGTTAGATTTAGGAAAGATCAAATACCTAACACGAAAATTCTAGCAAGCAAAAATAGATGGGAACAGAGATGGACGTGAAAAGGTTTACTTACAGTACACTCGAACTCATCCTTCCGCATGGGCTAGGAAGTGTTCTTTCTTTTGATTTTTGATGTCCTGATTCGAATTCGACAAATTTATTTCGGTTCGTAGATTTCGCGCAAGTGCAAGACGGTACCCTAAACTGATTCACGACGACTGATTTGGGAGTCTTCTTATATGAGCAAGCTTTGCACGCGAAATCCTACCGGCTGCGCCAGTCAAGATTCGAAATTAACTCAGGACGTTTTTAAAAAGACTTTATTTTAAACTTATTACTATTAATGTGCGATACATTACTTATGTACTACTTAATTAATCCGCGATGGATTCTAACTTAAAGCTACATGTCCGAATACATGTGAGAGCCTAACTATGACTATCCTAATTCTTATTCTAGATCTTTTAGCTAAAGAGTAGTTATCAGTATTCACACGAAAGAACACCCGTCTTCCAGACGCAATTCAGCAATCTACGCCCACGCTTATGCTTGAATTGTGATGGTCTCCGGTGCAGTTCCGGGAATACCGGGACGCATAACTACCTAAAAATATTATTTGACCGTAATAAAATAAAACAAGGTAGTCTTTGGCATGAAAGTAAAAATAAATATTTTAGATTATTTTTGCAATATCTAACAGCCGGATCAGCGCGCGATTCAGATCCATCTAAAGATGCTACATTTCAGCAAGCACTGTCAAATTCAATAGGAGTGACAGAAAAAACGCTTCTTGATATAGAAGGGCAAATAAATTATTTAACCTATAAACTTAAAGTAAGTAAAACTAAACTAAAAGTACTTACAATACTTATCATTATTTTACTGAAATCTCAGAAAGTTTTTTTTAACAGAATAAGGGTGACAAACGAGCACACAGTCCACCTGATGGTAAGTGGTTGCTACGGCCCATAGATAGACATCTAAATCTATTCTCGATTACGTATCAAATTGTAGATGCATTGTCACCCGTGAGGACTAAGATATAATGCTGTGTATACAACGTGTAGAGGACTTGCCCACGCACTTTTCGACGGTCTACAAATCCCCAACTGTTGCATAAGCCTAAACTCTTCTTTGACTCCTGTGTATCGATGCGGTGGTAACGGTCTTGCTTTAGCGTGCACTGGTGGGCCATTAGTCTCTATATGGTGGTATACAGAATGTTTGGACGGTTCTTTAAAAGAAACCGGCTTGGCGATATCAGGGTACTGCGCTAGAATATAATAAAAAGGGTTACACTTATCTATAGTTTGAACTGACTGTTCTTGACAGAAAACAATAAGAGCCAGATTTAAATTTGTTACCTCGTCAATTAGTTTGCGTGACGCTTCGTCGACCAACAATTTATAATGCGATAAAAAAATCTGCACCTATTATTGGTTGACGCACGTCCGCCATAACAAATGTCCACTGATACGCTTTGCGCAACCATAAATCTAAATTTAAAGTTTTAACACCGTAAGTGCTTATTTTGCTGCCATTTGCTGCATACAAAATATAATCAGACCACTCATTACCTTTAGACTGTGAGCGGGCTCGGGTCCTCTCACGTCCACGTGATTGGAACCGCGATCTGCCCATGGCCATCTTATGCAGTTGCTTATTAATCTTAGCGATTTCAGCAATGATGAAAGCGTCGCCTGACGAAGTCGATTCTACCTCTGCAACGCCAATAGGTCGCATCGTCTCTGTAACCTGGTCTGCTACCAAAGCTATCGTCTTGAGGTCTTTGGTACCGGTGACCACCAGAATAGCACGAAGTGCAGCCGGTAGGTGGTTCTGCTATTTATTTTTGTAAAACTTCTTTTATTTTGGTGTACGTATATTTTTATAAATGTATTGAGAGGCCAAAGTTATATATTAATTTCCTTAAATTTTTGTCGCAACAACTCTTTAGGCTTTAAATCATAAATTGTTATAATTTCAGTGTCAGCTGCGTGTCCTCATAGCAATACACCATACGACATTATGCTATGTAAATAGTTAAAGTAAGCTACTCTAGTTGTTTCAACACTGGTAGGATTTCTAATCTTTGTTACAGCATATGCTGCAGAACTATGTCTGCTTGCTAGTTTTGATATATGGGGGCTCCATTGAAGCTTCGCGTCGGGTGTGATTCCAAGAAAAATGGTGGTATCTACAAGACCCTAGTTCCTCCCCATTTAAAATTACTTTAGTATTTTATTGTTTGACATTTGAAGTCATGAAAATATATATTTAATCAGCTCAACAACGGCATCAGTTGTCGAGCGACCCCTTGTAAAAACCAAATTGATTTTTATGAAGTAAATTATTTATAATAAAGAAATTTAGCATTTGATCAAGAATAATTTAAAAAAAGTAACTACAGTCTGTCAAGAAACTCATAAAACAAAGGAGGGCGCTACTATCTTTTATACGGCATCCCTATAGATTTCAACCGAAAAGTTTTGATACTTTTTATTATATCAAATCAACTGATTTGATATTATGGTCCCTTTACTGTCATATTTTTTCAAGTACATGCTTTTATTGCGTAACCCTGGACTGTTCTAAATCCCAGCAACAGTAATTAGCTAAATTCACTTACTTAATAGTTGAAATAATTTGACTGTATATACTACTATACTAATTATTAGGGAAAGCAGGTTTTACACAAGACCAGTCTTGACAGAGCAGACACCCAAGGTGCAAAAATAAAGCAAACAAAATGTTGATACATAGTTATTATATTTTGATTATTTATCTGAGTACACATTATCTGAGTCGAGGTATTTTTTTATTTATTTAATGATACATAAAACATATTACAATAGTGCATAGTTACTATACAGCACCATTAAACCGCAAAACGGTTTGTATTGGTGCTTGCAGACGTCTATACGCATAAATATATTATTTTTAATAACTACCATCGTATAATTGATAAAGTTAAGTATGATAACAACTAACAACCTATTCATTGTATTAGTGACATGACGACAAACAGGTTTCGCTAGTTTACCGCGATGAGCGTGTACGGTATATCATACATATACAGGCTGATTTCTATAGCAATTTTTTTAAAAATAATTATTTAATTAAATAATTTTATATATACCTATATATATACACACATACTGTAGTGTTATACTACTTACGTATCTTTTTACATTATTTTAAATTCATTTTTCCATTCTGTTTCGATTTTCTACATTCACCTCAAAACTGGATATTTTACATCACCTTTATTTCCATAGGATCCTGTAACGATTTTAAACCATAAGAACACAATAACAAATCATTTCTACTTCGTATTTTCACATTATCAGCACTTTTAAATTGGTGTCAATGGAGTCTACCTTTTTTCGATCTTTTAGCTAGTTTTCCGTAACTCTACAATCTTGGACTTTGTGTGGGCAGTTGCGCTACCTTTTTTCCTATATCAATAATATCTCATTTTCCACTTAAATCTTACCGTTTTCTTATTATAAACCAAAAACAAAAATTTGACATATTTTGTCTTTCTTATTTATATCGTTTCCATGGTAATTATATTCAAATTTGCTACCGATCTGTTATTCCTATTTCGATAAATTCCACATAAATCCTCTTTTCTCTTGACCATTTACAAAAAATTTGCGTATAATTTAAATAATTTTTCCGTTCTCTCTAGAAAGGTATAAAAGCCGAACAATCGGTGAAGAAAGGCAGTCTCGCTTCAGTTCGCGAATTAGAAGTATCTCCTAAAGGCCTTATCCCGGGGCCGCACTGCCCCGGGATCCTGCAAGCCTCCATTTACATGTGAAGTCTTCGGCGAAGCCTTCTTCAAACTCGGGCCGCGCCACTCCGGAATCCTACAAGCCTCCATCTACCTCGGAAGTCGCTTCGAGTCTACTACAAGCGCGGGGGCCACACTACTCCGGGCACTACTACTACTTACTCCAGGCGCCGAGTGCACCTACCGCCGGCGCTACCTTTGGGCGCTGCAACTGCTAGCTCTAAGCGTTGCGCGCCCCTTCTCCAGGCGCTACGTGCGCCGGCTCCGGACGCTGCGTGTACTGGCTCCAGGCGCTGCGCGCCGTCGCTGCTAAGAAACCTATTTCTACAAGCGCAAACGGCGTGTGCTGGCTTCAGGCGCTGCGTGCGTCGCTACTAAGAAACCTACTTCTACAAACGCAACGTGTGTCGCTTCGACTTTTAGACCCCACTTCAACGCTATATTCCCCTATTCTCTCACCTTTATTTTTTTTTATAATCTAATTGTATTCTCACTTCATCCATCATCATCCTCACATCATTTTTTTTATAAAATTGTAAATACCTTTTATAAATTTAAATATATTGTTTTCTGGCTCTACTTTTGTTGTTTTGTTGTACTTAGGTTAGGTTCTATTTTTTTTATTGTCGCTTCACGACATTTGGCGCCCAACGTAAAAGTCCTCTTTCTCTCTTAATTCTTCACCTTTACTGCGCCTTGTCCATTCCCTTTTGATTTAATTGTTCTTCCTTTCGTTCTTAACTTATTATTCATCATTCATTTATTCATCCTTTTCATACCTTCCAAATTCTAAAACAACACTTCATCTAGTGTTTCAACTTATCTGGATTATATTTAGACCTACATTTCACACAACACTTACATTCATCACTTTAATATTTTTATTCTAGAACAAAACTTCATCTAGTTTTTCAACTTATCTAGATTATATTTAGACCTACATTTAACACCTTACTTACATCCATCACTTTAATATTTTTATTTTAGATAACTTAAAGAGGTATAATTTTTAATTAAATTTTTATTTCTTAAACTTAACTTTACACATAATTATAACAATGAAAAGGGTTATTAAGTACGAATTTCTTAACAAGGCCGAACTCGAATACGAAGTGAAGATTAGATATGAGGAACCAGCTAATACTGTTTTACTTTTAAAAAAACAGGTTTTGCGTTTAGTTGCGAATTCTCACCCTGAAGATATTCTGACTTCTCCAATTCCGATTGAGGATGACTTGTCTCAAATTGATTCTACTTTGACCTACTTGGACTGTAAAATTAAAAAATTTTTACAAGGCGAAACCAAATACTTGCGACTAATAGAAACTTTTATTAATCATATCTTTTACAGATTGGAACGAATAGATACTGACTTATATCCAGACTTTAAAGCTATTTTCGATACTTTGAAGATGAAATATGACGATATTACTAAACAATTTGAATCCTTGACTCCAGCTCCAACTGAAAATGACCCTCCATCACTTGACCCTACTGTTGACCCGACTGTCACGGTTGACCCGACTGTCACGGAACTCCCTCTTGTTTCTCAAAATTCGATTCAGGTCCATACCCCGTATCCTCCACCACCACCTCAATCTTTTTCTCCAACCAACGTCTTCAAAGATCTGAAAAGACACACCTTCAATGGTAAAAGCTGTCCAAGATCCTTTCTTCAAAAACTGGAAGAATACTGTATAGCTCGTGGCTTGTCCAAAGACTTGTTGATTTCACAAGCGTTTGAAATTTTCACTGACAATGCTCTTCATTGGTTCAGATTTAAATATAATCAGAATCCAAACTTAACGTGGAACGAACTTTCTTCGTTATTAATCAAAGACTTTGGTGGTTTTGATTATGATCACAAACTTTTAGAAGCGATTAGGAATCGAACTCAAGGTCGAGATGAACCTATTGTCATCTATATTTCCATCATGTCTGGAATGTTTTCTCGTCTTTCGAAGAAACTTTCTGAAACAGAACAATTGGAGATTATTTTAAGGAATATTCGCCCATGTTATTCAGTCTTCGTAGCTCTAAAAGACATTGACTCTATCGACTCTCTACTGGCTACTTGCCAAAACTATGAAAAATTCCTAGACAGAGACAAACAATTTAAAGAACCAAATGTACAACAAAGTCCTCTTATTTCTGAATTCAACTACAAGCATTCCACTTCAAGTTCAGTTGACTCTCCAAATTCTTCTAATAACTCACGACCCTCTCCTCCCCTCATGAATAAATTCACTCCATCCTACAAATACCCTTCTAGACAAGTTAATAGTCTCTCTCAAACTAAAGCTCCTCAACAAACCTCCTTTTGTGTTCGCTGTCGTAAACAAGGACATTCTTTGAACACTTGTACTCAACCACGATTCGTGATTTGTTTCAAATGTGGTCTTAAGGGTTTTAAAACTGCAGATTGCCCTACTTGTTCTCCCAAACCTAATACTAGTTCAAAAAACTAACTACTGACTTGAAAAGTAACTTAAACTTTGATAACGACGATTGGACTAATTGGATTAAAACAATTCAAAACTTCTTTTCTTGTTACAGAATCTCTTCTACACTCTACTCCAAGGAACAAGATCTTAATCGTCCATTCGTTAATGTCAAAATTTATAACTTAACTTTATCTGGTTTACTAGATTCTGGCAGTTCAGTAACTATTCTGGGTAATAATTCTCATTTGGAAATTCTTAAACTGGGCTGCAAACTTTTCAAGTCAGATCTTATTACTGTCTCTACTGCTAATAATCAAAAAGTTAATTCCTTGGGTTATTTTGACTTACCTATTCATTTCAATAATCAAACTCATTTAATTAAAGCTTACGTTTTCCCTGAAATTTTTCCTTCGCTAATATTAGGTATTGACTTTTGGAGAAAATTTAATCTTTTACCTAGTGTTTTATCTTCTCTTAACTTTACAGAATCTAAATGTTCTGCTATCGAAACTAAAGATACTAAAGTTTTACCTTATGAGCATTTAACTCCTAATCAAAAGAACATCGCTAATGACATCATCCAACGCTTCAAGACAATTTCTTTTGAAGAAAAAGGTATCCTGGGATGCACACACTTAATCACCCACAAGATTGACACTGGTGATTCTCTCCCAATCAAACAAAGATGTTACAGACTGTCTCCTGAAAAACAAAAGGCGTTAATTAATGAAGTTGACAAGATGCTGCGATGGAACGTCATTGAACAATGCGAAAGTCCTTGGTTATCTCCAGTTCTCATCACTCCGAAGAAGAATGGTGAATGGCGTTTCTGCGTAGACAGCAGGAAGCTTAACTCAGTTACACGTCGTGATGCTTATAGTCTGCCACTAATAAGCGAAATTTTGGACAACTTGAGGAATGCCAAATACTTATCAAGCATCGACATTGCGAAAGCATTTTGGGAGATTCCCTTGAATCCTGCCGATAAGGATAAAACTGCATTTTATGTACCTGGAAGAGGTATGTTTAGATTTAAGGTAATGCCTTTTGGTCTTTCTAACTCACCTGCAACTCTACAAAGATTAATGGATATGCTTTTTACCCCTGAATTTGAGAACAAGGTATTTTGCTATCTGGACGACATCGTTATCATTAGCGAGACTTTTGATGAACACATATCACTCCTCATGAAAGTCCATGAAAAACTTTCATATGCTAATCTGACTATTAACTTTGAGAAGAGTCAATTCTTCAGGAAAGAACTGAAATACCTTGGTTTTCTAGTGGACGAGTACGGTCTACGTGCTGATCCAGATAAAATAAAAGCTATATTAGAATATCCTGTACCTACTTGTAGAAAAGAAGTGCGAAGATTCATAGGCACCTGCAGCTGGTTCAGAAGATTCATTCCAAACTTTAGCACTATTGCCTCTCCACTCAATCAACTAACCTGTTCCGGGAAGAACGCTCCTAAATTTCTTTGGAATTCTCAAGCTGCAGCTGCTTTCCAGAAACTTAAAGAAGCTTTGGTAACTGCTCCTGTCCTTGCTTGTCCTAACTTCGAACTACCCTTCTCTGTACATTGTGATGCATCAAACTATGGCATAGGAGCAATGCTTACTCAACATCAAGATGACAAAGAAGTCGTGATTGCTTACATGAGTAAAGCACTAAACAAAAATCAACAGAACTACTCAACTACTGAAAGAGAAACATTGGCTGTAATAACTGCGTTAGAACATTGGCGATGTTACCTAGACAATGGTAAAGAATTTACAATATATACTGACCATGCTGCACTTAAATGGTTTCAGAACTTATCGAATCCATCAGGAAGACTTGCTCGCTGGACTTTACGCTTATCTTGCTTTAACTTTGTCCTGAAACATAAAAAAGGAAAGGATAACGTTGTTCCAGATTTATTATCAAGACATAAGAATCGTCCTGATACACGAGAAATTTCACCTCAAGGCGTACACCCTATTACGATTGAAGAACCACCTGATCGTAAACTTGAGCACTACAACAAGATTTTTCTCGGATGCTCCAACAACCCAGACTCATATCCCAACTATACTATCAGGGATAACAAACTTTACCGCTGCATCCATTGTCCCGATCGTCTAAACGATGACTTTATTTGGAAAGAAGTTCCACTACCTCAAGATAGACATGCAATTATTGAAGTTAACCATGGTTCCCCTTCAGAACTCCATCTTGGTATCTTCAAGACATTCAAGAAAATATCTTTAAAATACTATTGGCCTGGTATGTTTAAGGATATTGCCAATTTAATCTCAACTTGTGAAACCTGCTTAACCTACAAACACCCTAATCATTCTCCCTATGGTCTTATGGGTAAACCTAAACTTTGCTCCAGACCTTTTCAAACTATATCCTTAGATCTTATGGGTCCATTGCCTATGACTCGAAGACGAAATCTTCGTCTTCGAGTCATAGGCAATGGACTCTTAACTTTTATTAACTATTAATTTGTATATATGTATAAATATCACCATCATTCTCACCTTATTATTTTTATTTCTTTTAATTTGTTTGTTTGTTTGATGATCCAGTGTTCTTCAACACATCTTGCTTTAGGACCTCGAACTTTCGTTGGTTAATCGTCACTTTTTATTTTTATTTCAGACACATCTCGTTGGTGATGTTGCTGTTTTCTGGCTTTGAGCCCTACCGCTCTGGCCGTTCTTAATCTTTACTTAAGGCATAGCGACTAAAGCTTACTTGAGGTATTTCTTTATCTTTATCTTCACTTGGGAGCGGCTGATTACTCCCTTAATAATTTTTTTTATCTTCACGCAGGAGCGGATGACAACTCCTTAAATAAGCCTGAATGTCCTTTCGAAAACACACTTTTAAGAGTGGTGTTTCTTCGACTAATTTATTTTTTTCTTCCACGCAGGAGCGGATGACTACTCCTTAAATAAGCCTTAATGTCGTTTCGAAAACACACTTTAGAGTGGTAGTCATTGAATGTGAACTCCACCCTTACCTGAATGGCAGATGATGTATGTAAGAGATAGTATATCTGATTTTGCCTGGTGATGTCTGTTTCTGCAAAGCTGTGTTTTTATGGTTTATTTTAGAATGTATATATCAAAATTTTTGCTGAGTCAAAAATTTTCCAGGGTCGGGGGGAAAATGTAGTGTTATACTACTTACGTATCTTTTTACATTATTTTAAATTCATTTTTCCATTCTGTTTCGATTTTCTACATTCACCTCAAAACTGGATATTTTACATCACCTTTATTTCCATAGGATCCTGTAACGATTTTAAACCATAAGAACACAATAACAAATCATTTCTACTTCGTATTTTCACATTATCAGCACTTTTAAATTGGTGTCAATGGAGTCTACCTTTTTTCGATCTTTTAGCTAGTTTTCCGTAACTCTACAATCTTGGACTTTGTGTGGGCAGTTGCGCTACCTTTTTTCCTATATCAATAATATCTCATTTTCCACTTAAATCTTACCGTTTTCTTATTATAAACCAAAAACAAAAATTTGACATATTTTGTCTTTCTTATTTATATCGTTTCCATGGTAATTATATTCAAATTTGCTACCGATCTGTTATTCCTATTTCGATAAATTCCACATAAATCCTCTTTTCTCTTGACCATTTACAAAAAATTTGCGTATAATTTAAATAATTTTTCCGTTCTCTCTAGAAAGGTATAAAAGCCGAACAATCGGTGAAGAAAGGCAGTCTCGCTTCAGTTCGCGAATTAGAAGTATCTCCTAAAGGCCTTATCCCGGGGCCGCACTGCCCCGGGATCCTGCAAGCCTCCATTTACATGTGAAGTCTTCGGCGAAGCCTTCTTCAAACTCGGGCCGCGCCACTCCGGAATCCTACAAGCCTCCATCTACCTCGGAAGTCGCTTCGAGTCTACTACAAGCGCGGGGGCCACACTACTCCGGGCACTACTACTACTTACTCCAGGCGCCGAGTGCACCTACCGCCGGCGCTACCTTTGGGCGCTGCAACTGCTAGCTCTAAGCGTTGCGCGCCCCTTCTCCAGGCGCTACGTGCGCCGGCTCCGGACGCTGCGTGTACTGGCTCCAGGCGCTGCGCGCCGTCGCTGCTAAGAAACCTACTTCTACAAGCGCAAACGGCGTGTGCTGGCTTCAGGCGCTGCGTGCGTCGCTACTAAGAAACCTACTTCTACAAACGCAACGTGTGTCGCTTCGACTTTTAGACCCCACTTCAACGCTATATTCCCCTATTCTCTCACCTTTATTTTTTTTTATAATCTAATTGTATTCTCACTTCATCCATCATCATCCTCACATCATTTTTTTTATAAAATTGTAAATACCTTTTATAAATTTAAATATATTGTTTTCTGGCTCTACTTTTGTTGTTTTGTTGTACTTAGGTTAGGTTCTATTTTTTTTATTGTCGCTTCACGACAATACACACACACATATATATATTATATATATATATATATATATATTATATATATATATATATATATATATATATACATATACACACATATATATATATACATATAGATTTAATATCATTTGAGAATTTATTAAGGAAGACAATTCAGGTTTTGTAGTACTTTCTTCTTCTTCTTCTTGGTCGTGTTCTTCAAAATTGAAGGTCGTGTCCGTATTTTAGTGCCTTCGTAGCGCTGTTCACTATAGCCCTCCATTCTGTCCGGTCCTCGGCTTTTTGCATTGCAGTCGTGAGTGAGAGGCCAGTGAGTGATTTGACCTGGTCTGACCAGCGGCTAGATGATCGGCCGCGTGGTCTTTTGCCCCCCACCTTTTGTAGTACATAATGCTAATTTTATATTTTAAGTTTCTTTCTGTCAATTCTTCCTTAAGGTTTTCTGGAAGATCGTTTAGAATAGAAGCTAATATATTAACAGTTCTCCTGTCTCCATAAAAGTTATTTGATTTTATTTTTGCTACAGATTTTTTATTACTTTGTCGCGTTCTATCAGAAAATTTTACCATTTTTAATGAAGGAATCGTATTAAAATCTTCAATCATGATATGACATTCAAGTTTTTTATTTATAGGTATGACGTTACAGTATTTAAAAAGACCAATATAGTTATTTTCTTTATATTTTTGTTTTACCTTGTCATCTACAATGAGCTTTAAGAATTTTAGTTGTAAATTAGAGATCCTTCTTATGTATGTTTTGAATGTACGACCATAACTTGTTATTCCATATGATATTATCGAATCTACTAGCGCATGGTACATTGATAGTAGTACTGAATATGGTACTTTATTCTTTATAATATAGAATATTGCAAGCAATGACCTCAGCTTATTACAAATCATATCAATATGAGGACCCCAGTTAAATCTGTTGTCTATGATTAAGCCTAGGTATTTTTGATTTGTAACTTGTTCTATAGGTGGACATATGCATTTTTGAATAAGGCCATGCATACATTCATGTGTATGCACAGTTATTGATATTGGACTATATACTGTGTTATGACTCGACCTAATATGCATGACTTTAGTTTTTTCTGCGTTAATAACTAGTCCCATGTCATGAGACCATTGATTTAAGAGCGTTATATCGTCTTGAAGTGTTTTTTGAGCGGCGGCGATGTCACGATCTGCTGATACGAGACAAGTATCGTCCGCAAATTGATATAGATTACAGTTTGTTATAAGGTAATTAAGGTCATTTACATAAGCAAGGTAATGCAAGGGACCCGATACTGATCCCTGTGCTGTTCCTTCTGTAATGTTTATTTTATCACTAAGTGTATTATCCACCCTAACAACATATTCAACTCCCGAAATGTTGCCTGAAGCTCCTGCGTAGTTAGATTGGTCCATTTCTGACTCTTCAGATTCACTAGAACTATCATCGCTTACTGAGATGACAAGTTTGTCTATATCATTATACAGAGATCCTCCACGGGCAAAATATTCATCTTCGTCCACTATGCGCCGAATTGTGCTTTCAGAAACACCTGAAACAAATATAGGCATGTAAATAATAAATAAATACCTTATTCAAATCTAAACAAATAATACAAAACGATCAAAACTATTGACTGTGTAGTATAATTCTTAAATAAATTTCATAACCTCAACTATTTGTAAACAATGTAATAAAACGGACAAATTATACTTAAAAACAAATGATAGATATGGGATTAGTTTTTTTATTGTGTTTAATATTAAAATACATGTACGTACCAGTTATCCTTGCTGTTCGACCGTAAACATCGTTTAAATCGGAAAGAAACTTTCCCGCTTGAGGCCATACACTTTAAATATGACCTGTCTGGTACCGCTCTTATAAACGCTGCGTTTCATTTTTGATCTCTAAAGACTAAAAGATCATACGATAAGAAAAACTCGAAATATAACAAAAAACCTTGAAATTTTTGACTTTGTTCCAACGAACTATACTTTGTTCTACCAAGTAAGGACAAATCCTATTTGTTTGCTGTGAATGAGAAATATTTTTATGCATCAAATTAGTATTAAACTATCTAAAAGGAAAAATAAAACACCATAGATATTTATTACCTTTATTCAGCATGTGCATACAGATAAATTATACCGACATGATAAATGAGAAGCTGCAAAACCGATTATTTTAATATGAAAAGACTTTATTGTTGAAGCTGACGATATGTGTAGATAATGCCTATATTACGGGAAAACAGAAATTTCTTTACATTCGTTTAAGTATATTTTATAAAAAAAAATCTGTATGTAGTAATTAAGTTTAATCAAAATTATTAAAATGTCTTTAAAATCCTTTATCATTCTTGAAATTGTTTACTTTTTTTTGTTAATTTACTTATTTATATCAAAACTATGGGAGGTGTAGAGATAATTTCTGTTAAAGAAATGATTTCCAAGCCTCCCATAGTTTTGTATTCGAAATTGTTTATCCATAAGAAAATTCGTAAACGCTTAAATCGCTTAAGGAGATTACAAGTGTTTGGTAGAAAATCTGTATCTAGCCACTTTGATGCTAGAACCTGAACCGAAGTTTTGATGCTAAAACGAAACTTGAATGAAGAACCATACCAAAATGTCAAAACAGTTTCCTTGTGCTAAGTAATATACACTATAATCATGGCATGAAACAATTGCGTATGCAATGTTACCGGAAGAAGAGTTGATTCTATCAGTTTGTAAGTTACATGGATTTATTACTTATGAAATTAATTGCTTAAACACAACTAAAATAATAAATATGGAATTAACATTATTGAGTATTTTTAAAGTCCTTCGTTGAAAATGGAGTGTATAATTTTCCACCAAGCCATAAACAGAAATCTAGCGACTTATTATGATTGATAACTATTTAACAAAATATTAAACAAACAAACATATAAGAATATACATTTACTTGCAATTAAATATTCGATTATAACATTTTAAGCCAAGACTAATATTCGCTTAAAAGTCAATACATACAATTACTTATTAATTACGAAAAACATAACAATGACTTCTGTTAAAAAATAAAGTTAGGAATCGGAAGCAAGTCTAGCTCTGCCTTCAGCAACCAACTGTTTGTTAAGATATATGTCTTCGTCTGTTGTTGTGTCAATGAGATCAAGAGTTAACAGAGGCTCGTTTGGGTTTAGCGGGTCCTTGCCCACTTCTTTACAAATACCTACAAATTGTTGCTCCACACATAATTCTTGAAATCTAATGCAATCTTCTACAGCCCAGTCTTGGTGCAAAGGACATACATCTGTCAAAGTTCAATACATACATATTAGCTATAAAATATAAAGTGACATAATATTTACAGATAGCTCCAAAACCTCTAAGTCTCTTAATGAGGTATGGAGAGGATTAGGCTAGGAGTTTCGTTCTCTTTGTAATAGATAGATAATTGGGACCAAATGGAAATATCCATAGAAGAACTAAGTTCTCTGACATCCCAATGCAAAAAGCAAGAGCAAAAAGCTAACGTGGCGGATAGACTAGTTAAACGATTCTTGAGTGTGAGACTCGTATCGCTGCTGTGGTAAGCTGATAAGGTGCAGCGAAATGTATTCAGGTGATTAAGGAACAGTCAGCCCTTAACAGCTTCCCTGAACAGCGGGAAGCAATGTTCAGCAATGGACTTGTACTAGGCTGCGATAATTATAATAGATGGTGCGATAACAGGTGATGTTGGTAAAAAATGGTGATACCAGCGTCGCTCTCTAATAAAGTCATAATAAAGTTACTTCCATAAAAACCAACTATGTTTGAACTATGGGCGAACTATCACCTGGCATAATATGAAACATTTAAGAGCTTTATATGAGTATGAGTTATAGTATGAGTACTATAACTCATAATTAAAAATGGTTATTTATTAGGGCAAGCAGCAGCATAATTTAATGAAAAGAGGCATGGACATAATAAGTCCAACCCTTGTCACTCATTATTAAGACAATTACAAGTTTGAATAATTAAATGGTGCATAAACAACTCAATTAAACATATTCCAAAACCTGCCAATCAGTGAACAGTTATCACAGGTACCAGTCTTATAAACAACATAGTTATCGATAATGTTAAAATTATAATGATAATATAAAAATGTGTGTGACTTTATATTTAAATATTATCTACTTACCAAATAGCCTAGCTTTTATGGCTTGTGGTGGCAAGGAACGAGCTAGAGGCGCACCTTGAGGTACTGGTCGTAAATCTTTAGTAGCAAGCACCACCAAGTCACCGTAATCACAGAAATAAACTGAAACCATTTCTGATGATACAATCCCTGCTATCGTCACTCTGAAATTATAAATTTTATTATACAATGGATGGATGCTAGTTATGAATAGTTTTGTTTGGAGCTACTATACTATAAGTGCCAATATACAGGAAAATAAATGAATAAAATATATTATTTCGCAAGAAACATCTACAATATTATTTTTACAAACAAACAAACAAACATTAATTATGAAGGATATCTGCAAAGAAGCCTAGCAATGTTAGACAACTTATGAAATTGTACACTTGCAGTGTGCGTGCGTACGAGTGTATATGAGTGTGTGAAAATACATTTATTTATTATCCCAATCCGCATTTTAGTTACCGCGCATAATAAATTTACACTAAATGCTTCTAAAGCAAAATACATTATAAATTTTAATCATCCTAGTTCATCTAGGATATTTTATCCCAGTGTAACTAATAGCCTTTAGCTCATCATCACTTTTGTCGTCGCTGGGAGTCTATGGTGTGCGACGTCCTAGTGTATTAGTTAACCACGGCCACCTTCAGTTTAAAATTATTAATATTTGCCTGATCTACGCAGAATAAGTTTATAGTATCTTGCAGTATTGCAGTTGTATGCTTGAGTTGGGATTTAATTTTATTAATTATAGGATCCTACTACCACCGGCAGCACCCAGCCATCTTCTCTATTGAAATTAGAGGTGTCACTGGCAAGATTGGCTACATATTGAAGTTCTTAGTGATTAGTCCCCCCCAGAACATAGGTGCTGTAAAGTACTCGAAACGTCGGGAATATAAGATAAATAATCATCATCATCATCATCATCATTACAGCCCTTCACAAGTCCACTGCTGAACATAGGCCTCCCCCAAAGAATGCCACAAAGCACGGTCCTGAGCCACCTGCATCCATCGACTTCCTGCATATCTTACCAGGTCGTCACTCCATCTAGTGGGGGGACGCCCTACACTTCGCCTGCCGGTACGAGGCTACCACTCGAGAACCTTTCTTCCCCATCGGTTGTCGGTTCTTCGAGCTATATGGCCGGCCCATTGCCACTTCAGCTTACTAATCCGTTGGGCTATGTCGGTCACTTTAGTTCTACTGCGGATATCCTCATTTCTGAGTTTATCACGCAGAGAAACTCCGAGCATAGCCCTCTCCATAGCTCGCTGAGCGACCTTGAGCTTCCTCATCCGGCCAGCAGTGAAGGACCACGTCTCAGTTCCGTATGTCATCACTGGCAACACGCACTGGGTGTACAGTCTCGTTTTCAAGTTTTGAGGTATACCTGACGAGAAGATGTGCCGTAATTTCCCGAACGCTGCCCAACCGAGTTGAATCCGTCGATTGACCTCTCGGTCGAAGTTGGACTTACCTAGTCGGACTATTTGTCCCAGGTAAACATACTCGTCAACAACTTCGAGCTTAGTGTTCCCAACAACTACCGGCATAGGTGTGACATGGACATTAAACATGATCTTTGTTTTGTCCATGTTCATCTTAAGACCTATCCGTTGGGAAACACTATTGAGGTCATTGAGCATAGTGCTTAGGTCCTCCAGCGATTCTGCCATAAGGACTATATCGTCGGCAAATCGAAGGTGAGTGATGTACTCGCCATTGATGTTGATACCGTATCCTTTCCAGTCCAGAAGCTTGAAAACATCTTCCAATGCAGCGGTAAAGAGTTTCGGGGATATGACGTCACCCTGTCTTACACCTCTCTGCAATTGGATAGGTTTCGTACTCTGGTTCTGTACTCGGATAGCCATCGTAGCCCTACTGTACAAGCACTTCAATACTTCGATATACCGACAGTCAACTTGGCATCGCTGAAGGGACTGCAGCACTGCCCAAATTTCGACGGAATCAAAGGCTTTCTCATAGTCCACATACGCCAGACATAGTGGCAAATTGTACTCCTCGGACTTCTGTACAATTTGCCGAAGGGTATGTATGTGGTCCATGGTGCTAAAGCCTTTTCGGAAACCGGCTTGTTCGGGAGGCTAGAAGTCGTCAAGTCTGCGCGCGAGACGATTCGTAATGACTCTCGAAAACAGCACGTAGACGCGGCTCAGAAGGGAAATCGGTCTGTAGTTCTTCAAGAGAGCGTTGTCGCCTTTCTTGAAGAACAAGACCACCGCACTTCTGCTCCACGCCTCCGGTGTAATGCCACCATGGAGGACGGAATTAAAGAGCTTCTGAAGGACTTCAAGTACCGGTTTTCCACCCGCTTTTAGAAGCTCCGCTGTAATTCCATCCTCGCCTGGGGCCTTGCCGTTTTTAAGGTGCTGGAGAGCCATTCTAATCTCGCTCAGACTGACGTCCGGGATATCATCGGAATAATGTCAGATAAGACTCGCTCTTGGATCGTTACTCACACTTGCGTGCGGCTCCAACGATGACGTGTACAGCTGCCCATAGAACCTCTCAATCTCACTCAAAATCTCAGGTGCCCCGGAAACGATGCTGCCACATTCTGTCTTCAGCTTTGACAGTTGGCGCTTTCTGGCAGACAGATCTCTGGCAAAGACTTTGGAGCCTTGGTTCCGCTCGATCGCTTCTTCAATACGAGCTGTATTGAAGTTGCGTAAGTCCCGCCGCATGCATTTGGAGATCTGTCTGTTCAGTTGCCTGTATGCTGTCAAATCTGTTGAAGAATGTAGCTTCATCTCCCGTCTAACAGCCATAAGATTAAGAGTGTGATCGGAGAGTTTTTGTGTTCTTCTGCGGCGGGTCTTGCAGAACTTAGCTCCGACCGCATGGACAGTTTCCACGAGCTTGTCATTCAAATCGTCCACTTCATTGCAGTCTTCTAGGCACTGAAAACGGTTTTGTAACTCGAGCTGAAAGGTTTAGGGACTTTGGATTAGAGCACGAGGGGGACGGAGCGTTGACTTCATTAGACGAGACCTCTCCAACTTAACGTTTAGGTTCAGTGTGCCTCTAACCATTCGGTGATCGCTGCCGGTTTTCACCCTCGCGATCACTGAGACATCACTGAACAGTTGTCGTCTGGTCGTCATAATGAAGTCAATCTCATTTTTTGTCGAACCGTCGGGGCTCGACCAGGTCCACTTCCTGTGGGGCCGCTTCTGGAAGAAAGAGTTCATCATAAAGAGTCCCTCTTTCTCCATGAAGTCAGCCAACTGCTGGCCCCTTGGGTTCCGTTGCCCTATTCCAAATTTCCCTACTTTCAGCTCACCGTTCTCTCTTGTGCCTAGTTTTGCATTGAAGTCTCCCATTAACACCGTATATTGGGTTTTGGAGGAATGCATGGCTCTAGATATATCCTCATACATTTCCTCCACCTCCTCATCGGGGTGTGCCGAGGTTGGTGCGTAAACCTGTATGACCTTCAGCGAATACCGTTTGGTGATTCTGAGTATAAGGTACGCAACCCTCGTCGACACACTCTCAATCTTTACAACGTTGTTAACGAGAGACTTGTGGACGATAAATCCGACACCTCCTTGGGACAGATGGTCGCCCTCCCGGTAATAGAGCAAGTTGCCGGATTCGAGGATTACCGTGTCCTCCCCCTCTCTTCGGACTTCGGATAATCCTATAATATGCCAGCGTAACTTGTCTATCTCTTCTTCCAGCTCCACAATCTTCTCGTCAGTCCTCAGGGTGCGTGCGTTATATGTTGCCAGGTCGAGTCGTCGTAGGTGGCAACCGAACCTCCACCGGAGATTCTTAGCACCCCCTGCCCCGCCGTTACCATGGTCGCCACCGTAGCCAGGAATAGCGGGGCCGCCGGGGACTAGGGGCCGTTTATTATTGTCATTGCTCATGGGGGGTATATTGCCATAGTTGCCACGCTTGGCGAGCGGGTTGGCAACCGCAGTTTTTTTATTGTTATTTTGGCTATTATCAGGAAGATGCTGCTGATAAATAATGTATGCGGGGAAATCTGTAAAAAGTAGTTTCATTTTAAGAGACTATTAGTATCTAGTAGAGATGACATGGCATAGTGGATTCGATTTCTCCGCAGTTTTCTTACAGTGTTCTACCTATCAAGCGTGGCAACTATGGCAAATATCCCACCAATGACGCAAACTATGGGGAAGGCATATATATATAGACGTAAGTAGCAATATGCCTTTGTGTGTCACAATAGTCACTATGACCAGTAATCTCTTTAATTCAATTGAATAAAACTATTTTTACGGATTTTATCGCTGATATCGATAAAAAGCTGAAGGTACTCCGGGTTAACTTTGACATCGGGACGTCAATCACCTCAGTCCCCCGTGACCACGGTTGCTGGAAAGCAACCGAAACGTCGGGAATATAAAATAAGTTAATTAAACGCGATAAAATCCGTAAAAATAGTTTTATTCAATGTGTAGTGTTCGCGTAAATATAAGAAATCATTACTCTTTAATTCAAGTTCTAAAGTAAAAAAAATTGCGCAACAAAATATATGTGGTAGTGATTCACATCATCCCTACGATGGTAAGTCCCTAGTCCTCATGAATTTTGACGGTCTTTTTGTCACCTGGACATGTTTTGCCTATGTTAATTTAAATTTTATTGCAAACCAAATTATACAAAGACTTCCATGTATACCACTAAACGGCAATTCAGAACAAAACTGGGTCACGCTGAGGTTCACGTAGGCGCGGGTGGCTAGCTTCCCGCTAAAGTATTCCAGGTAAAGAGTGAGCGAGATGGATAAATTACGATGGCAGTTATATTTTTATTTAAGTACAACAGTTACTCTTTTTTTATAGAATAAGAGGACAAAAGAGCATACAGTCCGCCTGATGGTAAGTGGATGCTGTGGCTTATCTATCTATCTATCCTCGATTACGAATCAAAATGCAAATTCGTTGCTTAAAATAAAAGTTGCTTAAAATTACAATTAACAATTTCATTGGAGCCGGCGGAGATCAAAATCGGTTTGCTCGCGTATTTATTTAAGGCCGGCAACGCATCTGCAATTCCCCTGGTGTTGCGGTTGTTCATGGGCGGCGGTAGTCACATAAAATTTCGCCCTATCCTATAAAAAAAAATTTACAGCGAGCGATTAGCCCCTGAGCTCCCACGGCTCATTCACATTCACCACATTCACGCTAGTATTGTGTGAGAGCGTGGTCCTTCCTCGGTCGAGCCGACCAATTTGTGCTACAATCATAATATAGTTGCAGTATGTAGACTACTAAGATTACCAATTTGCCTACCAAACGTGTCGATTAAAGCAAATCTTGACTTACAGGCACAAGAACAAAAAAAATGTATATATGACATTACCTGTACCAAGAGGAATCCTTTTCATAATATGTCGTATACAGTTCACCGCTAACCGGGTTGACAGGCGCGGCGGCTTCAGACAACTTTGGGCACTCCATTTGCAAAGTTGACATCATCGTTTGCAAAGTGTGCCTTGTGCTGTTGGGTTGGACCTTATAAAAATAAAACAGTTACTAGCAAAGCTCTTTCAGCTTAACACCACTTGTTATTGACATAGTTAAGAATAGTATATATTTCATAGGGTGTTTAAATTTTAACTGATTGTCATTCATAAATATCTAACGGCTAATATTTTACTACGCACGACCGACACGAAGGATCGATCGGTCGGCAAAAACGTTGTAAATTGAATGTAACACAGGAGAGCGCGTAATAAATCACATTGAAGGCAAAATAATGCAAAACCACGCATTTTGAATTTAAAAGATAAAAAGGACAGAATGTATGAGATTTATTTTAACTAATCTTACTTCATTATTTTACTGCGACGTAACGCAAATACAAAGTTATATAATATACTCTATATGTTTAGGAACGTAAATAATTACAGATGCGTTCACTAATAAGATATTTCAAACTGCGTTCAGATAAGCAGTTATATTTTTTAAAGACTATTAATAAAGTTTCGCAAGCTTTAAAAAAATAAGCTGATGATCAATTAATTAAATTGACAATGTTCTACATTTTGGCACAGAATAAATAAGTACAGA
Source organism: Parnassius mnemosyne (assembly GCA_963668995.1). Taxonomy (NCBI): domain Eukaryota; kingdom Metazoa; phylum Arthropoda; class Insecta; order Lepidoptera; family Papilionidae; genus Parnassius; species Parnassius mnemosyne. The sequence goes on along the minus strand of CAVLGL010000137.1, from coordinate 26,046,808 downwards.
AGTTGTACTCTTTTGATGTTGACTGCTTGCCGACGCTTTAATAGCCTACATAGTTATTATTAATCAGATAAATCGCACACGCAAGCTAAATAAATCTTTATCGCTGCGCGCGAATGTCCGTATTACTTTGCATAATTTCTCCTTACTACGTCACAACGAACTTTCCTTGGTTGCTAAGGGCTGTTAATAAGTAATTAAAGCTAATAAGTAAGTAAAAAAATACATTGTAAAATGGTCAGTTACTTAGGTAAAATACCTATGCTGACTATAAGCGACCATATTATCTACTATGTGAGTTCTGTGATACCCAACGCATGCAACTTGCAAGGCCATTCGTCGGGAATCGCGAGGCTTGGTTCGTATAGGTAAATAGCGTAAACAACAAATAAACCTGAAATACGATTCCTAACAGAAGTATTATGATCGTAATCTACTTAGTTGAAAATCTTGTAAACAAAGTTTTAATTTCAGTATTTTGTGCTATAATAACTTAAAATATTTTAATTACAAAGACGAGTATAGGTATGAAAGTAGGTACTTGGGTAGTGAAGTAAATTTCAACTAAGTTTTGTAATAAAGTACTTAGGTATTACTTCTGTAGTTAAATTATTACTTAATTATTTTTTTGCTGTAAGTACCTATCTAACAAAAAAATGAAATAAATTTACCTTTAATTATCCTTCGGTAATTCAAAAAATGATATATCTGAATCCTTTTAATTGCTCATTAAGCATCCATTCCCGCAACAATTATTGTAGGAACGACGTTTTGCCATTATAATTTATTAAATAGATAGGTAATATACATTATATATTATTCTTAAATTCCATTAAAACTTTTTTAACTATTTTATCCTACCTTTAAATATACTAAACACTAAACAAAAACTATTTCGACGAGTATTTCAACAACTATTTACAAAAAATTATTTACGTAAACAGCACTAAAAAACATTAACACATCTACCCCTGGGGCAGCTCGCGATTGTAGGTAATTATTTCACGCAGGTGGCAACAGTGACAGAGGCCTGATTTTGGTGATAGTCTCTTGTCGGTAACAATTTATGTTTTTCCTAATCCAATATGGCTATTGTTCTTTAAGTAGTTATTATTAGTTGATAACATATTAATATTCTTTGGCGACAATCTCTACTATGTGTGGCCGTTAAATCATAGACTATCATTCTTTTGACATTGGCAGTATGAACGTAAACTAAAGACTATATGTAATGATTTCTTATATTTACGCGAACACTACACATTGAATAAAACTATTTTTACGGATTTTATCGCGTTTAATTAACTTATATTCCCGACGTTTCGGTTGCTTTCCAGCAACCGAAACGTCGTTGAGTCCCCCGTGACCACGGTTGCTGGAAAGCAACCGAAACGTCGGGAATATAAGTTAATTAAACGCGATAAAATCCGTAAAAATAGTTTTATTCAATACAGACTATATGTTCTTGACATTGTCAATATTACGTAAACAACGAATGTTTTATTGTATTTAATTTAATGTATCATCATCATCATTATAGCCATTCGCTAGTCCACTGCTGAACATAGGCTTCTCCCATGGAATGCCACAAAGCATGGTCCTGAGGCACCTGCATGTCTTACCAGGTCGTCACTCCATCTCATCATCGGCAGTCTTGAAGGTTCAGACCTGTCCATCCTTTGGCTACGCGTAGACAGCGACGACCATCCGCGCGTTTACGGGTGCCTCTATAGGTTCCATAGCGATAATGCCGAAACAGACCGACTCATCGATCACGTCCAAATGACTACAGATTCCTTGCTACAACAGGTCCCATCCGCAGAGATCGTGATCCTTGGCGATTTTAACGCCCACCATGCCGAATGGCTCGGTTTACGTTTAACCGATCATGCGGGGGAGATCTGTTTATGACTTTGCCTCGGCATATGGTCTGACACAACTGGTGACATCGCCTACGCGAATTCCAGATGTTGAGGATCATACACCTTCCCTGTTGGACCTTCTGCTGACCTCTCATCCGAAAGGATATCAGGTTTCCGTCGATGCCCCTCTCGGCTCTTCGGACCATTGTCTGATCCGGAGTGTGGTGCCACTCACGTTCCCCTCGCGGTAGCGTTCTGTAGGTTACAGGTCGGCGGATTGGGATGGAATGCGGTCTTTCTTTGCTTCCTACCCATGGGAGCGGGTTTGCTTCTCGCCGGATGATCCCAGCGCTGTTGCTGATTTTGTCACTGATGTGGTGCTACAGGGAAAGGGAATGGAACTATTTATTCCATCATCTGTGGAACCCACCGGAGGCAGATCTCAGCCTTGGTTTGGTCGTTGCTGTAAGACTGCATTACGCAGTAAGCAGGAGTGTTATCAAGCCTGGGCTGCAGCTTCGGCGACTCGGGATGTAAACACCAGTCTACTTAAAAAGAAGTATAACTTCGCCTCCAGGTCCTTCAAAAGAGTTATTGCCAAGGCAAAGTCAGAGCACATAGGCAGAATTGGCGAGAAACTAGTTCGATCGAAGGCCTTCGCAATGTCCAAATTAACGCCGTTAGTTTGGATATTGCTAAGACCTTCGATCTGGTTTGGCACAAAGCGCTTCTTTCGAAGCTCCCTTCCTATGGGCTTCCCGAGAAATTATGCAATTGGATCACCAGCTTTCTTGCAGATCGGAGCATCAAGGTCGTTGTAGACGGTGCATGCTCCGACTAAAAGCCTATTAACGCTGGTGTTCCACAAGGCTGCGTGCTATCACCAACGCTGTTTCATTGCTATGTGTACAACGCCTGCAACTTTACAAGGCGCAGGTTCGGCCTCACATGGAATACTGTTCCCATCTCTGGGCTGGGGCTCCCCAGTGCCAGCTCCTTTCACTTGACCGCATCCAGCGCAGAGCGGCTCGAATCGTCGACGACCGAGCCCTTTCCGATCGGCTCGACTCATTGGCGCTGCGAAGAGATGTTGCATATCTTTGCATTTTCTTTCGCATTTACCACGGGGAGTGCTCTGAGGAATTATTCGGATTAATCCCAGCCGCCAAATTTCACGAACGCACATCGCGGCAGAACTCCCGATACCATTCACACGATCTGGATGATTGGCGGTCCACCACTGTGCGATTTAGAAGATGTTTTCTTCCTCGCACTACTTCTTTGTGGAATAGTTTACCACCAGCGATTTTTCCGGACCGATACGACTTAGGGACCTTCAAGAAAAGAGCCTACTCCTTTTTAAAAGGCCGGCAACGCATCTGCAATTCCCCTGGTGTTGCGGTTGTTCATGGGCGGCGGTAGTCACTTACCATCACATGAGCCGCATGCTCGTTTGCCCCCTTTCCTATAAAAAAAATCTAGTGGGGTGTCACCCTACACTTCGCCTACTGGTACAAGACTTCTACTGGAGAACCTTTCTTCCCCATCGGTTGTAGGTTCTACAAAGCTATATGGCCGGCCAATTGCCACTTCAGCTTACTAATCCGTTGGGCTATGTCGGTCACTCTGGCTCTACAGCGGATATCCTCTTTTCTAAGTTTATCACGCAGAGAAATCCCGAGCATAGCCCAGCCCCCTCCATAGCTCACTGAGCGCCCTTGAGCTTCCTCATACGGCCAGCAGTGAAGGACCATGTCTCAGATTCATAAGTCATCACTGGCAATACGCAGTGGTTGTTCAATCTCGTTTTAAAGTTTTGAACTGACGAGAAGATATGTCGTAATTTCCCGAACGCTGCCCAGCCGAATTGAATCCGTAATTTAAAGTATAAATAACAAATATTACATATAAATTTTAGCTTTCTGCGCTCCTTTTCTACATAGATTTAAACTGTGCCAAATCTTACACTCCTCTGTACGGGCAATACTTTTAAAAAGGAGTACAAAGTTTTCCTTTCACGTATTAGTACATAGATAGAGAAAAAATTAACAGTGTTTTAAAGCGTAGATAGGTAACTTAACCGATTACTAAAGTTAAAAAAGGAACAAACACATCAATAGCATTTTTTATTTTCATTTTATTATTATTACGTGCGGTACGCACTATTATATAATATAGTTATTTAAAAAGTGTTTGTGTCAATAAAATGATTTTTCACATGACATTATAATAGTTATTATGAAGGTGAATACGAAAGCAGTAGTGTACTAACGATGAAATTCCACGGGTTGGCGGCCATGGCGATGTAGACGTCGAAGCACTGGCCGGGCGCGGGCAGCGCTGGCGGCGGTAGTGCTTGGCGCGCCTCATCCCCGCTCCCCGCGCCCCCGCCCGCGCCCGCACCCCCTCCCGCGCCCGCGCCCGCTGCCGCGCCGCCCGAAGTCGTGCGGTATATGCGCTCCTTCTTCTTATTCAGCGCCTCTAAGTGATTTATCACCTCAGTGTCGTCTTTCTTCAATTTGCCTCTGCAATACACATCTTTGTAAGGGGGAATATTCTAACTTTGCAAATGGCTAGCTTCTTCTACTCGCTTTGCGTCCTACTGATCAAACGCTAAACCCAAAATCTGACTGGTGACGGAGAGCAGCACTACCAATGCGTGGACTGACTGGTAACGGAGAGCAGCACTACCAATGCGTGGAGATTGCCTCTGCGTTCACTAACTTGTCTGCCCAATTCCAGTAATAAATGCCACCAGGGCCATTCTTAGAATGATATGACTCTGTGACCAGCAGTGAATTTAAAACAGCTGTAGATAATTTACAAAGGTTTGTCAATTTATACGACACACCAATTAGATACACATTTACAAAACAATGACATGATTTTGTGAATTGTGGAAAAATTGTGACTTCTTTCTTGTTCTCTTTCTCACCTTTGACACCATTTGAATGAGTAAGTGAATAATTGAACGTTTACGGGTTCGGTGTGTTAAAAATTTCCCATATTACTAGGATAGCGAAGAATATTCAAATATCTTGGCTTAACTCTAGATAAAACTCTAAATTTTAAGGTCCACATTGCATATTCAACTAGGAGAGTCCGTAAATTAATTTTTATTTTCAAATCACTTCGTCACGTCGCTGACCAGAGTATTATACGCAATGTTTATTTTGTACTCTGCCTTTCTATCATATCTTACTGCATTTCATGTTGGGGTGGTGCCGCAAAAACTGTTTTGAAACCTTTAAAAATCGTACATAGAGCAATTTTAAAGATCATTTTCTTTCAACCTATCTTATATCCAACTATTCAGCTCTACAAAGATCATAACGTGTAAGACAATTGTTTATATTACATACAGTGATGTAACAACATCGCAAGGTCCCTTATATCGAAATTACCAAGCGCCGTAAGGACAAAATCTGCAGTATTCCCCGACACTCAACTCTCATTTTGCTAAAAGGTTTTTCCCGTATCTTGGTCCCCTTCTTTATAACAAAATCAATTTTAATATTCCCATTTATGAACTATGTAATTACAAATGTAAGAAAGCTGTGTGCTTATCCCTATTAAACACTAGTTATGAAGAGACAGAGCAGTATTTATGAACAATAACTAACTAATTATTTATATTATATTAGTATAGTTATATGATGAGATTGACACATACACACACACACGCGCACACGCACACACACGCGCATACGCACACGCACGCACGCACGCACGCACGCACACCCACACCCACACCCACCCACCCACACACACACACACACATACACAAACGCGCGCGCGGCGCGCGCGCTCACGCACACAGACACGCATACGCACACGCACGCACGCACACACACACGCGCGCGCACGCGCACACGCACAAGGACACACATACGCACACGCACGCACGCACGCACGCACACACACACGCACGCACGCACACACACACACACACACACACACACGGACACGCATACGCACACGCACGCACGCACACGCACACGGACACGCATACGCACATGCACGCGCGCACGCACGCACACACACACACACACACACACACACACACACAAACACACACACACACACACACACAAATTTTTTTTTAATAAAGTTATTATTATTATATTATAATGGCGATTAGTTTATTTTCACGCAAAAAATATCTATTTATAAAAAAAATACCTCTTTTCCATTGCAATGCCGAGTTTACACACTTGCCAAGTTTCAACAAGCGTCCACAAGCACAAGCGTGTAAATAACGATGTTTAGCTTGACTTGGGTGAACTTGGAGACGCTTGTCACCGTTCCGGTCAAATGTCGGTTTTAGAACATAGATTAAAAGACGCTTGTGACAAGCGCTTGCGACGCATTCACACATTGGTGCGCGTTTAGTATCGCTTGTAATATCGCGAGGAATGGACGATTTACTCTGTTGCGAATCCTAGATCACAAAATGAGTGGCTGGTCGAACGAGGAAATTATATTCTTTCTGGAATATAACTATAATCATCCAGAAAGTGGTAGATGCCTGAAGTAATCTTGCCGAATAAATGCAAAAGCCAGTAAAACAATTAAAAACTAAAAAAAATATTCATGACAACTTTCTGGATGATTATAGTTAGTTCAATCTGCAAACATTTAAAAAAAACCAAACGAAATAAGTTCAGTGTCCGCCATGCTTGTTTGTTGTGCTTATCCCTATTAAACACTAGTTATGAAGAGACAGAGCAGTATTTATGAACAATAACTAACTAATTATTTATATTATATTAGTATAGTTATATGATGAGATTGACACATACACACACACACGCGCACACGCACACACACGCGCATACGCACACGCACGCACGCACGCACGCACGCACACCCACACCCACACCCACCCACCCACACACACACACACACACATACACAAACGCGCGCGCGGCGCGCGCGCTCACGCACACAGACACGCATACGCACACGCACGCACGCACACACACACGCGCGCGCACGCGCACACGCACAAGGACACACATACGCACACGCACGCATTTGTATAGCCGTGGGGCTTGAGGAAGCTTGCTAAGATCTGACAAGCATATAAACTTAAAACGTAGCGTAGAGTAAGTGACGTTTAGAAACAGTTTAAAAAATGCTTTGTTATAAATGGAATCGACGATATCACCTGTGCTCCAGGGTAAGTAGACGGGCCATTTCATAGAAGGTTGAGATAGCGATAAGAGGTTTTACTTATGATTCATTGTATTTAATTACGCCTGAATTAACCGATTACAAGGTGATTGCTGCTATGCTTGACGGTCATTTCGATCCGAAAATGTATGTGCAATGTATATGCGCCAAGATGTATTGAAAAGCCAGGATATACTGAAATAAAATTAAAAGATGCATCGGAATCGGCAAAATATAAGCTTATGGATCTAGTAGATAATCTGACGACGGAGAAAGGATAACAAACTGTCATCAAACGTCAAGTGTTATCTTATTATAACAAAAACTTACTTTAAAATGACTCAGGCCAAGCCGGAGCGGATCGCTAGATTGCTAGTTAAAAATATAAGTGTGTACTGACTGCTGCAGGGAGTTGTCGTACTCCAAGAGTATGGAGTTGTTGACGGGGACAAGCATCTGTTGTGGGCCCAAGCGTACGAACAGCTCGACGTTGGGCGGCGCGGCGGGGGCGGCGGGAGGCGCGGGGGACGTGGCGGGCAGCGCACGGCACAGCACGCGCTGGCCCAGCAGCAGCTCGCGCAGCCGCGCTGCCATCTTGCTCGCCACGCGATCCGCCGGCCCCAGCCGCACTTGCATTGCCTACAACAACCATTTATATTCAATTACTTTATCATCGGAACACGCTTCTGTCCATCTCTCTGTATGTTTTTCCCTATTGCTTCTAACGACACCCTCGAGTCGGCATCTTCCTACTAAAAACTAAAAATAAAATACGTTTGCCAACGATTGATGAATGATTGAAAAGATTGATGATTTTCATTTTTTTTAATATATCGCTATGCTATATATTTAACTATAAAAATATGATGTAATTTACTGATATTTAAAAATTCGTTTCGTTTTGCAATTCATAAAAATAAATATATTTCAGTAGTCTATTTATATCTATATTTTAATATACCGTTACAGCCTATTAAAATCCACTGCTAAACATAAGCCATAGATTGATTTTTTTTTTCGTGAGGGTAGTCGTAAAAGCAACACATATTTCAAATCGTCCTATTTATTTTTAATTAAAATTACAGTATTTATTGGTTTTATTTAAATTTTTATTGTAAATTATGTACATGTGAGTGACACTACCTACCAGCAAAAGAAATCCTTGTGATAATTTCACTTTATTTCATTATCCACTCAAAAGTGACATAATATGGACTCATTGAAGCAATCATTTTCTGCAATGACGGAGATGTTTTACATGAAAATGGACGAATTTCAGCAAGATTTGCAAAAAAACTCAACAGGCAAGACCTCTGCTACCACCTCGTCGATCGCTGCTGACTTCGAGTCTTTTAAAGTTTTTATTGTGGCCGCGTTAAATACTATGCAGCAGCAAATGGAGTTTTTACGGCTGGAAATGGATCGCCAGGAAATGCGGAGAAGGCGGAAGATGCTACTCTTGCATGGCATACCAGAGGCTAAGACGGAGGACCTTACTGCGCGCGTCACTTCATTGGTTGCGGAGCACTTGGACCTGTCAAATTTTTCTAGTTCCAGCATCAAGGCCAGTTATCGCCTGGGCCGTCCTACCGACAATAGACCCAGACCTGTTGTTGTGAAGTTCGCTGAACTGGCAGTCCGTAACAAGGTGTGGTTTGCGAAAACTAAATTCAAAGGCACTGGCATTACCCAATCTGAGTTTTTGACAAAGTCTCGGCAGTATTTCTGGAAGCTCGGAAGCGGTTTGGAATCACTAAGTGTTGGACACGCAACGGATACATTTACATCATTGGTTCGGATGGGACCCATCACCAAGTGGAATGTTTGCGCGAGCTTGAGAGCATTCCCGGAGGGTCAAAGTCGATACATACAGCAACATTGCAGGTCCAAAGTTCTGTACAGGCGGCTAAAAGCCCGGTGACTGGATTACCTCTTCCGCGTTCAAGGCGAGTGGTTAAAAAATAAGATAATGCTTAAATTAGATTTTAGTTTGTTGTTCAAATGTAGTGTTCTTTGTGTTCAAGCAGTTTCTTTTTCTCATAATTATTTCACGTAGTAATTTAATAAATTTATTATATTAATTTATGTAGTAATAACATCTTGCTCATAAATTACAAAACACTATTGTAATTTTTTGCTTCACTCATTGCCTTACCAGAATATTTATATCATGCACATAGAATTATTACGCATAGAAACGCAGTCCAGTACAAAACACGAGCGTTAAAATGATGCAAAGTCATTATGTTAGTGGGCGCGAGTCGAATGTGCCTACGCTCGTCACACGCACACATACACGCCATTCAGTGATACCAGTTTCTGGCGTTTGCAATCAAATTGTACAAATCACTATTTTTTGATTAATTTTAAAAAATCGATATAATAAAGATTACTTATTACGTACGAAGATTATTTAGTAGAAGTATTTTATGAGAATATAAAATGGACAAAAATAAACATAATAATGATGTTACTAATATAACTTTATTATACATATATTAATGGTAAAAAATTCAGACGTAATAAAATTTAAGAATATTATTAAACACAATTAATTTGCTCGAATACAAAAAGGGAGGAGGTTATCAATTCGTTGTATTTTTTAATGTTTTTTACCTCAGAAATCTACAATTTCTAAACCGATTTAGATTTTTTTATTGAAAGGATAATACACACAGATTGATCCAATACACACACTGAAATTTTAATGGTTATTTTCCCGAAGTAAAATGATTTTGCCTTAGTAGTACAATATATTTATTAAAATAAAATTATTAGGATGTAAAAATGGCAGATTTACAATCGAGGAAAACAAAACTCGAATGCGACCTCAAACCAATATATCTCGCAAGTAGGTCGGGGGTACAGGATACCGAATTACTATAATAAAGTCTGAAAAAAAATTCGCTGGACGTAATGTAGTGTTACGTCTATCGCATGTGCTACCGCGCGCTTTCTACACAGTGAAGCGCCACTAATCGTGAAGTCGTATCACTACGATTGAGAGTTCATAACATGAACTCTCAATCGTAGTGATACGACATAAACTAATTTGGACGCCCGAATAGCTTGTGAGGTATAACTATTGTAAATCTGCCCTTTTTTAATTGTAATATTTTTTAATTTAATAAATTGACTATACTATCGAGACAGTATAATTTGGCTGCGGGACAACAACCACTAAAATATCAGCATGTATATACGAATTAATCAAGCTTAGAAATCAGTGTAAATACATATTGATAACCTTTCTTTTTGGAAGTCGGTTAAAATAGGCTATGTTTTTGTCTAACGTAACATCTGGTTAATGTTTGGGTGTAAAGTGACATCTGGTTAGTAAAGGCGTTCTTATTAATAATCTCATGATGTTGTAAATAAAAAAGTTTTTATTCTATACTCTAAAACGTAACCTTAGTCAATAAAAAAAGCAATTAAAATAAAATAGCTTTGCGTTAAAATGGCGCCGCGATTAGCTGATCACTCCGTATTAGTTTTAAATAGGCACCCATTGTTAATATAATGTTAACACTTAGATAAGTAGGTATCTATATATAAACATTTGAGTTTTACACAGAGCGTTGCGATTAAATGTTTTAAACACAAATAGAAAATAAATATTTTAAAAAGAAATTATTTTTTCCCCACAACTAGCAACATTTGTATTATGAGAGCTTAGGTAAGTCTTTTTTTAGTTTTACGTACTTATAATGAATTAAATGTATAAACTTATATGTGAAATGTAATACCATCACTTCTTTTATGTTTATCATCACCATTGTGATAATATTTTACAAATCAAACAGTAATTTTTACAATTTTTCGCGAGCTCTTCTCCGTAAGACGTGACGTTGCGCACTGACGCGTCGCTGAGTCAACTTACGCGGTTTCGCGTTAGTTTTACTTGCTTCACTTTCGGTGCGCGTACTAGTATTCTATGCGTAATAATTCTATGATCATGCATTTCTTTACTATAAAACATTTTGTCATACTGAAAACTAACAATGTGTCACTTTGATCGTTAATCATAGACTTAACTTAATTTTAAATTTCTCATTTTTGCTATAGATACCTGTACTTTGAGTAATACTTTCTGAGTACTTTGTTTTTTTTTATTTGTGTTTATGTCTTGTAAGTTACTTTTATTTTTAATTTTTTTTTTGATTTGTATTTATGTTTGTAGTATGCATTAAAAATAATATTAATGTTTAACATGTCATGTTCCCCTCTCTTATGTAGACTCATGTTACAACATTTTTATTCTTTTTTTTTTTATTACTTTTTCTGTTATTTTGATACGAGTGGTGATGACGGTCTGTTGCTGGTGGGTTTTATGACCTGTCTTTTTTATTATTATTTATATTCCATTTTATTTATTTAAGTAATTTATATTTAGTATTAATATTTAATATTCAATATGTCTTTTCAAGATATAAGCCTAGACAACTCCTTTTTTTCACCTTCATCCTCTGATGGATTGAATAGTAGTAATAGTTTCTACAGCCTCCCTTCTCTTAATCAAACATTAGATTCGCACTTCTCAGATCTATTGAAAAATTTCAACATTATCCATATTAATGCCCAGAGTATTCCAGCACATTATCCAGACATGCTCTCCTCATTTGATAATAAAAACATTCATGCTATTTTGATATCTGAATCTTGGTTTAAGCCATGTTTGTCCTCTACATCATATGCTCTTCCAGGCTTTCAACTAATAAGGAATGATCGGATTACTCGGGTTGGTGGAGGTGTTGCTATCTACCTTCGGTCACACTTACCATTTACAATTATAAGTATGTCAACTGACCAGGGCACTACAGGAGCTGAACATTTAATTATTGAAGTTTTTTTTTCTGGTTCCAAGCTACTACTTGGCGTGTTTTATAATTCTAGCCTTACAGTTGACTACTTTTCTTCGTTTGAAAGCCTCTTAGGCAAATATATTCCACTGTATCAACACTATCATTATGGGTGATTTTAACACGTGCCTTCTAAAAAATGACTCGCGCTCCTTTCGATTGAAATCTATAGCTCAAGCAGCTAACTTACATATTCTCCCTCTTTCTGCTACTCACTCTTTTCCAAATTGTTCGCCATCTCTTCTGGACCTTATTCTTGTTTCTTCCATTGATCATGTTGATAAACATGGTCAGTGTCCTGCTGATGCATTTTCATATCACGACTTGATTTACTTATCTTACAAATTACGACCACCTAAACCTAAATCGAGAATCCTTCTGCTGCGTAATTTTGATGGTATGGATTTAGATCGTCTGAGAGATGAGGCTGCGAAGATCGACTGGAATGTTGTTCTTACTGGAGCTAACATTGACGAAAGGGTTAATAGCTTTAATTCTCTTTTAATACAACTCTACGACGTTCATGCTCCAATTCGGCCGGTCCGGATTAAGCATTTGCCTGCTCCCTGGCTTACTCAGGAGATCAAAAATTTGCAGCGTAAGAAAAATTTTGCAAAAGCCAGGTATAAATTTGATAACTGTGATACCAATAGAGATAAATATAAAAAAAATTCGGAATCACTGCAACAGGTTGTGTAGAGATAAACAACGACGCTATATTCATAAATCTATACTCGATGAAGATAATTCCGGCAGAGTATGGAAATTTCTTAAGTCTCTTGGAGTTGGGAAAGCGAGTCAAAATAGTAGCCCCAAAAATATTGACTTAAACCAGCTAAATCAGCATTTCTCTTCTTCTTGTGCCATAGATGAGGTCACAAAAATACAAACTAAAACTCAAATCTGACAATCCTGCGTTTATTTTTAGTCAAATCACTGATAGTGATGTTAAGAAAAGCATTGTTGAGATCAATTCTGATGCAATTAGTACAGACTGCATTAGTCGTAAAATGATTATCCCCATTGTCGATATCTTGACTCCTGTTGTAAAATCCATCTTTAATTATTCCATTTCATCCGGAAATTTTCCCTCTTCCTGGAAAGAAGCCCAGATTACTCCTATACCCAAAAAAGCAAATCCCTCCAGTTTCTCTGACTACCGCCCCATATCCATAATTCCATTCCTTTCAAAAGTTTTTGAGCGTATAGTCCATCGACAATTGAGCATCTACTTATCTAGGTGGAGTCTTTTAAATTCTTTCCAATCCGGTTTCCGTGTTGGTCATAGTACGACTACTGCCTTAGTCAAGATTACAGAGGATATTCGTCTAAGTATGGATAAACAGCACGTAACAGTGTTGACCTTACTTGACTTTAGTAATGCATTTAACAATGTGGATTTTGATCTACTGTTAGCTATCTTAGCTTCTCTTAACATATCTCCTGAAGTGATTGACTGGTTTCATAGTTACTTGTTTGGTCGCCGGCAACGGACACGTGTAGATGATTCGTTCTCTAACTGGTGTACGATTAATGCAGGTGTACCGCAAGGTGGCGTGTTGTCTCCTCTCCTCTTTTCAATCTTCATTAGTTCGATCACACTCCAATTATCTTCTCGCTACCACCTGTATGCAGATGATCTCCAAGTATATGAGCATGCCAAATTGATGGATTTACCCAATACTATAGGTTTATTAAACAAAGATCTTGACTTAATTGTGGATTGGTGTAAGTCATACGGTCTTAAAGTAAATCCATCAAAAACAAAAGCAATAATTATAGGCAGTCAAAAATTGGTTAATCTCGTAGATTTTTCTTCCCTACCTGGTATTATTTTTGATGGGACACCTGTGCCATATAGTGACACCGTTAAAAATCTAGGTGTTACTTTTGACAAATTTTTATCTTGGGCTCCACAGGTAAGCGAGGTAAGTAGGAGAATGTTTGCGTCGGTCGGATCTCTCCGTCGATTAAGTAATTTTTTACCCATACCTACCAAAATTGCGATTGCACAATCACTTCTTTTACCGATTCTCGATTATGCTGACACGTGTTATCTCAATTTAAATGAGGAGATGCTTAATAAACTTGAGCGCATTCAGAATCTATGCATACGGTTCATATTTGGACTTCGAAAATATGACCATGTCTCCGAATATCGCGAAAAACTCAAGTGGCTTCCGATCCGTCTTCGCAGGCACATTCTTTCTCTTTTATACTGTATACTATTCAATCCCACTTCCCCTACTTACCTTAAAGAGCGATTTGAGTTTCTTGGTGACACTCACTGTCACTCTCTTCGCTCTGATAAAAACCTCACCCTAAAAATTCCATCTCATAACACTTCCTTCTATTCTAAATCCTTTTCTGTTGAAGCTGTTAGGCTCTGGAACTCCCTACCGCTGCACATTAGAAGTGCGCAGTCTATTGATAAGTTTAAAAAACTTGTCAAAGCGCACTTCTTTCCTCCTTAAATAGTCATTCCTCTAAAAAATTACTACCTACTCATTTTTCCTTACGTTTAGGCTTTGATTTCACTTGTTTAATCTTTTCTGCTCTCGTATATGTATGTATATATTTTTGTATTTAAAATGTATTTATTTATATTATAGATGTATGTATTTATGGATTATATTATATATGTCGTGTGTATTTTCTATCAACCTACGTACACCCTTACCCTTTCTCACAGGTCATTTTATCCTCTGCAATGTGGTTGCCTGGTAGAGATCGCTCCCAAGCGATAAGGCCGCCAATTGTACCTTTAAATAAACTATGTTCTTTTTTCTTCTCATATGTATTTTTTTGGTGTACAATAAAGTGTATTTCATTCATTCATTCATTCATTGTCTCATAGGAGGGATATTTGCCAAAATTGCCACACTTGCCCCTTTTTTAACATTGTTTGCATCAGTCCTCTACGCAAAGGTATTCTGGAATCACTTTCATAGATAAGACCGTCTGTTTTACATATACTTTAAATGTATGATTTCTGTATTTTGGTGTACAATAAAGAATAAATAAATAAAAAGAATTAAATATCTTTTTAAACCTTTCGGTTGACAACTATTATATTCATTGCTCCTCAAGGCTTTAAGAAGCCTGAATGACCTTGACGAAATTAAGCTACCGCAAAGATTTTAGCCGACGTCAACACCGTCTAGCGACTACTTTCTGTATTACTTAGAAAGGTGTAAAGATAAATAGATTGCAAAGGTGACAAATATATAAGTGATATACTGCCTATTATGCTTGCGCATCACTAAGAATTATGTCGCGGTTAAGCACTTTCATTACCATTTCACTTTAATAATCCGTTGGGCTATGTCAGTTACTCCGGTTCTACTACTTTATGACGCTGAGAAACCCCTATCCAATTTACAATTTTTACATTTTTCAGATGATGGTTCTCTAACATTTAAAGAAAACATAAACCCAAGATGTCTTTATATTATAACACTTAGAGTAACACCATTTTTTTATTTAAATTGTTTGATTTAATTTTATAATAATGTACCTAAATAATATAAGTATCTGTATCTAGATTTCCCTCCCCAATAATGTTCTATTAAAGTCATACTCATTAAAACAAAGTTTTTGAGCAAAGTCTCGAATTGGGGGCGACTAAATCTAGTCCAGTTTAATCCTCAGAAGACACAAGTTTGCGCGTTTACCGCTAAAAAGAACCCCTTTGTCGTATGTCCTCAGTTTCAAGGCACTCCCCTTCTTGCCTCAGCCAGTATCGGTATCCTCGGAGTCGACATATCGAGTGACGTGCAGTTTCATGGTCACTTGGAAGGGAAGGCCAAATTAGCCTCTAAAAAGCTTGGCGTGCTCAGTAGAGCGGGACAGTATTTCATGCCGGCACACCGCCTGCAACTTTACAAGGCGCAAGTTCGGCCTCACATTGAATACTGTTTCCATCTCTGGGCAGGGGCTCCCCAGTGCCAGCTCCTTCCACTTGACCGCATCCAACGCAGAGCTGCTCGAATCGTCGACGACCGAGCCCTTTCTGATCGGCTCGATTCATTGGCACTGCGAAGAGATGTTGCATCCCTTTGCATTTTCTTTCGCATCTACCGGAGTGTTCTGAGGAATTGTTCGGATTAATCCCAGCCGCCAAATTTCACGAACGCACATCGCGGCAGAACTCCCGATACCATCCACACCATCTGGATGATTGGCGGTCCATCACTGTGCGATTTAGAAGATGTTTTCTTCCTCGCACGACCTCCTTGTGGAATCGATTACCATCAGCGATTTCTCCGGACCGATACGACTTAGGGACCTTCAAGAAAAGAGCGTACTCCTTTTTAAAAGGCCGGAAACGCATCTGCGGTTCCCCTGGTGTTGCAATTGTTCATGGGCGGCGGTAGTCACTTACCATCAGGTGAGCCGCATGCTCGTTTGCCCCCTCTCCTATAAAAAAAAAATAGTTTTTACACTAAAAAAAGTTCTCACAAATATTAATATTTTTAATTGAGTTTTATTTTTATTCCCCGTTTTACTCGAGAAAATATAATTTTTTCCCGAAATTGAATATATTCACGCGAGCGTGCCTGCTGACTACCACCGCCCATGAACAACCGCAACACCAGGGGAATCGCAAATGCGTTGCCGGCCTTTTAAAAAGGAGTAGGCTCTTTTCTTGAAGGTCCTTAAGTCGTATCGACCAGAAAAAGCGCTGGTGGTAATCGATTCCACAAGGAAGTTGTGCCAGGAAGAAAACATCTTCTAACTCTCACAGTGGTGGACCGCCAATCATCCAGATGGTATGGATGGTATCGCGGGTTTTGTCGCGATGTGTGTCCGAAAAAATCCTCAGAGCACTCCCTGTGGTATATCGCGCATCTCTTTGCGTATTTTATCGCATATACCATATGCGATAAAATACGCTTATGGCATATGCGATATACCATATGCGTATTTGGTACTATCTACGCAGTGCCAAAGAATCGTGCCGATCGGAAAGAACTCGGGCGTCGACGATTCGAACCGCTCTGCGCTGGATGCGGTCAAGTGGAAGGAGCTGGCACTGGGGAGCCCCAGCCCAGAGATGGGAACAGTATTCCATGTGAGGCCGAACCTGCGCCTTGTTGCAGGCGGTGTGCCGGCATAAAATACTGTCCCGCTCTGCTGAGCACTCCAGGCTTTTTAGAGGCCAATTTGGCCTTCTCTTCCAAGTGACCACGAAACTGCACGTCACTCGATATGTCGACACTGAGGTTTCCGACACTGGCTGAGGCAACAAGGGGAGTGCCTTGAAATTGAGGAGATACGACAAAGGGGTTCCTTTTAGCGGAAAACGCGCAAACTTGTGTCTTCTGGGGATTAAACTGGACTAGACTATCATTGATATGCAGAAGAAACAATGTTGGTGATAGCACGCAGCCTTGTGGAACACCAGCGTTGATAGGCTTGTAATCGGAGCATGCACTGTCTACTACGACCTTGATGCTCCGATCAGCCAGAAAAATGGTGATCCAATTGCACAATTTCTCGGGAAGCCCATAGGAAGGAAGCTTCGAAAGAAGCGCTTTGTGCCAGACCCGATCGAAGGCCTTCGCTATATCCAAACTAACGACCAATGCCTCCCCCTTGGACTCGATCGCCTACGCCCATCTATGTGTTAGATAAACAAGAAGATCACCAGCTGAGGGACCCCAAAGGAAGTACTGGCAGTCACTAATCGGCTGGTGATCCTCAAGGTACCGCATGAGTTGGCAGTTAATAATGGACTCCATTATTTTCGAGAACCCTTGTTCTCGAAAATAACCTCCTTAGGTGATGACGATAGGCCTGTAATTGGATGGATCAGAGCGGTTACCTTTTTTAGGGATCGGGTGCACGAAAGCTGTCTTCCATGAATTCGGGACAATGCCTAGGGAGTAAGAGTAACGAAAAAGGCGAGTTTGAATCGGTGCCAACTCTGGAGCGCACGTCCTCAGCACAATTGGCGGGATTCCGTCAGGCCCACTCGACTTGTGGATGTCCAGGGAGAGGAGTGCTTTGCGTACCGAGCACTGTGTGAATCGTACATCAGGCATAGAGCACTCACACTGCGGGATAGTCGGCGGTGTGGTCCTCCGTCATCAAGAGTCGAGTTGGACGCAAAAAGGAAGCCTAAAAGGTCGGCTTTCTCTTTTGAGGCGTGGGCCAGTGAGTCATCCTCCCTGTGCAGCGATGGTAGTGCTGACTTACAGAAATTTCCTTGGACAGCCTTGGCGAGAGACCAGAATGCACGGGTTCTCGAAGGAAGGCGAACTAGTTTCTCGCCAATTCTGCCTATGTGCTCTGACTTTGCCTTGGCAATAACTCTTTTGAAGGACCTGGAGGCGTTTTTTTTTTAATATAGGATAAGGGTGACAAACGAGCACATAGTCCACCTGATGGTAAGTGGTTGCTGTGGCCCATAGACATCTATCTTCGATTACGAATCAAAATGCAGATGCGTTATCACCCGTAAGGACTAAGATGGAATGCCTTGTTTCGAGTAAAAACGGGTCTCCGGTTCTCTACACTCACCATACGAAACACAGCAGCGTCAAGCTGCTATTTTACGCTGGTATTCTGTGAGAGCGTGGTCCTTCCCCGATCGAGCCGACCCATTCGTGCTACAACTATACCAGTAATATAGCTGCAGCATGGCTCTACCACTGAGAAAAGTACCAGTACGTACCACTGAGTTATACTTCTTTTTAAGCATGCTGGTGTTTACATTCCGAGCCGCCAAAGCCTCAGCTCAGGCCTGATAGCACTCCTGCTTACTGCGTAATGCAGTCTTACAGGAGCGACCAAACCAAGGCTGGGATTTGCCTCCGATGGATACCACAGATGATGGAATAAATAGTTCCATTCCCTGTAGCACCACATCGGTGACAGAGTCAACAACAGCGCTGGCATCATCCGGCGAGAAGCAAACCAGTCCAGGATGCAAAGAAAGAGCGCATTCCGTCCCAATACGCCGACGTGTAATGCCAAACACGGCGGCAACCTGCAGAACGCAACCGCAAGGAGAGCGTGAATGGCACCACACTCCGGATCAGACAATGGTCCAAAGAGCCGAGAGGGGCAATCGGAAACCTAATATCCGTCCGAATGAGAGGTCTGCAGAAGGTCCAACAGGGAAGGTGTATGATCCCCCACATCTGGAATCCGCGTAGGCGAAATAAGCAGTTGTGTTAGACCATATGCCAAGGAAGTCATAAACATCTCCATTTATGATCGGTTAAACATGAACCGAGCCTTTCAGCGTGACGGGCGTTAAAATCGCCAAGTATCACGATCTCTACGGATGAGATCTGTTGTAGCAAGAAATCTGTAGCCATTTGGACGTGGTCGATCAGTCGGTCTGTGCCGGCATTACCGCTATGGGACCTATACAGGCACATGTAGACGCGGGGATAGTCGTCGCTGTCTACGCGCAGCCAAAGGATGGACAGGCCCATACCTTCAAAACTGCCGAAACGTCGAGAACAGATATCCTCTCTGACGTATACGCAAACTCGTACGTACCACTGAGTTATACTTCTTTTTAAGCATGCTGGTGTTTACATTCCGAGCCGCCAAAGCCTCAGCTCAGGCCTGATAGCACTCCTGCTTACTGCGTAATGCAGTCTTACAGGAGCGACCAACCAAGGCTGGGATCTGCCTCCGATGGGTACCACAGATGATGGAATAAATAGTTCCATTCCCTGTAGCACCACATCGGTGACAGAGTCAACAACAGCGCTGGCATCATCCGGCGAGAAGCAAACCAGTCCAGGATGCAAAGAAAGAGCGCATTCCGTCCCAATACGCCGACGTGTAATGCCAAACACGGCGGCAACCTGCAGAACGCAACCGCAAGGAGAGCGTGAATGGCACCACACTCCGGATCAGACAATGGTCCGAAGAGCCGAGAGGGGCATCGACGGAAACCTGATATCCTTTCGGATGAGAGGTCAGCAGAAGGTCCAACAGGGAAGGTGTATGATCCCCCACATCTGGAATCCGCGTAGGCGAAATAAGCAGTTGTGTTAGACCATATGCCAAGGCAAAGTCATAAACATCTCCATTTATGATCGGTTAAACATGAACCGAGCCTTTCAGCGTGACGGGCGTTAAAATCGCCAAATATCACGATCTCTACGGATGAGATCTGTTGTAGCAAGAAATCTGTAGCCATGTGGACGTGGTCGATCAGTCGGTCTGTGTCGGCATTACCGCTATGGGACCTATACAGGCACCCGTAGACACGGGGATAGTCGTCGCTGTCTACGCGCAGCCAAAGGATGGACAGGCCCATACCTTCAAAACTGCCGAGACGTCGAGAACAGATATCCTCTCTGACGTATACGCAAACTCCGGCCCGGGTCACACAGAAGTGTTCTATCAGCCGGAGAGGACACCTGCGTCTCGGTCAAAAAGAGCAAAGCCGGCTTCGCCGTCTCTAGATGTATTTAAAGAGCTTGTGCCGTTTTGGAGAAATTTTGCAAAATATGACAAAGAAAAGTACTTTTTGGCGATTTTTTTTCTAATAAGGGGTTGACAAAAATATAATTTTGTTATATTAAAAACATTTATTGAATCCTCTTCAGTTACCCTTTATTTTTTCTTTGCGGATTAAATAAACAGTTATTGTGACTTTTTTACTTAAATAGCCAAGAATTTAGTAATTTCACCCGCTCTTAGTGCCTTAAGTAGGTAAATTACTAGCTTCGTGGACTCGATTTAACACATTTTTTACACGTACTCGTCGTTGTAATAATTGTTGGTCGTCGTTTTGCACACAAATGTCAAATCGCAAAGGCTTCTTAATGTTAACGATTAACATTAGATTTAGATTTAAATATTTTATTTTAGAGTTGGATTTACTGTTAATAACGTATGTAGTTATTATGTGACCTTTGTTTGGCATAGGAAATGTCACCACTATTTTACTAATATTCCAAGAAATGATTATAATATTAGCGAGACTTCTAATCTTTCTTAAACCACAAGTTGCAGACTAATCTACTTAATAGTTTGAATACATGGCGGCTTCACCGAAGCTTCTCGTCAAAAGTTATTCCAACGGAAACAAGACTCCAATTGCATACTTCTTATTGCACATAAGGCATTCACATCATGTTGTAAACTTTTATATATTTTGTTTTATTGTCGTTTAAAAGCTAATGTTGCCGTAAAACTAATGTAATAATTTTGAAAGACATTTATTATTCTAATCGTCATAATTTTATTATTGCCATTTCAGTTTGAAAATTACTGAAATTGAATAATATATCATGGTTAGTAGGAGATCTACAAGGTAATTTTATGTCCTTTGTTTATGCCCTTGCTATGCCATATGAGAATCGATAAACATTTTAAAGGTGCTCTTTACTGCTTGTTTGGATTTAAAATATTTGCTAATCAAAAAGATATCTAAACTTAGAAAAAGGTGGAATTTTGTTGAGGCTCTAACTTAAGCCAATATCTATTGTGCAGTATCTGGTTTATTTAATATTTGTATTTTGTGCTACGTGCTTCAATCAGAAATAATAAGATTTTTTTTAACTTTTTTTTGCTTGTGATCACCATTCACGTTGTTAATAACGCAATGTACCTGTGGTGGATAGGCGTTGAGGGCGGGGGAGAATGTCTGCAGCGGAACGAGCGAGGAGAGCGGCGCTCGCAGGATCAGTCCACTGTCCACGAGCTGCGTGCGCACTGTGCCCTCGCCGTCCAGCCCACTGATGATGGAGCAACGAACCCTGCAGATATTCTAATGGTCACTATTCTTTTATAATCTGAAATACATTCGAACATATATCGAAATATATCCCCTCAAAATTAATTGTTGCTGACACTTGTCCTAAATGGTATACAGTGTCACTTAAAAAGCTATTAAAGAAAAACATACATTTTTACGTAAATTTAGGGTTTATGGCTGTAGGCATATAAGCTATTGCGTGAGCGTGTAAGGAAATTAGAAAAATTAGCATACCAATCTTACATAACCTCTGTGGAAAATTCGGTTAATACAAATTCAATACCTAGTTGTCTCAAATTTGAAGGTTCTATAATGAACTCAGACGAACTTA
Organism: Parnassius mnemosyne; assembly: GCA_963668995.1. NCBI lineage: Eukaryota > Metazoa > Arthropoda > Insecta > Lepidoptera > Papilionidae > Parnassius > Parnassius mnemosyne. The sequence goes on along the minus strand of CAVLGL010000137.1, from coordinate 26,024,851 downwards.
TCTGTAATGCTTTTTCAAACTACACTCGTGGGCAAAAAAATCTACTCAGGACGCACGTTCGCGGTTAAAAGTCTATAGCAAAAAATCTGAAGCTTTCATTCTATTTCTGATTATAACATCTCAAAGCAGCTAGTTTTAGCATAAAATGAGTGGTCGTCGTTGGTTTTTAAATTTAGTTTTGGTAGGGAAAAAATATTAAATGAGAAGGAGTCATAAACAATGAAACAACTTGAACAAAATTCAAGCTTAATTTCGTCAAAATATTAATTTAATTGAAATTAATTTATCAATATTTAGTGTGTCCCCCCCCCCCCCCCCCCCCCGACCCTAATAACAGCTTCCAATCGCTTCTTCATGGATCGAATAAGTTTCTTTACCCGACCTTGTTCGATTCTTCAATGAGCGCCGCTTTGAGGTCCGATTTCGTGGCTGGTGTAGGATTTCTAGCCCGAACTTTTCTTTTAAGTTCATCCCACAAATGCTCGATTGGATTTAAGTCGGGGCTACGCGCTGGCCAGTCCATAGCAGCAATTTCGACCTCTTGTAAATACTGCATGACGGAACCTGCAGTATGTGAACGGGCATTGTCGTGCATTAAAATGAAGTTTTCGCCGATGAAACCGGCGTAGGGAACGACGTGATCCCCTAAAATCTCTTCTATGTATCGGTTCGCTGTCAGTCCTCCCACTCGACCGCCAGTTTCAATAAAAACCAACTCGGTTTTTGCATCCATTGAAATGCCCGCCCACACCATCCAGGAACCTCCTCCAAAAGCCACATTTTCTTTGATGCAGCACTGCACGAATCTTTCTCCGGGTCTTCTGTAGGCTCGTCCTATTCTATCGCTACCATGCAAGCACACTCTGCTTTCGTCTGAAAAGAAAACGGAGCTCCATTGTTCGTCAGTCCAATCAACGTGTCCTCTGGCAAATCGTAGGCGGACTGCACGGTGGGCTGGGGTTAATTTGGGGCCAGTTGCTGGCCTTTTTGGCTCAAGGTTAGCTGCCTTAAGTCGTCTTCTGACTGTCCAGCCACTCACAGCCACTCCTCGCGTTTTTCTGAGCTCTTGTTGGACTTAACGCCAGTGAGGGCCCGATCTCTCAGCGATGTGGTGACAATGAATCTGTCATCTCTCTCCGATGTGCACCTTTTTCTTCCGGAACCGCATCTTCAATTAGTTACCAGTCTCTTGGTAACGACGGTAAACTCTGGAAACAGCAGACTGGCTCATGTTTAGCGCATGTGCTACTTCACGCTGAGTCTGGCCTTGTCGTAATAGGGTGACCGCTTGAGCAGTTTCATCACTTGTTGTGTCCATTTTCAGGTAGAATTCTTGTTTGTTAATAACGGAGATATGTATCGGTTGACGTTTGAGGGCTAACTGATAAGAGTGGGTCTGGTAGATAACCTTTTATATGGGTCAGTAACCCTTCATTAGCACTATTGTAAACAAGCGTAAAAAGGGTGGTTACCGATCACAACATATTGTTGGGTTGTGTGAGCAAGAATCATTACAATATTTTATAATCATTTTAAAGCTAATACTATCAGCTTTAACATTTTACTAAGAAAAAAATGTTTTTGCGTTCAGTTTTTTTGTCAGTGACTTGCGACTGCAGGTGTGTCGCTTGAGTCGATTTTTTTGTTCACGATTGTACTTTCGTTCAAGTTTTTTGGATTCGGGTGATAGTAATACTCTGCTGTCCAAAAATCAATATTCTCCAGCATCATCTCAGTTGAGTGTTGATATCACCTCAATCGATATAAACGAAAATACGGTCAAAATAACTGCTTGAAACGTTGGATCCACCGAAATAGGCTGGTCCTGATAACCTTCCAGCTCATTTTCTTATTAACTGCCCGCATACAATTTGTGTATTTTGTTTAAAAAGTCTCTTAGTACAGGTATTGTTCCATCTATCTGGAAGCGCGCATTTATTACGCCTGTGTATAAAAAGGGTTCCAAGACCGAAGTTACTAATTATCGACCGATTTCCAAGTTATGCATTGTATCTAAAGTTTGAACGAATTATATATAATCAGTTATACGCGGTCTTAAGCATTCATTCAATCCGACTCAACATGGCATTTTATGAGGACGCTCTACTGTTTCAAACCTTGCGCTCTTTAATGCATTCTTTACTGAAGCAATGGACAGTCGCCACCAGGTAGATGTCGTTTGTGCCGATTATAGTAAAGCCTTTGACAGAATACAACATAATTTGCTATTACTGAAACTGTCCAAGATCGGTATAAACGGCGATCTGCTTAGGTAGTTCACGTCTTATATAAATAATCAGTCACAAGCTGTTGTCGTGTCGTGTCGTGTCGTGTCGTTATACGTGGTAGAGCCATGCCGCACCTATATTAGTAGTATAGTTATAGCACGAATGGGTCGGCTCGACCGGGGAAGGACCACGCTCTCACAGAATACCAGCGTAAAATGGCAGCTTGACACTGCTGTGTTTCGTATGGTGAGTGTAGAGAACCGGAGACCCATTTTACTGCAAAAGAGGCATTCCATCTTAGTCATCACGGGTGACGACGCATCTCTTGAGCGGTCCGGTGGGGTGGGATGGCAGCGTAGAACCGTTTTTTTTTTTAAATCTCTTCACCCAATCCTGAATCAATTTATTGTTTGGAGTCTTTCCAATATCATGTCAACGATATACGACGCACGGTCATATAAGATTTGTTGTTTTCTAGAAACTCGATTACACAGAAAGCACGTTATTCCCCCGCGAAAAGCGACATTTAAAGTGTTATTTTCTATTAATATATTATATTTCAAAGGCTACATCTTTCGGACTTGAATAAATGGGGCATCAATTTAAATATACTCTTATAACACACATATGACGAGTTGTGCCAGAATATGTTGGCAATATGGCAACGAACAATGACTTAACGCTCTTGTCATGAACGCGGATCGAAAGTAGTGAGAGCAACTTGCGACGCCAATGTGCGATTCCTAACAATCTCTTGTTTCATCAAAAAGTCCTATAAAGTACGAATCACGTCTGCAAAACACGTAGCTTGTTTAGTACGTAGTGTGACAAATACGACATGTCGCAAGTTTTCGTAAGAAATATATAGTTTTTTACTAGTTCTATAAATATTTAATTATTACTTTTGCGCGTTCATGCATTCACGCCGACTGTGTAGACACCTACAGACATGTACATACACAAGCCTGGACAGACAAAGCATACATGCAGACAATGGTGGCCGGTGTCGGTTCGTGTTTGTGCGGGTACGCTCTACGTTCAGGTACGTAATATATAAATAGTCTGATAGATAATGTAAGTAATAATATTTTTATGTCCGTGTTTTTACAAGTTTGTCGCGTACGGTGTCTGCAGATGTGAACAAAGTTTAAGGCGAACAAAGAACTGGTCTTCTCGTCCGCTCGCAGTCGACTAAAAGATTTACTGAGAATTGATCGTAACTTAAGTTCCCAAAACCTTTCAGCTCGAGTTACAAAACCGTTTTTAGTGCCTAGAAGACTGCAATGAAGTGGACGATTTGAATGACAAGCTCGTGGAAACTGTCGGAGCTAAGTTCTGCAAGACCCGCCGCAGAAGAACACAAAAACTCTCCGATCACACTCTTAATCTCATGGCTGTTAGACGGGAGATGAAGCTGCATTCTTCAACAGATTTGACAGCATACAGGCAACTGAACAGACAGATCTCCAAATGCATGCGGCGGGACTTACGCAACTTCAATACAGCTCGTATTGAAGAAGCGATCGAGCGGAACCAAGGCTCCAAAGTCTTTGCCAGAAATCTGTCTGCCAGAAAGAGCCAACTGTCAAAGCTGAAGACCGAATGTGGCAGCATCGTTTCCGAGGCACCTGAGATTTTGAGTGAGATTGAGAGGTTCTATGGGCAGCTGTACACGTCATCGTTAGAGCCGCACGCAAATGTGAGTAACGATCCAAGAGCGAGTCTTATCCGACATTATTCCGATGATATCCCGGATGTCAGTCTGAGCGAGATTAGAATGGCTCTCTAGCACCTTAAAAACGGCAAAGCCCCAGGCGAGGATGGAATTACAGCGGAGCTTCTGAAAGCGGGTGGCAAACCGGTACTTGAAGTCCTTCAGAAGCTCTTTAATTCCGTCCTCCATGGTGGCATTACACCGGAGGCGTGGAGCAGAAGTGCGGTGGTCTTGTTCTTCAAGAAAGGCGACAACGCTCTCTTGAAGAACTACAGACCGATTTCCCTTCTGAGCCGCGTCTACGTGCTGTTTTCGAGAGTCATTACGAATCGTCTTGCGCGCAAACTTGACGACTTCCAGCCTCCCGAACAAGCCGGTTTCCGAAAAGGCTTTAGCACCATAGACCACATACATACCCTTCGGCAAATTGTACAGAAGTCCGAGGAGTACAATTTGCCACTATGTCTGGCGTATGTGGACTATGAGAAAGCCTTTGTTTCCGTCGAAATTTGTGCGGTGCTGCAGTCCCTTCAGCGATGCCAAGTTGACTGTCGGTATATCGAAGTGTTGAAGTGCTTGTACAGTAGGGCTACGATGGCTATCCGAGTACAGAACCAGAGTACGAAACCTATCCAATTGCAGAGAGGTGTAAGACAGGGTGATATTATATCCCCGAAACTCTTCACCGCTGCATTGGAAGATGTTTTCAAGCTTCTGGACTGGAAAGGATACGGTATCAACATCAATGGCGAGTACATCATTCACCTTCGATTTACCGACGATATAGTCCTTATGGCAGAATCGCTGGAGGACCTAAGCACTATGCTCAATGACCTCAATAGTGTTTCCCGACGGATAGGTCTTAAGATGAACATGGACAAAACAAAGATCATGTTTAATGTCCACGTCACACCTATGCCGGTAGTTGTTGGAAACACTAAGCTCGAAGTTGTTGACGAGTATGTTTACCTGGGACAAATAGTCCAACTAGGTAAGTCCAACTTCGACCGAGAGGTCAATCGACGGATTCAACTCGGCTGGGCAGCGTTCAGGAAATTACGGCACATCTTCTCGTCAGGTATACCTCAAAACTTGAAAACGAGACTGTACAACCAGTGTGTGTTGCCAGTGATGACATACGGAACTGAGACGTGGTCCTTCACTGCTGGCCGGATGAGGAAGCTCAAGATCGCTCAGCGAGCTATGGAGAGGGCTATTCTCGGAGTTTCTCTGCGTGATAAACTCAGAAATGAGGATATCCGCAGTAGAACCAGAGTGACCGACATAGCCCAACGGATTAGTAAGCTGAAGTGGCAATGAGCCGGCCATATAGCTCGAAGAACCGACAACCGATGGGGAAAAAAGGTTCTCGAGTGGCAGCCTCGTACCGGCAGACGAAGTGTAGGGCGTCCCCCCACTAGATGGAGTGACGACCTGGTAAGATATGCAGGAAGTCGATGGATGCAGGTGGCTCAGGACCGTGCTTTGTGGCATTCTTTGGGGGAGGCCTATGTTCAGCAGTGGACTTGTGAAGGGCTGTAATGATGATGATGATGATGATGATGATCGTAACTTAGTGCGCAATGTATTAAGAGCCCGTCTAGTGGTATGCATAGAAATGTTTGTTTGTGGTGGCGCTGGCGGCATGTGGCATGTGGCGGCAAGGGGCAGCACTCACCAGTCGCCGGCGAGCGTGCGCACGATGAAGAGCGCCTTGTGCGGCGGCGGCGCGTGCGGCGCGGCGGGCAGCGGGCGGCGGTAGGGCCCGTCGTCCGTGAGCAGCGCCAGCGCGTCGCGCACCAGCGCCGCGCCGCCCGCGCGCGACACCCACACGCGCCCCTCCTCCGTCACGCACCCCACCTCCACCTCGCACGGCTTCTGCGTCACGGTGAAGGCGCCGGCGATGCAGAAGTCGTGCACGATCTCCTTGTTGAGGTTGAGGTCGTGCTGCGTGGACGTGTCGTACAGCACGACGGCGACGGCCGGGTCCTCGGGGTCGTGGCGCGGCCCGGGCTCGGCCACCAGCACCTCGCCGGGCAGCCGCCGCGCCACCAGCGCCGCGCCCACGCTGCTCGCCGCCAGCTCCTCCGCGCCCTCTAATCGACACAGGATCGCCTACCGCCCAAACTATTTTTTATTTATAACCTTTTTAACCCACTACTATATAAAAGCCTTTTCAAATACCGTCGTTTATAAAATTAAAGTGACAAACTAACTAACAGTCCATTGCCAGATTTGCCACGTGCTCGCCGGTAAAGTAAATGTTCGTGAGGAAACCTGCAGGTCTAAAAATATAAATGTTTCGAAGATATGCGAAGTCCGCCATCACGCACCGGAGCGAAGTAAACGCAGGAATGAGAGAAGGACTATGTCCAGCAGTGAGTAGTATTTTACTTATTAACTAATGTCTGTTTGAACTTTTCTACATAAAACAGCATTTTCAGGCAAATATATTATAATTCATATTTATAGTTCTGGTCTCGTATAAGTCAATTTTTAATATAAATTATTAAAAATAAGCAATTACAATTAAAAAATAACTGTTTGCACCTGAGCAGGCAATTTTCTAAACTGTGGTTCAAGGATTTTAATCTTATTCAAAAACACAGTGTCGTCATCTCCGTGATCGCCTAAGAAGACTGTCGCTGTCTCGTCGTCTATTTCTAATATCTTCGCTCGTTGCCAGCCTCCATCATCTAAATATACTGCATACCTATAATGATCACAAAATTAAACCTTTTCCATTGTGATATTAATTAATATATTTGATAGTTTCTTGTATAACTGTCATAAAATTATTAATAAAGCAAGAGCTATGGTAACTCTAGAGGTGATCATTCGCCTTAAATTTCATACTCAACGAGCAACCAGAATTCGATTTTTCCTGCGACACTCAGTGTTAATAGCAATTTAAAGTGCGTATTTATCACGTTTTCTGTTGAAAAGAAAACATCTTGAGAGCACCAGCACGTTTCAGAGGTCGAAAATTCTTCAAAACATGTTTTATCCGCCTATACGAATCGGGAGAGCGCGCCGGATCTTTTATTGCTCTAATATCCTCTTTAGGTAAAAAAATTTCGACAAGACATCCTTGAGAGTGTGCTATATTTTAACAATATTCTGCGTAGTGTAAAGACAATTTTCTTGATTCCATAAGTTCAAAAGAATAGCACCCTACTTACCTAATCTGAATATGGATTACATTTTATAGCAAGAACTTATGCTTCACGTTACAAAATGTTCATAAGAAAAAAGATTATTAATAAATAACAACAAAATATGTGTAGAGGAAATGCGAAAAGTTGTAGAAAATGTTACCAACTATTTGTTTTGTACCAAGGTTATTTTGATTTTTTTTTCAAAATAAAATGTATTTTTAAAGAACAATGGCAGACTTTCATACATAAAATTGTTAAAAAGAAATGGTAGCGTCTATACATCAAAAATATCCTAAAATGTTAAGCGTCAGTCCCTGAGTAACTATGTCAAAGAATTTTGTCCTGAGAAGGCGTCAAAAAAAAGATATTTAGATTTGAACTTTTTTAGGTTATGTCTTATGTCACTCGGAAAAAGTCATGCGTCGTGTGGTTGTTTGACGTTAGCTTAATACATTCTCAACATAATGTACCTACCTACATAATTGAATTTTTAGATTATTGTATCTCTATTATATATTTGCATACTATAAATGTATATTTCTGGCATGGTTTCTGAGCTTTTGTGCCATACAGTGACATTTTGTTTTAGCTAGTGTTGCCATAACATTAAATGGAATTGTCACATCGTACTATTATTGAGATAATGTAATAGTGCAATAAGTTCTTTGTAAGACACTTATTTTCAACCATATCACTTTTATTTTTATTATTATTTTAATATTAATTTTATTTTAATGTTACTAATAGTATAAGTTATTAGTAATATTATTAGTAACAACTTATTACTAATAATAACTTCCAATAAAAAATATTTTGTTTGTGTGTTGTGTTGGTTATAGTCCAAGAGGCAGAGCCAAAAAAGTCTGAATTTATTAAGCCTGGTTTTTTTCTCAGATGATTATAATCATAATTTACAATAAAATGCAAATTGACTGACTATCATAATTTTGATTTACATGTAAAAAAAAACAAAAGTTCATAAAGTCTCAGCCTTAAGAAATTGATTTTATTATGTCGGTGGTCACGACATGTTTGACCGCGCATCTGAAACACCTGTTCTAATATCCGCTTGACTGACCGTAGCATTTTATTGTAAATTATGATTATAATCACCTGAGAAAAAACCAGGCTTAATAAATTCAGAGACTTTGTTTGGTTCTGCCTCTCCGTCTATTAGTGTAAATGGCAACACTTGAATAGTGTAAAATGATTAAAATCATTTGATATTCACAAAATAGTATGTCTTTTTTCTGTGGCTTTAATTAAAATTCATTTTTATTTGTAAAGTCATAGAAAAATAATTCAACTCATTTTATATATAAGTTATTTCTAGACGCAATAATTTTTGTCAACTATTTTTCTGCCCTTGTTATTTTTCAAGTTAATGAGATTGATGTAAAGCTAAGTATTTGAAAAACACTAACTTTGTTAATCATAATCATAACACAATATACTACGGCCATGGAAACAAGACTTTTTATATAAGTTAATATAATTGAACTAGTAATGTGACTATGGATAATTACAGGAGTACCTTTAAATAACGTGTTTGATTTTGATAATGAGTAGTTCATGATATTTGCCTGAATCGCCAAGCATGGGCGAAATATATGGCGATTGCAGTACCAGACATCTTGCATCTCTGACGCTGTTTCTCGTCCCCGGTCTGGGTATTTTACATCTGGCGTTAACGAGATGGTTAGACCGCCATCTGTCAGAAGCCACAGGATCTTTCAGGCGCTTCCTATAGTTGCTTCTTAAGATAATCACGGGACGATATAGGGTGATGAATTCTCTTACGCCGTCACCACGTCAATTTTCTTTTAAAGATTGAACACCTAAACTTATAGTCGTGTATTATCAACGCTATCAATTCGTGAATCATTACTTGACTAGGTTGACTGGTAGATAATGCCTTAACGTATTAAGTCCACAATTTATATCCTTTTTGTTAGAGGGAACGCAATAAAATGAATGTATTTAATTAAATTAAAATAATAAACTTACCATGCATCTTTTATTATCATATTTTTGTCCACTAATGTCCCTGAATGTTCGTAATACTGCGCCATATCTGCTAACAGTTGTTCAAACATGTCCTGGAAGCAGGTATATTTGTAGTTTATTTCGAAAATATTGTTATTTGTTAATCAGTGGATCTAATACTTACGCTATATTCTGGTCCAATAATCCGCAACCAAATCTCTAGAGTGGAATTAGCAACTGTAATGAACACATTCCAAGAGTTTTCCTCAGGGAACTGAAGGGGCGGTAGCTCGCTGTCTATTGTGTCATCAAAAACATTCGTTTCAACTAATGGTGATAACGCCTCCTAAAATTACAGTGCAATATGTTTAATACTTCTTAAAAGATTGATTAAAAAAGGTAAGCCATATTCCCGAAAAGATAACGCCGCACGGAAGAATCCGCCATTTTGCTCAACTCGGCTCCGGTGAGCGGGTTTCACAAATTAAGTGTTATTCATGTTTGAGAAAAGCAGGTTATTTTGTGATGGTTTTCCTATCACTGCTGGACGCACGATAATTCAGCCGTTAATAATAAAATAAACAATTTCATTGGTTGCGAATTCTAATATCAACATTTTTTATATTGAAATAAAGTGACACAGTCCAACTGATAGTAAGTAGCTACGTAGTCCATCGATAGTTGCAACCAACTTCAAATAAAGAAGGATACAGATGCGTTGTCAGTTGTCACGTCCGAGGATTAAACTAATTCTCTATACTCTTCAAACCGGAACAGAGTAGTGCACTACTGTTTGGCGGCAGAATTAGGTAAGAAGGTGATACTTACGACACGACACGACACGTGAGAGCAAACGCGGAGTTTTTATACTACGCTAAGGGTTTTATATGCTGCCACTTGCACGCAACGCATGATGACCACTACGAGTGTGACCATGTGCGGTGGGGCTTAGGCAGAAAAGGCCTCCTACCACCTAGTAAGCCTAAAGTTGCTAGCATATATTTCTATGGCCAACTCATATGCATATATATTTGTACGGCCTAATCTTTTATCCGGTTCTGGATGTATGTCCTTGTGCAAATTTCCTTTAATTAAATATTTATATTACTTTCTATTTTTTTTTTTCGTTTATCAATCGCTACAGACTGTTTATAGTCTTTCTTTTGCTACTTTTTTGAGATACTGTAAACATCTAAACAAATATCGCCCCGTAGGTGCCGTAAAAGGCAACAGAGGGAACATAATAAGGAGATAATCATCCTATGTTCAGCATTAGATTTTAATGGGCTGTACAGAATGAATCAATGAACATTTCAAACGTCTCTACCGTAAGCGTTTGAAAAAATTAACACTAGTTATATCACATATCCTTATTGCAAGTGCACAGTAAGTTATTTGCACACATCATTGTCTTCAATATTGACCTAAATCTTCTTCTACTACATAAAATTTATAATAAATGCAAGGATTTAGACTAGTACATTTCATATGTATTTATAATATGTATACAAATGTATATAATATTCAAACAACCATTATAGTATGTTATTAACCTGCGTGAATGGGCTCAGTGTTTATTAATATAAAAGTAAAGTTTTACTATCAAATAAAACATGTATGTTTGTTTGCACTTACCTCATTGTTAGGTAGAAGAACTAAAAGACCATTTACCACTCTATCTTTTAATATTCGGGGACAGCTTTCTATCAATTCTTGCCAATTACTTGGTAAATTTTCTTTATACTTTTCCCTAAAAATTTAAGATATTTATTTAATCATACAAACACATAAATAGAGTTATTATATATATATATATATATATATATATATATATATATATATATATATATATATATATATATATACACATATATATACACGTATGAGGACACTCAAAGTCACTCGGCGGAGCTATGGAGAGAGCTATGTTCAGAGCTTCTCTTGCGTAATGAAAATATCCGCAGTAGAATCAGTGTAACGCAGTGAGCAGGCTGTTCCCGCCACAGTCCCGTCTGCCAATGTGCTGACTCCAACAAACGCTTCCTTTTGCATTTCTTACCGTTTTATTAAGCAAGGATTTCATATAAAATTTTATATAGTTTTATAAAAAATTATTTCTTCGACAATAAGTTGCCGATTAAAGAAACTATAAGCGTTCCTGATTTGTAGGAAACCGGATTTTTATATATTCTTTTCCGGCGCTATTTGCATTAAAAACGTAAACCTTAATCACAGTTATGGGGGCGGATAGCTAAGAGTTATTGGTGAATTTGTACACCTCCGATAAACCTTTTAAAACCAAAACCCTGCGTGATTGCCGAACGTTGTAAATTTAATCACAGAAAACAAAACGAAAAAAATTGCTGATTATATGACAGATTTGAAAAGAATGTCGTAATGTTACGAATTTGGGACGTGGTTGGAAGAAAGTATATGCAATAAGTATGTGTGCGGTATAAGTAGTAATGCGACAAAGTCTGTTTGCGAAAGAGAGGTTAGATTCTAAGAAAGCATATTATAGGCTGTTAGCTTGGAGGCGGCGGAAAAGCGCGGCCGTGATGGACTGCCATACAGGGACATCAGCTGAGGCGACGAGTACGAAGTGTCTGCAAATGGGACATCCACGAAGACACACTATTACAAGCAAAAAAATAGTACGATATCGCGGCGGACTGGGGCCGCTTACGACTTGCGCTCTGTGAGCATAACGTACACGAGTAGCAGCGGAGGCGTGCGATAACTCACCGTCAGTGTCTAGTTTGCGACAGGACGCCCGCCGCGCCACAGTGAGAGAGTGAGCAAAAGGCCAGGGCGTCGACTGTGCCCGTACCTGTTACATCAAAACGAGGTGGAGAAGGCAGAGGCTTCAGCTCAAGCTTAGAGACGACTAGTGATGACAGTGATGAGGTACACTGAAATTTTTGCGTAACTCATAAATAAACTAACTTGTTAATTGCTTTTTAAAGTATAATTATTTTAATAAATTCTTTTGATATATTAAAAAATTATAACATTCAAAATTCAAGCATACAAGTATAACACAACAAACGTGTTTAAGTATTAGCGGTCAAAAGCGCAGAACTTTCAGTGTGCCATATGTACTTTCCTATTTAATAATTTTATTTTAATATAAAATATTAATTTATTTAATACAATACACATATCACATACTGGTATGTATATGACATTATCACAAAAACATACACCTTTTTATACTCATATCAATAACATGTGCACATAACATTCACAAATTGAATTATGCAACTTAGTTTTGGATTAATTTGGAGTAGGAATAACATCACAATGAGAAATTATTGAAGTAAGTTGTTTACCTAAGTAAGAAAAAATCTATTGGAAAAAAACTCTTCAGGAGTATGCACATTTTTTTAATGTAAGTATGTAATAAATTCTATTCCGATCAAATAGACAAAATATCATATTTATCAGGAACTAGACGACAAATGATTGGTAAGTTTAATTTTAAAAGCAATTTATGAGTCGTGAAATATGATAATGCTAGGAACAGTTTTAGACTATTCGTTATATTTGCCACATATAAGCACGATAGGAGCATGAATTCCGAGATGAGTTTTCGCGAAAGGAATATGAAATATTTTTAAATGAATAATAACTATACTCAACCAAACCTAACAAATACGTTTTGACGTTTCACATAAATCATTCCGCAATAACTTTGTACAAGCGTACTCACAAGATTTACAATAACCTTTTAGGTAAATCCAAAGAATTAGTTATCTATATTTCATTACAACATAAATAGTTCTTTATAACTAATTCAAGTTCGAATCTTTCAGAAAATGCAAAATATAAAAAAATTAACCAGAGTCAACTTTTTTGCCTGACGTTGTTTTAATGATATATCGCTATGTATCTTACCGTATTTGAATGATTAAAATTCATTGTCATGCAAATAATCGGTAAAAATATTCAAATAATCGGTAAAAATGTTCAATTAATCGAATCTTGAAATGATTTAAATTATTATTTGTTTATTTAAATTTTATTTTTAGAATTGCTTAAATTATATGAATCACGAATTAAACAACTTTCTTTATTTTATAAATAACTTCCTACTTTGTTGTATATTTGTGTAGGCAAAGAAATTCATATGCAAAGCAGCGCTGAAAAAAACACTACGTAATTCCAATCTCCCGCCATTTTGGGAGCTTACTGTGCGTATATTTGTGATTTTGTGTTTACCTTATTTTGTGACTCGGCTATAACTTTTTGGACTGATTCTATTATACTCGTTAACCTTGACAAGTTATATACATAGGAATATCATAAACAATAATATCTCTCTCTTCTTAGTTGCAAGAAAGCTTAATAGATGGCGGTTTAAACAATGGTAGTCTTTGAGAACCTTTTTAAAACGCATTCGCTTCCGATATAAAAGAAATTATAAACGCAAAATAATTATGGAGAGGCATGACATAGCCTCATTAATAATATAACATTTTTTAAGAGAAATGAAAAATATAACCAATTGGGACAACGTCATATTCGTTGATGAAACGATGACACTGCAGCATTTTGCTCGAAGGTACCCATGGGAAAAGGTGATGCGGGATCCGCTGGAGGAAGATTTGTAGAAAACTGTTTATTAGCTTTCCAATCGAAGAGTACAAGAGAATCCGATGAGGAAATCGATGCAGAATAATTATAATTTAAAATAAAAAATGTTGTACAACCGACTTCAAATTCTTAAATTATTAAGAATAACTCAAAAAACTATTGTTGTTGTACGCTAAAAAAACGTTACCCCCTAGGATTTTCTCTTGTATAGTGGAGACAGTTTACAAACATAAATTGCACGAGGACAAACATCGAGGCCCGGAACAATTATTTGTAGGCCATACAAATACTTGTTCCGTGCGGGATTCAAACCCGCTGCCCCCAGCGCAATAACTCATTGCTAAGCCACTGCGCCACGGAGCCGTCAAATTATGTTAGTCAGACCTTGATCAAAGTATATGGGACTACAAGAGAAACACCAGCTGTCAAATAAAAAAGCATCATCGAATTCGGTTCAACCAGATAAAAGTTATGATGAAACACAAAAAAAAACATGCGTGAGTGTCGTGGAACAGAAACAGAAACAGAAACAGAAACAGAAACTTTTTTATTCAATATAGATTATAAATAATACTTATTGAAAGTCACTCTTTTGTTTGATTACCACTGGTTCGGAAAAAACCTCTGTCCTGGGAAGAACCAGCAAGAAACCCAGCGGGACTTTTTTTTTAAATAACAGCTTACAATCATGATGTTACACAAATTAACAACACAACAAATTAGAAATAGCTTGGTAGCGATCACCTCATTTCCAGGGGTTATTATCATCCATAAATTCCTTAATATTATAATAACCCTTTTTATACAAACTTAGTTTAATAAAGTTTTTGAACTTTGAACAGGTCAAACTTTGTATATTTTCTGGAATTTTGTTGTAAAAGCGTATACATCGCCCCAAGAATGAATTACTGACTCGATGGAGTCGAGTAACTGGTACTACTAGCTTGTGTCTGTTCCTAGTATTTACAGAATGAATATCACTTATTTTTGTAAAACTACTTTTATTTTTGTGTACGTACATTACATTTTCATAAATGTATTGAGAGGCCAAAGTTAATATATTAATTTCCTTAAATTTTTGTCGCAGCGACTCTTTAGGCTTTAAATCATAAATTGCTCTTATGGCCCTCTTCTGCAAAACAAATATAATTTCAGTGTCAGCTGCGTGTCCCCATAGCAAAATACCATACGACATTATGCTATGGAAGTAGCTGAAGTAAACTAGTCTAGCTGTTTCAACACTGGTTAAACTTCTAATCTTTTTTACAGCATATGCTGCAGAACTAAGTCTGCTTGCTAGTTTTGATATATGGGGGCTCCATTGAAGCTTCGCGTCTAGTGTGATTCCAAGAAAAATGGTGGTACCTACAAGACTCAGTTTCTCCCCATTTAAAATTACATTAGTATTTAATTGTTTGACATTTGGAGTCACGAATTTCATACATTTTGTTTTAGTGCCATTTAAATGCAAATTATTAACATCGAACCAATTTACTAATTTAGAGATAGCATTATTTACTTCGTCATATTTTAGTAACTGTCGACTTAATTTGAAAATTAAAGAAGTGTCATCTGCAAATAATACTATATCATGGTTATCCCCTACTATGTAAGGTAAGTCATTAATGTATACAAGAAACAGAAAGGGGCCGAGAATTGAGCCTTGAGGCACGCCCATTTGTACCATCGATCCGGAAGAGCTCATATTGTTAATGACAACTTTTTGCGTTCTCTTACTTAAATATGAAATAATTAATTTAAGGGCATCACTTCTTACACCGTAGTGTTGAAGTTTCCTGATTAATGTTTCATGGTGAACACAATCGAAGGCCTTGGATAGGTCACAAAATATACCCAAAGCATCCTGTGAATTCTCCCATGCATTAAAGATATATTTAATCAGCTCAACACCGGCATCAGTTGTCGAGCGACCCCTTGTGAAACCAAATTGATTTTTATGAAGTAAATTATTTATATTAAAAAAATTTAACATTTGAACAAGAACAATTTTTTCAAAAATCTTACTAAGTGTTGGTAGTACAGAAATAGGTCTAAAATTGGCGGGGTCTAATGTACTACCAGATTTAAATAAAGGTATTACTTTACTATGCTTCATTAAATCAGGAAACACACCAGATTCGATACTAGTATTAAAAATAATAGCTAAATGAGGCGCGATTGTATCTATTATAGACGCAATAACTTTAACGGAAATCCCCCATAGATCCGCAGTTTTCTTAACATCAATAGTTTTAAAATATTTTACAATATCTTTTGATGACACTTTATGAAATGTAAAATTCTTTGTACACACATTTACATTTTGTTTAAGTAATGATTCGGCGACGGCAGGAGAAGAATTCAGTGACTTAGTGGTCAAGATCGGAATATCAGTAAAATATTTCTCAAAAACCATTGCTACGTCCTGATCTGATACAGTTAATTTGTTGTTAACACTTAACTGGTAATTTGAATTGCGAGAGTTGATCTTACCAGTTTCGCTATTAATTATACTCCATGTCATTTTAATTTTATTGGAAGCCGTCTTAATTTTGTTGCTCAAATGCAAAGACTTGGCTATGGAGCACACTCTTTTAAATATTTTTGAATATTTTTTTACATATTCCCTAAATTCGACGCTATGATTATATGACCTTTCATGGTAAAGATCATATAACCTATGCCTGCTCTTATGGACTCCTACTGTCGCCCATTCATTGAATGACTTCCGACTGTTCAAGGAGAATGTTTTAGAAGTAAAAGTATTATTAAATTCATTGCAAATAAGCTTAAATAATGTTCCATATGAACACTTGGTTGGAACGAAGTTCTTTTCGTAGTATTTTCTGCCGACTTCCAAAAAGGAGACGGTACTCAATTCGACTGTATATTTTTTTATGTGTGTTATATATATATATATATATATATAAATATATATATATATATATATATATATCTTTACCTCATAACTTTGTACTGGGCGAACCGATTTCGATGATTCTTTTTTTATATGAAAGCTGATAGTTCTCGTGTGGTCCCATATGAATTTGATCAAGGTCAGACCAATGGTTATTGAGTTATTCTTAAATAACCTATATTCAAGTCGGCTGTGCAAAATTTTTAATTTTAAATTATATTATTTATAAACGTATTATATTATTGATTAACAAATACGAATAAATGAATTACTAGCATCTATTAAAATGACGCGTCATTTATAAAAAAATCTTACACTTTTTCTCGCCTAGCCCCCATCCGCCAAATACGTACCGTCCGATAAGGAACTTCGTTTTAAAAGAAAAAAAGGACATACAGTCGAATTGAGTACCATCTCTTTTTTGAAGTCCGTAGAAAAGAGTGGTTTACAACCCTTTTACAAAATATTCCTACGCATATCACAAGACTACCACCATACCACTGCCATTATAATGCTATTGAATTGATTTGGGTCCAAATCAAAGGCTAGTTATTATATGAAATGCTATTAATGCAAACATATTATTAACTATACATAAACACACACGAGATGGAAATATCTTATGCTTTGTAAAGAAATTGGAAGGTTTGCTGAATGAAGCATAATACCCATGTCACAAAGAACAATTGGGCAAGTGGTGGAGAAAACAAAAAAAAAATATTATGTATGACTTTGAAAGAACATTAATTTTGATACATTATTGAAAATCCAATAATAAAATTATTGTGTTATTGATATTATTAATTTGTTGTGGTGAATGTGACTGAATATATTTATTTTTAATCAAATTTCAAATTTATACAATTTTGCCTCCAGATATAAAGTAATAATAAATACGAAGAAACTGATAAATCTAGTGATTTAAATTATCCGTTTTTAATTTATTCTGATATTAATCGAAACAAAACTGTAAATGATTACCAACTCTAAAAAATTGATATCGATTTTTCTAAAGAATCGAATATTGTACGTACCGATTTTTTAGTTGGCATGCCTAGTCCAATAAGTCTGACACCTGTCAAAACGTATTTCTTAGACTTGATACGGGGATATTTATGCCGAACAATAAATTATATGCGATATGTTTATTAATAATCGAACTAAATATCGAGTACTTAACTCGATATTTAGTTCGATTATTCAGTCGAGTATAGATTAGGTAAATTCGGAGATGAATTTCGTTACGGGCAGTGTGATTTCTTGTATTAACGACATAATGTTTAATTACTTTTTACGCACATAAAACTAAAAATATGTTAATCATCACTGTATTATTACACGGGAGAATAGGTGCCATCAATTGGTGTTGTAACATATGCGGATAGAAAGGGACGTTTAGAATTGTTTGTTCTTAATCATTTAAAATTAAAAATTTTGTACAGCAGACTTCAATATAAGTTATTTAAGAATAACTCAAAAACTATTGGTCTGACCTTGATCAAACTCGAGACAAACACGAGAACTGTCAGCTTTCATATAAAAAAAGAATCATCGAAATCGGTTCACCCAGTACAAAGTTATGAGGTAACACAAATAAAAAAAAAACATACAGTCGAATTGAGTACCGTCTCCTTTTTGGAAGTCGGCAGAAAATGGAAAGCCATGTTTACTAGGTAGGCAATGGATAGCCGCAATAAAATTAAGCCACCTAATATTAATCCACGACTAATGTATAAGCAAATTATTTGACGAATACAATGTGAATGATTTCGTTTCTAGATACGCTGAAATGGTTGAAGATAAACTGGGATGATTTATGGGCGAGCCGGTGAGCATACAAGCGCGCGCGACCACTGGTGTAAATGTCCAACAGACCGATTTAAACATAATATATTGTCGATATATCGATATTTATTTTAGAGTATCGAATTCGTATCAATTACGATATATTTTTAAATGTATTAATCGACAAAACATTAAGCAAGAAAAGCAGCTACAAAAATATTCATGTGCTGTTGTCGTTTTCTTTTACGTCCAACTGTCAGTAAGAAAATTTTGGGCCTTATCCCTAGTACATCATGCAAAACATGACGATATATCGACATATCGATATTCATCACCAGATTTTTTTTTAAAGAACAAAACGAGCACACAGTCCACCTGATGGTAAGTGGTTGCTGTGGCCCATAGACATCTACATCTATCCTCAATAAGGACGGTAGACCTCTTGAATAGGGAATAGGTTAGATGAGTTAAAGATAAATATATACGTATTTTATGTACAATCGACTGATATAATTATGGTTTAGCATCTAATCCAGGTATTTGTCAATAGCGTCTAAAACACGGATATTTCAAATGTAGGACAACGTCAAATCAATGTTTAGGTAATCTAAACAATTTTTGATCGTTTGAAGAAATGTGGCCTTAAGGTAAAAAGGGAGAAGTATTCGTTTTTTGCGGATTATGTAAAATATTTAGGTTATGTTATTAGCAGGAATAAAATAGAATAGAATCATTTTTATTCAATATAGATTACAGTATATAATACTTATTGAAAGTAGTTTTTTACTTTTACCACTGGTTCGCAAAAAACCTCTGTCTTGGAAAGGACCAGAAAAAAACCCAACGGATATTTTAAAAAAAAAAAAGCACAATTTAAATAATATCTAGTCAGGTCATAAGTATTGTCACACAGTAAAAACTTTTCTTTTAGAATGCTGGCCACAAAAAAGTTTATTGAATTCGAATTTCGAATTGTTCATGAAAATAAAACTGTATACTTTTTAGAATTTTACTCATTTTTAAATATGGAGTGGACGCTTAAAGAAGACCGTGTTGCAGTTGTTGCGTTGCATCGTTGCGGTTACGCGCCAATTCAAATTTTTGACATACTGAAAAATTTGAATTTAAACAAAAGATTCGTTTATCGTACCATCAAACGATACAATGAAGACTCTAGTGTAGATGACAGGTCCAGAAGTGGTCGCCCTCGGTCTTTTAGGACTCCAGCAGTGATAAAAGCTGTGAAGGCGCGAATTCAAAGAAATCCCAAACGTAAGCAGAAACTGTTGGCCCTTCAGATGGGGTTAAGCAGAACCGCGGTGAAAAGGGTGTTAAATGAAGACTTAGGGCTTCGGGCATATCGAAGAAAAACAGGACATCGTTTGAATGCTCGTCTAATGGACCTGAGACTGGAGAGATGCCGCGCTTTGTTGTAGCGGTACGCGGGAAAAAAATATCGGGAAATTCTTTTTTCGGATGAAAAAATTTTTACCGTAGAAGAGAGCTACAACAAACAAAATGATAAGGTGTACGCATACAGTAGTGAAGAAGCGAGCAACCGTATTCCGCGTATCCAACGAGGTCATTTTCCATCCTCGCTCATGGTATGGTTGGGAGTTTCTTATTGGGGCTTAACAGAGGTACATTTTTGTGAGAAAGGTGTAAAAACGAATGCAGTTGTGTATCAAAATACAGTCCTGACGAACCTTGTGGAACCTGTTTCTCATACCATGTTCAATAACAGGCACTGGGTATTCCAACAAGATTCGGCGCCAGCTCATAGAGCGAAGAGCACACAAGACTGGCTGGCGGCGCGTGAAATCGACTTCATCCGGCACGAAGACTGGCCCTCCTCCAGTCCAGATTTGAATCCGTTAGATTACAAGATATGGCAACACTTGGAGAAAAAGGCGTGCTCAAAGCCTCATCCCAATTTGGAGTCACTCAAGACATGCTTGATTAAGGCAGCCGCCGATATTGAAATGGACCTCGTTCGTGTTGCGATAGACGACTGGCCGCGCAGATTGAAGGCCTGTATTCAAAATCACGGAGGTCATTTTGAATAAACTTTAGTGTCATAAGAATCTATGTTTTGTTAAGTTCATTTTGGTATATAAATGGTTACATAATGAATAAACTTGTTTCAATTATTTTATATTAAACATGTGACAGAATTTATGACCTGACTAGGTAATATTTAATATTTATACAATTGTTATGAAAACATTTAGAAACAGCACGTTAGCGATCACGTCAATTCCAGGGGTTATTATCAAAAGTCATGTACAATTTTTGTTTAATAAATAATTTAAACTTTTTGATAGAAAAGGTCTGCATATTTTCTGGGACTTTGTTGTAAAAGCGTATACATTGCTCCATGAAGGAATTACCGACTCTTTCGAGTCGAGTAGCTGGTATAACTAACTTGTGTTGTTCCTAGTATTTACAGAATGTACATCACTATTTTTAATAAAACTATTTTTGCTTTTGTGTACATACATTAAATTCTCGTAAATATATTGAGAGGCCAAAGTTAATATATTTATTTCTTTAAATTTTTCTCTAAGAGATTCCTTAGGGCCTAGGTTATAAATTGTGGATCATAATAATGATGTAGCTTCCTGATTAATGTATCATGGTGAACACACTCTAAAGCTTTGGAAAGATTACAAAATATACCCAAAAAATCTTCTGAATTTTCCCGGGCACAGAAAATATATTTAGATTAGCTCAATACCAGCATCAATTGTCGAGCGACCCCTTGTAAATCCAAACTGATTGTTATGGAGTAATACATTTATATTAAAAAAAACTTAACATTTGATCTAGAATTAATTTTTTCAAAAATTTCACTATGTTTCATTAAATCACCATATTCGATCAACGAATCTGGTAACACACCCGATTCGATACCAGCATTGAAAATAATAGCATGTTGGGGTACGATCGCATCTATTATAGACGCAATAACTTTACGGAAATCGTCCATAGATCTGCTGTTTTCTTAATATCAATAGTTTTGAAATATTTTACAATATCACCTGATAATACTCTATGAAATGCAAATTCTTTTTTAAAATGTAAATGTCTCATTTTGTTTGAGTAATGACTAGGCGACAGCAGGGGAGGAATTCAGTAACTTTGTAGTTAAGATCGGAATGGCAGTAAAATATTATGAGATATCTTGATCAGATCAATGACTCGGTTACAGCAGGGATGGAATTGAGTGACTTTGTAGTCAAGATCGGAATGTTGGTAAAATATTATGAGATATCTTGATCGGATCAATGACTCGGCGACAGCAGGGGAGGAATTGAGTGATTTTGTAGTCAAGATCGGAATGTTGGTAAAATATTATGAGATATCTTGATCGGATCAATGGCTCGGCGACAGCAGGGGAGGAATTGAGTGACTTTGTAGTCAAGATCGGAATGTCAGTAAAATATTATCAGATATCTTGATCGGATCAATGGCTCGGCGACAGCAGGGGAGGAATTGAGTGACTTTGTAGTCAAGATCGGAATGTCAGTAAAATATTATCAGATATCTTGATCGGATCAATGGCTCGGCGACAGCAGGGGAGGAATTGAGTGACTTTGTAGTCAAGATCGGAATGTCAGTAAAATATTATCAGATATCTTGATCGGATCAATGGCTCGGCGACAGCAGGGGAGGAATTGAGTGACTTTGTAGTCAAGATCGGAATGTCAGTAAAATATTATCAGATATCTTGATCGGATCAATGGCTCGGCGACAGCAGGGGAGGAATTGAGTGACTTTGTAGTCAAGATCGGAATGTCAGTAAAATATTATCAGATATCTTGATCGGATCAATGGCTCGGCGACAGCAGGGGAGGAATTCAGTGACTTTGTAGTCAAGATCGGAATGTCAGTAAAATATTATCAGATATCTTGATCGGATCAATGGCTCGGCGACAGCAGGGGAGGAATTGAGTGACTTTGTAGTCAAGATCGGAATGTCAGTAAAATATTATCAGATATCTTGATCGGATCAATGGCTCGGCGACAGCAGGGGAGGAATTGAGTGACTTTGTAGGCAAGATCGGAATGTCAGTAAAATATTATCAGATATCTTGATCGGATCAAGGAAGGCGTATATACTTGTCCTGATAAAATTAAAGCTATAATAAACACGCCGCCCCCAACAAACGTATCGGAATTGAGGGTCTTCATTGGTATGATAATGTATAATGCAAAATTTATTAAAAAAAACACTTGTTCTATTCATTGCCATTGTACGACTTATTTAGAAAAGGGATCAAGTATATATTATGGTATAACGGGTGTCAGAATGCATTCAGTGAGGTACAACGTTTGTTAGGATCCAGTGAGGCGCTGGCGCTTTACTTAACGAATCGAGTAGCGTGGGGGTGACCGTGGTAATACCGCTCATTGACGCCGAAGGTCGAACGCCCTATAACGCATGCATCCCGTTAACTGTCTGCCGTCTTTTCTCAGATTGATAGAGAAGGACAGCGTAACTTAATGCAGTGTTGCCTCCAGAACGTAGTACATAATAGCTCAATACCCCTATCCACAATAAAGATGTAAGAGTAGATACGGAAATGGATGTCGAATTCAGTAGAATTGTACTTTATTTTAAGTCAGGATGGCCGGAGAAGTGTCCTCAGCATTAAAAAATATCATATTAAAACAGTTGTACAGTCAAAACAAGATTACTCGCGCGCAGTTACGTAATAGCCTAAGATCGGCGCCGACGTTGGGGATACGTGTCGGTGCTAAAAAACGTGGGATGAAGGAAGGCAAAAAGGATTACAGTTCTAAATGTCTAGAAATTACAAAGATGTCAAAGACGAACGCCACGCCAAGTCATAAGAGATATTTTAACTAAAGGTTTACCAACAGGGTTAGTGTCCGATCAGAACATGCTAATATTAGGGCAGAATTAAGTAAGTTGCGAAAAAATTACGTTAACAACAGGTGTTCTCCATTGTGTACCGTCCCCCCTCCTACAGAGCCGCGGAAAACGCAGTTTAGCTATGTAAGATACCTATCAAAAAGATAATAGAGACAAGGTAGATGTAAATACCGCTTTGCAAACATTTTTATTGGACTATAGGAACACTCCACAGATCACACCTGAAGAAAGTCCTACAATGTTATTGTAGCGCCGTTCACTGCGCTCTTAGTTTTAACTCGGCTTCACGGCATCCTGCGTGCGGTCATTGGATTATCTGACTCAGATCTGAAGCCGGGGGAACATTGTAACGTTTAAAAAAAGAGGATATAAAAAAGAGAACTTTGTTCGATTTCAGCTCCCAGCATACGTATCACAAATAATCTTATGTTTTAAAATTTTAGCAAGAAACATGAGGACAGTGAAAGTGCAAAGTATAACCTGTACAAATGAGGCACCATGCTAGCCCAGAGCCCAGCTTCGTGCTCGGATACTAGGTCCGCGAGGAAGGTGATGGCACTGCTGCTAGACGAGGTAGCCAGCCCGCCCGCCTCCGAGCTCTCGATGATGGCTAGCAACTTCACGGCCGCCACCTCCTTTGCTAGCTCTTCCGATGGCGAAGAGTCTGGGTACGATGAGGCAGAATACGAGTTGCCTACCTAAAACAAGCAGCGAACAAAATATAATCATTAAAACATTTTGTTATAATTAATTTTCAATTCCTACTTTATTGTATAGAAGTACAATTCACGTGGTAGAGCCATGCTGCAGCTATATTAGTAGTATAGTTGTAGTACGAATGGGTCGGCTCGACCGGAGAAGGACCACGTTCTCACAGAAAACCAGCGTAAAATAGCAGCTTAACGCTGCTGTGTTTCGTATGGTGAGTGTAGAGAACCGGAGACCCTTTTTATTGGCAAAGAGGCATTCCATCTTAGTCCTCACGGGTGACAACGTATCTGCATCTGTCTTTTGAGGATAGATGTAGATGTCTATGGGTCGCAGTAGCCACTTACCATCAGGTGGACTGTGTGCTCATTTGTCACCCTATCCTATAAAAATAAAAAATAAATAAAAATAAATTAAAAAATAAAGTTGTAATTTTATTCTTAATTTTATAGTTACGATTCGCTTATAAATAAACAGATAAATTGCTTTGTCACATGACAGAAAATTACCATGCTAATCATTAAAATGTTAATAAACATAACATACATATAATCACGCCTCTTTCCCGTGGGGGTAGGCAGAGACCAGTTCTTTCCACTTGCTACGATCCTTGCATACTTGTTTTGCTTCGTCCACTTTCATTATTCCCTTCATACATGCTCTACGGTTTAGGGTACTCTTGACCTGGCCTTTTTTCAAGACGTCCCTGATTTGGTCTAGAAATGTCCGCCTAGGTCTACCCCTTCCAACACTTTCATTCACACTCGCCTTATACACTTTTTTCGTCAATCGTTCTTCATTCATTCTCTCGACATGGCCAAACCATCTCAGCATACCTTTCTCAATTTTTGTCACTACATCTTCTTTCAGACCACAACGTTTCCTTATCTCACTATTTCTTAGCCTGTCACTTAGTTTAACTCCTATCATACTTCTTAATGCTCTCATCTCAACTGCATTTATTCTGCTTTCATGTTTCTTCTGCCATACCCAAGTTTCACTTCCGTACATGAGTGTCGGATCCAACACCCCCTCATGCACAGCCAAACGAGCCTTGTTAGACACCTTCCGACTGCTCATAAAGGAGTGCAAAGCTCCATTCACCATGTTTCCTGCATTCACTCTTCTTTCGATATCACTCTCACACTTTCCATCTCTTGTAAACTTTGAACCCAGATACACAAACTCTTTCACCTGTTCAATTTGTTCATCTTCAATCACAATGTTGCAGTCTGTCACTGCCTCATCTTTTTCAAACACCATCACTTTCGTCTTCCTTACATTCATCTTCATTCCCTTTCTAACAAAAGCTCCACTCATAGCAGTTACCATCTCCTGCAACTCCTCGGCCGAAGACGCAAGTAATACTTGGTCATCAGCATAGAGAAAACATTTGACGAGTAACTCATTCATTCTCAACCCACTTTCACTCTCTTTTAAATCTGTCAAACAATTGTCCATGAACAGATTAAACAGCCACGGTGACGCTACACATCCCTGTCTAACACCTTTTTCGATATTAAACCATTCAGTGTATGCCCCGTTTATCCTTACACAAGCACTAGAATCCCTATAAAGAGATTGCATTGCTCGTATAAGGATACTGCTCACACCGTTCACGGACAGTGCTGACCACAATTCATTCCTCACCACTCTATCATAGGCCTTTTCTAGATCTACGAACGCGCAGTAGACTTTCTTGTTTTTAGCCAAATACTTTTCGGCTATGCACCGCAAGGAAAAGACCTGATCCGTACATCCCATTCCCTTTCTAAATCCCGCTTGTGCATCCCATACTTTCTTGTCTGTTTCATTCACAACCCTTTCAATCAACACTTTCGCATACAATTTACCGACGACGCTGAGAAGGCTTATACCGCGGTAATTTATGCAGTCCTGCCGTGACCCTTTCCCTTATACAATGGCACGATTACGGCTTTGCACCAGTCTCCCGGTACTTGCCCATTTCGCCAGCACAGATTGAAAAGGCGGTACAGCTGACTAGCCACCAGGCCCTGTCCAGCCCTCAGCATCTCGACGGTAATCCTGTCATACCCTGCAGCCTTACCTAATCTCATACTTTTCAACGCTTTCACTATTTCATCCATGCTTATCTCATTTTCATCAACATTTATATTAGTTTCCGTGGAAGGTGGCAGATGCTGTACCTGCACTTCCTCTCTTTCAAACAAACTTTCAAAATACTCTTTCCATCTCTTTAACACACATTCTTCTCCTTTTATAATGCTCCCATCTTGACTCCTGATTGTACTCAGCTCCGAGGTAGAAGTTTTTCCTCTGGCTGCTTTGATGGTTTTCCAGAAAAACTTAATGTTTGACTGGAAATCTTCAGTGAGCCTCCTATCGAAATCATCCTTTCGTTCTTCTTTCTTTCTAGACACAATTTCTTTCGCTGCTGTTTTCAATCTTTTATACTTCGTTCTTGCTTCCTTTATCTCGTCATCCGTTGCCTTTTGAACTTTTTGGTTAGCTTTTGTTGCTAACCAATCCAACCACGCTTTCTTCTTTTCTTGCACAACCTTTTGTACATCTTTATCCATCCACACGTTATCATTCTTTCTTCTTTTCCTTCTTTTAGCTACCCCGCATACCTCAATAGCAACATTTACGACCCCTTCCTTAAATGTCTCCCACAAATCTTCAATCACTCCTATCTCTTCTATCCCTTTAAAACTTTCTTTCAGTTTCTCTACATACTCGTCTTCCTTTTCTTTTTCTTGTAGATTTTCCACTTTTACTCTGTCCAAAACACTCGTAGGCTCAGCCACTCGGTGTCGCCACCTTTTAAAGAGGCCACGCATTCGAGCTATGACCAGGAAGTGGTCTGTGTCGAGGCCTACACCGCGGTATGCCCGAGTGTCTAGTACTTTCTTCCTCAGTCTTTCATCCACAATTACAAAATCAATCATACTTCTAGACTCACCCTCATCTCTTGTATACAAATGGATCTTTTTGTGGTCAAACATTGTGTTGGCCACGCACAGATTCCATTCCAAGCATACTTCAAGCAGGCTTCTCCCATTGTCATTCACTCTCTCGTCCCCAAATTTACCCAGAACTCCTTCATACCCATCACGCTTTACTCCAACCCATCCATTAAAGTCCCCTAACATCACGATCCGTTCATTTTCTCCGCATTTATTCAAGACCTCTCTCATGCTATCCCAAAATTCCTCTCTCTCTTGTTGTGTTTTTAATGACCCACCTCCACGCAGATCCGTCGGTGCATAGACCCCAAGGATAAACAAGCGAGTGAGTCCAACTTTTAACCTAATCCAGAGGAGTCTTGGGCTTATACATTCATGCTCCATCACACATTCAACCATTCGAGATGAAAGAATCACACCAACTCCCTGACAGCCTCGGCTGGTTTGGGGGACTCCCGACCAGTATGCCGTGTAGGGGCCATGAACCGTGGTGTCACATCCTTTCCTCTTGGTTTCGTTCACGCACAGTATATCAATGCAACGTTCATCCATCATCTAACATACTTCATCTACCTTACCATCCATTCCTCCTCTTACATTCAACGTAGCGAAGCGGCTCTCCGTGGCCCGCTTTTCGCCCCCGCGAGAAACGAGACGTGATGGGTGGCGAACCACATCGCCGCCATTTTGGTTAATTAAATTATTTTTATTATTGTCCATTGCGTTCCCACGAATAGCGAGGGAAAGGTTTGTCCCCCCCAGCAGAGCCCCGCATGCCAGGGTAAGGCTAGCCTAGTTCTGGGGTCGCCCGGTCCCAGGGCAGTGTGGCACGCTAACGACTAGGCTCGCCCCTAGCCATGCATCCATCCGCGCGGCAGACGTTGGATTGGCGGAGGGTAGAAATAGGAAAAGGGGAAGGATAGGTGGTGTGAAAAGGAAGAGTAAGGTAAGTTAGGGTAGGAAATAGGAAATGTAGGATATTACCGTCCAGGAGGGCACGGGATAGGACAGTAATAGCTAGGGAAGTACCATTTTAGTTTTTGCTTCCGCCACATCTCTACTATTGCTTTATTCATAATAGCCGATAATATTATCTTGCGGAGCATAGAGAATGGGAGAAGAGAAATGGAAACGCATGTTGCCTTACCGACGGTTTATTACTGACTACTCTAATTTTAATGACATGTCATTATGAACTTATATCAAATACTTATAACTAGTACATAATGTTTCACGGGCCCCACAGGCGTTATTTAAAAAAATATATAAGTAGTATTTTTTATAGAATGGGGGTATAGGTTTATGTGTGGGTGTGTGTACGTAGGTTAGTGCAACGCCGTCTTAGACCATACCGGGGCTCTTGGGCACACAAGAATTTGGGGCCCTGTTGGAAAGTAAAAAAAGTGAATGACAAACACATTTTTCTGCTATGATCTTATATTTATTATAGTTAATTGGTAAAAATCGAATAATATGTTATTAATTAGATAAGTATGTTGGTGGTTTGAATTGGTTACTCTTACGACAGTGGTTTCTTTCGTGATTTCTGTTGTGCAAAATCTTCTATTATATCTTCAAAGTCTATTTTTGAAGGATATCAGTTTCTATACACGTAATTAACAATTTTTTTAGTCGTTCTTGTAACATAGTACTTTTTCTCTTTATAGTCTCTTTAGGGTGAAAATGAGCGCTCTCCACTACAATTGGTAACCATTAAGCAAAGGAACATTCTTGTAGCAACTTCAACATTTGGAAAAGTTTCTTCTGATTTGTCAGACTTTATTAGTTAATGTAAGGCTGAGATACTCAAATCCGCTGATTCCTTTACTATGACCTTTAAATACTGCCCTAAATGAAAACATTCTAATTTGAACTCATATGCATTAATGTCTCCGTGATAGAATTATTCGTCAGAACTCGTCAGTATCGATTGTTATTAATTGACAAAGAAAACTAAAACGATTGTCAATTTCTTGGTATACTGCTGAACGATTTTTTAAATGTGCTTATAATGTATCGATTATAGGAATAAACGTATCTACACGATTTTTTTTTGCCATTTAACTGTACTGTCTCTGACAATCCTTCAAAAAAAAAACTAACGCGTGTGTTGCGACTTCTTTTTCTTTTAGACTTGCCAGCATTTGGATTTTTTTCTTTAGCAGCCGATTAGTACTGATTGAAATTATTGCGTGCGTTATTGACATAATCGATTAGAGATGCGTAAAGTTTTATTGCAACGTCCATGGCCTCAGTGCCATTCTGTAAACTTAAGCTGGTTTTGTTCATAAAAGATCCCAAAAGATCATTCCATATCTCCGTTAAAAGTATATTATTCAATTTCTCCATTTTTTGCTAGGCTTTAGGTTTCGTTTCTTTTTTTCTCCTGATTGATTGATGTCACTTTCAATTGAGGATAAAGCTTCAGAAATAATTAAATAACCATCTTTTTTATAGGATAAGGGTGACAAGCGAGCACACAGTCCACCTGATGGTTAGCGGCTGCTGTGGCTCATAGATATCTACATCTATCCTCGTTTGTATGATCAGCAAGAAAAGGATCGAATTCACTAATTAGTTCTAGGCATCCTATTTAATTCCCGATATTTCGAGACCGCAACATCTCATTATCACCACGAAACGCAAGACCCCTAGAAGCTAAAAATTTTACTACGGCAACAATTATTTTAAGTACATTCTTCCAATAATTGACTTTTGTTTTATATTGGGAGTAGTGTAGTTGTACCACTTCTGGACCACCTGAGTCAGAAGCGGTACAACGACGTTCGTCGACACACGATCCTAAAAAAAAAAAAAAAAAGGTTTTGGCATGCTCTGATCACGAATCTGCGGTCCATTTTTGTGTAGGCTGCACGGTTCCGGAGATGTGCAGATCAATTAGCTAATATCTAATTGATCCGGTAAGGGCCTCCACCGTCATTAGCGTCCCATTGTTCCTATTTCTATTGTTCTATTGTTCATTAATCACCTTCATTGCAGCGTGTGCGTCGACTATATCAGTGCTATTGTATTATACTTCTTTGTTCCTAATTATACAACGCTAATCTGAATCATCAATAAAACACATTACATAATTTTGTTACAATTTTTATTTATAAAATACAAAATCTTATTACTTATTATCTATAAAATAGGAGCGAAACATCTCATCCACTAAAATATCGTTGTACAATGTGTTCCTTGTAAATATACTCATAAAACTATGTATTGAACATCCCTGAAACTTATATAGCAAATACATTAAGCAATATTCGCCACAAACTGAAGTCCGATTCTGAATCCTATCAACATTCCAGTTCCATCTTTTACAATTCCTTTTTAAAAACTCTAGATGATATCGTACAGGTGATCGTCCATATGAATCAAAATATTGACCGACGCCATTCGTATCGATATATAAAGCTACCCAATGTGACCCTGGTTTATCATCTGTATCTAAATTGCATATTATATACGTTGGTACGTGGGTATACATAGGCAGTCTATTAGCTGCATAAACATTATTTTCTAGACTGGGGTGAATCTTTTTCAGATGTTGTTGTACATCTAGTGTATCCATGATATTACTGCTATTAGTAGATTATTACAGTACCAATCTACTCAATGAATAACATAGGAATGGTCAATTATAGTGATTTCTAAATATTAAATTGCATTTTTTGTGTTATACAAATCGTACTTGAGTCATTGATCACCAAACAAAACACAATACGAAGAAATGTTGAGATAGGCAACGGAAATGTGAGATAAACTGGTTGACGCATAAAGTAATTATCAACTCATTACGGAAATACTTTAGATTAGAATTTTTACGTACTGGTGGTATATAAGACCAACAGACGCAGTCATCGAGTTAGTGTATAGTCGTTTGACTGCAGTGGATCTATCAATAGTACATTTGTGTTACTTCAATGCACCAAAGACTATGGATGTAAGTGTTTATTCTATTGACTAAATTACTTTTTTTCTGTTATTTTCATGCGTGTGTATTATTTTATTTAAATATTGTGTATGTATATGATTAAGCCGTGGTAACTCAGATGGTTAGCATAGGCTGTAACTTTAACTTTTTTAACTTTTATGATTAAGTGTTAACAAATTGATATTAACATGATAACTGTGTTGTTGCAGAAATCATTGAGCTTCGATGAAAATACCTATAAACAGTATTACTACTCGCCACTCTCCCCTCAAGAAGAGAGTGATGACCTCGTCATTAATAATAACACATGCGATGGTGGAAAAAGAAAATCGCAATCGATTGATCATTTTTTTGAAGCTGAATCAAAAATAAAAAAGAGTAAGCTGTTATCATCAACCGTAGCACGAGCCGCTAGAGATGGTGTATCATACATTTCTACTAATTCTGACGACGGAGACCAAGCGACGCATCTCATCAAAATTGAAATGTACGATATGAAGAAGCTATCCAAGATTCCAACTACTGATCATTGGAAACATGCTTCCACGAGAATTAAATATTACGTAAAGACTAATAAGGATAGCATCTACGACAACACAAACGCCCTCGTATACAATATAACAAAGACAATAGCAGAAAGTGAAAAAGTTAAAAAATACTTTTTTAACAATGACAGTCATTAGCTGATCATTAGTGAATGTGATTCTGTTTACTTCAATTACAGGAAGACAAGAGCGGAAGGAAGAGATGAATGTGGCATACGTGTACAAAACACATCATTGAAGAACAAAACTACAACACTGAGTGGAGAAGAAAACGAGAAGAGTATGCAGTACTCAAGAGCTGAATATCCATTCTTCAGTTCAAAATCTAGCCGTTTGCTTAGTTTCGAAAACTGGCCTCTCGTTATGCGACAGAAACCTGAAGATCTTGCAGAAGCTGGTTTCTTTTATACTGGTCATGCAGACGGGACCAAGTGTTTCCATTGTGGTGGTGGTTTAAAAGATTGGGAAGATGATGATGATCCTTGGCAGCAGCATGTTCAGTGGTTTAGTCAGTGTGCTTATGTAAAATTTCAACTCGAACAGTGTTTTGTATTAGATTAAATAGAAGATTTATAAAGAAATAAAAAAAAATATATTGCATACAATTTGTTTTATTTAATTTTATAACGTTTCACATAGTTACATACACACAAAATGCATTACACATAACACATAAAATCTAACACACAACACATATTATAACCTTAACTACTATAGTCTACAGTAACATTTCTGTTTTTATCTATCTCAATAATATTATCAAACTCAGCATAAACTATACAGTTAATTGTTTGTATTAATGAGGATTCAAATCGTACTTCTATTCTTACACTACCATGCTTTATGAGATTCCAATGAGTTGATGAGTTAGCTGATAAATCAGGAGTTAAGTCAAATGCTAATAGACAGTAACCTTTGCCATACTGTTCACAAGAGATTCCATTTCCTTCATTAAGAAAGTGAATACCAGTTCCCGAGAATAGAGTATGATATGCTGATGTAAATATGCTATTATTAAAAGATGGTTGCAAAGCTTTTGAAGGTATTTGTTGACCATCAATATATAAGCTGAAAGAATTAATACCATAGTTTTCAAAGTTAAATGGATTTTTAGTAAGGGAACCATTAAATGCAGAATTGTTCACAAATCCAATTATACATCTTTTCGGTACCTGTCCTAAAAATATATTATCAAGAGTTTTTCCTTGAACACCCGAAGGAATTGTTAAAACTTTTACTTCAGCTCGAGTAATAGGATATTTAGCAGTGGTAGAAGCTAAAACTTTTTGATGTGCGAGTAATACACTTGGATTAATTCGTGCTCGTCGAACAATAAGAGTTGCGTCCGTAATGCAAACTTTAAACTTTACATCGTTTGACCCAACAATTAAATTAAAACTCTCTCTTGATCGAACCAATTTAACACTCATTTCAACACCATTAATTAAAAATTTATCTTGGTTAAAAATGTCACCGTGAAGATGACCAATCATTTCTATTTCCTTACTTTCACTAATCAATTCCTGTCTTTTAACAAATCCTATGTTTTTACCATCTGTAGAATCCATTTTTCCTGCTGTATCCTCATACCAAAGACTACAAGTAAGATGATATTGTTTAGTAGCAGGGGCATAGTTTAAAAGGGTTTCCATGTATGCTCGATATGCATAGGTATTATTAGGTGGTGATACAAGTTTTTGGTTTAAATAAACATCAAGTTGACTAAAAAGTGAATGCAGCCAATTATTTACAGGTGCAACTATTGTAGTAGATACCAAGTTAGTTTAATCTTGATTTAATACTTTTGCCTTTATGTGGAGTAATGTATGAGACAAATCTATGTAGTCATCGCCGGTCCCAGGAACTTGAAACTCGATAGGTCCATCATCACCAAGAGATGAAATTGGTTTATAATGAATCCACAATCCATTTTCAATGCTAGTTTGTGTAGACGGTAGTGCAAACAAATCCAATTCTGACTTAACGCACTCGCAAGAATGATTATGAAGGAAAGACATATTTAGTTTGAAAATATATCTTTGATATTTTTTGGTTTTAGACAAAGTTTTTTCGCAGCTTTCACTTTAGCAGTTAATGGTGGAATGAACGATGTCAATCGTTTTCTTTTAGTTTTATACCCAGATCCAGTCATGTTAAATTGATCAATTTTCTCATCAGCCTTTCGTTTTAAATTCGTACTAACTTGCTTTAGACGATCTTTTATTGAGGCTTCCATAGGACGGGCTTGAACCATATCCGATAAAAGTCCTACTCCAGCGCTTAATGCCTCCTTTCCAATCACTCGAGCACCACTTGAAAGTAAAGGTAAAACTGATCTGAATAACCCCCCTAAGAAGCTCCCAATACCATGACCGCGTTGATATGGTGAACCCTTATAAATTACTCCAACTCCTGATCCAGCTTGATGTGTATAATAATTTTCATATGGACATTTATGATGATCACGAAGAGAATTCATTATTATAATTTTCGGAAATGTAGTTTAATACACACGGTTCCAAACTGGAATGGTATTTTTTGTCCTGTACTCGATCTTATAACTATTTCCAGCGTATCGAACTCTCTTCGCATAACAGGTAAGTAGTGAGGTTGAGAGAAAACGTGCATTTTATTTGCACCATAAATGTATTTTGTAGGATCTAATGAAATGACTCTTAATAAAGGAGTCATAACATCACCCACAATCTGAGGATCGATAATGTCGCAATATAGAAATAGTTGAGATGGTAACCCTAAGTGTAAATTAGCAGGACACTTTCCAAAATTTCTCTCTAGGAGATTTTTATTTGGTTCATAACCTAGCTGTAAACTTAATTTGGGTGATAATGTTACGGATGTTATATTTTTATCCAATACCGAAATAGACACAAATTTTGTTATTTCATCATAGCGAAATTTCAAGTTCTCTCCGATACCATTTAACACTCTTAAAATATGCTCAACGTTATCATAGTTGGTAGCTGGAATATGTTTTTTGTAGTACACTGTGGATGGTTTATCTTCATTAGGCATTAACATAGATTTTGTAATGTATATAACATTTTCATGGTCTTGAACAGTAAACATGGTACATGGATATTGAAACTCGACAACTCCAACCGACCATTCACCTTCTAATTTTATAGCTTTTGGTAATTTCGTTGAAAAATTTGTGGTCTTGTTATCAGGAAAGTATTCCATTGAACTATTGCTGAGCAAAGTTAAATAGAAACTTTCTTTATTCATATTTCTTTTAAACTAGAAGCTAAAATCCAACTGTTAAATTTATCTGGATAACCTTTCCACTTCACTAATACTTCTTTTCTGTTACCTGAATAACGAGTGTCAATTATTTTATCTATTTTATGTTGTGAGGTGGGGTTGTAAATGATTTTCTATAATTCTCTTTCATAAAAACTACCAATTATTGGTTCATTTTGTAAATCTGTTATTGTATAAACAAACCATGGAGATCTATCAATTATTGAAGATATAATAAATATTTCATCAATCCAATTTGATTCATATCCTTTTTGGAATACATGTTTATATTTAGTTATTCGAACATAATCACCCACATTGAAATTTGGTTTAGGATTTTCTAAAGAAAGTTTTTTTGTCCGTCTATCATAAAGATTAGTCCAAACTGTCATAATATTGTTGGAATTTACATCACATGGGCACATCTTAATACTAGAGTGAAAGCTGTGATTATAAGAGTATATTAAATCTTGTAAAACATCTATATATCTATAAGTATTATTATGAGTGAAATAACGCCACATTTTCATTTTTAGTGTTCTTTGAAATCGTTCAACAATACTGGCCTTAATGTCAGGATTGTTAGTGGTATAGTAATTAATCTTTTTGGATTTAAAGTATTTTTGTACATCTTTTGAAACAAATTCTGTACCTTTATCGGATTGTATGTGAGTAGGTGTTAAATTACTTTCAGTAAATATACTTTCAAAACATTCTTTAGTTGTTTCTGAGTTTTTCTTTTTCATTGGTCTTGCAAAAGCATATTTACTAAATACATCAATAACACAAAGTATATACTTGAAACCATCATTATATTGAGAATAAGTTCGCATATCACTTAAATCAGCTTGCCACAGTTCATTAATATTTGATAGAATGTACCTATTACGCGGGAATTTTTTTCGAATGGGTTTATGTAATGTGTATGTTTCTTGTGATTTTAACCATTCCTTTACTTGCTTTTTATTCATTTTACCCTTCATGGCTTTTGATAATTTATCAATACTACCAAAACCAGCGGGATTAGATGGATCATAATAAATCCTGTTAATTTCTTCTAGTACGGGGTCCATTTTTCCCACTCAAGTCCTTTACGTATTTTAGTTGTAGACTTTTTATCTCTACTGCCCGGTGTAGAAAACTCTTGAACTTCAATCTCAGAGGGTTTGTTCAGATCTTTTGCTTGAAGTTGGTTATTAAACTCACATCTCCTTGGATTTCCAATATAAGTAAGTGGTACTTTAATATCTTTTAATGCTTCAGCAAATCTAACCCACCCTACCGGATCACTTCTTTTTAGGGGTCTTAGTGAATCATTTATTAAATCAACAATATTACTTCCAGGAATTTTTTCACTATCAATTATGACTGTACCTTCATTATCCCAATGTATTTTACTTTTACTTGTTTCAACTAAGTTTAATAATAACTGCCCTTTTTTATGATAAGTTTTTGTTATTAAACTGAGTATTTGAGCTGGTGTGTAAAGTGGATTTTCATCATTTTCTTTACTTTTAATGGATCGATTCTCCTCCAGCAAAGATTCAATATCAACTGAAGTTTTTAGATCTCTATCTTTATTTTTAAAACCAATTTTTGACTCATTTGAATCTTCATCAGATGTATCAGAATAAATTGGTAATTTGAGTGGTTGACGATCCTCTTCGGTAAAATGAAGGTATCTTTGCAGTGTTTGTAAATATAATATCCATTTCTTTCGGTCTTCCGTCTTACTATTCATAATATTTTGCATTTAAATATCTAATCGAGATAAATTACTATTAACCTTATTTTCTTGTTTTAATTTTTCACTCAATCCAGGTTCGATAAGTATCATTTTCTTTGCATTTTCCATGTTAACTGGCTAGTCCACTCACTAATCCACTCAATATTGCACCTAATATTGTTGGTAAGAAAGCCCCTCCTTTTTGTATAATTATATTTTTTCTTAGTTTATGTTTACACTTACGTACTAGTTTACGGAGTATGTTTTTATGTTTATTCAATTTTTGTTTATCCTGATCTTTAAGAGGTACTTTTCCTTGTAAAACGTTATGAATACACTCACAAATACAGTTAATTTCTTCTTCATCACACGTTTTAAGTAATGCTCTTTGATATTTTGGCTTAAGCGTATGCAAAGCGGTTAGCAAATGTTTATACGTTGTGAGTCGACGATGCATCATTTAGCAATGATTTCAATTGTTTGATTCTTGGTGTATTTAAACTCTTTTGTGGGGACGTAGACTGTACAGAAACTATTAAATGGAAAGACATTTGTCTTGATACGACAAAAATCATTGGTATTCTGTTTTAAATCTACCATTAAATATCCATGCGCCTCTAGAGTTGCATCCCTGTAGGCATCTTCAATGAATTTTGGGTTATCTGGTGATACTTGTCTTGCTAAATATCTTATTTGAGTTTTATCTCGAGGGTTTTTAAAATATATTATATAACTTGAGTTTAAAGATATGTCTCTTTGTCCTTTACCCTGATGAAATAAATTTTGTGTTAGATAAAATACACTAAGATTCCTGTGATGACTACCTTTTGTAAATATATCCACAATTCTTCCATCGGACTCTCTCATTAGATCATCAATAATAACAAGATGTGGGTTTTCACCATCAAACATATTAAGATTTGGAATTCCTTGATGATAGTTAACATTTGGTAAATTATATAATGGTTGCATTTCATCAAAGCACCATGTGATCTGATTAAAATCACAATTACATATTTCTGTAACTGATTTTATGAAATTTGTTACAAAATTTGACTTCCCACACCCACTTGGTCCTGCCACAATAGCAGTGAACGGATGGATAAAGTGAAACATAACACACGTCTAAAGTTCAAAGGGGTGAAATAAAAAATGAAAGTGTTGGTGTAAACAATTAATATATATTCCAAAAATTATATAAAACAGAATTATCTGTATACTATTTCTAACACAATTAGTACATCATAATTTTACAATTAACTCAACCTCAAATAAATAGAAACAACAATTAGTACATCATAATTTTACAATTAACTCAACCTCAAATAAATAGAAACAACAATTAACTTAAATTATTTACAATAAAACAATGATTAAATATGTAATAAACTACGTCATATTATAGTATTATCATAATTTTACAATCAATATAAATTTTTCTTAAACGCAGACATAAAAGTAAAAACTATCAACACTTAACGCAGTTTATAATGACCCCAAGCTAATGTTTCAATATTATTATCTAAAATATGTCTCTTTGTGTCATTATATGATAAACCTATCTTATTTAATTTTTGTGTGAAAATTGTGTGTTTAATTGATTTAAATCTAAGCATACTATAATATTGCACTTTTTTATTAAATAGAGAAGACTTATAACTATTCATTGTCATCTTTTTAGTGATACATTTATTTACCCCTTTTGCCTTGGCTATAGTCTTATTCTCTAAGTTAAAAGCGTACATTTTGGATCGTAAACCCACAAATTCTTTCATGATTTTACCATTATTTTCATCTTTAAAAAAACCTAATTTCTTTTTATTTAATTTTGGATATTCAAAAATATTATTTGTATCATAATCTGAGGTATCAAAGTATGATGAAAGGTCAGGTTTTATATCAGTGTAAAAATCATTTGTAAATATATGATATATTAAACTATCCGTATCTGTATACAATAATTTGATTTTACTAAACTTTTTAATCATATAGTTATAATGAAAATCATGCATTAATGTTTTTGAAATATCTAAAATGCAAAACCCTAAATAAATTGGTTTGTTATATATTAACTTCGTTTTTCGCAACTGAACCGCAACTAGGTTTTCCGAAAATATTGAAAGGCTATGAAATTGTGGTTTAGCGATTAGATCTTGAGCACCTAAAGCTTTACCCTGGTTCTCCCAGTGCGTAACTAATTTTATGTTAACCCTTTTTTCAATATTCTCCATAGTCTTACCGAAGACTGAATTATTCATTAATTTATAAAAATCTTTTTCGAAATCTGATTTTGCTAAAGTTCTTAATTTTGTGTTTAGATCTATGTACATCTTCAACCAGGGAAACTGTTTAAATTTTAAAACTCTATGAATTTTAGTTAATTTAACCCCCATTTCTATGTACTGCTTTAAATTTCTGTAATGAATTACATATTTATCTTTATTATTTAAATTTGGGACTAGTTTATTCTCATTAATATTGCCTACACAAATGTTTTCTGGACATAAAGGAAAGTCCGAATGTAAATCATGAAGTTCATCTGAATATTCCAAATCAACTTCTAAAATAAAACCGAAGTCTGATGTCTTAGACACATTAAATTCTGTATTTGGATTTACGCATTCGAATCCACCAGTAGGAAGATATTGAGACATAGCCCAACCATATAAATTGTTGGCATCAAAATATGTGATATATGAATTTGGTTTCCCTGTATCATAATCCTCCATGTATTTGTTATTAGCTCTAGCATAACGATTACTACATTGAGATACACCACCTCTGATACCTGATCTAATAAATGCAATTTTCTCATAATCTGTTAAAAGTTCTAATTCTATTTTTGTATATTTTAACATTGCATCCCAACTTAAACCGGGTGCTGTGTAATAATGGGCAGGGTCTAAATCATATGTATTAATACATAACTTTCTAAAGTTTTCAAATACATCGGATAAAAGTAAAACGTCTGTTTTTAAATATAGGTTTGAATAATCTAGCATATTACAACACCCAAAATGTTCCCAAACATCTTTAGCATGATTGTAATCATCATTTGAAATATGTGAATCTGTGAGTGAACTATAAAAACATTTTTGTTCAGGGAGCGATGTTAGACTTAAACTATCATATTTAGTCATAAGTTCATATGGATAAACACCTTTCCGTTTTAAACGAAAGAAATCTTCATCATTAGGGTAATTTCTACGTAATTCTTGAAATTGATCATTACTGAGATTTTTGGCCAATTCTTCTAATTTACACGATAAAAACTTAAATGAATCTAAGAATCTCAATATAATTTCGTGGTTATTCACTTTTAATTTTTTGGAAAAGGATATATATTTTTCTTTATTTTGAGGGATAACTTCGACTTCACCATCACAAAAGTTTAACGCGTGAACAATAAAATGAGCATCATAGTGACTAAGGTTGTGTAAAAATATTGGTATATAACTAGGTGTTCTGATCTTCGAACAACATGATTCATGAGCAACACCTATAAAACTACCAGTGTACCAATCAAAATCATAAAAATGTTTTGCCAACTCAGTTTCACAAATATGACAAATGGTTGCATTTGAAATTTGGTTTTTGTCTTCATTTGTTAGCGGAAGTGGTGGATATTTTTGAAGTCTATTTATTTCTTTTAGATTGTTAGATAAACTTTCCATAAACACTTGTGCACAGTTGGGTCCGCAATATGTTACATATTTTGATAATTTATCATCATATGAACATTTTATATAATATCCAAAACTATGTACTTCATGTTTCTGAATATTATGAGTGAAAGGTTTGGAAGGATCGTTAGAACATGATTCTATTGGTTTTAAAAATGCTTCAA
This sequence comes from Parnassius mnemosyne, assembly GCA_963668995.1. Lineage (NCBI taxonomy): Eukaryota > Metazoa > Arthropoda > Insecta > Lepidoptera > Papilionidae > Parnassius > Parnassius mnemosyne. The sequence goes on along the minus strand of CAVLGL010000137.1, from coordinate 25,984,589 downwards.
AATCAGCATAAACTACGAATGGTATCTTTAACTTTTTTTCATAACTATCAAATTTAATTTTATCATTTGAAATAGGTTGACCAAACCAATTCTTTTTTTTTAAAGTTTCACTGTTTGGTAATACTGTACAAATGTGAGCACAATCGTATTGTTCATGGTTATTTAACCTTTCCTGAGATGGAAAACGAAGTAGACATGCTTCACAAATGTACATGATGTGACCGTCTTTTGAAATTTGTTTACTAACTAACCGCGATAAATTTTTTATATAGCAATAATGATTTTTTGTATCCTTGGAAAAAAATAATAAATTGATATGTCTATCTTTACGACACTTTGTTAAAAATAATGGACCTACTATAGAATTACATCGTTTTTCTTTATTATATTCTAACCCAAAAACATTAATACTAATATCATTTAATTTCTCTACTTTTGGTATGTCAGAAATTTTAACCGGAAAGGAAATACCATCAAATTTAAGTTTATTTGCATGTTTAACGTACGATGATACCCGCTCGGTGTGTTTGTTTACGGGGATATAACGCCGAGAGTAACGCCCATTTAAAACAAAAATAATCCTTGTTTTTTACATTTATAACAGCCTTTTTTAATTTTATGTCACGAGGAAGATCTATGTATGAAGTACCGCGTAGGGGGTTAAATTTATTAACATTCAGGTCTATAGATTTTATGTTTTTTAGACTCCATCCACTATCTTTTTTTTCGAAAGCACTAATTTTAGTAGTAATTGTATCATTTAAAGAAGAAAGAAAAATATTTAAGTCATCTCCTTGACAAATAATATAGTTAAGCGTTTGAAAATCGAACGTATCATGAATATCTTTAGTTTGTTGAACAAAATCAGCATGCAATATGAAGTTTACCTTAAAAATTATGTGTTGATGAATACACTCTTGTAATAAAAATAAAATATCATCTTTAATAGAATTTAAAAATAGTTCAGGAGTTTCAAAATTTACCCATGTCGAACGATCTACTCTACTCTTGATTTTATAAGTTAAAATCCTATTTCCAAAAGCAGATTCAATAACACTAACGTTTGATAAAGAATTATGTGAATTTAAAAGATTATTTTTATGAACATTACTTTTAAAATGATTAGCTAAATACCGTTTCTTGATAAATATATGGCACGTTGGACATTCCACTTGATCATCGTTACTGATACTGTTCCCTGCAGAGGTATGCGCTTCTGCTTCCGTTGTTGGTTTTTTTGATGATCTTGGATTCTTTGCTGCACGTTCGCTTCGTTCCTCTTCCAAGTTGTAGTGGTTGACTGCTAAAATGTTTAAATTTAATAAAAACTGTATAAGACAATATGTAAATTATGATCGAAATGAATGTTTATTTTACATACTTAAACTGTGTTTCAACCATCGCACAGTGATGATACAACTCATCATCGTATGACGAATCGAACAGTTGACCCCTCTCCATTTCCTCACAAACTTTAGACAACTCCTGATTTAATTCGCTATTGAATAGTTCCGTATTCTCTTCCATGATTGTGGAGAAAAAATCACTGGTGCACACTTCACTGAAGTTTTCCATCCTTATAGTAAAGAAGAAAATAGATAGCAGAGTAAGTAACAGTTCAGTGTTCGTAGACCAACTGATACCAAAATTTCAAATAATGTCCGATATTTATAGTCTAGCAAAGGATTATAAATAGAATGTAATGAGTACACAGAAGTAATTGAAGTAAACAGAATCACATTCACTAATGATCAGCTAATGACTGTCATTGTTAAAAAAGTATTTTTTAACTTTTTCACTTTCTGCTATTGTCTTTGTTATATTGTATACGAGGGCGTTTGTGTTGTCGTAGATGCTATCCTTATTAGTCTTTACGTAATATTTAATTCTCGTGGAAGCATGTTTCCAATGATCAGTAGTTGGAATCTTGGATAGCTTCTTCATATCGTACATTTCAATTTTGATGAGATGCGTCGCTTGGTCTCCGTCGTCAGAATTAGTAGAAATGTATGATACACCATCTCTAGCGGCTCGTGCTACGGTTGATGATAACAGCTTACTCTTTTTTATTTTTGATTCAGCTTCAAAAAAATGATCAATCGATTGCGATTTTCTTTTTCCACCATCGCATGTGTTATTATTAATGACGAGGTCATCACTCTCTTCTTGAGGGGAGAGTGGCGAGTAGTAATACTGTTTATAGGTATTTTCATCGAAGCTCAATGATTTCTGCAACAACACAGTTATCATGTTAATATCAATTTGTTAACACTTAATCATAAAAGTTAAAAAAGTTAAAGTTACAGCCTATGCTAACCATCTGAGTTACCACGGCTTAATCATATACATACACAATATTTAAATAAAATAATACACACGCATGAAAATAACAGAAAAAAAGTAATTTAGTCAATAGAATAAACACTTACATCCATAGTCTTTGGTGCATTGAAGTAACACAAATGTACTATTGATAGATCCACTGCAGTCAAACGACTATACACTAACTCGATGACTGCGTCTGTTGGTCTTATATACCACCAGTACGTAAAAATTCTAATCTAAAGTATTTCCGTAATGAGTTGATAATTACTTTATGCGTCAACCAGTTTATCTCACATTTCCGTTGCCTATCTCAACATTTCTTCGTATTGTGTTTTGTTTGGTGATCAATGACTCAAGTACGATTTGTATAACACAAAAAATGCAATTTAATATTTAGAAATCACTATAATTGACCATTCCTATGTTATTCATTGAGTAGATTGGTACTGTAATAATCTACTAATAGCAGTAATATCATGGATACACTAGATGTACAACAACATCTGAAAAAGATTCACCCCAGTCTAGAAAATAATGTTTATGCAGCTAATAGACTGCCTATGTATACCCACGTACCAACGTATATAATATGCAATTTGGATACAGATGATAAACCAGGGTCACATTGGGTAGCTTTATATATCGATACGAATGGCGTCGGTCAATATTTTGATTCATATGGACGATCACCTGTACGATATCATCTAGAGTTTTTAAAAAGGAATTGTAAAAGATGGAACTGGAATGTTGATAGGATTCAGAATCGGACTTCAGTTTGTGGCGAATATTGCTTAATGTATTTGCTATATAAGTTTCAGGGATGTTCAATACATAGTTTTATGAGTATATTTACAAGGAACACATTGTACAACGATATTTTAGTGGATGAGATGTTTCGCTCCTATTTTATAGATAATAAGTAATAAGATTTTGTATTTTATAAATAAAAATTGTAACAAAATTATGTAATGTGTTTTATTGATGATTCAGATTAGCGTTGTATAATTAGGAACAAAGAAGTATAATACAATAGCACTGATATAGTCGACGCACACGCTGCAATGAAGGTGATTAATGAACAATAGAACAATAGAAATAGGAACAATGGGACGCTAATGACGGTGGAGGCCCTTACCGGATCAATTAGATATTAGCTAATTGATCTGCACATCTCCGGAACCGTGCAGCCTACACAAAAATGGACCGCAGATTCGTGATCAGAGCATGCCAAAACCTTTTTTTTTTTTAGGATCGTGTGTCGACGAACGTCGTTGTACCGCTTCTGACTCAGGTGGTCTAGAAGTGGTACAACTACACTACTATTGGGACAGTAGCTCACTGTCAAATCGTTCAGTAGTTCTTGCGACATAATTAATCATTAATTGCCTGCGCTGTAAACTGTTCTCATGCTCAATTAATTAGTTACTTATATGCTTCCAATCTTTATATCCATTCGGAGAACTCAAATTATGTCCAGTACCAGTAGTAGTATTAAATAGACGTTAGCAATAGCACAGTACACAGATTTCTTCGACGGTGAATAAAGGAGGCATTTTCTTTCTAAAGACTCACTGTTCATCAATTTACGGGTAAAAAAATTTTAGTCAAATATCTAGTTTTTTTTTTTTTAATATATAAATTCTTATTATATCAATATATTTTATCATATTATATTATTTTATATTTATTTAAACGGGTTCTATAATAACCCATTATGAGGCTTTCCTTCTTTTTAATTTCTTCGATAGTTGTTTTAAAAGGTGATAATTGCATTATTCATCGCCAAGCATCATTTTGCGCTGTACGATTCTTAAAACTTTCGAGTCTCGGATCCCAGAAACATAGTTATGTTTGCAGAATCTCAAACGTAAGAATTTTTTTCATTATTCCACTCCATAGCCATACGTGCGACCCCGTTGCGCTCACCGTGCACAATGAGACAAACGTAGTGTGGCCGCTTCAAGGCGTTAATTCGTGTGTTAATCTCTTTGATATAGGGCCACTCGAGTTATCGCCCAACGGCAAACGGCATTGTTCATGCCGTTCTAAATTTATCGCGTTAAGTAGTGGCCACACCTACATTCAACGCCCATCAACGCCACAATAAACGGCATTTCTCGTTAGTGTAGCCCGGGCATTACAATTTACTAGATAAATTGTAATAACATCGAATATGTTTAGAACATAGTTTTGATAAAGACATGAATTGATTTTATATTTGCTTGGTGACAAAAATGTTACTAAGTTACAATTTAACTTTTTTTAAACTTCTTATTTGAAATTATATTAATAAATTTTACGTTGATTACATAATTATCTGTTTTTATTTCTTATTCCTTAAAAGCTAAATATTTATAACACAATAATATGGAAATATATAGTTAGTGCTTTAATTGTTATCCATACAGAATCAGATATGCCGATTATGTCCGTTATATTACATATTTTTATATATAGAAAATAATAAATAAATGGATGTAGAAACAGTAGTTGATTCTCTACTGTTTACTTTATTTTAACTGCCATTTTTAACTATTTCCTTATAATTTAATATGCTAATTTCACAACTATGTAGCATGTTTATAGGCTAATTTCACAATCACTTACACTACACGTTACTGATGAACTTTATACGCGACTTTTCACTCTCTATACCCATTTGACGCGGTAGCGCCGGCTGTTGGTGCTGAGGATGATTATCATTGCGTCCTGCAGCTACTTCTTGTCTGACTACTTTTCGTACACGCTGTATACACATCTTGTAAATTATATAGACGATGGCCATTATAATTACTATGACCACGATAGATATCGAAGTTCCATATTTCTCCATTTGTTGCTCGAAATGCGAATGTGTAGCATCATTCGCGCCATTTTGAGCGATATTAATGACTTCTTCATTTTTCTTCTCAGTGCTGTATGTTTTACCCATTATGAACAGTAATTAATTCACAGGTTCTATGTTTACGTTACGATAACTAAGTAAATTATGATCTATTATGTACTAAAACTAAACCTAATTAGCTAGATTTTATTTTTGTTAACTCAACGTGCGTCATTCGTTGGCCTGATTACCAATTGCAACGTGACAATATTGTAAATTATACTAATGTTTGATACATAGTACTTATTTCACGCGACTCCGCTTGTTACATTTTAATAATATTATAATCTATCATTCTTGTTTGTTTAATATTTCAATTACATTTGTATAATCTATTTATTACCCTAAGTTAGTTAAAATATGATTTATAACATAATAATATGTAACTAGGGGAATCTGACAGGGGGCTTTATAACCCTGCCACTTCTAAGATTTCTTAATACATGATTTTATATTATTTTCTGATACACTTTCTTGTAAAATATATGCAGGTTTTAACCTATCTATTGAAACAACTATTTCTCTATCCGGGAGTAGTGTTCCTTAAACATCGATATATTATCGATCAATCGATAGTGTTTGCACTATCGATTCCATCGATAGTCTGGTTAAACTATCGATTGCCATCCTTATCGCAATTTTTGTCTTTAGTAGTGTCTCCCTTTAGTCTAAGGTCACAGAAATCCCTGTAAATAAACTGTGTGAATAGCTAATTAATATGTGTGACGCTGATGTAACTGATGTAAATCACTATTTGTGTGAGTGCCAGAACGGGTGGTTGATCTTGCGTTTTATAATTTACTGATTTGTTTTGTATTTGACTTCATAATGAACCGAAAATTTATCCTAAAAATCAATAATTAATGTGAAGTTATTTCTAGATAGTGAACAGTAATAGTCCGTTTGTAAAGTATAACTTTTATAATCAGGAATATAAACATTTAGGAAATAAGACTAATCTAAGAGATCACTTGAAAAGAAAGCATGCCGATAAAATAGATAGGTTAGAATCGGAAGGGAGATCATCGTCTGAACATCAAGTTCAAGATGAAGTGCAACCAAAAAAATCTAGAAGTTCTTTTAAGAATTATTTTAATAGAAATCTAATGTGACTTTGCTTCACAGTTCTACACACTAGTCAGTGACAAATTGCGAATTTCTCAAAGAAGAGCAAACAAAAAGAGTACCATAATTACTTATTGTTATTTTTATTTTTGATACATGCTCAAAGACAATCGATAGTCTATCGATATATCGATGGTCTTATAAGAAACTATCGATTACTATCGAATACTCCAACAATCGATGTTTAATGAACACTATCCGGAAGTTGCAACTTAAAGGCTTTATCGTATCTCTCTAATATCATATATGGACTTTGATACAGACAAGTTAATGATTTTTTTTATCATGTCATTTCTTACAAATGCATGTGAACATTTTCTTAATTCAGGGTGAACGACGATTTTGAGTATTTATTATTATTAATTACTTCCTTATTGGGTTTCAGTTTCTTTATAGTTTCATTAATATTCTTTACAATCTTTTAAGATTCATATAAGATATTTTAGTTCCTGAAAAAAATTCACCTGGCAGTCGTACGGATCGTTCATAAACCATTTGAGCATCACTTATACCTGTGTCCGACTTACTTGCAGCACGGAGTCCTGGCATTACTGTAGGAAGTTCCTGTGCACAGTTTTTACTGCCGTCTAGGCGTGCCATTAACGATGCCTTGACACATCGGTGCCTTATTTCTATAGCTCCGTTACTTTGCGGATGGTATGGAGTTGTTCTTATCTTTTGTATACCTAAATATGACATCAAAATCGAAAATAACTTGCTGTCAAATTGCCTACCCTGGTCGCTTGTGAGCTTAACAGGGCAGCCAAACCTACAAATCCAACCCTCATACAAGGTTTTTGCTACAACATCAGGTGTTATCACTTTTAATGGAAATACCTCTGGCCAGCCAGTGCCTATAACTGTTAAACAATATGCCATTTTCAAGTTTATTTTTGATATATCCGCCATGATGGCTGCTAACATCATATGCTGTCACAGGTTCTTGTCGACTCTGGGAAACCTCACTGATGCGTGCCGGATGGTAGGTTTCCATAATTTTGTCCGCTACGCTCGCTAAACTATCCAGGTCCTGGGGCGATGTTACTGTGAGGACAGCTCTTACTGAGGATGGTAAGTGGCCTTGCCAAAGTATATTCAGGGTGTCGTCCTCTATTTTTCTCTAGCCAATTCCTTCATTCTTCTTAAAAGTTGACTAGACTTTTGGTCTCCCAATTCTACTTCTTTGAGAATTATTTGAGAATTGCGAGGTGTGTCGGGATTTCACCCTTTACTTCTGGAAGACAGGAGATTTCTACATCCATAAGAAGTTGTTCTTGATAACGGTCATTTATCTCCATTTTAAGACATTCTATCATTTTACTAATTTGATTCCTGCAGTTTGAAGGTGGTTCACATTTTTTTTTTTTGCTCAAGCGTATCTAATCTGTGTTCTATGCAATGGACTCGCTTGCATAGATCGCCTACCACCGTATAAAATTTATCAAATTTTGCGCTAAAGTTTGTAATTTCTTGACGCATTGATATTATTTCCGATTTAAGATCATGCATGATAATGATTTCTTATATTTACGCGAACACTACACATTGAATAAAAAATCTTCCCAAAGATGAATTTACTGCATTGAAAAACTTACGCAACAGACCAGATCTTACGATTCTCCGCGCAGATAAAGGTAATGCTACGGTTATAATGGATACGTCGGATTACAATTTTAAAATACAACAACTTTTATCGGATGAAAGTACGTACGTAAAGGTCAAAACAGACCCTACAACTAATACGCTTAAAACAACTAGCGATCTAATAAAGAAACACTCCGAGAAACTGAATCTAGACGTTAATTCGATAATACCTGCGTGTGCCAAACCGCCGAAGTTGTATGGGTTACCAAAAATACACAAACCGAACGCTCCATTACGTCCAATAGTGAGTCAGACCGATTCGCCAACTTACAGATTGGCTCGACACTTAGCAAAAGTACTATCACCACTTAGAGGACATACAAGAGCACACACTAAGGATTCATACCATTTTGTCAGTGAGAGAAAAGACCTATGTCTTATATGAAACTATGAAACTATGGTCAGTTCTGATGTTCAGTCTCTATTTACATGCCTACCTGTTGAAGACTGCATCTCAATTGTAACTAGGAAACTAGAGGAAAACAACATGCCAGTAGAATATGCAGTATTACTCAGACATTGCCTTACATCTGGCTATCTGTTGTGGAAGGAACAGTTTTACAAGCAAGTAGATAGTGTTGCGATGGGCTCACCGGTATCTCCCATTGTCGCCGATATTTTCATGTAGGACTTTGAGGAGAAAGCCCTGCTTACTGCACCAGTAACTCCAAGTTTCTACAAGCGGTACGTAGACGATACTTTCACAATTTTACTATCAGACAATGTAAATGCATTTTTAGAACATCTTAATTCCATAAACTCTAAAATTCAATTTACTATGGAGTTAGAGGCAAATAATTCTTTAGCTTTCCTAGATGTGTTAGTCATTCGAAATCCTAATAACTCCGTAGGTCACACTATGTATAGAAAAAAGACCCATACAAACCGATACTTAAACGGTGAATCCCACCATCACCCTTCACAGTTAGCTACCGTGGGCAAATCTTTGTTGCAGAGAGCACGAGGGATCTGTGACAGCAAACACCTGGCCGCCGAGCTTCAGCACGTCAAGCAGGTTCTGCACGACAACAAGCTTCGGGTTCCGCGCCTACGTCACAGTGACCGAGTGAAGCCGGCCACAGTCGAGCGTGTGCCTGCTGTACTACCATATGTCAGAGGTGTCACAAACAAGATTGGCTACATCTTGAAGCGAGCTTCTATTAGAACATTCTTCAAGCCGCCGAAGAAGATTAGTCAGTTCTTACCATCCGTCAAGTGCAATATTCCTCTACAAGATGCAGGAGTGTACAAGCTTGATTGTGAGTGTGGTCTCTCATATATAGGGCAAACAAAACGATCTATAAAAACCCGCGTAAAAGAACACATAGCTGACGTGAAGCACCAACGTTCCGGGAAGCCTGCAGTTTGTGATCATATCCTAGACGGCCCCCGCCATTACATTAGATTTGATAAACCACAAATTCTCGCGAAAGAACATCGATTCCTGCCAAGGATGATACGTGAGGCTATTGAAATTAAAAAACATCCTAATTTCAATAGAGAGGGAGGCTGGGTACTTCTTTCACCTGCTTGGGATCCTGTAATTCATAAAATTAAAACTAAACCCAAGCATACCACTGCAAGACTTCAAGACACAGTTAGTTCATTCTGCGTAGATCGGACCAAAATTAATGATTAAAAAGCTGAAGGTACTCCGGGTTAACTTTGACATCGGGACGTCAATCACCTCAGTCCCCCGTGACCACGGTTGCTGGAAAGCAACCGAAACGTCGGGAATATAAAATAACTTAATTAAACGCGATCAAATCCGTAAGGGTAGTTTTATTCAATCATGCATTTGTGACCATTTGTCATCCGAGTCACAGTACTCTAATGGTGAAGACGCTGAAGATTCGCTTTAATTAAAATCTGTTTGTGCCTTAATTGGCGTATCTGAATTGTCTTTACGCGGCTGTTTGCTCATACAATCAGGACACATCCATTTTTGTGGCATCTTAAAACTCTTAGGCAATTCAAGACATATTCGATCATAAACATTGTTACATCCAGTACATTTAATACCTTCCGCAGAACTGACAAATTGCCCACATGCAGCGCACTTCGACCTTCTAACGTATATAGAAGCACAGAAGGTCAAATTCTATACACAGCAATGAAAAGTAAATAAATAGTATGGATGATACGTCACGTAGTCGATTGTTTGCTTGGCGGTGTGCGACGAGGCGTTGTCGTGGTGAAGGAGGATCCTACTGCGAGGTCGTTTCTCCCGAACTTTTTCCAAGACAGAAACAAGACAAGAGTTTTTCGATCCTCTAAAACAATTGTTGCGTTCTACCTTCGTGAAGGTTCTACCTTCCGAAGAACGAGGCCTCCATCTTTTTTCCCACGCCTCGACCTCTCTTCACTTTAGTTGGTAACTCCTCGGACGGAAACACCCAGACAGCATACTGGCTCATAGTTTCAGGATCATAATAATAAATCCAGCTTTCGTCACCCGTAAGTATGTCGAACACAGTATTTGAGTCACCTCAACAGACTACTATATTTTCTTTGAGTTGAACCAACACGACGGAGTTTTTGGGCCTCTGTCAAATTATGAGGTATCTACTGGGCACAAAGCTTCCTGACCGCTAAATGTTCTCGGACGATTTCGCGCATTTGACTCATACCAATGCCTTAGTTTGTCTAAATCTGCTGATAAAGTCACTCTTTTGTCAGTCTCTATCATGCGCCGCACAACACTGATGTTATCTTCAGTCGTCGTCGTAGAAGGCCGTCCCTCACGCAGATCATAGGTGAGATTAGTGCGACAACGTTTAAACCAATTAAACCAGTTGTAAACAGTGGCACGAGATGGGGCTTCATCGTGAAAGGCCAATCGAAATCTATCATAACTTATATTGTTATATATTGACTTAAATGACATCAAAAGTCATAAAAAACCATTGTACGAAAATTTTCTCGCGTTAAATTCATGCTGACGTGACACAGACAATTTTCAATTTGCCGCCAAATCGTAAACAAATGACAAATTAATATAATAACTTATTTTTTTATTATATCGTTTACAAGTGGCTAGTTCTAAATACTTTCAGTGTTGCCCTCGTACAAATTCTCCTTCTCTATTGAAATTAGGATGTTTTTAATTTTGTTCAGAATAGAACAAGGGAGATAAAATAAACCTCCTTAGAATTATTAAAAGTAACTACATTTCAGATACAATAATTACGGTAGGAACAATTAAGTTGCGTGCCCATTAAGATATCGATATCGGCATTGCGGCGCATGGTGGCTAGGCGCGGGTGGCCTCGGGTAATATACTCGGATAATGGGACTAACTTTCATGGAGCAGACACAGAACTACGACGGCCGATGGAAGAGTGGGCACCGCTACTCAAGGACTTCGCGCTGACGCGACGCACCGAGTGGAAATTCATCGCTCCAGGTGCGCCCAACCAGGGAGCCTAATGGGAGCGGCTCATGCGTTCGGTTAAAACAGCATTCGAAGCAACTCTTCACCAGAAGTGCCCAAAAGAAGAGACGTTAGCAACCTTGTTGACAGAAGCAGAGAACACCGTCAACTCTCGATCGTTGACCCATGTGCCGATCGACGTCAACGACCAGGAAGCCCTAACTACCAACCACGTCCTTATTTTGGGACCGTCGAGTCTACCTGTCACCGCGACGCGTTCACCCACAGATCGTCGGGCATGGAGAGCAGCGCAGGGGCTCGCCGACGAATATTGAAGGCGCTGGGTGCGGGAATATTTGCCAACATTGGCCCCGCGAGGAGCAACTCGGGACGCCCAGCAAGAGATAAAAGAAGACGACCTCGTCGTGATTGTGACAGCAACCTGCCGCGGAACGTGTGGCCAAGAGGAATCATTACAAGAACGTTTCCCGGAGCTGGTGGTGTAGTGCGCAACGTGAAAGTTCGAACAAGAGGCGGAGTACAGCGACGACCGGTGAGGAAGATCACCGTCCTCCCGAAGGAAGAATAGGCTCGCTTACTACGCCGGGGGGGAGGATGTTACGGACGGCGAAGGAAGCCGCCGCCCCGTCGCCCCCTCATACCCCGTTACGCAACGCGCACCCCGCACAGCGCCCGCACATCACGTGAGGTCGGCAACCAATGAGCGCACAGCACACCGCGCGAGAACACGATCAAGACAGAACACCCGCCGCGGAAATAAAAGAAGAGGCTTTTGGCCTCTTCCATTCATTCACGACACGACGAAGACTCAAGACTCTCAAGACAATCAAGAATCTCAAGACTCCCATAGAAGATGCCCTCTTCTGTATATAATCATCATCATCATCATCATTACAGCCCTTCACAAGTCCACTGCTGAACATAGGCCTCCCCCAAAGAATGCCACAAAGCACGGTCCTGAGCCACCTGCATCCATCGACTTCCTGCATGTCTTACCAGGTCGTCACTCCATCTCGTGGGGGGACGCCCTACACTTCGCCTACCGGTACGAGGCTGCCACTCGAGAACCTTTCTTCCCCATATATAATAATAATCATAATTGCGGCTCTTGTAAATACTTTAATATATAATTGTAATGTGTACCACCTTTTCTTTAATAACGTCCCTAACAATAATCACCCTAACACAATACAATCCACTACAGCTCTTTTTGAATCGATTTAACAATGTTCCATCTCTAGACACGCCAAAAGTGTAAGCTGTCACCTGCACCATGCTATAACGCAAAGACTATAAAAAGCCGTGACTGCTTTTTTGGGAAGTAATTTTAATATATTTTATTAATTCTACTCTTGAAAGCAGATAGGTGTTTTTAGCTGTGTTTTAGCTTCTACTACTATTGTTTACCGCCCTATAGAATATGATTAAGGTATATCCTAGCCAAACTGTGCTAAGGAATAAAGCAATTACTAACGCTTAACTGCCTCTTAGCTTAGGAAATGTGTTTAACTGCATTTTTTCTTAGTTTTACAAAATCAAATATTATACTTCTACTAAGAAAATAAATCGTTAAAATCATTTAACGCTTTTATAGCGTAACAGTGCATAGTAACTGATTTCTAGCGTATGACAGCAAAGAAAAATTTGCACTTAACCGCCAAAATGCTTAATCTATCTCTAGAACTATCAAACGTAAAAATATAATTCCAATATTGGCCTGTAGGTGTGCTGCGCACACACATGCATAATTAGTAATGTTGTATCTAGCTACCATATATATGTATACTTAATAATATTGTACCTCACTACTTAGTACTAAGATTTTCAGTCAGTCAGACAGTAGCTAGTTGCCCGTCAACTGTATTACACGCTCTTCTACAATAAATATGTCATTAAGTTATGCAATCTTTCATTATGGTCACCCGTAGAGACGCATATGGAGTCAGCTCCTAAACTGGTGACACCGACGTGATAGACGTGATCGACGTGATATTAACACAGTAGTGGGCAATTTTCGCGTGTGTTGTGATCGGTCGGACAATTCATAATAGTAACATGAGTGTGCCGCTTCCGCCACCGCCACAAAACGTGCCGCTTGTTAACGTGCCACTCGTCCAGGACATCCAGCTGCCCGCGCCACCGCCCATTATGGCGCCAGGTGTAGATTCAGTGTCTCTACAGTCCCGGCTCTCGGACTTTTGGACGGATCAGCCGCGCGTGTGGTTCGTACGCACGGAGGCTATCCTCACACCGCAGAGGATGAGCGATGAGGCGAAGTTTGACCTAGTCGTGTCCAAGCTGAGTAAGGAGGTCATCGCGCAAGTGACAGACATATTACTAAATCCACCTCCTACCCACAAGTACGACGCACTTAAAGCTCGATTGCTCCACATCTATGAGGAGTCAATGTCGAGACAGATCGAGAAGCTTATGAGCGGGCTAGAGTTGGGCCAGCAGAAACCATCCCAGCTGCTCCGTCAGATGCGCGAGCTCGCTACTGATAAGGTTCCTGATGAAACTCTTCGCGTGCTGTGGCAGAATCGTCTTCCGACACAGGTGCGAGCCGTGCTCACCGTGTCTGACTCCAAGGACTTAGACAACCTAGCAGCAGTCGCAGATAACGTCATGGAGGCTGTGCGGCCTTCCTATGCCGCCGCCACTACCTGCGCTGCGCCAGCGCCGACATCTTCTGCTGCCCTTGACTTGGCCCTGTTGAGGGCTGAGGTGGCTAAAATAAAGGCTACAGTGAACCAGATCGATCAGCGGAGGTCGCGGTCTCGTCCCCCTGATCGCACCCGTCATCGTTCGCAGTCCCGGCGCCGTAGCGGTTCCCGCCGTCCCAAGAAGGAGAACTACTTGTGCTTTTACCACTACCGGTTCAGGGAGAAGGCAAACAAGTGTACGGAGCCGTGCGCGTGGAAACATAAGCTGCCGGAAAACTGAGCGGCGAGGTACAGTCCGAGGATCTCGAGGTCTGTACCATTGTTCCATTTGATCGTTTGTGTGTGTCAGATATTAACTCTGGGCTTAGATTTTTAGTCGACACAGGTGCCAATGTGTCTGTTTTACCAGCTGTGAGAAAAGACCGTGCAAACCAGTGCAGTGAATATAAATTATACGCAGCTAACGGTAGTGAAATCGTAACTTATGGTACCAAGACACTAGTGTTAAATTTAAACTTACGTCGACCTTATCGTTGGGAATTCGTGGTAGCAGATGTCAAACAACCAATTTTGGGCGCAGATTTTTTAGCGTATCACAGGTTACTAGTTGATTTAAACGCGCGTAAATTAATAGATAGAACCACAGAATTGAATGTTTCGGCATCTGTTGTCAAGGTATCCCAACCTAGTGTTAAAACTATTGATTTGAATCATCCGTATCAAGATTTATTGTTAAAGTACCCGGACATTACTAAACCGGCGTCATTCCGAGAAACTGCGAAACACGATGTCGTCCACCATATCGAGACCTCTGGTCCCCCCGTGCACGCGAAAGCGCGCCCGTTGCCACCCGACAGGTATAAAAAAGTTAAAGAAGAATTTCGCATCATGCAGGAACTGGGCATCTGTCGTCCTTCGAAGAGCGCGTGGGCTAGTCCACTCCATGTAGTTCCTAAGAAAAATGGAGATATAAGACCTTGTGGGGATTATCGCCAGCTGAATGCGATAACAAAGCCCGACAGATACCCGATTCCTCGCTTGAATGACTTTACTTTTATTCTCCCGGATAAAAATATATTTTCGAAATTAGATATTAATAGAAGTTATCATTTTATACCTGTCGCGCTAGGTGACGTGGAGAAAACCGCTATCATAACACCATTTGGGCTTTTCGAGTTTCCCCGAATGACCTTCGGTTTAAGGGGTGCAGCGCAAACCTTCCAGCGCTTTATGGATTCCATTTTACAAGGGCTTGATTTTGTCTTTTGTTATTTAGATGATTTACTTATCGCTAGTGACAACGAAGTTCAACACAGGCAGCATTTAGAAATAATTTTTAAAAAGTTTAATGAATATGGAATTTCAATTAATTTGGCAAAATGTTGTTTCGGACAAACAAAGCTAGAATTTTTGGGACACGAAATTAGTACTGAAGGTGTCAGGCCGTTGCAAGATAAGGTTCAGGCAATTGTGGAATTTCCGAAGCCGAAAACTATTTCAGAGCTAAGACGTTTTCTCGGCATGGTTAATTTTTATCGATCTCATCTCCCCAACGCTACTTTATATCTAACAGAATTAAATAAATATCTTAAAAGCTCAAAGAAAAATGATAAAACTCTTATCGTCTGGAATGATAGTGCGAACGAAGCATTTACGCAGTGTAAGGCAGGTGTCACACAGGCCGCTACATTGACGTACCCTAGAGTGGATTCCGCACTTGCTATAATGACTGACGCATCTAATACATGCGTGGGAGCAGTCTTGCAACAAAAGGAAGGAGATATCTGGAAACCATTGGGTTATTTCTCAAAAAAATTGACCACCACCCAACAGCGATATAGCACCTATGATCGCGAGTTGCTCGCTATATACTTAGCTATAAAACATTTTCGGAAATTATTTGAAGGTCAAGAAATAACCGTGTATACGGACCATAAACCTTTAACTTTTGCATTTCAAAAGGTAGGACGCGATGAAAGCGAAACGCCTCGGAGAACGAGACATTTAGCTTTCATAAGCGAGTTCACTACAAATATAAAACATATAACCGGTAAGAATAACATTGTAGCCGACACCTTATCACGCGTCGAAGCCGTGATTATGCCAACTGCGTTGAATTTCGATGACATTGCAAATGAACAGCGTAGCGATAGTTATATTACGAATTTTATGTCTGGTTTAAATACCGATAATATTTTGTTGAAAGAACTAGTTATACCTATGTTAGACAAGCCTATTTTTTGTGAAATGTCTACCAATATAGCTCGTCCGTACCTACCGGAAAAGTTTCGACGCCTAGCTTTTGATAGTTTGCATAATTTGAGCCATCCTGGAATTCGGTCTACACGAAAAATGTTAGCTAAAAAGTATTTCTGGCCGAGTATGAATCGCGATGTTTCTTTATGGGCAAAAACGTGCATACTATGTCAACGTTCTAAAGTTAACAGACATACGGTATCGAATTTGACTAAGTTTTCGGAAGTAGATCGTTTCGAGCATGTGCACATCGATATCGTTGGCCCTCTTGAGATTTCACCAGATGGTTATAGATACTTACTCACGATAATTGATAGGAGAACTAGGTGGGCCGAAGCATTTCCGTTACGCGACATTACGGCAGAAACTGTTGCCAAACATTTATATGAGGGTTGGATTTGTCGTTACGGTTGCCCGATGAAGTTAACTAGCGACCAAGGTCGCCAGTTTGAGAGTAGTCTTTTTAACCAGCTGTTAAAAATGTTGGGGGTTAAAAGAATTCGAACTACTCCTTATCACCCGCAAAGCAATGGCGCAGTCGAACGTTGGCATCGTTCTTTAAAGACAGCACTTTCGACTCGCCTGTCACATGGATCTTGGGTGGAAGAGCTACCCACGGTATTACTGGGGCTTCGCGCAGCCGGCCGCAGCGATTCAGGGGTTAGCGCCGCCGAGTTAACTTTCGGACGAAACTTACGTCTACCAGGAGACTTTTATGGCAATTCTTCGAACAACTGTAATGTCAACGACTATTGTTTAGTAGATAAGATTAGAGATACTATTCGTAGTTATAAGCCTACATCCGACAATTCACGTAACTGTCAAAGTTTTTTTGTGCACAAAGACTTACGTAACTGTGAATATGTCTTTGTTCGGGACGATTCAATACGTAAACCTTTGAAACCACCCTACGACGGTCCATATCGCGTGATAAAAAGGGCTTCAAAAGTTTACCTAATTCAATTACCCGATAGGCAGGTACATATTTCTATTGACAGATTAAAGCCTGCATATGTGTTAAAGGAATGCGATGGTAACATAACAACGCCAAGCGACAGTAACGCTGACAACGCAGCGGATGTGGTGCCTGCGCATGTACGGTTCGCGTTACCGCCGCCCACACCGGTGACATCGTCGTCGCCCGGCCCTAGCAACCCGATAAGCGTGAAAACAACGCGAAGTGGTCGCATTGTTAAATTACCTTCACGATTTAATATAAGTTAGTGTTAACATAAAATGTATTATATATGCAATATAATTACATATTTAAATAATATTCAAGTTAGCTAGTATGGATGTGAAAGTATTATTTGCATTGTTAGGTGCAGAATATTTTCATTCAGACTATTCAAGTTACATTACAAATACAAATTGAATGTAATTTTAGATGTATTGTGTTTTGTATTTTGCGTTATTTTGCGTGTACTGCAGTTTCATTTATGTTTAGGTAGTTAGTTTAGTTATAACGTATTTCGTTTCATTTGAAATATTTCCTTTGCAGAAGCATTAGTGCTAAAAGTTTTACAATTTTTACTATGGGCAATTATCAAGAAAAACCAGTTATTGTTTCTCAGGCTCAGAATACTATAGAGAATAAAGTGGATAATTTTCAAATATGGTTATATGTGATAGCCAGTTTTATGGGAGCAATAATATTGTACACTATTTGGATGAAGTTTAATAAGAAGTTCAAAAACTGGCTTCGCCATCAAGTGTTCATGGCCAGCGTTCCAATGTCGGGCCAGAATATGGGTCAGATGATAAGCGCCTCTAGCGCCAGTCTGCAGCACGCGCCCGCGCCTGCCGCGGCAGCCGCTCCCTTCACAGGGATCTCCGTACAGCCCTGCGCTTCAGCGCATTAACAAGTGTTTATTATATAGTTTTAAGTTTTTGTATTCTTTTTGTAAAGGGGGAAGTAATGTAGGTGTGCTGCGCACACACATGCATAATTAGTAATGTTGTATCTAGCTACCATATATATGTATACTTAATAATATTGTACCTCACTACTTAGTACTAAGATTTTCAGTCAGTCAGACAGTAGCTAGTTGCCCGTCAACTGTATTACACGCTCTTCTACAATAAATATGTCATTAAGTTATGCAATCTTTCATTATGGTCACCCGTAGAGACGCATATGGAGTCAGCTCCTAAAGGCCGATAAAGAAATTTTAAGAATTTTTCAGAAATTTTGCTTAGCTTAGTGGTGCTGAAAGATCTAAATCGGTATAATGCACTTAGCCGCCTTCTTCCGTATCAGGGCAGAATAGATGGAGTTTATCTCCACCTGGGGAGAACCTGGGTGGCTCTAGACCGTGTTTTGTGTTCTTTGGGGAAGCCTATGCTCAGCAGTGGAGTTCTGGCTGATGATGTGTATCACATTAACAATAAAAAAAATACATTGATATTTTTATCAATGTTTTTTTTTTTTTTATATTTGATAAAATCAAGCATCGGCGCTGTGCTATTGTAGCACACGATTTTGCAATATCGACTACGCCTACATAAGACTGGTCTCCTGTCAAAGCTATCGGAATCCGTTTATAAATTGGCACTGCTGCTTCGTAGGTAGGTTTATAGATATAAAAAACAAATGATTTTAAAATTAGACCTCAGAAAAAACTGAAAGTCATAAACCTATATTAATACGATTTTTACACAGTCACAATATGCCGGAATTGTAGGTTAAAAAGCATCGTCACCTTATTAAATTTTTTTATGCTCAAACATCTGAATGGTGTAATATTTATCACTTAGTATACTCACATTTATATTTTTACTATATATTTACTAATTACGGCTTAAACTCAAGACGTACATTACAAGGCGATTGCCACAATTGATTGGGGTTTACATAAATATAATAAAACTAACCTTTAGATTACAGTCGTAGCTAACAGGACCTTTTTTGGGTCGTATTTCATACGTCTTTGACACCGGCTGCGGCAACCCCAGCTTCTTACAAGTCCATTCCAGCTTTTCGAAAGAAGACGTCGAATCTGGAGGTGGTTCTAAGTTGTGAGCTGGAGCCACATGTGTTACTGGATCGGTGCTTTCCTTAGATTAAAATTATCACGAAATATAGTGTAATGTAAATTAAACCAAGAATGATAAAAATTGTACAATGCTATTTTTATAAATTAAGAAATAAATATTATTTTTACAATTATAATTAATTATATTCTAGCATGACTCACACTTAAAGCATTTTAATTAAATAATTACAAAATGTATATTACCAAAATATCGTAATGAGCCGGCATTTGCAAAGGTATGAGATCAACAGTATTTAAACGTTCTCTTAGGTTAGACAGCCGCTGTGATGCGGACACTTTACCGCTGCTTTTATTATCAGTCTCTTTATCGTTACGTGTGGAATGCTTGAACTGAAAATGTTATTTATTATTTTATAATCGCTCTGTAGTGTTAAAAATAATTGCAGGTGGAAAATGTTAGTTTAGTAATATCTAGCACTGTCTTCAATACAGCATAATTTCTTAAAAGTTACAAAAAAAATACAGAAAATATATTACAGGTAAAAATATGAATAATAATAATATGTAATAATGTTAATACATTTACCGAGAAATAAAGCATTAAAGTTAACACGTAATGTTATTGTAAATAAATTGTAACTAGATGGCTAGCATAAATGTCCAAGAAGTAAGTTGATTTCCTGACTTTCACGCTAGGCTGTTTAGGAGAACATGTGCTCTCTAAAAGGTTTTTGGTGATTACATTATGGCAAGCAGTTTAAGAACAGCTAGTTAAAGAAAAAGAAAACAAAAAACAGTATGATGATTATGATTGTATGGGAGGGAGTGTGTGCGTGCGTTTAGGCGTGCGTGTGTGTGTGTGTGTGTGTGTGTGTGTGTGTGTGTGTGTGAGAGAGAGAGAGAGAGAGAGAGAGAAAGAGAGAGAGAGAGAGAGAGGGAGAGAACGTGATTGCGTGTCTCGTTTTTGTGTACCCTTATTCCTTTTCTAAAATATAGTAGTTTACGTCCCGTCAAAATCGGTCCCGCCATTTCCGAGATTAGCCGGATTGCTATTGGTCTGCTACCGACATAACGGCAGCTGTACAGAAAACGGGCACCGGCGAATATCCCCCTATGTAGCAATCTATGGGGAAGGCTTATGTTCAACAGTGGACTTTGATAGGTAGTATAACGGTAACTGTAAGTAAATAAAGTGTTGTACACGCGTCACCGTCTTTTCCCTGGCCCGCTACTCCCGCACTGGGTCATTACTGGTATACTATCTACCAATGTGAAAAGGCCCGATGGTACAGTACGTATTTATTAAAAAAAAGCAAAAAATAATACCTCATCATTATGAGCAGTAATAATTTCACGTTGAGAAGTTGCACTATAACCTTTAGAAATATTACAGCTAACTTTTACAGATTGATCAGTTTTATTCGTTAGTTTCGCATTAGAAGAGACATTTTTCGTTTCGTTCGGTTTGTTGTATTTATTAGACTGAAAAAATAACACAAAGTTAAAACGTGAACGACATTAATATAAAAGTAAGTAATGTTCACGTCGATCGCCGAGTGTCGTGGATCAACGATGAATGGAGTAAAGGGCTGGTGAACAAAATACGAGCTAGCATGCGAGCTGGCCTACTCAGTTATTGCAGTGCAGTTACTTGTACCGTCAGAAGCACGCTAGCTCGCATATAACATTTTTTGTTGTTACTCCCCACTCGCCGTCCCGAACCACGTCAAAAGTTATGGTGGTTAAAATTATAATCTGTATATTTTGCGACTTCACTGCACGGGAAACATGAACAGACATTTTCACACAACTTTTTAAACGTGGTAGAGCCATGCTGCAGCTATATTAATTGCATAGTCATAGCACGAATGGATTGGCTCGACTGGCAAAGGACCCCGCTGTCACAGAATACCAGCGTAATATAGCAGCTCAATGCTGCTGTGTTTGGCATGATGAGTGTAAAGAATAGGGGAACCTTTTTACTGGAAAAGAGGCAATTAATCTTAGTCCTCACGGCTAACAAAGCACCTGCATTTTTATTCGCAAACAAGGATAGATGTAGATGTCTATGGGCCACAGCGACCACTTACCATCAGGTAGACTTTGTGCTCGCTTATCACCCTTATCCTATAAAAAAAAAATAACGAAATTCACACTCGACTGCAGTCTCTCGGGCAGAAGTTATTTTAGGGCAGTTATATGTATCATTATTGCTTTGTTTACAATAAGTATAATAATTACATGACAAAATACAATAATTCTTATAAATGTAATTAATACATACCTTATTATAGTTGTTGTTGTTGTTGAATGGTGTGTTATTATAATTGGTTCTATAGGACTGTTTTAAATACTGATTTTCATAATAAGATGTATTACTGGACGATGGTGCAGGTTTTCTCCACGATCCTTTTTTGTTTGAGAACCGATTCTAAAATAAATATTTATAACAATAACACAATTAAAATATATTGATAAGAATTAGAGATGAAACGGATATCCGGTAATTATCCGGTATTAGACCTATCCGGACTAAATTACTATCCGGCCGGATAGGCGTTTATTATCCGGTATCCTGCCGGATTTAAATAAATACAAAATATCAAATTTAGTTAAGTACTTTATTCATGTCACTTAACTCAGTAATCACATAATTTTCATTTTAAAACTTGGAAAATTTGTACACGTACTGCATGCACTAAGTGCAAATTATGGTGAATAATTACTTATTTGTAATATGGTGAATAAATACTTATTTGTGAGCTCTTTCAGCTTCACCACTCCTAAGTAGTGTATATTTTGAATAGCAATTTTAGTAGCAATCAAGTATTTAGAATTTTGACTTGAAACGACTTTTTAATCTAACCTCAAATGATCGCGTTTCTAATCAATACAATAAGTCAATGAAACAATTGCTAACTTCGCTTATGAACGGAAAGACCCGAATTTGCCAGAGTCCCTCGTGCACACGATCGCCGCCACTAACGCCACCTACGCAAGTTCGCTTCTTGCGATGCACCAAACGGCAATGTTTGGCAGAATATCCGGCGGCCGGATATCCGGCTATACGGCGATAAGACTGGTCGAATATTCGGTACCCGGTAGCCGGCCAAACAGCTATCCGTTTCATCTCTAATAAGAATACATAAAAAACCCCATACATTTATAATATTATCTGTATCATTATTCAGCCTGATCCTTATACCATGTGGGGTTTTAACTCACACTATAATAATCTCGACTAAATGGGTTAATATCTACTAAAACACAATGGAATCAATTTAGAATTCCAGATCAAACCATACCTATTACAGTTCAGTGTGGCCATAAGTAATGACCATCATCATTATAATTTACAACATGGCAAATGCATTGCTAAACATAGGCCTCTCTCAAGGAATTCCACAAAACATGGCCCGGAGACAAAATTATATTTGACATTAAATATTATATTTCTTTATATATATATAAATATATATATATAAATATATATATATATATATATATATATATATATATATATACAACGTGTCCCAAAATTCAACGATAAGTCAACACCGGAGGATAGACCTGCCCCGGACTAATCGGGTAAAAAAAGAAAAAAAAATATATCCCAGTTATATTTTAAGTTATATAAAAAAAATTAAATTCTTCAGAAATTGAGACCGTTTATGATATTTTTCACTACCATGACCACAATTTTTTAAATATTTTTTTCTTTTTTTTTTTATAGGCAACCTGAATAGTACTGCTATCTACCACAATTCTTAAAAACTCCAGAATAACTCTTGTTTTATCACGAAAATTAATGAAACTTATTTTATTCCCTAAATTTTTTGAAGACTTACTTTTAACCAAATTTAACTTATCGTGGTGTAAAAAAAAAGTATGAACACTAGTATGGCAAGTTTTTTTAAAAATTGACGCAACTAACCAATATTCCAAAATGGTATAATACTCTAGGAAAACAAGTTATAAAAAAATATGGGCCTATTATTTCTTAACAAATGACGGTCCAAATGACTCCAAATGACGGTCGGGTGTAATAAAAGTATTATTTCTTGAAAAATGTTTAATATTTCAAAACAAATGGTACAAACAGTTTCACGTGTAATTTATTAAGTTATTAACATTATAGCAAATGTTCGAACTGTTTGCCACCAGCATTAATACATGCACGACATCGCCTTAAAAATGATCGTTTTATTTGTCTTGCATATCTTCTGCTATTAATGTAATCAGCAGCCTGAGTGATATTTCGACGAAGCTCGTCCAATGTCACAATGGGTTTTGAGTAGACCCTGTTTTTAAGACAACCCCAATAGAAGAAGTCCAGGGGGTTCAAATCGGGTGAACGGGGTGGCCATAAGATAGGACCAAGTCGCCCGATCCAACGCCCTGGATACTCTTGATTTAAATATTCTCGCACAGGACGGGCATAATGTGCTGGGCAACCATCATTTTGGAACCACATGTTTTGAAGATCACTTAAGGGCACGTCGTTTAACAATTCTTGCAAGTCATTTTGTAAAAAGTTTAAATAACTATTGCCATCTAAGTTTCCTTGTCGGTCGGCCGGTCCATAGGTTAACCTTGAATTGATATTGGGATTTGTCTTGTCTCATCAAGTGTGGATTTTCATTACTCCAACTATGTAGATTGTGAAGATTTAAATACCCATCTTTCTTGCACGTTGTTTCATCCGACCATAGAATTTTGTCTAGGAAGTGGGGATCTTCACTGTGCCTTTGCAGCATTACACGGCAAAATGTGACCCGTAGCGGATAGTCCCGCGGTAATAACGTCTGCACACGCCTGTAGTGATATGGGTGAAGCTTGTGACGTTTTAATATTCGATGTGCAGAACTTTTCGGGATTCCTGTAGCTTCTTCTATGGCACGTACCGAAGTAGTCGAGTCATTTTCTATCTCCTTGAGAACTTCTTCATCACGATCCAATCTAGGTCTTCCAGCGCTGCTCCTATTGGATGGCATACGACCCTCCGAAAACGCTTGATGCACATTAATAAACACTCGATAATCAGGATATCTTTGAGCATTTGGGTATCTTTCTGGATACAGTCTGCTAGCAGCGTTAGCATTACATCGGCATTCTCCATAGATTAAATGCATATTAGCGTATTCCTGTGGTGTGTACGGTTGCGGCATGTTAAACGCCAAACAGTCCAAAATGCGCCAGAACTCTAAATCACAAAACACACAATCGTAGTCCAAGATAATGCCAGGTCAGTTCAGTTTGCAGATCACTTTCAGTCCAAATAATGCCAGGTCAGTTAAGTTTGCAGGTCGATTCCAGTCCAAAAAGCGAAGCCAAAAGTCGATAGTATGTACGAGGGCCACGTAAGTTGAATTGGGTACGGTGCGCAGTAAACAAAGGAGCAGAGCGTACTGAACCGACTTGCTGAGAATAATAACAGCTTCTCTACCTGCCCTGTTGTTGTCTCTTTTTAACGTAAATATCTCTATCTATCTATCTCTCTCTAACATCTAAGGTATTAATGCCCCATTCGAATTCCTAGAAATTGTAACAGGAACCCATTTTGGGCATGTAGTAAAAGTGATTACTGACAATTACAATTTAAGGAATTTGGCCCCTGTTAAGAAATAATAGGCCCATATTTTTTTATAACTTGTTTTCCTAGAGTATTATACCATTTTGGAATATTGGTTAGTTGCGTCAATTTTTAAAAAAACTTGCCATACTAGTGTTCATACTTTTTTTTTACACCACGATAAGTTAAATTTGGTTAAAAGTAAAAGTCTTCAAAAAATTTAGGGAATAAAATAAGTTTCATTAATTTTCGTGATAAAACAAGAGTTATTCTGGAGTTTTTAAGAATTGTGGTAGATAGCAGTACTATTCAGGTTACCTATAAAAAAAAAAGAAAAAAATATTTAAAAAATTGTGGTCATGGTAGTGAAAAATATCATAAACGGTCTCAATTTCTGAAGAATTTCATTTTTTTTATATAACTTAAAATATAATTGGGATATATTTTTTTTTTCTTTTTTTACCCGATTAGTCCGGGGCAGGTCTATCCTCCGGTGTTGGCTTATCGTTGAATTTTGGGACACGTTGTATATATATATTTATATATATATATATATTTATATATATATATATATATTTATATATATATATATATATATATATATATATATATATATATATATATATAAATATATATATATATATATATATATTTCTGCAGTATATCATTTTTATACCCATATTAGTTATATAAATAATTTGAAAATACTTACGGGATAATTTAATTTCATGTTGGTTTTTTTACTAGACTTTTGGCGAGCAACCATCGTAGCAATGTGTTGAGTTTCTTGACTTGCTATTGCGTCAACATACCATTCACCATTGATTTGGGTTATTTTAAAACCAGGAACGTCATGGAAAAGCTTTTCTAGTGAAGAATAACCTAATCTCTTGAAAGGTATCCATTCTCCTTGAAGCTCTCTGTAGTCACCTGGAATATAAAAAAAGAGTACAATGTGAAATTATTTAAGTTTCCCATTACGTATATTACGTTATTGTTAATTTTTGTCCATAAAGGTACTTACGATTACACTGTTTGATAGTTAGTGCTCCTTTTACTGAGATAAGTGTTGCTCGAAGTGCTTGAATTACTTGATCTTTATCAGCCATGATGCAGGTTACACTGAGGAAATAAATAACAATTACAATAATTTGTGTTACAAAAACCAAGTATTAGGTCTTTACCTATGAAAGCGCATTAAATACTAACTCATTTTATATTTAAGTCATGTTATTCCTTTTTAAAAACCAGTTATTGATTTGTTTCTCTAAATTTAGTTTTTTCTACAATATAGTCACAAAAAAAAGTCACAAACGAACTTACAGACTACCTGTATGGTAAGTGACTACTACAGCCCATATACATCTACAACCAAATTCAAGCAAATAAGGCTGCATATGCGACTGAGAACTAAGATGCCTCACTACCAACCCTTAATTTTACTGATTGCACTGTTCGGACCAGAAAGTGTTATTTTTGAATATGAGTTCAGATGTGAAAAAAATGCGTCTTAAACGGCAAGCAATATCAATGACGTCAACGGATACGGACATAGCATTATCTCTGCTTTATTGGTTCAATCGCTTTCGTTCAGAAAATATTGACCTCACATATAAACCTCGTGGCCACCCAGACAAGGTTCATAACGACGAACTTAAGGCGATAGTGGAAAGAAATCTGTCTCTAACTATAACTGAGCTACCGTCGACCTTGATGGAAGGTGCAAAAGAATATTAGATAGTTAAATAAAGAAGCTTGCACAATAAAAGGCTCGTGTGCAAGCTTGCAAGGGACTGAGTACAGCGTACGAGTATATGTAGAAGCAAGGAGTTCCACAACCTTACAGCTGTAACAGATATTGATTTATTGATGGAGAAGGATGAATGGAACGAGAAGTACAAGGAGAAAGATTGTTTGAGCGAGATTTCACTAATAGAAAGGCCTTCATAGTCTAACTTAAAATTTGCGATCATGATCATTCCGAAATATGAGAAAGTTTCCACGTGATAGCTTGAACTCTCCGGATTATGCGATCTCATAATAAGCGTGAGTCATGAGGAAAAGCTAGTTTTAAATATTTATGTACAAAAATTTTACTTATTTCCAAAAATCAAAGAAAACTTAAAGGCAAGAAGTTTGGAAGCAATGATGAGTTTGGCACTGGCTGTTTTAAATTTTGAAATTTCTGAGGTGTATAAAGAAAAGTAGTCCAGAGGTTTTCATAAATAGTTTGGACGTATGGAAAAGTATATTGTATGTGCTCACAATCAATTGTAATAATAAAGAGTAAATATTGTTTTTAAGTATCTAGTTTATTTTGGCATGGTGCTTATAGAATTCTAGGGCTATTCTAAACTACAGGAAACACTAAATTACATGCCTTTTCGGTACTACCAGGCCTGTCTCAATCCGCGCTTTAGGCATGAAAATATATCTCACAGAAAACCAGCGTAAAATAGCAGCTTAACGCTGCTGTTTCGTATGGTGAGTGTAGAGAACCGGAGACCCTTTTTACTGGCAAAGAGGCATTCCATCTTAGTCCTCACGGGTGACAACTCATCTGCATCTTGAGTCTTTATTGAGGATAGATGTAGATGTCTATGGATCACAGTAACCACTTACCATCAGGTGGACTATGTACTCGTTTGTCACAATATCCTTTAAAAAAAAAACCTACGCTGCGCGGCCCCGTATACAGGGCTAGTTCCGTGAGGTAGTCACGCGCCCGCTCGAGTTGATGCGCACCTTACGTTGACATAAAAAATATTTTTCTCTATTAAGTATTTAGGCACTTTTGATATTTATTTTTGAGTTTTTATTCAAGTATGGCCTCTCAAAAAGCCAAAACGTACTGCATAGCATACGGGTACTTAAATAACAATAGGAATGTCGACTTTTCATTCTTTACTGTTCCTAAGGATACCGAAAAGTAATACAGTGCAACCTCGATATAACAAATCGGAAGGGAACAAGTAAATATTCGTTGTATAAAGTAATTCGTTGAACTGAGGTTTGTTATGTTGAGGTTAGGTTGGTCTAAAATTCGTTATAAAGAGGTAAAAAAATAATACAGATAAATGATAATACATTTTTATCAAATTACTGTATGTATTTTCTATTTAAAAACAATGATGTAGGTAAAAATTTTTATAAGGAACACCTTTTACGTTTCTGAGACATTTCAACTTGGAATCTTTAACAATAGTGACGAGCAGCAGTGTTTACATTACTTTCCATCAAACAACAATTATTATTTTACGAACAAAAGCGTGTCGAAACCTGTCGTGACATGAATCACACTATGAGATTAAGAGTCATACATTGGTGGGAACTTTTTATAAAGAATTTGGGTTGACAAAATTCGGTAATTAGAGGTATTTATACCTTTTCTTGATATTTGGAAATTCGTTATAAAAAGATTGTTCGCAAAAAATGTTCGTAATGTAAAGGTATATTTTACATTGACTCTTATGGACAACTCAAGGGGATTACGAAGAATTTGTTAAATCGAGGAAGTCGTTATATTGAGGTACGTTATATTAAGGTTGCACTGTATATTATTTATAGGTAGACTTAGACAATTAGGTATTTAGATAGTGACGCCATAGTTACAGATTCATTATTCGATTAATGACCCGACCACAGCTTCGCAGTTTTCGATTTTTTCGCGTATAATACGAATGAACTTAAAAATTAATAAGGTTTTCGATCGGGTCTGGCACAAAGCGCTTCTTTCGAAGCTTCCTTCCTATAGGCTTCCCGAGAAATTGTGCATATAGGCTTCCCGAGAAATTGTGCAATTGGATCACCAGTTTTCTGGCTCATCTGAGCATCTAGGTCGTAGTAGGCGGTATATGCTCCGATTACAAGCCTATTAACGCTAGTGTTCCGTAAGATTGTGTGCTATCACCAACGCTGTTTCTACTGCATATCAATGATATGTTGCAAACCGGTAACATTCATTGATGATATGTTGCAAACCGGTAACATTCATTGCTATGCAAATGACAGCACTGGTGATGCTCTATACACCGGCCATGTCAATATTTCTCGAGAAAACGTCGCCGAGTACCGGAACAAACTTGTATCTGAAGTCGAGTCTTTGCTGAACAGTCTCGGATTGAGGGGGGCTAAATCTAGTCCAGTTTAATCCTCAGAAGGCAAAAGTTTGCACGTTTACCGCTAAAAAGAACCCCTTTGTCGTATCTCCTCAGTTTTAAGGTTTTAATCCCCTTGTTGCCTCCGCCAGTAGCGGAATCCTCGGCGTCGTCATATCGTCACTTGGAAAAGAAGGCCAAATTGGCCTCTAAAAAACTTGGCGTGCTTATTTTTATATATTATTTATTAGTATTTCATGGCGGCGCACCGCCTGCAACTTTACAAGGCGCAGGTTCAGCCGCACATGAAATACTGTTCCCATCTCTGGGCTGGGGCTCCCCAGTGCCAGCTCCTTCCACTTGACCGCATCCAGCGCAGAGCGGTTCGAATCGTCGACGACGGAGTCCTTTCCGATCGGCTCGATTTACTGGCGCTGCGAAGAGATGTTGCATTCCTTTGCATTTTTTTCGCATTTATGACGGGGAGTGGTCTGAGGAATTCTTCGGATTAATCCCAGCCGCCAAAATTCACGAACGCACATCGCGACAAAACTCCCGATACCATCCTCAGAAGGAGGTACGAACCTCGGCTTGAATCACTATCGCAATTTTGTTAACGGGTCGCAAAAGTTAGAAACGCCCCGTATCACGGGTGTTAAACCTCGTGTACGGGGTGTGTCTGTGACGACGCATTCGCCGGCGAATGCGGTGTGCCCTAGTGTTCTGTACTAGAGTAGTGTCTGAGTGTGTGTGTGTTTATGATTACTAAACTAGTTCCCTCTCCTGTGGAGGGAGGGGGGGAACAGACAAGTGACGGCTACGTGGCTTAATAATGAGGTATGGCCCTAAGGGCCGGAGGTTCGAATCCCGGACGGAACAAGTATTTGTATGGCGTACAAATAATTTTTCCGGGTCTAGATGTTTGTGCTTGTGCAATTTATGTTTGTTAACTGCCTCCACGATACAGGAGAAAATCCTAGAATAGGGGGTAACGTTTTTTTTAAATAAAATAAAAGAAATACTAATATATTCCATAACATCTCGTTGTATTCTACTATACAACATGTAACAGAAAACTAATTGTATGTGGTTCTCTAACTGACACGAGCATCGGTAAAGCGGGGTCTTTAACAATCCTCTTACTCCCCGGATAATGCAGAGGTAATAAAACCATATACAATTTGTAAATTATTTTTAATTAAAATAAAAAAATTAAAGTTCAAGTTTTTTTTTACAAAAAAAAAGCTATTTCTTTACGTTTGAATACTGATTCTCATAACGCACTTAAGGGGAACCACAAGGTTTTTGTTACATGTTGTATACCAACTAATATCAAAGGATTCAATTTGTTTTCTCACAACACCTAACCCTACAGTAGAAGCGGTCTTAATAAAGGCGAGTAACGGGCTAAATTATACAGACACTCGCCCGCGAACGTAAGATGCATGTTGATTTAATACGCACGCCACGTAGTTTTTTTTTTTCAACGTAATAAACTACTATACTGTGTATGAGAGTTCGTGTTCATATAATAATTGTACGAAACGTACATAATAGATTTATGTATCCTACTTAGCAACCCTTGTCGGCATGTATCACCGCCGCAATATTTATAAATTGATCATTTTATAATAAAACTTCTTATCAACAACGACTTATTTAAACTAGTTCAATAACTGCAGTGCACTCACAAAACATGTTTCTTCAGGTTAAACAACTACACAACTAATTAAGGGGAATTGAAAATTTCTCGAAAATTTGGTGGATTTCCTATACCACACATATTTTATAGATTACGAACCAAATTTTTTTTACCATGTATATAAAACACGATAACATGTAATTTATTTGATAGAAAAAAATTGTAAAGTGGACTCTATTAAGTTACATTTCTCCATGCCACCACAACATTTTTATGAATTAGTTCATGGAATTATTTTGAAAGCAAAGTAAATAATTATATCTAAGTGACATTTACCACTTTCTTAATTCATAAAGTAGTTGTGTAAAAAAAATATTGTTCGGCACTTACGACGAAGGTCACTTCCGAGACGTGCAAAGTATTATAAACATTAGCGACGTTGTAACTAAGTTTAAACTCACAAGTTTGCTATCAGAGAGTGATCCTTCTGTTCTTTTAATTATTATTTATTCAGTGGTACTACTAAGATTCATTAATATTAGTTTTTTTATTTAATGTAAGAACTAGATTTATAAAAAAAATAAATTCACAATATTAATTACCATAATAATAACACTAAAACAAAAAGTTTAAATGTCTTCTTATAATAATAGCTCAAGAAACATTTACTCACTAAAAATTTGAAGACGGTAGAACTGGTAAAGACAGAGCATAGTAATCACACATTTCTTCACAATATATTTTCGATACAAAATTTTCATCACGCCTTAAAATTTGAAAAACCATTTTTTGTTTGATGTTTGGCGCAAGTTTGAAAATTTTCTTTTCAATGCCGTTCATACCCCAATATTTCATTC
Source organism: Parnassius mnemosyne (assembly GCA_963668995.1). Lineage (NCBI taxonomy): Eukaryota > Metazoa > Arthropoda > Insecta > Lepidoptera > Papilionidae > Parnassius > Parnassius mnemosyne. The sequence continues at coordinate 25,953,134 of CAVLGL010000137.1, read as the reverse complement.
AAAAACACTTTTTTACAACATGTGTAAGCTACTAATTCAGAATCGCAAATGTACAAGTAACGTCAAGCAAGTTACGCAGTAGCAATTGTATGGATTCCCGGATTCTACTAACACGCATTTATATAAATCTATTAAGTGTACGGTTATTTCAATTTAATTAATATTTTAATAATCAACTAAACATATATTATAGGTTATTGGAAGGAAATTACCGTTAAAAGACAAAATAATTTAGTGTCCATAACTTCTACAAATAAGAACAAATAAAACTTAAGAAAGGTTGAAATATAAGATAATTAGGAGAATCAGGCGTTACTTTGCGGAAATCCATTTTATTAAAGATGTTAAAAGTTAATCAGCTAAAATCAGGGTAATAAAATAAAATGATGTGTCTAACCTAGTTCGAAGTCCTTAGCTGGTCTTCTTACCTTCGGTCGAGACAGTGAAATTATATAATATACTAGCTGGCCAGGAAGACGTTGCTCTGCCCTTTCCGACGACCCTTCCCATAAAAAATCCTCAAATTCGCAATAAAAAATATTGAAGGTCACCTATCTGCATTAAAAATATCCTATCTCTCAAGTTGAACCAAACTACACACAATGTGTTTAATTTAATTGAAATCAGTTCTGTAGTTTAGGAGGAGTTCATCGCGGACAAACAATATGACACGTAATTTTTATATATAAAGATAATGAAAATGTAATGTCGTGTAAATAATGTAATCTGTTCTTTAGTTTAAATATAAATTTAAAACTTATTTATAAATATTCGATTTTGTTCAGTTCTGCTGTCGGAAGACAAAACGCGGTATTAGCTCTTTGGTTTTTTAGCGTAAAGCATGCTACCTTTTGTCCACTGATTTGCATAACTATACACATAATATTAATTCGGTGATAGGACACGTGGAAAAGCGCAGTAATTGCAAAAAGGACATAATTTTGCATCTTTATGGTCCAAAGGTATTTTATCAATATGTTAACAATGTGTGTGTACGAAAAGAATAATTAAGAATCCAAGTAACACAAACAACAGCATAACTAATCGCTTCTAGTGTATTTGAAACTTAAAACATTTATAAACTTAGTATGTGGTATGGTATAGTTATGATTTTACAGCTGCATAAGATTAAAAAAACAGGACAAGTGCCAGTAGGACGCACGCCGTACGGGCACAGAGTAAAAAGTCGAATGTATTTATTTATTTATTTAACAATTTATGGACACACAAATAATGGAAAGGACACAACATGATGAAGAGTTTGTAGAAGGGCGCTAATTATATCATTATGAAATTTCTTCCAGTAGACCAGTTAAAAAGATATGTGATAGAGAAAAGATAATAAGGTGTGCACTTTGTTATTATATACACATACATACATATATCCATACAAGATAAAATAAATACATACATATATATAAATACACATGTATATATGTATATATAGTCATAATTAAATATATATAAATAATAAAAAGTATAGTAAATATCAAAGATATGGAAACTTACATAGAAGACAGAGATAAATAATGTTCTTTTACACGTTTTTTGAATAATGTGACTGTTTTGATTTCTCGAATAGGAGGAGGAAGTGAATTCCAGAGTCTTACTGCATGTACAGAGAATGAACGGGAATATGAATGAGCTTTAAAGGATGGGAATTTTAAGAGGGTCTTAAGGTGAGATCTACAAGCTGCATCTGGAGATTTAAAAAAGGTAAATCGATTACGAAGGTATGAAGGGAAATTCGGACTATGTAAGATGTTAAAAAGAAGACAAAAGATACGAGTGTTCCTGCGAAATCGGATCGGGAGCCACTTGAGCTGCTTTCTGTATTTAGAGACGTGGTCAAACTTCTTGAGTCCAAAAATATACCGAATGCAAAGGTTTTGCAATCACTCAAATTTGTTTAATTGCTCCTCTGTAGCATCCAAAAAACAGAGATCAGCGTAATCTAAGATTAGCAAAATGAGAGTTTGAACAAGAGAGATTTTAGTTGAAGGGTAAAAAATTTTGAAGTCGTTTTAACGAGTGAAAAGCATAATGAACTTTTCTGTTTAAGTCCGTTATATAAGCACCCCATGATAACCTATTGTCAATAATTAGGCCCAAGTTCTTCGCAGATTCCGAATAAGCAATTGATGTGCCATTGATAATCACATTTGGCAGGGTGCAGTTATCAATAATGCTACTATTATATCTGCTACTTCCTATTAACGCTTGTGACTTATTTGAATTTATAGTTAAACCATGGGATCTGGACCAACGACTAATTTTATCCAAATCGTCATTCAGTGCATCTATCGCCAATTTAGCTTCAGATGCCTCAAAGTGACGGTAAAGCTGCAAATCGTCTGCATAAAGATGGAAGTTGGAGCATGTTATTTTCGTTATAGAATTAATAAAAACGGTGAAGAGTAAAGGAGACAAGACGCCACCTTGGGGTACACCTGCAATAAGATTACACCAGTTGGAATAAGTGTCATTGCAGCGGATACATTGCGAGCGTCCCCGAAGATAGGAATCAAACCAAAGAATGGCCGAAGATGAAACATTGATAGCCTGAAGAATTTTAAGGAGGATATCAAAGTCAACAGAATTGAAGGCACTACTAAAATCTAATAAAACGAGTACTGTTGATTGCTTTTGATCTATGGCTCGACGGATATCATCAGTTACCTGAAGAAGAGCAGTTGTTGTACTGTGACCGAGCCGGAATCCAGATTGTAATGTATTTAAAATATTGTTGGAGTTAAGATAAGAAGAAAATTGATTGTGAACAATATGTACCAGTACTTTAGAGAGGAATGGTAATATAGATATAGGTCGAAATTCAGAAGGTAATGTAGGGTTAGCAACCTTGGCTACAGGAATAATGTGTGCTAACTTCCACGAATATGGAAAGCAGGAGAAAGACAATGAAAAATTAAATATGTAAGTAAGAATACAAGGTAAAATTATAGTTAGCATTGTGGAAGAAATTTTATCGTTTCCCGACGCAGTAGAAGATATACTGATCGCTTTACTTCATCTTCTGACACTGATACAAATTCAAACTGGGGGAAATGTTGTAAAGGGCATCTGGATAATTCTAACAAGGTCTTAACCTTTATAAATGAAGATAAGGAAACAGGTGGGAGAGAAAAATGTTGATTGAGAGTATCAATATCAAGATTTCCAATCGCAAGCGCAGGATGTTTGCCAATGCCGACTGTTTTGAGAAAACTCCAGGCTTTTCTTGAATCGCAATTTGAAAGTGAGTCATGAAAGTAGCGCCTTTTAGCATCTCTACACAGACGATTGCAGCGGTACGCAAAATCTTAAACTTGATTAGATTTCTTTCCAAGGGACAATGTTTATATCTACTTCTGGCTTTATCCCTACGTGCCATAAGCTCTTTTATCTCTGTTGTAATCCAGGGCGCAGGACAATGTTTTATTTTTATACGTTTGAGAGGTGCATGGCAATCATACAATCTAAGAATTAAAGCAGTAAAGTTATTCACCATATTATCAATATTTTGACAATCCATTACGGAAGACCAATCCATTTTACTTGCATCTCATCTTATGGCTTCCAAGATTTACGCTTTGGTGGACGAACACGGTACGAAATGAAAATGAGGTCATGGTACGAAAAAGAAGCTGTTATTTGTCCATAATTCGCAATGTTATTTAAAGATGAAACTATTATAAGGTCAAGTAAAGACGGAGCACAGCTATGTATACCTATGCTGATAGGGTTATCACCTGATGCATGAAAAATTTAAAGAAAAGAAATTATATAGTATAAAACAACATGTGTATTCATTGTAACTTAAGTTAATATAACACCATGTCTATTATTTGTAACTTAAATTGAAACTACCCACTCCTAAACAAGCAAAATATACATATTTTCATAGAATAGTGTCTTATGACATAAGCTGTGGTAGCTCAGGGTAATAAGCGCTCGCTGTAAATAGGTATTCTCAAAGAAGCTTCACATTATATATTTCTATCAATATCATTTTCGTCAGATAATTTACCTATTCATGAGTACAAAAAATCCAGGTGGTGGTGGTAATTACTGTGATGTGTGATCTGACTGTGATGTGTGATCTGACTGTGTAGTGGGCACTGTCGGTGGTGGTGGTGTCGATAGTATTGGTGGTAGTAATGGTGTGGTGGTGATGCTGGTTGTGGTAGCGGTGGCAGTAATGGTCCACTGTCCACCACCACCAATTATACTACCAGCATCACCGCCACCACTGACACCATTACCAGCACGATCAGCACCACCGTCCACCAGCACCAAACCACCAACACAACCTTCACTTCACCACTGTCTGGAAATTGTATTATTTTCTCTCGAATTTTTCATATATTATACTGCACACCTGTTAGGCATTTATGCTATTACAGAACACTAATTATTTACCTATATAAATCTATGTTTTATTTTCTATTACACAATTTTTAAACTTAACTCTAATTGTAATAATACTTAATAAATTATTAATTGATCTATAAAATTACGAAATATTATTTGTCTATTTATTCCAATGCGCACGACAAACAGCCCCTTCGTTCATACTCCGACTGAGCCGGCGCAAGCCGGTTTGTACTTTGTACCCCGACGGAGCGTCGGTGAACCTGTCGGCGAGAGTACACTCACACATCGCTGCGCTATGTGTGTTTGTACCTGCAGCAACGTTTGTATGTAGCTTCCCCTCTGGTAGATTTCTTTACTCATGTGGTACAGGTTCTTCTCTAAATAAAATTAATTATCGGTAATATAGGTAAACACGGAAAAATGCTTTTAAAAAAGGTACGTCAAACTTAAACTTTGCAACGTAAGAGTTATTGAGGGAATATCTTACATATACATATACAGGCTTACATATACAGGGTTATTTTGCCTTGTATACCTAAATTTGCAGAGAAGGTTCAGAATAAGTAACATAGGCGAATGGTGAAAAAAAATTCACCTAACATTCTGTCCTTTTTATCTTTAAAATTCAGATTGCGTTGTAATGTCATTCATAAATATTTAACGCCTACTATTTTACTACGCACGTACACAATCATAAAGGACAAATTTAGGTACCTTATCGCGCGTCTCCCCCTTCTGTTAACGGCTGCATCGCTATGTACCTACGTCCACCCGCCAAACCGACAAATGACAGTGTTGACCGTGACCTCATTACGTACGAGTGTGATATTTTTAAATTTTCGTAGGTCGATTCGTTATCAATGACAGAACGAGAATACTATGAAATGGTCCGGTGTTACATTTTGAGCAATTAAAGTTTACGTAGTGCGCAGACTATACGAAAGTGAGTATTCACCGCGGCAAGAAATTAACGTAGCTACGTGTATCAATCGAAGAAGAATTGACAGCTTATCAAACAAAGTGCAGTGGGCGATAATTTAAATAGTAAATATGAAGAAAGGTGGATTGCGCACGGAGGCCCTATACTAAGGACCGCAAAATCGCCGGACCTCTCACCGTTAGAATTTATTTGTGGAGTGAAATAAGACTCCCGTTTACGTCTAAGAGGCCCAAAGTTTTGAAGGCCGCCGCAGCAAAATTATTGCTGCATTTACGTAAGTAAAAAGTGCTCAAGCACAGGTAATAAGTGTAAAAAAAAAATAAACAAATAATTTAAGAAAACGTGCTAATCTATGCATGGAGAGAAACGGATTCTGTTTTAAGGCGCAGGTTGAGCAAAATGTCGCGCTAGTCGTTATTTGTGCTGTTTTTAGAAGCTATCTACTTTTTATTTAAAAGATATATCAACAAATAAAAAACACATTATATTTCTACATAATCTTGACTCCATAAAAGCTATATCCAATTTTTTTTTAAAGGAATAAATATTAATATAATCTCCTTACAACGAAACCACATAAATGTGAAATTATTATTGATAACATGCATCTCCTCGTAAAGTAAGTATTATTTTATTTTGCGATTTACACCAATGGATAGGCAATTTATTAATGAATATTTCTATAGAAAATTTTTTTTCAAAAGACCAAAATTTGATTTTATTAAGAATTTATTTTAAAATCTGGGCATATTCACTGCTCACGGGCTTGCTGAAGTCAGTGAGCCCTGAGCTCTTCGACGCGAAGCCCGTGTCGTTAGAGCGTCGACCAGCACATACACTCACGTCATATTAGTCGATAATAATATTACTTATTAGGTTATTTATAGGTAGTATTATTTGTTTGTTTTGGGTATAATTTTTCGTATTAGTTATATATATATTTGTTGTGTTTTTTACTGCGCGATGAAGCTTTTTGCGTGTATTTTCTTTGAAGTAAATGCAAATAAAAAAATGAAGCACCATTAGCATGTAAGGTTCGAATCCATAATTAAAATTTCGACAAATATTATAACTTACACTACAAAAGGCTAATTCAATATTATCACCCAACCACAATATCTTATTAGGTATAGTACCGCCTCGTTGGTCTAGTGGTTGTAGTAGTGCGAGTGCTGATCATGAGGTCTCGGTTTCGAATCCCGGGTCTTGTCAAAAAGTCAGTTATGAGTTTTTGGCCCGTTTTTGTTTTTATTTATTGCTTGTTTTTTCTTCTTTTTCAAAAAAAAATAATTGAGTACATAAGATGTTCTATACGCCGAATGTCAGAGAGAAAAGCTAGTACATCTTTTGCTAAACTTTAAAATCTAAAACCAATTTTAAAACAGACGAATTGATCATAACTCCCTTAGCTATAAAATAAGTTATGATCTAATTTATGATATTTATTCCAGTTTATGGCAGCTCTGATTTATATTACGTGCCTGAAATTAGGTACATCTTTTTAGGTACGTCAAACCAAATAACAGCCGGGCGGCTGACATTATGCACTCCATATATTTCTTATATTATCTAATTACAGTCTCATTAATTTCCACTAAAAGAAAATAAATAAGTTGTAAATTCAAACAAAAATAACTGCATTACTATGTCTATAGTCATATTCATACAAATCAAAAAGCCTATATATGAGATAATGTAAAGTAAGCATAATTTTACCGGGATCATAACTTGTCAAATAATTAGGAAAATGATCGTTTTTCGTTACGTACCTGTTTTGATTTTAACACTGTTAGGTTTAAAACTGCGAGGTAATATTTGAATAAATATAGTTTCCTCTAGGTACAAAGAGTTTTTTAGATGAAAATATTTGTAGTTAAGACTACTAGAAATCTTATTTATGGAGTAAAAAGGCGAAGACTGCAATTAGGGGCATGACTGGTATTAGGGGCTTCTACCCTAATTCGGTAAAAAGTATCTAAGTAGGTATTAATATACCTACTTTTTACTATAAACTAAAATTTTTTTAAACTAAATTTAACTAAAAAAAACTAAAGTGACCATTTATTTTTTAACTCAAAACAGGACATGGGTTTATTTACACTCTAAAAACTATAACTTTACACAATTAGTGTTCAATATAAAATTATATTCGGTATAGACGGTAATTATTAAATGCAACATATTTTTTTTAATTATTAATTACATTTGTCAGTGGATTAAATTTGCTTTAATAAAGTTGGTGATAATTTTAAATAAGAATAAAATTCTGCTTAAGTTTTTTTATGGTTACCTTTGTTAACAACATCGCCTTTAGAACTGGAACCGTAAGTGTTTCTTTCAGACGTCCACAATTTGTTCAAAATAAAAAAAATATTCTTTCTACCGGAGCATTTGTACCAGGGAGACATAAAATATATTCGATTAAAAAAAATTATGTTGAAGATTGTTGACTTTGAATACTTCCATCCAACGAGTTACGGGACAATTTTGTGTCCCGGAGCTTTGTTTGGGGACAATGAGACAGGTGACTGAGAAAAGGGACAGTCCCGTTCAAAACGGGACGTATGGTCACTTTAGCTATAAACCGGCGACGGCTCCGTGGCGCACTGGCTTAGCAATCAGTTGCTGCACTGGGGGCCGCGAGTTCGAATCCCGCACGGAACAAGTATTTGTATGGCCTACAAATAATTGTTCCGGGTCTGGATGTTTGTCCTTGTGCAATTTATGTTTGTAAACTGCCTCCACGACTCACATTCTATATTACTCTCACTCTGCGAAACATCCTATTTATTTATTTATTCTTTATTGCACCAAATATTTGTACAAAAGGCGAGCTATCTATCTATTTACCTATAGTGAGTAGGTATCTTTTAAACTCACAATTTTCAATGCTTCATTTTTAATATATAATTAATTATAAAATTTCATAATTAGATAATATTATATGAGAATACATAACTCTAATATAATGCAACTAATATACCGAATAAAAAATTTGAGATACATTTATCGTTGTACGCTGTGTGTATTTCCATAAAATAGTTTATTGATGTTGAAAAAATACTACGTTCTTACAGTAGGTGGCGCCTTACATATTTCTTACGTGATATTATATTGTAGCGAGTCGGCGCGGCACACCAAATGCTCAAGGTCGTTCGCATGGAGTAGCCCCTTAAGGTATCAATATTAGTTGTGTAGTCTCACATGCGTAATTTAGTTGTAAATAGTTTATTCCAATTTTTTAAATACGCCATAATAATAACAGTTGTTGGTTACGTCGTTGGTAAGCAAAAATATATTTTTTAATTTCCCGTCAAAACTTTGAAGAGTAAATTGGAATCATAATTCGCGTTTAATGTAAAATAACTACACGTATTAACTTAAGCATTAGTAGTGAGCGTGTCACTAAGAAAGTAAACAGTAGGCATAAGCTTTGTGAATAGAATCACACACAGAGCAGGGCGCGTACGCGTAGTTATTGCCCAAAAATCATTCAAGTTAGGATAAATTTAAATAAAAGAAGCCTTATTTACTCCATTTTTTTTTTCAAAAACTGCAATATCGGTATATCATTATTTATATATATTATTGTATTTATTTATGTATATATTATTTGAATTTAAATATAAAATTTGAATACTATCACATATACGGACATCGAAAAGATTGTAGGTATTAGTTCGGGGAGCATTCATGCCATCCTACATCAACATCTTAGAGTGAGGAAGCTTTGTTGTCGATGGATCCCGCGTTTGCTCTCCGAAAGCGAAAAACAGACTCGTGTGGATTGGTGCCATGAAATGCGTCTACGTTTTGAAAACGGGGCATCTAGGCGTGTTTCAGAAATCGTTACTGGTGACGAGACATGGATTTTTCAATAAGATCCGGAAAATAAAAGGCAATCATCGGTATGAGTCTACTCAGAAGGACAGTAACCGACAAAACTGCAAAGACCTCGCAATTTCGACAAAAAAATGGTGGCTAGATTTTTTTCACGGAGCGGACATTTGTCGACATCAATGCTGGAAAATTGTAGGGCAGTTAACTCTGAATGGTATACTACAGTTGCATTACCCAAAGCTTTTCAAGCTGTGCGGGAGAGAAAACCAAAGACCGGACTTCGGTGAATCATGCTACATCACGATAACGCCTCTTCACATACCTCCCTTAGAACAAAGCATTTATTGAGGAATCTGGTGTTGAAACTCAAAAAGAAAGTCATGTCAAGTCAAGTCAAAGTCACCAACTCTACAGCCCTGACTTAGCTCCTTGTGATTTCTTTCTGTTCCCAAGAGTCAAAGAAAAAAATAAAAGGCAAGTTTTATTCAAACGCCGAAGAAGCCGTGGCTGCCTACGAAGAAGCGATTTCCGACCTGTCAGATCAAGACTGGCAAGTGTTTTCAGAGGTGGTTTAGGCGAATGGAACTTTGTATAGAGCATGATGGAGAATATGATGAAAAGATGTAAAATAAATATTAATAGTATCTAGAATAATTTTTGTATATCTCAAAAATTATTGAGTGACCTACGTAGCATCTTGAAAAAACATAAACAAAAATTAACATGGATATCAACTGATTTCAGCCACAAAAATGAAATTGATTTCATTCTCATCAACCACCCATCATACTTCAATAATAGAAATGTCATCAATAGTTCTGTACACAAGGTAGTGTGCATCAGCCAAGTTCGGAAAACAAAAGAAGGACGCACCGGCATTGTGTATATTAACACGAAACGCACGAAAAGCCACTTCTGAATCTCAACAATTTTTAGACCTTATACTTGGAAGTGTATATAAAATCCTTCAATAATGGAAACATTCAAAAAACACACGCACAAAATACAACAAAATAGAAATCATTCTGAAAACGTCACTAATATCTGTATAAAAACAAATCTCTTCTTGAAAGGAAAAACAACATCATTAAGGTACAATTCCGTAGCCGACCGCAGACAGCAGTAGCAAGCGACGTGTCATCGCGACATGTCGTCGCATCATGTCGCTGCAAAATAGGTACTATATATATACCTATTTACCACTTTTATTTAACTCCTTTCCTATATTTTTTCAAATATTATCTTTTGTCACACTGTTTAAATAATTATTGTGATATGCATCGTACAGTGCGGGATATTGGGCCACCTGCTTTATCAGTTTCTCTTGCACGGAATCGGTGAAACTCATTTTTTGAGCAAAATTAAACTTGTCGCTCGGGCGTTGGCGGCACTACTGATCTGCTGTCGGAAGACATGTCGTCTGCCGCTCGGGCCGTAGCGGCAAACGACGTGTTGCTAGCTACGAAAGGCATTTCATAGAACTACATAGAAACCAGTAATGTCACGACGACACGTTGCCTGTCTGCGGTCGGCTACGAAATTGTACCTTAAATCTCCCAGAGGCTACTACTATAAAAAGACAAAGAAAATATCACAGTTAAGTATGGAGATGTACAAAAGTATGATATAATATGTTTTATATAAATTATAAATCAAAATTAAATAAATTTGAAAAACATAATATATTACAAACGGGCAAGTGATTTTTCATTGGCCGATACCGATAATGATATATCATCACCAACATACATCACCGACACCGATATTATTTAGAAGCGCTTTTTCATTTAACGACACAGTAGGGGAGCGGACGTGGTACCGACATGTCGTAACCGATAACCTGTCGGCGATGATATATGTATCGGTGCCGTGCCGGTCAATGAAAAATCAACAATCAGTACCCAGATATGGGTGAGCCTAAATCGGCGACGATATATCGATATTGTTGCGGACACTGAAAAAACGCTCTAAGTAATGTATTATGTTCAAAATACAAAATATGTATAAAGTAAATAGGGTAAGCAGTATAATGATTGGCACTTTAAGCGGATTTCTACTTGTAAGTGGTTAATTCTCGTAAATTAACAAATTTGTTACATTTTTTATTGTTTTGTCGGATTTTAGTTTAGATAGCCATAAATAAAATAACGCATTACGTTTAGAAAGAAATGTTTAATTAAGTTAAAAATCTAATTAAACTTTTTTCTAGGGAATGTTACAATCATTGGCACTTTAGCATAGTGAATGGCACTGTAAATTAAGTATAATCATTGGCACCATTGAAAGTCTTAAAAAGTTATACCCAGATCTTTCTAAGCTCCATCTTATTGTTATAACATTTTGAACAAATCTTCTTCAAAAATTCTCCTTAGATCTTCATCTGAAAGCGGTTTCGTTTGTCTACCATGTTTTTTCTTTCTTCGTATAAATTTTTGATGTGACTTTTTTAGTAACACCTTTCGTATTTTCTTGGTATTTTGTAGAAATAGAACTTTATTTCGGAATTTTAGATTAAACATTTAGAGAGTATTATAATGTCAGAGTTTTTAGCTTCATTCTTCTTATTTTGTTTGTCAGTTTGTTTCTATATTTGGCTGACTAATTCAATTCTGCATTTTCCATTTGTGCCCCATTTTTCCATTATTTTTTTAGCTCCGCTGCTTCCGAATCTTCACTTGTTAGCACAAAATAACGGTGTTGTTTACCTGCTTTTTACTTTTTGATACGTATTTGGCAATGGAAAAAACTCTATAAATATTTTTAGGGCTTTCTAAAAGATTTTAGTTTATTTCGACATCCACAATCACCCATTCACCTCCAACAAATTCTAAATTCGCTGCCTAGTTGATGAAAAACATAAGGGTTAGTTTTCTTTCTGATACTCTCTGCAGGTTGTATACGCTTTGGTACTGATAAACCATTATTAAGTGAAAAGATACAAGGCTTTGATACAGGTGTTTCTGATTCAGTCGTTATTAGTCGTTATTCGTAAAATATTAGGTAATTCGGCGTAATGGCAAGGAACGGTGATCATCTAAAATGGTTTGCAGTGATTTCGAGGGCACCGGACACTTTGTTTAATCCACTTTGGTCTGGTAGTACATTAGACCCCGCCAATTTTAGACCTATTTCTGTACTACCAACACTTAGTAAGATTTTTGAATAAATTGTTCTTGATCAAATGTTAAATTTTTTTAATATAAATAATTTACTTCATTAAAATCAATTTGGTTTCACAAGGGGTCGCTCGACAACTGATGCCGGTGTTGAGCTGATTAAATATATCTTTAATGCATGGGAGAATTCACAGGATGCTTTGGGTATATTTTGTGACCTATCCAAGGCCTTCGATTGTGTTCACCATGAAACATTAATCAGGAAACTTCAACACTGCGGTGTAAGAAGTGATGATCTTAAATTAATTATTTCATATTTAAGTAAGAGAACGCAAAAAGTTGTCATTAACAATATGAGCTCTTCCAGATCGATGGTACAAATGGGCGTGCCTCAAGGCTCAATTCTCGGCCCCTTTCTGTTTCTTGTATACATTAATGACTTACCTTACATAGTAGGGGATAACCATGATATAGTATTATTTGCAGATGACACTTCTTTAATTTTCAAATTAAGTCGACAATTACTAAAATATGACGAAGTAAATAATGCTATATCTAAATTAGTAAATTGGTTCGATGTTAATAATTTGCATTTAAATGGCACTAAAACGAAATGTATGAAATTCGTGACTCCAAATGTCAAACAATTAAATACTAATGTAATTTTAAATGGGGAGAAACTGAGTCTTGTAGATACCACTATTTTTCTTGGAATCACACTAGACGCGAAGCTTCAATGGAGCCCCCATATATCAAAACTAGCAAGCAGACTTAGTTCTGCAGCATATGCTGTAAAAAAGATTAGAAGTCTAACCAGTGTTGAAACAGCTAGACTAGTTTACTTTAGCTATTTCCATAGCATTATTCATAGTATGGTATTTTGCTATGGGGACACGCAGCTGACACTAAAATTATATTTGTTTTACAGAAGAGGGCCATAAGAGCAATTTATGATATAAAGCCTAAAGAGTCGCTGCGACAACAATTTAAGGAAATTAATATATTAACTTTGGCTTCTCAATACATTTATGAAAATGTAATGTCATCATCATTACAGCCCTTCACAAGTCCACTGCTGAACATAGGCCTCCCCCAAAGAATGCCACAAAGCACGGTCCTGAGCCACCTGCATCCATCGACTTCCTGCATGTCTTACCAGGTCGTCACTCCATCTCGTGGGGGGACGCCCTACACTTCGCCTACCGGTACGAGGCTGCCACTCGAGAACCTTTCTTCCCCATCGGTTGTCGGTTCTTCGAGCTATATGGCCGGCCCATTGCCACTTCAGCTTACTAATCCGTTGGGCTATGTCGGTTACTCTGGTTCTACTGCGGATATCCTCATTCCTAAGTTTATCACGCAGAGAAACTCCGAGCATAGCCCTCTCCATAGCTCGCTGAGCGACCTTTAGCTTCCTCATCCGGCCAGCAGTGAAGGACCACGTCTCAGTTCCGTATGTCATCACTGGCAACACGCACTGGGTGTACAGTCTCGTTTTCAAGGTTTGAGGTATACCTGACGAGAAGATGTGCCGTAATTTCCCGAACGCTGCCCAACCGAGTTGAATCCGTCGATTGACCTCTCGGTCGAAGTTGGACTTACCTAGTCGGACTATTTGTCCCAGGTAAACATACTCGTCAACAACTTCGAGCTTAGTGTTCCCAACAACTACCGGCATAGGTGTGACATGGACATTAAACATGATCTTAGTTTTGTCCATGTTCATCTTAAGACCTATCCGTTGGGAAACACTATTGAGGTCATTGAGCATAGTGCTTAGGTCCTCCAGCGATTCTGCCATAAGGACTATATCGTCGGCAAATCGAAGGTGAGTGATGTACTCGCCATTGATGTTGATACCGTATCCTTTCCAGTCCAGAAGCTTGAAAACGTCTTCCAATGCAGCGGTGAAGAGTTTCGGGGATATGACGTCACCCTGTCTTACGCCTCTCTGCAATTGGATAGGTTTCGTACTCTGGTTCTGTACTCGGATAGCCATCGTAGCCCTACTATACAAGCACATCAACACTTCGATATACCGACAGTCAACTTGGCACCGCTGAAGGGACTGCAGCACCGCCCAAATTTCGACGGAATCAAAGGCTTTCTCATAGTCCGCATACGCCAGACATAGTGGCAAATTGTACTCTTCGGACTTCTGTACAATTTGCCGAAGGGTATGTATGTGGTCTATGGTGCTAAAGCCCTTTCGGAAACCGGCTTGTTCGGGAGGCTGGAAGTCGTCAAGTCTGCGCGCGAGACGATTCGTAATGACTCTCGAAAACAGCACGTAGACGCGGCTCAGAAGGGAAATCGGTCTGTAGTTCTTCAAGAGAGCGTTGTCACCTTTCTTGAAGAACAAGACCACCGCACTTCTGCTCCACGCCTCCGGTGTAATGCCACCATGGAGGACGGAATTAAAGAGCTTCTGAAGGACTTCAAGTACCGGTTTTCCACCCGCTTTCAGAAGCTCCGCTGTAATTCCATCCTCGCCTGGGGCCTTACCGTTTTTAAGGTGCTGGAGAGCCATTCTAATCTCGCTCAGACTGACGTCCAGAATAGTGTCGGATGAGACTCGCTCTTGAATCGTTACTCACACTTGCGTGTGGCTCCAACGATGACGTGTACAACTGCCCATAGAACCTCTCAATCTCACTCAAAATCTCAGGTGTCCCGGAAACGATGCTACCACATTCTGTCTTCAGCTTTGACAGTTGGCTCTTTCTGGCAGACAGATCTCTGGCAAAGACTTTGGAGCCTTGGTTCCGCTCGATCGCTTCTTCAATACGAGCTGTATTGAAGTTGCGTAAGTCCCGCCGCATGCATTTGGAGATCTGTCTGTTCAGATGCCTGTATGCTGTCAAGTCTGTTGAAGAATGTAGCTTCATCTCCCGTCTAACAGCCATGAGATTAAGAGTGTGATCGGAGAGTTTTTGTGTTCTTCTGCGGCGGGTCTTGCAGAACTTAGCTCCGACCGCATGGACAGTTTCCACGAGCTTGTCATTCATATCGTCCACTTCATTGCAGTCTTCTAGGCACTGAAAACGGTTTTGTAACTCGAGCTGAAAGGTTTCAGGACTATGGATTAGAGCACGAGGGGGACGGAGCGTTGACTTCATTAGACGAGACCTCTCCAACTTAACGTTTAGGTTCAGTGTGCCTCTAACCATTCGGTGATCGCTACCAGTTTTCACCCTCGCGATCACGGAGACATCACTGAACAGTTGTCGTCTGGTCGTCATAATGAAGTCAATCTCATTTTTTGTCGAACCGTCGGGGCTCGACCAGGTCCACTTCCTGTGGGGCCGCTTCTGGAAGAAAGAGTTCATCATAAAGAGTCTCTCTTTCTCCATGAAGTCGGCCAGCTGCTGGCCCCTTGGGTTCCGTTGCCCTATTCCAAATTTTCCTACTTTCAGCTCACCGTTCTCTCTTGTGCCTAGTTTTGCATTAAAGTCTCCCATTAACACCGTATATTGGGTTTTGGAGGAATGCATGGCTCTAGAGATATCCTCATACATTTCCTCCACCTCCTCATCGGGGTGTGCCGAGGTTGGTGCGTAAACCTGTATGACCTTCAGCGAATACCGTTTGGTGATTCTGAGTATAAGGTACGCAACCCTCGTCGACACACTCCCGATCTTTACAACGTTGTTAACGAGAGACTTGTGGACGATAAATCCGACACCTCCTTGGGACAGATGGTCGCCCTCCCGGTGATAGAGCAAGTTGCCGGATTCGAGGATTACCGTGTCCTCCCCCTCTCTTCGGACTTCGGATAATCCTATAATATGCCAGCGCAACTTGTCTATCTCTTCTTCCAGCTCCACGATCTTCTCGTCAGTCCTCAGGGTGCGTGCGTTGTACGTTGCCAGGTCGAGTCGTCTAAGGTGGCAACCGAACCTCCACCGGAGATTCTTAGCACCCCCTGCCCTGCCGTTACCATGGTCGCCACCGTAGCCAGGAATAGCGGGGCCGCCGGGGACTGGGGGCCGTTTCTTTGTTACTGTCATTCATAGGGGGGGTATTTGCCATAGTTGCCACGCTTGGCGAGCGGGTTGGCAACCGCAGTTTTTTTTTATTGTTAGTTTGTTGTTATCAAGAAGATGCTGCTGCCCATCTCCTGCCTGTTTCCCTTTGTCGCCTTTTACGACACCCACGGGAGGATATGGGGTAGTGGATATTCTTGACCGCCACTACACGGCACGTACACACGAAAATGTAATGTACGTGCACAAAAATAAAAGCAGTTTTACAAAAATAAGTGATATTCATTCTGTAAATACTAGGAACAGACACAAGCTAGTAGTACCAGTTACTCGACTCCATCGAGTCAGTAATTCATTCTTGGGGCGATGTATACGCTTTTACAACAAAATTCCAGAAAATATACAAAGTTTGACCTGCTCAAAGTTCAAAAACTTTATTAAACTTAGATTGTATAAAAAGGGTTATTATAATATTAAGGAATTTGTGGATGATAATAACCCCTGGAAATGAGGTGATCGCTACCAAGCTATTTCTAATTTGTTGTGTTGTTAATTTGTGTAACATCATGATTGTAAGCTGTTATTTAAAAAAAAGTCCTGCTGGGTTTCTTGCTGGTTCTTCCCAGGACAGAGATTTTTTCCGAACCAGTGATGATCAAACAAAAGTGACTTTCAATAAGTATTATTTATAATCTATATTGAATAAAAAAAGTTTCTGTTTCTGTTTCTTTGTCTGGACTAGATGGGCACAACCTCTTTGTCTGGACTAAATGGGCACAACCCACATGTCTCAAAACCATTTCATAATGTAGATTTATTTCAATACGGTAAAAGTCTTGCTAATATAGGCCCGCATCTGTTTTAGTAACCTTTTTGTCAAATTGTTTGTCCGTTATCGAAGACAGGTTTACGCCACATATCTTTGGTGAGCCGAAATGCAGTGATATCAGCTGATTGCAATAGTCGCGTTGCATTCAGGTACGGCTATAAGTATTATGGCGAGACTTGGACAAAGTTGCGCCGTATTTAAGATAGTAAATAACCCTCTCTCTAGGCACTAACTTTTGAACGTCTGATCACATTTTCTATAGGGGGAAAATAATAGGTTTTACCGTCTACTCCAAAGAACAGTGATGCAAGATTTCGATTAGGCATGATCCACCTCATAGACGTTTTATTCTCCCTCTATAAAACGGTATAGTATGTATGGGGTATTTATTCAAAAACCTCACATCATTGACATTTTTAGGACATCGAAAACTGTGCCAGTACCAGGTCGGCTTTTCAGCTTGTTAGTTTTTTTACTGTACTTATTTAGTGGGAACTGTAAATTCGCGCGTGGAATGTTAAATATTAGTGCGCCAGTTATTTTTCTAAAGCGCCCTCTCTTAATAGCAGTATTCTTCATCAATTCAAAATATGAAAAAGTTCAGTCATAATCATTGGCAATACTCAAAGGATATAGTCATTGGCAGTGTCAAGAATAGATTTTGGACAAAAGAAAGAAAGTATAGTGATTGACATGTATGCCAATGACAATGATTATGTAGTCAAACAAAGTAAAGTATAGTCATTGGCACAATTAAAAAAACCGATGCTTCTATTTCACAACGATAAAATAACGTTTAATATGCTTTAATGACGTTAATTGATTAAAATAGACAAACTTATATATAAACTTACCTAAAAATCACATTTTGTCTCAAAATCTAGCCACATAACCTTAACTTTTTGTTAAATTTTAACGGATTTGTCCACACACATTTTTAAAACAGCCCTTATAGGAAAATAGTTGATGCTTTAAATATAAATATGTATTGTTAGTATAAGTATATCTTAGCAATATCTGTGTAGCTGTGATATAGAAAAAGGAAAACATTCTTAATATTTAGATTAAAATAGCAAAGTGCCAATCATTGTAGGAGTGCCAACATTAGTACTGTTTACCCTACATCAATTAAGTAATATTATAAATGTTAGATCAAAACCATAAACATATTTTTAGAAGAATACTATACACTAAAATAAATATAAATGAAATAATGCATGTAGTTTTCTCCATAAATGTTAAAATAACAAATAAAGATATAAATTACTATGTCTTGTAGTAAGTAGGTACTGATGTTCTGATCGATTTTTTCTGAACCAGAGGTCAAAGCTTAAATGACAATCAATAAGTATTCTAATAGGTAATCTGTATTGAATAAAAATTATTCAATTCTATTTTAATTTAATGGGATTATTAAACATTAAAAGTTACTTTTATTTACTCGTATTTCGAGGCTTTTTATTTAAGAGTTCTAACTTAACCTAACCCAGTGATAGAACGCTAAGAAAGGCCTGAAAATTCTTCTTCTGGACATTGCAGTCACCAGTAACCTATAGCTCCTCCTCGTTTCACTCGTCATTGCACCTTTTTTAATATTGCTTTAACCTGACCAATTTAAAAAAAAATTACCTTTTTCTATATATTTATAATGCAGAAAATGTTACTATTCAATTAGTATATCACATTAGTTGTTTATATAAACATATTTTTATTTAATTGATCAATATATCAATGTTGGCACAGTTTCTGAATAAAAATAAACAGTTTTATATTTCTTATACCACAAGTTACGAATAAATTAGATGCACCATGCATGCAACAACAAGAGGTGAATTATTGAATTTCACAAATGAAGGACAGAAACAAAATAGCAATATATTGAAGACCAGACACTTAAAATTGCTACCAGTTATATATTACTCTCATTTGTACAGAAACACTTCCAAGCTAAAGAAAAAACACAGGATGGCACCTGAAATTCTCAATGTACAGATAGAAATAGCAATTAATTCACAGAAAAGGGACAAAGCCCCAAAGGCAGATGAAATAACTAATGAGATAGGTACTTAATGGCATATTGCATCCAAAGACATGACCAATGGCCTAAAACATCATCCCGCTGCATAAAAAAACTTTTAATATAAAATAAAAGCAGACTTCACAGAACTAAAAAGAAAATATTTTCACATTCTGAACTTATTGTATAGAAGAAGTGGAAAGAAAGAAACATGTCACATAAATAAAAAGTCAGTTAAACATAGGGCAGTTTAAGACTACAATTGATAGGGAGTATATCCAGGCAGTGAAAAGGGTTACACTCAGTTTTTTCAGTTTTTTTAAGTTTTCACTCAGCATAGTACTGCAGGGTAACCTACAGCCCTGATGATTCTGTCATAACCACAGATACATGCACAATCTGCTTGTGTTTTTGAAATATGTAAAAGTAAATACATTGATATAAATACTTTTATAAATTAAAATATTTAAGTGCCTCATAAATAATGCTCTATATACATTTAGAGATATACATATACATACATTTAGCACATATTATGCACATACATATGGTACATATTTTATATAACACATACATCTATACAAATAAATAAAATTGAAGTGTCTGTTTGTAATGTAAAAATACCAGGTTTTTACTAAATGCGTATGAAAGTATATATGGTACTTATAACAAAAACACAATTTTTAAAATTTTTGTTGGTCTGTCCGTCTGTTTGTTCCAGCTAATCTCCGAAACGGCTGAACTGATTTCGACGGGACTTTCACTGGCAGATAGCTGATGTTATAAGGAGTAACATAGGCTACTGATATTTTAGAAAAAGAATTAGGATTCCGCGCAACATAATTAAAACCCTAAATTACACGCGGGCGAAGTCGTGGAGAACAGCTAGTACAAATATAAAATATACAAAAATATATAAAAAATAAATGTACAATAACAGCAAACATATAATGCTCAATGATGCTGAAAGAAACATAGTGGAGCTGCTGGAGGCTCAAGGATGAGGTCTTCATAAGTTTAATAAATAATTTTTAGTGTGATTTAAAATTAAAATTCGAATTACACTCTCGTAAATGCAGAGGAATGGCATCTAGTACCTATATATTTAAGCTACCTCTGAAAGCTGCAGAGCATAACTTTAGAATCGAAGGCTCAACTTCAGAATGTATTTTTTTTTAATTCTCTTTAGTTGTTTGAAGTCTGCTTTTACATTTAATTAAAAGTTAATTTTTACTCCTTTAGGTGGACTAAGGAATATAAAAATATCAATAATGTTAAATATTTCAAAACAAACTTCATCTTCTATTTTCCTACCCTTAGTGGTGGAATTTTTGTCCAAGTTTTTTGGGATAAACCTTGAAGCATAAACAATTTAATTAAAAAAAACTCAAAATTGGTTCACAATTGATGAAGATATTGCATAACATATGAACAAAATATGGGCTAGAACTTTGATGCAGGTATATAATGGTTGTAGCGTGAATGGGTCGGCTTGACCAGGGAATTATCTCACAAAATACCAGCGTAAAATAGTAGCTTAAGGCTTCTGTTTTTTGTAAGTGTAGTCTTGTGGTGGTTGTAAAGAACTAGAGGGCCTTTTAACCAGAAACAAGGCATTACATTTTAGTCCTTACATGTAGCAAACAACACACCTGTATTTTTGTCTTAATCAAGGATACATGTACATGTCTATGGACTGCAGCATCCAAATACCATCAGATGGACTGTGTGCTTGTTTATCACCCTTATTCTATAAATAAAAATACAAATAAATTGAGCACACCCTACTTTTTTTTAAGTTGACTAAAAAGGAGCCAAAATGAACATGTTGACCTACAGGCCAATCAGTCTCATATCTAACATTTGTAAGATGTTCTTAAAGATACTATTCCAGAAAATAGCCAAGAATTTGGATGAAACCAAGCAATAAAGTAAGGAGAATTCATAAACAGCTACTTGGTGATTGACCATATTCATTTGGGGTAAAACAAATCATTAAAAACCCAAAAGTATACAATACTGAAGTGGAAATGGACCAGTCATAAAGCTCAAAGAACCACCAATGAATGGGGACAAAAGATTCAAGAGTGGCAGCACCTTACCAGTAAAGAAAGTGTAGGGTAGCCCTCACAAGAATGATTGACAACCTAATAAAACATGCAGAAAGTAAATTGTTGCAGGTTGCCGAGTCCTGAGCCACCTGCATCTATAAACTGTTTTGTGGCATTCCTCAGCTGCCTATATTCAGCAGTGGAATTAAAGGGTTGTAATGATTAATGATGAAAATTTTGATACTGAAGATGTCAAACAATGCATCAATTTCATACAACATAATTTAAAGCTTCATTGGAGACTCATTATTTCACCATATGATTCATTCATCTTTATCTAGCCTAGACAATATTATTTGTCTATACAATGTCATCACAGCATTTGCTCAATTCACACCTGGACTGACGCATCTTGCCTCAGTTTACCAATCACATTTTACATGACTCAATAACAAGATCCACGTACCAGCTATACAAAATCTCTACACAAAAAACTGTCAAGAAACATTTGTAGTTTCTTACCAATTTAAGTCTAACAAGCGTAAAAACATGGAAGCTTTTACTTGTCTCAACCTACTCATTCCCAATGTTGTTACTTTCTACTTATAGTATAAAATCAAATGCAGAGCACAGTGCATGGGGCCATTATGGGGTAATCAGACCCAAAACTAAGAATAATTTATGTTTTATCACACAATTTGTGTAGGAATGGGATTCAAACCTAGAACTGTAGCCCAACGTAGTGTCCAGTTAGTCTGATTATTTGCTTATAATAAAATACTTATAAAAGAAAATAAAGTTAATAATGGAACAGTATAATAAAAATGAGTTTAAAGTAGAAAAAGAATATGGCTACCCAACTCGTCAATCCACTAGAAAAGGAAAATATGTAGTACCTAAAATTAAAAATTACTTTGGTATGTGCATGAGACGATGGGTTATGCCGCAATTACATAACGAGCTACCGCCGGACTTGCTTAGTAAAGTTATCTCACAAAATCATTTAAAAGATATTCTAAGAAAACATTATCTATCATTGTGTCCATAAAGGTATGCCACAGGCCACAAGTAACATGCTGTTAAAATTAGCAGTCTATATGCGATGTGTGCTGTTTGAGTATGTGTTGAATTAGTGTATATGTGTATATATAGTATGTATATAAAAAAAATTATAAAAATAATGAACGAATTTTGATATTTGGCTGATGTGGACCTCATAACAAACTTTGTACTAAATATGAATAAATAAAATAGATGTTGGGAGATATTAGTATATGTATAAGAAATTATACTTCAGATTATATGTATAAACATAGACATGTAAGACGAGAACTGCTGCCGACAAACTGTAATGCAGTTTGGCAGATGAAAATGTTAAAAACGTTTATTGTATAATTGGAAGAAAATAAATTAAAAAAAAAGTAATAACTGCAAATACCTACATACCTGATTAACTTTACGAATAAATCTTGAACCACCTTTTACCCCGATTCCAGCGCCCGAAACGAGGTAAATATTAATGCGGATATTCAGTTTACATGTCGGTAACTCATCAAAATAAACAATCGAGAACCGCTTCTGAAACAATAATTCGAAATGCATACGTAATATCAATGAATACGGTGCGCGTAGCCAAGTGAAATCAGTATGTTTCATCAAAAATTTACGAAAGTAAGCCTCTATTTGCATTAAATGTATTTCAAATAAAATACTCTCAACACAGTCTCTGAACATAAAATTTAAATTATGTAAAAAAGTAAGTTACCGCTAAACACACGTAGCTTTGGACGTTTATTTTATAATCCAAAACAGAAATACGAAACTTTAAAATACCAACTTTTGTCCTGTGCTGTCCATTTCTGACACTTAATACGTACTTGTACTTGATATCTTGACAATTTTTTTTTAAACTGGCTTTACGGCTCTGGGTTCTAGCCCTTCTGAGACATCTCGAGAACCATCTCTGGGCAGGGGCTCCCCAGTGCCAGCTCCTTCCACTTGACCGCATCCAGCGCAGAGCGGCTCGAATCGTCGACGACCGAGCCCTTTCCGATCGGCTCGATTCATTGGCACTGCGAAGAGATGTTGCATCTCTTTGCATTTTCTTTCGCATCTACCATGGGGAGTGCTCTGAGGAATTGTTCGGATTAATCCCAGCCGCCAAATTTCACGAACGCACATCGCGGCAGAACTCCCGATACCATCCACACCATCTGGATGATTGGCGGTCCACCACTGTGCGATTTAGAAGATGTTTTCTTCCTCGCACAACTTCCTTGTGGAATAGTTTACCACCAGGGATTTTTCCGGACCGATACGACTTAGGGACCTTCAAGAAAAGAGCCTACTCCTTTTTAAAAGGCCGGCAACGCATCTGCAATTCCCCTGGTGTTGCGGTTGTTCATGGGCGGCGGTAGTCACTTACCATCAGGTGAGCCGCATGCTCGTTTGCCCCCTCTCCTATAAAAAAAAAAAAAAAAACCATAAGTGACAACCAAAGAGTATAGTAACTGTGAAGTGGAAGGGAAGTGACCATAGACTAATATGTATATAATACTGGCAACACGGAAGTATAGACAACCAGGAACACGTAGATAGAGAATTGACTAGATAAAGCATTCGCGTATGCTTTTGAGATAGAAATAGGCGGGAGGTACTTTTCCTGGGTTACCAGATATTGTTCCATTTCCCCCGATATGGGTTTATTTATATTCACAGCACTTAAATTCATACAAACAACTTATTTGTTACCATAAAAAAAATGTTCTTTTATAATTCAGATGATTAATTAATTTTTCTTGAAATACATTTTGTGACTAAAAACTACGGGCGGAAACGGCATAAAAACAGAATCATCATTCCAAATTCAACGGCGCATCGACGATTTTACTGGACATTCAATAAACTCTTTGGATTTCGACGGCACTAAGTGAAAACGCTACTAGCACAAAGTGTGCTATCGCTAATAAGTAGGAATATGTAAATATGTATTTAAATATTTACTAATTATCAAAACTTTCCTCGTGTCTAGTTAAATGTTGTTTTTTACAAAAAAAAAGTAAAACAAATGAATACACAATTATATGTTAAATATAATTCAATAAAATTAAACAAACGATTATTTATTAATTTTTCATCAGATTAATAAACACAAAACAAAATTACCAAAATTTTTGTCTTCTTTATAGGGCATTCGTTGTAATTCTTGGTATGAGTAGCATCAGAATTTCTCAAAAATATGCATTTATAAACTTGATTCATACTTTTGCATGGCAGAAATTCTTGGGTGCTGGTTGTTATATATATATATATATATATATATATATATATATATATATATATATATATATATATATAATATATATATATATATATATATATAAGCCAATGCTAACACAAGCATTTGAAGCTTACCAGTAGTGGTTAAAGGGAATATTAGTAATGTTTAATAGCATTACTAGTATTTTATAAAAAAAGAATTATATATATATATATATATATATATATATATATATATATATATATTAGTGGCATAAATAATACGGCACAACTCCGAAACTATACTTAGATAGGTAACAACAGTGTTGTCCTAAGTAGGTGTCAGATTTATCGTCCACAAGTCTATCGTTAACAATATTGTAAAGATTGTGACTGTGTCGACGAGGGTTGTGTACTTTATACTCAGAATCACCAAACTGTATTCGTTGAAAGTCATACAGGTTTAGGCACCAACCTTGGCACATCCGCATGAGGAGGTGGAGGAAATGTAAGGGAATTTATATATCTAGAGCCATGCATTCCTCCAAAACCCACCATACGGTGTTAATGGGAGATTTCAATGCAACACTATACACAAAAGAGAACGGTGAGCTGAAGGTAGGGAAATTTGGAATAGGGCAACGGAACCCAAGTGGCCAGCAGCTGGCCGATTTCATGGAGAAAGAGGGACTCTTTATGATGAACTCTTTCTTCCAGAAGCGGCCCCACAGGAAGTGGACCTGGTCGAGCCCCGATGGTACGACAAAAAATGAGATTGACTTCATTATGACGACCAGACGAAAACTGTTCAGTGATGTCTCAGTGATCGCGAGGGTGAAAACTGGTAGCAATCACCGAATGGTTAGAGGTACACTGAACCTAAACGTTAAGTTGGAGAGGTCTCGTCTAATGAAGGCAACGCTCCGTCCCTTTCGTGCGCTAGTCCAAAGTCCCGAAAACTTTCAGCTCGAGTTACAAAACCATTTTCAGTGCGTAGAAGACTGCAATGAAGTGGGCGATATGAATGATAAGCTGGTGGAAACTGTCCATGCAGTCGGAACTAAGTACTGCAAGACACGCCGCAGAAAAACACAAAAACAATCCGATCACAATAATAATCTGTTGACTGTTAGAGGGAAAATGAAGCTGCAGTCTTTAACAGATTTGACAGCATACACGCAACTGAAAAGACAGATCTCCAAATGCATGCGGCGGGAGTTACGCAACTTCAATACAACTTGTATTGAAGAAGCGATCGAGCATAACCAAGGCTCCAAAGTCTTTTCCAGAGATCTGTCTACCAGAAAGAGCCAACTCTCAAAGCTGAAAACTAAGTGTGGCAGTATCGTTTCCGGGACACCTGAGATTTTGAGTGAGATTAAGAGGTTCTATGGGCAGCTGTAAACGTCATCGTTGAAGCCACACGTAAGTGTGAGTAACGATCCAAGAGCGAATCTTATCCGACCACTATTCCAAAGATATCCCGGACGTCACTCTCAGCGAGATTAGAATGACTCTTAAGCACCTTAAAAACGGCAAGGCGCCAGGTGAGGATGGAATTACAGCGCAGCTTCTGAAAGCGGGTGGAAAACCGGTACTTGAAGTCCTTCAAAAGCTCTTTAATTCCGTCCTCCATGGTAGCACTACTCCGGAGGCGTGGAGCAGAAGTGCGATGGTCTTGTTCTTCAAGAAATGGGACAACGCTCTGTTGAAGAACTACAGACCGATTTCCCGTCTGAGCTGCGTCTACGTGCTGTTTTCGAGAGTCATTACGAATCGTCTCGCATGCAGACTCGACGACTTCCAGCCTCCCGAACAAACCGGTTTCCGAAAAGGCTTTAGTACCATAGACCACATACACACTTTTCGGCAAATTGTACAAAAGACAGAAGAGTACAATCTGCTACTTTGCCTTACGTATGTGGATTATGAGAAGGCCTTTGATTCCGTCGAAATTTGGGCGGTGCTGCAGTCCTTTCAGCGGTGCCAAGTAGACTATCGGTATATCGAAGTGCTGAAGTGTTTGTACAGTAGGGCTACGATGGGTATCCGAGTACAGAATCAGAGTACGAAACCTATCCAACTGCAGAAAGGTGTAAGACAGGCTGACGTTATATCTCCAAAACTCTTCACCGCTGCATTGGAAGACAATATAGTCCTAATGGCAGAATCGCTGAGGACCTAAGCACTATGCTCAATGACCTCTATAGTGTCTCCCAACGGATAGGTCTTAAGATAAACATGGACAAAACAAAGATCATGTTTAATGTCCATTACACACCTATGCCGGTAGTTGCTGAGAGTACGGAGCTCGAAGTTGTTGACGAGTATGTTTACCTGGGACAAATAGTCGGACTAGGTAATTCCAACTTCGACCGAGAGGTCAATCGACGGATTCAACTCGGCTGGGCAGCGTTCGGGAACTACGATACATCTTCTCGTCAGGTATACCTCAACATCTAAAAACGAGATTGTGTGTGTGTTGCCAGTGATGACTTATGGATCTGAAACGTGGTCCTTCAGTGCTGGCCGTATGAGGATGCTCAAGGTCACTCAAAGGTTAAGAAGGCTATGCTTGGAGTTTCTCTGCGTGATAAATTTAAAAATGAGGATATCCGCAGTAGAACCACAATTACAGACGTAGCCCAACGGAGTAGTAAGCTGAAGTGGCAATGGGCCGGTCATATAGCTCGAAGAACCGACAACTGAAGGGGAATAAAGGGCAATAAAATCCAAACCTTATTGTTTTCCCACTGATACACTATATAGAATGAGTGGTCTACTTACAGTACGAAAACTCTATGTTCTGAATCTCATTTTAACGTGCCACAAATCTTTGCCTTATGTCGACCTACACACACACACACACACACACACACACACACACACACACACACACACACACACACACACACACACACACACGCACGCACGCACACACACACGCACACACGCACGCACGCACGCACGCACGCACGCACGCACGCACGCACGCACACACGCACGCACGCACACACACACACACACGCACACACGCACACACACACACACGCACACGCACGCACGCACGCACGCACGCACGCACACACGCACACATGCGCGCACACACACACACACACACACACACACACACACACACACACAGAGCCTTCTTCGGCCCCCTCCGGGCTTCTCCAACCCTACACAGTCTCCAGTTTTCCCCTGGGGCCCCAAAAAGGTCGAGCCTCCACGGATACCCTCCGCCCCTCAACAGGTTGATCAATGGTGTATGCCGCTATCCAGAGCATCAACATTGGGTAGATTGCCGTCCTAGCACGCAAACTGCGCGCTGTTTAGTCCCGTCAGGACCGTCTTCTCGCTCTTACAGAGAATCGCAACATTATGTGTTTCCTGTAACTTGAATTACCTAATTTAATTTAAGTTAAATTAAATTAAATTAATTAAAGTTATAATTACATAATGACAGAGAACTCTGCTCTCCCAAAGTCTCACGGTCGTATTAAGCCTAAGGGTTTATCGCTTGTGTCTTTTAACATTCGCGGGTGGCGAAATAACCTCCCAGAGCTTAAGCTCTTTCATCGAGATCGGGAAGCCGACCTCCTCCTCCTCCAGGAAACGAATCTTAAAACTAAGGACATTAAAGGCCTTTCCATTCAAAAGATTTCTCTTCTTCGTAACGACAGACCTGACCGCATCGGACCCCCCAAACAAGCTTTCGACCGACCGGAACTGCCTCCTGGCGGCTCAGGTCGACTCTTCTTAATTTGCCTTCGTTAGGCTTCCCCTCAGCGGCTCGTGGCCGCCTGCGCCCCCTTTTCCCTAAAGAGGGTCGCTTCCGATTCGGCAGAAAAGCTTCATAAGCCAATGCCAGTCTCACAGGTCGTGTTTAGTGGGTAGGCACTTAGGTTAGGTTAGGTTAGTCGCAGTGAGTCCCAGATAACCACGACAGCCGGCTATCGTGGTATGCTTAGAGCATTCACCACCTCCCTCCTTGCTTTCCGGAGGTAGCCCTTTTCAATTGCTTCTGGGCGCAGAATAAAAAACTGGCCTACTCATTATAAATGCAACATTTGTCTCGATAACACGTGTAGTCCAAGCGCTGCGATCGTTTACGGTACAATTGAACAGTACTTTGTAGTCCAAAACTATCTTTTTAAAACTGTGCTTTTGAGCGCAATTTTTTGTGTTCCGAATTTATAAAATTGATACACTAAATTTCTAATACTTTCAATTTGATTTTTATTGCTTTTCATATAAAATCTGCATTTCAGCGCAAAACACTGAATAATATATTGAATATATAGATTTTCTTTATCATTATAGTTTGTCATTATACATATTTAGATTTTGTTTGTCATATACAGATTTTGTTTGTCATTTATCACAATAACTGTTGAATTATTGAAAATTGATAGGACTATGGTGATCACACCGTGGTTCCTATAATTGGAGATGGAGGCTGTCTGTTTAGGGCCATCTCCTATCTATTGTATAACACACAGTTGATGGCCAGAGAAATACGCGAGCAAATCGTTAGCCATGTGGTGGCCAACTGGGAAGTGTTTGCCATTATGTCCCATGACATTAACGGGGACAATTAATCCAGTGCCGCTGAACATGTCACGCCCTTTTACTTATAGTAGTTTATGTGAGCTGGAAGCGGCAGGACAACTCTTTCCATGGGTCTTTGAAGTTTATCGTAACCGTGAGCTGTATGTAACTTTTGGTACTGCGGGTAATCCCGTGGGACGACTACGTTTTTCACATCGTCTATCATGTGGCCATTTCTATGTTTACGTACGTAGTGAAGTGGGCGCGACAGTATCCGAGCCCATCTCCTCTTCTTAACTTCACCCTGTCGGCGCCAAGAGGAGGAGAATTGAAATGATTACTATCTCGCCGCTGCTACCAGAACCAGATTGTGACTCATCTCTTTATCAATCATCATCTCTTACCGTTCCTACCAAATCAAGGCTCCGTCCTGCATGGCATATGATATCGATACAGAGTATGAAAACGACAGCACCGTGGCCTTGGGTTCCATGATCAACAAATGCCGGTGGTGCAATGCTCTTAAGTGGAAGGAGGAGGCACCTGGCATATGCTGTAGCGCTGGTAAGGTGCAGCCCCCATCTTATGAACAACTACCCGAGCCTCTCTACAGCTTGATAATGAATAGACATCCAGAACATGAACATTTTATGAACGGTATTCGTAAATATAATAGTTCCTATCAAATGACTTCACTCGGTGCCAAACAGATATATGTAATAAAGGACGGTTTTATGCCTCCATTTAAAGTTCAGGGCCAAGTATACCACTTGGTTGGAAGTTTGTTGCCAGCACCTCAAATGGAACCACAATTCTTACAAATATATTTTGTTGGCGAAGACGACAGAGAAGTACAATTGAGGTGTAATAACCATCCTTATGTGAAATCTGGCTTATTCAGGGAACTAAAAGGAATGCTACACACGTTTAATGCTTATGTAAGAGACTTCAAGATCACCCTGGACAAGGTGGCTGCAACGTCTAAAACATTCAAAGGGGTCGCTTCAATGCACCTACGTGAAATGAGGTGGCCTTAGTAATAGTTGATCAACAATTTGAGAAACGAGACATTATCCTTGAGAGCCACGATAACTCATTACCACCGTTCGTACGACGCCCTGCAGTATTCGCTTTTGTTTGCCGTGGTGAGGATGGGTACTCCATTTCTTTACCTCAGTGTGATCCTGTGACCAATCAAGCACTTAAGAATACAGTCTCCGCTATGAGTTTCTATTCTATCAGTATAATGATTAGACAAGGAGAAGATAATCACCTGGTGTATTTCCGTTCCCTTTTTAGTCAGTTTTTAGTTGATATGTACGCTAAAATAGAGACGGAAAGATTGAACTATATCAAGAACAACAAGGCGCAGCTAAGGGCAGAGAGTTACATACACTTGCGGGAGGCAGGATGCTGATGGTGAGCAGCTAGGTCAAAAGGTGGTGCTGCCGTCATCTTTTACCGGGGGACCACGTTATATGCACGAGCGTACACAAGACGCCATGACATACTCGTACGTGCGTCAATACGGCCGTCCTGATCTTTTTATAACATTTACGTGTAACCCCCGATGGAAAGACATCACAGATATGCTTTTATCTGGCCAAAAGTCACATGATCGCCATGACATTATAGCCAGGGTATTCCACCTTAAGGTGAAAAATATGATGGCTCTTCTAACCAAAGGCAATGTCTTTGGGGCGATGCGTTGCATTATGGTCGAATGGCAAAAACGGGGTCTTCTCCATATTCACATCTTACTATGGCTAGAGCAGCGTATCACCCCAGATAAAATTGACAATGTTATTAGAGCTGAAGTACCTGATCCTTAGCAAGACCCTCTCCTCTACGATATTGTGAAGGCCAACATGATACATGGCCCTTGCGGTATTTTAAACCACAAATCGCCCTGCATGAAAGATGGTAGCTGCAGTAAGAGTTATCCTCGACCACTTCTCAATGAGACACAGACAGGAGACAATGGATATTCGCAATACAGGAGGTAAATGACTCAAGTAAAAATGAGAAGTAATTTTAATCATTATGGATGAAACATCACTTATTTCGTTTAATTGTAAAAACTTTAAGAGATCCCGAGAGTGCGTAACTAATCTGAGTCGTAAGGCAGATATTATTGCACTGCAAGAAACCTGGCTGTTACCGCATGAAATATCACAACTCCGTTATGTTAGCAAGGAATTTAGCTACTATGGTAAGTCAGCGGTAGATACTTCTCAAGGTATTTTACGTGGGCGTCCGTATGGCGGAGTGGCGCTGTTATGGAATAAGTTGAAATTTCACTGTGTTTCGGTTATTGAATGTGATAATGATCGTATTGCGGCCATAAAAATTAGTACTACGGACCGAGAGATTTTAGTTTTTAGTGTGTATGCCTACAGATTGTGCGGAAAACTTAGTAGAATACGTTCAGTGTCTGAGTGAGATTGCGGCAATTGTTGAAAATTGTGATATTGAATCAGTTTATATTCTAGGGGATTTTAATGCCCACCCAGGGCATGTGTTTGGTACTGAAATGTTAAATTTTTGTAATGAGTTAAATTGGAATTGTATTGATCTTAATATTTTGGGTTTAGATTCAGGCACATATACCTTTGTCAGTGAAGCGCATGGTAGTAGGAGGTGGTTGGATCATATATATAATCAGTGAGGCGGCGCGGAGGTCTGTGGTCTCTGTGAAGGTACACTACGATGTTTACTGGTCCGATCATTTCCCTAGAGATTGCTAATCTGATGCCTAAGCAAACTTTGATTTGTGCCTCAACTGACAAAGCTATAAAGGGTAATAGAAATAAGAGTGAGTTAGAATTGTACGCAAAACTCTGTAATGAAAAATTAAAAGAAATTGAATTTCCTGATAAATTAAGTAGTTGTTGTGATACTCTTTGTAATAATCTAAATCAGTTTTGAGGTTGCATCACTTTTTACATTATTTAATTTAGCTATATAATAACAGCGTATGGTCAAATATTTTTCAGCGACCAGTCTTGTTAGGTTCACTTGGTGAAGAGAACCACACGCGTGTTCAGTTTGAACTAAACTACAAGTCTTTTTCACAGAAATATTCAGAGCATATCACTGTGGTTTTAGATGATTTCCAATACTCGTCTCCACGGCTTTTTCTTATTATGTCCACCTATTGACTTCTAATTATAGGATCAATATGTATCTTAAAACCATGTATCCACATAGTCACATTCGATTTGACAATTATCATACAATATTATTTAGTAATACAAATAAAAAAGAGAAAAAATATTTAAGACTAAATAAAAAACACCCGACTGCGCGGAAGCTTGCAAAACAAAAACAATGGGTTCATCAGTTTAGGCTGTGTAGGATCATCCAAATAATTTTTGAAACATACCCACATACACATACATACACACACCATGATGTATTTCCGCCTTCTAATGCAGTCGGGTAAAAATGAACATACATCAGCTTTTAAGACAACTATACGGGGAAATTCTCAATCCAAAACTTGCAGCACCAAAAAATGGCGCGTTGATTTTGTAAATTAAATTATCAATTTATTAGTTAGTTTTGAGTTACTTACCGATGGCAGGAGATTTTGTTAGTAGTTTGTAAAATGTCCTTTATAATTTCTGCAGATTTTGATCGCGCTACTTGTCATTTTCACCAAAATAATTTACCTCTAAAAATGATTCGTGCGTGGGTAACTCTTGGCGTTACAATTGACAGTGAGGAGCGGGGAGCGCTTTAGAGGCTAATGTATTTTGTCGTCTGAACGATAAATTATGTCACATTTGTAGCAAGACAGTTCTAAGCTCCACCGTTCAATTTTTAATTTTTTTTTTTGCTTGAATGTTTTTGATTGAACACAAAAGCAACAATCTGCTGATCGGTTATAAAAGAAAAACTTCTTCCAATAAGATAGTGGCGCTATTTACAAAGTTGTTCCACCGCCGCTTGTTTCTTTTTCTGTATATGCCGCGTTCAGAGTTGGACAAAGTTCTTGAAAGGAAAGCTACAGGGCGAACATTTTGGGAAAGGTTTGCAGCTATTGAGTGCTCGGATGCATCGGTTTCTACCGTAAAAATTTTTTTTTATAGCCACTTCGAATAGTGAGCTAAAATATCCCGATGACGTCTTAATGAGGCTGTATTTGTAGGAGTAAGGAGATCCAATAGTGGTTTTAATCGTTTTTTGTCTGGCTTGATAACGTTGTTCTGAAGGAATAGCCTAAAAGACTTATACTTTTTGATCCAAAAGTGCATTTTTTCTCATTCAACGTAAGTTTGTATTTCTTCACAGCGTTCATAAATTGCTGCAAGTTTTTATTGTTACATCTTTATTTTTGCCACATGCGATCACGTTATCTAAATAACAGAAGGTGTCTCTTAGGTTCTCAGCTTCAATTATGAACTGTATCGTTCTCTGAAGCGCAGTCACGCCATTAGTGATTCCAAATGGTACGAGAGCGACACTGAAAGTTTTTAGAACTGGCCACTTGTAAAGTGTATTTTTGTTAAAATAACGAATTTGAAAAACATGGAGGCGCTCTATTATTGAATTTGACGTTTCGCGATGTATCTTCGACGCTGACCGACCTTTCATATGCTATTACTATAAACCCCCCCTCCCCCCACCCCAGCCTGCAAAATAATGATATTTGTAATAAAAAAAATATTAGTCGACGTATTTTTAATAGCACATTACGATTATACTTGTATTTGTAATTGCACACTCTCCAATTTTTTATAAAAAATCAAAAAGTAAATTATGGTTTTTACTAGTACTGCAATATCGATATCTCCGTAAAGAAAGTTTTTTTCTAATTGCACAGAGTGCCAATAAATTGTACATATCTCGATTGTAATTGCACAATAACGTATTGTTATTACACATACTTATTTAGTTACAAAAATTAATAATTAAGTAAAACACACATTAATTCAAACTTTGTAAACAAAATTATTGTAAAGTTAAAATGAGAACTGTACGATAATTGAGTTATTAGTTTTAGTTTTTTTTACTTATAGTTTTATTTTAATATTGTATATATTAATAAATTAATTATTAAATTTAAAAACTAAGTTATTGTAAAATTAAAATGAAAACTGTATGATAATAAAGTCATTAGCTTTAGATTATTTTTATTATATTTTTTAATAAGGTGGTTATGGTTATTAAGTTAATTAAATTATTAACAAAATTATTGTAAAGTAAAAATTAATAACTAATAAAAAATATTAAATTTCAGTTTTGTTTCATTTTTATTTACCTCGTTTTATTTTCAATATAATAAAATTAATTTTGTGAGTCAAGTGTCAAGTGGCTATTATTTGGCCCGTCCTTTGCCTGATATAGCTGCTTCAAATTAAAAAAAAGATATGTCACATTTCATTTTGCTACAACCAATCAGGATGCAGCAGCTAAGTCGAGTAAGTTTAGTTCGTGAGATGTCCATCTGATTCGGGTAGAATCTACTAGTTAGTCTGTGCTAGTTACCTCATCCAAGATGCCACCAATGTGACTGCGGTTTGAATTGATTCTTAGTTATTGGAAATTAAATATTTTATTTCATGACATTTCATTTCATTCATGACGTTATTCATGATTTAAAAAGTTTATATGAATTTTTTGATGTGATGGGTGTCATAATAAATTAATTTATATAATAAAAAGCATGCATATTACATATTATTATATCGTAAAGCATTACAAAAAACCTTACCTTCAACAACATTATCGATACTTTGATGCTGAAGCGGTAACATTCCTAAAACGGGTTTTTTCCATACATTGATGCTGGGTAAAGTTTTTAACAGTGATAGAGCCACGCGGCAGTTTTTGCTGTCACACGGATGGTCCGGCTCGAACCGGGGTGGTACCACGACCTCACAGAATACCAGCGTGAAGTAGAGGTTTACCTCTGCGTTTCGCTTGGTGAGTGCAGGTGGCCAGAGGCCCTTTTTACTGGAAATGAGGCATTCCATCTTAGTCCTCACGGGTGACAACGCATCTGCATTTTGATTTATAATAGAGGATAGATGTAGATGTCTATGGGCCGCAGCAACCACTTACCATCAGGTGGACTGTGTGCTCGTTTGTCACCCTTATCCTATAAAAAAAAACAAAAAAAAAACATTTACTAGCGTTACCTACTGAGAAATAGCCGAAATGTTTTCCTAATAAATATTCAGCGTAGTTTTGCTATGTTTAGCTAGAGGACATCACACACGCGCGAGTTCAAAGTTTTTGTATGCAAATGTTCCCTATATCCGCTCTATAGTATACCTATATATTTAAATCTCTTTGATTATAACAAAGAGGTAAAGTATACTAGAAATATTTTATTCATTATTAAGCATTCAAATTATGATTTCGGTTTTTAATCAGAATCAGTTTTCCTTTTGTATCGTTCGGCGTATTCTTTCAAGTATTTTTTATCAAAGATATTATAAAGAAACTGGAGGTTGGCAGTAATTGTTAGGTTGCCATAATTTAAAAAAAAGTCTATGGGTCGTACAACTAATATACGCCATCGCCATTTGATCGCCATCTTGTTTTTGTCTTTTACAAATCGCAATCCACAAACGTCACCTTTCCTTTGGTGAGCAAGGTGTGTTCACGTGAGGTTGTGTGGTCCCTCAGAAATAGGTCACACAATCCTCATAATTTCGTGAAATATTCTTCTAAAATAAAAAAAAAGCACAAAATTTATAAAAACCCAAAAAAATAGTAAAATATTAAATATTAAACGGGAATTCCTCGCTTATAAGTTAGTGAACGTAAGCGTGCAACGTGGTCTAAGGAATGCGATAGATAATCATAAAGAGAAAGTGAAATTGCTTATATTGAATAGTTATTAGATGTTCTACATTAAACGATCAAAGTGAAAATTTCAATATGAATCCCGGTCCACCTAACTACCCTATGGCATCATTGTATGTCGGAGATTTACACTCTGATATTACTGAAGCCATGTTGTTTGAGAAATTTTCAACCGCTGGTCCGGTTCTGTCTATTCGAGTTTGTCGCGATATGATAACTCGTAGATCTTTAGGCTACGCTTACGTAAATTTTCAGCAGCCTGGCGATGGTAAGTTAATTTTCCTTTCTTTATGTAGCATTGTGTAATAATATGCCTAACTAATTTGTGTAACTTATCTACGTGTCATTTTGTAAGTTACATATATATTTTTAGGAATCTGATAAGGAATTAATTTTCATACCTTCTACTTAAGATTTTTCTTAACTATATGGATATGCACCTAAACTATTTTGTTAGTGTGTACAAGACACACAAGCCAAGCCTTCCGTAAATTTTGTTTTTGTATTGAATGTATATTAATACTAAATATTCCATTATTAGGAAGTTACTAAGACTTGTTCTTGTTACAAAATGTGTGCAAAATGTAACATGATAGATAGTCATACTCTTATAAAAGCTTAATATGTTTATTACACAAACTGCTTATATTTAAATTATGTATTTCTTGATATTTTGTTTATTAATCGTTAATTTAAACTAATCCTATGATTATCATAACTATGTTTATTTTGTTTTAGCTGAAAGAGCTTTGGAAGGTATGAATTTTGATATGATAAAAGGGAGACCAATTAGAATTATGTGGTCTCAACGTGATCCATCTCTTCGCAAGTCTGGTGTTGGCAATGTGTTCATAAAAAATTTAGACAAGACTATAGACAACAAAGCCATGTATGATACGTTTTCTGCTTTTGGTAATATCTTGAGTTGTAAAGTTGCTCAAGATGAAACAGGTGCCTCGAAA
Source organism: Parnassius mnemosyne (assembly GCA_963668995.1). Taxonomy (NCBI): domain Eukaryota; kingdom Metazoa; phylum Arthropoda; class Insecta; order Lepidoptera; family Papilionidae; genus Parnassius; species Parnassius mnemosyne. Next base: position 25,916,391 of record CAVLGL010000137.1, on the reverse strand, counting down.
GGTTATGGATTTGTACATTTTGAAACAGAAGAAGCTGCTAATAAATCAATTGAAAAAGTCAATGGAATGCTTTTAAATGGTAAAAAGGTATATGTAGGCAGATTTATTCCACGCAAGGAGCGTGAAAAGGAACTTGGTGAAAAAGCAAAACTGTTTACAAATGTTTATGTAAAGAATTTTGGAGAAGATTTTACAGATGAAATGCTGAGAGAAATGTTTGAAAAATATGGTCGTATAACAAGTCATAAAGTCATGTACAAAGAAGATGGGAGTTCAAGAGGATTTGGTTTTGTCGCATTTGAAGATCCTGACGCTGCTGAGAGAGCTTGTATGGAGCTAAATGGCAAAGAACTTGTGGAAGGCAAACCATTATATGTAGGACGAGCCCAAAAGAAGGCTGAACGGCAAAAAGAATTGAAGCGTAAATTTGAGCAGTTAAAATCAGAACGCTTGACTCGTTATCAAGGTGTTAATTTATATGTAAAGAATTTAGATGACACAATTGATGATGAACGTCTTCGTAAAGAATTTGCTCCATATGGTACTATTACATCGGCAAAGGTACTTATTCTATTACAATTTGATTCAACAATTAATTATAATTTTAGGTATCATCACCATTACAGTCTGTCATATATCTGCTGAATATTAGCCTCCCCAAGGAATGCCTCAAAGCAAAGCACTGCCCTGAGCTGCATCCATTGATATTCCATTCACATCCTACAACTATTACATATTTTTAATTAATTGAAAACTAAAGTATTGTAAAATTCGTATATAATATTTTTAAGATATGATTGTGAATATTGATTTAGTAGCATTTGGGCTAAGTATTTGGTTGATAATTCAGAGTTCAGTCCACATTGGGCTAGTGATTGTATACAGATTGTTTCAATCTGTATTGGCTTAGTTATAATTTGTCTTTAAACTGTTTCTGTTGTAGGAGAAATGTTTTTATGGATATAAACATTTTTTATATCTTAGGCTAAGGTACTTATGCCAGACACTAAGAAATACACAAAACTTAAGCTTCATTGCCAAATATATTTATTTATTTAAAATAATCAGTTTCTTTATGAGTACAGTAATATTCAGATAACATTTTATAATATTAAAAGAGAATAGTAGATGACATCAGGAAAAAATGCATATTTTTATCGTAGCAAGGTGTTCTGCAAAGTAGAACTAACATAAGTTTAAGTGTAATGGGTGGGCATGATTATAAATAAATAAAAAAGGTTTTTAATATGAAATTGAAGTACAGCACTATATATTTTATTTGCAAAATTAAAACTTATAACGAAAGATCATCATTTTTGGACGATTAGGAACTATAAGTATTTGAGATTCATGTAATATGACACTAATAGATTTTAAACAATGCTAACATACTTTCTTTTTAGCAGAAAATTAGATAGAATTAGATAAATTAGTCAAATAGATAATCCAAGTTATCTTCAGATTCCAGTCATTCTGTATTGGTACTCATGTCACACACATTGATCAGTCATTACTTTTCTATTTCAAAGTTGTTTTTTTTTTAGCTTTTCTAACTAAATTATTAAGCTATTTAATTTTATTAGGTCTCAAGTTCTATGTCCAGTTTGTTCTTACTGCTATGTCTTTTTCGCAACTTCCGGTTTTTTTTTTCTTTCTCTCTTTTCCTTCTTGTTTTTGTGATATTTTCTAACAAATTTGGAATTGCGTCAAAATTTTTTTAGCAGCAATAGCAGTCGCAACAACTCTTCTGCATCCTTGTATAGCTGCTGCTATATTGGCATTAGAATAACATAATATTTGTCTCAGTATCTACATCTATAATATTACTTATATTGGTGGCATCTTGTTTAAACATAAAAGTGTTGAAATCACACCCTAATAGTTTACACTGCATACCTAAAGCCCGCTTTTCACTATGGGATATAATCATCGATCACTAATAAAAAACTAGATGCACAGTCCCATACAAAAGTTCTCTAAAAACTGTCGCCAAATGTTTTGACGTAATTCTAGTTGATATAAATATACATTAACGTAAATTCAATCTTAAGTGATATGCTTAAAGTTGTATTCACAAAGCAACGTACAAAAAGCAATAAAATTTTACGACCGAGGCTCTTCGCTTGGACTAGGAGAGAGGAGTCGAACTGCACAATATTTTTTTATATTTTTACATATTATAATTATAATTTTACAATTTTTCTAAACTTGTTTTAAATAATTGGTCTACTTAATAAAGCATATTCTATTCTATTCTATGGTGTATATGTGTAATGGTTATATTATTACCTGAATGTAAACATGCTTTTGTATAGGGCACCACATTCATTTAGTAATGAAAATAATTGAAACAGTCATAATTACTTATTTATTCTTTATCTTGTGTGAAAAATTTAAAGATATTGTTTGACAAACAAGTTAAATCTAAATATAATAGTTACTAAGTATAAAAAATAAGTACAGAAAATTGTTGCAAAATCTAAGAACATTATTGTCCAAATTTTGACGTAATGTTCATATTTACAGATGTTTAAAAAACGGATAAGACGAATAATTATATTGATTTCTTATATTTACGCGTTCACTTCACATTTAAATGAAACTAGTTTTACGGATTTTAACGCGTATATTAACTTATTTTATATTCAGTAAAGAACTCTCATTAAACAAAAAAAAAATACAATCATACTTCATTAACAAAAAATAAAATAAAAAAAAAACAATAGCGTTTCCACAAATGGAACAGAATCAACGCATATACCTCGAACAATGACGACTTATTTTATTACGACTTAATTTAAAAAATACTTTTTCGATGATTTCTTGACAAAATATCAGTATTTACAATACAGTTATAACAATTAAATAATGTTAATATTAATATTTACCGAAAATATGAAATTCCACCCTTTTTTAGCGTAGGATGTGTGCTTTTTACACTTTTTAAACGAGCGCTGAGGCATGTTTACCGTCGGAACATTCGAATGCTACTAGATTAAATGTGCACCCATATGTTCGAGTGGGTGCACATTCGGTTACGCCATTTTTTGTCACTGATTGTGTATCTAGTTTTTTATTAGTGATCGATGGATATAATATAATATATATTACATCTCGAGATATAAATTATTTTTATATCTCGAATTAATAGTACCGTTTACACTGAGCTATAATATATTACATCTCAAGCTATAAATATTTTTTTGATCGACCGAGCGATATTTTCATATTATATTTCGCCCCCTGTACCCCGCAAACCGTTCCATGCCCCCACAGAACGGGGTAAAGGGGGGTAATCCAATGACAAACACACACTATTTAAAAGATATATCTGACAGTGTGAAATCCAATCGTGGGATATAATTTATATTTCGGGATATAACATATATTATATCCCATAGGGAAAAGCCAGCCTAATAGTTGATCAAATTTCATTAGGGCTTTATGTATAGGAAATAATTCTAAAATATTATTAGTCTATAATTGTAAAAACAAGAGCTATAAGTTCAGTTGGGTTTAACCTCTTCTTCTTCTTCTTTTAAATTATGGCTTCTCTTGATAGGGTTTAACCTCAATAGAAAATACAAATGTCAGGTTTTGACAAATTTTGACTCCATGAAATAACAAGTATGGCTCCAGAAAAAAATAATATCATATATTTTTACAACTTGATCAATATATAGAAGAAATCATAAACATTTTAACAAAATTATGCCTATGAAATTTCAATCTCCTTAGCAAATTGTTTAAGGAATCACCTTATGAAAGGAATCACCACACATGAATGTGTTTATAGCAAGTAATTTGTATTGTAATATTGTTTTTTTTTTATATAGGATTGGGTGACAAACGAGCACACAGTCCACCTGTTGGTAAGTGGTTACTGTGACCCATAGACATCTACATCTATCCTCAATAAAGACTCAAGATGCAGACGTGTTGTCACCCGTGAGGACTAAGATGGAATGCCTCTGCCAGTAAAAAGGGTCTCCGGTTCTCTACACTCACCATACGAAACACAGCAGTGTTAAGCTGCTATTTTACGCTGGTTTTCTGTGAGAGTGTGGTCCTTCCCCGGTCGAGCCGACCCATTCGTACTAGAACCATAATATAGCTGCAGCATGGCTCTACCACGTTTTTACTTCCACTGAAACCATTTGAATTCTGTTTTTGAAGATGGTTAAAGATTTTGTCTTTGTATCATAAATAGCAACTTAAGTAGTAAAGTTATATCTATAATTGTATTTTAACAGAAGAGTTTTTTTCGAGTGTACTCCTCTAGTTCATGTCGAGCATTAGTGTTTTTACCTTTTCTATAATTCTTTTATAGAGTATTTTATTGTAGGATTACTTTGTATGAAGAGTTCTTATTCATTGAGGTTACTTTTTTAATTTGGAAAAAATTCTTATATCATTTTTTTATGTTTAGGTTATGTTAGAAGATGGTCGCAGTAAAGGCTTTGGGTTTGTATGTTTTTCATCTCCTGAAGAAGCCACGAAGGCAGTCACAGAAATGAATGGACGCATTGTTGGAACAAAGCCTTTATATGTAGCTTTGGCTCAACGGAAAGAAGATCGCAAAGCACATTTGACATCTCAATACATGCAGCGTATGGCAAGCATGCGTATGCAACAAATGGGACAAATATTCCAACCAGGTAGTGCAGGAGGATATTTCGTGCCCACTATTCCTCCTGCCCAACGCTTCTATGGTCCGGCACAAATGACTCAAATAAGACCATCTCCTCGTTGGACGGCACAACCTGCAGTTCGACCTAGTACTCAAACTGCGGCTTCAGCATATCCCAACATGCAGCCACCATTCCGACCAGCACCACGTGGACCGACACAAGCAGCATTGCGGTCATCAATGGGAGCTAGACCCATTACAGGCCAACAAGGAGTAGCTACAGCTACATCTATTCGTGCTCCTATTGTTCCTCAGGCTGGACGCCCTGCAGGCTACAAGTATACTGCTAACATGCGCAACCCGCCAGCTCCACAACCTGCTGTGCACATACAAGGTCAAGAACCTTTAACTACAACTATGTTAGCTGCAGCCCCACTTCAGGAACAAAAGCAAATGCTGGGCGAAAGACTCTTCCCACTCATTCAAAGAATGCATCCTGACTTAGCTGGCAAAATAACAGGAATGCTCTTAGAGATTGATAATTCTGAGTTGCTTCATATGTTAGAGCATGGAGAGTCACTTAAAGCAAAAGTTGATGAGGCTGTTGCTGTTTTGCAAGCTCACCAAGCTAAACAGCAAGCCACCAAAAAAGATTAGGTGGGTTTGAAAAATAACTTATAAGTTACAGGTTTATTTCTGCCGTTTTATTGTTAATTTTAATGCTTTGAACATCATATTTTTAATTTAGTAACAGTCCCGGTCATAAAAAAATTATAAATAAAAATTGAAAAATAAAAGAAAACGTGGAATACACATTTCCAAAACATAACTTATTAGTGTTGGAAGTGTATTGCCGCAAACAAAAACATCGCAACTATAACATTTCTATACTTGAAAATGTAATGTTACGGGGTACTTTTGACTTTCTACATTGACCAAGAAGTTGGATTTAAGTTTAATTTCTTAAACTTTTTTTTTAATTCTCAGTAAATGGAGTTGGCTTTTGTTCTTGTATTATCTTTTCTTTTTTCTTCATCAGAATTACATTGGATATTTGTCTACCTTGTATTGAAAACTTGGTCGCCAATGTAACTGATTGATTTATATATTGTTAAAATATATTGAATATTCAGAATAATCGCTCGTTTCATTTTTTTCCTTTAATAGAAATCCAAACTTGTTTTATTATAACTAAAGATATACAACGAAAAATGAATAGTTATAAACCTTGAAGTCTGTTTCGAAAGTGCAACTGCAATCTAAAGTAGGTTAGATTTATTCATGTTGAACCGAATTGTGTTGTAACTGTATTTAATCGAAGTATGACCAGATGCTGCTGATATACGTTAGTATATTAAATATCCATTATCAAATGTTTATTTTGCATTGGCGTAGCAAGGAGTGGAGGGGGAAGGCCTCGGGCTACAATTCTGAAAAGAAGTCGCCCACTCGCCTTGAACAATGCGAAGGAATAAAGTTTCCTTATATATTACAATACTCTGGAATAAAGCTGAACATTATCTTAGCGCCATCTATTAGAAGTAATTAAACCCTGTAAAGCCCTCATTTATTTTTTCTATAAAATATCCATGATTGATTGTTTTTTGTTTTATAATTTGCAAAAACAAACAGGCCTGTTTATTTTTCGTGTCCGTGTATAGCGCCGTGGATTTCCTAATCTCGTGAAGTCTGCTAGTGATGGATGTGAAAGTTTACCACCCTCTCTGTTAAGCCAGTGCAGATGCTTATAGATAAAATTTACAACAAATTTAAATTGCGAAATATGTACATAGTTAATTGTTTTAACACACATACATATAATCACGCCTCTTTCCCGTAGGGGTAGGCAGAGACCACTTCTTTCCACTTGCTACGATCCTTACATACTTCCCTTTATACATGCTCTACGGTTTAGGGTACTGTTGACCTGGCCTTTTTTCAAGACTTCCTTGATTTGGTCTTTAAACGTCCGCCTACCCACCGGTCTACCCCTTCCAACACTCATTCACACTCGCCTTATACACTTTTTTCGTCAATCGTTCTTCATTAATTCTTTCGACATGGCCAACATCTCAGCATACCTTTCTCAATTTTTGTCACTACATTTTTCAGACCACAAGTTTGTCTTGCCACTTATACAATAGTACTTAATCAGGTATCAACCAATATCGATGATGAAATTTAATTTACCTATCGCTAAAACCGTGTAATGGCGGTTATATAAATATACAATAATCTATGGTGGCGGTGCAAGAATATCCACCACATAGCATCTCGTGGGGGTCGTAAGAGGCGACAGAGAGAAACAAACCAGGAGAGATGAGCAGCAGCGTTTTTTATCAGTGCAGCACCGTAAATGTCATCGTGGCCTTTATAATATATTATAAACAGTTTGCTAATTTGATTTTTATGTGTATAATGAATTAATTACCTTCGCGGCGTGATCCAGCGAATCACCCTACCTGTGCAAAGATGGTAATGATTACTTACAGAAATTCCCTTGGGCATCCTTGGCGAGGGACCAGAATGCACGAGTTCCCAAAGGAATGCGAACTAGTTTCTCGCCAATCCTACTAATGACTGCTATAGCGATAACTCTTGAAGAACCTTGAGGCAGAGTTGTACTTCTTATTGCGCTAGTGTTTGCATGCCAGGACTGCGATGCATCGTCCCAGGCATTTAACACCTGCTTTTGTTGCGAAGCAATTTTTCAGGAGCGACCAAACCAAGGCTGGGACCTGCCGTCTATATGCAGTATGCACTACAGATGACGGGGTAAAAAGTTCCATCCCCTAAAGTATCACGTCAACAAGCATTACAAAATTCGTACAGTATAGTAGCAGTGTAAGAATGAAAGAATCTCCACTACACTATATCGTCCTGTGGGTATCGTGGGAGGCGATAAAAAAAACAGTAACTGCAGTTGCCAACCCGCTTTTCAAGCGAGGAAGGTATGCCAAATATTCCCCCTATGACCTGTGAGGCGATCTGGGAGGGAGGGCTATGTTTTGCAGTAGACTTAAAAGAGGATGAATTTTATGAATCGATTTAAGTATAGGTAGATACCTATATATTTGTAAAATGTATTAATCACATTTACATTCGGTTTTTGGATCTGCTATAAAAAAAATTCAAGCTTCATTTTGGACTGTCATCTTCTATACATATAATAAAAATGTAAATAGCATACGTCTGTACATTTTATATTTTTGTAATGAAAGTAATTGAGAGATACTAAAAATAAGTAATTAAATACATTTCTACCGTTTTTAAAATTTTCTGTCTGTTTGTTTGTTAACGTATCACATATAAAGTACTAATTTATATCATAAGAATCGTTAAGGAAATTATAAAGTGTATCTTCAGGTTACATTTAGTCTTTATTTCATTAAAATCAGTTCATTCCATCAAAAGTTATAATAAATATTCTGAAGTATGGGTACGAGGTATATGTACGAATTTGTTCAATGGTGGCGTTGATTGAGTCATCAAGTGCATTTTAAACTAATATCATATTATAAATCATAATTAAATGATGTTCTATAATGATATAATTATATCTTAAACGCAGTAAACTAAAATATTAAAGAAAAAGAACGTAATAAGTATATACAAAATATATTAACTTTATTATCTAAATCTAAAGTACAATAGTTAACCAATTTCATCGATAGATGATATTATAATGTAATACAAAAAGGCAGGTTGTGGTTTATTCCTGTAGATGAGTTTTCATATTTGCTGCTAATCTTTATATTAATCGTTGCCCTACTGCGTGTTGACAAACTCATTTATTCTTTACCGCCGAGCTATCTAATTGGTAAATAAAATTTTAAAGTAGCTATTAACAATTTCGTTGGTTTCGGCTAGGATCAAACATTGAGTTATACAAGACTAGAGGAGCAAACCACATTACCCTATATAGTATATTATCTATGCCACATTACCTCGCGTCACAAAAAGTGAAGCCACTATCTAACCGCGAGGACGTAGCTTAGAACCTTTTTAAGTAAACATATATCTGTCTCACTTACACAAGTCGCGAAAACAATACCGTCGGTAAGATTAGATAAAGATAGACACACAAACATGCAGTGACGGGTTGGTATTGCCTACTATATGAAGTTTTACCCAAAAATAAGCAATAAAAAGGAGTTTTTTTTTAAGCTGCAGTTATTTGTTTTTATTTTAAATATGTATCTTTTCTTATCCGATGAATAGAAGTATAACTAATGAAATGAAAGATATTCTCTTGGAAATATATTTTATTGTACTGATAAACCTAATAAAAAAATAAATCAAGTAAAAAACTCAATTTAGGGTTTCTTAACCTAGAAGATCTGAGTTTGAAATATGCATCAATTGTGAAAGTTTCGGCAAGTCTTTGTCTCCTAAATTTGGTCTCATGACATTAGCTACTAAAACTGTAGTTATTAACAAATTTTTAAGACAATACTAAATGGTGTTAATCTGTCGTACTAATCCGCTTAAATAAACACGGTCGCCATCGCTTTTTGGTAAAGTTTGTCTTGATCCCGGAAGTGCTTAGAACTAATGAGAGTATATTTCGAAGGCACACAGTGAGTCTCCTTTCTCAGCAATCGTATTATTTCCACCCACTTCTAACGGTGTGCTGCATCTTTAGGTTCCCTGCAAAATTATTAATATAAAATAGGTAATAAAATATAATTAATAGATCTATAGTTCTCTAGAATATTCTAAAATATGAATAATTTTTCAAAGCTAAAATTAATAAATAATTTAAATTTAAAAAAAAAATTAAGTTTCAACCTTTGTATAAAGGTTGAAACATAGTTTTTATTACAATTTCCAAAATATTTAAAATCAGGGCTAACAAGTTAACTTATTCCATAAATTATATAGTCATAGTAGTGTAATGTGGGAAAATTGCAAAGGCAGAAAAGTGGCAACATTGAACCTAAATTGCAATATTCGATATTTTTTTTTTGTGTTTTTTACGTTAATATGAAAACATAAACTAAAACTTACATGTGGAAAGTGATTCCGCTTGATTAATTATGTTTTTGTAACCTTGAATCGCATTCTTTCACTACGCATTTACCCATTTTTTTGTCGTGAATCGTTCGGCTCAACTCGGTCGGCGTCGCATTGAACCACAGAACACTATCATTGAACATTGAACCGACGTTAGCTGGGCATATGGCTGTGGCCATATGTGAAGTGGCACCAAATAAAATCAACACAAGCACAATACGTGACTACTCTACAAGCGCCTAGCGACAGGGACTTAAATACCGTTAAAATACAGTAACGTTATCTGTGCAAGTGTGAGATAAGGTTATGTTTAAGAGAAACGATATGTCATAACGATATTATGCAAGGCTTTGTTAGTATATAACGTTATAATTACGTTACAATAAATTTGTCAAATAAACGTTTCTAAAATATTGTTATCACAAAATCATAATGTTATTATTTATTGTTATATGCCATCTCTTTTACTCGTATGATCTATCGAACGCAGTGCTCTAAAGTTACAGGCTAAAAATACGTTTTGTGGTCGTCAGCGCAGCAATTGAATTACCAACTGTAGTAGTACATACAACTCGGAATATGGGTTTTTCAAAATAAATAGTTCATAAACTTTGTATTACATTCATTCATAACAATAAAATGATGTTCTTAATATCGTACTGCATACATTAAGGATTGTGTCAGACAAAATAATTGTATAGAAGTTGAAATATTCTTCCATATATTATTGTTAAAGTAGATTATATGTTAGATTACCCTTGAATTTCATAAGTAATGTGGAAATAAACATGCGTGAGTGTCGTGGAACACTCGGTTGGAACGATGTACATTTCGTAGTATACATTATTATTATTGATAAACGTATTATATTATTGATTAACAAATACAATGAATTACTAGCGTCTATTTAAATTAAGCATCATTTAAAATATAATAATATTTCTTTCATGGCAAGATAAGAAAAAGTGCGAGGGAGATGGATATTATTCCATCTCGCTTTTTTATACGTCAAGGGGGTCGTGACGGAAAAATCTTACAGTTTTTCTCGCCTAGACCCCATCCGCCGAATTCGTACCGTCCGATAAGGAACTTCGTTCAAATAAGTCTGCCTTGTCTATTTAATTTGTTTGAATTCCAGGTTGATCTTCCACATAGATCATCCACATATCAATACAGAGTTGAACCTCTACTTAGCTTATCTGCGTATACTACATCAATCAGTAGTATTAAAGTGACACCAAGAAAGAGGATAATGTTAAAAAATATCTAAATTAAAGAATAATAGATAAAGAAAAGAGTTAAAAAATGGACATGCTCAAAAGAAAGTATAGGATAGATCTAAAGGAATTCAACATATATATTATATTTATATAATACAAACTCGCTGCCACTTCAAAGTATATTAGTATTAAGTGATTTTCTTTCCATGCACATAAGAAAAGAACATTGTTTTGCAATATATTAAATGTGGATAGAGAAGAAGAGTTTTGCTAAACAAACTTAAGTGTGGAGATTGTATCGCAGTTTGGCATTCTGAGCTTCTCAGTATAATGATGTAAAATCGTTACTATATTTATTTATATCCTTAAAGATAAAAGAGGTTAAATTTACCCATCAAAAGACGTGATACATGATATTTTGTGAAACAATATTAAGAGTAAAAAGTAAGAATAATAAGGTTTAAAAATCTTAATAAATACAAATTATGTATATTTTTTAAAAACGTTATCTCCACAAATTTTACTTTTATAATTAGATTTTCTCCTGTATCGCAGGGGACGTTTACATACATAGATTTCACAAGGATAAACATCAAGACCTAGAACAATTATTACAAATACTTATTCCGTTCGGGAATCGAACCCGCGGCCCTTAGCGCTGCAACTCATTGTTAAGCCACTGCGCCACGGAGCCGTCAATAAATTGTCACGAGGATCCTATATAATTTTTAGTTATTTTTGATTTATTACTCTAAAAAAAGTGTAAATTCCTACGTGCTTAATAAGTACACACACAATTTAAACACAATTATTACATTAAGCATCTTTCAATTTAAAGAACAGTGCAGTTTTCATAAAAATCACTTAATTAGTTTTCAAGATATGTTCTGTTAAGCGTAAAGTCGGTTTGAATTTTAACCGACTTCAAAAAAGGGAGCTTATCAATTCGACAAGTATGTATGTAATATTATTGGAACTGCAAAATATTCACATATAATTATATATTAGGCCTCCCAAGCAAATATACAAAATGGTATACGTGTATATATGTATGTATGTTTGTCCACGCATGTCTCCGAAACTAGTTAGATCGTGATCATTAGTTTTTTATTTATTTCAACTTAGGGATTATTTGCTTACATTTATTTAAACTTAGGGAATAATATCGATTTCATCAAAATCAGTTCACTAGTGTTTATGATATTAGCTAAAATAATATCGCTCAGTTAAATAATTAATATTTTAATTTTCTTTATGTTTTAGTTAGTTATTAAAATAATAGCAACACTAATTATTAATATTATTCATTCAACTTTACTTTAACAACTTTATAATGCCTTTGAGACGTCTAAGACCTAAATCTCTCCTGTGACCATGATTGCTGTAAAGCATTCGAAACGCCGGGAAACAAAAATTAAAATAAATCTGCGAGAAAATCTGAAAAGATAGTTTAATTTAAAATGTCAAATATTTGCGTAAATCTAAAAGGTATAATGCATTAAGATATGAATAGGTACCTATATAATAGGTAAATATGACAAGGTATGATGTGGTAGAGCTATGCTGCAGGCTGCAGCTATATTAGTACTATAGTTGTAGTACGAATGGGTCGGCTCGACCGGGGAAGGACCACGTTCTAAGAGAAGGTAAAGTAGGTTGGTGTCCTGTTTTTTAGGAGACCCTGTACAAATATAAATACAATATTTTTCTTAATAAATACTGACAGGAAAAGGCGCATTCTTTTCCAGTCAGTATTACACGTTATCTACGATTTTTGCTTAACTTACGTTCAAAACTTTTTCGCATCCAGCAACTAAACATTTTGAAGTGTAAGTATTTTCATCAAGATTAAAATATCTATAAGATTTATTAATTTTTTAACGATCCATTTCCAATATTTGTAAACAAGTGTGGTTCGAATCAACTATAAAAATAAATACCTATAAGTAATATAAATATTTATCTAGGTATAATTATTAATACGTCGCAAATCGCAACTCGCAAGCGGTTGGTACTTGATATTATCAAATGTTCATTCACTTTACAACGTTGCCAGTTCGCTTCTGGAGTGAGTGCGGTGCGAGGAACTCCTCGTCCGTCCAATCTATCTAGTAGACCAATTGGATCCCATCCCCACCCATCTCGTAAGTCACGCGGATTCGCGCGCTTTTGAAAATAAATAGGTTTGGCAACGTCGCGTCTTTATCGTTATAATAAAGTTAACTTGCCTGTCACAATTTTGTTCTGTTACTCTTAAAACGTTATACTAAATATTGAAAACGCTATGCTTGCTGAGGTAACGATACCATTATAACGTTATAAATTCTGTTATTTATAACGTTTTAAGTCCCTGCCTAGCGAGCGACTCAGTTCCATAGTAATGCATTTGGTCATAGAAAGTAACGCCATCAAGTGTATGATACTGGTCATAATTTCCTCAGTTTAGTTAGTTTAATACTCACTAGATGGCTCTAATATCTTTATCACCTGTCCATTAAAATTATTTTTACTTATCTTATAAATTATAAACTATATATTTTGTAATATGTATGCATGACAAATAAAAGTTGTTTAATCCATGATTTATAAAGTACATATAAATTATACGTTCCGATTATATTTATGTTCGATTAAAATGATTAGTCTGTACTACAAGCTCTGTAGCTGAATATATAAATGTATCTGTATCATAGATAAATATATATGTAGCAAGCTAATCTGTATGTGCTGTTGCGAAAAAATAACTTAAATGATTACATATTTTTATGAAATTAAAAAAGAAAAAGTTTCAAAGATAATTTTTCATCAATTAGATATTATTTTAAACGGGAGTGTTTCAAACCATTTTCAAAGTAAATCGAGTTCGTTTTGTTTAACTTTTCTAAGCCAAATTCAAAAGTTTGATTTCGATTTAGTTAATTTCGTATTTCGTAGAACAATTACTTAAGTGTGGTGTTACTAGCCAGTGAATATTACGATTTTCCATTGACTTCAGTGGAGTTTGGTGTTGATACGTATTTTTACAGAAAGATTACACTATTATAAGCACACACACAAAGTCCCAATATACGGAAACGCGTAATTTTTGAGAAAAGAATAATTGAAAATCAATTATTCTTGCAATGTTTATGTCTAATCTGCTAATAAACTGGCGCCATTTTGTAATATCATTGTCGACGTCGATAGGGATGTCGATTCTTTCCGAAAAAGATCGATTTTTTAAATAGATTCGAATTGTAAGCTGATGTATCGATTCCCAAAAAATCGATTTCTAAAATATCGATATTTTTTTCATGTTTGCATTTATAATGTAAATATAAATCCATTTTATGAGAAAAATATCCCCTTCATCATAAAAAAATAAGGGGACTGATTCATAAGGATTTCTGTTTCTATTTTGAGACTGCTACGTCTCCGGCGCTGCGGGAAGAGCAACCTCTACGCCTTAGCGTAACAAATCGCAGGCATCCCAGGATTTGTTACAGCAGGCGGAGACTGCTCCCCCTACGCGCCTCCGGCTCTATAAAACGACTCTAGGGGTAGGACAGACTCGTACCAGGTGGAGTCGGGGTCAATCAATTCGGTTCTTTGACATAAGTTGAACCTAACCTATTTTATTTGTTATCTGCCCTAATAGGTACTGTTAAATAAAACAAATTTCAATAAGAGATCATTTATCATGGTATCTTTCTTGTTTTTCATAAAATGGGTTTATATTTACATTATAAATAGAAACATTAAAAAAATATAGATATTTTAGAAATCGATTTTTTGTGAACCGATACATCAGCTTACGATATGAATCGATTTAAAAATCGACCATTTTCTATTGACGTCGACAATGACATTACAAAATGGCGCCAGTTTATTAGCAGATTAGACATAAACATTGCAAGAATAATTGATTTTCAATTATTCTTTTCTCAAAAATTACGCGTTTCCGTATATTGAGACTTTGTGTGTGTGCTTATAATAGTGTAATCTTTCTGTAAAAATACGTATCAACACCAAACTCCACTGACCTCAATGGAAAGCTAAGCCAATATTTAGTTTATTGTGATTTATAAGAGTCGTTTTACTTAATGAAAATGTTTTACGAATAATAATGGGTTGCTGAAAACGGTGTGTTCTAAGATGCTTCCATAATCATCTAAAATTGAGTGCCCAAGTTTATTTCTGTGTATCATCTAATAACTGTTAATAATATATTTAAATTTCTATGCAAATAATTGTTTTATTTCTGTTTGGTCAAATTAACCGTGTGCCCATAGAATTATCGTGTGCCATTCCAATTTTCTACTTATGTATGAATGCATAGCTAATTGTTAACTTTAATCTTACTATTAAATTTTATAAATTCCAATATGTACCTATTATATTCATTTATTACTATTTCCATTTCAATTTTTTACGAATGTAGAATGTAATTTAGAAAATTGTAATGGAAATAGTAATATAAGTTTAAAATATATAGAATATCGAATGTGAGGGTAAGCAAAGAGCATTGTACATATACACACGCATACATTCACAGAGTGCTCTTGTGTCTCGTGTGAGTGAATTGGTATATACACACACGCATGTAAATATTATAGTGGCGTAATAAACATCAGGTGGCGCTGTTTCCAAGGAGCACCAGTTTTACTCGCAAGAGGGCTCTCTTCTTCCTTATATATTACTATACTCTTTGGCGTCAACGCTTTGGCGCGGCAATTACATATCTAGTGTAACATGTAAATCAATGGGATCAAACTTTCTTTTTTGCTTACTATGCACGCACTGATTTATAAGTGTTTTTATGTTTTATATAATGTATCAATTGCGTCAATTAATCTCTTTTATTTTTAGAATTGATATTAACAGCGCCATCTCTCTTTAAATCTATACATGTAATAAACATGGTGATAACATGTTGTGTCTGTTTATGTACATTGTACATGTATAGTAGGTATGTTTGTGACTAAAATCATTATGGGGACTGAAAATCATTAAATAAGTACATTTTTATATCTTTTAGAATTGTCTGTCTATCGGTCTGTCTGTTCGTTTATGAACGCATCACGTTTTGAGTAAACATCTTTTTTTCAAAGAAGTCGTTAAGAAAATCATAAAGAGTATATCGTAGTTCATTTTTAATCTTTGTTTTATTAAAATTGGTTAATTCTATCGAAAGTTGTGATTATTATTTTGAAATCTAGGTTCGAATCTGTTTAGAGGCGCCGTAAAACTTCGAAATAGTAATAAAAAAAAATTCGTGTGTAAAAAAAACGTTCTATTATAATATACATATTTATACTTAAAACACAGTAAACAAAAAATAAGTTTTCCTTAAATTAAAAAAAAGGATGTTTTCTCAAAAAGAACGTAATAGATCGCGTTGTACAAATTACAACTTTTTCTGAATTGCGATGGCGACCCTTTTCCCTAATTGGGGTCGCTTCCGATTCGGCAGGAAGGCCATAATGGCCAACGCCATTCCCACAGGTGGTGTTTAGTGAGTAGGCACTTCTTCAAAGTGAGTCCCACATAACCACGCAGCCGGCTGCCGTTGTATGCTATGAGCATTCACCACCTCCCTCCCCCGATTCCGGAGGGTAGCCTCGCTTTGGGCGCAAAAGAAAAAAAAAAGAATTGCGGTGTTAAGATTTTTCGCTTTTTTTTAATCGTATTGAGACTCACTGAAGAAATTTGTACCCATTAGTACGATGAAGTTGAAAGAGCCGTATAGGCTAACAGCACAAACATCACCACAAACCAGAAAAGAAACACGCCCACCCAAGCTATGCAACGAAACTCGATTAAAAACTAACAAAATTGCAAAAAAATGTCGTGATATTGTTTTTATACCCAGAATCCCTCTAATCCCAAATAACTTTCCTTTCAGTTTTAAGCGTGTTCAGTTCCCAGTCAGCATGTGTTATGCGATGACCGTAAATAAAGCGCAAGGTCAAACTTTACGCGTTCCATGAGTGGACCTCAGTAATGTTTTGCACATGGCCAACTCTATGTTGCTTTTTCCCGCGTTAGCAGGCCCCATAACCTATTTGTGTACCTACGCCCCGGCTGTCTACTTCTAACGTTTACACAGAAGCTCTATCATAAACGACTTAGAACTTTGAGGATAACGATTTATTTTGTTACCACTTATTGATACAGTAATGATATAAATGGTTTAATATTCTCTTAACTAAACGTCAAATTCTTTAAGTAAAACCTATATGCCATCAAAAACATAACTTGTAAAAAAACCAAGTCTCGCAACTCAGTTCTTCTACCGTAAAAAGTAGTGAGATCCATGTAATACCAAGTCGGTTAATTTATTCAGTCCCTACTTAAGGGTCCTTCTGTCTTAAGTTATTACGTAATTAGCTAACCTAACAACATCTTATAGTGACCATATCAATATTAAAAATCTTTTATGTTTTAAATAAATAGATTGACTTGGCTATCGCATGAAAACACAATGTATCTCTCAAGTAATATTCATCGATTATATTCATGGCGAGCGACGTCCGTCTAATTGAACTGCGCAACACTGACTGACGACTACTGACGACTCCGTAGGAGTAATAGTGTTCTGTGCTGACTGAGCTTTGGCTTAGCTGTTGGTGTGCACGCTATATATTTCTAGCTTAGTTTAGCCTTGGCATAGCTTAGTTTTCGGTCTGCAACCGGCTTTTAAAACTGTGAGGTGATATGTGAAATATATTTTCCCCTAGTTACGAAGAATTTATTAGCCGACAAGATTTGTAGTTAAGACTACTAGAAATCTTATTTACGAAGTAAAAAGGCGAAAAGGCTGGAATTAGGGGCGTGGCTGGTATTAGGGGCATCCACCCTACCCGGTGGCGGGAGTGGCAACGGGCTGCGCGAGCGCGTGGAAGCCGCCTCTTCAATATATTCTGCGTCCGCCTCCATTGCTGTTTAAGCGTTGACTGACGCGTGATTGACGAAATGCCATTACACGTTCAATCAATATTCGTGACTGATAATTGATTTAAAAATCAAAATATCCAGATATTTGTCAATCAATTTCATGCAACCGTCAATCACCGCATTACACGGTAGGTCATTCGTCCGGTGTGCGACAAGGCGTTGTCGGCGTGAAGGAGGATCCTACTGCGAGGTCGTTTCTCCCGAACTTTTACCAAGACAAGTGGCAAACAATTGTTAGTAACCTATAGTGTCAAACACGGCGGCAAGCTGCAGATCGCAACTGCGATAGGAGCGTGAGTGGCACCGTACTCCGGATCAGACAATGGTCCAAAGAGCCCAGAGGGGCATTGACGGAGACCTGATATCCGTCCGGATGAGAGGTCAGCAGAAGGTCCAACAGGAAAGGTACATGATCCTCCACATCCAAGATCCGCGTAGGCGAAGTAACCATGTGTTAGAACATATACTAAGGCAGAGTCATACACAGATCTACTTGCATGATCGGTTAAACGGGAACCAAGCCATTCAGCGGGGTGGGCGTTAAAATCACCGAGTATCACGACCTCTGTGGATGGGACCTGTTGTAGCACGGAGTCTGCAGCCATTTGGACGTGGTCGATAATTCGGTCTGTGTCGGCATTACCGCTATGGGACCTATAGAGGCACCCGTAGATGCGGGGATGGTCTTCGCTGTCTACGCGCAGCCATAGTTTGGACAGGTCCTCAAGACTGCCGAGGCGTCGAAAACAGATGTCCTCTCTGACGTATACGCAAACTCCAGCCCGGGGCACAAAGGAGTGTTCTAATTTGTACCCCGGGCAGGAGATATATGAAGTATCAGCCGAAGAGGACACCTGAGTCTCGGTTAAAAAGAGCAAGGCCGGCTTCGCCCTCTAATGAAGTCCCCTGATGTTGCGAAAATTCACGGATAGCGTGAGAGGGGTCGCCTTGGTCTTATTGCTACCCTTGCCCCGAGCAGTATTAGTAGCGAGCGGAATTTGCCCCCTCGCCCCAGAGAATGCGCAGGGCAGCCTGAGCACCCACGCTCAGGAGTGGAGTAGTTTGGTCGTGAATGCTCAGCGAGGGATTCGCCAGGGATGCTGGTACCCTCCTGAGGTAGTCTTTTGTTTAATTCCGCTACCATATTGATGAGGGGGGGGGGGGGGAATTGGACCTCCGGCCACCTGCACTCACCAAGCGCAACGCAGAGATAAAACTCTATTTCACGCTTATATTCTGTGAGGTCGTGGTACCACCCCGGTTCGAGCCGGCAATAGCTTCCGCGTGGCTCTACCACTGTTAGTTTCTTATTGGAATCCGCTGCTAAGTCACTCTTTTGTCAATCTCTATCATACGCCGCACAACACTGATGTTATCTTCAGTCGTCGCCGTAAAAGGGTGTCCCTCATGCAGATTATCGGTGAGATTAGTGCGACCACGTTTAAACTCATTAAACCAGTTGTAAACACTGCACGAGATGGGGCTTCATCGTGAAAGGCCAATCGAAGTCTATCATAACATTCTTGATGACTTAAATGACATCGAAAGTCATAAATTTCATTGTACGAAAATTTTCTCGCGTTAAATTCACGATGACGTGACACAGACAATTTTCAATTTGCCGCCACATCGTAAACAAATGACAAATTAATAAAATACATACAATAATATTGGCAGAGTTCCATTATCAAAATTTGAACTTATTTTTTTATTATATCGTTTACAAGTGGCCAGTTCTAAAAACTTTCGGTGTCGCCGTCGTAGGATCTCAAGCCGTATAATTTTTGCGCAAATAAGCATTACAGTACCTACCCGTTTGTAATTCTACAATAGAACTCAAAACGCGAAAACGATACAGAAATGCTGTAAGTCGGCGTTATACTGCTTTGATGTTTTACTTGGGTAGTAACCACAGAGTACCTTTATAAGTAAAGTCACCCTTGCATTTCGAGACCCCGTGCTTACAGTCCATACTCGCTAACGCGCGCTCCGTTGCTTGCTTATATTCTATATTTTCTAAATACTCTAAGATTAACCCTTGTTGGTATATAATATGAGTTGCATTACGGACAAAGGTTCGATAGGCACAGAATATAGGTACTACCGGTTCTCGTGTTACCGATCATACGGTTTTTTTTTATAGGATAGGGTGATTGGGATGATCCCATGATCCCAGCCCAATCGGCTGATCTATAGTTCCATACACAACAGCAATGAGCATGTGATGGGCACCGTACTCCAGATCAGGCAGCGATCCGAAGAGCCAAGAGGGGCATCGATGGAGACGGAGACCTGCAAGTAGATCTGTGTATGACTCTGCCTTAGCATATGTTCTAACACACGGTTACTTCGCCTACGCGGATCTTAGATGTGGAGGATCATGTACCTTCCCTGTTGGACCTTCTGCTGACCTCTCATCCGGACGGATATCAGATCTCCGTCGATACCCCTCTGGACTCTTCGGACCATTGTCTGATCCGGAGTACGGTGCCACTCACGCTCCTATCGCAGTTGCGATCTGCAGCTTGCCGCCGTGTTTGGCACTATAGGTTACTAACAATTGTTTGCCACTTGTCTTGGTAAAAGTTCGGAAGAAACGACCTCGCAGTAGGATCTTCCTTCACCCCGACAACGCCTAGTCGCACACCGGACGAATAACCTACCGTGTAATGCGGTGATTGACGGTTGCATGAAATTGATTGACATATATCTGGATATTTTGATTTTTACATCAATCAACTATCAGTCACGAATATTGATTGAACGTGTAATGGCATTTCGTCAATTACGCGTAAGTCAACGCTTAGACAGCAATGGAGGCGGACGCAGAATATATTGAAGAGGCGGTTTCCACGCGCTCGCGCAGCCCGTTGTCACTCCCGCGAAACGTGCTTCAGTCAGAAAAAGATTTTATTTTAAATTTTCGGGCTCTCCCCGAGTTGTGGGACACGAAAAACACCGGGTAGGGTGGATGCCCCTAATACCAGCCACGCCCCTAATTCCAGCCTTTCCGCCTTTTTACTAATTTTTTGACAAGTTATGGTCCCGATACAATTAAGCATATTTTACATTAGCTCATCTTTAGGCTTTTTGATTTGTATGAATGTGACTATAGACATAGTAATGCAGCTATTTTTGTTTTAATCTATAAGTTTTTTATTTTATTTTAGTAGAAATTAATGGGGCTGTAATTAGACATATGAAATGAATGGAGTGCTTAATGTCAGCTGCCCGGGCTGTTATTTGGTTTGACGTACATAATTAGAAGTATCTAATTTCAGCCACGTAATATAATATTTTTTTAAAGTTTCAACAGCTGTCATAAACTGGAATTAATACCATTAATTAGAACATATTTTATAGTTTAGGAAGTTCTGATCAATTCGTCTATATTTCAAAATTGGTTTTTGATTTAAAAGTTTAGCAAATGATATACGTACTTGCTTTTCAGACATTTGGTATATTATGTTAAGAACACCATACAATATTTAATTATTTTTTGAGAAAGAAAAATACAAACAATAAATGTAATTAACTACAACTTAGTAATACTAATTTTACTTTAACTTAATGAAAAAGTCATAACAAGGAAAGTGGTTCAGGACCATGCTTTGCGGCAGTCTATGAAGGATGATGTTCTGTAGTGGACTTGTGAAGGGCTGAAATGATGATGAAGATTCAAAAACTACATAATTTTTATTATAATTTTGTTTTAATTAATTGATTATTGTTAAAAGAAAAATGGAACTGCTTAAAGCTAAGCCACAGTAAGGTAAGAAGTAAAACATTAAAATAAAATAACTGTTGTCGTCTATCTTAATACATATTCCATGCTTGTGACATGCATGATTTAAAATTAAAAGTAATGAATTTATTTTAGTGCCCCTAAAACTTACCTACGATAGGTACCTACCAAAAACTCAAAAGGCATAGCCCTATGCCATGCTGGCATTAGGTACACAAAAGGAAATTTAAATTGGCACTAAAAGGCCAATTTAATTCGTATAGGGGCATCCACCCTATACGAATAAATATAAAAGGTAAGCTTATTTTTCGTCCATAAATGAGTTTCAAATAAAGCCGCGTATCGATTATGCGCTGGAAGAGGTCGAACATTGGCGCGCGTTAAATCAAAACGGGTAAAATGATATTAAATATTACAATTTTTCCTATTCATTTTTTATTCTTTTACTTTTCAAGGGATTAAAATACAGTTAAATGGTGAATCGAAAATGAACTTAGTTTATAGGTAGGTCCTTTCCCTCCGAAAATTTGGGTTTGACTGACATCAGTCAGCATGAGCGTGTAATGTCGAAATTATTCTATCATTCAAACGTCAATCATGATAGAACTTGACGCTTGCCTAGGCGTGTAATGGGCGTCTTACAAATAACCTTTCCCCACTATGACATCTGTCAAATATTTCACCTCATTTTTAAGTGGCTCTGCCCTAAACAAAGTTTTAAAAGACAATGGGCAGAGAGACACCCATTGGGTTGTAATAAAAACAGATAAATATGTTTATAGATGTTTATTCAACAAAAATTACTTTTTGGATTTTCCTTCTTTTGCAGCTGATGGGGCTTTAGTTACATCATCCGGGTTTTCAGCTGCATCCTTTAACCTTTTTGCTCTAATACCAACAAGTTTCGCAATAGAGCGTGCCTGAAAAAATGCATGTTTTTTATCCATAATAATAATAATGTCCTCCAGACCAAATTTCAGTCATAGCTGCCAGTCACAACGGAAGCTAAACATTTGCGTAGGGCAGGATTGTAGTGCACTAGTGTGTACACAAGATCAGGCGCACTATGTATTCCCTTAGTCTTATAGTGGGATGGGATGGCAATCTGACCTAACGTCCTATCAGAGGCTAACTTTTTGACTCTGGGATGCTCATGAGAATTTCTTGACAGAAAAACCATTTTTTTACATAGAATAAGGGTGACAAATGATCAATGAGTCCAAGTGATAGTCAGAGGATGCTGTGACCCATAAACATCTACATCTATGCTTGATTAAGAATAAAAATGCAGATGCATTGTCACCCCTGAGGACTATAAGGAATGCCTCATTTCCAGTAAAAAGTAAATCTTCGGTTCTCTACGATCACCATATGAAACAGCAGCATTAAGCTGCTATTTTACACTGGTATTCTGAGAGAGCATGGTCCATTCCCAGTCAAGCTGACCCATTTGTGCTAACATCTATAATAGTTATAGCATGGCTCTTCCACATATACCTGGGATTCAAACCCGAAAACCACATGATCATCAGTTGCTTTAAATTTAATATTATTGCTGTCTATGAACATGCAGAGCAAACAACAACCAGACTGAATAGGCCAACGCTCCAAGTGCAGAACCTTCTTTGTGAATCTAGCTTTACAAAATCTGTGCGTGAATTAATGTAGTCAACAGAAAAAAATGTGTCAGCCTAGACAAATATTGTTTTAAATGTAATTCAAACATAATTCAAGTCATTATTTTTTTCGTATTAATTATTAGATAAAACACTGCTAGCTGAAAAAAGTACACTTTATATTTATCATAGTTTTTTAAATGCGGAGAAATGTATCACTACTAACATCCTAACTCTATTATATAAAATTTTCTATATAAAAAACACCAAGCATCATCTAATATTTAAAAAATAATGTTTGTTTGTCCATATTTTATGCGCTGCCATATTTTGTAATGTTTGTGCAAAACTTTGTGTCAACTTATTGTTTGCACTTGCGTGAATATTATAGACATAGTGCAACTAACTTACACTAGGTGGTGCACGTATCATACAGACAAATTTATTTTCACGTTAATTATATCTCATCATTATCATTCCTAATTAAACAATATAAATCTTCCAAATTTAAAAGGATATTCCTACAATTATTTCTTCTGCGTTAGCACCGCTCTGAGTACCAGCTAGTATATTATAAAAATTATACAAGCTCAAAAATTTTAAAATTGAATGCTTAGGGTTAAGAAAATTAATAATAAAATGTGGTTAAATTACCCCTCGTAGATATTGATAAGCCTTGAAGTCCTTTTCTTCCTCGGTAATAACACGGGCAATGGACTTGGGTGCAGGTTGCTGAACTGGCATCAGAGGGCCACGCAACTGAGTAGCTAACTTACGCTCCTCCTCATTGGCCTCACCCTTCAGAACCTACATCAAAAATTCAATAAAAAGTAAATCTACAGTTTAAAATTTACATACATGGAGGACATGTGCTTGCAAAATTCATCCACAATATGCAAGAAAATCCTAAAAAAAAGTTTCTTATAACTGAGTTTCTAGATCTGAAGCAGACATCAGGAAAACCCCTACTTTTTAGAGAAGATTTAAAGCAATTTCAGTTTTTGTTTTGATAATCACATCACAAAATTATTTCTTTCGTTGTTCTAAATGCAAAAATCTGAGAGTTAGAACCTGTTTAGAACAATAAAATAGATTTTATTTAAGCATGAAGATTTTTTATCTGCAGTGAAGGACCGTATGGAAGTATAAATGTTATATCTGGAAACACACTGGTTGACAGTATTGTTTTAATATTTTGAAGAGTATGTGAATGTGAGTTTAAGAGAAAAATTCTAAAACATTTTCTTAAAGGTGAATGGCAGTTTTTGTACCGCATACTTTTTTTGTTGTTTTCTTATAGAATTTGTACCACATATTAAGGCACCTAAGCCATTTATTTTCATGTTAATGTACTATTTTTAGAACGTCGGATTAATTAATATCATTAAGAAGATTTCAATAAATAAACATAATATAATCATAGACAATATATATATATATATATTGTTCTTGTTCTAATGTCGTCGTTCCTGACTCTGTCTTTGATTTTTAACCGTAGCATGCTTCTTTCCATGGCATTTTGTTAGCCTTTCTCTATGGTGAAGTGTTAAGAACTGGTAGAATACAGGTCTCGAATGTTTTCTTTTTTATGTGACTGCCTAGATCCTTACTTTTCACTATTTCCTTCAGTGACCAGTATTTTCTCCATCCTTGGGCTATTCGCCTATTTATTTCCTTTGTCATTTCATCTGAAGGGGATATTATCTGTCCTAAGTAAATATATTCTTTGACATATTCGATCTTGTTGCCATCTACCATAACGTCTATTTCCCTTGAGTTTGACATTAATTTCCAGACCAACTTCTCTACTTATATTTGCTAGGCTCTGCATCATTTGTTCTATTGCTGCTGGATTCTCTTCAAGAAGCACCAGATCATCGGCAAATCTTAGATGGACACACACACACACACACACACACACACACACACACACACACACACACACACACACACACACACACACACACACACATATATATGCCATATCTTTATATATAAAAATTACATGTCACATTGTTTGTCCGTGATGGACTCCTAAACTACTGAACTGATGTCAATGAAATTTTGTACACTGTGTGCATTTTGGTCCAACTTGAGGGATAGGATATTTTTTATCCCAAAAAATTACCCTCAAATTTTTTTATTGCGAATTTAAGGATTTTTATAGGAAGGATCGTTGGAAAGGCCAGAACAACGTCTGCCTGGCAAGCTAGTATATATATAAAAACACTTGTGGTCATTGTACAACTATAAAAACAAAGTATCGTTTTATTTATCTTCACTCAAAACCTCATCATTATCTAACTATTGCAATCCGCTGCTGGATATAGGTATCTCCTAATGCACTCCACTGAGTAGGTTCGATCCTCATCTCAATCCACCTACTTAATGGTAAGTAAAACACTACAGAGATAGCGACAAGCAATTTAGAACATTTACTTTATAACCAGAACAATATTTATGTTTTTTTGTGCCTATATATCTACATTGGTGCACTATTATATAACCTTAAAAAACTAAACTGGTTATAACTTTTATGTCCCAAGTTTTAAAAAATTAAAAATTTAAAAAGGGCTTGTCTATCCTACTAACTACGAAATTCCCATACAAGCTTGCTGGTTCGCCTTTGTTAAGTACACCCTAGTGAGCATTTCTTAGTATCCTTAAGTTTAAAGAGCAAGTCCCTGTGATGGGTACAAGCAGCATTAAGCTGCTACTTTACAGTGGTAATCTGTGAGACTGTGGTCCTTCCCTGGTTTAAGTTGACCCAATTGTGCTAAAACCATCATATAGCTGCAGCATATTGCTCTACTACATTAATATTGTTGATTGTTAAAGTTAATATTATAATGCCTGTTTTAAATCTACTTATAATGTCCTTCAGACCCTAGTTTCAGTTACAGTGATCAGTCTCAATGGAAAAAAGGCCATTTGCGTAGGACAGGATTATATATATAATCCTGTCCTACGTGTGCCTAATTGTATGTGCAAACACAGGTGCATTCTCTATTCCCTCACTCCCAGTTAGATGCGACGGTAATCCCACACGACTGGAGAGGTCAGGCGCAGTACCAATAGCTTTATTTGCTTTCAGAGACACGAGAGTGAAACTGCCAATTTCCTGACTTTGGGCAAGTACTGAGGATTTCTTGACAGAATAACTTTTGACTATTTTTTTTGGTCCAATGTGAGATTCAAGTCCAGGACCTCATGGTTAGCAGACATTTACGACACAGTTATTAATTTAAATTTTTACGTTTCACTTATAAAAATAATTTCAACCATTAATATTTTGATTCTGCAACATAATAATTTTGGAATAGACTAAAAAACATCCCTCATAAAACTTTCAAATGAATTGTAGATTTTGTATATTCAGTGTATAACAGCTAAAAATCCAGTAATAAATACTAAAGTAATTCAATGTTGTGATTGTTTATCTTAAAAGTGGTTTTTGGGTAACATGCTGGAAATACAGAGATAAATTTTCACCATATGTAAAGTGAATGTGGGCTATGACAATTTATCATCTTATTTCAATTTATGTATGTCATAAGAGGTGACTAGAGAAACTAGGGCTAGAGAGACTTGGCCATTGAAACAGAAACTTTTTTATTCAATATAGATTATAAATAATAGTTATTGAAAGTCACTCTTTTGTATAATTACCACTGGTTCGAAAAAAACCTCTGTCCTGGGAAGAACCAGCAAGAAACCCAGCGGGACTCTTTTTTAAATAACAGTTTACAATCATGTATGTTACACAAATTAACAACACAACAAATTAGAAATAGCTTGGTGGCGATCACCTCATTTCCAGGGGTTATTATCATCTATAAATTCTTTGATATTATAATAACCCTTTTTATACAAACATAGTTTAATAAAGTTTTTGAACTTTGGGCAGGTCAAATTTTGTATATTTTCTGGAATTTTATTGTAAAAGCGTATACATCGCCCCAAGAATGAATTACTGACTTGATGGAGTCGAGTAACTGATACTACTAGCTTGTCTGTTTCTAGTATTTACAGAATGAATATCACTTATTTTTGTAAAACTACTTTTATTTTTGTGTACGTACATTACATTTTCATAAATGTATTGAGAGGCCAAAGTTAATATATTAATTTCCTTAAATTTTTGTCGCAGCAACTCTTTAGGCTTTAAATCATAAATTGCTCTTATGGCCCTCTTCTGTAAAACAAATATAATTTCAGTGTCAGCTGCGTGTCCCCATAGCAAAATACCATACGACATTATGCTATGGAAATAGCTAAAGTAAACTAGTCTAGTTGTTTCAACACTGGTTAGACTTCTAATCTGTTTTACAGCATATGCTGCAGAACTAAGTCTGCTTGCTAGTTTTGATATATGGGGGCTCCATTGAAGCTTCACGTCTAGTGTGATTCCAAGAAAAATGGTGGTATCTACAACACTCAGTTTCTCCCCATTTAAAATTACATTAGTATTTAATTGTTTGACATTTGGAGTCATGAATTTCATACATTTCGTTTTAGTGCCATTTAAATGCAAATTATTAACATTGAACCAATTTACTAATTTAGATATAGCATTATTTACTTCGTCATATTTTAGCAATTGTCGACTTAATTTGAAAATTAAAGAAGTGTCATCTGCAAATAATACTATATCATGGTTATCTCCTACTATGTAAGGTAAGTCATTAATGTATACAAGAAACAGAAAGGGGCCGAGAATTGAGCCTTGAGGCACGCCCATTTGCACCATCGACCCGGAAGAACTCATACTGTTAATGACAACTTTTTGCATTCTCTTACTTAAATATGAAATAATTAATTTAAGAGCATCACTTCTTACACCGTAGTGTTGAAGTTTCCTGATTAATATTTCACGGTGAACACAATCGAAGGCTTTATAGATGGTTATATATACTTATACTTTTCTTACCAAGTATTGAGATTAAGGCAAAATAAGCCAGAGATGCCATAGGCACCTATCCAAAAAAGAATTATTGTTCCGGTCTGATAACAAAAAATAATATATCAATTTACAAATTTGGTTCGATCACGTACCTTCTTACCCTTAGGGAACAAGATAAGACGAGCTCTGTACTCTTTAATCCTTTGTACATTAATCTGCAAAGATTCAACAGACTTATTACGTCTGCGAGGGTCTACAGCGATACCAATTGTTCTGGCGAAGGCAGGGTTTAGCCCAGCAGCCTGAAAAATCATAAAAGTAAATAAACATAAACAACGAATATTTTATTCTCTCCTAAAAGGTATATCAAGAATTAAAAGCAAATTACCCTGATTTCTCTGAGAGTAAATCCACGGCCTGCGCGGACCTTAGTATGATACCGTACAGTGGGACACCGAACGACTGGTCTCAGAGGACCCGCTGCTGGACGGGGTGCAATCGCTTTAGCTTTCTTAATTCTATTTTGCTTTCTTCGGTGTCTCCTCGCTGGTTGATTAAACCATGTTTTCACGAATCGTTGCCAATCCTTATGGAAATGTCCATTAGGGATCATATTATTTCCCTTCCCCATGTTTGATAGTTCTCACTCACTCACCTTACCTAAAATAAAAAAATTTAAATTGAAATAATAAATATATAGCTTTAATCGCAAGTTTATTAAGCCTTTAATCCAAATATTTCCTATAATAAAGGCATG
The DNA here is from genome assembly GCA_963668995.1 of Parnassius mnemosyne. Lineage (NCBI taxonomy): Eukaryota > Metazoa > Arthropoda > Insecta > Lepidoptera > Papilionidae > Parnassius > Parnassius mnemosyne. Next base: position 25,887,568 of record CAVLGL010000137.1, on the reverse strand, counting down.
ATTTCTGTTATTTTTATTGATTCGTAAAAGCAGAAAACACTAACCACAGAGCAAACTGAGACAGAAAGAAAGAGATAGCAAAAGCAAAAGCAAACTGTCAAATCAGCGTTGCTGTTTTTTTTTTCTTGTTACACATGACATGACATTAGTAATGTATTTTTTCTTTAGTAATGGAATTGTACGATTATACTTTTGCCAGTGTCAAGTAATAAAAAATATTTTTAAGGCCCGCTACATACATTCGGAATTCCGATTCGAGATTCCGAACAAGCAAAAAAAGAGGGATTTCGACGACAGCTAAACTCAACGGATAGTCGATGGCGATAGTATCTCAGGTTCTTAAGGTGCATAAGCGCACAAATTAACTTTTGAGGAAGTCGCTACAGACAGCGGCGTGGCTATGTAACCAAGGGCCCCGGGGCAAAAATGAAATTGGGACCCTATTTAAACTAATATAAATACTTTAAACGTGCAAAACTAATTCATCATCAGCTCCTTGTTTCCCACTTTAGGGCATAATAAAGCAAAGCTACTTATTACTAAGTATTATGTGTAACGCATAAACAATGACGAAGTAGATTACAGTTAATAATATAGGCAGACAACATAACAGTGGAAGAGCCACACGGCAGCTTTATCTGTCGCACGGGTGGACCAGACTAGATGGAGTGACGACCTAGTAAGACATGAAATGAAGAGCTGTAATGAATTAATGTAATGAATGGGCGGACCGGCTTCGATCAAGGAGGTACCACGACCTTACGGACAACCAGCATGAAGTTTACCGACCACCTATTAATTGCAGGTGGTCGGAGGTCTAACCCCTCTCTTCCTTAACAGGGTAGTGTAATTAATTTTTCATTAAGCCAGCACCCCAGGTATTGGAGAATCCCTGGCAGGGCATCCACACCCAAGCTACCCTACTCTTCCTTAGCGCGGGTGCTCAGGCTGCCTCGCGTATCCTGGGGGGGCGGGGGGGCGAATACTGCTCGTTGCAAGTAGAGCAATAAGATAAAAGTGACTCTGCCACGCTATCCGTGAATTTCTGCAACATTAGGGGATTTCAATCGAACGTTAATAAAGTCCATCTGTACTATCCGAAAACGGCGAAGCCCATTTTGCTCTTTCTAAGCGAGACGCAGGTGTCCACTCCGGTCGATATTTCTCTCCTATCCGGGGTACAAATTCGAACACCTTTGTACCTCGGGCTGGAGTTTGCGTATACGTCAGAGAGGAAATCGGTTCTCAACGCCTCGGCACTCTTGAATGTCAGCGAGGACCATCCTCGCGTCTACGGGTGCCTCTATAGGTAATGCCCACAAATACCAACACATGGACCACGTCTAAATTGCTGCAGACTCCTTGCTACATTAGGCCCCATCGGCAGTGATTGTGATCCTTGGTGATTTTAACGACCACCATACTGAATGGCTTGGTTCTCGTTTAATCGATCATGCGGGAAGGTCTGTTTATGACTTTGGTCCCACACAAATGATTACTTCGCCTACACGGATTCTAGATGTATAGGATCTTGCACCTTCCCTGTTGGAACTTCTGCTGACCTCTCATCCGGATGGATATCAGGTCTCCGTCGACGCCCCTCTTGGCTCATTGGACCATTATCTGATCCGGACTTTTTTGCATCCTTCCCTTGAAGACAGGGGTGGGTATGCTTCTCGCCGGATGATCTCAACGTAATTTTGTCGCTGATGTGGTACTTCAGGGAATGGAACTCTTTATTCTATCATCTGTGGGGCCTGGTTTGGTCGCTGCTTTTCAAATTGCATCGCAATATAATAGGAGTGCTTCACCAGCGCTGTTAAAAATAAGTACAATCTCGCCTTCAGGTCGATACAATACGGTTTACACAGCGCCCGGTGCGTATTGCACTACTCTCCCTAGACGTCAAGTTCTTCACATTGGGTTAAAGACGTGTGCGCCATAGTTGGCAGCGATTGTAACGTGTCTTTTCAATAAATTAAATAAAACTCTTTCTCCCTAGATACTCACGCTTAGTGCACCAGATCCCTAATAAATAACCGAAAATCGACCGCTCAGACATATCCAACTTGTTCTCCAAAATAATGAAGGCCATTGTGAACTGCCAGCTCATGGGGTTGAAGATCACCTACTGAAAAGTGACCACCAGTACGGTTTCCGTCGGGGTTGCTCAACTGGTGATCTTCTGGCATACCAGACTCATAAATCGGCGGAGGCAGAGAGGGAGGTCCTGGCCGTCAGTTTGGACATAGCTAAGGCCTTCGATCGGGTTTGGCATAAAGCGCTTCTTTCGAAGCTCCCTTCCTATGGGATTCCAGAGAAGTAGTGCAACTGAATCAGCAGTTTTCTTGCAGATTGGAGCAACAAAGTCGTAGTAGAAGGTGCATGCTCCATTTACAAGCCTATTTATGCTGGTGTTCCACAGAATAGAATAGAATAATTTTTTATTTAATATTGATTATTACAAAATTCTTATTGACAGTCATTTTTTATTTACCAATGGTTCGGAAAATACCTCTGTCCTGGTAAGAACCAGCAAGAATCCCATTGGTACTTTTTTTTTCAAAAATATTTCACTTAACAATAATTTTGTTTATACAATTTTAAAGAATATTCATAGAACCAGCATGGTGGCGATCACCTTATTCCCAGGGGTTATTTTCATTCATGTATTCCTTGATATTATAATAACCCTTTTTATACAGTTTTTCTTAAATAAAACTTATAAACTTGTTTATTGACAAACTTTGAATATGTTCTGGGATTTTGTTGTAAAAGCGTATACATTGACCCATAAATGAATTACTGATTCTGTGGAGTCTAGTAACTGGTATTACAAGCTTATGTTTGTTCCTTGTGTTTAAAGTATGCACATCCTTATTCTTATTAAAGCTATTTATGTTTTTATGTACATACATTACATTTTCATAAATATATTGCGATGCCAAAGATAATATGTTTATTTCTTTAAAATTTTTTCTGAGGGACTCTTTACAATTTAGGTTATAAATCGCCCGAACGGCTCCCTTTTGCAAAACAAATATAGCTTCAATCTCAGTCGCATTACCCCATAGCAAAATTCCATAAGACATTACGCTATGAAAGTAACTAAAATACACTAATCTAGCTGTCTCAACATATGTGAGACTTCTAATCTTTCTTACAGCATATGCTACAGAACTAAGTCTGCTTGCTAATTTAGATATATGGGGGCCCCATTGAAGCTCTCAGGTCGTCTATACGCCAGTATAGACGACCTGAGAGCCTGAAAATGTGTAACCAATTTTGATTTGTCATTGTGTGCGTTAGCTAGTGATGTGCATTTAACTTACAAGAACTATCGAAAAATGATTATTAAGGAAGCGGAAAAAGAAATCCATCTTTAAATTTCCATCTTTACGCGGACGACTTACAGCTGTATCGTCATTTTCCAGTGTGTGATACAAATAATGCAGTTGAAGCCATAAATGCGGATCTGAGCTGCATCTGTAAATGGTCTGCATCCTTTGGACTATTAGTTAATTCCACGAAATCACAGGCTATCATAATAGGTAGCAGGCATTTGTGTAATATAATAGAATTTACATCATTACCTCACGTTTGCTTTAACGGCGTTCCTATAGCCTTTGCCGCTACTATGAAAAACTTAGGCGTCATATTTTATCACCATTTATCATGGTCCACGCACATTGCTGACGTTAGTCGTAAGGTCTACTTTACCTTGCATTCATTTAAATATTTTCAAAATGTCTTACCCCTAAGAGCTAAAATATCACTCGTGCTTACTCTTATCCTACCACTGCTTGATTATGCTGACGCCTGTTGTTTGGACTACAGAGGAGCTCCTTAACAAACTCGAGCGCTTGCAAAATCACTATATCCGTTTCATATTTGGGCTCAAAAATTTGGCCGAATATCTCAGTTTCATAAGCAACTCAAGTGGCTCCCAATTCGACTTCGTAGGAACACTCGATTGTTATATCTCCTCTATAACATCCTTCACAATCCATCTTCTCCCTCATACCTCAGAAGCCAATTTTCCTTCACCCATTCTCCAGATAAACTATGCCGATCCCTTGTAAATATCTTCTTAACTTTCCCGCCCATAATTCCGATTTTCACGCCTACTACTTTTCTGTCCACGCGGTTAGGTTGTGGAACTCACTACCGCCTAATATAAGAAATTCTGAAACATTATTGGTATTTAAAAAACGTGTTAGAGATAATTTCTTTGCATCCTGTTAATTCATATATATTATTTTATTATATTAGTATTAGGTAATATATATTATATGTAGCTGTTGTATGTATTATTGCATGCCTTAAGAAAAAGCGCAAGGTATGTTCTACTATCGCCTAAAAATTAAGATTCCAACGTTTTGTCTCATGAAATCATATCCAGCAATAATATTATACATATAAGTGAAAAAAACTTATATTTTTTTTAAATCGATTAATTGCTATTTTTAAATAAAAAAGGGGTTTTAGTGGCTTATGGTGTGGATTTATCAAGTCCGCAAGGCTTGTAAGCACGATAACTTTTGAAAATATAAATTGTTCAGCTCAATATATTTTTAAAACTCTTCATTTATCATGTGGGAAGCCATTTAATGTAAATGGCAGTTTAATTTTGTTTACTTTAGTTATAATAAATATTTTTTTCGGCTGCGAAATGGCGAAATTTTCGGTGTATTCAGCAGCCTTGTATGAAAAATTATTACTAAATGGAATAGAGAGTGCGTCACTCAGTTCGATGTCAACGTCAGTCGCCGTCGTGAGTGGACATTGTTTCGGTTGTTTGCAGCGGCTCAAAAAGATCGCTGTACAAATACATAATATTCGAATAACCAAATTTCTTAAATACTTGATGATGATAATGAGAGATTTGGTGGCGGTGGCGCCTGCTATAGGTATCAATTTTTTTATCATGGGTGTTTTTTATTACAATATTTTAAAAGCACAATAAATAATAGTAGTACGTACTAAAAGTAAGTAGTATCAATTTTTTCATCATGGCTGTCATTTTCATGGTTTTCGAGGGTGCTGAAGCGGATAGTGCTGTCGAAATGTAAATCCAAGGTGGCGGCTGCTATAGGTATCGATTTTTTCATCATGGGTGTCATTCTCATGGTTTTCGCGGGTGTTGAAGCCGATAGTGCTGCCGAAATGTAAATCCTAGGTGGCGGCTGCAATAGGTATCAATTTTTTCATCATGGGTGTCATTTTCATGGGTTTCGAGGGCGTTGAAGCCGATAGTGCTGTCAAAATGTATTTAAACTACAATGCGCTTATTGCATACCCAATTGGTATTTTGTTGTGTTTCGTATGGTGAGTGTAGAGAAACGGAGACCCTTTTTACTGGAAATGAGGCATTATATAAAGAGCATTCAGCCGCGTACAGGAATTGCAATCCCGATAAATCCCATTTTGCCAAACATCTTTTGGACACTGGACACAACCTAGCCAACGACCACTCCTTTAAAGTCTTACATACGTGTAATAAAGGGCTGAGGCTGTGTGTGCTGGAACAGTTAGAGATATTAAAAAGTAATAATAATACCGTTGCATTGCTGAATGAACAAACAAATGTTACTAACTCACCTCTCTTAAATATCTTCAAGCCTGCTCTCTAATAATGTGGGCGTTGCGCGGCGGTTTGTTTTTAATTTTACAAGCGGCTGCGTAAGTCCAGCGGTGATTGGTCGCATGTTTTATCGCATGACGCAGTCGCTCGCTCCTTAGGTAGAGAGCGGTTGCATCATCGGTTTGTATAAAAGGCACTTGTTTTGGCTCGCCGCTCACTTAGCGGTTAGCCACCGTAGAGTCTATATCACCTGAGGATGCCTCGTGTAGAGGCGAAACACGTGTCGTATTATCGTCAGTGGTGTGTCTTGCCTAGTGTAGTGGTGTTGGGAGTAGCGGTGCTGGGATTAGTGGTGACGGGGATAGTGCACGCAATTGAGGGAGGGCGGGAGGTGCTTCTTCATACTAGGTAAGACACATCATTTTATTTTATAACGCGTATATTTGCGAAGTAAATTTTTGTAAAAGCTTTTATAAATGAGGCATTCTATCTTAGACCTCACGGGTGACAACGTATCTGCATTTTGATTTGTAATAGAGGATAGATGTAGATGTCTATGGGCCGCAGCAACCACTTACTATCAGGTGGACTGTGTGCTCGTTTGTCACCCTTATTCTATAAAAAAATCATTATTATCAGATATATAAAATCATTATCATTTAAAATAACATTAAATTGTTGGTATTTTAATAGGTGTTAAAAATGGAGTCCATTACTCTTTAGAGTGTGTGAGTATTTCGATGTTCTGTGTATTTATGCACAGGACATCTAAATACTTTTGTATTTATGATACTACCTTGTTTCACACAACAATGATATTTTCGATGCATATTTTTGATATTTTGGTGAAATTTTTCGTATATTTTACAGTTCCAGTGCAGTTGAGGATCTCAGGAACATTATTTAAGTCGTTTACTACAAGGTTTAATGTGTTGCAAGCAGAGTGAAAATATAAACCCTTTTTATATGTATCTCTCAATAGTTTTTGTACACCGCCATCTTAGCACATGCGTCGTAGCCTTGTCTCCCGCATTTCTCAACATCAATGTTAAATGCATTGATTAATTTATTAATTTCAGCAGCTAACGTTTGTGCATCCATTTCTTATAACTCAACAAAACCCAACAAATCTTCCTCAACAATTTTTATCTCTGGTCCTATTGACAGTTTCTCCTTTCCTGATATGTCTGCTGATTGATTCATCATCCAAAATGCTGTAGGCACTTGCGGGTTTGAAATTATCGACCAATTTTTCTCTGATTAGGATTCCATATATGTTTAAAATCTCATTTCGTACTTTTCGAGATGTATTTTGAGCATTTTTATGTCCTTTTTCTAAGTATTTCCTCAATATTTCATCATCAGAATCAATTCTTAGTTAAGAAAATCTACAAAAACGCCTTCGTATTTTTATGAAGTGAAAACTTCTAGGATGGGAACACTTTTGCGATGGGGAAAAAGCACTGAACTATGCGTGCCCGTTTGGAACAAGCTTCTCTATTTTATTAGTTGTGATGATAATATGGTGAAGAGAATTTGTGGTAAGATTAAACAGTAAACAGGTAATGATAGTTTTAAGAACAGTAGCTGAAATAGGACAGAAATGTAACGGTCTCACAGGGCATAATTTAATGATAGTATCGAAACTTGTTGCCAGATAAAATAGACTGTTATTTAAGAACAGGCTACTGGAACTGTTATTTCAAAGGAACAAATACAGGTGGAACGGGTTTATCACTTTATCTAGTATAGCCCACTCTTAACAGATACATCACTGCTTAATTCGCACCACGTAAAATGTCTAATGTTTAAAGTTTTACGTCACACCTATGCCGTTGGCTGTAGGAACACTACACTCGAAGTTGTTGAAGAATATATTTACCTAGGACGAATCGACGGACTAGGTGAGTCCAACTTCTAGCGGAAAGTCAATTAATGGATTCAACTCGGCAGAGCAGGGTTCGTGAGATTACGACATATCTTGTCACGTAGTAATTTCATAGGGGATGTGAGCCTTTACTGCTGACCGTATCAGGATGCTTCAGGTCGCTCAGCAAGCTATAGAAGGGACTATGCCCAGAGTTTCTCTGCGATATAGATATTGTAATAAAGAGATATACGCAGTAAAACCAGAGAAACCGATTTAACGAAATCTACCAATAAGCTGAAGTCGCTCAAACAACTGACAACCGATGGGGAAGAAAGGTTCTCGAGTGATAGCCTCGTAGCGAAGCGAAGTGTACGACGGCCTATCTAGATAGAGTACCTTTGTAAGAGACGCAGAAAGTCAATGGATGCATGTAGCCTTGGGCCGTGCTTTGTGTCATATCTTGGGAGGCCTACATTGAGTAGCAGTGGGTAATAAGTGATGATGATGAAAAATATAATAATTCTGTTCTCATTTTGCCAAGCAAGAATTTTGTAGCTAAACTAAGTAAAGCTCTCCAAATGTTTTTGATCCTTTGAAATAACAACTCCTGGTTAGTTTCATTGGGAACGGTCTTTCACCTGTGCCAGTCCCTGTTACACTTACATATGTCCTGTTCTTATTATTCTGTTACAGTCTATCACAGTCCGCTACTGAACTCATAGATTTACATTGCCATATTTGGCTCGCTTAGCGGGTAGGTTGGCAACCAGTTCTTTTTTGTTTTTATTAGGAAGACTCTACTGCCCGTCTCCTGGTTCGTTTCCATCTGTAACCTCTTACAACACCCACGGGACGATTTGGGATAGTGGATATCCTTACACCGCCACTAAACCATTTTTACTGCCATTGCTGTGGAATTGTTATACAATGAACTTATTAGCTAGCATTTTCGTTTTCTTTAAGTGTTTGCACATGTAAAGTATTAATGAAAACAACGAAACATCATATTAACGTCGGACGGAGCACTTGATGTTTCGTTTTCACTTGAGGTTTATATCAAGATTTTTTTTATCAAATTCATACATTTTTAATATGCTTTAACATATTGTTGGGAAGTTATTAAATATATTGTGTAATATAAAATTTCTTACTATTTGGCACTGGCAAAAGTACAACCACAAACTATTAAGAAGTACTGAGTGCAAACCTTACCCTTACTAAAGAAAAAGTAATGTTTTTTCTTAGCTGAGCTCTGTACACACTAGTATTTCGTATTAGTGGGTACAGAGTATGCTCTGTAACACAAACTAATAAGAAGGATTATAATGTTGCGCGCCACTATTAATGTCTTGTACATGGCAACACTAGTTACCGCTAGCGCCCTCTAGTATCGAGTAGCAGAACTATGAGAGACAAGATCCTTCTATAAATTTCGGGACCGATATGTACTCGAACATTCTAGATGTTTCTACAGTAGAAGTTTCTGGAAACTATCTGAGGCCCTATATAAGGCCGGTATAGACCACGACCGTGTCAGTATTGAATTGGCGATACAAGCGAATACTTAGAAGCGAAATAACTGCGAACTAAAGTGATCAGTAGTACAATTGTGTTTTATTATTAGTGTGGTGTTAAGTTGTAATTAGTGTTCTATAATTAAAGTGTCAATTTTGGTAATTCAATCGGCAGTTTTTAATTGTCTTGAACCTCAAGCTCGTAAAAATAATAAGGATCTGTACCTATGTACGTACCTATTGATTAAAAATCATAATTATAATACTCTTTGAGCTCAGTTCAGGATTTTGTAGCTTGCTACATTTTAATTTGTGGTATTCTGTACTAGAATAAAAAAAGACATTTTGTTTGAACGCGGCCAATTTAACTTTTAACGGCTTTTAATAGCTAGTGAAGTGTGTAACAGTAACAGTGACAGTGAAAGTGAACCCATCGCAAATTATGACCCCTGCCCCTTGACTGTGTTTTTGAAGAATATGAAATATTTTTTGCTTATTTACAAACACATTAAATCCAGAACAGAAAATCTATAAAAACGAAGATCCCGAATGAAACATCTTAATAAAAAAAGAACAAGAAAAGCTCCGTAGATAAATAAATATGTAGATACTCTTGCCTCTTGGAGTTAATATGCGTAAGCATCACATTTTATATTAGCTTATCTATGATCATATTAGTCTGTGGAGTTAGTCTCTGGTTCTGTGCTGTCAAGTCTGTTTCAAAGTCAAGGAAATCGAAAAACCAAACCTAAAAAATTATTCTTGTTTCTTAGTGGTTTCTTAAATCATTTATTTTTACTATCTAAAATGGAGGACAATAAGACTTTAACGGAAGAAAACCAAAAATTAAATGAAGAAAAGCATCCAAAAAAGAAAAATAAAAATAAGAAAAAGCGCAATAGCGGCGATGGAGATCATGGTAGCACAGCAGTATCAGAAGTTGCTGCTAACTCGGTCGATGGTCATCAAAATATTCCGCTAATAGATTTAAAAATAGCAATGGAAGTTTTAAATCTCCAGCAAAAACCAGCTAAAACAACTGAAGAAGCTTTACATAAATCTTACAAATTTTGGTCTACTCAACCTGTACCGAAAATGGATGAAAAGATTGTTTCAAATGAGCCTATTGAACCTCCTAAAGCACCTGAAGAAATACGTTCTGAACCTTATACTTTACCAGATGGTTTCCAGTGGGACACATTAAATCTCAATGAACCATTAGTTTTGAAAGAACTTTATACATTACTGAATGAAAATTATGTTGAAGACGATGATTGCATGTTTCGCTTTGATTATCAAACGGACTTTCTGAAATGGGCTCTACAACCTCCTGGTTGGAGAATGGATTGGCACTGTGGAGTTCGTGTTATAAAATCAGGCAGGTTAGTTGGATTTATATCTGCCGTTCCTGCGCAGTTAAGAATCTATGAACGTGTGCAAACTGTTGTAGAAATAAATTTTTTGTGTGTGCATAAGAAACTTCGTGCCAAGAGAGTTGCTCCTGTATTAATTAGGGAAATTACACGAAGAGTTAATTTAACAGGAATATTTCAAGGAGTTTATACTGCAGGGATAGTTTTGCCTAAACCTATTGCCACATGTCGATACTGGCATAGGTCCCTGAACCCGAAGAAACTGATCGACATTAAATTTAGCCACTTATCAAGAAACATGACTATGCAAAGAACACTCAAGTTATTTAAGCTACCAGATTTACCAAAAACTATTGGATTCCGCAAGTTGGAGCTCCAAGATTGTGATAAAGCTTTAAAGTTACTGAATGATTATTTGAAGAAATTTGATTTAGCTCCAATATTTTCAGAAGAAGACTTTAAGCATTGGTTTGTGCCACAAAACGGTATTATTGACAGTTTTGTTGTTGAAGCTTCGGATGGTACAATAACTGACTTTGTAAGTTATTATACACTTCCGTCCACCGTAGTGTACCACCCTGTGCACAAAACTTTAAAAGCTGCGTATTCATTTTATAATGTGTCTACAAAAACTCCCTGGACGGATTTGATGCTAGATGCATTGATAACTGCAAAGAATTCTGGGTTTGACGTTTTTAATGCATTAGACCTAATGGATAATAAAGAATTTTTAGAACCTCTTAAATTTGGAATAGGTGATGGAAACTTGCAGTACTATCTGTACAACTGGAGATGTCCAAGTATAACTCCAAATAAAATTGGCTTAGTGCTTCAGTAACAGGTTAATATAAAGATTTGTATATGCTAGCCACTGCTTTCTTATTTATGTTTACATTTATATTTTGTCTCAAAATATGTAATGTTTTTAACAATCCTAAATATAGTTATAGTTGACCAAATATTTATCTTATCATTATGCTATCCATATGCAATTAATATATTTTTACAGAATTTATGTTTGTAAATTAATATAGAATAATAATAGTGATTTTTTGTGTTTGCAATTCACTTGGAAATGGGTAAGATGATTGATTATCTTTAAAAAAGATAATGATTATCGAACTGGCTACAATAGCAGCAATTTTATCACAAAACAAGGAAAGAAAGAGAAATTCCATAAGTCACAGTTTTTACTATATGATTGGATGTCACAATTTACAACCTCGGAGTAACACTCACAGCATAATCACATCCAAAGTAGTGCAGAAGGAATCGGTGCATGAGTACTGAAAACTATTATACCACCTCAATTTTTTATGCGATTCTCTTGAAATTGTTCTACTGATATAAATGCATGTTGCCATGGTGCAACTAGGTGCCATATTTTTAAACCAAGTTTTCTTTTTCAATTGCAAGAATTTTTTATTTTCAAACAAGAGAATTTTTTTTAATTCTCTGATAAAATACGAGGGTGGATTGAAAAGTACTCGGCCTAACCAAGAAAATAAACAAATAATAAATCAGTTATATTTTTATTTTTCTACATAATCACCATCAAGTTCAATACACTTTTGCCACCTCCCCTACCAAGCATTTAGACCGTTGAAAAAAAATGATTCTTCCTTAGAGTCAAAATATGCGTCTACAGCTGCTTTGACCTCGTCGTTTGTCAAAAATCTTTGACCTGCCAAGTGCTTTTTTAGGTTAGGGAACAGAAAGAATTCTGATGGTGCCAGATCAGGTGAATACGGCGGATGCGGTAACAGTTCAAAGCCACAGTTGTGAATTTCAGCCATTGACTGTACTGACGTGTGAACACGGGCGTTATCTTGATGAAACAGGACTTTTCTTCTGAGCATTCCTCGACGTTTTTCTTTTATTTCCTCTCGTAAACGACGTAGTAAGGTGCAGTAGTAATCAGAGTTTATATTCTGACCCCTTTCAAGATAATCAATCATAATCACACCTTTAGAGTCCCAGAATACTGAAGCCATCACCTTATTTGCCGACAAAATCGACTTAGCCTTTTTAGGGGGTGGTGAACCAGGTCTTCTCCACTGTTTTGATTGTTGTTTTGTTTCCGGTGTACAGTAATGAACCCATGTTTCGTCCATAGTAACAAAACGATTCAAAAAATCATCTGCATCGGCTTCAAATAACTCCAAACAGTCACGTGAAATAGTCAATCGCGTCCTTTTTTGTTCAACTGAAAGCAGTCGCGGAACCCACCTCGCAGACACCTTGTGGAAACCCAACTCGTTGACAATGATGTTTTGAGTTCGTTCATAAGAGATGCCTATAATCTCGGCTATCTCTCTAATTTTTAATCTGCGGTCTCCCATTATTAAATCAAGTACTTTTTTAATATTTTCGTCAGTAGTTGACGTCGAAGGCCTTCCAGAGCGGGGTTCATCTTTCACACTCTCTCTACCACGCTTAAATTCTGCTATCCATTTTTTGACGGATGAATATGACAGAGCACAATCGCCTAATGTACTGACCATGTCATCATGGATGGCTTTTGATGATAGCCCCTTCTTATGGAGGTACTTAATGACGGCACGCTGCTCGATTTGCTCCATTCGCGGAAATTATGTCCGATTACTTTGTTAATAAATTTATAAAATCACAACTAATTATCGCACACGTTTCGAACTTCACACAATGAACTAGTCTGAACTGAACTAAATAATGTGGGTAGATTTGATTTTTAGAATTGAATGGATCTGTGTTAGGCCGAGTACTTTTCAATCCACCCTCGTACAAATAAAAAGGTCTTATGACTTGATGTATTTTTAACAAGTCAGAAGTATCAGAATTAAGGATTTTTCAAACCTTTAAAGATTCATAACTTTGAATATATTAACTTTATCATAAAAAGTCATATGGACCTTTTTTATTCATATTTTATCAAAGAATATTTTAAAAATCTGCTTAAACAATATGGCACCAATTTGCTCCATGGCAACATGCATTTAAATCATCAGTAGGACAATTTGACAAAAAATTGAGGTGGAATTGTTTACGGTACTCAAGCGCCGTTTCCTCCTGGACTAGTGTCTATGAATCATCTAGTAATGCAAAAAAGAAAACTTTTTTATAAGCTTACAGATGTCTGTTTTACTAGTGTTTTATTGATGAAGTTTTTCTATTAAGATTGATAGAATGGCATTCAAATGTAATGGAACAAAAATAACATACATTATTTATATACTTCATAATAAATTCCTATTAAAGTGATAGGATAAATAAATTTTCCGTGTAGTGGCGGCGTAAAAATCTACTATATATTAACATCCCATGGGCGTTGTAAAAGGTGACAAAGAGAAATGAAACAGAAAAATAGCAGAAGCAGCTTCCTGATAACAACTACCGCCAGTCAAGTGTCATCAGTGTTGGTGGCAATGATCAGATGTACAGACTTGTGAGGTAGCAAAGAATTAATTAGGTACAAAATATAATATCTTTTAATTAAAAGTGAAAGCAACTTCTTAGAACTAAACAGTATAAAATAACATTAATATTCTGAAGTTGGTGCTAAGACAGGTATAGAAGAATAAAAGCCGCAACTTCATAATGTGTAATTATTATATTATTTTAAGTTTTTTTGAAGTTGGTTTTTACCATGTGAGTGGACATTAAAAATTTCACCCCTATTTTGGTTTTGTTACCAAATTGGTAGGTGGTCCACCTGTGAAGTTTAAATCTATTGTTAAAAAATAAAAATTATAATTGGTTCACAATTTACGAAGATTTCGCGTGACATACGTACAAGAAAACATAGTTGAATTGTAAACTTCCTCCTGTTTTTGAAGTTGGCTAATAAATTTTAAAAAGTATTGACAATGGTAAGTTTTACTTAATAATATCATTAAACTAAAATAATTATTTACAAAACATTTAAGGTTATATCTACATATTTTTCTATATTAATAATATATTTTTATACGTAATAAGCTTATTAATGAAAATTAATAACCATAATGTGAAAGAAGTTAAAAACCTATTAGTGGTGGCTTTGGTGGCTTTAAAAAAACTAAAATAGAATAAATAATTAAAAATTATGAACAACCGACTTCAATATACATTATTAAGAATAACTCAAAAACTATTGTTCAGGCCTTGATCAAATTTATATGGGACCACATGTGAAGCACCACCTTTAAAATAAAAAAAAAATATCGAAATCTGTTCACCCTGTAAAAAGTTATGAGGTAACATACATAAAAAATAAAATATACAGTCGAATTGAGTACCGTCTCCTTTTTGAAGTCGGTAGAAAATAATTTGATAACTTCAAAATTCATTGCACATAAATATGCCTACTATAATCTCTGCCACTTAAGGTAACTACGGCCTGGGCGATTGTACTATAACAGTTCACAGAAGCTTCAAACGAGCCATGACCACGAAATAGCAAATTTCAAAAGGAAATAAAAGGTGGATGCAAAATAAATAATGATGTTCATTCTTGTTTTTCGCAGAAATTAAATTGATTTGTCTGATTCGCTTCTTGCGCGTCACTATTGTGCAAGAAGCGAATCTTATGGGAAATGCAAGAAAAATCTTGTATAGTTATTTCGTTTACGCCAGATGTAAAATACCCAGACTCACCACGGGTAGCAGCGTCAAAGGTGCGAGACGTTTGGTAGGTACTGCGATCGTTAGTCTGCATGAAAAGCGCGACGTATAAGACAAATCCTCCGTACAATGGAATAGGCTGCAGGGCCAGCAGTGTACTTTTGCAGGACGATGATGAAAAAGATGTAACTATCGCGCAGGTGGCTTATTACCGTCATGTAAATTAGTACTAACGCCGGATGAATCTAAAGGCAAAAATCCTAAGACTGTTTAACTTTTACTTGAGCTATCAAACTGAAAATGGAAAGGACCAGAAACTTGCACCCAAATTCGGATCTGTTTCAGGCAAGCTAAATAAAACTATTGCTGCGCGTGAGTGTCCGTATTACATATTTTGTCTTCCTACGTTAAGGCGGACTTTCCGTGGGAAGGGATGATTGATGTTGTAGAAACATGGATGATGACATCGATGTTGACATCGATAACTCAACATCGATGTTCGATGTTTATCTTACTCAAAATATCGATGATGGCCATTATCGATTTTTTGGACATGTATTCAATAGGTTAGAAATAGATTAATAAAAAAATTGTCATGTTGTTTATAGTTTATAATTAATGAAATAAAAGTAACTAATATACAATTTAGTGTAACAGTAATTAAAAAGAAATTGGATGAAGTTCACATATATCTAGTTCATTTGTTATATAGTCCAATATTTTTGCCGATTGATAGAAGAAATAGTAATTTTGACAAAGAAGTACCTTACAATCTGTTTCTCTGTTGATAAAGAGTTTAGCCAGCTATTGAAAGTAATATAAAAATAAAAATTTTGCACAACTGACTTCAATATAAATTATTAAGGATAACTCAACAACTATTGGTCAGACTTATATGGGTCAAATTTATATGACGAAGCACTAGCTTTCAAATAAAAAAAAAATAATCATCGAAATCGGTTCACCCTTCAACACTGCTGTGTTTCGTATGGTGAGTGTAGAGAACCGGAGACCCTTTTTACTGGAAAACAGGCATTCCATCTTAGTCCTCACGGGTGACGACGCATCTGCATATTGATTCTTTATTGAGGACTAGCTGTACCTCGCGACTTCGCTCGCGTGTACTTTGCTTTTTTTTTTTCGGGGAACCCCAAATATTTTTATAATATAAAAGTAGCCTAAGTTACTCCTTATAACATTAACATTCCGCTGGCAGATAAGTCACGTCAAAATCGGTATAACCGTTTCAGAGATTATCCGCAACAAACAAACAGACAGACAGAGAAAAATTTAAAAAATTGTGTTTTTGTTGTAAGTACCGTATACACTTTCATATGCATTTAGTATAAAGCTGTTATTTTGACATTATAAACAGACACTTCAATTTTATTTATTTGTATAGATAAATGTAGATGTCTATGGGTCACAGTGGGTCACAGTAACCACTTACTTACCATCAGGTGGACTGTGTACTCGTTTGTCACCCTATCCTATAAAATAAAATACCCAGAAAAAAGTTACGAGGTAACACACATTAAAAAAAGAACATACATTTTTCTTGACTTTGACAATACAATTGCAGGCTCAACGCCCCTTTCTACATTCAATTATAAAATATTATTAAAACATATATCTGTTATATTAAAATAAATACAAACTCTTGTCTAACCCTCCACCAAACTTCCTCTATACAAAGTATTATAAAATGCCATCAAACTGGTTTTTATTATTAAGTGGCGAAGCTTGCGAAGTCACTTATTGATTTCACGATGTCTGTCCGTCTGTCCCACGATTATCTCGAGAACGGTTTTGAATTTTCAAATTCTGTTTTCAGCAATCGATTACTGATCACCCAGGCATCTGAACCTCCTATTTTGAAACTGATTGTTCAACGGCAACCGTTAGAAACCGCTACAAAGCTGATTGCTTCGCCACTTTGCTATGCTGTTAGCTTGCTAGGTTTATTATGTACTAGCTGTGCCCGCGGCGTAGCTCGCGAATATAGGTTTTTCCTTAAAGAGTTTGACGTTTAGGGTAAGAGAATATTAAACGATTTATATCATTACTGTATGAATAAGTGGTAACAAAATAAATCGATATGCTCAAAGTTCTAAGTCGTTTATGATAGAGCTTCTGTGTAAACGACGATAGAAGTAGACTTAGCCGGGGCGTACAGAAAAAGGTTACGGGGACTACTAACGCGGGAAAAAGAAACATAGAGTTGGCCATGTGCAAAACAATCAGTACTGAGGTCCACTCCTGCAACGCGTAAAGTTTGACCTTGCGCTTTATTTACGATCGTCGCATAACACACGCTGAGTGGGAAACACACTTAAAATAGGGATGTTAGATGATCATCGATGTTAAAAATTAAAACTTCGATGTTTTAACATCGATGTTGACATATGTCAAACATCGAAACATCGACGTCAATGAACCCATAATCGATAATTGGAAACTTGCAAACAATGCGAAGTCGCGAAATCAATATCAACTAAGTCTTGCATCTGCTCTGAAGATAAAAAATTTTGAATAATTCAGAATTTCTGAACACATCGTTTTTAACAGTGGTAGAGTCACGCGGCAGCTTTTTCTGTCGCACGGATGGGCCGGCTCAAACCGGGGTGGTACCACGACCTCACAGAATACCAGCGTGAAGTAGAGGTTTACCTCTGCGTTTCGCTTGGTGAGTGCAGGTGGCCGGAGGCCCTTTTTACTGGAAATGAGGCGTTCCATCTTAGTCCTCACGGGTGACAACGCATCTACATTTTGATTCGTAACAGAGGATAGATGTAGATGTCTATGGGCCGCAGCAACCACTTACCATCAGGTGGACTGTGTGCTCGTTTGTCACCCTTATCCTATAAAAAAAAAAAAAAAAAAAAAAAAACATCGTTAACCTAAAAAAATATCAGTATGGTAAGTCAAACTTAATTGTCAAGTGTCTCCTGTAATGTCACAATGGTCACTGCTTTCGCTTTATTTTGTAGTGTCGTTGTCGGTTGTCGCATAATAACTATTCTACGTAAATTGATATTCAAGTTAATTGTTACTTTTTCCTTGCTGTGTATACCCACATAATTTTGAAACAATGTGTAAGTATCTACAAATATACAAAAACCATCGATAATAGTCAACATCGATGTTTTGAGTAGCCTAAACATCGAATATCGATGTTGAGCTATCGATGCCAACGATGCCAACATCGATGTCATCATCGATGTTATTATCCCTATCTTAAAACTGAAGCCTGAGCTGTGGTAGCTCAGATGGTTAGCGCTCGATGTAAGCTTCACAGTACTCGAGCAACCCGGGTTCGATCCCCGCCGGCACCAATGAAATTGTTAATTGCAATTTTAAGTGCTGATTTACCACGTGCTCGGCGGTGAAGGAAAACATCGTGAGGAAACCTGCATGTCTGAGAAATAAAAAAAAAATATTTCGATGACATGTGAAGTTCGCCAACACGTATTGGGGCAGCGCGGTGGACATTTCCTTGCCCTAAAACCCTCTCAGAAATGAGAGGAGGCCTGTGCCCAGCCGTGGGACGTAAATAGGCTGCAACTTTACTTTACTTAAAACTGAAAGGAAAGTTATTTGGTATTAGAGGGATTCTGGGTATAAAACAATATCACTATCACGACATTTATTGCAATTTTGCTACTTTTAGTCGAGTTTTGTTGAATAATTGAATATTTCAATATCGCTTTTTTCTGGTTTTTGTTGCTGATGATTTTTGTGATGTGTTGTTAGCCTACACGGCTCAGGCTCTTAAAGGCAGATATAGATTATTGTATAATATATACCTTACAGGCTTGCAACTTTGTCAGACTCATTGACATAAATTATTTCAGTGAGTCTCAATACGATTCACCTGCGAAAAATCTTAACACCGCAATTCAGAAAAGGTTGTAATTTGTACAACGCCATCTATTACGTTCTTTGTGAGAAAACATCCTTTTTTAATTTAAGAAAAACATATTTTTTACTGTGTTTTAAGTACTATAATAGAACGATACGAAATATATTATAATAGAACGTTTTTTTACACGACGAATCTTTTTATTACTATTTCTGAGATTTTGTGGCACCATTAAACAAATTCGAACCTACATTTCAAAATAATAATCATAACTTTCGATAGAATTAAGCAATTTCAATAAAACAATGATTAAATGAACTTGATAATACGCTTTATGATTTTCTTAAGGATTTCATTGAAATAAAGATGTTTACTCAAAATGTCATGCGTCCATAAACAAACAGACAGACCGTCAGATAGTACAATTCTAAAAATTATAAAAATGTACTTATTTAATGATTTTCAGTCCCCATAATGATTTTAGTCACAAATTAATATACTATACAATATTCAGAAACAGACACAACATGTTATTACCATTTTTATTATATGTATAGATTTAAAGAGAGATGGCGCTGTTAACATCAATTCTAAAAATAAGTGATTAATTGACACGATTGATACAATAAAAAACATAAAAGAACTTATAAATCAGTGCCTGCATAGTAAGCAAAAAAGAAAGTTTGATCCTCGCCGAAAAACGAAATTGTTAATAGCTCTTAAAATTTGATTTACCACATAGAGTACTCGGTGGTAAAAAAATAAAAAATAAATGAGATTGTCAACACGCAGTAGGGCAGCGTGTCGTTAATATAAAGGTTAGAAGCAAATATGAAACTCATCTACAGGAAAAAATTTTAACCTGCCTTTTTGTATCACATTTGTGCCACACCACCATCTATCGATGAAATTGGTTAACTATTGTACTTTAATTTAGTTTATATAATAAGGTTAATATATTTTGTATATATTTATTACGTTCTTTATGTAATACTTTTGTTTACTGCGTTTTAGATATAATTATATCATTATAGAACATTATTTTACATCATTTAATTATGATTTTTTATAATATGATATTAATTTTAAAATATACTTGATGACTCATCCAACGCCACTATTGAACAAATTCGTACCTATACTTAGTACCCATACTTCAGAATATTTGTCATAACTTTTGATGGAATTAACCAATTTTAATGAAATAAAGACTAAATGTAACCTGAATATACACTTAATAATTTCCTTAACTATTCTTATGATATAAATTAGTACTTTATACGTGATACGTTAACAAACAAACAGACAGACAGACAGACAGACAGACAGACAGACAGAAAAATCTAAAAATGGTAGAAATGTATTTAATTACTTATTTTTAGTACCTCTCAATCACTTTTATTACAAAAATATAAAATGTACAGACATCTGCTATTTACATTTTTATTATATGTATAGATTATTTTGCAACAAGAAATATTCAACATTTTAGTGGTTCTTTTTGAAGTCGGTAGATAACCGCTCAGAAGGCGTTTTTGATTTCGATGATCATCAATCCTCCATTCAGACAGTCATTTTTTCGAACAAAATTGATTGACTCAATTATGGTGTTGCAGATATTTTTGTAGAACTTTGGCCTACATGTTTATTAAACATTGTTTTTACTTATATACAACCCACTAGGCAGCTGGCGCAAAAATAATTCTGTTACATGTGATACATATGTCGTGTAGTAGCGATTAAGAATATCCACTACCCCATATCTTCCCGTGGGTGTCGTAAAAGGCTACAAAGAGAAAGAGGCAGGAGATGGGCAGCAGCATCTTCCTGATAACAGCAAAATTACAATAAAAAAACTGCGGTTGCCAACCCGCTCGCCAAGCGTGGCAACTATGGCAAATACGCCCTAATGATGGGAGCAACAAAGAGACGGCCCCCAGTCCCTGGCGGCCCCGCTATTCCTGGCTGCGGTGGTGACCATGGTAACGACGGGGCAGGGGGTGCTAAGAATCTACGGTGGAGGTTCGGTTGCCACCTAAGACGACTCGACCTGGCAACATACAACGCACGCACCCTGAGGACTGACGAGAAGATCGTGGAGCTGGAAGAAGAGATAGACAAGTTACGCTGGCATATTATAGGATTATCCCAGGTCCGAAGAGAGGGGGAGGACACGGTAATCCTCGAATCCGGCAACTTGCTCTATCACCAGGAGGGCGACCATCTGTCCCAAAGAGGTGTCGGATTTATCATCCACAAGTGTCTCGTTAATAACGTTGTAAAGATTGAGTGTGTCGACGAGAGTTGCGTACCTTATACTCAGAGTCACCAAACGGTATTCACTGAAGGTCATACAGGTTTACGCACTAACCTCGGCACATCCCGATGAGGAGGTGGAGGAAATGTATGAGGATATCTCTAGAGCCATGCATTCCTCCAAAACCCACTATACGGTGTTAATGGGAGACTTCGATGCAAAACTAGGCACAAGAGAGAACGGTGAGCTGAAAGTAGGGAAATTTGGAATAGGGTAACGGAACCCAAGGGGCCAGCAGCTGGCCGACTTCATGGAGAAAGAGAGACTCTTTATGATGAACTCTCTTCCAGAAGCGGCCCCACAGGAAGTGGGCCTGGTGGAGCCCCGACGGTTTGACAAAAAATGAGATTGACTTCATTATGACGACCAGACGACAACTGTTCAGTGATGTCTCAGTGATCGCGAGGGTGAAAACCGGCAGCGATCACCGAATGGTTAGAGGCACACTGAACCTAAACGTTAAGTTGGAGAGGTCTCGTCTAATGAAGTCAACGCTCCGTCCCCCTCGTGCTCTAATCCAAAGTCCCGAAACCTTTCAGCTCGAGTTACAAAACCGTTTTCAGTGCCTAGAAGACTGCAATGAAGTTGACGATATGAATGACAAGCTCGTGGAAACTGTCCATGCGGTCGGAGCTAAGTTCTGCAAGACCCGCCGCAGAAGAACACAAAAACTCTCCGATCACACTCTTAAACTCATGGCTGTTAGACGGGAGATGAAGCTACATTCTTCAACAGATTTGACAGCATACAGGCAACTGAACAGACGGATCTCCAAATGCATGCGGCGAGACTTACGCAACTTCAATACAGCTTGTATTGAAGAAGCGATCGAGCGGAACCAAGGCTCCAAAGTCTTTGCCAGAGATCTGTCTGCCAGAAAGAGCCAACTGTCAAAGCTGAAGACCGAGTGTGGCAGCATGCTTTAGTTATTGTTCTGTGGTTCTGAGGTAGCGACACGAGTCTAGCGGTGACCGTTATTGCGCATAAGTCGCGCTGATTGGCTCGTGCGTATCGTTCGCACGCGCTGATTGGCTCTCCAGTCCCATTCGTGCAAGTCAATTCGTCCACGTTTCGTTCAGCGCTTACGTGCCATGACTATAATAGACGTTCCTGACTCATTGTTGAACGCAGATGTTTTAATAATTTTCAGTTTGCATCTTGCAGGATGTCATTTTTTGAGCAAGAACAAGACTAAGTCTGCGAGACTCTTGCGTCTTGCTGTTAGGACTGAGTGTCGTTTCAGGGATTATAGGAGTTCAGGTATACTAGAATAGAATAGAATAGAATGATTTTATTCAATATGGATTATTACATAATACTTACTGAAAGTCATTTATTTACCACTGGTTCGGAAAATACCGCTGTCCTGGGAAGAACCAGCAAGAAACCCAGCGGGACTTTTTTTTAAACATAATTTCACTTAACAATAATTTTGTTTATACAATTTTAAAGAATATTCATAGAACCAGCATGGTGGCGATCACCTTATTCCCAGGGGTTATTTTCATTCATGTATTCCTTGATATTATAATAACCCTTTTTGTACAGTTTTTCTTTAATAAAACTTATAAACTTGTTTATTGACAAACTTTGAACATGTTCTGGGATTTTGTTGTAAATGCGTATACATTGCTCCATAAATGAATTACTAATTCTGTGGAGTCTAGTAACTGGCATTACAAGCTTATGTTTGTTCCTAGTGTTTAAGGTATGAACATCCTTATTCTTATTAAAGCTATTTATGTTTTTATGTACATACATTACATTTTCATAAATATATTGCGATGCCAAAGTTAATATGTTTATTTCTTTAAATTTTTCTCTGAGGGACTCTTTACAGTTTAGATTATAAATCGCCCGTACGACTCTCTTTTGTAAAACAAATATAGCTTCAATATCAGTCGCATTACCCAATAGCAAAATTCCATAAGACATTACGCTACGAAAGTAACTAAAATACACTAACCTAGCTGTCTCAACATCTGTGAGACTTCGAATCTTTCTTACAGCATATGCTGCAGAACTAAGTCTGTGCTAATTTAGATATATGGGGGCCCCATTGAAGTTTCGCGTCAACAGTAATACCAAGAAAAACAGTGGTATCCACAAGACTCAACTCTTCCCCATTTAAGAGCACATTGGTTTTGGAATGTTTTACATTAGGTATTGTAAATTTAATACATTTTGTTTTATTGCCGTTTAAGAGCAAATTGTTGGCGTTAAACCAATGTACTAGTTTCGATAGAGCATTATTTACATCGTCATATTTAATTGACTGCCGTTTCAGTTTGAAAATTAAAGAGGTATCGTCAGCAAATAATACTATATCGTGATTGTCCCCTACAAGATAAGGTAAGTCATTAATATAGATTAAGAACAGGAATGGGCCAAGAATCGAGCCCTGAGGAACGCCCATTGATACTACCGATCCGGAGGAACATTTACCATTGATGACGACTTTTTGAGTTCTGTTACTTAAATATGAAGTAATAAGTCTAAGCGCCAAATTTTTTACACTGTAATGTTGTAGTTTCCTGATTAATGTTTCATGATGAACACAATCGAAAGCCTTGGAAAGGTCACAGAAAATACCTAAGGCATCTTGTGAATTCTCCCAGGCATTAAAAATATATTTCATAAGCTCAACACCGGCGTCAGACGTCGAGCAACCCCTTGTAAACTTGTACTCTTAAGGATTCTATGAGACGCAAAAAATATAATAAAAGTTTTTGGTAAAATTGGACTTATGCGCATTACGAACAATACCATAAACATACATAGCGAATGAAAATATCCATTAAAAGAAAAAAAGAGTATCCCTAGTTTTGACCATCGGCACTTTGATAGTGCGCGACGTCTTGTTGTCGGCATCATCAAAGTTCGGAGCCGAGTATATTTGAGAGAACTGTTTAAAGATATTGGTATCTTGACTGTTGCATCACAATATATTTTTGCAAATATGTATGTATGACAAAATATTCACTTACATGTAAAGAATAGTGATTTGCACAATTTTAATGGAAAAAATAAAATTAAAATCATATCATATCATAAATGATTATCTTAATGATAAATATGCTTGGAACTGACCTCTCGTACTACACAGGACTAACTAGAAATTTGTATACCGATTTGGTATCTACATATCATACATTTGACATTTTATGTTTGACTTATCGCTTTACATAATTATAGTACTCTTGTAAAAAATATTTTGAAAAGAGCAACTACTCAGTTTCTTACTTTCTTCCATGATTCTTCTCAGTACAATCAGCACCCCTGAACATGGAAAAGAAAAAAATTGGGGAGAACAGTGATTATGACTATTCAAAAGTATATTTATAATGCCCACGTGAATAAAAAATATTTAAATTTTTAATTTCGAATGAGTGAAGTCATATTCGCGCATTTTGTGTTTTTAAATCACACACTTCCAAAAATTGATTGGCAGTGTCGGTTTATTAACTTCTATCGTACTCTTGTAGTTAGTAAGTACCTAGATAAATACAGCAAGTAACGTATCTAGGCAAATTAAATTTAATTAACGTAGTATAAAGTAACAGTAATGTCAAAGCTATTGTAGGTATACTGTTATGTAATTTAATTTGTATTGTATTTTATTTTTTGTATAAATAAATGGTAAATTGTATAACTCTGTTATTACTACATTTCATATAAGTTGAGGGCCTATCAAGCTCTTTCTCGACAGATAATGTTCTTTTTTAAAATACAGTCAAGTTAATGTCATTAATTTGTTTTTACAAGTTTTAACCATGTTGTAGCACATGTAAGCTCTTATTAAATGTAAACGTTTATTAAGAAACAGATTGACACCCTTCGCCGTGGGACACGGTAGATAGCTCAGTTGGTTAGAGCATCGACACGGATCGCTTAGGTCGTGGGTTCAAACCCTACCCATTGTCGGTTGAGCTTTCGAATTTATCATTAAATATTTAGACATTTAATAATTTGGCTGGTCTTTACTATGGCTATGTTAATTCAAGCTCAAAATGTACCAACTCTGTTAAGTTGTTCTAAGATCTAAAGTAACGTTTAATAAATATCAATAGGCTAATAGGTAATTGCGAGACTCTTGCTGCAAGACCAAGACTGGGAGCGCAATACCAAGCCCAAGACTGGCTAAGTCTCGTCTTGTTCTTGCATTTGGGCAACACTAGTGACAAACGGCCACATAGTCCACCTGATGGTAAGTGATTGCTGTGACCTATAGGCATCTACATTTTATCCTCAATAAAGAATAAAAATGCAGATGCGTCGTCACCGCATACAGCATGGCTCTACCACGTATAACATAGGTAATGTGCAGTATATTCTAAAATAATTCAATAATTTTATGACGAACAATGATAACAAATTATGTAAAAGAGTATTTTTTCTTATAATTTTTTAACGTTAATTATTTATACAATTAATATATGTCTTTTAAATTGAAATTCCCGCTATTTGATGTTACCAACAATCTACTGAGTTGCAGCTGCTGGCAGAAAGAACCCTTAGGATGTGTTCAAAATTGCCAACTAGGCGTTTTAAAATGGAGTGATTAATTCATAGAACGTGCGCTGGTTAGGCACTTTGTGATGCAAGTTTTTTTTAAACTATATTATATTATAATTTGAGCGCCCCCTGAAATTGCCGCTTGGTTGCCCCCCCCCCCCTAAATTCGTGGCTGTATAGATTATAAATACATAGAGTATAGATTACAGGCCCGCTTGCGCCATTGCGGTCGTGCGCTGGCGAGGTCCGCTAGCCGACCGAGCACCCGTCCCGCCGCCGACCCCGTGCGGTTGTGTTAGCTGTCCACGCTCACCGTCCCCGTTCGGTGAGTGCTCTCCAGCCTCAGCTAGCGCCGCCGCCGCCGTGCGGTGAGTGCCGTCCCGACTCCGCTAGCGTCGCCGCCTCCGTGCGGTTGCGTTAGCCGTCCGCGCTCACCGTCCCCGTACGGTGAGTGCTTTCCCTCCCACTTCCCGCCTTCGCTAGCGCCGCCGCGGTTGTGTTAGCATACCCGTGTTCCCGTCCTCGACGGTGTGTGCCCCACGTCCCTTTTCCCTAAGGGGGGTCGTCTCCGATGCGGCGAAGAGGCCACTCACGCCAGAGCCAGTTCTTAGTGAGTCACACATAACTACGCAGCCTACACATATATATGTATGTATATATATATATATATATATATATATATATATAATCTAATTTAATCTATAATATGGAAAATGGACTGCATGTCGGCGTTCTTGACCCATGCCGTGGATAAAGCATACCAGCATGCTTTGAATTACATCAGATACAAAACGTGTAAATTTAATATAAGTTACAGCCTATATTATAATAATGTCCTAAGTCCTGGGCACAGCCAGGGGCGTAGCTACCGCCGTATCAATGATACGGGGCCTCCGGGCTACAGGGGCCCCAAACGTGTATAAGCAAATATTCTAAGGACTTCTATGGGACAGGATGTTGGTTTGAATTGTTTGGCTAGCTTAGTTCCTAGGAGTATTAATTGTAAGTAATAACTTATAATCAATATGTAATTATTTTAATACAATGCGAGTTTTTGTTCCTTTTGTGAAAAACATTTACCCTTCATTCGGGCCCCCCGACAAATTTTGATACAAGGCCCCTCTAAGGCACGCTACTCCACTGGGCACAACCCATTTTTTTGAGAGGAGTTTAGAGGAGGAAAAGTCCACCGCGCTGACCCAATGCATGTTGGCGGACTTTACGTGTGAAGTATTTTTTAAATATCTCAGGCATGCAGGTCTAAGTGAGCGCTTTGCGTCTGAGCTATCAACGGCTCTACAAAACGTCTTTTTTGTCGGATTTATTTTTCTACTTTCTACAAAGAAATTCAACTTTTTGATTTTTATTATTTAAAGATTTCGATTTTTATTTGAAAATCACTACTATATTAATCCAAATTTAAAATAATAAACAATTTTCACGAAGATTAAATTTATTTCAGATAAAGACTTAAATTATACAACTATCGTGTACGTAAGGCTAAACTTATTTATACATTTTGAATTATTGCCCATATCTATAGTTTGAAAGTAATATTTTTAAAGTGGTATATTAATTAAGCAGTGGAATTAACTTCGGCAATATTTTTTTCTTTAGCATTTTCTACTGCTTTGGCATCACTTTCTTCACCATCTGCACTCTTTGATTTCTTATCGCTTTTGCGAAATTTATCATACCTGTAAAATGGCGTAAAAACGTTAATTATAATATCAATAGGCAATAAATACGAATGTGGAAATGAGGAGCATGGAAGTTCAAAAGACAGGCCACGCAGAAAGTTTCTAAACGATGAACTATATTTTTTTTTAAATATGATTATTTTAAGTAAAATTACGATTGTTCCAAATTCAAATTCCCTTCCACTTACGAGCTAATTGAAATATCGTGTAGCACTGAAAAACAAATTGGTCTATCTTTGATGAAGTTACGGAAGGAAACGTGTTAGTAGAGATAATTTAATTGAAGAGAATAGGCGAATTACGTATGAAGAAATGCAGCTTGCATCGGCAAGCGTTCAAGAGGTTTTACACAAACACCGCGTGAAAATGATAATTGCACGTTGCCACACACTGATGTGCATCGCACCGGACCTATTGCAGGCAGATATAGAACTGTGCCATGACATAATTAAACATTAATTTTACAGGCACGTATTAGCATGTTTACGATATTATTGGGTGATGAATCCTAGACTTATATATACGACAGTGGACGGATTTTAGGACCACTTCTATAAGCGTTAGCTCATTTCAAAGTGAGAAGACTGATGCTAGTTTTTCACTTTGATGGGGTATCTGGTGTCAATTCCTTTACGAAATAGAAGAAGCATCAATGCTAAAATGCTAACAAATGATTGCAATAAATATTCATTGTAGTGTGCAATAAGCAATATGGGACTCCGCGGGCTACGGCTTTTCCATAAATACGCGCTTCCGCACTCAGCGCCTGAAACTAGAGATTTTCTTGACAGAACACAGACTATTTATTCCTTAAAATAAAGATAAAACAGCTATAAGGCTATTGTTTAGTAGGAGGAGTTTGAGGTAGATTACTTTTGAAAATGGGTTTAGTGGCAGGAAACTTTGTATAGATGCTAGTGGAGAGTTCTTTGAAATGATTTTAAATAAAAACTTTAACCATAGATTTTTTTTAATTTAACAAAACTCTCCGAGTGGGCCATACGTACGGTATTTGACAAATCTTGAAAAACTTTACTACTATACCAAAACAATTAGGCGCATCACAGCTAAGACGTCATTAAAACTAGGGAGAATACCAAATCAGAACACTGGTTAATACATGAATATAGGTAATTTGTACTTAGTACATAATAGTAACTTTATGTACTTAAGTACAAAGGTTCCTACTAGGAAAAATAAAATTCTTAATTGGTTGTACAGTATCAGTAGTTATTTAATCTTCAAAATCAAAATATTTTTAATTACTCATAAAGAAGAGCCCGAGTGCGCAAGCACAGGTGTACTCTCTTCCCTTGCTCTCAGTCTGATAGGATATCAAACGTCCGAAGAGAGAGCAGGCGCAGAACAACGGCTTAACCTGATTTCCGGGTTGTTTAAGTTATTAACATACTAAAACTCAAACTGTTTTTGGCCCGCTCTAGGGCCACATGGATCTCTCAGCCGCATTTTGTTCTACAAGACCAACAAGGCTAGTCAGTAATTAAAAGTAAAGGTGCAGCGTATATACGTCCCACTGCTGGGCACAGGCCTCCTCTCATTTCAGAGGGTTTTAGGGCAAGGAAATGTGCGCTGCGCTGGCCCAATGCGTGTTGGCGAACTTCACATGTCTTTGAAATATATTTTTTTTCTGATTACTCAGACATGCAGGTTTCCTCACGATGTTTTCCTTCAACGCCGAGCACGTGGTAAATCAGCATTTAAATTGCAATTAACAATTTCATTGGTGTCGGCGGGGATCGAACACGGGTTGCTCGCGTACTGAGAAGCTTACAGCGAACGATAACCATCTGAGCTACCACGGCTCAGTCGGTAATTATAACACAATTAATAAAATACATTTATGTTTAAGAACTACCTAACAACGAAATTCTCAAGAAGCGTTAAAGATGTATTATCACTGCCGAGAGCGAGTATACGACTGAGACGCGGGACATATATATATATATATGCGGCTTTGTGAAACGAGACATATCTCAGTTTTTTTGTTATTTATTATATAGTTAAATTATATATTTTTTATATTCGATATCAATGGCTAACTCCAAAATATTGCATTATGTTTTTGTTCAGGCGTTACTCTAAAAAAATACAAAAGCCTATTTATCTACAAAATTCGTAAATGCATGTAACTAAATGACGATACAATAGTTATAGGATGTATCTAAGTGACCTTTATCCGAACGTTAAATGTGAATAGCGTTTATTAGTTCGGTGCAAGTTATCGAATCCGAGTCGATTTCGCTTTCCGAGACGATTGTGAATAGCCCGGCAGGTGCAGGATCAATGACTTTACTTGCTTTCAGAGAAACGGGATTGAAACATCGTAACTTTCTGACTCCCGACTGCTACTGACAATTAATTGACAGAAAAACTAACTACTTTTTGGCCCGGGACTACACAAACAGCAGTTGCGCTTACTAGACTACGACCGTTAGACCAACAAGGCAGGCAATACACCTGGCTTTCAAAGAATCTCGGGAATTTAGATTTAGTGACTGATTGAGGTGATAGTGGTTTTATCAATAATTGGGTGGCGCTTCAGTACCTTCAGTAGCGCAACGTCGACAGTCAGTAGATTGAAGTGCTGAAGTGTTTGGACAGTAGGGCTGAAATGGATATCCCAGTACTATGTGATTCATATAACAAAGATGAATGTCAATGACCTCGAATGACCGCGATTTGATCTTTGTGATCTTTACCTTTATTTTTATATCTGTTTGTATATTTCATTTCTTTATAAATTATAATTTAAGTACAAACCTTCCAAGGTCCTCGTCATCATCACTACCTTCATTGCCTTGTGGGTCTACTTCCCTTAATAACTCTCCTATGTCTTTGTCAACATCAGCCCAAAGTTTATCTTCACTGCCTGTAATATATAAAATATAGTAAAAAGATAATTGTAAAATATTATCTATATAATAATTAAATAAAGTAAAACGAGATGGTGAAAAGTCAAAGATTGAGTGAGTGAAACCTTTATATTTTTACATTATCATCATTACAGCCCTTCACAAGTCCACTGCTGAATAATTTCTTATATTTACGCGAACACTACACATTGAATAAAACTACTTTTACGGATTTTATCGCGTTTAATTTACTTCTTGCATGCCGAGCGCAAAGCGCATAAGTAAGTATGTTCTAATAGCGCTTAAAAATCAAGATTCCAACGTTTTGTCACATGAAATCGTATAAAAAGCACATTGTCAGAAAGATAAATGATTGTTGAACTTATTACTATTTTTTTTAAATCGATTAATTGCTATTTTAAATAAAAAAGGGATTTTCGTGGCTTATGGTGTGGATTTATTAAGTCCTCAAGGGTTGTAAACACACATCTATTTTTTAATCTTTTCTTCTATCATGTGGGAAGCCACTGAATGTAAATGGCAGTGTAATTTTGTTTTGTTTAGCAATAATTAATTTTTTTCGGCTCCAAAATGGCGAAATTTTCGGTGATTTCGCAAGCCTTGTGTTAGAATTGATTTCAGTAAATAGAGACTGCCTGTGCCTCGCTCGCTTAGTTTGGCGTCAATCGCCGTTGTGAGTGGATACTGTATTGGTTGTTTGCAGCGGCTCAAAAAGATCGCTGTACAAATAAATACAAAATATTCGAAAAACAAACTGGCTGGGTATTACCAACTGCTTGGGATCCTGTAATTCATAAAATTAAAAACTAAACCCAAAAAAATACCACTGCAAAAGACACAGTAAGTTCATTCTGCGTAGATCGGACCAAAATTAATAATTAAAAAAGGCTGAAGGTACTCCGGGTTAACTCTGACATCGGGACGTCAATCACCTCAGTCCCCCGCGAGCATGGTTGCTGGAAAGCAACAAAACGGGAATATAAAATAAGTAAATTAAACGCGATAAAATCCGTAAAAGTAGTTTTATCCACTGCTGAACATAGGCCTCCCCCAAGGAATGCCACAAAGCACGGTCCTGAGCCACCTGCATCCATCGATTTCTTGCATATTTTACCAGGTCGTCACTCTATCTAGTGGGGGGACGCCCTACATTTCGTCCGCCGGTACGAGGCCGCCACTCGAGAACCTCTTTTCCCCATCGGTTGTCGGTTCTTCGAGCTATATGGCCGGCCCATTACCACTTCAGCATACTAATCCGTTGGGCTACGTCGGTCACTCTGGTTCTACTGCGGATATCCTCATTTCTAAGTTTATCACACAGAGAAACTCCGAGCATAGCCCTCTCCATAGCTCGCTGAGCGACCTTGAGCTTCCTCATCCGGCCAGCAGTGAAGGACCACGTCTCAGTTCCGTATGTCATCACTGGCAACACGCCTATACACAGGTATACATGATGAGATGATGTGCCGTAATTTCCCGAGCGCTGCCCAACCGAGTTGAATCCGTCGATTAACCTCTCGGTCGAAATAGGACTTACCTAGTCGGACTATTTGTCCCAGGTAAACATACTCGTCAACAAACTTCGAGCTTAGTGCTCCCAACAACTACCGGCATAGGTGTAACATGGACATTAAACAAAATCTTTGTTTTGTCCCTGTTCATCTTAAGACCTATCCGTTGGGAAACACTATTGAGGTCATTGAGCATAGTGCTAAGGTCCTCCAGCGATTCTGCCATAAGGACTATATCGTCGGCAAATCGAAGGTGAGTGATGTATCCCAGGTCGGAATACAGATCTTCTGAAGGGCTTCAAGTACCTCTTTTCCCCCCGCTTTCAGAAGCTCCGCTGTAATTCCATCCTCACTTGGGGCCTTGCCGTTTTTAAAGTGCTGGAGAGCCATTCTAATCTCGCTCAGACTGACGTCCGGGATATCATCGGAATAATGTCGGATTAGACTCGCTCTTGGATCGTTGCTCACACTTGCATGTGGCTCCAACGATGATGTGGTACAGCTGCCCATAGAACCTCTCAATCTCACTCAAAATCTCAGGTGTCCCGGAAACGACGCTGCCACTCTCGGTCTTCCTCGGTCTTCAGCTTCGACAGTTGGCTCTTTCTGGCAGACAGATCTATGGCAAAGACTTTGGAGCCCTGGTTCCGCCCGATCGCTTCTTCAATACAAGCAGTATTTAAGTT
Source organism: Parnassius mnemosyne (assembly GCA_963668995.1). NCBI lineage: Eukaryota > Metazoa > Arthropoda > Insecta > Lepidoptera > Papilionidae > Parnassius > Parnassius mnemosyne. Next base: position 25,855,161 of record CAVLGL010000137.1, on the reverse strand, counting down.
GCGTAAGTCTCGCCGCATGCATTTGGAGATCTGTCTGTTCAGTTGCCTGTATGCTGTCAAATCTACTGAAGACTGCAGCTTCATATCCCGTCTAACAGCCATGAGATAAAGAGTGTGAACGGAGTTTTTGTGTTCTTATGCGGCAGGTGTTGCAAAATTTTTTTCCGACCGCATGGACAGTTTCCACGAGCTTGTCATTCATATCATCCACTGGATTGCAATTTTCTAGGCACTGAAAACGGTTTCGTAGCTCGAGTTGAAAGGTTTCGGGACTGGATTAGAGCACGAGGGGGACGGAGTGTTGACTTCATTAGACGTGACCTCTCCAATTTAACATTTAGGTTCAGTGTGCCTCTCACCATTCGGTGATCGCAAAAAAAAAAATGAAGTCAATCTCATTTTTTGTCGAACCGTCGGGGCTCGACCAGGTCTTTCAGCTAGGGTACTTTCAGCTCACGGTTCTCTCTTGTGCCTAGTTTTGCGTTGAAGTCTCCCATTCACACCGTATAGTGGGTTTTGGAGGAACGCATGGCTCTAGAGATATCCTCATACATACTCCACCTTCTCATTGGGGTGTGCCGAGGTTGGTGCATAAACCTGTATGACCTTCAGCAAATACCGTTTGGTGATTCTGAGTATAAGGTACGCAACCCTCGTCGATACACTCCCAATCTTTACAACGTTGTTAACGAGTGGCTTGTGGACGATCAATCCGACACCTCCTTGGGACAGATGGTGCCCTCCCGGTGATAGAACAAGTTGCCGGATTCGAGGATTACCATGTCCTCCCCCTCTCTTTGGACCTAGGATAATCCTATGATATTCCAGCGTTACTTGTCTATCTCTTCTTCCAGATCCAGGATCTTCTCGTCAGTCCTCAGGGTGCGTGCGTTATAAGTTGTCAGGTCGAGTAGTAGGTGGCAACCGAACCTCCACCTGCCCCTCTTAGATTTCCCTCCTAGATTCATAGCACCCCCTGCCCCGCCGTTACCATGGTCGCCACCGTAACCAGGAATAGCGGGGCCGCCGGGGACTGGGGACCGTCTCTTCGTTACTATCATGGGACGTATATTGCCATACTTGCCACGCTTGGCGAGCGGCCTGACAACCGCAGTTTTATTATTGTTGTTTTGCTGTTATCAGAAAGATGCTGCTGCCCATCTCCTCCGTCTCAGTTTCCTTCTGTCGCCTCTTACGACACCCACGGGAAGATATGGGGTAGTGAGTATTCTTACCCGCCGCATATTTTTACACGTTATTCTAACTAATCATATCCATTGGGGCGATAGCACATCTGCGTTTACGGCGGTGTATACTTTATTCAGGATAGATATAGTTGTCTCTGGGCCTCATCATCCACTTCGAATCAGGTGTACCTGTCACACAAACCTTTGAACACTATATCAAAAAGAATAATAACTTAATGCTTACCAGAAGCATTGGCGACATCTGTGCCATTTTCTATATTTTTCTTGTCATTAACAGGTTCAGTTTTCTCAGTCTTCGATTTGTCTTCTGAATTTTCTTCACCAGCATCTGTTTTTTCATCTTCTGCAAAATTATCATATTGTAAAGAAGAAAGAAATGAGAAATAAATATGGATTATTTAGATTTTTAAAATTTTATCTCTAGGTAGGTTAGCATAAGATAGGGCTTCATTTTGAAGTGGCAGATGCAGTCCATCATAACTGATGGGTGTAATTGACTAAGACTACAACAAAAGTAATAAATAATGAAACGATTCAATGAGGACCTATTGCATACCTTAAGCGCAAAACCGAAAGCGCAAGGTATGTTCTACTATCGCCTAAAAATTAAGATTCCAACGTTTTATCGAATAAAATCGTATCTAGCAATCATATTATACATATAAATGATATAAAAAGCACATTGTTAGGAAGATAAATGATTGTTGAACTTATTAATTTTTTTTTTAAATCGATTAATTGCTATTTTTAAATAAAAAAAAGGGGTTTTAGTGGCTTATGGGTGTGGATTTATCATGGCCCCAAGCCTTGTAAACACGATAACTTTTGAAAATATCAATTGTTTAACTCAATCTATTTTTTAATCTCTTCATCTATCATGTGGGAAGCCACTGAATGTAAATGGCAGTGTTATTTTGTTTTGTTTAGCTATAATTAATTTTTTTCGGCTCCAAAATTGCGAAATTTTCGTTGATTTGGTAGCCTTGTATGCATCTAAATGGGGAGCTACAGCCACAGAGTAGTTTAGTTCGGCTTCAGTCGCCGTCGTGCGTGGACATTGTTTCGGTTGTTTGCAGCGGCACAAAAAGGTCGCTGTACAAATACACAATATTTGAATAACCAAATTTATTAAATACTTGATTATAATAATAATAAGAGATTTTTTTTATTACAATATTTTAAAAGCACAGAATAAATAATAGTAGTACGTACTAAAAGTAAGTAGTATAATTTTTTTTTGTATTGGGTGACATTTTCATGGTTTTCGAGGGTGTTGAAACCGATAGGGTTGTCGAAATGTAAATACAAGATGGCGGCCGCAATAGGTATCAATTTTTTCATCTTGGGTATAATTTTCATGGTTATCGAGGGTGTTGAAGCCGATAGTGATGTCGAAATGTAAATCCAAGATGGCGGCTGCAATAGATATAAACTTTTCATCATGGGTGTCATTCACATGGTTTTCGCGGGTGTTGAAGCCGATAGTGCTGTCGAAATGTAAATCCAAGGTGGCGGCTGCAATGGGTATCAATTTTTTCATCATGGGTGTCATTTGCATGGTTTTCGAGGGTGTTGAAGCCGATAGTGCTGTCGAAATATATATATCTAAGATGGCGGCTGCAATAGGTATCAATTTTTTCATCATGTGTGTCATTTTCATGGTTTTCGTGGGTTTTGAAGCCGATAGTGCTGTCGAAATGTATTTAAACTACTTTAAAAATGTTATACGTATTTTTTTTAATGCGCTTAAGGTATGCCCAATTGGATTTACCAATATTATTTTCAAATTACTGCCATTAGTAAAAACAAACTTTCAAATAGAAACGTCCTGGATGATGAGTACAAAGACGCCGTCGTACCGTATAATGGCAGGCGGTCGGCTTGCTATGATGTAAATTTATGCGTGAGGCAAGTTTGTACATACGTCGTAGAGCCATGCTTACGCTAGTATTATGGCGGTAGCATAAATGGGTCAGCTCGACCAGGGAAGGACCACACTTTTATAGAATACCAGCTTGATGAGTGTTTACAGAACTGGATCCCTGAACCCTATCTACTGGGGCCCTTTTTACTCTCATTCCTCATCTGCAGTTTGATTCTTAATAAAGGATAAATGTAGATGTCTATGGGTCACAGCATCCACTTACTATCAGTTGGACTGTGTGCTCGTTTATTACCCTTATTTTGTATAAAAAACGGTCCAGCATACTTGAGAGTAGGTGCTTAGCAGAGTGGAGGTACCTTTGTGCTGGTGCAGCTGGCGGTGTATGCGCTCGGCGTGGCGGCGCAGCGTGCGCGTGTCGCGGTGCTGCACGTAGCGGCCCAGGTGCACGCGCGGGTGCTTAGCAGAGTGGAGGTACCTTTGTGCTGGTGCAGCTGGCGGTGTATGCGCTCGGCGTGGCGGCGCAGGGTGCGCGTGTCGCGGTGCTGCACGTAGCGGCCCAGGTGCACGCGCGGGTGCTTAGCAGAGTGGAGGTACCTTTGTGCTGGTGCAGCTGGCGGTGTATGCGCTCGGCGTGGCGGCGCAGGGTGCGCGTGTCGCGGTGCTGCACGTAGCGGCCCAGGTGCACGCGCGGGTGCTTAGCAGAGTGGAGGTACCTTTGTGCTGGTGCAGCTGGCGGTGTATGCGCTCGGCGTGGCGGCGCAGGGTGCGCGTGTCGCGGTGCTGCACGTAGCGGCCCAGGTGCACGCGCGGGTGCTTAGCAGAGTGGAGGTACCTTTGTGCTGGTGCAGCTGGCGGTGTATGCGCTCGGCGTGGCGGCGCAGGGTGCGCGTGTCGCGGTGCTGCACGTAGCGGCCCAGGTGCACGCGCAGGCGGCAGTGCCGGCGCAGCGCCTCCGCCTCCTCCGCGCCGCCTGCCTCTGCGCGCGGCAGGTACACGCGGCACAGCTCGCACCACCACACCTGTTCAAAGCATACACTTTCTTTAAGCGCCGCCTAGATTTTGGAAAGTTCAATTTACCCTGATGGGGTAAAATAGGAACTTACAGCTTTTACTTTACATATTCAATATAATGTTTTAAAAGCAGTTCTCTCCTCATTAACTTTTATGTAGCAAACTTTTTCTATTGTTTTGAGTGACATCAATAGCCACCAATAATAAATTATAGCATCATACAATTTGAATTTGTTACTTCTAGGAGTAACTTAAAAAAATTGGTAGATTTTCCATTTAAAGGTGAATAGTTTTTAGTATTTAACAATTTACAAAACATAGTTTGGGTTTAAAAGTATGATTTCTTTACAATATTGTCATACAATTTCTAAAGAAATTGTTTGTTTTGACAACTCGAAGTATTTAAATTTTTGTTGACTAAAGTGTCAAATGACCAATTAATTCTCGTCTAGACAATAATGATGAAAAAATACGTGATAATTTTTATAGGTTAAAACAATGTTTAATATTATTTTTAATATAACACACCTCCACTTTTTTAATATGTTCACTTCCAATGTTTATTTCAACTTTTGGCTTCTTGGGTGTAGCATCATCCTTCTTTTCACCACTGGAATCATCTTCTTCAACTTCTAAAAACAAAATGTTTAGTATTAATATACAAATAGAAAACATTCACATAATATAAACACGTATTTTACTGTACTTACCATCTACATCTCCCACAGAATCCAGAGTCATAAAGTTGTCCAAATCAACATCCATGCCCTCATCACCACTAGCTTCAGCCTTAGGGCTACTTCGACGGGCTGTCTGATTAGCTTTTCTCTGTAAACAGTTTTTAACTGAATAATACGCAAATACTAAATACTAAGCATAAATCATCAATGCAAATAAATAAAACACTTAAACTACGTTTATATATCAATTTAAATACCTTCAAATGGTCGAGTGAGCAAATATGATGTTCATATATCATCGGCGAGCGGAACTTAATGCGGCAGATGCGACAGAAGGGCATGAGGAAGCGCTTCATGGCACGATGCGTGTCGGTGAGGTTGTGCGCGTGGCTGGTGGTGCGGTGGTTGAGGCGGCACACCATGCAGAAGGTGGTGCGCGACGCCAGCTCGACGCCGGCCGTGTTCTCGAGCTCGCGCTGGGCGCCGCGCTGCGCCACGCGCATGCGCAGCAGCTGCGCCTTGTGCCGCCGCGCCACCGCGCTCATCGCCGCGCGGTGCTTGCCCGACAGTAAATGCTTCGAGTAGCCCTGTATCAACCATATTCACTTAATTAACACATCAATATGCAGAACACGAATATTATGACTAAAGGAACTGATAAATATAAACCAAAATCTGTTAATTTTCTTTTTTCAGTCAGTATACAACATCTTATAAACATTTACTGTTTTAATAAAAATATAACATGTCCACACTATCCTTCACATTATAATGTATATAATACACTTCCAATTGTGTAACAAATATCTCATAAGTTGTAATACAGTTTGCAACATCATTTGTGATGCGTACAGCAAAGGAGTGGAATAAGTTGCCAGCATCTGTGTTTCCATCACATTACAATAGGTGTCTTCAAGACAAGTGCTTTGAGGCTTTTATTAAGTCAGTGCACTTCACCATCGTAGACTACATCACCACTTACCATCAGATGGGATTGTAGTTAAGCACTGGCTTAATATAATATAAAAAAGATACCTCTAAGTTTTAATAAGTTAAAAGAAATAAAAAAAAAAACATTTTAAATTTTAAATTGTTGTAACTGTTGTAATTAGGTTTTGAAGTAAGTTATAAATTGTTCTTACAACAAAAGTAGAACATTTTTCCTTGCAATGCACACAGGCTAAATGCACATAGGGCCGTGAAGTTGGTGTTTCTCCATCTGAGGCAGCATCAGGCTCTTTGTCTGTGTCTTCGCCACCTTCAGCAACTTCTCCCTCTGATGCTTCAGCCTCAACCTAATCATAAAATAAGACTGGTAACAAAATTTACATAGGTAATAAAAAAGTTCAGTAATTGTCTACATAATATTATAATATCCCACATTCACACAACAGCCTTTCCTCATTTTTCTTATTTCTGAGATATTTATGAAGCAGGAATTTGCTATGCTGCTGTAATGGTAATTTGAGAACTGCTTATGTTCACAGAATATTTTAAATTTCTCAGATATGCAGGTATCTTTTCACATAATTTACTTTCACTTCTGACAAATGTGGTAAGTAAAACAATACATAAAAATTACCTTTTTTAATTAATAATAGCTTTTACCTTTGGAGATTTAACTTTTGTCTCTTTTTTCTCTTCAACTGCTTCTTCCTTTTCATCGGCATCCCAATCTTCTTCAGTAGAGGATGCTTCTTCTTTTGATTTAATAGAGCTATAAGACATTAAAATTTTCAAGTAAAAACAATGTTTTCACAAATTCTATCACTAAATTGAAATATAACGAAAACTTACAGAATTTTGAATTGATTTTTATAAATCAATCAAAACTCTGAAATCGAGATAATCTGCATTCATACGGATCACGCCATTGAGCAACAGCTTACTGCTGTGTTTTGCTTTGAAGGGTAGGAGAACCAATTAAAAGGCCAGGCAATTAAATAGCCAGTGAGGCTGTGAGACTGTCTATGTTCTCAGAACTTTGAATTTGATTATGTCTGATTGGGTGCAGAGGCCACTTGCCATCATGTGGACTGTTAGTGATATACTAAATTTAAAAAAAAAAAAGTTAGAACACAAAGGAACAATACTATGAAATCGACATCACCAAACTCTTAGTAAATTGTGCATAATAGATTAACAAAATCTAATGAGGCACCCATCAGACGCTCTCGAGGCATTCTACTCACTAGGCAGTAGCCACTCATCATACACTCTCAACATGTTTAAGTGGTTCTTACTACTCGGGTTGATAGGCACGAGTATGATTATACCGCCAGAACGCCAGAATGGGAATGGGGTTCACATACCCAACTCGAATGGCGCGGCGTTCACTCAGCCGTACATTAAGCATCTCCAAACAAGTTCTGACCATCACACTCATACTGTTCATCATCAGTTATATTTTTTTATCATCATTATCATCAAAAATGATTTTGTTTTAAACTGTTTCAATGAAACAATGAAACTGTAATGCCTCCTGGCATACAATAAAAAATCCTTCAAAAATTTACAATTACATTTTATAATTTAAAATTCAAATAGCTTTTTAACCAGTCTACTATGGGGAACTTAAAGTATTTCCTTAGGAAGATTTGTCTTAATCGCCACGTTAAATATTGTCACTTGCAGTGCAAGATAATTTGACGGTGGCAGGTTGGTCAGTGAGTCTTCTTCCTTTTTGCCTCTTTTGTGCATTATTGAATTCTTGAATTTAAAACCTGTCATATTTGAAATTTTTATACTGCCATCCATCAGAAATTAGTTGCCAGTCATTTCAATTACACCTGGAGAACAAAACATGGTTAGAGATTTCGCTATAGTGACCCACCATATGGCTATAATACTATAGCCACACAATGCAACAATTCATTGTTGTTAACTAGTTGCTATAGAGTTTAATATCACTCATATTTCAAGGCTTTATGTATGTTAATGGTATGTTATAACATTCTTAGTCATGTTCATCACAAGTTAAAAGAAACTGAAGATATTTCTACAGAAAAGTCAATATCGTAATGATAATAGCCTTATTATTAATTAAATTATTTTTAGAACTTCTTTGTCATTTTTTTAGTGTCCACCTCTTGGCATCAGCTTTTTTTTTTGAAACATTACATTCTTTTGCAATTTATATTTTATGATCAACTTCTGTTAATAAACTGTCACAGGGTTTTAATAACGTCTGAGTAGGAATGTAAGTACTCATAAATTTTACATCCACCATTATCAACAAATTTACCAGTACAGAGGTATCTTTACATTAAATGTGTATCTTTTAATGTAATATATCACCAGCTGTTTAAAAATATATAAGGTGTCAATCAAGAATATTATGCTAATGCCTTAAGAAATATCAAATTATAGATACATCTTTCTCAATTCAACAACTTTGTGTTGTGAAACAATGAACCCTATTTTCATTACCCAACTGCGGTGCAGTCCATATAGAGGGTAATGTCTTTTTTATATTCAATAAATTTGCAGTATTAGCAGTTTAATGACCGTAGAAATAAATAGTTGAAGTGGAAACTCTTGTCTTTTTAAATTAATTGATTTAGAACATCTATAGGTTGGGTTTATTCACAACATTATTTTTATAGATTGTAATTGTTATTTCAATTCAACCCTTATATCTTTTTATTTATAATTTCCTCATTTCCACATAAAAAAATCAGTAAGTTTTAAATCTATAGGTTACTCTCTACTTGTTCAATAATTAAATCAAAATATTCAGGTCTCTGGTGGTGGTTTATTAGGTGTGATGTCCTCAGTTCATCCAACGTGTGAACTAAGCGTAAACTTTATTCAAGCAAGTGACGGAATTACCTTCGGCTCTTGATAGATCTGAACGCACGGGTGTAACCGAGCGAGCGTTCGCCGAAGCGCCTAGAGGTAAAGGAGCCTCGCGAGCGCGGCGCGCCGCGGTAGGAGGCGCGCGAGCGGAGCGTGCGGCCGCGGAACGAGCGGCGCGGCGCGCGCGGCCGCACCGCCACGCGCGACGGCTCGCGCGGCGGGCCCATGCCGCTCGCCTTGCGGTAGCTATCTCGGTTAGGCGATCGTCTTCTATCCTCTCCGCCGAACGACCGTCTCTCGCCGCCATAGCTCTCTTGTCTACCGCTGTACGATCCGCCATAGTGGCCGCCGCCGTCATGGCTACGTCTATCGCTTGAAGAGCCCTGTACATAACTCTCTCTGGTAGAGGAACCGATCCATGCTTACAAAAGTACATTAAACAAACACAAGTTTTATTCTTCTGCAATATTAGCGAAACTTAATTACGTATCGGAATTTCCACCAGTCCAATTTTGAGTTTCTGATGTTTGTTAGACTCTTCGTAGAATTTATAATACCATAATATTATAGTAATGCATGAAAATTTATTATATATTAAGATTTGCATGACTCTGCTTTGAAATATGTACAATTTGTCAACAGGAAGTATTCAATATATAGGACAACTCATCATAATTTAACCATTGTGAGAAATAGACTTATGCTTGTGTAGTAAACTGTAAACAGTACTGATTCGTGAACTATCATTATCATTGGAATATTCTCATCAGGAAGCTTAATAATATTTTTCCCTTATTTTAAGCATCTCATAATAGTAAATGACCTGACAATTTCCCATATTGTCATATTTTCATGTGTTCCATGTTGAATCCCAGTCACTTGACAAATAAGGGCATGTGAATAACTATAATCATACCACATTATTCAGTGTACTAATAGATAACAAATTGAGTGTTCATCATACAATAATATTCCTTTTATTATATACATTTATCACAAGTAATAAAGTCCATTTTGTAACAAAAATATCTTGTTAAAATCCATATTTATCATGTTCATTTCCAATTGCTGACAATGAATGTCTTTCATTTTCTAAAATGGGTGACAATTGAGTTTCTTTTGTCTTTTTTCTCATTTTAATTCAAGCATTTCTCAATCAGACTTCTACAAATTCAATATATTTTTTATTGAACCATTTTCATAAAGTACCTACCTCTATTCTCATTCTTTTTCTTTCTGGTGAACCTGAGCGACCATAATCACGTGTTGAATAGCTTGCAGTCTCCTTAAAAATGTTATATTTAATTAACTTAAGTGATAGCTTTTAAATAATTAGTACAAAGTTATTTAACCCTTACACACCCTACCCCAGAGTATGATTTACTTAATGTGACAATGAAACAAATATGTAAGCCAAATGTTTTATACTCCGTTTATCTTAGCGACCTAGCATAAGCTTGTTATTGACAACTCCATACAAATAAAAGGGTCATAAGAGAGAACTACAAGATTAGATAAGCTAACAATTTAAACATGGTAGACCTAATGCCAGAGGGACTTCTCTCCCAGTCAACCATTGCACTAAGCAAAGATACAAATATCAGGTGGTGCAGTAACAATTGAAAATGCATAAAATCTATAGAAAAATTGTGTGTTCACAACTCACGTAAAAACTACAAGACAGATTTTCATGAAATGTTGTATGTAGACAGTAAATGACAGTGTATAATATATAGGCAACTTTTTATCTGCTTACGAAAGAATGAAAAAAAGTTTTTTTTTTATTAAGTTTCGCTGCTGATAGTTCTAATAGTCCTAAGAGGATTTACCTATAATTTTTTTTTATATACAATGTGTTAATTTTACACTTGATCAAACGAAATGTGCGGATACTAGATAAAAAATTATCGGTCAAAAATCGAAAAAAAAATTTTTTATGTAAACTATTTAAAAAATAAAAGCATTTGAATTTTGTTTTTGTTAAAATTCCCATCCTTCGGTTTTAAATTATTTTCTCTTTAAGTAAACGGTGTATTTTTTTCAAAGTAGTTTTATTTGAAAGTTAGAAAGATTAACTAGCAATAAAAATTAAAAAAACCTACGATATCAAGCAGGAAATTTGTCAAAAAATAATAAGATAATTTTTTTTGTTAAAAAAATACTTTTCTTTTTAATTTTTGGTCTGTAACTTCAAAACTAGTACATTGAGATAACCTTTTTAGCATGTTTTATTAAACTACGTAGCTTACTGTACAAGTTCTCTAAAATAACATGCGTTCTATCTCTTTTCGTTGTTAAGATAATCACTAAAAATAAGGTAGGTAATCTGAGCACAAAATTCAAAAGTGATTTAATAATGATTTAATTGTCAAAATTATGGAATAAAACAAAAGAAACCGTAGAAAAATGATTTAATTTATTAAATTTTCAAAATGACCACCATTTTCATCCATACATACAGTTGCACGTAATGCCACACTGCGTACTTTTTTTTTTTAATACAGTACGATTTTCTTTTATTTGACTAGCCGCAGCCATTATTTTTTGTAACAATTCTTCTCTTGTACTAATTGGAGTACTGTACACAATCTATTTCATGTGGCCCCACAAAAAAAAATCTAGGGGGGTCATATCAGGGCTTCGTGCCGGCCACGCTACTGGTCCGCTTCGTCCAATCCATCTGTCTCCGTATAGTTCGTTTAAATAATCACGCACGATGGTGCTGAAGTGAGCTGGAGCGCCGTCATGCTGAAACCACATCCTCCTCTTTGTTTGTAGATCCACATCACTCATCAGGTCAGGTAACTCTTATTGTAGAAATGTTAGGTAAGCTGGGCCTGTCAACCTTGACGGAAGAATAAATGGTCCGATTAAGTAATCACTTATCATTCCAGCCCAAACATTAATCGAAAATTCGATTTGAAAGGACGCTGGCCGAACTGCTAAGGGATTTTTTTCCTCCGGCATCCACAAGTGAAGGTTTCGAAAATTTGTGATTCCAGTTCTGTTAAAATTTGCCTCATCGGTCCACAAAATACGGTCACAGAAGTTCGGGACTAATCGTCTTTGCCGCAATAGCCACGAACAGAAAACACTTCTTCCGGCGTAATCTGGCTCGTGCAAATTCTGCACTCTTCGAAAATGAAAAGGGTACAAACATTCCTTTTTCAAAATTTTCCACACGGACGTGATTAATCCCCAATTGGAGTGCTATTCGTCGAGTACTAATTGTGGGGTCTTGGTACACCAAACGCAACACTTATTCATCCACATCCACCGGTACAGTAGAAGCACGTTCACGATGTGGGCGATGCAGTCCATTTTCACTTAATTCTCGATGTACTGCTAAGAAAACCCTGTAGTCAACGGCAGGTCTTGTCGGTAATCGCTGATGATACTCTCGAGAGGCGGCGCGAGCGTTGCCATCACAAAACCCGTAAATGTAATGAATGTCAGCTACTTCATGAGCAGACAATGAGTCTATCGTAGAAGGCATAACGACGAAAAAAATGATGAGCGTATTCAACGTGCAAATTAGGTAACGTTACAAGATGAACTGTTTAAAATAGCTAAAGCTGCCTGCATGCCTTACGAGAACGAGACCCAAATTTCATTCAAACGACAATTCACTCTCTCACTCACTTGTTTCGCCTTTCATTGATCTATCTCTTTTTATCTTTACCTGCTATTGTTCGACCAGGGGTGTTCAAATTAGAGGTAGGTGCGGCGCATAAGCGCAAACCAACATACCGATGGCATTCTTTGATGATTATTATTTTAAAAATGAAAAGAGATAGAACACATGTTATTTTAGAGAACTTGTACAGTAAGCTACGTAGTTTAATAAAACATGCTAAAAAGGTTATCTCAATGTACTAGTTTTGAAGTTACAGACCAAAAATTAAAAAGAAAAGTACTTTTTTAACAAAAAAATTTATCTTATTATTTTTTTGACAAATTTTCTGCTTGATATCGTAGGTTTTTTTAATATTTGTTGCTAGTTAATCTTTCTAACTTTCAAATAAAACTACTTTGAAAAAAATACACCGCTTACTTAAAGAGAAAATAATTTAAAACCGAAGGATGGGAATTTTAACAAAAAAAAAATTCAAATGCTTTTATTTTTTAAACAGTTCACATAAAAAAATTTTTTTTCGATATTTTACCGATAATTTTTTATCTAGTATCCGCACATTTCGTTTGATCAAGTGTAAAATTAACACATTGTATATATACATATATATATATAAATTATACCTCATACATTACTTTACAGCCCTTCACAAGTCCACTGCTGAACATAGGCCTCCCCCAAGGAATGCCACAAAGCACGGTCCTGAGCCACCTGCATCCATCGACTTCCTGCATATCTTACAGGTCGTCACTCCATCTAGTTGGGGGGACGCCCAACACTTCGCCTGCCGAAACGAGGCTGCCACTCGAGAACCTTTTTTCCCCATCGGTTGTCGGTTCTTCGAGCTATATGGCCGGCCCATAGCCACTTCAGCTTACTAATCCGTTGGGCTATGTCGGTCACTCTGGTTTTACTGCGGATATCCTAATTTCTGAGTTTATCACGCAGAGAAACTCCGAGCATAGCCCTCTCCATAGCTCGCTCAGCGACCTTGAGCTTCCTCATCCGGCCAGCAGTGAAGGACCACGTCTCAGTTCCGTATGTCATCACTGGCAACAACACGCACTGGTTGTACAGTCTCGTTTTCAAGTTTTGAGGTATACCTGACGAGAAGATGTGCCGTAATTTCCCGACGCTGCCCAACCGAGTTGAATCCGTCGATTGACTTTTTTTTTATAGGATAAGGGTGACAAACGATCACACAGTCCACCTGATGGTAAGTGGTTGCTGCGGCCCATAGACATCTACATCTATCCTCTATTACAAATCAAAATGTAGATGCGTTGTCACCCGTGAGGACTAAGATGGAATGCCTCATTTCCAGTAAAAAGGGCCTCCGGCCACCTGCACTCACCAAGCGAAACGCAGAGGCAAACCTCTAATTCACGCTGGTTTTCTGTGAGGTCGTGGTACCACCCTGGTTCAAGCCGGCCCATCCGTGCGACAGCAAAAGTTGCCGCGTGGCTCTACCACTGTTGAAAAAAATTTGGGCGGTGCCAAGTTGACTGTCGGTATATCGAAGTGCTGAAGTGCTTGTACAGTAGGGCTACGATGGCTATCCGAGTACAGAACCAGAGTACGATACCTATCCAATTGCAGAGAGGTGTAAGACAGGGTGACGTCATATCCCCGAAACTCTTCACCGCTGCATTGAAATACGTTTTCAAGCTTCTGGACTGGAAAGGATACGGTATCAACATCAATGGCGAGTACATCACTCACCTTCGATTTGCTGACGATATAATCCTTATGGCAGAATCGCTGGAGGACCTAAGCACTATGCTCAATGACCTCAATAGGTAAGTCCAACTTCGACCTCTCGGTCGAAGTTGGACTTACCTAGTCGGACTATTTGTCCCAGGTAAATATACTCGTCAACAACTTCGAGCTTAGTGCTCCCAACAATTTCCGGCATAGGTGTGACATGGACATTAAACATGATCTTTGTTTTGTCTATGTTCATCTTAAGACCTATCCGTTGGGAAACACTATTGAGGTCATTGAGCATAGTGCTTAGGTCCTCCAGCGATTCTGCCATAAGGATTATATCGTCGGCAAATCGAAGGTGAGTGATGTACTCGCCATTGATGTTGATACCTTATCCTTTCCAGTCCAGAAGCTTGAAAACGTCTTTCAATGCAGCGGTGAAGAGTTTCGGGGATATGACGTCACCCTGTCTTACACCTCTCTACAATTGGATAGGTTTCGTACTCTGGTTCTGTACTCGGATAGCCATCGTAGCCCTACTGTACAAGCACTTTAGCACTTCGATATACCGACAGTCAACTTGGCATCGCCCAAATTTCGACGGAATCAAAGGCTTTCTCATAGTCCACATACGCCAGACATAGTGGCAAATTGTACTCCTCTGACTTCTGTACAATTTGCCGAATGGTATGTATGTGGTCTATGGTACTAAAGCCTTTTCGGAAACCGGCTTGTTCGGGAGGCTGGAAGTCGTCAAGTCTGCGCGTAAGACGATTCGTAATGACTCTCGAAAACAGCACGTAAACGCGGCTCAGAAGGGAAATCGCTCTGTAGTTCTTCAAGAGAGCGTTGTCGCCTTTCTTGAAGAACAAGATCACCGCACTTCTGCTCCACGCCTCCGGTGTAATGCCACCATGGACGACGGAATTAAAGAGCTTCTGAAGGACTTCAAGTACCGGTTTTCCACCCGCTTTCAGAAGCTCCGCTGTAATTCCATCCTCGCCTGGGGCCTTGCCGTTTTTATGTGCTGGAGAGCCATTATAATCGCGCTCAGACTGACGTCCGGAATATCATCGGAATAATGTCGGATAAGACTCGCTCTTGGATCGTTACTCACACTTGCGTGTGGCTCCAACGATGACGTGTACAGCTGCCCATAGAACCTCTCAATCTCACTCAAAATCTCAGGTGCTCCGGAAACGATGCTGCCACATTCGGTCTTCAGCTTTGACAGTTGGCTCTTTCTGGCAGACAGATCTCTGGCAAAGACTTTGGAGCCTTGGTTCCGCCCGATCGCTTCTTCAATACGAGCTGTATTGAAGTTGCGTAAGTCCCGCCGCATGCATTTGGAGATCTGTCTGTTCAGTTGCCTGTATGCTGTCAATTCTGTTGAAGAATGTAGCTTCATCTCCCGTCTAACAGCCATGAGACTAAGAGTGTCATCGGAGTTTTTGTGTTCTTCTGCGGCGGGTCTTGCAGAACTTAGCTCCGACCGCATAGACAGTTTCCACGAGCTTGTCATTATATCGTCAACTTCATTGCAGTCTTCTAGGCACTGAAAACGGTTTTGTAACTCGAGCTGAAAGGTTTCAGGACTTTGGATCAGAGCATGAGGGGGACGGAGCGTTGACTTCATTAGAAGAGACTTCTCCAACTTAATGTTTAGGTTCGGCGTGCCTCTAACCATTCGGTGATCGCTGCCGGTTTTCACCCTCGCGATCACTGAGACATCACTGAACAGTTGTCGTCTGGTTGTCATAATGAAGTCAATCTCATTTTTTGTCGAACCGTCGGGGCTCGACCAGGTCCACTTCCTGTGGGGCCGCTTCTGGAAGAAAGAGTTCATCATAAAGAGTCCCTCTTTCTCCATGAAGTCGGCCAGCTGCTGGCCCCTTGGGTTCCGTTGCCCTATTCCAAATTTCCCTACTTTCAGCTCACCATTCTCTCTTGTGCCTAATTTTGCATTGAAGTCTCCTATTAACACCGTATATTGGGTTTTGGAGGAATGGATGGCTCTAGAGATATCCTCATACATTTCCTCCACCTCCTCATCGGGATGTGCCGAGGTTAGTGCGTAAACCTGTATGACCTTCAGTGAATACCGTTTGGTGACTGAGTATAAGGTACGCAACTCTCGTCGACACACTCAATCTTTACAACGTTGTTAACGAGAGACTTGTGGACGATAAATCCGACACCTCCTTGGAACAGATGGTCGCCCTTCCGGTGATAGGGCAAGTTGCCGGATTCGAGGATTATCGTGTCCTCCCCCTCTCTTCAGACTTCGGATAATCCTATAATATGCCAGCGTAACTTGTCTATCTCTTCTTCCAGCTCCACAATCTTCTCGTCAGTCCTCCGGGTGCGTGCGTTGTATGTTGCCAGGTCGAGTCGTCGTAGGTGGCAATCGAACCTCCACCGGAGATTCTTAGCACCCCCTGCCCCGCCGTTACCATGGTTGCCACCGTATCCAGGAATAGCGGGGCCGCCGGGGACTGGGGGCCGTCTCTTTGTAACTTTATCCATTTGGGGGGTAATTGCCATAGTTGGCACGCTTGGCGAGCGGGTTGGCAACCGTAGCTTTTTATTGTATTTTGCTGTTATCAGGAAGATGCTGCTGCCCATCTCCTGCCTGTTTCCCTTTGTCGCCTTTTACGACACCCACGGGAAGATATGGGGTAGTGGATATTCTTAACCGCCACTACACGGCAAATTATATATAATATATAATTATTATATATACCTAGTACATCTGATTGCATCATATCATTTCTAGAAATAGGCCCTGATGAAGGCTTGGAAGACTTGTATGACAAGAAGATGGCAAAATAGTGAAATTATGAGACACTATGGTCAACCTTAATTTGCGTGATTTGAGAGAAGCTCCTAAGAATACAGTAGTAGTCTCCGATGACAATGTGATGTGTGTAGGCCGAACTGAAAAGCAACAAATTCAGTTTAAAATCTGAGTAAACCACTTGAGGTCGACAGTGAAGGACTCCAAGGAAAACTATCTTGACATTAATTTCTACAAAAAATTATTATATTGTATCGGAATGTAGAAAGCAAGAGGTACTACTACTATTTAACTTTTGGAATTTTGTGTAGAATCTATGAGAGGCCTCTCATAATTTATATTTACTAATGTATGCGATAATTTCCTTCATATTCATTGTATTTCTCAATAGAGCGGATTCAGATTATATTAAAATCTTTGTAGTGTAAAAATTACAAAATCTAAACTATCATTAAATATATTGTTTTGTTTCCACTAAATTAATTTAAATGTATTAGGTTCCTTAAAACCCCAGGGTAGTGTGCTCATCAAAGGGTGGGTTTTCACCCATCCTATAATAAGGGTTAAAACAGTCATTATTATTATAATAAATACTTACTGATCTATATGACTTTTTATAGGAGTCATCAATTCTATCACGACTTGTAGAATATCTATTTGAATTGCTACTGTTATAGCGAGAGTCATTGTTATAAGAGGAGTAGCCACCACCTCTGCCTCCACGTCCACTATCATATGAGCCACGACTGCCCCGATAAGATCCCCTATAACCACTGCCACGATTATTATAGTTACCTCTCCCACTGTAACCACCATATATTCTCCCACGTGAGGACATATTTACTGCAAAAAAAAATTATTGTCTTAAACAATTTTTTTAGTGTTTACTTTTATTAAAAAAAAAAAAAAAACACATTTTTGCCATTTGCCATACTTGCCAATCGGGCAGGCTAATTCAGTTTTAAAATTTTTAGTTAATAGTAGAAAGAAGCTGCTGCCCATGACTTGGTTTGTTTCCCTGTGTCACCTCTTACTACACAGAATGATATAGGTTAGTGGATATTCTTACACCTTACATGGTCATTTGTGCTAATGATAATGATTATATATACAATTTTATATTTGATACTGTTTTATATTGATATTGGTAGTAAAACTAATAATTTACAATGATCTAAACACGAAGCAAATACAAAGAGACGTTGTAATTAAATTTCACTATGTAACAACGCATGACAATAGTGTTCCTTAAACATCGATAAATCGAGTGTTTGCACTATCGATTCTATTGATAGTCTGGTTAAACTATCAATTGACATCCTTATCGTAATTTTTGTCTATAGTATATGTCTCCCTTTAGTCTAAGGCCGGAGAAATCCTTATAAATAAACTGTGTGAATAGCTAATTAATATGTGTAACGCTGACGTAAGTCACTATTTGTGCGAGTGCTAGAACGGGCGGTTAATCTTGCGTTTTATAGTTTACTCATTTGTTTTGTATTTGACTTCATAATGAATCGAAAATTTATCCTAAAAATCAATCGTTGATGTGGAGTTATTTCTAGATAGTGGACAATAATAGTCCGTTTGTATAGTGTAACTTTTATAATCAAGAATATAAGCGTTTAGGAAATACGACCAATCTAAGAGATCACTTGAAAAGAAAACACGCCAATAAAATAGATAGGTTAGAATCGGAAGAGGGATCATCGTCTGAACATCAAGTTCAAAATGAAGTAGAACCAAAAAAATCTAGAAGTTCTTTTAAAAAATATTTTAATAGAAATCAGTTGGTGAAGACAAAGCCTATTGTGACTTTCCTTCACAGTTCTACACTAGCCAGTGACAAATTGCGTATTTCTCAAAGACGAGCAAACAAAAAAGTGCAATAATTACTTATTGTTATTATTATTTGTGATACCTGCTCAAAAACAATCGATAGTCTATCCATATATCGATTGTCTTATAAGAAACTATCGATTACTATCGAATACTTCAACAATCGATGTTTAAGAGGCGTATTACAAAAAAAACGCGAAATTACAAGGTTTCGTCGTTGAAATTGCATGTTTATCGTTCGTTGCTTGAAATAACAATTACTTGGTAAAAATAGTTTGTTTTCTCTCCTCAAATAAGCTCAGAGCAGATTTTATAAAACTTATTTATTTAATGAGTAATAATCATTCTCCCGATGCATGTTTAGGGCAAAAACTCTCGAAGACATGATTTGGGACATCTAATTTGTAGATTATATTGAATATAGACCATCAAAAAAAAAAAAATTTTATCTCCCAAATATCCTACACTTTAATAATAATGGAATACATTTTCGTTATATATTTTTTTAAATATTTTTATTTAATATTTCACGCTAGAAAAAAAAATCGACATAATTCAATATATTTAATTATACTTATTTTACTTATTAGACACAAAGAGATTTTTCTAGAACTATTTTAATAAATTAGGTGTAAAATTATTTACCAAATGATATGTGATGCCATCCATAACAGTAGAGCGTCTTATCTGAGTAGTTTTTACACGATAAAACACAACACTTCATCCTTTTTTTCTTAATACTATAAAAATACAGCGATTTTCGATTTTTTCAACACAAGCGCACACGACGAATTCTGACAGTATACTAAATAAAGCCACGCCCCGTATGATGACGTCAGAACCTACTTAGAATCACAGTGCACAGTTGCTTATGCCGTCTCCCCTTTGTATTAGCTTCATTGATCTAAATAATCAACCACCTTACATGCAAGACAATGCCAAGAGATAGGTTTGCTGCCATGTTATCACATTTACATTGTAATGATAATTCTACAATCCCTCGTAATTGCAGAGGTAATCTATACAAACGCAGGCCTATACTAAACAAACTGAACACAAAGAATACCATGGAGCCAGTGAATGCAGTGTGATGAATCGATCATTAAATTTAATGACAGATCTGAACTAAAACAATACCTACCCATGAAACCTATAAAAAGGGGATACAAGTTATAGTGCTTGGCTGATCAGTGGCTTTACAAAGAAGTTTATTATTTATCAAGACAAATATGAAAACAATACTTTAGATTATTTTTTAGGAGAATGAGTAGTAGTACTGCAGTTAACTGAACAGGAATGGGGGTATAGACAGTGATATATTTTGTAAATTTTCTTTTCCCCTGTACCCTTATTGGAGAAATTGAAAACAGAGAGAAATTTCAGTTGTAGTACAATAAGAGCCAATCATAAAGGACTTCCTAACAACATAACAGCTGATAACAAACTAAAAAGGACAATATGACTACAGGTTTTCAAATCTAGATATTGGGTATTGGAAATTCAATTTTCATGACAATGAGGAGGTTACTGCCACGCACAAAGAAAAGGATGGATTCAAGACCACAATCACCTGCTCAATAGCTATCAAGGATTACAACAAATTTATGGATGATGTGAATTAGTGCACAATGACTATGAAAGATATTGGTGGCAAAAAAAAGGATATCTAGAGACAATGTTCAAGTCCTGGTCTGTCTAAAAGGCACAAAGTAGACTATTTCACACTAAAAGATATAAGAATGGCCTATATTTGTGAAAAGCAGGGGAGATGTGAATTATGCAGTATGAAGATACAGTCTAAACTATATAGGGTCACCCAAGGTAAGTGTGATAAAATTAATTAAAACTATAATGGACATTTAAATACTTCTCTGTAAGGATTTAACATAGAGAATTCAGTTTCATAACATCAATTATTAAATGCTTGTTTTGTTTGATCAAGAATTTTAGTATCTACAAGTACCATTTTGTAATTTAAAGTAATTACTGAGATGAAAGATTGTCACATCAATGAGGCAAGTGTGAAAGTATGCATCATTTTGTAGTTACTTTATTATTATCTGTGGTTTCCGACAAAATTCAAGAAATGAGTGATTAGAGCATCCATTTTTGTGTAACATTGAGTTTCTCCCCACATTGGGCAAGTTTTCTGAATAGTTTTAAAAAAATTAGGTCTGTCAATAAAATAGTTGAAGAATAGAATAGAATAATTCTTAATCAATATACATTATTACATAATAATTACAGAAAGCATTTTTTTTTATTTACCACAGGTTCGGAAAATACCTCTGTCCTGGGAAGAACCAGCGAGAAACCCAGTGGGACTTTTTAAACATATTTCACTTCACAATAATTTTGTTTGTACAAATTTTAAATGAGTTTTAATAGAACCAGCATGGTGATGATCACCTCATTCCCAGGGTTTTTTTATTCATATATTCTTTGATGTTATAATAATCCTTTTTGTACATTTTCTGGGTTATTGTTGTAAAAGTGCAACATAAATGAATTACTAATTCTGTGGAATCTAGTAACTGGTATTATAAGCTTATGTTTGGTCCTAGTGTTTAAAGTATGAACATCTTTATTCTTATCAAAGCTATTTATGTTTTTATGTACATACATTACATTTTCATAAATATATTGCAATGCCAAAGTTAATATCTTTATTTCTTTAAATTTTCGTCTAAGGAACTCATTACAATTTAGGTAACAAATCGCCCGTACGGCTCTCTTTTGCAAAACAAATATGGCTTCAAAGCAAAATACCATAAGACATCATTATATGAAAGTAACTAAAATAAACTAATCTAGCCATCTCAATATTGGTGAGACTTCTAATCATTCTTACAGCATATTCTGCAGAATTAAGTCTACCTGCCAATTTAGATATATGGGGGCCCCATTGAAGCTTTGCGTCAATAGTAATACCATGAAAAACACTGGTATCCACAAGATTCAACTCTTCCCCATTTAAGAGCACATTGGTATTTGAATGTTTAACATTAGGTATTGTAAATTTAATACATTTTGTTTATTGCTGAAACTATGTACTTAACTGTCAGTATAGTCAATAGCGTAAAAGTTCCTGTGTTATTCAATAGATGGAATTTAACCAAAAAAACATGTTTATGCCGCATAATTTGCATTTGTTACACTTGCCACATTCACACTTGCCTCGGGTGACCATACCAGATGTTCCAATTGCAATGTCAATGATAAAAAAAAGTTTTTATAGTTATCATCAGGCAAACATTTGATTTTGATAGGTATTAATAAATATTATTACACTTATTGTTACAATTATTTTACTTAAATCTCCTATGTCTATGGCAGCAAAGTAGAAACGGACATCTACATTTTTGGCTGGTCTTCTTCTACGTCAGGTTTTAGAGTAAAAAAGACATCTAAATTATTTTAGTAAAACAACGACATAGCGATAAAAACTATTACATAATGTATAAAGAATACTATTTTAATGCTTTTTAGAAAATTTCATGTTAATCGGTCCATAACTCAAATTGACCACAATTTTTTACTAAATCTGCTCTCCTGTAAAGTTGCGTTTTGTAGATGTCCGTTTTTGCTTTGCTGCCATCGATGTGATACCGTTAAGTTCATGATAGTACAAATTAGTCTAGGTTTTAGATTTAGTACTTTACCTAAACAGTTCTAATAAAAATCTAAAAAAAGTGTCTCTTTACAAACAGAGCTATGAAGTAAAAATTATAAGTTACTCCATGTATTTCAAATCCAGTAGAAAAGGTTTAATTTACTTCTATAAATAGCCTATAAAATTAAAACTGCGATGAATTTTAATGCGTCCCAAGCCGGTGATTTAAGATGGCGTCATTGATTTTAATGACTATCTTTACAATATTGGAACAAGATAGAGGACAATTACTTAAAACAAAAAGAATAATAATGAAATACTTACATGTTGCTAAAGTTTAAGCCTGTTTAAAGACTGGAAAAAGGAATTAATGATTAAAGGAAATTAACAAGCACAGCAACTTGACTTTCCATTCCACCAATTCGCCAATAAAAACCAAAGAGCAAAGAGCACGTCACTACTAGCTTGCAGGCTTGCTACATATTTATTTATCTATGGTCACTACATCACTACCATAGACTTTATACTTGCGTATTGACTTCCTGTATATACTTTTAATACTCTTTGGTATAGACCAGTGATCGGCAACCTGCGGCTCGCGAGCCACATGCGGTTCTTTGGATCACAAACTATATAGAAACACTAAGCGCTTTGGATGTGAAGCTGCGACTCTTTAGTTTCATACGCAAATATTATTTATTTTATTAAAAAAAAAAACATTTAAAAATCGGTCAACACTGGGCCATTTGGAGTTGATACTGGATCTCTAGAAATGCAATTGATCGATTTAAAAAGTAAAGCTTTGTAGAGTTGAAAATTTACAGAGTTGAAAAGCAAGTTCAAAGAGTTGGAGGTCCAGAAATGTATGTAGGTATGTAACGCAACAAAAATGAACTTTAAAAGAAATGCCGCGAGTTGAGGCACTTGTATTTGACGCATGGAATAGTCTTCCAGATTGCTACAGTGAAGAAGGTGAAGAACAGGTGAAGAAGTTGGCATTAGGGGTGTTGATAACATTCGGATGGACATATTCGTGCGAGCAAGCGTTCTATCGCATATATACTGGGTGGCGCCGAGGTTATCACGTTAAATAGCACAGCAGTTAATACAAGTTGATATATGTCTGTTAAAATAATAAAATAAACAATAATAAAAGAAAATAAAAAATACATTTTTCAAACAAAATAAATAGGGTAAAATATTGACAAGAAATAAATCAGCCTTGATATATAGGTTACTGACCTGAAGTGACTTACAAAACGTCGCACGCGCCAGAAAAATAATAATTTATATTAACACCCGATCCCATTTCTTGTCACTTTGCGCGTAGAGAGTTTTTGTTTGATTTTTTCTTTATTTGAGTAGTTAGGTTTGATAACCTTTAAACTACCTATATTCGCCTTGAAATGGCATGGGTCTTTGACCTTCTAGAATTCATCAGGTGATATCTGTATGCATTTACATGATGTTATTTAATATTGAAACGAAAAAAATGCTACCGCGGCTAATGTATTAATTGTTATATATTTTTTTAGTTGTGTATGTTTAAAGAAATTTATGTTCATTTTATGTGATAACTTTTTCGTCACTCCGTATATGTAATTAAAAGTGAAGTAAGAAGCCAACTAACAAATCAAAATTCAAGGTTGTGTTTGAAACTTAAAACGACAAGTTATGAGCCAAATTTATCTAAACTTTCTAAAACCATGCAAATCCAACGCTCCCATTGAATTTGTTTGCTCAATTGTTTGTTATTGAAGTACAAGTTAGTGTTGTAAGACTTATAATGTAAATAAATTTTTAATTGTTTAATTTTTTTTTTTACTTAAATAATACATAATACATAAACATTCACGCCTGTCACCCAGAGGGGTAGGCAGAGATTATGGACTTCCATTTGGCACGATCCTGACACACCTCTCTCGCTTCCTCCACATCCATATACCTACGCATACACGCTCGTCGGTTAAAGGTACTCTTGATTTGGCCCATTTTTAATATATCGCCAATTTGGTCGATAAACTTTCGCCTAGGGCGACCCTTCCCGACTATGCCGTTCACCTCTGCAACATAAATTTGCTTTGTCACTCTTTCCTCATTCATTCTTTCTACATGGCCAAACCACCGAAGCATTCCTTTCTTAATCCTGGTCACAACATCATCTTGCAAACCACACTCTTCTCTTATTAAACAATTTCTCATTCTGTCATTCAGCTTCATCCCTAACATACTCCTTAATGACCGCATTTCTACAGCATTTATTCTACTCTCATGCTTCTTCTGCCACACCCAACTTTCACTACCATACATTAAAGTAGGTACTAACACAGCATTGTGAATTGCCATACGTGCCTATTTGGACACATTCTGACTTTTCACAATAGAGTGTAGAGCCCCATTCACTCTATTTTCTGCATTCACTCGTCGTTCTATATCCTTATCATATCTACCATCCCTGCTAAACACACAAATACAGCTAAATATACAAACTCATCTACTTGCTCTACCAACTCCCCTTCTATTCTTATTTCACATATCGTTTTACTTTCTTCTCTTTCAAAAACCATAACTTTCGTCTTACTTGCGTTCACTTTCATTCCCTTTTCTTTTAAATACCTGTTCATTAATGTAACCATCATTTGCAACTCGGCTGCCGACGACGCAAGTATGACTTGATCATCGGCGTACAAAAGGCATTTGACGGTTAACTCACCCATTCTTAACCCGCATTCTTCTACTTTCAAATTTTCCAAACAACTGTCCATAAATAGGTTGAACAACCACGGGGAAGCCACACAGCCCTGTCTGACACCTTTATGGATGTCAAACCAGTCCGAGTAGGCCCCGTTGATCCTGACACAAGCACTAGAGTCCCTATATAGAGACTTCAATGCCTGTATCAGACCAGCGCTCAACCCAAATGAATTAAATAATTAGTGATTATCTAATAATACCACACACACACACACACACACGCACGCACGCACGCACGCACGCAGGCACGCACGCACGCACGCACGCACGCACGCACGCCGGCACGCACGCACGCACGCACGCACGCACGCACGCACGCACACACATAAGAAAATATATATGTATACATATATTTTTCTTATGAGTAAATAGATTAGTTGCTTTTTATCAAAAAACTTTATTTACGCAAGTACTATTTATAGCTGGCAAGAAAAAAACTTGTGGCTCTTTAAAAACTTGCGCGAAGTAACTTTAAAGAAGTGCTCATCGAAATCGATCGCAGTCCGAAGAACGTGAGTACACACTCGTACTACTTCGCGAAGAGCTCAGTCGTCTTGATTCTCCTGCACCCTTAACATGAATAACGTTC
The DNA here is from genome assembly GCA_963668995.1 of Parnassius mnemosyne. Taxonomy (NCBI): domain Eukaryota; kingdom Metazoa; phylum Arthropoda; class Insecta; order Lepidoptera; family Papilionidae; genus Parnassius; species Parnassius mnemosyne. Next base: position 25,829,646 of record CAVLGL010000137.1, on the reverse strand, counting down.
AAGAGGGAGCTGCTATAGGTACCTAATTGTGTGAACAGTACGACGTCAATGTGTTAACTAAATAAAGAATTATGTGGAAAGCTACATATTTTTATTTTTATAAATATTTTTAATATTTATACAGAATGGGGTCCCACATATATGCAATAAATTAAACCACAAGTAATACTAGTCCATAGAAGTGTAGAAAAATTAAATATTAAATTAAAACCCGTAAAATAAAAAAGTGAAATTTTCAAACAAAATAAATATTAAAATAAATTCAGTAAAAGTAAACACTCTGTTTAGACAACGTACCTTGACCCCTTGGAAGAGTGACAACGTTGCACGCGGGTGGCATGGCGGTTGGCGGCAGGCAGCGTTATTGTTTGTCGGCACGGCCTATGGTTCGTTGGACAATGTGCGACGAAATAAAAACTTACTCACTAAACTGTTTAGGTATTTTACCGCCACTTTTTTATTTCGCGAAAATGGAACTGAACGAAATAAATATTATTGCATATTAGTAGCAAAATTTAAAGAAAACCCTATATTTTAAAATTTTCAAAATCGTTCTTGAATGCACAAGTTACATCGCCGCATAATGTTGTCCTGAAGCTTGCTCAAAAATTTCGTTCAGGATCCAGAGCCAGCGCTTTTAATTTGTTAAAGGCGGCAACAATACGATTGCGCAGTTCATCTTCGGTTTCGAAAATCTTTGAGTACACTTCATTTTTAATAAAGCCACATAAAAAGAAGTCTGGAGGAGTGAGGTCAAAAAAAGTAAAGTAGTGTCAATATCACAGTGAAAAAATAAACGTACTTAAAACACTATTTACACACACAAAGTCAATTAACTAATGTCTATTTCACCGTAAAATAACTGTTTGACTAATTATATTTATCTTACGATAATACGATATTTATCTTACAATAAATAATTACGATGCGCGTAGGCAGCCAAACGCACCTGTATCCTGGAACAATTGCGCGTGAACTGGAAGCTAAACTTCCAAATTCCAAAATGGCGAAAATAATAAAAGTAATAAATAGGGCGGCCACAAGATGCAATAATCGTTTATCGATACTTTTCTTTTTACGCTTACTTACCTACTACATTTGAATACAAGTAATTTTGATTTTTGATTTGATAACAATCGACAAGTTATTGATTGTTAAAAAAAAGTTTATTTTTGTACAATTGAACTTACGAAACTACCGATTTGTGACTTCCTGGCAAACGGGTAAGTATGTATGACTTTTTAATTGGTTGTTTTTATGGGTTTTTTATCATGTTAAAATAATTTATTATCTCTAAATGTACAAGAACACACTTAAACAAAAAAAGCTTTAAAGTTTAGCTTTAAATACTTAGGTCGTAGTGTTTTTAGGATTATCATAACAACACGATAATTCTAAAAAAACCATACCCTAAGTATTTAAAGCTAAACATTTTTTTTGTTTATCGTTTATTACTTACTCCCTTTGAAAGAAGCTAATCGTCGATAACAGGTGTCCTACTCTACGACAAAGGCGCGCGCGCAGTTGCGCCGTCGCCTTTGAAGTACGCCGCGTGCCTCGTGCCGCTTGTTTATGCACGCCGACAAAAGACCCCGCCTAATATTAGTGTTCTGTGCAAAAGACACCGCTGTCGATACGTCGCAATACCAATAGTTTGCACTGCGTGGCAACGTCGCTTTTTAATGTTCAAGGATTCAAGTTCATTGAATCATTGACTTGTGACCCAATTCTATAGAGGGTTCAAATTTGCTTAAAATTAAAACTCTACTTTTTGACCTAATTACTAGGCCGATTATGTTCGTTTTTTGTATATCGTCAGCAAAGGCGATAACAAGTATGTGGTTTCATTTATTGAATATATGTGGGACCCCATTCTGTATATAAAAGAAAAATATTCATAACTGGCGTAAGCCGAATAGTTTAGTGAGATGCTTCGTGTAACTTCGGGGTACTTCGCGAAATCCTTTGACTCTGGCGCAAAAAATCGACAGCGATCGGAAGTCGCCCGAGGCGAAGCGAGGTTGCACGAAGCGAATCGAAGTACCTCTCTACACTATTCGCCTCGTTCAACTTCGATCTACTTCGCAAGTAGTGTAGAGGAGGCAAAGGTCTGTAAGTCTGTAACCGTAGAGGGAGTAGTTTATTCTCTCTCTACGTCTGTAACCGATATTGAATGACAGACAACTCTTTTGAAGGACCTGGAGGCGAAGTTATACTTCTTTTTAAGCATGTTGGTGTGTACATCCCGAGTCGCCGAAGCCACACCCCAGGCTTGATAACACTCCTGCTTACTGCGTAATGCAGTCTTACAGGAGCGACCAAACCAAGGCTGAGATCTGCCTCCTATGGGTACCACAGATGATGGAATAAATAGTTCCATTCCCTGTAGCACCACATCAGTGACAGAGTCAGCAACAGCGCTGGGATCATCCAGCGAGAAGCAAATCCGCCCCCATGGGTAGGATGCAAAGAAAGACCACATTCCGTCCCAATCCACCGACCTGTAATGCCAAACACGGCGGCAACCTGCAGAACGCAACTGCGATGGAAGCGTCAGTGGCACCACACTTCGGATCAGACAATGGTCCGAAGAGCCGAGAGGGGCATTGACAGAGACCTGATATCCGTCCGGATGAGAAGTCAGCAGAAGGTCCAACAGGGAAGGTGTATGATCCTCCACATCTGGAATCCGCGTAGGCAAAGTAACCAGTTGTGTCAGACCATATGCCAAGGCAAAGTCATAAACAGATCTCCCCGCATGATCGGTTAAACGTGAATCGAGCCATTCGGCGTGGTGGGCGTTAAAATTGCCAAGGATCACGATCTCTGCGGATGGGGTCTCCAGCCACCTGTACTCACCAGACGAAACGCAGAAGCAGAGCTTCTACTTCACGCCGGTATTCTGTGAGGTCGTGGTACCAACCCGCTCGAGCCGGCCCATACCTGCAACAGCAAAAAAACTGCCGCGTGGCTCTACCACTGTTAATTACTCACAGTTAATCACTTGAGTACGAACCATATTTTCTTAAATATAGATATCATATTACTTTTCACCAACAAAGTTTCTAGAATTAATGTGCAAAATTAGCTTCTTAACGTTAGATGTTGCAATAATAAATTCACACTATTATAGATATAATGACAATAGATATAACGTTGACATTGCCCTACCTAATTTATTCTGCTACGTGAATGATGTTAGTGATGTAGTTACTCTCCCTGAAAGTGATCTGGCTTATATCGATATTCAGTATATTATGATTATTATGATGTATATGAAATATCCGTCGGCTTACTGCAAGAACTCATTAAATGACGTTCACAGAACTTTGAGAAATTGTTGATTTAGTTTTGCTTCCATTAAATGCCCTGTATCATCATAAGTATTATAAATTAAAAAATAAATAAATGAAACGTTAAAAAGTTTAATATATTTATTAATAAAATCAACCAAAAGTTTTAAAAAATAACTTCGGGTATTTTTTTAAAAGCTTGTGTTAATGACTTCTTCTCATTGTAGTTTTAGTCTAAGGGTAAATAAGACATTTCTAAAATTAGCCTAAGTACTAACACTGGACTAGTTTCTCAATGGAACAAACTTGTATTAATCAGTTTTAAATGTAAACAAAACAGTATTCTTTATCTTTAAAACATAATTCTTAAAAAAATCTATTTGCAAAAAAGTCACATGGGCACATAAATCAGTCATAGAAGTAAACTTTGGAACTAAAGAAATGAACTAGAAGTAAGCATGCCTAGTTATTATACCTACTCATCTACCGCGTCCGAATATTCTTCTTCCGGTAAAACATCTCGACCTTCTTCATCTGGTAGGTTTTGGTACTAATGATGCAGTTCAGGAGGTATTATTTTTTCAGTGCACATTTTTAATAAAACATTTTTCTTTGCTTAGTGTTAAGAAGCTATTTGTTATAAGCCTGTTTTTTAGAACGTAAGTGTAATATTCAAATTTGTAAATGAAAATTTCTACATTAGATTCTCATTTTCGCAAATTAATCATTTGGGTGACTGTTTCAATTGCCCCCTTTTTTGACACACCCTGGACTGTATTATTAATCGATGTGAGGGTATTTACACTTATTCTCCATCAGGCCCAAGAAATCGATACAACATCACTTTATTTCGTAAATATTTTAAGTCTAAAATCTCTGTGTTATCCATTACTATAGGTTCGTACGATTTTTTGATGATGGTGCTTTTCTTTGATTTTCTATTAGGCCTGGCAAATCAATCATTGACAAAACTGGCATAAAGCGCATTTGATTTTCAATTGCACTATGCATACTGTCCTCCTCCATATGATTGTGTCCAGTATTTGTATTTGTATTTGTTTTCAATAACCTCAAAGTTTGGCCTGCGCAGGTATCAGAAAACATCGATATTTCTTTAACTGCAGATGATAAACGTTTGATCTAAAGATACAATGCCGTTCCCATCTCATCACTTCCTTTCTTTCCATCAACTTCAGACCACAAGTAACAAAGGCCATCATTTGACGAACGTGCTTCGTAATTGGTAGCATTATATACGTTCAGTTTCCTTAGGTAGTACAGAAGTAACACGTTACTAGATGGGAATTTTATCTACCTCCTTGGCTTTCTTGGCTTTGTTCTTTTAATATGTTATTCATACTTAAATTGCTATGCAGCAAGGTCGGGTGAGCCTTTTGCTTTGGCGCAGCTATATTTGTGACACAAATATAATTACTGATAGAGCCGTGGTAGCTCAGATAATTAGTGCTCGCTATAAAATACAACTTGTATTGAAGAAGCGAAGGCTCCAAAGTCTTTGCCAGAGATCAGTCTGCCAGAAAGAGCCAACTGTCAAAGCTGAAGACCGAGTGTGACAGAATCGTTGCCGGGACACCTGAGATTTTGAGTGAGATTGAGAGGTTCTATGGGCATGATTATGGTTCCGAAAAGGCTTTAGTACCATGGACCACATACACACTCTTCGGCAAATGGTACAGAAGACAGCAGAGTATAATCTGCCAGTTTGCCTTGCGTATGTGGACTATGAGTAAGCCTTTCATTCCGTCGAAATTTGGGCAATGCCGCAGTCCCTTCAGCGGTGCTAAGTTGACTGTCGGTATATCGAAGTGCTGAAGTGCTTGTACAGTAGGGCTACGATGGCTATCCGAATACAGGACCAGAGTACAAAACCTATCCAATTGCAGCAAGGTGTAAAACAGGGTGACGTTATATCCCCGAAACTCTTCACCGCTACATTGGAAGACGTTTTCAAGCTACTGGACTGGAAAGGATGCGGTATTAACATCAATGGCGAGTACATCACTCACCTTCGATTTGCCGACGATATAGTCTTTATGGCAGAATCGCTGGAGGACCTAAGCACTATGCTCAATGACCTCAATAGTGTCTCCCAACGCATAGGTCTTAAGATGAACATGGACAAAACAAAAATCATGTTTAACGTCTATGTCACACCTATGCCGGTAGTTGTTGGGAGCACTAAGCTCAAAGTTGTTGACGAGTATGTTTACCTGGGACAAATAGCCCGACTAGATAAGTCCAACTTCGACCGAGAGGTCAATCGACGGATTCAACTCGGCTGGGCAGCGTTCGGGAAACTACGACACATCTTCTCGTTAGACATACCTTAAAACCTGAAAACGAAATTGTACAACCAGTGCGTGTTGTCAGTGATGACTTACGGATCTGAGACGTGGTCTTTCACTGCTGGCCGTATGAGGAAGCTCAAGGTCGCTCAGCGAGCTATGGAGAGGGCTATGCTGGGGGGCCCCAGTGCGAGCTTCTTCCACTTGATCGCATTAAGAGCAGAGTGGTTCGAATCGTCGAGGACCGAGTTCTCTTTGACTGGCTCGATTCACTGGCGCTGTGTAAGGATGTTTCATCCCTTTCCATTTTCTATCGTATTTATTACGGAGAGTGCTCTGAGGAATTGTTCGGATTAATTCCAGCCACCAAATTCATCAACATACTTCGCGACGAAACTTACGTTACCTTCCACATAATTTCGATGCTTGGCAGCCCACTACCGTGCGATTTATTAGGAGTTTTCTTAGGAAACGTTTACCATCGTTGATTTTTATGGACCGATACGACTTAGGGACCTTCAAGAAACGAACTTACTCCTTTTTAAAAGGCGTGCAATGCATCTGCAATCTCCTGGTTTTGTAGAATTATATTAAAATTTTAAAAAGAAGGCTTTTTGACTAATTGTATTTGTTGTACTGGCTGACATAGACGTTTCACGTTACAACCAACGGCCGTGGGCCCCAGACACAGGCCCACCCGATTTCTTTATTGGTATGGTAACAGTATCGTTTACTGTTTCACCTCCTTAAATATTGTAGGTGATTAAATCTGCATCCTGTATAATATGTTTTATCGATAACACCTATCAATAAACGTTGTCAATCACTAACTCTTTGGTAACTTTACTGGATAACAGAGGGCGCTTATTTCAATAATGATAAATATTATAGAACAATCTACCAGAAATAATTAAAATTAAAAATTATGGGGAAAATAAACATTATACTTGCGACAATAAACCGAAATCACATTCAGTTTTTGCAATATATCGGGACTTACTATACCTTAATGCACAATCGGACATATTTTCTTTAAAATATTTTTTGAATTCAGGAAACGAATGCGTCTTTAGCTTTTGATTATGGAGTGTAGAGAGAAGGAGGACTATTTCTATGTATGAAAAGTGTCCCTAAAAACGTGTCCAATAAGGGAGGCGCTGCAGTAGCATAGGATAAATAAAAAAAAAAGCGGCAAGAGTAATTAGAATAAAATGGAGAAATAAACAAGGACCGACCAATCCGCTTGGTTTTGTACTACGTAAATAGTTGAGATTTTGTATACTGGCATTTTACTAACTACTGTAGTCATGAAATTTTTTAAATATTTGAATTCAGCTGACTTCACTCCGTTCACAACAACTATCTTCATATCATAGTTTTTCAGACGCCAGCGCTATTGTGGTAGGTTTTGGAACCTCAATTTTCAGTATATTGGGGGACACTTTTTAAACTTTCGCCCCTTATAAGATGGTTCTCCTTGTACTCTACACTCCATACTTTTGATGATGTCACTAAGACTAAATGACACAAATCCGAAATATATCCTATAGGACATAAGCAAAGAATATATACACTACGCGAAAAGAAACGACACTTAAGCATGTGTGCACGTAAAATCACTTGTGGCTTTGTGTGGGTGTCTGAATATGTGCGGGCGCCTTGAGAGGCGCGCGGGGCGTGGAACGGGCCGTCGCCGACTGCCCTGGCTGAGGGCTGCACTTTATACAAAAATAATGCCTATTCATTTGTATATAATTATACTACCTTTATTTAGTTAAGGTATTAATTTGTATGTATGGCACATTTATGTTATATATAATAGTTTTAAAGTATATATTTGTAATTTTATATATATATATATATATATATATATATATATATATATATATATACAGAATGGGGTCTCACATATATGCAATAAATTAAACCACAAGTAATACTAGTCCATAGAAGTGTAGAAAAACTAAATATTAAATTAAAACCCGTAAAATAAAAAAGTGAAATTTTCAAACAAAATAAATATTAAAATAAATTCAGTAAAAGTAAACACTCTGTTTAGACAACGTACCTTGACCCCTTGGAAGAGTGACAACGTTGCACGCGGGTGGCATGGCAGTTGGCGGCAGGCAGCGTTATTGTTTGTCGGCACGGCCTATGGTCCGTTGGACAATGTGCGACGAAATAAAAACTTACTAAAACTGTTTAGGTATTTTACCGCCACTTTTTATTTCGCGAAAATGGAACTGAACGAAATAAATATTATTGCATATTAGTAGCAAAATTTAATGAAACACTAAATTTTAAAAATTTCAAAATCATTCTTGAATGCACAAGTTACATCGCCGCATAATGTTGTCCTGAAGCTTGCTCAAAAAATTTCGTTCAAGATCCAGAGCCAGGGCTTTTAATTTGTTAAAGGCGGCAACAATACGATTTGCGCAATTCATCTTCGGTTTCGAAAATCTTTGAGTACACTTCATTTTTAATAAAGCCCCATAAAAAGAAGTCTAGAGGAGTGAGGTCAAAAAAAGTAAAGTAGTGTCAATATCACAGTGAAAAAATAAACGTACTTAAAACACTATTTACACACACAAAGTCAATTAACTAATAAGTGTCTACTTCACCGTAAAAGAATTGTTTGACTAATTGTATTTATCTTACGATAATACGATAATTATCTTACAATAAATAATTACGATGCGCGTAGGCAGCGAAACGCACCTGTATCCTGGAACAATTGTGCGTGAACTGGAAAGCTATACTTCCAAATTCCAAAATGGCGAAAATAATAAAAGTAATAAATAGGGCGGCCACAAGGTGCAATAATCGTTTATCGATACTTTTCTTTTTACGCTTACTTACCTACTACATTTGAATACAAGTAATTTTGATTTTTAATTTGATAACAATCGACAAGTTATTGATTGTTAAAAAAAAAGTTTATTTTTGGACAATTGAACTTACGAAACTACCGATTTGTGACTTCCTGGGAAACGGGTAAGTATGTATGACTTTTTAATTGGTTTTTTTATGGGTTTTTTATCATGTTAAAATAATTTATTATCTTTAAATGTACAAGAACACACTTAAACAAAAAAAAAAACTTTAAAGTTTAGCTTTAAATACTTAGGTCGTAGTGTTTTTAGGATTATCATAACAACACGATAATTCTAAAAAAACCATACCCTAAGTGTTTAAAGCTAAACATTTTTTTTGTTTATCGATTATTACTTACTCCCTTTGAAATAAGCTAATCGTCGATAACAGGTGTCCTACTCTAGGAGCGCGCGCAGTTGCGCCGTCGCCTTTGAAGTACGCCGCGTTCCTCGTGCCGCTTGTTTATGCACGCCGACAAAAGACACCGCTGTCGATACGTCGCAATACCAATAGCTTGCACTGCGTGGCAACGTCGCTTTTTAATGTTCAAGGATTCAAGTTCATTGAATCATTGACTTAGTGACCCAATTCTATAGAGGGTTCTAATTTGCTTAAAATTAAAACTCTACTTTTTGACCTAATTACTGGGCTGATTACGTTCATTTTTTGTATACCGTCAGCAAAGGCGATAACAAGTATGTGGTTTCATTTATTGCATATATGTGGGACCCACTCTGTATATATATGTATATATATATATATATATATATATATATATGTATATATATATATATATATATGTATATATATATATATGTATATATATATATATATATATACATATATATATATATATATATATATATATATATATACGTGGTAGAGCCATGCTGCATCTATATTATGGTTGTAGCACGAAAGGGTCGGCTCGACCGGGGAAGGACCACGCTCTCACAGAATACCAGCGTAAAATAGCTGCTTAATACTGCTCTGTTTCGTATGGTGAGTGTAGAGAACCGGAGACCCTTTTTACTGGAAAAGAGGCATTTTATCTTAGTCCTAACTGCTGACGACGCATCTGCATTTTAATTCGCAAATGAAGATAGATGCAGATGTCTATGGGCCACAGCAATCACTTACCATCAGGTGGGCTGTGTGCTCGTTTGTCACCCTAATTCTATAAAAAAATGTGTTTTCATCCCTAAGGACTAAGATAAAATGACTTACAACTTATAATTATATAGGCTCTCTATACTCAAATGGCTGGAACGCGGCAGTGTAAGCACTGCTGTTTAGCGGAAGTGTAAGCACTGCTGTTTAGCGGCACAAATAGGTAAAAGGGTGGTATTTTATTAATTTTAATCATAGATAAGTACATAATGTATACACTAATTATATTTGTTTGTAGATTGTATTGAATCTGGTACGCAAAGCATCGCCATATGTCTATAGAGATATATTGCTAGTACCCAGTAGTTCAATTGCAAACGTTTCTGTTATAGACAATTCCCCGAGAAAGAAAAAAAAATGAAGAAAACTATTGATATTCTTCGGAGAAGATTAGATATGAAACAAAAAAAAATTGAAAATGTAAGGGCACAAAAAACGGGGTAATAAAAAAGTGCAAAAGTTTGTCGAGTTGGGTGCTGATAAGTATTTTTACAGAAAAGTTACACTATTATAAGCACACACAAAAAGTTTCAACATGCGAAAACGCGTAATTTTTGAGAATTTTTTTTATTGAAAATCAATTATTCTTGCAATGTTGATGTCTAATCCTACCGTTAAAACTGGCGCCATTTTCTAATGTCATTGTCGTCGTCAGTAGGGATGTCGATTCTTTCCGAAAAAGTTCGATTTTTAAATCGATTCAAATCGTAAGCTGATGTATCGATTCACAAAAAATCGATTTCTAAAATATCTATATTTTTTTCATGTCATTTATAATGTAAATATAAATCTAAAGATTTTTTGGGAATTGATACATCAGCTTACAATTCGAATTTATTTAAAAAATCGATCTTTTTCGGAAAGAATTGGCATCCCTACTGACAATAACAATAAAAAATGGCGTCACTTTTATGGTAGGAATTGACATAAATATTGCAAAAATAGTTGATTTTCAATATTTTCTCAAAAAGTACGTGTCCCCGAATGTTGAAACTTTGCGTGTGTGCTTATAATAATGTAACCGTATTGTAAAAAAAATATCAATCCCCAACTCGACGGACGTGAATGGAAAGTCTTACCTATCATCGCCAACTGTCAGCTGTCTGCTGGCTCAAGTTGCCGTCAAAATCTCCTAAGGGCTGCACTATGTGACACATCAACACAATGTGAAGCAGTGTACTATGAAGGATAATTATATATTGTAACTTCAGGCTCAGAAGGGTTCTAGACCTAGAGCCGTAAAGGCAGTTATAATAATACTGAAAAATTATCGGGAGGTAAAAGCCCAATTACTCGAAAAAGTAAGTAATAAATCAAATATTTATCTACTTATTGTACTCCTTTGGATAGTTAAAGTATGATATATTTTTATTTTTTCTAGTATTATTCATACACACAGTACAATAAACAACCATTATTAATAATACTACGGTTTAACATTAAAATATTCTAACTTGCAACTAACAAAACAAACAAGGTGCGTCGCACTGACTCTGAGATTGTCCACTGTGAGTTCCTGTATAGGACAGTGTTACGGCCTACAGCTGCCTCTGCAAAGATCGTCTTGGCTGGGGCCCATAACAGCTTCCTCGACGAGCAGACGCAGGTCGGGCCCAATGGCCATATGGAAGAATTTCCTATAATAATAAGCTATATGGGAGAAGGCTAGGGAAATATAGTACGTACCTGTTTCCGGTTCTTAGATCGCCCCAAGGCTCGGTTAGGCCGTAAGTGGGTGTGAGGTGCATGGCAAGTAGTGTTTAGTGATGTGTAAATGTCTGAGACCTGGACCAGCTTAGGCGACCAGCAGCGGCCGAGTTCCAGGCTGCCCCACAATGCTGCATCGCTCCAGCAGGCTCCACCGCTGGACCATTTCTTTCTTCATTGTCACTATTTCAGTCTATTAGCTTCATTGTACATTTAACTAACTTAAATTCGTCTAATTCCACATTCATCGTAGAATCGAACACGTGATACTCGACACCGTACGGACAGTAGTTCAAAATTCAACATTCAATGTCCCGGATTCACTTATCACAAAATTATAAATAGGGAACTAACGCGATCTCTTAATGAGTCATACGGTTCAGCGTTAAACACAACTAAGTTCCTTCATTCGACACCAAGACATCACGCCTTAACGCACTTAACGCGACGGCACAATTATAATGATTTCCCAACAATCAACCGGGAGACGCTCTCGAACAAGGAATGGGCGGTTCGAATCCTAGACCGTATATCTACTCGGCGCGCGCGTGCACAATTCCGCATCACCCGAACAAGTTAAATATTGCAAAATTCACATCTCCACGGAGCGAAGTAACACGCACTAAATCTAATCATCTGGATCCTACAGGTCGCGTGGACTTCGGCCGCGATAACCGAGATACGCGTTATCCTCGCATCGCGGCCAGCGAGCTACTCATCTTCTTCGCCCACGCTTCGAGCCACACAAGCCGCACACCGCCGCCCCACCTGGCGGCGTTTATTTCACCTACATACCATTGGGTGACGCGCCAGCTCGAACGCAATTGGATGGTGTTCAAAATGACCAAATTTGGGCATAAACAGATAGTTACTATACTCTTTGACTGTGAGGTATCGTTCAACGCGGGAGTGTCACGGGTAATGGTTGATTTACACAGGGACAGTAACTGGCTCCAAATTCGAGGCATTTCAGTGCGGATCCACTACTGGCATAATGTAAATTCATTTGAAGTCAGTACAGCACTGTCTGCGCGACTACTGACTGCGTGTAAACGGTGCAAGTCAGTCGTCGGCGCCAGTACTGGCGCCTGTTACTGTATCCGTGCAAATCAGCCTTTATTAATTATTGAGTAGCCATGAGTCAGTGGACAGGAGCGTATCGCGCTTTTGCAGTTGAAGCGTATTTCGCAAAATAATAATTCGGTGAACGTAGCAAGGCATCATTTTTGTTCGCAGTTTGGTATTCACAAAATAAAGCATGGCCCATGGAACCAATTCCTACGGGCATGAGTACGGAAGTTCAGAGAGACATAATCAGTAGGAAAATGAACCTAGGTCTGGTCCTTCAACGTCTATAATGACTCCTGAAAACGTGAGTCGCGTGCGATAAGAAATTTTGCAAAATCCACACAAATCTGTTCATAAGGTTGCAGCGTCTATGGGCATGAAGAAACGTCTGTTCATAAAATATTGCGGAGGCGCTTAAAGTTCCAACCATATAAGCTGCAAACCGTTCAAGAACTCAAAGCAGATGATTACACAAGAAGAGAAAATAACGCTTGCTTAGTTTTGGAACGATTTTCTACTCTTGCGCGTTTAGGTAACATTCTGTTTAGTGACGAGTCGCATTTTCACGTTGGGGAATATGTGAATAAACAGAATATGTGATATTGGAGCGAACATAACACCAAAGAAGTTCATCAAAAGCCTCACCAAAGACAACGAAACCGTCACTGCATAAAGAAACTGCCATTTTTAACAGTGGTAGAGCCACGCGGCAGCTTTTGCTGTCGCACGGATGGGCCGGCTCGAACCGGGGTGGTACCACGACCTCACAGAAAACCAGCGTGAAGTAGAGGTTTACGTCTGCGTTTCGCTTGGTGAGTGCAGGTGGCCGGAGGCCCTTTTTACTGGAAATGAGGCATTCCATCTTAGTCCTCACGGGTGACAACACATCTACATATTGATTTGTAATAGAGGATAGATGTAGATGTCTATGGGCCACAGCAACCACTTACCGTCAGGTGGACTGTGTGCTCGTTTGTCACCCTTATCCTATAAAAAAAAAATATTGGAGCAAACATAACCCCAAAGAAGTTCATCAAAAGCCAAAAGCCCCAGCATAGCGCGAAGACAACACTTTGGTGTGCCATTTCCAGTAATGGCATTATCGGCCCTTATGTTTTGGCGAACGTGAAACCATCTCTGCATAAAGATACTGCGATATTGGAGCGAACATAACCCCAAAGAAGTTCATCAAAAGCCTCAGCATAGCCCGAAGACAACACTTTGGTATGCCATTTCCAGTAATGGCATAATTGGCCCTTATGTTTTTGGCGAACGTGGAACCGTCACTGCATAAAGATACTGCGAAATGCTGGACAACTTTTTCATACCGGATCTAAGTAAGTATGTTGGCTTGAATAACAAAACACGTTTCCAGCAGGATATGACCACGACTCATACCGCTAAAGCCTCTAGAGGGAAAATAAGAAGAATTTTCCCGGGAAAATTAATAAGCCGCAAGAGCCAATTTGCCATCGACAATAAGAGCCCTACATGAAAATATCCGTCGCGAAATCAATAACATCAGTCCAAATCTCTGCAAGCGAGTCTTCGACAACATGAGGTCATTACACATGCGCCATTTAAGTTTTTTTTTAGGGTTCTGTAGCCAAATGGCAAAAAAACGGAACCCTTATGGCTTCGTCATGTCTGTCTGTCTGTCTGTCCGTCCGTATGTCACAGCCACTTTTTTCCGAAAGTATAAGAACTATGCTGTTGAAACTTGGTAAGTAGATGTATTCTGTGAACCGCATTAAGATTTTCACACAAAAATAGAAAAAAAAAACAATAAATTTGGGGGTTCCCCATACTTAGAACTGAAAATCAAAAAAATTTTTTTTCATCAAACCCATATGTGTGGGGTATCTATGGATAGGACTTCAAAAATTAAATTGAGTTTTCTTATATAATTTTTTTCTAAATTGAATAGTTTGCGCGAAAGACACTTCCAAAGTGGTAAAATGTGTGTCCACCCTCCTGTAACTTCTAAAATAAGAGAATGATAAAACTAAAAAAAATATATAATGTACATTACCAAGTAAACTTCCACCGCAAATTGGTTTGGACGAGATCTAGTAAGTAGTCTTTTTTAATACGTCATAAATCGTAAATTATGTTACTTGCTGCTACGGAACCGGTACAGACTAATATGATACTTACGTATGAGTATACTCCACTCAACTCTACTCTACTCTTACCTACCCTACTCTACTCTATTTGGCTCTACTCAACTCTACTCGGCTCTACTCTACTCTACTCTACCCTACTCTACCCTACCCTACCCTACTCTACTTTACTCTATTCTATTCTATTCTATTCTATAAGGGTTCCTTGTTGTGTAACTACGGAAACCTAAAAGCCATCTCAATTTTCAAATTTTGATAGATGTCATTATTATCTATATAATACTAGCTGTTTCCTGTGATTTCGCCGCGTGTAATTTATTACGGTTGGATTTCATGGGTTTTAATTTGATTGCGCGGATCCCATCAGTTCATCCTTAGTAGACCCACGCTGCAGCTATATTATGGTTCTAGCACGAATGTGTCGGCTCGACCGGGGTAAAACCACGCTCTTACAGAATGCCAGCGTGGAATAATAGCTTAATGCTGCTGTGTTTCTTATGGTGAGTGTAGAGAACCAGAAACCCTTTTTACTGGAAACGAATCAAGCCATCTTAGTCTTCAGGAATGACCACATATCTGCATTTTGATTCTTAATCGACGATAAATCATTAAAATGTTTCAATTAGTGGAAATATGATCACTCCGATTGCCTGATTTAGAGTTCCGACAGCCTTAAGCTAACCTATTCTGTCTGTGCCTGCTCAGCTCACAAATATTTACTAGATTTTATATTTTACTAGCTTTCCACCCCGTGGTTTCGGCCACATTAAATCATATTTTACTGATAGGTAGTGTCGACCATCGCCCACGAACAACTACAACACCAGGTTGCAACTACAACATAAGGATCTGGAACTGGGGTACCCGGTCCAGAGGTGAGAACAGAGCTCCATGTGAAGACGAACTCGCGCCTTGTAAAGCTGCAAGCGATGTGCCGACATGAAATACTGTCCCGCTCTGCTGAGCACGCCAAGCTTTTTAAAGGCCAATTTAGCCTTCCCTTCCATGTGACCGCGGAACTTTACGTCATTCGATATGTCGATGCTGAGGATTTCGATGCTGGCTTAGGCAGCATGGGAAATGCCCTGAAATTGAGGAGGTATGACCAAGGGGTTCTTTTTAGCAGTAAACGCGCAAACTACCTTCTGAAATTTAAACTGGACTAGAGTCGTCCGCAATCCGAGTTTGTTCCGATACTTGATAGCATTTTCCTGTGAAATATTAGCACAGCCAATGTAAAAAGCACCACCAGTGTTACAACCACTTACTAATTGTTAAATTGTTGTTGTCTAATTGATATTATATACAGATGAAACAGCGTAGGTGGTAGCACACAGCCTTGTGGAACACTGGCATTAATAGGCTTGTAGTCAGAGTATGCACTGTCTACTACTGCCTTGATGCTTCGATCTGCAAGAAAACTGATGATCCAATTACACAATTTCTCGGGAAGCCTGTACGAAGAAAGCTTCTAAAGAAGCGCTTTGTGCCAAAGCCCATCGAAGGCTTTCCCTGTGTCTAAAATAACGACCAAGACCTCCCTCTTGAATTTTACTGCTTCCGTTCAACTACGAGTCGGGTAAATCAAAAGATTAAAACTAGAACCAGTTGATTAGTCTGCCAATGCGGTCACTAACCAGCTGGTGGTAGTCAAGGTACCTTGTGATCTGGCGGCTTATAAAGGATTCCATTATTTTGGGGAACAAGGAGGCGAATAAGCCTGTGTGGAATAAGCCTGTAGTTCGACGGGTCTGAGCGGTCGCCTTTTTAGGGATCGGGTGCACTAAAGCTGCCATCCATAAGTTCTGGATTATATCAAGGGAACAAGAATATTGGAAACGATGCATTAGAACCGGTTTAACTCGAGAGCACCCGTTTTCAGCACAATAGGAGGGACTCCATCAGGCCCACTTGACTTGTGGACGTACAGGGAGAGGAGGGCTTTGCACACTGAGCGCTGTGTAAATCGCAAATCCAACATGGTGCAACCACACCGTGGAATGGTCAGCGGTGTGTACCCCCGTCACCGAGAGTCGAGTTGGACTCAAAAAGAGAACCTAAAAGATCGATTTTCTCCTTTGCAATATGGGCCAGTTAGTCGTTCTCCCTGTGCAGAGATGGAACAGATGGCTGACTGATGTTCCCTTGGAAAGCCTTTACAAAACACCTTAATAAAATTAGAGATAAAGTAGAGAACTTGAGCAGTTTAAAATCTTTGAATCATGTATAGTCAGCCAACGAACGACGAAAAGTACGAAATAATTCAAATTTTTTACTATCTATTTATTTGTTTGGACTACAAATAAAGATAGCGGACAGTAGTTCCCTTAGACTTAGATCCTTACCTTTGGCAAAACACCTTAATAAAATTAGAGGTAGAGAAGAGAACTTGAGTAGTTTAAATTATTTGAATCCCGTCCAGTCGGTTAATGAAATACGATATAATACCAAATAGTTTAGTCTGATTTTTATAATCTCTTTATTTGTTTTGTACCAAAAATAAAGAAAGAGCAATAAGTAAAATACATGCGGCACTTAAGTACTCTAATATTTATTGAGAATGTTACACAAAATTTTATTCTGTACATACATTGGTGCTAAGGCAAGCTCAGCGCACTCTCAAATCTAGCCTAGTTAACCTGTTAAAAGCCTAGACATTTCATAATATATTTTTACTTCATTTCAGGAGTATTTACTTTTACTGTGTAGGCAACAATAATTCGTAAGACATGACGTGCGGAAGACGATCCATCCCGGTGGAATCCAAATTTGAGGAATTGGCAACTTTTGCGATTACTTTCTTAATAATTCTGCGTTCCTATGCCCATGATGAGAGACTATTTAGTAGTATGAATGTAATAAAAACAAGCTGAGTAATAAAATGAAGTTAAATCCTTCTACTTCTAAATTAAGAGTACGCGGAGGTTTGTGTTTGGCAGGAAAATGCTGCAATGCATTGAAATCCGTGAAGGCGTTGTAAAACAAATTATTACCAAAAATAATATCAATCTGAAACAGACGATGACGGTGTTGACAAGAATGAGTCATCTAAAGAAGACGATTTAATTTAAAATAGCAGTTGATTGAATTATATATTCTTGATGTTGATTTTTTAAATTGTATGTAGATGTGATGGACGGCCGAAACTCGGGGAGTAAATGTTATGGAAAATACTCCGCGTGTCACTCACGTCCTACACCTATTCCGGTGGTCGTTTACCGCCGTCGATGGGTGCCGCTGGGTTACTATGGACGGACTTCTAATTAAGATGCTCAAATTGCAGATACTGTTACGAGCTTGGGGTTCGAGACAATTAAAAACTGCGGAGTAAATTACCAAAATTAACATTTTAATTACAGAAAACTAATTACAACTTAAAACCACACTAATAACAAAACACAATTGTACTACTGATCACTTTAGTTCGCAGTTGTATCGCTTTGAAGTATTCGCTTGTATCGCCAATTCAACACTGCTCTGGACTGAACTGGGCGCGGTCTATACCGGCCTAGAAAAATCTATAATGTTTGAGTACATACCGGTCTCAACTGACTATGTGTTGATAGTTTTTCCATGGAAATTTCTAGAAGGATCTTGACTCTCCTAGCTCCGCTACTGTATACTAGAAGGCGCTAGTAGGAACTAGTGTCGGCATGTACCAGGCATTAATTGTGGACGATCTTAGGACCTCTTGCACCTTTCTGTATCCGGTAGGTTACGTGATTGATCCCTGTTACAATCCCGTATAGTCCGTCTCATTTAGCTTGAAGCTTTGGAGATTTCCCTTTGCTGCGAACTGAATTGTGTAACCACACTAGTGAACCTTCGTCGAACCCTTTGTTGTTAATTTTGCGGTCATACCGTGTTTTCATATTTTCAGACATTGGCTGGCCAGATTGTCTGACGTACTCATAAATGTCATTCATTTTGTTTCGCAAGTCATTTGCATAATCGGTTATACTGCATGGGGCATCGGGTGGTATTCCGGTGATCAGGTCTGCAGGCAGCCGGTGTCACTGATGTACTTTCGTAAATAGAGCTTTGATATGACAACAAAATCGGTTGTATGTGCTTGTCCCAGTTTCGTTGCCGGTTTTCCACAACTTTTGCTAGGTACTTCTGTCTGATTAAATCGTTCTACCATTCCATTAGATTGTGGGTGGTAATAAGTTGTTCTTGTTTTATGTGTACCCATAACTTGGCAAGTTTCCTGGAATATTTGAGAATCAAAATTCCTTCCTTGATCGCTGTGAATCTCTAAAGGTACTCCAAAACGACAGAAGACTTCATGAACTAGTTTATCTGCAACTGTTGAAGCTTCTTGGAAAATGGCGGAGACTTCTGGCCACTTAGTGAAGTAATCTATCACAACCATGAAATACGTGTGACCGCTTTCACTTTCCGGAAACGGCCCCGCAACGTCAATGGCTATCCTCTCCCATGGTCCACCAACATTGTACAATTTCAATGCACCTCTATTACGAGTCTGAGGTCCCTTTACAGCCGCACAAGTTACATTTGCGACACCAGTCCTCGACATCGTCACGACAGTGGACTCAGCAAAACCGTTGTTGGATCTTCAATAGAGGTTTAGCTCCCAGATGGCCCCCTGAACAACCATTATGGTACAGCTGTAGAACATCCGGTACTTTAGCTTTAGGGACAACTATTTGCAAATTACAGCTGTCTCTCCGACCATTTCCTCATTTACGGCACAGGACTCCATTCTAAATCAGCAAGCTGTCACAACTCATCGTTAACACGTTGCTCCGCTTGGGCTTAGGAGCACTGGCCTTCATCCATTCCAGAATCGGCTTGATGTCTTGCTAAGCTGGTCTGTCCTGAGAATCCTCACAGATACCACTTCCTTACTGTCTCGAGGTCGATCACCTTCCCATTTCACAGTTCGATTGGGGCAGCTGGATTGAAGATGGCCCCTTTCCCCACAGCCGTAGCACCTAGGGCTGTATCCTTTGTTGTGGTCGCGAACTGTAGCTGCTGCAATCTCCCTGACGCGATGGGAACGATTATTCTGCCGCACGGCTTCCACCTCCAGTGCATGGGCCAAGGCGTCCTTAAGCCTAAAGTATACGTGTTAGAGCCATGCTGCAGCTATATTAGTAGTATCTCACGGAATACCAGCGTAAAATGTCAGCTTGACACTGATGTGTTTCGTATGGTGAGTGTAGAGTACCGGAGATCTATTTTACTGGAAAAGAGGCATTCCATCTTAGTCCTCACGGATGACGACGCATCTGCATTTTGATTCTTTATTGAGGATAAATGTAGATGTCTATGGGCCACAGCAACCACTTACCATCAGGTGGACTTTGTGCTAGTTTATCACCCTATACTATAAAAAAAGCGTCTCGTAGTGGTCGAGCCTCACAGCAGCTCTGACTTCAAGGTCGCAAATTCCGTTGATGAATGTCTGCACCAGGTTCAGTGAGCGCAGGTACATACTGGTATACTTTTCGAACCAGCTTCTCCACCTCAAAGGCCCACTGCTGCAGGTTTTCTTTGCTGCGTTGCACGCGATCTTTAAGCTGCGCACGAAACACGTGTTCTAGGTGAGCGTTGCCATATCGTCCCTCCACTGCCTCTAGGAGTTGCTCGTAAGTCACTTCCTTACCGAGAGCTTCCAGAACAGTTAAGGCCTGGTCGCGTAGGCTTAGGATGAGAGCAGTCATAACCTGACTTTTATTCCAGCCGTTAGCCTTCATGACCGCCTCGGACGGAATTTTGTAGGCCAACCAGGAAGAAGTTCCGTCGAACGGCGGCACTTTGAATCCACGTAGCAAAGATTGTAGCCACCACGGGAGCTGTAACTCCATCCTCAAATTTGAGGTCGTCCAGCGTTTTCTTCACTTCAGCCATCACGTTGTCAACCCGATTGTTCACTTGGTCGATTCGGGTTTCAGCTTCCGACAGGCGGTTGTCACGTTGAGCAACCCTATCCATCACCTCCCTTATGTATTTCCCGAAGGTAGCGTGAAGGTCCTTCATGAGGAGCATCTGCTCCTCCTTATCGGGGTTGAGCTGTTCTTCCAAACGACAGGCCTGTTCCTCTTGTCAGCACTGCAGCTGCTCTTCCAACCAAAGCGCCTTTTCTTCCTGTTGGCCGGCTTGTTTCTCCTTTCGGCGGGCCTGTTTCTCCTGTCGGCGGGCCTGTTCCTCCTGTCGGTGAGCCTGCTCCTGCAGTATCATCATCAGAGCACCTAAGTCAGGTAATGCAGATGCAGGAGCTGCTGCGGGCCGGCTTCCATGGTTGGCAGCTGGCCCTCCGACGCCCGCGGCGTTGCACCACCAAATCGTCTCTGTTCTGTCTCCTGCTGACGTTGACTTCGGGTACGGATACCCTCCGTGTCGTCTTTAGGTAACATTGGCATGATTTGATCCCACTTCTGATACCAATTGTTACAAGTTACAAGCAACCAAAATCGACACTTTAATTACAGAGCACCAATTACAACTTAAAACCACACTAATAACAAAACACAATTGTACAACTGATCACTTTAGTTCGCAGTTGTATCACTTCGAAGCTTGTATCGCCAATTCAACACTGCCCCCGGTCGCGGTCTATATCGGCGTTATATAGGGCCTCAGATAGTTACAGAACCTTCTACTGTAGGAACATCTAGAATGTTCGGGTACATACCGGTCCCGACTCACTAGGTGTCGATAGTTCTAGAAAGTTCTTCCATGGAAATTTTTAGAAGGATCTTGACTCTCCTACTTCTGCTACTCGATACTAAAAGGTGCTAGTGGTAACTAGTGTCACCATGTACCAGGCATTAATTGTGGCACGCAACAATACGAATGGCAAGGTAGTGGCCAGTGGTTCGACGGCTCAGCTGTTCGGCGGAAATCTTCTGACACTCGGTTGTCGACTTCTGTTGTTGACTACGGTTGTTCACTATCGGTTGTTCCCTAAGTTGTTCACCGTTAGTTGTTCACTATTTTCTTCAGATGATTTCCTCAGTTGAATATTTCTTCCAGTTGTTCGGTAGTGATTTTCTACAATTTAACTTACTACGTTGACGTCTGCGTGTGTGCTTTATAGCACACAACAGGTATCAGGCCTCGGGGCATTCCCCATTACCCGGGTTCTCCTCACGTTACAACTCAGTGAACCGGTCGTGGAGCCGTTATTGGCATTGTGGGCATAAATTAGCGGTCGGGCGTTCGATTCCCCGATCGCTGCAAATTGCTGTCTAAAATCTATGTGGGTCTATCTGTGACTTTGTGGGTTGTTACTCGACTCTCTAATCTCTATAGAGAGGAGTTCCCATGGTAGAGATTGCCCGTCCGGGGGCCGAGCATGTAAAGGTGCCATGTTGTTGAGGTGGGGGTGTGGCCCGTTGTCAGCGCGGTCGAACATACCGCGCGTCAGCCGGACCACAAACTCCTTGATGTTCTCCATCTTTAGGTTGGCTGCGATGACGTCATTCCCGACGTAGCGACCTGCACTGACGATGGTTCGTAGTTATAAATTTTACTGGATCTGAAGCCGCTAACTCTGTCTGTCGATCAAGAGCGCGTACGAGGCCGGAGCGGCGTATGTTAGCCTCGATCTAATATACTTCGTGTATAATTTAATTTTGGTGTTAATTGGCAGCTTGGAGATCAGGACGGCACGGAGTATCGCCCACGCACATCTGGGATTGCGGACGACGATGTCGCCGTGCGCAGTCATGCTCAGCATCCTGTCTATCCGGCACCCAAGGTAGGTCACGGCCTTCTGATACGCGATCTCTTGGCCTCTGAGCGTCAGTGGTGTTGATAAATTCCTGAGATGGTGGGTGAGCAGAGCGGTCGTCTTACTAACGTTAACGGCTATCCTCTACTCATCCAGCCACGGTCATGCATCCTGGCAGCGGCGATATGGACTATTCTGGACGATGTGAAGTAGGCGCTATCGTCCGTATATAGATCCAGCTCTACATCGTCCTCCCATTCGCGTAGGTGTCTTACCAAGGTTGGAATGTCATTGGTGTAAGCCGCGTACAGGACCGGCGAAAGACAGTTGCTCTGTGGTACGCCGGTTGAGCTACTGTGCGGAGTTTATGCAGCTTCTACTGGATTCTGTCCGGATTCCAATAGAGGTGCAGGTTACTCGAGTTACTCGCCTCCGTAGTGACGAGCCAGTAGCTGCGCCAGCGCCTTCATTATGGCGATTATTGGATATGTCCCGGCTCTAATATCGGGCAGGGCCTGGATGCCGACCTCGATTGCGATGCATACCGATTTTTTGATGGTATCTGCTGCTGTTGCGGCGGCTGTTGTTAGTTACTAAAGGTACTGGTCTCGGGTGTGGTTTATCTGTTTCATTTTTCTTGTGAGCAGAGCGCGCTCTATGTGTAGAGCTGGCTCTATTTTATGAAAGAGCCTTTTCTGGGGCTGCACTCCGTTGGTGTCCGTCATCTCAGTAACCTGCGCCTACCGCTGGGGTTAGGGTAGAGGTCCCACTTCCCGTGTGTGGAGTTGCCAGAGCTCCCATCGGGCGCGTCCCCAGGTGGCGGATAGGGGAACGCCACTCAGATATGGGTGGTAGCGGGAAACCGTCGCGGACCAAAACTGGCTGGGTGAGGGCTTTTTTGCATAGCGGAGGGCCTATTAGTTGCTTCCTGTATCCTCTCCCTTGAGAGGAACAGAGAATGTGACATGCGCGGTGAGGTGCCAGGTGCACTCGGCTTTTGCCGACGCCGGGCAACCCGTAATCGCGGGATTTTCAGGGACCACACCCTGTAAAAAAGGAAACTGAATGGGCTCAGTGTTCCCTAACCCGGTCTCTGGGCAGGCATGAGAAGAACCCGTAGCGACTCTGCCACCATTCGAACCTCGGAATCCCTCTGGCGTGTCGTGGATCACGTCTCGCGGCGCCTTAGGGGCCGAGGGCTCTTGGCTTAACCGCCTGGAGTCGCGAGGATGATAACCTCTTTAAAAAATCACCCGAAGCTCAAGCGTGGCACACCGTGAGGAGCTGCATGGCTGATGGGTAAATGTTCAGTCGTTAGCGTTGCCCCCGTCGGGGTACCGGCCGACACCCTTGACGGGTTACGCATAGGCTTATCCGGGCAAAGGAGGCACTGCTCGGATGGACTGTTATTTCCTCCACACTCGTGGGATAAAAAATGGAAAGAGAAAAATATCTAAAAAAATCAGTAGAGGTAGAAAATCAGGCAGGATCTGATACTGGAAGCGGCGGAAATCGATCGCGTAGGACGTCTTCCGCTAGGAAACGTCCAGTGTGCCGATTGTCAGACGAGGAAGGTCTGCCGGCCCCCAAGTTGCCGACTTCGGGGAGGGGTCGGCAGGCATCTAGAGGGGCGAGTGCTTCGCAGCCGCGGAGGGATAAGCACGGACGGTTCGTGTGCTCCAATACCTCGGCGGCTAGTGAAGCAGATAGTGACATGGGGTTCACTACGGAGGACCCTGGCGATGGCGGTGAAAGCTGTGCCTCGCTGGGGAGCTCAAAGGCGGAGCTCAATGCCGCCAAGAGGGAGCAGCGCAAAGCCGTCGCGGCCGACGAAGTGTCGGAAATGGCCCGACGTGCTCGCGAGCGACGAGCTGCTCTTGCGGCGGAAGGGGGTGAGCCATCTGCGGTGGCCTTAAGCCAGCTGGCTCTGGATGGGGTGGACTTAGTCCTGAAGGTTGCCACCAAGTCCGGCAGCCTGAAGGGCACGTTCACCCGTGGCTTAAAGGAGGCTGCCGCGGATATCAGGGAGGCGGTTGGCATCCTCCTCAACAGGACGGCCTCTGACGAGGTCGCAAAGTTACAGGAGGAAAACAGCCGCCTCAGAAATGACTTGGAGGACCTCCGGCGGCAAGTTGCTGCGCTAAGCGAGCAGCAGCAGCAACGCACGTCCAGCGATGCCGCACCAGTAGTGGACCCGACTCCCGCACTGCGACCGGCAAGCCCTCGTACCGACGAAGAGGTCGAGCGCATTGTCCGGCTCTGCATGCTCCAGTGCGGGAGCATGGTTAACGCTCGGCTGGAGGCAATTTCTCGGCGTCTCCCGGTGGAAATCCTCCGTCCGCCTTTAGCGGCTGACACGCGGAGGACTGAGGAGCCGCCGAGACTTGCGCCTCAAAAGGGGAAGCCCGCGGAGGGTAACAAAAAGCCCGCGGAGGGAGCTCCTCCGAGCAACCAGCCCACGACTGCCGGGTCTAAGGGTGAGACCTGGGCGAAAGTCGTGGGCCGCAAGAAGGCCCGCAAAGCCGCCAAGAAGGCCGCAGCAGCCGCATGTGCCCCAGGGGGAACCGCAAAGACGGCTCCTAAACCTGCACAGCGGACTGCCAAAGGCGGTCGCAAGAGACCGGCTGTACATGTTCCGCGGTCCAACGCTGTGACAATAACGTTGCAGCCTGGAGCTGTGGAGCGTGGCGTGACGTACCAGTCGGTCATCGCCGAGGCCAAGGCCAAGATCAAATTATCTGATCTTGGCCTTCAGTCCGTCACCCTCAGGCAGGCTGCCACGGGTGCACGACTGTTCGAGGTGGCTGGCACTGTGAGTGGCAGTGCCGAAAAGGCGGACGCACTGGCCGCCAAGATGAGGGAGGTCCTCAACCCAGAGGACGTCCGGGTCTCCAGGCCAATGAAAACCGCAGAGGTGCGGATTGCTGGCCTGGACGACTCCGTGACCTCAGAGGAGGTGGTGGCGGCCGTTGCCAGAAGCGGAGAGTGTCCGCCGGACAAGGTGCGGGCTGGCGATATACGCACCGACGCCACCGGACTCGGCGCGGTCTGGGTTCGGTGCCCAGTAGCGTCGGCGAAGAAGATCGCCGATAGCGGCAGATTGCTGGTAGGCTGGGTGGCGGCAAGGACCAAGCTCTTACAACCCCGGGCTTTGCAGTGCTTTCGGTGCCTGGAAAAAGGGCACGTCCGGGCGAAGTGCACCGCCGAGGTTGACCGTAGTGACCTCTGTTATCGCTGCGGCCAGCCTGGCCACAAGGCTGCCCTGTGCTCCGCGGCGCTCAACTGCAGCCTTTGTTCTGCTGCGGGAAGGCCAGCGGAGCACAGAGTAGGCGGAGGGGCTTGTGGGGCGCCTACCAGCAAGAAAAAGAAAAAGGAAAAGAAGAGGAGCACTAAACCTGCCGGGTTAACCTCCCTGCCCTCGCAGGCTAGCAGCTCCGCGGCCGACTCCCGGCCCAGGACCGTTGCCGAGGGGATGGAATGTCAATAATGGCACAATTCCATTCTCTCCATTTTCTCCAGGGCAACACTAACCACTGTGCCAGAGCTCAGGATCTCCTACTCCAGAGCATGGCAGAGTGGTCGATTCACGTGGCTGTGGTCGCCGAACCGTACTTCATTCCCGCCCGTGACAACTTGTTGGGATGCGCTGACGGTTTGGTGGCCATTATTGGCGAGACTCTGATCGACCCGTCTCGGGGCCGCGGCTGGGTTGCTGCGGTCTCGGGCGGCATCGTTATTGTAGGGGCGTATTTCTCCCCCAACAAGAGTCTCGCCGACTTTGAGGGTTTCCTTGTCGAGTTGGGCGCCGTCGTAGGCCGTTATCACCCTCGTCCCGTTCTGGTGCTCGGGGATCTCAACGCCAAGTCATCGGCGTGGGGATCTCCGGTCACTGACCCTCGGGGCGAGGTGCTAGAAGAGTGGACGGTGACGACTGGTCTGGTCGTCCTGAATCGGGGTTCGGAATACACGTGCGTGCGGCAGCGGGGTGGGTCGATAGTAGACGTCTCGTTTGCTAGCCCCTCTGTCGCCAGCCGAGTCCGCGACTGGCGTGTCGCCGCAGAGGTGGAGACGCTGTCGGACCATCGATATATCCGGTTCGACGTCTCTGCCCAGACTGCGAGCGGCCGCCATCCTACAACCCCGATTAACGACGGCCCGCGTAGGGCGCTTAAGCGCATCGACAGGGAACTACTCGAGGAAGCTGCCCTAGTTCAGTCCTGGATCTGGGAGTCGACGACGGACGGCCCCGTCGACGTCGAAGCGGTGGCGCTATGGTTTCGCGGGGCGATGACGCAGATCTGCGACGCGTCAATGCCCCGTGTCCGCCAATGGTCCGCAAAGCGCCAGGTGTACTGGTGGACCGCCGAGATCGCGCAATTGCGCATAGCGTGCGTTGCGGCTCGTCGCCGGTACACCCGATACCGGAGGCGGCGTCGACGGGATTCCGCCGAGGAGGACGCGCTGTATGAGGTGTACCGCGCGTCTAAGGAGACTCTGTGGCTGGCCATCGGCGACTCAAAGTCGCGTGCCAGGGAGGAGCTGCTGGGGTCCCTAGATCGGAATCCGTGGGGGCGCCCCTACCGTTGGATTCGGGGCAAGTTGCGTCCCTGGGCGCCTCCACTAACACAAAGGATGCAACCCCAGTTGCTAGAGTCGGTGTTATCGACTCTCTTCCCTGAGCGAGTGGGACACGTTCCCCCGGCGATGGCTTCGCCCTCAGCCACAGACTCTCCAGAAGAGGAGAGCACCGATGTCCCCGAGGTGACGCAAGCAGAGACGAGAGTGGCCGTGTCGCGACTCCGGGCTAAGAACACAGCGCCCGGACCCGACGGAGTTCCTGGTCGAGCTCTCGTCCTGGCTCTGAAGGAGCTAGAGCCCCAGCTGAGAGGGCTCTTCACGGCATGTCTCGAGCAGGGTCAGTTTCCCAGTGTGTGGAAGGAGGGGAGGCTGGTCCTGCTCAGGAAGGAGGGGCGCCCCGCGGACTCACCGTCCGCGTACCGGCCCATAGTGCTGCTCGACGAGGCGGGCAAACTTCTTGAGCGTATCATCGCAGATCGCCTCGTCGGCCACTTGTGCAGAGAGGGGCCGGACCTGGACGAGAACCAGTTTGGTTTTCGTCGCGGGCGCTCCACCATAGACGCTATTACGCGCGTGAGGGCCCTGGCGGAGGAGACAGTATCCCGGGGTGGGGTGGTGCTGGCGGTGTCTTTAGACATCTCCAACGCCTTCAACACCATACCCTGGAGTTGTATTCGGGAGGCACTGAATTACCATCGCGTGCCTCCCTACCTCCGCCGCATAATAGGGGCTTACCTTGAGGAGAGATGCGTTACCTATTGGGGACGTGACGGCGCTGGTCGGCGCGTCATGTCGTGCGGTGTTCCGCAGGGATCGGTCTTGGGACCGCTCCTGTGGAACATCGGCTACGACCTACGACTGGGTGCTAAGAGGTGAACTCCCGTCGGGCGCCGACTTGACGTGTTATGCGGATGACACGCTCGTCACTGCCCGGGGGAGTTCGCACAGGGAAGCAGCGTTGGTTGCCACGGCTGCGGTGTCACAAGTGGTGAACCGCATCCGGCACCTGGGCCTGGAGGTGGCCCTAAGTAAGTCGGAGGCCATGGTGTTCCATGGCCCTCGACGCGCGCCGCCGCCGGGTTCACACATCGTGGTCAGCGGGGCCCGGATAGCTGTCGAGTCCACCATGAAGTATCTGGGATTGGTGCTCGACAGCCGATGGGAATTCGGACCTCACTTTCGGCGGCTGGCGCCCAAGCTGATGGGTGCAGCGGGCGCGGTATCAACGTTGCTTCCTAACTTGGGGGGCCCGAGCGCCGCCTGTAGGCGGTTGTACGTGGGAATCGTGCGGTCCACGGCCCTGTATGGGGCCCCTGTGTGGGCGATGGACATGACGGCCAGCACTCTCGCCATTCTGCGTAAACCGCAGAGGGCGATGGCCGTCAGAGTCGTCCGCGGGTATCGCACGATTTCCTACGAGGCGGCTTGCGTCCTGGCCGGATCCCCGCCCTGGGACCTAGAGGCGAAAGTACTCGCGTCATTATATCGATGGCGCGAGGAAGAGTGGGCACGGGGCTCGAGACCGGTGCAGCAGCAGATCGCGCTGCGCCGAGAGGAGCTCCGTCAGGTCTTGGTGGCGGAATGGCGGCAAAGGCTTCTGCGCCCTACCGCCGGCCTCGCTACCGTCGAGGCGATCCGGCCAGTACTCGACGACTGGCTCGGGAGAAGGCACGGCTCCCTGTCGTTTAGGGTGACGCAGGTGCTGTCGGGGCATGGCTGCTTCGGCAAGTACCTGCGCCGCATAGACAGGGAGCCGGACGCTCGGTGCCACCACTGCGTCCATTGCGGGGAGGACACGGCGCAACACACGCTCGCCGAGTGTGTAGCTTGGGAGGAGCAGCGCCGTGTCCTCACAAATAAAGTAGGAGGCGATCTGTCGCTGCCGGCCTTAGTGCGAAAGATGGTCGGTAGCGCAGAGTCGTGGGATGCAGTGGTGTCCTTCTGCGAGGACGTGATGTCGCAGAAGGAAACTGCGGAACGGGAAAGGGAGATCTCGACTCCCTTCCCTGGCCGCAGAAGGCGCACCGGGCGCAGGAGAAGGGCGGACAACGCCCTTTTCCGGCCCCCATAAATGGGTCCAGGGGCGAGGGACTTGGGGAAGCCCCCGCCACCCCTACTCGATGGACCCGAGGCGGAGGCGCGCGCGGGTGTCGGCGCGCGCCCCTGAGGCGATACACGGGGTAGTTTAACACCTCACTACCCCGTGCAGGAGACGAGGCCCGGACAGACCGGGCCAGCACTAGTGTGGGGCTGCGGAAGAATTTGGATTCCCGCGGCCCCACGCGCACGTGTGAGGAGACACCGGGGTGGTTTTAGCCGGTAAGAGTCCGGCACGCCCCTCCGCCTTTCCCCAGGCGGAGGTAGTCCATGAGGATTTCCCACCGTAAAAAAAAAAAAAAAAAAAGAGGTCCCACTTCCCGTGTGGAGTTGCCAGAGCTCCCATCGGGCGCGTCCCCAGGTGGCGGATAGGGGAACGCCACTCAGATATGGGTGGTAGCGGGAAACCGTCGCGGACCAAAACTGGTTGGGTGAGGGCTTGTTTGCATAATGGAGGGCCTATTTGTTGCTTCCTGTATCCTCTCCCTTGAGAGAAACAGAGAATGTGACATGCGCGGTGAGGTGCCAGGTGCACTCAGCTTTTGCCGACGCCGGGCAACCCGTAATCGCGGGATTTTCAGGGACCACACCTTGTAAAAAAGGATACTGAATGGGCTCAGTGTTCCCTCACCCGGTCTCTGGGCAGGCATGGGAAGAACCCGTATCGAGTCTGCCACCATTCGAACCTCGGAATCCCTCTGGCGTGTCGTGGATCAGGTCTCGCGGCGCCTAAGGGGCCGAGGGCTCGTGGCTTAACCGCTTGGAGTCGCGAGGATGATAACCTCTTTAAAAAATCACCCGAAGCTCAAGCGTGGCACGCCGTGAGGAGCTGCATGGCTGATGGGTAAATGTTCAGTCGTTAGCGTTGCCCTCGTCGGGGTACCGGCCGACACCCTTGACGGGTTACGCATAGGCTTATCCGGGCAAAGGAGGCGCTGCTCAGATGGACCGTTATTTCCTCCACACTCGTGGGATAAAAAATGAAAAAAGAAAAATACTTAAAAAAAACAGTAGAGGTAGAAAAGCAGGCAGTATCTGATACTGGAAGCGGCGGAAATCGATCGCGTGGGACGTCTTCCGCTAGGAAACGTCCAGTGTGCCGTTCGTCAGACGAGGAAGGCCTGCCGGCCCCCAAGTTGCCGACTTTGGGGAGGGGTCGGCAGGCATCGAGAGGGGCGAGTGCTTCGCAGCCGCGGAGGGATAAGCACGGATGGTTCGTGTGCTCCAATACCTCGGCGGCTAGTGAAGCAGAGAGTGACATGGGGTTCACTACGGAGGACCCTGGCGATGGCGGTGAAAGCTGTGCCTCGCTGGGGAGCTCAAAGGCGGAGCTCAATGCCCCCCAAGTGGGAGCAGCGCAAAGCCGTGCCAGACGTGCTCGCGAGCGACGAGCTGCTCTTGCGGTGGAAGGAGGAGAGCCATCTGCGGTGGCCTTAAGCCAGCTGGCTCTGGATGGGGTGGACTTAGTCCTGAAGGTTGCCACCAAGTCCGGTAGCCTGAAGGGCACGTTCACCCGTGGCTTAAAGGAGGCTGCCGCGGATATCAGGGAGGCGGTTGGCATCCTCCTCAACAGGACGGCCTCTGACGAGGTCGCAAAGTTACAGGAGGAAAACAGCCGCCTCAGAAATGACCTGGAGGACCTCCGACGGCAAGTTGCTGCGCTAAGCGAGCAGCAGCAGCAACGCACGTCTAGCGCTGCCGCACCTGTAGCGGACCCGACTCCCGCACCGCGACCGGCAAGCCCTCATACCGACGAAGAGGTCGAGCGCATTATCCGGCTCTGCATGCTCCAGTGCGGGAGCATGGTTAACGCTCGGCTGGAGGCAATTTCTCGGCATCTCCCGACGGAAATCCTCCGTCCGCCTTTAGCGGCTGACACGCGGAAGACTGAGGAGCCACCGAGACTTGCGTCTCAAAAGGGGAAGCCCGCGGAGGGTAACAAAAAGCCCGCGGAGGGAGCTCCTCCGAGCAACCAGTCCACGACTTCCGGGTCTAAGGGTGAGTACCTGGGCGAAAGTCGTGGACCGCAAGAAGGCCCGCAAAGCCGCCAAGAAGGCCGCAGCAGCTGCATGTGCCCCAGGTGGAACCGCAAAGACGGCTCCTAAACCTGCACGGCGGACTGCCAAAGGTGGTCGCAAGAGGCAGGCTGTACATATTCCGCGGTCCAACGCTGTGACGCTAACGTTGCAGCCCGGAGCTGTGGAGCGTGGCGTGACGTACCAGTTGGTCATCGCCAAGGCCAAGGCCAAGATCAAATTATCTGATCTTGGCCTTCAGTCCGTCACCCTTAGGCAGGCTGCCACGGGTGCACGGCTGTTCGAGGTGGCTGGCACTGTGAGTGGCAGTGCCGAAAAGGCGGACGCACTGGCCGCCAAGATGAGGGAGGTCCTCAACCCTGAGGACGTCCGGGTCTCCAGACCAATGAAAACCGCAGAGGTACGGATTGCTGGCCTGGACGATTCCGTGACCTCTGAGGAGGTGGTGGCGGCCGTTGCCAGAAGCGGAGAGTGTCCTCCGGACAAGGTGCGGGCTGGCGATATACGCACCGACGCCGTCTGGGTTCGGTGCCCTGTAGCGTCGGCAAAGAAGATCGCCGATAGCGGCAGATTGCTGGTAAGCTGGGTGGCGGCAAGGACCAAGCTCTTATAGCCCCGGGCTTTGCAGTGCTTTCGGTGCCTGGAAAAAGGGCACGTCCGGGCGAAGTGCACCGCCAAGGTTGACCGTAGTGACCTCTGTTATCGCTGCGGCCAGCTGCTGGGGTCCCTAGATCGGGATCCCTACCGTTGGATACGGGGCAAGTTGCGTCCCTGGGCGCCTCCACTAACACAAAGGATGCAACCCAAGTTGCTAGAGGCGGTAGTATCGACTCTCTTCCCTGAGCAAGTGGGACACGTTCCCCCGGCGATGGCTTCGCCCTCAGCCACAGACTCTCCAGAAGAGGAGAGCACCGATGTCCCCGAGGTGACGCAAGCAGAGACGAGAGCGGCCGTGACGCGACACCGGGCTAAGAACACAGCGCCCGGACCCGACGGAGTTCCTGGTCGAGCTCTCATCCTGGCTCTGAAGAAGCTAGAGCCCCAGCTGAGGGTGCTCTTCACGGCATGTCTCGAGCAGGGTCAGTTTCCCAATGTGTGGAAGGAGGGGAGGCTGGTCCTGCTCAGGAAGGAGGGGCGCCCCGCGGACTCACCGTCCGCGTACCGGCCCATAGTGCTCCTCGACGAGGCGGGCAAACTTTTTGAGCGTATCATCGCCGATCGCCTCGTCAGCCACTTGTGCAGAGAGGGGCCGGACCTGGATGAGAACCAGTTTGGTTTTCGTCGCGGGCGCTCCACCATAGACGCTATTACGCGCGTGAGGGCTCTGGCGGAGGAGAGAGTATCCCGGGGTGGGGTGGTGCTGGCGGTGTCTTTAGACATCTCCAACGCCTTCAACACCCTACCCTGGAGTTGTATTCTGGAGGTACTGAATTACCATCGCGTGCCTCCCTACCTCCGCCGCGCAATAGGGGCTTACCTTGAGGAGAGATGCGTCACGTATTGGGGACGTGACGGCGCTGGTCAGCGCGTCATGTCGTGCGGTGTTCGGTGGACGACACGCTCGTCACCGCCCGGGGGAGTTCGCACAGGGAAGCAGCGTTGGTTGCCACGGCTGCGGTGTCACAAGTGGTGAACCGCATCCGGCGCCTGGGCCTGGAAGTGGCCCTAAACAAGTCGGAGGCCATGGTGTTCTATGGCCCTCGACGCGCGCCGCCGCCGGATTCACACATCGTGGTCAGCGGGGCCCGGATAGCTGTCGAGTCCACCATGAAGTATCTGGGATTGGTGCTCGACAGCCGATGGGAATTCGGACCCCATTACCGGTGACTGGCGCCCAAGATGATGGCTGCAGCGGGCGCGCTTTCAACGTTGCTTCCCAACTTGGGGGGCCCGAGTGCCGCCTGTAGGCGGTTGTATGTGGGAATCGTGCGGTCCATGGCCCTGTATGGGGCCCCTGTGTGGGCGATGGACATGACGGCCAGCACTCTCGCTATTTTGCGCAAACCGCAGAAAGCGATGGCCGTCAGAGTCGTCCGCGGGTATCGCACGATTTCCTACGAGGCGGCTTGCGTCCTGGCCGGATCCCCGCCCTGGGACCTAGAGGCGAAAGTACTCGCGTCATTATATCGATGACGCGAGGAAGAGCGGGCACGGGGCTCTAGGCCGCTGCAGCGGCAGATCGCGCTGCGCCGAGAGGAGCTCCGTCAGGTCTTGGTGGCGGAATGGCGGCAAAGGCTTCTGCGCCCTACCGCCGGCCTCGCTACCGTCGAGGCGATCCGGCCAGTACTCGACGACTGGCTCGGGAGAAGGCACGGCTCCATGTCGTTTAGGGTGACGCAAGTGCTGTCGGGGCATGGCTGCTTCGGCAAGTACTTGTGCCGCATAGACAGGGAGCCGGACGCTCGGTGCCACCACTGCGTCCATTGCGGGGAGGATACGGTGCAACATACGCTCGCCGAGTGTGCAGCTTGGGAGGAGCAGCGCCGTGTCCTCACAAATAAAGTAGGAGGCGATCTGTCGCTGCCGGCCTTAGTGCGGAAGATGGTCGGTAGCGCTGAGTCGTGGGACGCAGTGGTGTCCTGCGAGGATGTTATGTTGCAGAAGGAAACTGCGCAACGGGAGAGGGAGTTCTCGACTCCCTTCCCTGGCCGCAGAAGGCGCACCGGGCGCAGGAGAAAGGCAGACAACGCCCTTTTCCGGCCCCCATGAATGGGTCCAGGGGCGAGGGACTTGGGGAAGCCCCCGCCACCCCTATTCGATGGACCCGAGGCGGAAGCGCGCTCGGGTGTCGGCGCGCGCCCCTGAGGCGATACACGGGGTAGTTAAACACCTCACTACCCCGTGCAGGAGACGAGGCCCGTACAGACCGGGCCAGCACTAGTGTGGAGCTGCGGAAGAATTTGGATTCCCGCGGCCCCACGCGCACGTGCGAGGAGACACCGGGGTGGTATTAGCCGGTAAGAGTCCGGCAAGCCCCTCCGTCTTTCCCCAGGCGGAGGTAGTCCATGAAGATTTCCCCCATAAAAAAAAAGAGGTCCCACTTCCTCTTATTAGAGGTTGCCTTCTTTTAAAACATAAACGATATTTTCATTATTCTCTGGTCTTAAGCTACACAATGCTAGCTTTGTGTTGCACAACAAAGGTTGTCTTACAATGTTTTTATAATGTTGTTGTCTTAACACTATGCAAAACAATTACAAATGATACTCTATACTATATAGGTACTAATAATTGTAATTATTAAATATTGATTTTATTGCTCTCTGCACTTAGGTTTGTCACTAAATAATGCTTTTAATTTCAATTTAATATTATTTTTAAACACTATGTTTAACCACTTTTATTTACATACAAATCTAATATTTTGTTACACAGTATGTAATAATATAGGTAGTTAATCAATTACCCTATTGTTTTCTAAACTAAACCTATTGTTTTCTTCAGTAATAAAAAATAAATTGTTTAGTGGAAAATTTAGGCATTATGAGAGTACTGTCACTTTTTTTAGTGCGTTTCTAGTGGTTTTAGAAGTTAAATCTGGTGGAGAGCTAGTTTAACTGTTGGCAACACTCGTAACAAAAGGCAAAATATGGTACTTTTATATTTTATGATAGATGGCGCTGTTTTTAAAACGTAAAACGTTGTAGATTTTCAGATTATTTCCATTACATCAAATGATTACAAATTTTGTTTTAAAATTTATTTATAAATATGGTATTTATTAAAAACACCGGTTTTTAAAAGTATTTGTATGGCCTACAAACAACTGTTCCGGGTCTGGATGTTTGTCCTTGTGCAATTTATGTTTGTAAACTGCTCCCACAATACAAGAGAAAATTCTAGTGAAGAGGTTACGTTTTAAAAAAGAAAGAAAATGAAAGAAAATAATTTAGAAAGCAAGCAATACTTTATTGAGAAATTATTTTAAAAACTGGGCGTATTCACTGCCCACAAAGTTGCTGGAGTGGAGTCAGTGAGCGCTGAGCTCTTGAAGGTGAAACCCGTGTCGTTAGTCACAGCGTCGGCCAGCACACACGCTCACGTCTTCTTATCAGTCGATAAAATTATTATTACTTATTAGGTTATTTATAGGTAGTATTATTTGTTTGTTTTGGGTATAATTTTTCGTATTAGTTATACATATATTTGTTGTGTTCTACCAACTCACAGTAAAAAAAAAATAATTTTGGATCAATCGTTAATTTTTTTTAATACAAATAAATTACTTCATAAAAATCAATTTGGTTTTACAAGGGGTCGCTCGACGTCTGACGCCGGTGTTGAGCTTATGAAATATATTTTTAATGCCTGGGAGAATTCACAAGATGCCTTAGGTATTTTCCGTGATCTGTCCAAGGCTTTCGATTGTGTTCATCATGAGACATTAATCAGGAAACTACAACATTACGGTGTAAAAAATTTGGCGCTTAGACTTATTACTTCATATTTAAGTAACAGAACTCAAAAGGTCGTCATCAATGGTAAATGTTCCTCCGGATCGGTAGTATCAATGGGCGTTCCTCAGGGCTCGATTCTTGGCCCATTCCTGTTCTTAATCTATATTAATGACTTACCTTATCTTGTAGGGGACAATCACGATATAGCATTATTTGCTGACGATACCTCTTTAATTTTCAAACTGAAACAGCAGTCAATTAAATATGACGATGTAAATAATGCTCTATCGAAACTAGTACATTGGTTTAACGCCAACAATTTGCTCTTAAACGGCAATAAGACAAAATGTATTAAATTTACAATACCTAATGTAAAACATTCCAAAACCAATGTGCTCTTAAATGGGGAAGAGTTGAGTCTTGTGGATACCACTGTTTTTCTTGGTATTACTGTTGACGCGAAACTTCAATGGGGCCCCAATATATCTAAATTAGCACAGACTTAATTCTGCAGCATATGCTGTAAGAAAGATTCGAAGTCTCACAGATGTTGAGACAGCTAGGTTAGTGTATTTTAGTTACTTTCGTAGCGTAATGTCTTATGGAATTTTGCTATGGGGTAATGCGACTGATATTGAAGCTATATTTGTTTTACAAAAGAGAGCCGTACGGGCGATTTATAATCTAAATTGTAAAGAGTCCCTCAGAGAAAAATTTAAAGAAATAAACATATTAACTTTGGCATCGCAATATATTTATGAAAATGTAATATATGTACATAAAAACATAAATAGCTTTAATAAGAATAAGGATGTTCATACCTTAAACACTAGGAACAAACATAAGCTTGTAATGCCAGTTACTAGACTCCGCAGAATTAGTAATTCATTTATGGGGCAATGTATACGCATTTACAACAAAATCCCAGAACATGTTCAAAGTTTGTCAATAAACAAGTTTATAAGATTTATTAAAGAAAAACTGTACAAAAAGGATTATTATAATATCAAGGAATACATGATTGAAAATAACCCTTGGGAATAAGGTGATCGCCATCATGCTGGTTCTATGAATATTCTTTAAAATTGTATAAACAAAATTATTGTTAAGTGAAAGTATGTTTAAAAAAAAAGTCCCGCTGGGTTTCTTGCTGGTTCTTCCCAGGACAGAGGTATTTTCCGAACCAGTGGTAAATAAAATAATGACTTTCAATAAGTATTATGTAATAATCCATATTGAATAAAAATCATTCTATTCTATTCTATTCTATCCTATTCTATTCTGTGTTTTTTACTGCGCGATTAAGCTTTTTGCGTGTATTTTCTTTGAAGTAAATGCAAATATAAAAAATAAAAATTAAGCACCATTAGCATGTAAAGTTTGAATCCATAATTAACATTTCGACAAATATTATAATTTACACTATAGAAAGCTAATTCAATATTATCAGTATAGTATAAAGTTAAAAATAATCCTAATACTTAACCACAATATCTTAGTATAGGTATAGTAATTATACCCAGTATAACTAATCACAATAGGTACCTATGTAGGTATTATGATTAGATAAAAGGTACTTATCTAAATAGTTATCTACTTTTACTAAGTAAGTACTTATACCTACCCGGGCATCATTTAATTACAACCCAAAAACCCCTATTAACTAAAATTTTTTAAAATTAAATTTAACTAAAAAAAACTAAACTGACCATTTATTTTTTAACTCAAAACAGGACATGGGTTTATTTATACTCTAAAAACTATAACTTTATACAATTAGTGTTCACTATAAAATTATATTCCGTATAGACGGTAATTATTAAATGCAACATATTTTTTTAAATTATTAATTACATTTGTCAGTGGATTAAATTTGTTAACAACATCGCCTTTAGAACTGGAACCGTAAGTGTTTTTTTCAGACGTCCACAATTTATTCAAAATAGAAAAATACTCATACTACTTGAGCATTTGTACCAGGTAGACATAAAATATATTCGATTAAAAAAATTATGTTGAAGATTGTTGGCTTTGAATCAACAACCATCCAACGAGTTACGGGACAATTTTGTGTCCCGGAGCTTTGTTTAGGGACAATAGGACAGGTGACCGAGAAAAGGGACAGTCCCGTTCAAAACGGGATGTATGGTCACTTAACCTATAACGCGGCGACGGCTCCGTGGCGCAGTAGCTTAGCAATCAGTTCTTGCGCTGGGGGCCGCGGGTTCGAATCCCGCACGGAACAAGTATTTGTATGGCCTATAAATAATTGTTCCGGGTCTGGATGTTTGTCCTTGTGCAATTTATGCTTGTAAACTGCCTCCACGACACAGGAGAAAATCCTAGTGTGGGGGTAACGTTTTTTTTTAAATTGAAATTGAAAGATTGAACCCTTATACTTCTTGTTGATTTTTGTATTACCTTTATTAAAGTTACCCTTATGTATAAATAAATATAATTACGTATGTAGAAATAAAATTGAATTAAAATAAAAACAAACATGTTTTTTTTTCATCCTCATCAATCATTGGGGTGAAGATAATGTCAGCCAGCATAAGTAATAAGCAGGCTAAGTAACAAGGTGCTCAGTTCAAAAATTAGTAGGTAGGTATGTTACTTTTCAATATGTGACACGTAAAAATTAATAATAATCAAAAACGCATCTGCGAAACATCCTATTTATTTATTTATTCTTTATTGTACCAAATATTTGTACAAAAGGCGAGCTATCTATCTATTTACCTATAGTGAGTAGGTATTTTTTAGAATCACAATTTTCAATGCTTCATTTTTAATATATAATTAATTATAAAATTTCATAATTAGATAATATATGAGAATACATAATTCTAATATAATGCAACTAATATACTAATATACCGAATAAAAAAATTAATATACATTTATCGTTGTACGCCGTGTGTATTTCTCTAAAATAGTTTATTGATGTTGAAAAAATAATACTACGTTCGTAGTGGCGGCGTTTGCATATTTCTTACGCGATATATTGTAGCGAGTCGGCGCGCCGGCCGAATGCTCAAGGTCGTTCGCATGGAGTAGCCCAAGAGTAGCCCCTCCTACAGTGAACTTTATACTGCACAAACAAGTGGGAGTTTCTCGATATACCCTCATGTCCACCACGATCCAAGTGATATTTTATAGACCCTCCGACATATATATATATATATATTATATATATTATATATATATATATATATGTGTGTGTGTGTGTGTGTGTGTGTGTGTGTGTGTGTGTGTGTGTGTGTGTGTGTGTGTGTGTGTGTGTGTGTGTGTGTGTGTCGGAGCTAATAAAATACTTTGTACTTATATTGAATCCCTCTTTTCCCTAATCCTTGCTATATGCACGAACTGCCGTCGAAGACCAAGCTAACGCCGCGCAGCGGCAGTAGTTGAAAAATCGCTCAAGAACCGCGGCCGCTCGAGGGATGTTGTGTTCTTCGATTACATTACATTTTTATATTTTAATTATCACTGAACATTGGAGTCTTATTAATATCGTGTTGCGCTCTACTGAGATTACAACAACTCAAGAGTTGAAGAGTGTATGATATCTCGGAGTTGATCTAAGAATGCGTATGCTCAACTACGTAGGCTACGTCTTAGCGAACCCGTTACGTAATCGTAGCGAGCCCGTTGCATAACGGGCTCGCTGTGCTAGCTGTTACTCAAGGTGCAAGGAAGGCTGCTCTCATAAGTTTGTTACGTGCATTTTCATCCACTCTTCTCACTCTGCTTATTGTATGTACCAATACAATCCACTAAATCTTTATCGAAGAATATTTACCGTTACTGGCGCGACCAGCTACCATTAACAAAGCGAATAAAAAGACTTTTTTCCCAACATCAATATTTATTTCTAGATAATTTTACTATATCACATTAATATACAATATTATTTTATTTTGTCTTCGTTATCTCCCATTTCTTGCTTTTCTTTGGGAAAATATTTCATTCTTGTAATTATCTAGGTTTGCCCACGAATCCTGAAAACAATTATGTAAGTTAAATTAAAAGAACGTTTACTCCAGAGCTTTTCGCTTTTTTTTTCGAGTGATTTAATGGGCACAGGTAGATTAGAATTACTATCTCTGTGTTTGCACAAAGTGTTACACTTAACAGTTGTAGCACTACAATATCCTTGCACAATTAATGTAGCTTCTGATTATTTAAAAATTGTCGCCGTGGTCGAAAATCGCCAGGAAGACATCAAAATTAAATAACAGCTAAAACAAATAACAATAATTTAACTTCTACATTCACAATAACATTTTATTATAGTTATTTAACATTTATTATATTTACTGACTGCCTTGTTAGTTTTTTTTTATTGTGGAGATATCTTCTTGCTGCGGATACAACAGAAAGGTTATGCCGGATCCTACCGACTAATGGCGGCTCTTCACGTGGCCAACATAGTGGCGAATGTGTTGGCAAAGATATTAGCCAAGAGTTTATGATGGCGTCCACACGTTGGAAGGTTCAGTTTGCTTCGGTACAGGCCAATGTGCGGACGAATTTATTAAAATGAATATTGAGGCGCTAATGGCTGCTGGGGTTTATTTATTCACAGCGTACCTCTACTACGTGAACTTGTGGCCATCATTCCAATATATACCAACGTAAGCACAAACACCCGTTCTACATGATGGCCATTGGTATTGGCCAACACATTGGCCAAGGTGAAGAGCCGCCATAAAATCTACGGCCACTACCCAACCCAACTGATCTCGCGCTTTGCTTTATTGGAAGCACGTCTCGGGAGCATTACTTGCTGTCCCCATAATCCTCACAGTGTTTCGGGACGAGACAATTTTCAAATGGCCTCGATTAAACATTAAGCTAATTATAGTATCTAATAAATATTTTTCACTAATGTTTTAAATTGAAGGACATAGACCGCCTAGGTAAGTTCAGCTTCAACCGAGTAGATTTCAATTCACGCATCAACTTTGCTAGGCCGAGTTTGGGAGACGGTTTTTATTAACTTCCTTTTGCGTAGCATTGAAAGGAAGTTAATAGTTTTAGCTGGCAGTCTGTTAGTCTGTATGCCGACACGATAACTTCCGTTCCACTGGACCGATTCACTTTAAATTTGGTATGTGGATACCTTGAGGTAGTAGTTCGGTCGAGTTTGAATTTGGGTCCTGTAGGTCAAAGGGCACCAGAAATATGGGATTCACGCAGAAGGAAGTTGTTTTTCTTGAATTTACATTCAACTCGTTAGTGATCGATGGAGACGGACGACTATTACATATTTTACTATACCTCACAAGTGGTTGAATTAAAATTTTTGTATAACCGACTTCAATATAAATAAAATAACAGTAGTGTAGTTGTACCACTTCTAGACCACCTGAGTCAGACGTGGTTCAACGACGTTCGTCGACGCCCGATCCTAAAAAAAAAAAAAAAAAAAAAAAAAAAAAAAAAAAAAAAAAAAAAAAAAAAAATATTTTTAAGAATAACTCAAAAACTATTGGCTTGACCTTGATCAAATTCATATGGGACCTGCTACCAGCTTTCAAATGAAAAAAGAATTATCGAAATCGGTCCACCCAGTAAAAAGTTATGAGCTAACACACATAAAAAAAAATACAGTCGAATTGAGTACCGTCTCCTTTTTGGAAGTCGGCAGAAAAGTAGCAGGGACGTATAGCGTTCGGGATGTGGGCTATTACATACTCGAGCTTTTTCTTTACCTTTTCCGAACTCGTGCGATCTCTTTCCCAACTGTCATAGGTTTCATTTCGTTTCATCTCATTAAATTTTATTTTCATTTCATATCAATAAAAAAAATCTACAGAAAACTTGGCTGTATGGGCATAGTTCCCTTTGCCTACCCAGAATGGGTGAAGAAAACAAAAAAAAATCTCTGCTTATATTCTTTTACGGTTGGCGCCATTTTCCAATAATGTTCTTTGCGAGTTTAGTTGTTTGTAAATTGCTTCATTTTTCGCAACTGTATTAAAAATAGTTGTTCAATACACGTGCGGAACCGTCATTGCAACTTATTCCGATTGTCAACCCTCACCTTCGGGTAGACATTTGTCGGAACTCTTTGCAATGACCAGCTTTCGGCACTCGTAATGAAATATACTATTTTGTTTCAAAGGCTATAATACTTCACAGGTGGTCCCATTTAAATTTAATCGAAATCGGTCAAGCGGTTTTTAAAAATTGAATACTAAGTTATTAGTAGTGTAGTTGTACCACTTCTAGACCACCTGAGCCCGATCCTAAAAAAAAAAAAAAAAAAGGTTTTGGCATGCTCTGATCACGAATCCGCGGTCCATTTTTGTGTAGAATGCACGGTTCCGGAGATGTGTAGATCAATTAGCTAATATCTAATTGATATCCGGTAAGGGCCTCCACCGTCATTAGCGTCCCATTGTTGTTCCTATTTCTATTGTTCTATTGTTCATTAATCACCTTCATTGCAGCGTGTGCGTCGACTATATCAGTGCTATTGTGTTATAGTTCTTTGTTCCTAATTATACAACGCTAATCTGAATCATCAATAAAACACATTACATAATTTTGTTACAATTTTTATTTATAAAATACAAAATCTTATTAATTATTATCTATAAAATAGGAGCGAAACATCTCATCCACTAAAATATCGTTGTACAATGTGTTCCTTGTAAATATACTCGTAAAACTATGTATTGAACATCCTTGAAACTTATATAGCAAATACATTAAGCAATATTCGCCACAAACTGAAGTCCACTCATTCTGAATCCTATCAACATTCCAGTTCCATCTTTTACAATTCCTTTTTAAAAACTCTAGATGATATCGTACAGGTGATCGTCCATATGAATCAAAATATTGACCGACGTCATTCGTATCGATATATAAAGCTACCCAATGTGACCCTGGTTTATCATCTGTATCCAAATTACATATTATATACGTTGGTACGTGGGTATACATAGGCAGTCTATTAGCTGCATAAACATTATTTTCTAGACTGGGGTGAATCTTTTTCAGATGTTGTTGTACATCTAGTGTATCCATGATATTACTGCTATTAGTAGATTATTACAGTACCTAGCTACTCAATGAATAACATAGGAATGGTCAATTATAGTGATTTCTACATATTAAATTGCATTTTTGTGTTATACAAATCGTACTTGAGTCATTGATCACCAAACAAAACACAATACGAAGAAATGTTGAGATAGGCAACGGAAATGTGAGATAAACTGATATGTTTCTAAATATTAAATTGCATTTTTGTGTTATACAAATCGTACTTGAGTCATTGATCACCAAACAAAACACAATACGAAGAAATATTGAGATAGGCAACGGAAATGTGAGATAAACTGGTTGACGCATAAAGTAATTATCAACTCATTACGGAAATACTTTAGATTAGAATTTTTACGTACTGGTGGTATATAAGACCAACAAACGCAGTCATCGAGTTAGTGTACGGTCGTTTGGCTACAGTGGATCTATCAATAGTACATTTGTGTTACTTCAATACACCAAAGGCTATGGATGTAAGTGTTTATTCTATTGACTAAATTACTTTTTTTCTGTTATTTTCATGTGTGTGTATTATTTTATTTAAATATTGTGTATGTATATGATTAAGCCGTGGTAACTCAGATGGTTAGCGCTAGCTGTAAATTTCACAGTACGCGACCCGGGTTCGATCCCCGCCAGCACCAATTAAATTGTTAATAGCAATTTTAAGTGCTTATTACCACGTGCTTGGTGGTGAAGGAAAACGTCGTGAGGAAACCTGCATGTCTGAGAAAATTTCGAAGGCATGTGAAGTTCGCCAACACACATTGAGGGAGCGCGGCGGACATTTCCTTGCTCTAAAACCCTCTCAGAAATGAGAGGAGGCCTATGTTCAGCAGTGGACTTTAATAGGCTGTAACTTTAACTTTTTTAACTTTTATGATTAAGTGTTAACAAATTGATATTAACATGATAACTGTGTTGTTGCAGAAATCATTGAGCTTCGATGAAGATACCTATAAACAGTATTACTACTCGCCACTCTCCCCTCAAGAAGAGAGTGATGACCTCGTCATTAATAATAACACATGCGATGGTGGAAAAAGAAAATCGCAATCGATTGATCATTTTTTTGAAGCTGAATCAAAAATAAAAAAGAGGAAGGGAAAACTTCAGTGAAGTGTGCACCAGTGCTTTTTTCTCCACAATCATGGAAGAGAATACGGAACTATTCAATAGCGAATTAAATCAGGAGTTGTCTAAAGTTTGTGAAGAAATGGAGAGGGGTCAACTGTTCGATTCGTCATACGATGATGAGTTGTATCATCACTGTGCGATGGTTGAAACACAGTTTAAGTATGTAAAATAAACATTCATTTCGATCATAATTTACATATTGTCTTATACAGTTTTTAATAAATTTAAACATTTTAGCAGTCAACCACTACAACTTGGAAGAGGAACGAAGCGAACGTGCAGCAAAGAATCCAAGATCATCAAAAAACCAACAACGGAAGCAGAAGCGCATACCTCTGCAGGGAACAGTATCAGTAACGATGATCAAGTGGAATGTCCAACGTGCCATATATTTATCAAGAAACGGTATTTAGCTAATCATTTTAAAAGTAATGTTCATAAAAATAATCTTTTAAATTCACATAATTCTTTATCAAACGTTAGTGTTATTGAATCTGCTTTTGGAAATAGGATTTTAACTTATAAAATCAAGAGTAGAGTAGATCGTTCGACATGGGTAAATTTTGAAACTCCTGAACTATTTTTAAATTCTATTAAAGATGATATTTTATTTTTATTACAAGAGTGTATTCATCAACACATAATTTTTAAGGTAAACTTCATATTGCATGCTGATTTTGTTCAACAAACTAAAGATATTCATGATACGTTCGATTTTCAAACGCTTAACTATAT
Source organism: Parnassius mnemosyne (assembly GCA_963668995.1). NCBI lineage: Eukaryota > Metazoa > Arthropoda > Insecta > Lepidoptera > Papilionidae > Parnassius > Parnassius mnemosyne. Next base: position 25,785,355 of record CAVLGL010000137.1, on the reverse strand, counting down.
TATTTGTCAAGGAGATGACTTAAATATTTTTCTTTCTTTCGAAAAAAAAGATAGTGGATGGAGTCTAAAAAACATAAAATCTATAGACATGAATGTTAATAAATTTAACCCCCTACGCGGTACTTCATACATAGATCTTCCTCGTGACATAAAATTAAAAAAGGCTGTTATAAATGTAAAAAACAAGGATTATTTTTGTTTTAAATGGGCGTTACTCTCGGCGTTATATCCTGTAAACAAACACACCGATCGGGTATCATCGTACGTTAAACATGCAAATAAACTTAAATTTGATGGTATTTACTTTCCGGTTAAAATTTCTGACATAGCAAAAGTAGAGAAATTAAATGATATTAGTATTAATGTTTTTGGGTTAGAATATAATAAAGAAAAACGATGTAATTCTATAGTAGGTCCATTATTTTTAACAAAGTGTCGTAAAGATAGACATATCAATTTATTATTTTTTTCCAAGGATACAAAAAATCATTATTGCTATATAAAAAATTTATCGCGGTTAGTTAGTAAACAAATTTCAAAAGACGGTCACATCATGTACATTTGTGAAGCATGTCTACTTCGTTTTCCATCTCAGGAAAGGTTAAATAACCATGAACAATACGATTGTGCTCACATTTGTACAGTATTACCAAACAGTGAAACTTTAAAAAAAAAGAATTGGTTTGGTCAACCTATTTCAAATGATAAAATTAAATTTGATAGTTATGAAAAAAAGTTAAAGATACCATTCGTAGTTTATGCTGATTTTGAAGCATTTTTAAAACCAATAGAATCATGTTCTAACGATCCTTCCAAACCTTTCACTCATAATATTCAGAAACATGAAGTACATAGTTTTGGATATTATATAAAATGTTCATATGATGATAAATTATCAAAATATGTAACATATTGCGGACGCAACTGTGCACAAGTGTTTATGGAAAGTTTATCTAACAATCTAAAAGAAATAAATAGACTTCAAAAATATCCACCACTTCCGCTAACAAATGAAGACAAAAACCAAATTTCAAATGCAACCATTTGTCATATTTGTGAAACTGAGTTGGCAAAACATTTTTATGATTTTGATTGGTACACTGGTAGTTTTATAGGTGTTGCTCATGAATCATGTTGTTCGAAGATCAGAACACCTCGTTATATACCAATATTTTTACACAACCTTAGTCACTATGATGCTCATTTTATTGTTCACGCGTTAAAATTTTGTGATGGTGAAGTCGAAGTTATCCCTCAAAATAAAGAAAAATATATATCCTTTTCCAAAAAATTAAAAGTGAATAACCACGAAATTATATTGATATTCTTAGATTCATTTAAGTTTTTGTCGTGTAAATTAGAAGAATTGGCCAAAAATCTCAGTAATGATCAATTTCAAGAATTACGTATAAATTACCCTAATGATGAAGATTTCTTTCGTTTAAAACGGAAAGGTGTTTATCCATATGAACTTATGACTAATTGTGATAGTTTAAGTCTAACATCGCTCCCTGAACAAAAATGTTTTTATAGTTCACTCACAGATTCACATATTTCAAATGATGATTACAATCATGCTAAAGATGTTTGGGAACATTTTGGGTGTTGTAATATGCTAGATTATTCAAACCTATATTTAAAAACAGACGTTTTACTTTTATCCGATGTATTTGAAAACTTTAGAAAGTTATGTATTAATACATATGATTTAGACCCTGTCCATTATTACACAGCACCCGGTTTAAGTTGGGATGCAATGTTAAAATATACAAAAATAGAATTAGAACTTTTAACAGATTATGAGAAAATTGCATTTATTAGATCAGGTATCAGAGGTGGTGTATCTCAATGTAGTAATCGTTATGCTAGAGCTAATAACAAATACATGGAGGATTATGATACAGGGAAACCAAATTCATATATCACATATTTTGATGCCAACAATTTATATGGTTGGGCTATGTCTCAATATCTTCCTACTGGTGGATTCGAATGGGTAAATCCAAATACAGAATTTAATGTGTCTAAGACATCAGACTTCGGTTTTATTTTAGAAGTTGATTTGGAATATCCAGATGAACTTCATGATTTACATTCGGACTTTCCTTTATGTCCAGAAAACATTTGTGTAGGCAATATTAATGAGAATAAACTAGTCCCAAATTTAAATAATAAAGATAAATATGTAATTCATTACAGAAATTTAAAGCAGTGCATAGAAATGGGAGTTAAATTAACTAAAATTCATAGAGTTTTAAAATTTAAACAGTCTCCCTGGTTGAAGATGTACATAGATCTAAACACAAAATTAAGAACTTTAGCAAAATCAGATTTCGAAAAAGATTTTTATAAACTAATGAATAATTCAGTCTTCGGTAAGTCTATGGAGAATATTGAAAAAAGGGTTAACATAAAATTAGTTACGCACTGGGAGAACCAGGGTAAAGCTTTAGGTGCTCAAGATCTAATCGCTAAACCACAATTTCATAGCCTTTCAATATTTTCGGAAAACCTAGTTGCGGTTCAGTTGCGAAAAACGAAGTTAATATATAACAAACCAATTTATTTAGGGTTTTGCATTTTAGATATTTCAAAAACATTAATGTATGATTTTCATTATAACTATATGATTAAAAAGTTTAGTAAAATCAAATTATTGTATACAGATACGGATAGTTTAATATATCATATATTTACAAATGATTTTTACACTGATATAAAACCTGACCTTTCATCATACTTTGATACCTCAGATTATGATACAAATAATATTTTTGAATATCCAAAATTAAATAAAAAGAAATTAGGTTTTTTTAAAGATGAAAATAATGGTAAAATCATGAAAGAATTTGTGGGTTTACGATCCAAAATGTACGCTTTTAACTTAGAGAATCAGACTATAGCCAAGGCAAAAGGGGTATGTATGTATGGTATGTATCACTAAAAAGATGACAATGAATAGTTATAAGTCTTCTCTATTTAATAAAAAAGTGCAATATTATAGTATGCTTAGATTTAAATCAATTAAACACACAATTTTCACACAAAAATTAAATAAGATAGGTTTATCATATAATGACACAAAGAGACATATTTTAGATAATAATATTGAAACATTAGCTTGGGGTCATTATAAACTGCGTTAAGTGTTGATAGTTTTTACTTTTATGTCTGCGTTTAAGAAAAATTTATATTGATTGTAAAATTATGATAATACTATAATATGACGTAGTTTATTACATATTTAATCATTGTTTTATTGTAAATAATTTAAGTTAATTGTTGTTTCTATTTATTTGAGGTTGAGTTAATTGTAAAATTATGATGTACTAATTGTTGTTTCTATTTATTTGAGGTTGAGTTAATTGTAAAATTATGATGTACTAATTGTGTTAGAAATAGTATACAGATAATTCTGTTTTATATAATTTTTGGAATATATATTAATTGTTTACACCAACACTTTCATTTTTTATTTCACCCCTTTGAACTTTAGACGTGTGTTATGTTTCACTTTATCCATCCGTTCACTGCTATTGTGGCAGGACCAAGTGGGTGTGGGAAGTCAAATTTTGTAACAAATTTCATAAAATCAGTTACAGAAATATGTAATTGTGATTTTAATCAGATCACATGGTGCTTTGATGAAATGCAACCATTATATAATTTACCAAATGTTAACTATCATCAAGGAATTCCAAATCTTAATATGTTTGATGGTGAAAACCCACATCTTGTTATTATTGATGATCTAATGAGAGAGTCCGATGGAAGAATTGTGGATATATTTACAAAAGGTAGTCATCACAGGAATCTTAGTGTATTTTATCTAACACAAAATTTATTTCATCAGGGTAAAGGACAAAGAGACATATCTTTAAACTCAAGTTATATAATATATTTTAAAAACCCTCGAGATAAAACTCAAATAAGATATTTAGCAAGACAAGTATCACCAGATAACCCAAAATTCATTGAAAATGCCTACAGGGATGCAACTCTAGAGGCGCATGGATATTTAATGGTAGATTTAAAACAGAATACCAATGATTTTTGTCGTATCAAGACAAATGTCTTTCCATTTAATGGTTTCTGTACAGTCTACGTCCCCACAAAAGAGTTTAAATACACCAAGAATCAAACAATTGAAATCATTGCTAAATGATGCATCGTCGACTCACAACGTATAAACATTTGCTAACCGCTTTGCATACGCTTAAACCAAAATATCAAAGAGCATTACTTAAAACGTGTGATGAAGAAGAAATTAACTGTATTTGTGAGTGTATTCATAACGTTTTACAAGGAAAAGTACCTCTTAAAGATCAGGATAAACAAAAATTGAATAAACATAAAAACATACTCCGTAAACTAGTACGTAAGTGTAAACATAAACTAAGAAAAAATATAATTATACAAAAAGGAGGGGCTTTCTTACCAACAATATTAGGTGCAATATTGAGTGGATTAGTGAGTGGTCTAGCCAGTTAACATGGAAAATGCAAAGAAAATGATACTTATCGAACCTGGATTGATTGAAAAATTAAAACAAGAAAATAAGGTTAATAGTAATTTATCTCGATTAGATATTGAAATGCAAAATATTATGAATAGTAAGACGGAAGACCGAAAGAAATGGATATTATATTTACAAACACTGCAAAGATACCTTCATTTTACCGAAGAGGATCGTCAACCACTCAAATTACCAATTTATTCTGATACATCTAATGAAGATTCAAATGAGTCAAAAATTGGTTTTAAAAATAAAGATAGAGATCTAAAAACTTCAGTTGATATTGAATCTTTGTTGGAGGAGAATCGATCCATTAAAAGTAAAGAAAATGATGAAAATCCACTTTACACACCAGCTCAAATACTCAGTTTAATACCAAAAACTTATCATAAAAAAGGGCAGTTATTATTAAACTTAGTTGAAACAAGTAAAAGTAAAATACATTGGGATAACGAAGGTACAGTCATAATTGATAGTGAAAAAATTCCTGGAAGTAATATTGTTGATTTAATAAATGATTCACTAAGACCCCTAAAAAGAAGTGATCCGGTAGGGTGGGTTAGATTTGCTGAAGCATTAAAAGATATTAAAGTACCACTTACTTATATTGGAAATCCAAGGAGATGTGAGTTTATTAACCAACTTCAAGCAAAAGATCTGAACAAACCCTCTGAGATTGAAGTTCAAGAGTTTTCTACACCGTGCAGTAGAGATAAAAAGTCTACAACTAAAATACGTAAAGGACTTGAGTGGGAAAAATGGACTCCGTACTAGAAGAAATTAACAGGATTTATTATGATCCATCTCATCCCGCTGGTTTTGGTAGTATTGATAAATTATCAAAAGCCATGAAGGGTAAAATGAATAAAAAGCAAGTAAAGGAATGGGTAAAATCACAAGAAACATACACATTACATAAACCCATTCGAAAAAAATTCCCGCGTAATAGGTACATTCTATCAAATATTAATGAACTGTGGCAAGCTGATTTAAGTGATATGCGAACTTATTCTCAATATAATGATGGTTTCAAGTATATACTTTGTATTATTGATGTATTTAGTAAATATGCTTTTGCAAGACCAATGAAAAAGAAAAACTCAGAAACAACTAAAGAATGTTTTGAAAGTATATTTACTGAAAGTAATTTAACACCTACTCACATACAATCCGATAAAGGTACAGAATTTGTTTCAAAAGATGTACAAAAATACTTTAAATCCAAAAAGATTAATTACTATACCACTAACAATCCTGACATTAAGGCCAGTATTGTTGAACGATTTCAAAGAACACTAAAAATGAAAATGTGGCGTTATTTCACTCATAATAATACTTATAGATATATAGATGTTTTACAAGATTTAATATACTCTTATAATCACAGCTTTCACTCTAGTATTAAGATGTGCCCATGTGATGTAAATTCCAACAATATTATGACAGTTTGGACTAATCTTTATGATAGATGGTCAAAAAATCTTTCTTTAGAAAATCCTAAACCAAATTTCAATGTGGGTGATTATGTTCGAATAACTAAATATAAACATGTATTCCAAAAAGGATATGAATCAAATTGGAGTGATGAAATATTTATTATATCTTCAATAATTAATAGATCTCCATGGGTTGTTTATACAATAACAGATTTACAAAATGAACCAATAATTGGTACTTTTTATGAAAGAGAATTACAGAAAATCACTTACAACCCCACCTCACAACATAAAATAGATAAAATAATTGACACTCGTTATTCAGGTAACAGAAAAGAAGTATTAGTGAAGTGGAAAGGTTATCCAGATAAATTTAACAGTTGGATTTTAGCTTCTAGTTTAAAAGAAATATGAATAAAGAAAGTTTCTATTTAACTTTGCTCAGCAATAGTTCAATGGAATACTTTCCTGATAACAAGACCACAAATTTTTCAACGAAATTACCAAAAGCTATAAAATTAGAAGGTGAATGGTCGGTTGGAGTTGTCGAGTTTCAATATCCATGTACCATGTTTACTGTTCAAGACCATGAAAATGTTATATACATTACAAAATCTATGTTAATGCCTAATGAAGATAAGCCATCCACAGTGTACTACAAAAAACATATTCCAGCTACCAACTATGATAACGTTGAGCATATTTTAAGAGTGTTAAATGGTATCGGAGAGAACTTGAAATTTCGCTATGATGAAATAACAAAATTTGTGTCTATTTCGGTATTGGATAAAAATATAACATCCGTAACATTATCACCCAAATTAAGTTTACAGCTAGGTTATGAACCAAATAAAAATCTCCTAGAGAGAAATTTTGGAAAGTGTCCTGCTAATTTACACTTAGGGTTACCATCTCAACTATTTCTATATTGCGACATTATCGATCCTCAGATTGTGGGTGATGTTATGACTCCTTTATTAAGAGTCATTTCATTAGATCCTACAAAATACATTTATGGTGCAAATAAAATGCACGTTTTCTCTCAACCTCACTACTTACCTGTTATGCGAAGAGAGTTCGATACGTTGGAAATAGTTATAAGATCGAGTACAGGACAAAAAATACCATTCCAGTTTGGAACCGTGTGTATTAAACTACATTTCCGAAAATTATAATAATGAATTCTCTTCGTGATCATCATAAATGTCCATATGAAAATTATTATACACATCAAGCTGGATCAGGAGTTGGAGTAATTTATAAGGGTTCACCATATCAACGCGGTCATGGTATTGGGAGCTTCTTAGGGGGGTTATTCAGATCAGTTTTACCTTTACTTTCAAGTGGTGCTCGAGTGATTGGTAAGGAGGCATTAAGCGCTGGAGTAGGACTTTTATCGGATATGGTTCAAGCCCGTCCTATGGAAGCCTCAATAAAAGATCGTCTAAAGCAAGTTAGTACGAATTTAAAACGAAAGGCTGATGAGAAAATTGATCAATTTAACATGACTGGATCTGGGTATAAAACTAAAAGAAAACGATTGACATCGTTCATTCCACCATTAACTGCTAAAGTGAAAGCTGCGAAAAAACTTAGTCTAAAACCAAAAAATATCAAAGATATATTTTCAAACTAAATATGTCTTTCCTTCATAATCATTCTTGCGAGTGCGTTAAGTCAGAATTGGATTTGTTTGCACTACCGTCTACACAAACTAGCATTGAAAATGGATTGTGGATTCATTATAAACCAATTTCATCTCTTGGTGATGATGGACCTATCGAGTTTCAAGTTCCTGGGACCGGCGATGACTACATAGATTTGTCTCATACATTACTCCACATAAAGGCAAAAGTATTAAATCAAGATTCAACTAACTTGGTATCTACTACAATAGTAGCACCTGTAAATAATTGGCTGCATTCACTTTTTAGTCAACTTGATGTTTATTTAAACCAAAAACTTGTATCACCACCTAATAATACCTATGCATATCGAGCATACATGGAAACCCTTTTAAACTATGCCCCTGCTGCTAAACAATCTCATCTTACTTGTAGTCTTTGGTATGAGGATACAGCAGGAAAAATGGATTCTACAGATGGTAAAAACATAGGATTTGTTAAAAGACAGGAATTGATTAGTGAAAGTAAGGAAATAGAAATGATTGGTCATCTTCACGGTGACATTTTTAACCAAGATAAATTTTTAATTAATGGTGTTGAAATGAGTGTTAAATTGGTTCGATCAAGAGAGAGTTTTAATTTAATTGTTGGGTCGAACGATGTAAAGTTTAAAGTTTGCATTACGGACGCAACTCTTATTGTTCGACGAGCACGAATTAATCCAAGTGTATTACTCGCACATCAAAAAGTTTTAGCTTCTACCACTGCTAAATATCCTATTACTCGAGCTGAAGTAAAAGTTTTAACAATTCCTTCGGGTGTTCAAGGAAAAACTCTTGATAATATATTTTTAGGACAGGTACCGAAAAGATGTATAATTGGATTTGTGAACAATTCTGCATTTAATGGTTCCCTTACTAAAAATCCATTTAACTTTGAAAACTATGGTATTAATTCTTTCAGCTTATATATTGATGGTCAACAAATACCTTCAAAAGCTTTGCAACCATCTTTTAATAATAGCATATTTACATCAGCATATCATACTCTATTCTCGGGAACTGGTATTCACTTTCTTAATGAAGGAAATGGAATCTCTTGTGAACAGTATGGCAAAGGTTACTGTCTATTAGCATTTGACTTAACTCCTGATTTATCAGCTAACTCATCAACTCATTGGAATCTCATAAAGCATGGTAGTGTAAGAATAGAAGTACGATTTGAATCCTCATTAATACAAACAATTAACTGTATAGTTTATGCTGAGTTTGATAATATTATTGAGATAGATAAAAACAGAAATGTTACTGTAGACTATAGTAGTTAAGGTTATAATATGTGTTGTGTGTTAGATTTTATGTGTTATGTGTAATGCATTTTGTGTGTATGTAACTATGTGAAACGTTATAAAATTAAATAAAACAAATTGTATGCAATATATTTTTTTTATTTCTTTATAAATCTTCTATTTAATCTAATACAAAACACTGTTCGAGTTGAAATTTTACATAAGCACACTGACTAAACCACTGAACATGCTGCTGCCAAGGATCATCATCATCTTCCCAATCTTTTAAACCACCACCACAATGGAAACACTTGGTCCCGTCTGCATGGCCAGTATAAAAGAAACCAGCTTCTGCAAGATCTTCAGGTTTCTGTCGCATAACTAGAGGCCAGTTTTCGAAACTAAGCAAACGGCTAGATTTTGAACTGAAGAATGGATATTCAGCTCTTGAGTACTGCATACTCTTCTCGTTTTCTTCTCCACTCAGTGTTGTAGTTTTGTTATTCAATGATGTGTTTTGTACACGTATGCCACACTCATCTCTTCCTTCCGCTCTTGTCTTCCTGTAATTGAAGTAAACAGAATCACATTCACTAATGATCAGCTAATGACTGTCATTGTTAAAAAAGTATTTTTTAACTTTTTCACTTTCTGCTATTGTCTTTGTTATATTGTATACGAGGGCGTTTGTGTTGTCGTAGATGCTATCCTTATTAGTCTTTACGTAATATTTAATTCTCGTGGAAGCATGTTTCCAATGATCAGTAGTTGGAATCTTGGATAGCTTCTTCATATCGTACATTTCAATTTTGATGAGATGCGTCGCTTGGTCTCCGTCGTCAGAATTAGTAGAAATGTATGATACACCATCTCTAGCGGTTCGTGCTACGGTTGATGATAACAGCTTCCTCTTTTTTATTTTTGATTCAGCTTCAAAAAAATGATCAATCGATTGCGATTTTCTTTTTCCACCATCGCATGTGTTATTATTAATGACGAGGTCATCACTCTCTTCTTGAGGGGAGAGTGGCGAGTAGTAATACTGTTTATAGGTATCTTCATCGAAGCTCAATGATTTCTGCAACAACACAGTTATCATGTTAATATCAATTTGTTAACACTTAATCATAAAAGTTAAAAAAGTTAAAGTTACAGCCTATTAAAGTCCACTGCTGAACATAGGCCTCCTCTCATTTCTGAGAGGGTTTTAGAGCAAGGAAATGTCCGCCGCGCTCCCTCAATGTGTGTTGGCGAACTTCACATGCCTTCGAAATTTTCTCAGACATGCAGGTTTCCTCACGATGTTTTCCTTCACCACCAAGCACGTGGTAATAAGCACTTAAAATTGCTATTAACAATTTAATTGGTGCTGGCGGGGATCGAACCCGGGTCGCGTACTGTGAAATTTACAGCTAGCGCTAACCATCTGAGTTACCACGGCTTAATCATATACGTACACAATATTTAAATAAAATAATACACACACATGAAAATAACAGAAAAAAAGTAATTTAGTCAATAGAATAAACACTTACATCCATAGCCTTTGGTGTATTGAAGTAACACAAATGTACTATTGATAGATCCACTGTAGCCAAACGACCGTACACTAACTCGATGACTGCGTTTGTTTGTCTTATATACCACCAGTACGTAAAAATTCTAATCTAAAGTATTTCCGTAATGAGTTGATAATTACTTTATGCGTCAACCAGTTTATCTCACATTTCCGTTGCCTATCTCAACATTTCTTCGTATTGTGTTTTGTTTGGTGATCAATGACTCAAGTACGATTTGTATAACACAAAAATGCAATTTAATATTTAGAAACATATCAGTTTATCTCACATTTCCGTTGCCTATCTCAACATTTCTTCGTATTGTGTTTTGTTTGGTGATCAATGACTCAAGTACGATTTGTATAACACAAAAATGCAATTTAATATGTAGAAATCACTATAATTGACCATTCCTATGTTATTCATTGAGTAGCTAGGTACTGTAATAATCTACTAATAGCAGTAATATCATGGATACACTAGATGTACAACAACATCTGAAAAAGATTCACCCCAGTCTAGAAAATAATGTTTATGCAGCTAATAGACTGCCTATGTATACCCACGTACCAACGTATATAATATGTAATTTGGATACAGATGATAAACCAGGGTCACATTGGGTAGCTTTATATATCGATACGAATGACGTCGGTCAATATTTTGATTCATATGGACGATCACCTGTACGATATCATCTAGAGTTTTTAAAAAGGAATTGTAAAAGATGGAACTGGAATGTTGATAGGATTCAGAATGAGTGGACTTCAGTTTGTGGCGAATATTGCTTAATGTATTTGCTATATAAGTTTCAAGGATGTTCAATACATAGTTTTACGAGTATATTTACAAGGAACACATTGTACAACGATATTTTAGTGGATGAGATGTTTCGCTCCTATTTTATAGATAATAATTAATAAGATTTTGTATTTTATAAATAAAAATTGTAACAAAATTATGTAATGTGTTTTATTGATGATTCAGATTAGCGTTGTATAATTAGGAACAAAGAACTATAACACAATAGCACTGATATAGTCGACGCACACGCTGCAATGAAGGTGATTAATGAACAATAGAACAATAGAAATAGGAACAACAATGGGACGCTAATGACGGTGGAGGCCCTTACCGGATATCAATTAGATATTAGCTAATTGATCTACACATCTCCGGAACCGTGCATTCTACACAAAAATGGACCGCGGATTCGTGATCAGAGCATGCCAAAACCTTTTTTTTTTTTTTTTTTTTTTTTTTTTTTTTTTTTTTTTTTTTTTTTTTTTTTTTAGGATCGGGCTCAGGTGGTCGAGAAGTGGTACAACTACACTACTAATAACTTAGTATTCAATTTTTAAAAACCGCTTGACCGATTTCGATTAAATTTAAATGGGACCACCTGTGAAGTATTATAGCCTTTGAAACAAAATAGTATATTTCATTACGAGTGCCGAAAGCTGGTCATTGCAAAGAGTTCCGACAAATGTCTACCCGAAGGTGAGGGTTGACAATCGGAATAAGTTGCAATGACGGTTCCGCACGTGTATTGAACAACTATTTTTAATACAGTTGCGAAAAATGAAGCAATTTACAAACAACTAAACTCGCAAAGAACATTATTGGAAAATGGCGCCAACCGTAAAAGAATATAAGCAGAGATTTTTTTTTGTTTTCTTCACCCATTCTGGGTAGGCAAAGGGAACTATGCCCATACAGCCAAGTTTTCTGTAGATTTTTTTTATTGATATGAAATGAAAATAAAATTTAATGAGATGAAACGAAATGAAACCTATGACAGTTGGGAAAGAGATCGCACGAGTTCGGAAAAGGTAAAGAAAAAGCTCGAGTATGTAATAGCCCACATCCCGAACGCTATACGTCCCTGCTACTTTTCTGCCGACTTCCAAAAAGGAGACGGTACTCAATTCGACTGTATTTTTTTTTATGTGTGTTAGCTCATAACTTTTTACTGGGTGGACCGATTTCGATAATTCTTTTTTCATTTGAAAGCTGGTAGCAGGTCCCATATGAATTTGATCAAGGTCAAGCCAATAGTTTTTGAGTTATTCTTAATAACTTATATTGAAGTCGGCTGTACAAAATTTTAAATTTTAAATTATTGAGCAACTGTATTAAAAAAGAATTTTCCAAATCGGTTCAGGCGTCTTCGAGTAATCGGTGAACATACATAAAAAAAAGATTCCGACGAATTGTAAACCTCCTCCTCCTTTTTTGAAATCGGTTAAAAACTTTAAAACAAAAGTCTAGATTTTCTTGCCTGTGATAAAATTAAACATGTTGACTGCCTCGTTGGTCTAGTGATCGTAAACGCAACTACTGACCATGATGTCCCCGGTCCGAATTCCAAAAAATCAGTTATTGAGATTTCGATTGATTATTTGGTTTGGATAAGTTGGCAGTGCTTCACCTCCGTGCCTCGGAAGGCACGTTTTAAAGTTGTTAGTCCTGCGCATGATCTCTCTCCGGTCGTGTCGGTTAGCCGTCCTATCGGACTAAGAGAGTGAGAGAAAGAGTTGACCAGTGTCTGCGCTACCTGTCACGGCGTCTAGTCTCCATTGAGGCTGGCCGCCTAGTTTATTAAAATATAGTGAAAATACTCTTGAATTATTTTTTTTTATAGGAGAGGAGGCAAACGAGCATGCGGCTCACCTGATGGTAAGTGACTCCCGCCGCCCATGAACAACCGCAACACCAGGGGAATTGCAGATGCGTTGCCGGCCTTTTAAAAAGAAGTAGGCTCTTTTCTTGAAGGTCCCTAAGTCGTATCGGTCCGGAAAAATCGTTGGTGGTGAACTATTCCACAAGGAAGTTGTGCGAGGAAGAAAACATCTTCTAAATCGCACAGTGGTGGACCGCCAATCATCCAGATGGTGTGGATGGTATCGGGAGTTCTGCCGGTTGTGCGTTCGTGAAATTTGGCGGCTGGGATTAATCCGAACAATTCCTCAGAGCACTCCCCATGGTAAATGCGAAAGAAAATGCTAAGAGATGCAACATCTCTTCGCAGTGCCAATGAGTCGAGCCGATCGGAAAGGACTCGGTCGTCGACGATTCGAGCCGCCCTGCGCTGGATGCGGTCAAGTGGAAGGAGCTGGCACTGGGGAGCTCCAGCCCAGAGATGGGAACAGTATTCCATGTGAGGCTGAACCTGCGCCTTGTAAAGTTGCAGGCGTTGAGCCGGCATGAAATACTGTCCCGCTCTACTGAGCACGCCAAGCTTTTTAGAGGCCAATTTGGCCTTCTCTTCCAAGTGACCACGAAACTGCACGTTACTCGATATGTCGACGCCGAGGATTCCGATTCTGGCTGAGGCAACAAGGGGAGTACCTTGAAACTGAGGAGATACGACAAAGGGGTTCTTTTTAGCGGTAAACGCGCAAACTTGTGTCTTCTGAGGATTAAACTGGACTAGATTTAGTCGCCCCCAATCCGAGACTTTGTCCAGCAAAGACTCGACTTCAGACACAAGTTTGTTCCGGTACTCGATGACGTTTTCCCGAGAAATATTGGCACGGCCGGTGTATAGAGCATCACCAGTGCTGTCATCCGCATAGCAATGAATGCTACCGGCTTGCAACATATCATTGATATGCAGAAGAAACAGCGTTGGTGATAGCACGCAGCCTTGTGGAACACCAGCGTTAATAGGCTTGTAGTCGGAGCATGCACCGTCTACAACGACCTTGATGCTCCGATCTGCAAGAAAGCTGGTGATCCAATTGCATAATTTCTCGGGAAGCCCATAGGAAGGGAGCTTCGAAAGAAGCGCTTTGTGCCAAACCCGATTGAAGGCCTTCGCAATGTCCAAACTAACGGCCAATGCCTCCCCCTTGGACTCTACTGCCTCCGCCCATCTATGAGTTAAGTAGACCAGAAGATCACCAGCTGATCGACCCCGACGAAAACCGTACTGGTGGTCACTAATCAGCTGGTGATCCTCAAGGTACCTCATGAGGTGGCAGTTTATAACGGATTCCATTATTTTGGAGAACAAGGGGGTGATGGCGATAGGCCTGTAGTTGGACGGGTCTGAGCGGTCGCCTTTTTTAGGGATCGGGTGGACAAAAGCTGTCTTCCATGATTTCGGGACTACGCCTAGGGAGTATGAGTACCGGAAAAGACGCGTTAGAACCGGTGCCAACCCCGGAGCACACATCCTCAACACAATTGGGGGGATTCCGTCAGGCCCACTCGACTTGTGGATGTCAAGGGAGAGGAGTGCTCTGCGAACCGAGCGCTGTGAGAACCGCACATCCGGCATGGAGCACTCACACCGCGGGATGGTCGGCGGTGTGTTCCCCCCGTCATCAACAGTCGAGTTGGACGCAAAAAGGGAGCCTAAAAGGTCGGCCTTTTCTTTTGCGTCGTGGGCCAGTGAGTCGTCCTCCCTGTGAAGAGATGGTAGTGATGGCTTACAGAAATTCCCTTGGACAGCCTTGGTGAGAGACCAGAATGCACGGGTTCCCGAAGGAAGGCGAACTAGTTTCTCGCCAATTCTGCCTATGTGCTCTGACTTTGCCTTGGCAATAACTCTTTTGAAGGACCTGGAGGCGAAGTTATACTTCTTTTTAAGTATGCTGGTGTTTACATCCCGAGTCGCAGAAGCCGCAGCCCAGGCTTGAACACTCCTGTTTACTGCGTAAAGCAGTCTTACAGGAGCGACCAAACCAAGGCTTAGATCTGCCTCCGATGGGTACCACAGATGATGGAATAAATAGTTCCATTCCCTGTAGCACCACATCAGTGACAGAGACAGCAACAGCGCTGGGATCATCCGGCGAGAAGCAAACCCGCCCCCATGGGTAGGAAGCAAAGAAAGACCGCATTCCGTCCCAATCCGCCGACCTGTAATGCCAAACACGGCGGCAACCTGCAGAACGCAACCGCGAGGGGAGCGTGAGTGGCACCACACTCCGGATCAGACAATGGTCCGAAGAGCCAAGGGGGGCATCGACGGAAACCTGATATCCGTCCGGATGAGAGGTCAGCAGAAGGTCCAACAGGGAAGGTGTATGATCCTCAAAATCTGGAATCCGCGTAGGCGATGTAACCAGTAGTGTCAGACCATATGCCAAGGCAAAGTCATAAACAGATCTCCCCGCATGATCGGTTAAACGTGAACCGAGCCACTCGGCGTGGTGGGCGTTAAAATCGCCAAGGATCACGATCTCTGCGGATGGGACCTGTTGTAGCAAGGAATCTGTAGCCATTTGGACGTGGTCAATGAGTCGGTCTGTTTCGGCATTACCGCTATGGGACCTATAGAGGCACCCGTAGACGCGCGGATGGTCGTCGCTGTCTACGCGTAGCCAAAGGATGGACAGGTCCGAACCTTCAAGACTGCCGAGGCGTCGAGAACAGATGTCCTCTCTGACATACACGCAAACTCCAGCCCGAAGCACAAAGGAGTGCTCCAATTTGTACCCCGGGTAAGAGAGATACGAAGTATCAGCCGGAGAGGACACCTGCGTCTCGGTCAGAAAGAGCAAGGCCGGCTTCGCCGTCTCAAGATGGTAGTGGACGACGTTTAGGTTCGAGTGAAGTCCCCTGATGTTGCAGAAATTCACGGATAGCGTGGCAGGGGTCGCCTTGGTGTTCTTGCTCAGTTTGCCCCTAGCAGTTATGCTTTTGAGCGGAATTTTGCCCCCCCCAGAATACGCGGGGCAGCCTGAGCACCCACACTCAGGATCGGAATAACATGGTCGTGGATGCTCAGCGAGGGATTCTCCAGGGATACTGGTACCCTCCTGGGGTATTTCATCGTGTAATTCCGCTACCATGTTGATGGGGGGGGGGGGGGGGGGAATTGGGCCTCCGGTCACCTGCACTCACCAGACGAAACGCGGAAGCAGAGCTTTCACTTCACGCCGGTATTCTGTGAGGTCGTGGTACTAACCCGGGTCTAGCCGGCCCATACGTGCAACAGCAAAAACTGCTGCGTGGCTCTACCACCGTTAAATTAAATAAATATATAAATTTATAATAATTAAAGTAATAAAATACTCATTTTTAATTTTTTCCAAAAATCTTTCAAAACAGAGTGCAAAACAATGACGTACAATCCAAACCACTTGAAATAGAAGCTTACTGTAATCATGTATGTAGGCACTATGAAAGGATTTTAGAGAATTCAAACCCTTAGAGAGTGAAATAGGGTTACAGTTTGTATGTTTTTATTTTACGAATGATTTCATATTTGTATGGAGAAATATATTGATAAATGATTTTAATATTTATCAAAATTTTAGATTAAATAAATATTAGGTCCTTACACATGAAATTGGCGTTTTGTACGGAATGAATACATAGTTAATTTTTTTTTGTAAAATATATTTAGGCAATTAATCACAGTATGCACCGTTGTTATCTGTGCACTTTTGCCATCTCATAGGTACCTAGTTCATTGATCCCTTTACTAAAAAAAACCATGGGGGTAAGAATCAATAAACTCTTTGAAGGTGGTTTTGACTGCCGCATCGGAGTTGAATTTTTTTCCTTGTAAGAAGTCGTGCAAATTCCGGAAAAAATGGTAATCTGTTGGAACAAGGTCCAGACAGTAGTACGGTGGATGTCGCAGACATTCCAATTGTAGCTCATCGAACTTAGTGGTTGTTTGTTGAACAGTGTATGGTCTTGCATTGTCGTGAAGCAGCAGTGGCCTAGAGCGATTGACCAATCTCGGTTGCTTAGCAGCTAGTTCTTCCTTCATGGTTTGCAGTTGCTGACAATAGATATCTGCCGTAATCGTTTGACCAGATTTTAGAAAGCTGTAGTGAACTACACCGGCGCTATTCCACCAAACACTCACAAGTAACTTTTTCTGAGACAATTTTCGTTTAGGGCAGGATTTGTCTGGGTCTCCAATGGGTTCAGCCATTGCGACGAGCGCTTCCGATTATCGTACAGTTTCCACTTTTCATCACAAGTAATGATTCGATTTAAAATCTTTTCATTATAGTGTCGGTTGAGCAAAGTAACACTGCAATCGACGCCTGTTTGCAAGTTCTATTCACTCAATTCATAAGGTACCCATCGTTCAAGTTTTTTTACTTTCCCGATTTTCTTCAAGTGGATTAATACAGTTTTATCACTTACCCCGAAGCCTGCAGCTATCTCTAATGTGCTTTGTGATGGATCCTCTTCCACAATAGCCTTTATTTCTTCATTTTCCACTTTGGTTTCCGGCCGTCCACGGGGTTGGTTCTGAAGGTCGAAATTTCCAGAACGAAAACGTTGAAAACAAAAACGTACCGTGCTTTCTTTTGCGACACCAGCGCCGTATACAACATTAATCCTTCGAGCTGTTTCTGCAGCACTGGTGCCACGGTAGAACTCGTACTCGTAAATACTCACCGGCACGGAAACTTGGCCACTCGTGAATTTGC
The DNA here is from genome assembly GCA_963668995.1 of Parnassius mnemosyne. Lineage (NCBI taxonomy): Eukaryota > Metazoa > Arthropoda > Insecta > Lepidoptera > Papilionidae > Parnassius > Parnassius mnemosyne. The sequence continues at coordinate 25,767,522 of CAVLGL010000137.1, read as the reverse complement.
TGATTATTTGCACTGAAACGTTTTTTTAACAGTAAATTAAGGGTAGATGCATTCAATAAGTGTCTCTAATGGTTTTAGAACGTAGAAATTTAATGTTTACTTCACCGAAATTTTTCTTTTCAAGATAACATGTTTTCACTAAAATTAACATCTTTCCATTGTCACTTTAAAAACACTACAAAGTTAAAAATTAAGTCTGTTTCTTTATTGTCTATCAGTTTTAATATCGGGTGTTTCCTCCCCTAGCCCTGATAACCGCTTGCATTCGATCTGGCATGCTTTGAATGATGTTTCTGACATCAACTTGCGGTATGCTGTCCCAAGCGGCCAGCGCTGCATTTCGGAGCTCATTTAGAGTTTGTGGCGGTTTGGAGCTGGACTTTATCTTTCTTTTGAACATACCCCATACATGCTCAATTGGATTTAAGTCCGGGCTACGAGCTGGCCACTGTAATTTTTGTATTCCAACCTCTTCCAGATATTCCTCTACACAATGTGCGACGTGCGGGCGTGCATTATCGTACATGAGGAGGAATTGGTCGTGTCCAATGAATCTCGAATAAGGAATTACGTGCTCCTGAAGAACTTCCTCGATGTATCGAGTAGCTGTAAGCCGATTATCGACGATGACCAACTCTGTACGTGCGTCGGAACTTACACCTCCCCATACCATTATTGAGCCTCCATGGAAACTCACAGTTTGGGTGGTGGTAATGGGTAGAAACCTCTCTCCTCTTTTTCTCCACACTCGTTCTCGACCGTCTGGAGCACGTAAAGCTATTCGACACTCATCTGTGAACAACACTCTAGCCCATTGCTCGTGGGTCCAATTGACATGTTCTCTTGCGAACTGAAGTCGGGCTACTCGGTGCTGTCTGAGAAGTTCTGGACCTCGTGCTGGTCTACGAGCTTTTAAATTCACTTCCTCCATTCGTCTTCTCACCGTACGCTCACTAACATTAACGCCTCTTGCGATTTGGAGCCGCTGGCGTATCTCAACAGCGGTCAGGTAGCGGTTTCTCAAAATCTCCATAACAATAAAACGATCGTCCCGGGCCGATGTGCACCTTACGCCCCCACTGCCTGGCCTGCGGGTGTGGCGTCCTGTCTCCTGGTATCGTTTCAGTGAATACTGCATTGAGAACCGTGGTACGTTAAGCACAATAGCAACTTCACGCTGTGTCAGCCCTTGGTCAATTAATGCTACTGCTTGTGCAACTTGTGCTGGTGTTAATGGCATTTTTATTGGCTTTAAAGCACCTTTAGTTATTGAACTAAGACACAAGATCACAATAATTGAATAACCTTACAGTAAACTTTTCACAACACACAAATTTAAAATGTGAACTTAGTCGCTCAAATGACCCGATTCAACTAAAAATTAAAGAATTCGTCATGGTGCACTTAAACATAATGAATTACCCTCTTGAACTTGAGAGCAAACATTTTTTGACATACCTGCATAACAAACATTCATCAGAAACACTTAAAGCTTTTGCTATCGCGAGATAACCGCTTGGCCAAGATTCCGTGCCGCTGAGGTATATATACCGATATTTCATATTTTTCATTGTGCGGTAATAAGCGACGCCAAAGAAAAATATAATGAGGAAAAAACAAATGAATGACTGTTTTCAAAACTTAAATGTACAAGCTAAATGAATTTATAAATTTGAATTTGGAATTCTTAACCAAAGAGGAGATATTTCAGATCAAAGTGGTCAGTACGACAAAAAGCTAATTTCATATGTAAGGACCTAATAATAAATGATTTTTGTAACTTTAAAATTGGTACAAATACTTTTGTCTTCTAAATCTTACCTTAACGTGTTAAGACGTGAGTACAAAGTTTGCATGGAAAAATGGGTTTTTATCACGCTAAGTGGTGGGAAACAAAGCTATGATAATTATTATGAATAATAATGCAGTTTTTTTCGATTGTGGATTTGTGAATAACTACAAACTCAAGAACGTAGATAATTCGATTTTTTAACTCTGTGGAGTTGTGTTAGGAGTGCATGTTTCATTAAAAAAATAATGAGTAAGTACCTTTTTAGCTTCTCGCCACTCAAGACTGCGAAGACGCGCCAAACCTTTAAGATTTCTATCAAGTATTTTTAAGAATTCAGCTCTGGTTATTTTCGGCGCCTCCGTAGTTCCATTGCTAGCAGCAGTAGCATTAGAGGTTGGTGTGACGATCTGTGAAAACAATTAAAATATTTGATCGAAGCAAACAACATACCATAATGAAGGTACACCACAAAAAAGATATTATGTGACTGTCATACACAGTGCCAAATAGTTTAGACTCCATTATTTACACACTATACTATAGCATAGTGTCCGATAAATAATGTATAATCCGACAGGGGCTTGCATAGGCTGCAAGGCCTACCAGAAAAATATATATATCCAGGAAGAATTGGAGATACATGACTTTGAAAAAATAGCTGGTACCCTTGATCACTTTATTGAGTACTACGACACCAAATTGAGAATTAGAAAATAGATTTTTAAGTGAAAACTTTTGAATGAAGACTTTTGAAGTGAAGACTTCTTTATCGCGATAAAAATCATTAAGATATTTTTTAAGTACCTTAATGATTTTTTAGACTTGCTATCGCACATTACAATTTATTAACAGATGTTACCGAAATTATTTCTCATATTTATGTAAATACCACACATGGAACAAAGCCAAATTTACGAATTTTATGATGCGGCACTTTTTTGCATCCTATCCGTGGCGGCAAGTGTGCTTTTCTTCGGATGAAGCCTACTACTCTGCCGATGCGTTTGCGGACGTGATACGACAGGGAATGGAATATTTTATTCCATTCTCAGACATCCCGCTCGGTCACAAGGCTCGGCCTTGATATTATTGCGGACTATGATCGTGCTGAGACCCGAAAAGAGTCCGCCTACCACACCTGGGTTCTAGCTCGCCATCGCAAAGTTAGTTCGCGAAGGGTTCGTGCAAAGAAGAGAGCTTTTAATATTGCTACCAAGTCCCGTAAGCGGATTCTCACCAACATATCAGTCGTGTAGGGGCCAGACTTGCTTCCTACCCTCCTGGTAGTAAGCAATTTTGGTCCCTGTAGAATCAAACTTCTGCCGTTCCTCATTGCCAGCCATGCAGTAACCTGATTTTGTTTTGTACATACATGATTGTAAGTTGTTATTTTTTTTTAAAGTCCCGCTGGGTTTATTGCCGGTTCTTCCCAGGACAGAGGTTTTTTTTCTCGAACCAGTGGTAATTAAACAAAATAATGACTTATAATAGTAGTAATAGTATTATTTATAATCTATACTGAATAAAAAGTTTTTGTTTCTGTTTCTGTTTCTGATGGAATACTGGCTCACTCTGCGACTGATAAAGCGATTTTATTTGCATCTCTGTTTGTGAGCAATTCTCGTCTAGATGCTGTGTATGTCACGCATTTCTGGAGCGAGGCTATCGAGAAGAAAGGTGAAGCTCTAGCAGTTTCACTCGATATCTCGAAGGCTTTTGACAGGGTTAGGCACGCAAGTCTGCTGACTTAGCTTCTTGCTTACGACATCCCCGGCGAATTTTGTAATTGGATATCTGATTTTCTGAGTGAACGCTCGATCGAGTTAGCCATAGATGGCTCCTCTTCTGACCTAATGCATATTAATGCCGGAGTTCCTTATAGGTCTGTTCTCTCTGCGATTTTTTTCCTGCTACACATCAATGACCTACTTCTAACAGATATTGTTGGGTATGCAGATGATAGCACAGTCATAGAGAGATTCATATCTGGATATGTGCAAAAGACAGAGGGGCATACACGTTAATTCAGAGAGGCCATGGTGGAGCGGATAAATGCGACCTTAAGACTTGTCTCCCAATGGGGTTACGACAATCTGGTCACTTTCAACGCCGCCAAAATGCAGGCCTGTATGTTCTTCCCAAAACGGATTCCATTTAATCTAACTTCTTCTTTCCAAGTTACATTTGTAGAGGTTACTGATTATCTCGAGCTAACATTTTGTCAAAAGCCCGAACTGCTGTCAAAAAACCGGCTATTCTAAATAAGGTGAAGCGATACTTCACGTCTGGACAGCTTCTAACTTTACACAAAGCGCAAGTTCGAACATGATGGCTCAGCAACATATCATCTCACTCAGTGACCAGTGGAACGCAGAACCAAGAAACTTACCGCCCACATAAAGCTGGTGGAAAATAAGCTTCACAGCTTAGCTCACTGCCGTCAAGTTGCTTGTTTGTCGGTCTTCTATAGATTGTACTTCGGAATGTGTCTATGAGCTTCATAAGCTCACACCGCCGTCTGCATTCTCCTGTCGAAGTACCAGACGTACTGCAGATCCACCATCATCCACACTTGGTTGATATTCCGAACATTCGCGCTAAGCGCTTTAAGTCATTTTTTATAATGCGCACCGGCATTATGTCCGGAGTAAAATGCTCTACCAGCGTCTGTTTTTCCGAGTTCGTATAACATGAACCTCTTCAAGGTGCGTATGAACAGTCTTCTCCTGGGTAATTTCGCTCCATCTTGGACTTCATCTTTGCCCTCTAGTAAGATGAAGGTCAAACCCATTTTTAATTAAAAAAGTTTCTAATTTTAATAGACAAGATGGCTGGGTTCTACTATCTGCGTGGGATCCCATAATTAATAAAATTAAATCTAAACCCAAGCATATTACTGCAAGAATTCAAGATACTGTAAGCTCGTTTTGCTTAGATCGGGCCAAAAGTTAATATTTAAAAGTTAAAGGTAGGCTACGTTAACTATGACATCAGGACGTCACGTTTGTGACCACAGCTTTCTAAACCTGAATCCTTTGTATTTTTACTGCAGCTGCCTTAAACAAAAATATTGAGAAATAAAAAACACAGCTGTTTAAGAAATTGAAAAGGTACGTTTTTTTTTTATAGGAGAGGGGGCAAACGAGCATGCGGCTCACCTGATGGTAAGTGACTACCGCCGCCCATGAACAACTGCAACACCAGGGGAATCGCAGATGCGTTGCCGGCCTTTTAAAAAGGAGTACGCTCTTTTCTTGAAGGTCCCTAAGTCGTATCGGTCCGGAAAAATCGCTGATGGTAATCGATTCCACAAGGAGGTCGTGCGAGGAAGAAAACATCTTCTAAATCGCACAGTGGTGGACCGCCAATCATCCAGATGGTGTGGATGGTATCGGGAGTTCTGCCGCGATGTGCGTTCGTGAAATTTGGCGGCTGGGATTAATCCGAACAATTCCTCAGAGCACTCCCCATGGTAGATGCGAAAGAAAACGCAAAGGGATGCAACATCTCTTCGCAGTGCCAATGAATCGAGCCGATTGGAAAGGGCTCGGTCGTCGACGATTCGAGCAGCTCTGCGTTGGATGCGGTCAAGTGGAAGGAGCTGGCACTGGGGAGCCCCTGCCCAGAGATGGGAACAGTATTCCATGTGAGGCCGAACTTGCGCCTTGTAAAGTTGCAGGCGGTGTGCCGGCATGAAATACTGTCCCGCCCTGCTGAGCACGCCAAGCTTTTTAGAGGCCAATTTGGCCTTCCCTTCCAAGTGACCACGAAACTGCACGTCACTCGATATGTCGACTCCGAGGATACCGATACTGGCTGAGGCAAGAAGGGGAGTGCCTTGAAACTGAGGAGATACGACAAAGGGGTTCTTTTTAGCGGTAAACGCGCAAACTTGTGTCTTCTGAGGATTAAACTGGACTAGATTTAGTCGCCCCTAATCCAAGACTTTGCTCAGCAAAGACTCGACTTCAGACACAAGTTTGTTCCGGTACTCAGCGACGTTTTCCCGAGAAATATTGGCACGGCCGGTGTATAGAGCATCACCAGTGCTGTCATCCGCATAGCAATGAATGTTACCAGTTAGCAACATATCATTGATATGCAGAAGAAACAGCGTTGGTGATAGCACACAGCCTTGTGAAACACCAGCGTTAATAGGCTTGTAGTCAGAGCATGCACCGTCTACAACGACCTTGATGCTCCGATCTGCAAGGAAGCTGGTGATCCAATTGCACAATTTCTCGGGAAGCCCATAGGAAGGGAGCTTCGAAAGAAGCGCTTTGTGCCAAACCCGATCGAAGGCCTTCGCAATGTCCAGACTAACGGCCAACGCCTCCCCCTTGGACTCTACTGCCTCCGCCCATCTATGGGTCAGGTAGACCAGAATATCACCAGCTGATCGACCCCGACGAAAACCGTATTGGCGGTCACTAATCAGCTGGTGATCCTCAAGGTACCGGATGAGCTGGCAGTTAATAATGGATTCCATTATTTTGGAGAACAAGGAGGTGATCGCGATAGGCCTATAGTTGGATGGGTCTGAGCGGTCGCCTTTTTTAGGGATCGGGTGGACAAAAGCTGTCTTCAATGAATTCGGGACTACGCCTTGAGAGTAGGAGTACCGGAAAAGACGCGTTAGGACCGGTGCCAACTCCGGAGCACACGTCCTCAGCACAATTGGGGGGATTCCGTCAGGCCCACTCGACTTCTGGATGTCCAAGGAGAGCAGTGCTTTGCGAACCGAGCGCTGTAAGAACAGCACATCCGGCATGGAGCACTCACACCGCGGGATGGTCGGCGGTGTTTTCCCCCCGTCATCAAGAGTCGAGTTGGACGCAAAAAGGGAGCCTAAAAGGTCGGCTTTGTCTTTTGCGTCATGGGCCAGTGAGTCATCCTCCCTGTGCAGAGATGGTAGTGACGGCTTACAGAAATTCCCTTGGACAGCCTTGGCGAGAGACCAGAATGCACGGGTTCCCGAAGGAAGGCGAACTAGTTTCTCGCCAATTCTGCCTATGTGCTCTGACTTTGCCCTGGCAATAACTCTTTTGAAGGACCTGGAGGCGAAGTTATACTTCTTTTTAAGTGTGCTGGTGTTTACATCCCGAGTCGCCGAAGCCGCAGCCCAGGCTTGATAACACTCCTGCTTACTGCGTAAAGCAGTCTTACAGGAGCGACCAAACCAAGGCTGAGATCTGCCTCCGATGGGTACCACAGATGATGGAATAAATAGTTCCATTCCCTGTAGCACCACATCAGTGACAGAGTCAGCAACAGCGCTGGGATCGTCCGGCGAGAAGCAAACCCGCCCCCATGGGTAGGATGCAAAGAAAGACCGCATTCCGTCCCAATCCGCCGACCTGTAATGCCAAACACGGCGGCAACCTGCAGAACGCAACCGCGAAGGGAGCGTGAGTGGCACCACACTCCGGATCAGACAATGGTCCGAAGAGCCGAGAGGGGCATCGACGGAAACCTGATATCCGTCCGGATGAGAGGTCAGCAGAAGGTCCAATAGGGAAGGTGTATGATCTTCCACATCTGGAATCCGCGTAGGCGATGTAACCAGTTGTGTCAGACCATATGCCAAGGCAAAGTCATAAACAGATCTCCCCGCATGATCGGTTAGACGTGAACCGAGCCATTCGGCATGGTGGGCGTTAAAATCGCCAAGGATCACGATCTCTGCGGATGGGACCTGTTGTAGCAAGGAATCTGTAGCCATTTGGACGTGGTCGATGAGTCGGTCTGTTTCGGCATTACCGCTATGGGACCTATAGAGGCACCCGTAGACGCGCGGATGGTCGTCGCTGTCTACGCGTAACCAAAGGATGGACAGGTCCGAATCTTCAAGACTGCCGAGGCGTCGAGAACAGGTGTCCTCTCTGACATACACGCAAACTCCAGCCCGAGGCACAAAGGAATGCTCCAATTTGTACCCCGGGTAGGAGAGATACGAAATATCAGCCGGAGAGGAAACCTGCGTCTCGGTCAGAAAGAGCAAGGCCGGCTTCGCCGTCTCGAGATGGTAGTGGACGGCGTTTAGGTTAGAGTGAAGTCCCCTGATGTTGCAGAAATTCACGGATAGCGTGGCAGGGGTCGCCTTGGTGTTCTTGCTCAGTTTGCCCCTAGCAGTTATGCTTTTGAGCGGAATTTTGCCCCCCCCAGAATACGCGGGGCAGCCTGAGCACCCACACTCAGGATCGGAATAACATGGTCGTGGATGCTCAGCGAGGGATTCTCCAGGGTTACTGGTACCCTCCTGGGGTAGTTTATGACGTAATTCCGCTACCATGTTGATGGGGGGGGGGGGGAATTGCGCCTCCGGTCACCTGCACTCACCAGACGAAACGCAGAAGCAGAACTTCTACTTCACGCCGGTATTCTGTGAGGTCGTGGTACCAACCCGGCTCGAGCCGGCCCATACATGCAACAGCAAAAACTGCTGCGTGGCTCTACCACCGTTAAAACCGTAAACCGAAACTGTATACGCGGCCGCTTCAAATATCTTTTACAATATGGTGCAGAGCATGCATTACAGTAGGAGACAATTTAATTACCTCTTGTAAATTATTAATAAATCCAATTATTTATTACGCTTCTGTACCTGCCTACATTAATGAACAAATGTCACGAAGACGCGGCTCAGAAGGGAAATCGGTATCTATCTTACTTGGTAGGTCTGGAATATTATTATATTGAGGAATATAAAGTTAATGTTAAAAACAAGTAAGTAAAACACACATAGGGTTAGAGAAAATAAACTGGTTCTACCAAAAATAACGAACTATTATGGTAAGAGAACATCTAAGTATTTGGTAGCTAAAGTGTTTAACAAAATAGAAGGTATAACTGGCCACTACCAATAACTAGCCACTTGGTACTTTATCTATTTGAAATTAGAATAATGTTTTATTAGCGCCATTTATGAACGTATCAAACAAATGCCTTGTCATTCACCTTTCATAGTAGTTCAACTTTTTTCGCTACGAATACTAGCGCCAAAGCAAACGACCATTTACTGAAAGTCGGTGTACGTGTCCCGACATGTAAGTTACTTCACTACGTAAATGTTAGTGGCTAAGTATATACAAATTTTAAATTATTAGTGATAATATTTGGCGGTGGTGAAAGAATCGCATATTTCTACATCTTTGCTTGGTGAGTTATATGAATCTTTATTTTAATTCTAAGAAAATCTTAAATAAGCCGTTTTTGGAAGGGTGGATAGTTTCTGAAGTATTTTTTTGCATGTTTTAGTTATTAGCCACCTATGCCAGTTACTAAAGTTTTACCTATTATTCAAATTTCTTTAAAAATAACTCGTTGTTATGATGTTTATAAGGTGTAGTATTGTGTATTTTCTTTTTAGCATAATTAGTCGACTCTGATCAGTAACTGGCATAGGTGGCCAGTTCGTGGCCAGTTACTAATCTATTTTCTTATTTTTTAACAGTTCATTGAAGTGTTAGTAAAATGTCTAAAAACGACAATACGGCAAAGAAACAATAGATAAGACTCTAAAATTTATTGAGAATAAAGAGGGTTCAATTCGAGAGGCGGCAAAACAATTTGGTGTCCAGAATTTTTTACAATAAAATCCGAGACCCAACCCTTTCCGAGACAACAAACCGGGAGATGTGTGGTTTAAGGCATTCCTGAAAAGACACTCTAATATATCAATTCGAACATCAGAAAGAGTTACCAAAACAAGTGCATTAGGAAATGGTTTCAGGAAATACAGGAGTATATTGTCGACGAAGAACTAAATGACGTCATTCAAGATCCCATAAGAGTGTTCAATGCCGATGAAACTGGATTCAATATTTGCCCGAAAACAGGCAAAGTACTGGCTGAGAAAGGGTGTCAAAATGTGTACCAGATAGAAAAAGTGTCCTCTAAAGAAAACATTAGTTTTATTAACGTTTCCTGTTGCTGGATACGTCTTTAGACCAATGATTATCTATCGTTATATACGGATACCTGACCGAGTTTCACTAAGTGTGCCATCTGATTGGGGAATAGGGCGAAGCGACACAGGTTGGATGACTGCAGCAGTTTTTTATGATTATGTCTCTGTCTACAACCACAAATTTTAGAAAGCAATATCCCACTTCCTGTAATTCTGTTTTTCGACGGACACAGATCCCATATAACTATAGAAGTATCAGAACTATGCCGCCATCTTCAAACACATCTTTTCGCCTAATAAAGGTTGCTTGGAAGAAGGTACTGCGCGATCGGTGCGCTGTGAATAATTACCAGATGAGTCTGACCAAAAATCCTTTGCTCTACTGTTAAAAATAGTTGTAGACTCGTTTTGTAAGAAATATACATTAATAAATGGATTCAGACGAATTAGATGACGAATGAATAAGATGACAAAAACCCTAGGACGATTCTTGATAAATTTACAGGTGAGCTAATAAATAAAACCGAAGAAAGAGAAGATAATAGAATGAAGTGTACAGTAATGCGACACTTCAGAATAATTTAATAGAACGTAGTCCCGCTCCGCAGGCTAGCACGTCAAAACAAATCACATATTCTAAGGTTTCCATAATTTCTAATGTGTTCATAATCTCTAACTGAATATTTGAAAGAGAAGTTACAATTTTCACCTAAACGCCAAGGAAAGCGTGGTAGAGCCATGCTGCAGCTATATTAGTAGTATAGTTGTAGCACGAATAGGTCGGCTCGACCGGGGAAACGACCACGCTCTCACAGAATACCAGCGTAAAATAGCAGCATATGGTGAGTGTAGAGAACTGGAGACCCATTTTACTGGAAAAGAGGCATTCTATCTTAGTCCTCACGGGTGACGACGCATCGACACACTTACTATCAGGTGGACTGTGTGCTCGTTTGTCACCCTATCCCATAAAAAAATAGAAAGACTGCCATCTGCTTTAACTTCAGACCAATACGTGGAAAAAATAAAAGCAAAACAGTTAAAAAAGGAAGAAGAAGCTGCACAACAGAAAAAAAAGAGACTACGAGAAGAAAATAAAAAGGAAAAAGAAAACATTATATCACAGAAGAAAATCAAGAAAAAGTGATGGAAAAAGCAAAACAAAGATAATTAAAGAAAATATATGTCAAGGAAGGACTGAAAATACATATGAAATTAATGAACAATTAGTTTTTTGTGATTTTTGTTCGAATCTCATTACACGTAGCGTTATTGAATGTAACCAGCGTAGAAAACGGTTTCCTTTTAATTGTATTCCATCATATCACAGACTCCATGTACCTGTGGAAGATGAGGATCAGCTTTTGTGCCACATTTGCTATCGAAAGAATAATACTGATTCATCTGACGGTGATTGTGATGCCAATTTTGGCTCTGTTTGTGAAGAAGCACGAAAGCAAAGCTTCGGTTCAAGCTTTATGCTATTAAACTACATTAATCTTAGATTCGTTGATTTGTTGTTCGAGTGAATTAAGAATGTTCCTATGTCGTATTATTTTTGATCTCATATTAATATTACGGGCAAAGTTTGGATTTATTGTCTAACATAATGAATGTTTTGTTTAAAGTTTATTTTTATATTACTTTATAGATAGTAACACGAAACTGAGGCCTATTTCATGTGGCCTATTAATAGTTTGATGACGGCCAGTTTCTAAAATTAGTGGCTAGTAACTACCAAAAATGATAGTTTTTTGATTTTATTAAAATTTGATACCAAATATTGTTTTGTTTTACTTTTAAAACCCTGAATTATATAAAATAATGTGCATATTATTGTGTGGCATTGCAATAAATCTAATATAATAACTCATTTTGACATAATTAAAGTCTGACTTGGTGAAAGTGCTTAAGTGGCCAGTTACTGGTGGTTTTACCCTACTAAGAGAAAAAGTAAAAATTTGTAAAGGATCACTTAAGAAAAAATTAAAAAATCATTATACAGGATTGTTAATACAACTATATACGAGTACATTGTAGTAGATTAAAACATTACAATATAATATATAAGTACTGGATATTTAATTCATATAATTAAAGTTACATGTATATAAAGATATATAGTTAACATAACAACAAGATGTCATAAGTTTATATATTACTATATTATAATTATAATTGTGTATTATTGCGTCCAATATTAGTAGTACATAAGGTGGTTCATTGTTATATAAAAGAGCGCCTCTCGTCATCAAACGTAAAAGTTTGGCGAGTTTAGAATTAAGTAACACCACTGTATCATAAATTCATTAATAAATAAATAAATAAAAAGTTCTTCAACAGAGCGTTGTCGCCTTTCTTGAAAAACAAGACCAGGACCCTTCTGCTCTAAGGAGGAAGGACTTAAAGAGCACCTGAAGGACCTCAAGTACTGGTTTTCATGAGATCAGCTTTAATTCTGTCTGTAAGTCTGTTTTTAAGGTGCTGGAGAGCCATTCTAATCTCGCTCAGACTGACGTCCGGGATATTATTGGAATAGTGTCGGATAAGAATTGCTATTGGATCGTTATTCACACTTGCATGTGGCTCCAATGATGACGTGTACAGCTGCCCGTAAAACCTCTCAATCTCACTCAAATCTCAGGGCACGCCACTATAGCGCCGATAAGACCCCTCTTAGAGGAGTGGCTTGAGAGACGCTACGGCGTCCTCACCTTCCGCCTGACGCAGGTCCTCACCGGACACGCTGTGTTCGGGAGGTTCCTGCACCGAATCGGGCGGGAGGAAACGCCCGGGTGCTCCCACTGCGAGGATCGACCGGAGGACACGGTGGAGCACACCGTGGAGGTGTGCCCTGCCTGGGCGGAGCACCGCCGTGTCCTCGTAGCGGCGATAGGCGGCGGCGACCTCTCGCGTCTGGCCCTGGTCGAAGCCATGGTCCGGAGCGAGACGGAATGGGATGCCGTCACCACCTTCTGCGAAGCAGTGATGCTAGCGAAGGAGGTGGCAGAGCGGGAGAAGGAGAGATCAGCAGCTTTCCTTCCCGGCCGCCGCGGGAGACGCCCCGGGCGTCGGGGGCTACGTCGTGGCCCCCGGCCACCGTAGGCGCGGGCCTGTGGACGGCGAGCAATGGGTAGTTCGCCGTCCGTCCGTCTAACGACGACAGGCCGTGTCGACGGCGCGTTTTGTTCCACGCGCGCCTCAAAGAGCTGTCAGCAGTGTGAAGGGGCCCGCAAGGGCCGACGCCTGCCGGGGCTGCGGGCTGTTCGAAAGAGATACCGCGGCTCCGGAACGTAAGGGCACTGAAGGAACACGGATGGTTTTTAGTCAGTAAAAGTCTGACACTCCCTTCCGCTCCACCCAGAGCGAAAGGCGTCATTTGATGATTTTCCATCCGCAAAAAAAAAAAAGGTGTACCGGAAACAATGCTACCACATTCGGTCTTCAGCTTTGGCAGTTGGCTTTCCGACTTTCTGGTAGACAGAGATCTCTGGGAAATACTTTGGAGCCTTGATTCTGCACGTTTTTTATAATCAATATGATTAAAGGTACCAAATTCAGTTGTTTTTTAAATTCACGATATTGCCATATTTTCTTGGATATATTTTTTATATATTTTCTAAGAGGCCTTGGCAGCCCTTGCAAGTACTTGTTGGGTTATCCATTATTTACTGGACAGACGATACGATATTATGTTACGGGTAGTCCTCAAGAACAAATAAATTTAGGTTTGTGGTGCTCTTTAGGTCGGGTCCGAAAAAATTATAAATCATATAAATTTCCACATCTTAACCTGCTGTTGCTCATATAACTTGATATTATGTGCTTTGAAATTTTTGTCAAATTTAACAGAAGTTATAGTTATTTTACAGTATTAATATTTAGTAAATATTAAGGTTATTTTATCTATTTACTGGACTTTACCCAAAAATCACCAGGTGAACCTAGTAAACCACATAAGTAAATAAACGGAACAGAGACAGCTTCTTAAGAACGTGCAAAATTGTTACGTATTTGGTAGGGTTGTCACAATAGGTGAAGAAAAATTAAACAAAAGAATCATATCATATTATTGCATTGTCACTGAAGTTACGGTATACAAAATTTCAACTCAATCAGACATCGGGAGTGGTTTAAATCTTGCTTGCAATATGTGACCTTAACCCACATACCTATTACATACCATCCCACCCACATATTATCTACAAGTGTTTATTAAAGCTTGTAATAACAATAAAAAGGTAAAAACACCCTCTTCTTATTAAAAAAACCAGCCAAGTGCGAGACGAACTCACGCACTGAGGATTCCGAACTAATCCGTAGGTATATAAGTTTAAAATTATTAAAAATATTTTTATTATATGATATTACTAAAAATTTATGCTTTTCGCAATTTTTCCTTTATCTGTGCTATAAAACGTTGCTTCGTACCAAATTTCAAGATTCTGAGTTCATGGGAAGTACCCTGTAGGTTTTGATTCCTTTGCGAATATCGAAAATTTGCGGCATAAACAGCTGTATCTTTTGATTGCGTTGGCTTAGAAGTTTGATATTTTCACAGCTCCAAGGGACAGTAGATCTGAGTATTTGAGTAGAATTTCAGCTTGATACCTTCACGGGTTCCTGAGAAAAAGGGTCTTGACAGACAGACGGACAGACAGACAGACGGACAACAAAGTGTTCCATTTTTTCCTTTTGAGGTACGGCACCCTAAAAAAGGATCATACAATAAAAGTAATAATCAAATATTTACTTACCTACTACTCTTTGGGATAGTTAAAGAATTTCACTTTTTCTACTATTATTCATACACACAGTACAATAAATAACCATTATTAATATTACCACGTTTTTACATTAAAATATTGAAACTTGCACTAACATAATTTAAAATTTAAAATTTTGTACAGCCGACTTCAATATAAGTTATTAAGAATAACTCAAATAACTCAAAAACTGTAGGTCTGACCTTGATAAATTCATATGGGACCACATGAGAAGTATCAGCTTTCATATAAAAAAAGAATCATCGTAATCGGTTCACCCAGTAGAAAGTTATGAGGTAACAAACATAAAAAAAACATATGCGTCGAATTGAGTACCGTCTCCTTTTTGGAAGTCGGCAGAAATAAACAACGTGCATCGCACTGACCCTGAGATTGTTGTCCACTGACTGTGCCAGCGTAACCGGTTTTCCCAGTCTCGCCGCGTACGTGACTAGCTGTCAGTGGTCACGCAAACATGCCCCGCGTGCTTGTAGTAGTTGTATGAAGCTTTATCTCTGTTCCCTTTATTTACTGATGTGACCTAATTATTGCCTAGTTCTTTGGTCATTACCGTAACATATACATAGTATTAATAAATACTACGTTCATACTAAAATTATACTACCTATAAACGTATAAATCCTGACAATTTTATGATAAAACTACATTTTTTTTTAATAGAATTAGGGTGACAAACGAGCACACAGTCCACCTGATGGTAAGTGATTGCTGTGGCCCATAGATATCTACATCTATCCTCGATGACGAATCAAAATGCAGATGCGTTGTCACTCGTGAGGACTAAGATGGAATGCCTCGTTTCCAGTAAAAAAAGGTCTCCGGTCCTCTACACTCACCATATGAAAGAGCAGCGTTATGCTGCTATTTTACGCTGGTATTCTGTGAGAGCGTGGTCCTTTCCCGGTCGAGCCGACCCATTCGTGCTATAACTATACCAGTAATATAGCTGTAGCATGACTACCACGTAAGATACAACAGCTTTATTAATTTTTAACCCCCGACGCAAAAAGGGGGGGGGGGGTGTGTGACCACTATGTGCGTGTCTGCCTGTGTGTCTGAACCGATCTGGGTGCGGTTCTTTTTATTTCGTTCGATTTCTGTTTGCATTGCTGCATTAATGCATTGACTACATCTTCATGTTTTCTTATTCTTCGTCATCATTTCATCATCATTACAGCTCTTCACAAGTCCACTGCTGAACATAGGCTTCCCCCAAGGAATGCCACAAAGCATGGTCCTGAGCCACCTGCATCCATCGACTTCCTGCATATAATACCAGGTCGTCACTCCATCTAGTGGGGGGACACCCTACACTTCGTCCACCGGTACGAGGCCGCCACTCGAGATCCTATTTTCTCTATCGGTTGTCGGTCCTTCGAGCTATATGGCCGGCCCGGCCCATTGCCACTTCAGCTTACTAATCCGTTGGGCTATGTCGGTAACTCTGGTTCTACTGCGGATATCCTCATTTCTAAGTATATAACGCAGAGAAACTCCAAGCATAGCCCTCTCCATAGCTCGCTGAGCGACCTTGAGCTTCCTCATACGGCCAGCAGTGAAGGACCACGTCTCAGTTCCATAGGCCATCACTGGCAACACGCACTGGTTGTACAGTCTCGTTTTCAAGTTTTGAGGTATACCTGACGAGAAGATGTGCCGTAATTTCCCGAACGCTGCCGAACCGAGTTGATTCCGTCGATTGACCTCTCGGTCGAAGTTGGATTTACGTAGTCGGACTATTTGTTCCAGGTAAACATACTCGTCAACTACTTCGAGGTTAGTGCTCCCAACAACTACCGGCATTGGTGTTATATGGACATTAAACATGATCCTTGTTTTGTCCATGTTCATCTTAAGACCTATCCGTTGGAAAACAGTATGGAGGTCATTGAGCATAATGCTTAGGTCCTCCAGCGATTCTGCCATAAGGACTATATCGCCGGCAAATCGAAGGTGAGTGATGTACTCGCCATTGATTTTAATACCGTGTCCTTTCTAGTCCAGAAGCTTGAAAACGTGTTCCAATGCAGCGGTGAAGAGTTTCAGGGATATAACGTCAACCTGTTTTAGACCTCTCTGCAGTTGGATAGATTTCGTACTGGGGTAGCCATCGTAGCCCTACTGTACAAACATTTCAGCACTTCGATATACCGAAAGTCAACTTGGCGCTGCTGAAGGGACTGCAGCACCGCCCAAATTTCGACGGAATCAAAATTTGTTTCATAGTCCACATATGCAACATTGTAGCAGATTGTACTCCTCGGTCTTCTGTACAATTTGCCGAAGGGTCTGTATGTGGTGTATGGTGATAAAGCCTTTTCGGAAAACTCCTTGTTCGGGAGGCTGAAAGTCGTCGAGTCTGCGTGCGAGACGATTCGTAATGACTTTCGAAAACAGCACGTAGACGCGGCTCAGAAGGGAAATTGGTCTGAAGTTCTTCAAGAGAGCGTTGTCACCTTTTTTGAAGAACAAGACCACCGCAATTCTGCTCCACGCCTCCGGTGTAATGCCACCATTGAGGACGAGCTTCTGAAGGACTTCAAGTACCGGTTTTCCACCCGCTTTCAGAAGCTCCGCTGTAATTTCATCTTCGCCTGGGGCCTTTCCGTTTACAAGGTGCTGGAGAGCCATTCTAAACTCGCTCAGACTGACGTCCGGGATATCATCGGAATAGTGTCGGATAAGACTCGCTCTTGGATCGTTACTCACACTTACGTGTGGCTCCAACGATGATGTGTACAGCTGCCCATAGAACCTCTCAATCTCACTCAAAATCTCCGGTGTCCCAGAAACGACGCTGCCACACTCGGTCTACAGCTTTGAAAATTGGCTCTTTCTGGCAGACAGATTTCTAGCAACGACTTTGGAGCCCTGGTTCCGCTCGATCGCTTCTTCAATACGAGCAGTATTGAAGTTGCGTAAATCCCGCCGCATGCATTTGGAGATCTGTCTGTTCAGTTGCCTGCATGCTGTCAAATTTACTGAAGGCACAGTACACACACACACACACACACTGCTGCAAATGGGACTCTCTTTACCCTGAAACGTCACGCTTGGCAGATGGATGGACAATCACAGTACTTCACTGCTCCCCGTCGGCGCCTTGGAAATTTTACACCCGGTTGATAAAATAACAAAATATTATACAAAAATATGATATATGGCCTTTAACTTTTAGATAGATAAAGATATTTCTCTCTCTTGCGGTGTAGTGGCGGTTAAGAATATCCACTACCCCATATCTTCCCGTGGGTGTCGTAAAAGGCCATAAAGGGAAACAGGCAGGAGATGGGCAGCAGCATCTTCCTAATAACAGCAAAAATACAATAAACAAACTGCGGTTGCCAACCCGCTCGCCAAGCGTGGCAACTATGGCAAATACCCCCCAATGGTGGAAGCAACAAGGAGATGGCCCCAGTCCCCGGCGGCCCCGCTATTCCTGGCTACGGTGGCGACCATGGTAACGGCGGGGCAGGGGGTGCTAAGAATCTCCGGTGGAGGTTCGGTTGCCACCTACGACCACTCGACCTGGCAACATACAACGCACGCACCCTGAGGACTGACGAGAAGATTGTGGAGCTGGAAGAAGAGATAGACAAGTTACGCTGGCATATTATAGGATTATCCGAAGTCCGAAGAGAGGGGGAGGAAACGCTAATCCTCGAATCCGGCAACTTGCTCTATTACCGGGAAGGCGACCATCTGTCCCAAGGAGGTGTCGGATTTATCGTCCACAAGTCTCTCGTTAACAACGTTGTAAAGATTGAGAGTGTGTCGACGAGGGTTGCGTACCTTATATTCAGAATCACCAAACGGTATTCGCTGAAGGTCATACAGGTTTACGCACCAACCTCGGCACATCCCGATGAGAAGGTGGAGGAAATGTATGAGGATATCTCTAGAGCCATGCATTCCTCCAAAACCCAATATACGGTGTTAATGGGAGACTTCAATGCAAAACTAGGCACAAGAGAGAATGGTGAGCTGAAAGTAGGGAAATTTGGAATAGGGCAACGGAACCCAAGGGGCCAGCAGCTGGCCGACTTCATGGAGAAAGAGGCTCTTTATGATGAACTCTTTCTTCCAGAAGCGGCCCCACAGGAAGTGGACCTGGTCGAGCCCCGACGGTTCGACAAAAATGAGATTGACTTCATTATGACGACCAGACGACAACTGTTCAGTGATGTCTCAGTGATCGCGAGGGTGAAAACCGGCAGCGATCACCGAATGATTAGAGGCACACTGAACCTAAACGTTAAGTTGGAGAGGTCTCGTCTAATGAAGTCAACGCTCCGTCCCCCTTGCGCTCTAATCCAAAGTCCCGAAACCTTTCAGCTCGAGGTACAAAACCGTTTTCAGTGCCTAGAAGACTGCAAAGAAGTGGACGATATGAATGACAAGCTCGTAGAAACTGTCGATGCGGTCGGAGCTAAATTCTGCAAGATCCGCCGCAGAAGAACACAAAAACTCTCCGATCACACTGTTAATCTCATGGTATTAAACGGGAGATGAAGCTACATTCTTCAACAGATTTGACAGCATACAGGCAACTAAACAGACAGATCTCCAAATGCATGCGGCGGGACTTACGCAACTTCAATACAGCTCGTATTGAAGAAGCGATCGAGCGGAAGGAACCAAGGCTCCAAAGTCTTTGCCAGAGATCTGTCTGCCAGAAAGAGCCAACTGTCAAAGTTCTATGGGCAGCTGTACACGTCATCGCTGGAGCCACACGCAAGTGTGAGTAACGATCCAAGAGCGAGTCTTATCCGACATTATTCCGATGATATTCCGGACGTCAGTCTGAGCGCGATTAGAATGGCTCTCCAGCACATAAAAACGGCAAGGCCCCAGGCGAGGATGGAATTACAGTGGAGCTTCTGAAAGCGGGTGGAAAACCGGTACTTGAAGTCCTTCAGAAGCTCTTTAATTCCGTCGTCCATGGTGGCATTACACCGGAGCCGTGGAGCAGAAGTGCGGTGATCTTGTTCTTCAAGAAAGGCGACAACGCTCTCTTGAAGAACTACAGACCGATTTCCCTTCTGAGCCGCGTCTACGTGCTGTTTTCGAGAGTCATTACGAATCGTCTTGCGCGCAGACTTGACGACTTCCAGCTTCCCGAACAAGCCGGTTTCCGAAAAGGCTTTAGCACCATAGACCACATACACACCCTTCGGCAAATTGTACAAAAGTCAGAGGAGTACAATTTGCCACTATGTCTGGCGTATGTGGACTATGAGAAAGCCTTTGATTCTGTCGAAATTTGGGCGGTGCTGCAGTCCCTTCAGCGGTGCCAAGTTGACTGTCGGTACATCGAAGTGCTGAAGTGCTTGTACAGTAGGGCTACGAAGAGTACAGAACCAGAGTACGAAACCTATCCAATTGCAGAGAGGTGTAAGACAGGGTGACGTCATATCCCCGAAACTCTTCACCGCTGCATTGGAAGACGTTTTCAAGCTTCTGGACTGGAAAGGATACGGTATCAACATCAATGGCGAGTATATCACTCACCTTCGATTTGCCGACGATATAGTCTTTATGGCAGAATCGCTGGAGGACCTAAGCGCTATGCTCAATGACCTCAATAGTGCTTCCCAAAGGATAGGTCTTAAGATGAACATGGACAAAACAAAGATCATGTTTAATGTCCATGTCACACCTATGCTGGTAGTTGTTGGGAGCACTAAGCTCGAAGTTGTTGATGAGTATGTTTACCTGGGACAAATAGTCCGACTAGGTAAGTCCAACTTCGACCGAGAGGTCAATCGACGGTCAGGTATACCTCAAAACTTGAAAACGAGACTGTACAACCCGTGCGTGTTGCCAGTGATGACATACAGAACTGAGACGTGCTCCTTCACTGCTGGCCGGATGAGGAAACTCAAGGTCGCTCAGCGAGCTATGGAGAGAGCTATGCTCGGAGTTTCTCTGCGTGATAAACTCAGAAATGAGGATATCCGCAGTAGAACCAGAGTGACCGACATATCCCAACGGATTAGTAAGCTGAAGTGGCAATGGGCCGGCCATATAGCTCGAAGACCCGACAACCGATGGGGGAGAAAGGTTCTCGAGTGGCAGCCTCGTACCGGCAGGCGAAGTGTAGGGCGCCCCCCACTAGATGGAGTGAAGACCTGGTATTATATGCAGGAAGTCGATGGATGCAGGTGGCTCAGGACCGTGCTTTGTGGCATTCCTTGATGGAGGCCTATGTTGAGCAGTGGACTTGTGAAGGGCTGTAATGACGATGACGATGAATGAAAGATATTTCTCTATAGGAAATGTATTATGCTGAAATACGTAAATACGGCTATAGAATAAATTTTTATGCTGTGATATATCTACAAATAACTATTTCAGAATTTGTTCCTTTAATTGTGCTGTAAGCTTGCTTCTTGCCAAATTTTAATCATAGGGAAGTACCTGGTTAGGTCATACAGGTTTTAATGAGTGAATTTTCGAGCATCAGAATAAATTAAAATGCAGACTGTTCTCTCAACTCTACTGTGATATAACTACGAATACGAACAACTATTTTAGAATTTGTTCCTTTAATTGTGCTGTAAGCTTGCTTCTTGCAAAGTTTTAATCAGGTTATACAGGTTTTAATGAGTGAGTTTTCAATTATCAGAATAGATATGTGACACAAATGAACACAATCATAAGTTACGTCATCTGTTGATTGCGTTAACTCAGAAGCTTGACTTTTTCACAACACCACTATTTTACGTGGTAGAGCCATGCTGCAGCTATATTAGTAGTATAGTTGTAGCACGAATGGGTTGGCTCGACTGGGGAAGGACCACGCTCTCACAGAAAACCAGCGTAAACTAGCAGCTTAACGCTGCTATGTTTCGTATGGTGAGTGTAGAGAACCGGAGACCCTTTTCACTGGCAAAGAGGCATTACATCTTAGTCCATACGGGTGACAACGCATCTGCATCTTGAGTCTTTATTGAGGATAGATGTAGATGTCTATGGGTCACAGTAACCACTTACCATCAGGTGGACTGCGTGCTCGTTTGTCACCCTATCCTATAAAAAAAAATGAGACCGTAAATCATAGTTTTATATTAATATCTACTTGATATCGCTACTCGTTCCTCGGAAAAAGAGCTTTGACAAATTTACAATCAAACTGACAAAACAGTGATCTAAAAAGGCTTCAATTTTTTCTTTTGAGATATGTAAATTTACAGATGGACAATAGAATAAGTTTAGCTTAAGTAATAAGAAAATAAAGACTTGTTTTGTTACAAACAATTATCAAGCTCTATTTTATTGCTAGAGCTCTTATTATTTTACACCCTACACGCGTTGTTGTATTGTACTCGGAGGGCGTTGTGTAAACTTTTTGAGTATATCTAGTCCACAGGGTGAAAGTGTAAAATTACGTGCAAAAAACTCTGTATAGGGTTATTTTAACTTCCCTGGAACCACCCTCCGTTTCCTCTTTATATCATCATCATCCATGCGATGGGGAGTCAGAATCTAACTGAGATATTTAAATTTAAAAACTCTTTAAAAACATTTTTTATTTAGTGAAAGAGGTGGTGCTATGTCATATCGTTTACATTCAGTTATAAAGACCATGAAATGGCTCTTTTTTACTTTATACGCCAAACCATTAGTGGGGTATAAGCTACGCATATCTTCGCAGGTTTCAAACAGACGCACTCTACAATACCATATCATCCGCGTAGCTGATGTTTTGACGCTGATATGGTCTGTGTAACAACCAACTCTGATGCTGCTGAGCTCACTTATCAGCTAATTCACATACAGGTTGAAGAGCGATACTGAGTCCATCGTGGCCAGGTGATTAACTTCTAGACATAGATTTAACAACCTGAGCTACTTCTTTAGTCGCAAAAATTATTTTCTCACGGGCAGGCCTGATTTACATTGTATCCTGTTGGTATGTTTCCAAAAGTAGTGAAAATCATTCCATCGTTCAATGAAGCGAGGCCAGAATATATATTTTAACTTGATTTTCGTGATCTTGACACCAGTTCCCGCGGGATTCGAAAATTTTTCTAGTTTCACATATTTCCTTATAAATGATACCGGAAGTAGGTTTATCATACCATTCTGAGGTGAAACTTCAACCTGACCCTCCGGTGCGCTTCGGCAACATGCCTATTCCAGCCCGCAACCACCTTTTTTCGTTTATTTACGTCCTACTATGGAGGACGCCTTCAGAACCATCACAATATTTGTACATAGTTGATCTATAACAATTCTGTTAATATCAAAAGAAATACTATCTCTCCGACAGATGTCTATTTGTTCAGGCGTCCTCGCCCCACAAAAGACCATATTATGACCAGGCCAGACTCACTCCGCCCCTTAGGCATGAAAATATACCTACGCTACGCGGCCGCCTATAAGAGATTAATTCTGTGAGGTTGTCACTCCCGCACTCGAGCTGAGGCGCGCCTTACGTTAACAAAAAAGTATTTTTCTCCTATAAGTATTTAGGTACTTTTGACATTTATTTTTGAATTTTTATTCAAGTATGGCCACTCAAAAAGCCAAAATGTGCTGCATACGGGTGCTTAAATAAATATAGGAATGTCGACTTTTCATTCTTTGCTGTTCCAACGGATATCGAAAGGTAAGATATTATTATTTATAGCTATATCTAGATAATTAGGTGCCTAGTTACTGGCCCCATAGTTACAGATTTATTATTTGATTAGCACGCGACCACAGCTTCGCAGTTTTCGTTTCTTTCGAGTATAATGTCAATGACTTTAAAAAAATATTCAGTATAAGTAGACCTCTCAGTGCTAGTGACTGCTTACTAATGCAAGATCAGCATATACTGGTTTATGTTAAGCACTGTCGATAAAAAAAGAGATTGAAAATAACAGCACTTCTCATTGCTACTCTTTCATTAAGGCGCAGGTTGAGCAAAATGTCGCGCTAGTCGTTATTTGTGCGGTTTTTAGGAGCTATCTACTTTTTATTTAAAAGATATATCAACAAATAAAAAACACATTATATTTCTACATAATCTTGATTCCATAAAAGCTATATCCAATTTTTTTTAAAACGAATAAATATTAATATAATCTCCTTACAACGAAACCACATAAATGTGAAATTATTATTGATAACATGCATCTCCTCGTAAAGTAAGTATTATTTTATTTTGCGATTTACACCAATGGATAGACAATTTATTAATAAACATTTCTATAGTAAATTTTTTTTCAAAAGACCAAAATTTGATTTTATTAAGAAATTATTTTAAAATCTGGGCATATTCACTGCTCACGGGCTTGCTAGAGTCAGTGAGCCCTGAGCTCTTCGACGCGAAGCCCGTGTCGTTAGAGCGTCGACCAGCGCCGCATACACTCACGTAATATCAGTCGATAAATAATATTACTTATTAGGTTATTTATAGGTAGTATTATTTGTTTGTTTTGGGTATAATTTTTCGTATTAGTTATACATATATTTGTTGTGTTTTTTACTGCGCGATGAAGCTTTTTGCGTGTATTTTCTTTGAAGTAAATGCAAATAAAAAAATGAAGCACCATTGGCATGTAAGGTTCGAATCCATAATTAAAATTTCGATAAATATTATAATTTACACTATAAAAGGCTAATTCAATATTATCACCCAACCACAATATCTTATTACGTACAGTACTGCCTCGTTGGTCTAGTGGTTGTAGTAGTGCGACTGCTGATCATTAGGTCCCGGGTTCGAATCCTGGGTCGGGCCCTGTCAGTTATGAGTTTTTCATTTATGTTCTAAGTTATAATTAGTATTACTAAGTTATAGTTTTTTGCTAAAATATAGTATATTATTTATTGCTTGTTTTTTCTTCTTTTTCAAAAAATAATTGAGTACATAAGGTGTTCTATACTTATAATTCGGTAAAAAGTATCTAAGTAGGTACTAATATACCTACTTTTTACTACTAAAAATTTTTAAAACTAAATTTAACTAAAAAAACTAAACTGACCATTTATTTTTTAACTCAAAACAGGACATGGGTTTATTTATACTCTAAAAACTATAACTTTATACAATTAGTGTTCACTGTAAAGTTATATTCGGTATAGACGGTAATTATTAAATGCAACATATTTTTCTTAATTATTAATTACATTTGTCAGTGGATTAAATTTTCTTTAATAAAGTTGGTGATGATTTTAAATAAAAATAAAATTCTGCTCAAGTTTTTTTATTGTTATCTTTGTTAACAACATCGCCTTTAGAACTCTGGAACCGTAAGTGTTTCTTTCAGACGTCCACAATTTATTCAAAATAAAAAAATACTCTTTCTACCGGAGCATTCGTAGCAGGTAGACATAAAATATATTCGATTAAAAAAAATTATGTTGAAGATTGTTGATTTTGAATACTTCCATCCAACGAGTTACGGGACAATTTTGTGTCCCGGAGCTTTGGGGACAATGGGACAGGTGACCGAGAAAAGGGACAGTCCCGTTCAAAACGGGACGTGTGGTCACTTTAGCTATAACCCGGCGACGGCTACGTGGGGCAGTGGCTTAGCAATTAGTTGTTGCGCTGGGGGCCGCGGGTTCGAATCCCGCACGGAACAAGTATTTGTATGGCTTACAAATAATTGTTCCGGGTCTGGATGTTTGTCCTTGTGCAATTTATGTTTGTAAACTGCCTTCACGACACAGGAGAAAATCCTAGTGGGGGTAACGTTTTTTTACAATTGAAATTGAAAGATTGAACCCTTATACTTCTTGTTGATTTTTGTATTAGTACTCGTAGTTAGGTATATTACTTTTCAATACGTGACACGTAAAAATTAACAATAATCAAAAACACATCTACGAAACATCCTATTTATTTATTTATTCTTTCTTGCACCAAATATTTGTACAAAAGGCGAGCTATATATTTATTTACCTATAGTGAATAGGTATCTTTTAAACTCACAATTTTCAATGCTTCATTTTTAATATATAATTAATTATAAAATTTCATAATTAGATAATATATGAAAATACATAATTCTAATATAATGCAACTAATATACCGAATAAAAAAATTAAAATACATTTATCGTTGTACGCTGTGTGTATTTCCATAAATTAGTTCATTGATGTTGAAAAAATAATACTACGTTCGTACCTACAATAGGTGGTGGCGTCGTACATATTTCAAATAAGCAATATATTGAGGCGAGCGGCGTGCCGCCGGCAAAATGCTCAAGGTCGTTCGCATGGAGTAGCCCCTTAATAATGCCTTCACGAGTCGTATGTTTGTAAATAGCAAAAAATGTGAAACAGAAAATGGTAAGTAGGTAAATTATCTGAGTTTCAATACGTTCACGTTGTTTTAATCTTAATTTTTCTCGATGTTGCATATTGCAAAATATTAATAATTACCTAGGTACTTACAACAGCAAATTACTAACACATTGCATAACGCCTCGGTGTATTCTACTACCAACTTATATCAAAGGATTCAATTTGTTTTCTCACAACACCTAACCCTATAGTAGAAGCAGCCTTAACAAAGGCGTGTAACGAGCTAAGTGATACAGACACTCGCACGCGGACCTAAGGTGCATTTTGATATAATACGCGCGCCGCATAATTTTTTTTGACGATATAAACGGTAGGCTAATTTCACGAAGGTCCGAGGCGTGCAAAGTATTATGAACATTAGCAACGTTGTAACTAAGTTTAAACTCGCAAGTTTGCTATCAGAGAGTGATCCTTCTGTTATTGTACTATTATTTATTCTGTGTTATGACAAACACAGCTAGTTAATTTCATAGCCGAAACGATATTTAAATAACAGGCTAAAACATGCGGGTTGTGATCTGACTAAAACTCGTCACAGTGTTTGTGCAATTATTTGTATAATATGTAAAATGCCTACACGATACGAGAGAAAACCCTAACATTTTTCTAAAGATAAAAAATATAATATGAGTACTTACCACAAAGACGGATACAATTAAAATAAATTTCTTATAGGGTAGTACTTACATCATTTTCGGCAAATTGATTATTCA
Organism: Parnassius mnemosyne; assembly: GCA_963668995.1. Classification (NCBI taxonomy): domain Eukaryota; kingdom Metazoa; phylum Arthropoda; class Insecta; order Lepidoptera; family Papilionidae; genus Parnassius; species Parnassius mnemosyne. The sequence goes on along the minus strand of CAVLGL010000137.1, from coordinate 25,741,017 downwards.
CCAAGTCTGAAATTTGGGTATAAGCACTTTTCGTGTCGTTGATTTGCTGAAACAAAATTAAATTTTATATCAGCGCTGTGATTATTCTACTACAGCATAAGGATGAATTTTTGTTGCCTGTTTGTTGCAACGAGGATAAACCACACGATAAAATTAAAACTATTAATATTTAAATAACACAGCGCATGGGCATTAAATATAAAAATCTCTCAAGAAATTACGAAGTTATGAAAGATTTTATAAGGGCTACAGACGGGCTGTCCGGCTTCCTGCGATGACGTCTTATGACGTCACGGCGCGATCTCTTAGTCGGAGTTCACTATTGCTATTTATCACGTTAAGTGAATGCTGTGGCTCACAGACATCTAAATCTATTCTCGATTAAGAATCAAAATCCAGATGCGCTTTCACCACCACTGCGGACCAAGATGGAAATGGAATGCATTGTCGCCGGTAAAAAGGAGAGACCCTTTTAAACACATCAGCACTGAGCCGCTATTTTACGCTTGTATTCTGTGACAGCGTGGTCGTCCCCGGTCAAGCCGATCCATTCGTGCTACAACCATAATATAGTTGCAGCGTGTCTCTACTACGTATAAAACTTAGGATCGGAATTTAAATGACTCTTCTTTTATTATGGGTTAAGATTACTTTTTGGTAATCGTATTTTATTGAGGTAGATATACCACATAGATTTTTATGGATATTATCTTTATCAGATACAGAATAATCTTAGGGGTGACATTTTCTTTGATGACGAATCAAAATGCAGATGCCTTGTCACCACTGAGGATTAAGATGAAATCCCTCGTTTCCAGTCAAAAGGGCCTCCGGTTCTCAACACTCACCATACGAAACACAGCAGCATTAAACTGCTATTTTACGCTGGTATTCTGTGAGAGCGTTTTACTTCCCCGGTTGAGCCGACTCATTCGTGCTATAACCATAATAAAGCTGCAGCATGCCTCCACCAAACGTGAAACGTTTTACGTGGTAGAGCCATGCCACAGCTATATTATAGTTGTAGCAGGAATGGGTCAGCTCGACCGGGGAAGGACACACGGAATACCAACGTAAATAGCAGCTTAATGCTGTTGTGTTTCGTTTGGTGAGTGTAGAGAACCAGACACCCTTTTAACTGGAAAAGAGGCATTTCATCTTAGTTCTCACGACTGACAACGCATCTGCATTTTATTCGCAAACGAGGATAGAAGTAGATGTCCATGGGACACAGCAACCACTTACCATCAGGTGGTGTGTGTGCTCGCTTGTCACTCTTATCCTTTTAAAAGTAGCGTGAAACGTTATACTCGTGTATTCCTTGGTTTGTTCACATTTTACTGCATGATAATATAATATGTGCTTAAAAATAATAATATAAATTTATAAAGAGAATAATTATGTTGATACGTGGTAGATAACCAGTTCCTAGTAACAAATCATTTCATATTAGTCCTCAGGGAACAATCCTTAGACATTTTGATTTTTAATGGAGAATAAATATTAATGTCTGTAGATCACAATATTTACTTACCATTAGGTGGACTGCATGCTTGTTCTCGTCGCTAAAACTGCTTAAACTAAAGTCATTTTAAGCATACTCAGGTACTTAGCATATCAAACGTACATAACATACATAACATTTCACACCTACCACCTAGAGGGGTAGGTAGAGACTACGGCCTTCCATAATACACAATTTTGACACACCCCTCTCACTTATAATTCAACCATATTTATATCAATGTCTAGCGTTAATGCCTTTTACATTGGCATTAACGCTAGACATAGCCAAAAATGCATACATCTATATCTTCTTTAAATATAAAAGAGGATGTTCTAAGTGACTGACTCATCTATCAAAGCACAGCCCAAACCGTGTTGAAATCTGAAATTGCATTTTATGACGTAAGCATCCGCTAAGGAAGGATTTTTAAAAATTCAGCCCCTAAGAGTGTGAAATAGGATGTTACTCTTTGTATACTTTTGGTCTGGAAAAGATTTTTTTTCGGACAACTTTAGTTACGCAAAGAATTGTTCACAACAAATGGTTAGGAGTGAGGTATATATATATATTATACAATTCAGCTAAAAAAATAAAAACACAAGATGATGACAGATGCGAAAAATAGGATTGACAGAATAAAGGGCGGGAAGTATGATGAAAATTAGAATTCCAAGTAATAAGTTTGAAGTAGATTTTTGAAGTAAAAAAGCAATTGAACACGGCGAATATGCAGATATAAGTAGTTCTAGAAACGTACATCTGTAACAGAAAATAATTTATTGAAGAAGGGGGATGAATGTACTGAAGTATGAAGAGATGAGAAAGATGCCTAGAGCCATTTTCAATATTTGAAAGACCTTAGTCGAACTTAAAATCTGTGACCATTATCGATTTTCGAAAAATTATTCCGAAATATAAAAAAGTTTCCATGTGATAGGTTGAGCGCTTCGTGCTTGGATCATGACTGTCTGGACGTTACAACTTAGACGCAGGTAACACCGCGTGGTTCGCCAAAAAGCTGTAATACAAACAATGTCCCAAAGTAGGACATTTTTAATCTAGGGACACAGTATAGGGTTTAAATATTTAGTTGTTGTTAGTGTTTTCAAATGTATTAATAAGGTAAAAAATAAAGGGTGTTAAATGTGAAGACTACGCACATCCCTGCAGTGAAGAGGCGTCTAGCACTGAATTCAAATGATATTTAATTTACTACTTAACGCAAATTTGCCGGAGTTGGCACAGTATTTGTATTATTAAAGCTTAAGAGATAAGAGCAGAACATTTAAGGCAAACACAAGGCGCACATAAAATCATTCTGGTAGAAAGAGCCACAAAATTATGTCGATAAATTCTATAACTTATTTTTAACCGATGAAAAGGGCAACAGTCTAGACAAGGCACATAAGATGAATCTGTATATTTGATTTGTCCTTTACACCATTTTTTTATTTTCGCTTCCATCGTAATACTAGTAAAAAGAACTTATTAGGTAAGTAACAACTTATAAGTTCGTATTTCTGCATTTTGACGGATTAAAAAATATTTGTGATTTTTTTTAATAGAAAAGGGGAGAAACGACCATGCGGCTCACCTGATGGGAAGTGTCAATCACCGCCCACGAACAACTGTAACACCAGGGAAATAGCAGGTGCATTGCCAGCCTTTTAAAAAGAGTAGGCTCTTTTCTTGAAGGTCCCTAGGTCGTATCGGTCCGAAAAAATCGCCGGTGGTAGTCGATTCCACAAGGAAGTTGTGCGAGGAAGAAAACTTCTTATAAATCGCACAGTGGTGAACCGCCAATCATCCAGATTATATGGATGGTATCGCGAGTTTTGTCGCGATGTGCGACGGTGAAATTGAACGGCTGCCATTAGTCTAAACAATTCTTCAAGGTAATCCCCGTGATAGATGCGATAGAATACGCAAAGAGATGCAATAACTCTTCGCAGTACCAGTGAGTCAAGCCGATCAGAAAAGGCTCGGTCGCTGACGATTAGAACCGCTCTGCGCTGGATTCGATCAAATCGAAGTTGCTGGCATCATTTCTTTTTTGCCACGGCCTACTCTTACAAGTGACTACGAGGATTCCGATACTGGCTGAGGCAACAAGTAGGGTGCCCTGAAACTGAGGTTATACGACAAAGGGGTTCTTTTTAACGGTAAACGCACAAACTTTTGTCTTGTGGGAATATAACTGGGCTAAATTTAGTCGCCCTCAATCTGAGACTTTGTTCAACAAAGTCTCGACTTCAGACACAAGTTTGTTCCGGTACTTAGAAAGAAATATTGGCCCGGCCGATGTACATAGTGCTGTCTTCCGCATAGGAATGAATGTCTCCAGTTTGCAACATATCATTGATATGCAGAAGAAACAGGTGGTAGCACACAGTCATGTGAAACACAAGCGTTATAAAGCTTGTAATCGGACCATACACCGTCTACTACGACCTTGATGCTCCGATCTGCAAGAAAACTGTTGATTCAATTGCACAATTTCTTGGGAAGCACATAGGAAGAAAGCTACGAAAGAAGCGCTTTGTGTCAAACCCGATCGAAGTTCTTCGCTATGTCTAAACTAACGATCTAGGTCTACCCCTTGGACTCTACAGCCTCCGCCCATCTATAAGTTAGGTAACCCAGAAGATCACCAGCTGAGCAACCCCGACGGAAACCGTACTGATCACTAATCAGCTGGTGATCCTCAAGGTACCTCATGAGCTGGCAGTTTATAATTGTTTTCATTATTTTGGAAAACAAGGAGGTGATAGCGATAGGCCTGTAGTTGGACGGATCTCAGCGGTCGCCTTTTTTAGGGATTGGATGCACCAAAGCTGTCTTCCATGAGTTCGGGACTACGCCTAGGAAGTAGGAGTACCAGAAAAGACACGTAAAAACCGATGCCGACTCCAGAGCACACATCTTCAGCACTCCATCGGGACTCCATCGGGCCCACTCGACTTCTTGACGTCCAGGAAGATTAGTGCTTTGCGCACCGAGCGCTGTGCAAACAGCACATCCTGCATGGAGCAACACTGCAGGATGCTCGAAAGTCGAGTCGTAAAAGGGAGAATCTAGCAAATCGGCTTTATCCTTTTCGGTATGGGCCAGTGAGTCATCCTTCATGCGCAGAGATGCTAAAGATGGCTGACAGAAGTTACCTTGGACAGCCTTGGCTAGCGACCACAATGCTCGTGTTCCCGAAGGAAGTTAAAATAGTTTCTTGCCAATTTCACCGATGTGCTCTGACTTTGCCTTGGCAATGACACTTTTGAAGAACCTGGAGGCGGAATCATACTTATTTTTAAGGTCGCTGGTGTTTGCATCCAAAGACGTTGCCTCAGCCTAGGCCCGGTAGCACTCCTGCTTATGGCGTGATGTAATTTTACAGGAGTAACCAAACCATGGCTGAGTTCTGCCTCTGATAGGCACCAAAGATGATGGAATAAAAAGTTCTATTCTCGTAAGTACCACATCACATCAGCGACATAATCAGCAACAACGTTGGGTTCATCCGGTGAGAAGCAAACCCAAGGGCAAAAAAAGACCGCATCGTGTCTCAATCGGCCGAGCTAAAGTGCCAAACATGGCGGCAACCTACAGAACGCAACCGTGATGGGAGCGTAAGTGGCACTATACTCTGGATCAGACAATGGTCCGAGAAGGGCATCAAAGGATACCTGATATCCGTCCGGATGAGAGGTCACCCGAAGGTCCAACAGGGGAGGTGCATGATCCTCCACATCTAGTATCCTAGGCAAAGTCATTAACAGATGTATCCGCATGATCGGTTGAACAAGAACCAAGCCATTCAGCGTGGTGGGTGTTAACATAACCGCGAATCACGATCTCTGTGGATGGAACCTGTTGTAGCACGAAGTCTGCAGCTATTTGGACGTGATCGATAAGTCGGTCTGTGTCGGTATTACCGCTATGGGACCTATAGATGCACTCGCAGACGAAGGGATGGTCGTCGCTGTCTACGCGCAGCCATAGTATGGACAGGTCCGTACCTTCAAGACTGCCTAGGCGTCAAAAACAGATGTTCTCTCCGACGTATACGCAAACTCTAACCCGGGACACAAAGGAGTGTTCTAATTTGTTTTGTCTTGGGCAAGGATGCTCAGCGAGGGATTCTCCGTCACCAGGGGTGCTGGTACCCTCCTGGGGTAGTGTTTTATTTGATTCCGTTACTATGTTAAGGGGGCGGGGCGGGGGGGGGGGGGGTCGTTCTAAATTTTGAGTACGGGCTATGCGCCAAAGACTAGTGGCGATACATGACGTCACAGCGGATTGTAGCGTTCGTCGAGCACGTTTTTAGAACTGCTTTACTAAGACCGCTGTATTTTGTTGTTTTTAATGTTTTTTAGTTCCTATATACTATGTACCAACAAACTCATTTTGTTATGAAATACAGATATATATTTAAAAACACAAACACACAAAGCGGTTGTCAGTTCTTCGAGCTATATGTTCGGCCCATTGCCACTTCAGTTTGCTAATCTGTTAGGCTATGTAGGTTACTCTGTGCTACTTCTATTTTTACTACGGAGGGAGTTTTGGCGGGAATTTAACCGGTGGCAGATTGCTGCCCCTGTATTATTGCTTAAATAATGGTTTGAAGTGAATTTTGATATTTAAAAATGGCGCGATTTTGTGTATTAAGAGTCTGCGCATGTGAACTATTAGTGGTAACGGTGAAACAAGTGCTCTGGTGGTGATGTGATTCTCAAGATAAGGTGTCTGTCTGTTTAGGTGCCTGGAGATATTATCGCCAACTGTCAGCTGTCTGCTGGCTCAAGTTGCCGTCAAAATTTCCCAAGAGCTGCACATTGTGACGCATCAACATATTGTGAAGCAGTGTAATATGAAGAATAATTATACAATGTTGTAACTTCAGGCTCAGAAGGGCTAAAACCCAGAGCCGTTTAGGCAGTTTAAAAAAATTATTACTGATATCCTTTTTATGGAGTCTATTACGTAGAGAAATTCCGAGTGTACTCTTAACTCGATATATTCGCTAAGCTGAAGTTTGAGTAATCTAGGTTCAAATGTAACTATTAGTGATCGTGTACCTTATGAGGAAAATGACTCGTATTCATAATATATAGTTCCGTCTTTAACCTAAAGGCAAATGAGGCATGTGCCTAGAACCTCCGGTCTGATCTATAGAATCTTTATAATATCTTTAGTACAATTAAAACATTTATTTCTTGCATATTGCACAAAGTACTTCTTGAAGAATAAGATCACTGCACATCCGCTCCACGTCTCCGGAGTAGTGCCACTATGGAGAAAGGATTTGAAGAGCTGAAAGAATTTAGTACCAGAAAAGGCAGAACTACCTTTGCCGGTCCAGCTATTGTTATTTATAATAAAATATAGAAATGACATTCCAGATATGTTTGCTTAAAATATTAATGAAATCCTATCCTTCTTACCTCCACTATAAGATTAAATATTGTACCAAAGAAACCTCTTTTGGGCGTTGTGGCAACATTTTTACCAGCTCTTAATGAAACTAATCTTAAAGCACGGTCTTTGTTGATTGATGCATCTGCGGTTGGCTGAAATATAATAATATTATTAGTGAGTTTATTTTTTAAGCTAAGGCAAAATATAATAATATGACGATTATGATCTGTGGACAGATTCGAAACTCAGGACTATTTAAACTTTAAAACTTTTAATAGTATTTGATGAACTCGTGGCTTAATTGTGAAAATATTGAATTGCAGGTCTTGGATTCGATTCACGATCTATCTATCGTATAGAAGTATATTATGTGCTCAGTACAAAACTTTATTGGCTGGGCTTTCAATAAAAGTAGCCATTGATCCTTGGTAACTTGCTTACTGTGAAGTTTACAACGAGCGCTTATCCCCCGCGCACAAATTAGATAAGTCCCAGAGCTACCACAGCAGTACGTATAGTATTTAATCAAAATAAAAACATTTGTGAACATATTAACACATAAAAATATTTTCTAAACAAATAACAGTTCGTTATTTTCATTTCATTTCATAAACACTATATTACAAATTAATTTACATAAAATTACCGTTTAAATGAACTTCCATTTTACACAATTTCCATTACGATAAGTAGAAAGAATTATAATAAGGAAAAACTTTAAGTTAATCTTACGTAATATTATGTACAATGGATCTACTAACTGGCTGTGCTGCCACTGGAAATGCAAAGGCGGTAATGGCCACACATGCACAAAGTACAGCGCACTGGAACTTCGGCGACATAATTCCCATGAACTTCCTTTTTTTTTCTAAATCATAATTTTTAATAAGTTTTATTACTATATAGTAGTAGGATTACAGAGTAGCAGTAGTTAGTAGAATTACAATAAATTTAAAACTAAAGTAACGAAACACAATCAATTTTATATTATTTTACGGCTTTATATGAACTTGGACAATTCAGGTGGGATTGGAAAATTGCTTACATATCTTGTCCGCTTGTTAACAAAAGGACATGTTGATAGTTAAGAACGACAAAACCAACATAATTGCTGGCTAATTGACGAAGGTCAAAATCAATTAATTATTAATAACCCATGGCAAACCACGATGTCAATGAACGGCGCTGAGTTAAACTCCCTACTAAGCCCAGCTACAAGTACCTATGTAGCTTAACTTTTATAATTTTCCTAATCTCATCATTACAACACGTCTTAGTTTCATGTTGGGCATGCCAGCACATTATGCGCTAAGAGTTCTTTGCGTACTGCAAACTTTAACCGTTAACCGCTGCGCTTAAATATCGACTTGTACCTACCCTCTACACTTACATATTTTTAAGACTTCTCTAGGACTCTCGTGTAATGACAAAGGGTAAACGGATGACACAGTTAACAATAATTATACCTCAATAGGTTATAAGTCAACTTTATTTGCCAATCTGACCTGGACACGGTGCACTTAATAAACGTCGGGATGAGGTCATGGCAGCCGATTAATGGCCAATGGATGGACTCAATGTTTTGGAAGAGTCCAAATTTTACACAATGGTGATGGGGACCAGCATTATTGATGCGGGGGTATCGACTCTGCACTCAGTTTCCCAGCGTGGTGAATAGTATAAATATTCGAAAATCAAAGAATATCATCCTCCGCATTCTTGTGAAGCCCTGTGTCCAGATTGGAAACAAAAAACAAGTTTCTTTCCCTGTTAATGATTAAATACATTTCGAAAGCATGTGAAGTTCGCCAACACGCAGTGAGGCAGCGCGGCGGACATTTCCTTGCCCTAAAACCCTGTCAGAAATGAGAAGAAGCCTGTGCCCAGTGGTGGCACGTATAATAGGCTGTAACAATAACTGTAACACTGTAAGAGATAGTGATAAATCTCAATGTATCATGCCCCTTATATAACAAAATAGGAAGTATATAATATGGAACAAGTTACCTTTATAATCCAGCAAACACCTAAGAAACGTAGGTACTTCTTACTTATTTTTAATATACTTGTAACAGTTACGTAGCCGTTATAAATATTATACTTTGCATGACAATTATTGGTCTGAAATTAATTAAATATGAGGTCATTAAGTTCTATACATTTTTCAACATTTTAATGTATGTAATAAAACAAAGACGAAACTAAATATTGACATACCATGTACAATTTTTATAATGGTTATACCATTATGAAAATTATATATTATTTATACACTACTTAAAATTATTTATTATCATAATAAAAAAAAAACTAAAAGTAAAATCCTAAATTATCATACAGTCCGTCGATTCAGTCGCGCAACTAGATTTAGTCTAGTGTGTAGTGCGGTTGCAACTACAACAAGTTTTACGAGTATTGTACGCATGGGCACAGGACCGCGTGGACTTATACTTTGACAGAGGGGAACGACTGCGTATGGCTACTCTTCTTCGATCCGCCGTTGGCTCGTGTTGCTCTATATTAAGGTGAAAGCGCCAGGGTGGCCCACGAAATTCAAATTTTCTTACTTACTTACTTACTTATCTTCACGCACAATCCCTGACGGGGTAGCCAGAGAGAACAGATCGCCAAGTGTCACGATCCTTACATACCTCTTTCGCTTCTTTCAGATTCATTATCTTCTTCATACATGCACGTCTAGGTATCCGAGTACTCTTGACCCTACCCTCTTCGAGCAATTTACTCACATGGTCTTCGAAAGTTAGTCTCGGTCTACCTCGACACCTTTTAATATTAACTTTCGCGCTATATATTTTCTTCACGATTCGGTCTTCACTCACTCATTCGCTCAACGTGCAAACCACCGAAGCACGCCCTTATTAATTTTTGTGATAAGGTCATCTTTCAAACCTGCCATATTGCGAATCTCTTCGTTTCGCATCTCCACTGCATTCAACTTGCTTTTATGCTTCTTCTGGCATACCCAGGTTTCGCTGCCATATAACAATGTCGGTACCAACACTGCGTTATGTATTGCAAGGCGTGCACTCTTCACTACGCCTTGCCTTTTGACTAACGCAGTCAGGGCACCATTGACTTTGTTCCCGGCAGCGACACGCCTGTCCACATCTAAATCACATCTTCCATCCCGGCTAAAAGCACTCCCCAAGTATACAATTTCATTTACCTGTTCTAGACATTCCTGATTTACCCATATTTCACACTTCGTTCTCTCTTCGTCCCTTTCAAATACCAGAACCTTAGTTTTATTAGCATTCAAACGGAGACCTTTAATTTCACATTCCTCTTTCATACACGTGACTAATGCCTGCAGTTCTGCCTCTGATGGTGCAATAAGCACTGCATCATCAGCATACAGCAGACAATTTACTTTTATATCACCCAATTTCACACCCAAACAGCTATCTTTCAGCTTCTGTAAACAGCTGTCGAGATACAGTATGAACAGCCAGGAAGACATGACCCAACCCTGTTTTACGCCCGTTTGGACGCTAAACATGGGTGACAGGTCATGCCCTACCCGCACACAGGCTTTACAGTCACAGTAAAGAGACTGCACAGCCCTTAGCAATCGACCATCCACACCATACCCCGGCAACAGTTCCCACATTTTCTTCCTTACAACCTTATCAAATGCTTTCTCAAGATTCACAAAAGCACAGAAAATCTTCTGGTTAGCAGCCAGAAGTTTTTCCGTGATCATGCGGAGAGAAAACATTTGATCCGTGCATCCTCTTCCAGGTCTAAATCCGCATTGTGCCTCTCATAGAAATCTTTCCGATTTCTCTTGCATCTGCATTTTGCATTGCAAATTTTCTTACGTTTTTGTAATTTGCAGGTCAGGGTCAGGTTGTATCTTTAACGTACTCGCTACGGTCGCGAATCATATTTTGTTAAAATACAACCTAACGCTGACCTGCAAATTGAAAAATACGTAAGAAAATTTGAATTTCGCGGACCTCATTGGCGCTTTCACCTTAAGCATGTTTGAAATATATGTAAACGAATTCACTAAATAGTTAGTCTAATTAAACTAAAACTATAGCAATATTAGAGACTATTAGCAATATAGTTGAACGATTCTAAGAACTAAGTCAGTTATAATGATATTAACATTCTTTAAACACGCACCCGCTATTAATCATGCAAGCTACATAAAAGTAAAGTTACAGGCTAAACCACCCAAGGTTGGGCTCAGGCCTCCTTTAGTTTAGTCCTTGAAATATTTTATCCCTCAGAAATGCAGGATTCCTCACGATATTTTCCTTCACCTCCACCAAGCACGTAGTTAAAATGTAAAAAGCAGTAGCTATAACGGATTTTTTTTTTAAATTGAAACGGAACCACCCTTGAGGATATAATAAAAAAAGAATCATTGTATTCGGTTTAATTTGGCGGTGATATCATGCTATATGCGGACTATACAAAAAGTTTTAAAGATTTGTTGTTGAATCTCACTTGCATCTATACAAAGATTCATTTTCATCATTCAACAAATTTCGAAATACTTTTTCCAGTCCGTCTCAGACATCTCTTCTACGGCAACTTTCTGATGCTAGCGACCGCAATAAATACTGTATTATCGCTTTCGGCTGATTATTTTAATTTTGGGGCACAAAAGCAATCTACACGGCGTCAAATCAGGGCTGTAAAGAGTAAACCAAAAGTTTAATATGAATAGAATGAAAAAAAAATAATAGACTTGAAAATATAAAATTCATTATAAACACTCACGCCTGTCAGTGGCACGATCCTGACGCACCTCTCTCACCTCCTTTACATCCACAATCTACGAATACATGCTCGTCGGTTAAGGGTACTCCTAATCTGGCCCATTTTCAATATATCGCCAATTTAGTCGATAAACCTTCGTCTAGGGCATCCCTTCCCGACTCTGCCGTTCATATTTGCAATAAAGATTTGCTTTGTCACTCTTTCCTCGTTCATTCTTTCTACATGACCAAACCACCGAAGCATTCCTTTCTTAGTCTTGGTCACAACATCATCTTGCAAACCTTTCTCTTATCACACAATTTCTCACCCTGTCATTGAGATTGAGCCCTAACGTACTCCTTTAATGACCGTATTTCTAAATAATTTATTCTACTGTCGTGCTTCTTCTGCCACACCCAACTTTCATTATCATACATTAAGGTAGGAACTAACACAACATTGTGAATTGCCACACGTGCCTTTTTTGACACATTCTGACTTTCTACAATAGAGTGAAGAGCCCCATTTATAGGACATATCTGCTGAACGCACGATCCTCGTTCTATATCCTTATCATATCTAACATCCCTGCTAAATTACATCCCAAATACACAAACTCATCCACTTTCTTAAACAACTACTCTTCTATTCTTATTTCCCATATTGTTTTACTTTCTTCTCTTTCAAAAACCATCACATTCGTCTTACTTGCATTTACCTTCATTCTACTTTCTTTTAATGACCTAATCATTAATGTAAGCATCATTTGCAAGTCGGCCGCCGACGACGCAAATATGACTTGATCATCGGCGTACAAACGGCATTTGATGGTAAACTCATTCATTCTTAACCCACGTTCTTCAACTTTAATGTTTCCAAACAATTGTTCATAAATTATTTGATGGTTGGTTTGGATGGTTGACGCATGCGAAAGACTTGATCCGTACATCCAATTCCCTTTTTAAATCCAGTTTGCACATCCCAACATTTTCCGTCAGTTTCTTTCAAAACTCTTTCAATCAAAATCTTAGCATACAGACTTAGTAGTTTTTACAGTCCTGCTATGACACTTTGCCCTTTGCCGTATTGGGACTATATAAAATTTAAATTTGAAAATATTAGCACGATTATTAAAATACCAGTAGAAGAATTATATTTTACCAGAATCGACTACTGTTAATTTACCAGTAATATAAAATAAATTATGCTGGTAAATTATAATATGTTTACAAGTCTCAACATTCTTGGGCTTGTGTATTAATTTTAATATACCAAGATACAAATGTATATGAAAATCTCTTTTTCTGCCGACTTCCAAAAAGGAGACGGTACTCAATTCGACTGTATGTTTTTTTATGTGTGTTACCTCATGACTTTTTACTGGGTGAACCGATTTCGATGATTCTTTTTTTATATGAAAGCTGATACTTCTCGTGTGGCCAAGGTCAAAAAAAAGTGCACCAATAGTTTTTGAGTTATTCTTAATAACTTATATTGAAGTCGGCTGTACAAAATTTTTTATTTTAAATTATTATGAATTAAGTCATCCAAAGATATAAATATACTCATCTCTTTGTATACTGTTCACGCTAGGGATGGGCCGAATATTGGGCAAAGTGGTACTAAAGTTCACTCTATCGAGAATGTTCAGTACCTACGGTATACATTTTGCCGAAGATTAGGCCGAATATTCGCATTCAGTGAAATCGATGGTCGGTTCATCACTAGTTCGCACTATATACTTTTACTTGTGAAGTGTAATTGCAGTTTATCTCTATTTTATTAAAATTAAAGCTTAAAATAGCGCCCCCTAAGATAATAACTATTCTTAAGAAAAGCAGTATTGTTAAATGGTAGGTAATCAAATTACCGAAAAAATAAAAATATTGCATAAGAATTTGCCTATTGATTATTGATAAAGGTAGGTACACTATTATAAAAGTATTAATAATTGGATAATTACGTTTTAACTTTAACGTTAATGTAAGTACCATACATTAAAATCTACTTATATACAATTAACATAATTTTTATTGCAAAATCTACATAACTATACATAATATAAAAATTAACAACTAATAATTGTTATACAGTAATACCTATAAATTAAACGTACAGTAATATACATTAACGGACAAGTTTCAAAAGCGTTGCGGATGGAACTTGGAACTAATTACGTGTAACAAGTGTAACTCGCTATGCTTTATGATCAATGTGAATAATTTTGTGGAAGTAGGTATATGTATGTACTTTCTAACTAATAATATTTTATATGCCACTTCGATCCACTAGTGTTGGGATATAAAAGTAATATTATTTTATATAATAAATTATGCATTATACATACATATAACGGCGTTAAGTGTGAATTTGTAATTTACGTGCAACAAAGTTAAATAAATAAATAAATAATAGAATAATAAGACTTTTCCAATAAAATCATATAAACATTATTGATATTATAAATTACAATATAAAATAAAACATACAGTTGTATGATTAAAATACTAGTACTTTGTATTAAATGTTTTACTTTTATATTCAGTCAGGTTGTCTACAATGTATTATATAAGATGTGTATATATATAAATATATATATATATATATATATATATATATATATATATATAATATATATTTTAGGAAATCTGTCTTAGGTGCAAACTCCCCAATTCCAAGGTTGTGCAAATTGGTCAATGACATAGTGACTTAGTTGACATTCACGCCGACTCATTTGCCAAAATTAAGAAAGTTCTAGCTTCAGCCTGGTCTGAAACCAACAAATAAATTATAGTTTTTTTTTACCATATGCTTATTTTCATTATTAGGTAGTTATACTTCTTTTTATTCGTATTTATAATCTTTCTCGATGCATGTGGTGTTTACCTTAAACGATTATTACACTTAGTCACATAAGTTAGTTCTTAAGCCATTTTGTTAAATACAGTTTTTTTATTTATATTTATTTTATATTGGTAAACCTTAATAAATAAAATATATATATAATTTATTTTAAGAGATAACTTTTAACTGATGATTGAAAAATTAGCCCTAAGTATTTATTTTTTTGCCTTAGGCCTTGCAATATTTTTTCTAAGCGTTCTCTTCTAAGCTCTGAATTCCTTTGGATCGGAATTTTATCATTCCAAAGGGGTAGGGTTACCATATCTCAGGATTTGTCCTGAGATTTCAGGATTTTTATACTCTTCTCAGGATTGCGGCTGGATTTTGCAAATCTCATGAAATCTCAGGATTTTTAGAACTTTCAATATAATACAGCTTACATTTTAAAGATCTCTTTAACAAAAAGTTAAACAAACTAAAAATAATTTTCCTTTGGTAATAATTCCACAATTAAAATCAAAACTTATTTATCCAAGTAGGTACTTAAACAGTTTTATCATACTTAATATGGGCAGATACCTTTTTAAGTAAGGTCTTCTCAAACTGTAAAAAATCTCAGGACTTTAAATGGAAATCAGGCCTCTTCTCCGGACTTTTAATTTTTTCATCTGGTAATCCTACCTAAGGGACTCTTTATCCTAAGCACGTAAAATATTCTGTATTACAGCGACTACCGCTGTTCTATTCTCAAGTCGATGAACAGACACATAGATACATAGATATTCTCTCCATCTCGGAAATAGATAGAAATCACAAGGTCCATTGTGAATATTGAGGATGTTGAAGTATTTCAATCGTAACGGCGGCCTTATAAGCCGAGCCGTTATGTTGGTGAAACAAAACAATCTTTGCGAGTTTGCCTCGCTGTTTCGTATTGCATACATAGTACCCTTAACAATAGCTCCATGATCGAGATATTCAATAATTACTACCCCTTGCATCCCCCTCGTGCTCTAATCTAAAGTCTCGAAAACTTTAAGCTCGAGTTACAAACCCGTTATCAGTGCCAAGAAGACTGCAATGCAGTGGACGATATGAGTGGCAAGCTCCGGGAAACTGTCCATGCGGTCGGAGAGAACACAAAAACTCTCCGATCACACTCTTAATCTCATGGCTGTTAGACGGGATATGAAGTTGCAGTTTTCACCGGATTCGATAGCATTGAAATGCATGCGGCGAGATTTACGCAACTTCAATACAGTTCGTATTGACTAAGCGATCTAGTGGAATCAGGGCTCCAAAATCCTTGCCTCGAGCAAGTCTGCCAGAAAGAGCCAACTGTCGAAGCCGAAGACCAAGTGTGTCAGCATCGCTTCCGGGACACCTGAGATTTTGAGTTAGATTAAGAGGTTCTATGGATTCACACGCAAGTGTGAGTAGCGATCCAAGAACAAGTCTTATCCAACGCTATTCCAACGATATCCCGGAAGTCAGTCTGAGCGAGATTAGAATGGCTCTCCATCGCCTTAAAATCGCGGTGTTGATTGTCGGTATATCGAAGTGCTGAAAAAACATTTCACAGTAGAGATACAACGGCTATCGTGCCGGCTCGCTCTATATAGAGCTCGAAGAACCGACAACCGATGGGGAAAAAAAGTTCTCGAGTGGCAGCCTCATACTGGCTACTAGATGGAGTGACGACCTGGTAACACATGCAGGAAGTCAATGAATGCAGGTGGCTCAGGACCGTGCTTTGTGGTATTCCTTGGGGGATGCCTATGTTCAGCAGTAGACTTGTGAGGGGTTTTAATGATGAGGATGATGACGACTGCCCTTTGAATTTCTTAGTTGATGATGATAGTTCTTCCATGACATAGACCGTAATTTTCTTTCGAAATCGTAATGGTGAAGCCAACTTTCATCCATTGTCATAAATCGAGAGAATTATAAAAATCGATAATGATTTTGTTGCAACTGTTTCAAGAAGCCTTGGGAAATTCAGTCTGGTTTTCTTCTGTGCGTCGGTAAGCATTCCGAGTACCCAACAAGCGGATACCGAGTGTTCATGTATGATGTTAAGCGCAATGCCTATAGAAATATTTTTTTTATTTTACAATAATAAGTGGTAAAATTAAAAATTTTGTACAACCGACTTCAATATAAATAAAATGAGAACATTGTCAATGTATAGTGGAAGTCAATTAAAACGCATTATTAGGGGCAACACAAAAACTACTAGTCAGATATTGATCAAATTTATAAGAGACCACATGAGAAGCACCAACTTTCAAATAAAAAAGAATCATCAAAATCGGTTCGCCTAGAAAAAGTTCTGAGGTTACACACATAAAAAACTTACAGTTGAATTGAGAACCTCCTCCTTTTTTTGATGTCGGTTGAAAAAGTACCGCATTGCAACAAAAACTATTTTTCGACTTTTCTTTGGTCACTGTTCCCCTGCGACAACAGTGCAAGCGAGGGTCTTCAGTCTTCAACTTTTTTATTTAATATAAATTACAAATAATACTTCTTTTAAAGACACTCTTATGTTTAATTTTCGGAAAATGCCTCTTTCTTACACATTTCGTTCGTCAGAAAATAAGTGACGTCTGGTGGCCCTGAGATCTTAGACTATATAGGATATTACACAACTAACAACACAAAACATATATGAAATAGCTTGGTTGAGATTACCTCATTCCCAGAGGTTATAATCATCCATAAATTCCTTAATACTATGATAACCCTTTTTATACAAATTTTGTTTAATACATTTTTTAACTTTGATGGACATTTGGTGGATGTTCTTCAGTTTAACTTTAAATACGGCGCACCAATCATTTAATGTATTCTGTAAATTTTGATTGACTTGATCCTACCTAGTTAATGATAGCGCGTTTAATTTTTTTTTTCATTTTGAACACGCACATAAATTATTTTGTACTTAAAAAAATAGAAATAAGACAATAGGTTTATTTTTAGGGTTCCGTACCTAAAAAGAAAAAAACTAAACTTTTATGAAATAACTTTTCTGCCCATCCGTCTGACCATCTGTCAAGACCTTTATCTCAAGAACGAGTTGAGATGTTAAGTTGAAAATTTTAAATATTAATGTCTCTAATCTCTAACGTGTAAAAAATTCAACTTTGTAAGTAAAATCAATCTAAAGATACTTAACCATTCATGTCACATATTTCGTTACTCACAAACTCACTCATCTAAATCTAAACGTATATGACGTAACTCTAAGGACGTGACCGACTATTTCCCGTTGACCTACAATGATAAAATTAAAAGCAAGGTCTGAGAGCGCTAGTAAAGGAAAATATCCGAAAATCGTTTATTATATTATATAGAATATTTTTTACGATTACAAACCTACAATTGCAGTTGAAGTATAGACCGAGATATTATCATCATGACTACAGCCCTTCACAACTTCGCTTATCGTTACGAGGCTTCCACTAGAGAACTCTTTCACATGGGTTGTCGGTTCTTGGAGTTAAATGGCTGGCCCATTGCCACCCAGACTTGCGATCTTTTTGATGTTATTTCCTTCGCACATACGAAATCTTTGTTAATATATCAAATAACGTTGACGAAATCGCGGGTATCAGCTAATATTAAATATCTCTTTAATTTCTTATTACATGGAAGCAATTTTTTCATTTCTAATATTCAGAAGCAAATTATTAAAAATTTTAACTGCCATAAAATATGGGCTGCAATTTACAAAAAAATACTTTGATTTTTGATTATAAATGTACATAATGTCTTAAAAGGTAAGGTCAGTATTAAAGTTAGCACATTATATTTTACGAAGTATGGTTTGCAACTTATTGTATTATCTATTTTAGCAATAATATTTAAACATTTTTTTTAATGATTAATAGGTCATTTATGTTTGTTCTGTTGCCACAGCATGATTCCGTATCGTAATTATACTCGTAGAACCCTCAGAACGCGAGACCTACTTTTCGGTCGTCCTTTTTTTAGGTTATTACATATAAGTTAGTTATTACATATACATGAAGATGAATGTAAGGAAGACGAAAGTGATGGTGTTTGAAAAAGATGAGGCAGTGACAGACTGCAATATCGTGATTGAAGATGAACAAATTGAACAGGTGAAAGAGTTTGTGTATCTGGGTTCAAAGTTTACAAGAGATGGAAAGTGTGAGAGTGATATCGAAAGAAGAGTGAATGCAGGAAACATGGTGAATGGAGCTTTGCACTCCTTTATGAGCAGTCGGAAGGTGTCTAACAAGGCTCGTTTGGCTGTGCATGAGGGGGTGTTGGTTCCGACACTCATGTACGGAAGTGAAACTTGGGTATGGCAGAAGAAACATGAAAGCAGAATAAATGCAGTTGAGATGAGAGCATTAAGAAGTATGATAGGAGTTAAACTAAGTGACAGGCTAAGAAATAGTGAGATAAGGAAACGTTGTGGTCTGAAAGAAGATGTAGTGACAAAAATTGAGAAAGGTATGCTGAGATGGTTTGGCCATGTCGAGAGAATGAATGAAGAACGATTGACGAAAAAAGTGTATAAGGCGAGTGTGAATGAAAGTGTTGGAAGGGGTAGACCTAGGCGGACATTTCTAGACCAAATCAGGGACGTCTTGAAAAAAGGCCAGGTCAAGAGTACCCTAAATCGTAGAGCATGTATGAAGGGAATAATGAAAGTGGACGAAGCAAAACAAGTATGCAAGGATCGTAGCAAGTGGAAAGAACTGGTATCTGCCTACCCCCACGGGAAAGAGGCGTGATTATATGTATGTATGTATGTATTACATATATTTTCCAGCTTCACTAGCCAGTTTTAGTTTTCCAAATTATAAAGTTTGTACCGCATTCGCACTATTTTATGAACGCCCGCGCTCCTCCTATTTTAACTAATTGAGTTCAAAAAAACGGGAAGGTCCTATAGGTATTCAGTGCGTATGGTTTTTTATGTATCGACCGGTTTACAGATTTCATGAAAAAGGCTAAACCGATTGAAATGATTCTTTTTTTATCAAATATGTAATGTTTGTCCCAATAGTGCAATATCAATTTAAAGAAAAATTTCATTGCTAAGGGTGGGGAAATAGGGAATGAAGATTTTAATGTACTTAACTATTTAGACGAGATTCTAGTTGACACATTTTGAAGTCGATTTGTAATTTAATTAAAGTTTAATTATTATAATACATATTTCATAATAAGTATATATTTCAATGTTATGTAAATAAATGTTTTAAAATATTATTTTACATAATTAATAAACCTATATCTATTTTTTATATTATACTAATTTATTTTTATAATCTTATATTTTATTAGATGTTTTGCTTTTCTTATTTTAAAGTATAATTGAATTAATAATTTTAAAATAAGTATGCATAATTAATTAAAAAATGACGTAGTTCAATTTAAAGTTTGGTTAAGTGTTGCTTACTTTAATGAATGTTAATCATAAAATGTAATATTTAATAACGTTTTTTAATCTTTGACTGGCCTTGAAGAAAATTTTTCCTTGAAACATTCAGGCGGAGGTGGTACCTACATTAAACGAGGAGACATTTTGCATCAGTGATATATTTGCATTTTTTTTATTTCTCTTATTTACTGTTAAAAACGTTACCTCCACACTAGGATTTTCTTCTGTATCGCGGGGGCAGTTCATATACATAGATTTCACAATGACAAACATCCAGACTCAGAACAATTATTTGTAGGCCATACAAATACTTGTTCCGTGCGGGATTCGAACCCGGAGCATCGATATACATTGTTAATTGCCGTAGGGCTTGAGTTTAATTAAAAATTTATTGAGTTAAAGAAATTGTATCACTTGAACACAGTTACACATTGTATTATATTATACCTAATAATACCTTACCTACCGCTTATTTACAAGTAACACTTCCTAGTTATACAAGTTCTTGCAACAACTTTACCAGATCTTGTAAATGGAAAGGGGCCACAATGTAATCGTCTGTTTTTCCGACTCCATTACCGTTATTACATATTATATAATATAATTATTGAAAAAGATATTACTCTTATTACAACAACTACCTACAAAAATTTATATTTTAAAAATGGAAAGATTTAAAGATTATACGAATCTAATGACACCTCATACTTATACGAAAATCCATCATGCCGCTTAGTTTATAGACCGTGCCAAATAAATAGACACACATACATACCCTTGGAACATTACCCTCCTTGTGGGGCAGTCGGGTAATAAATTCAATTTGAATATTTATTATTTAAGGTCATTTTCCGTTCACTCTTAAGCGTAAATTTTAAATTATTGTTGGTGTGTGAATAGTTTTTTCTGAATATTTAAATTGTAAGTGCCAACAATGACAAGGTCTTTTTGGCTTACTTGTGGTGTGATAATTAAAAAAAATATTTACCAAATACTTCAAGCAAAGTATCTTAAACAAAACTCTAAAATTTACTAGGTACGTAATTATAACTATTTAAGTATTTCAAATTTTAATAATTGAATATTATAATTAAATTATGCCAGTTATCACCAATATATAGAATAAATTATTTGTATAATAGGTAAAACACATATTTTGTCATTTTATATAATATTATTCATATAACAAATAAATAGATATACCTACACTAAATTAATTTACAATACAATTAATAACCACACATACTCAATTTGGCCTTATTATTATTTTCTTAGCAGAAAACAATGTCTTAGATTTGCAGTTTTTTTTTAAAACCTGGACCTATAAATAAAGATTATTAATTAATAATTCGACATAAATCATAGTAATTATATGACTAGTTAATTAACCTTGCACGTCGTGAACAAAATAATGTAATTATTTTTTTTATAAATAATTCAACGCGCACACGTTACACAATTAAGTTAGGTCCACTTTTAGTATTATAAAAAATGCTTTGATATTTTCGACATGTAATCGATACACTTCGCGATATAATTAATCGATTGCAGCAGTGCAGCGCACTAACAGGTTTGACTGTACCGATAATACTGTGTCTGTGAGGCACGGTGCTTCGCGGGCTTAGTGGGTTGCCGAGACCATTAGGGCCAAGGCCGTCCAGCTGATTGCGAAGTTTTCGTTATGTCAGCTTGCGTTCTACTACTTATGCAAGACTTACCAATCCGATGCAGTTAGATGACCCCTTCTGGTATTTTAAATTGTTCCAATTCGTTTTTAAATAATTTATACCTATATAATTTCATAATACTTTATCTAAAGAAAAACATCTGTGCTCTTCAGCCTACGGACAGGAATTAATATTTTAAGGCTCCACTAGACACGTACCTATTAAAGGATTTTTGGATATGTAGAACATCCAAAAAACCTTTAAATACGTGTTACTAAGTTACTAATTGAAAGCATAAAATAGTGTTGTTAAAGATATTAACATGGTAGAATTTCAACGGATTAGAAAGCTAAAGGGGCAATGGGCCGGTCATTTCGCTGGAAGACCCGAAATGCGATGGGAAAGAAAGTCCTCGAGTGGCAGCGTCGTACATCGTCTATCGGATTTGTGTAGGGCGGCCGCCCATTAGATGGAGTGACGACCTGGTAAGATATGCAGGAAGTCGATGGATGCAGGTGGCTTGGGACCTTGCTTTGGGGGTTACCTTGGGGGAGGTCTATGTTGAGCATTGCACTTGCGAAGGGCTGTATGATGATGATGATTATGATGAGAATTTCAAACAATGTTTCATCTTTAATTTTACCTTCTTAAAGATACGACTGTAAATAAATTCTAACTTAAAAATACTGAAACACGTATTTCCAAGTTTTTAATCTCAAACCTACGTAAATACAAAATTTTATCAATTCACATATTATGGGTGGATAATGAAAAGTTAGAAAATACCTATCTAC
This sequence comes from Parnassius mnemosyne, assembly GCA_963668995.1. NCBI lineage: Eukaryota > Metazoa > Arthropoda > Insecta > Lepidoptera > Papilionidae > Parnassius > Parnassius mnemosyne. The sequence goes on along the minus strand of CAVLGL010000137.1, from coordinate 25,718,634 downwards.
TATTTATAACTACCATTATTTCGTGTATCCTCACCACCATTTAAGTTAAAGAGCAATATTTGCCACGCAAACATTATATCTTCATATTAACATTAATTTAATCTAAAAGTATTTAGTAAAAATTTTCAAGTTACAAAATAATTTATTAACTTTTCACCATAGAAATATGAAATCGCGCCGTAAAATAAAAAGTGTCGTTTGTACGACTAACTACTATAACACATTATTTAACCCTCTGAGGGTTTGAATTTTTCTAAATCCTATCTTGCCATGAAATGTTATCTTAGTGTGTATATTATATATAATAAATGTCAGAATTTCATAAACGTTCAGCGGCTTTAACTGTGTGTCATATCAATATTTTTCATATATAGTTACTATACAACTTGCACCCTCGTTTTAAAACCGGGTAGATTATGAAAAAATAAAAAAAATTATAATTTTACTATTTAAATTCAAGAGTACCTATACCTATATGCCGTAAGGGGTTGTTTTGAAAAATTTCAAAGTACCTTGTTATTCATTTTATTTACAAAATATTTTCAGTAAATCTCGAGACAATCGACCTGTAAAGTAAACGTTTCATAAAAACTGTTGCTATTTGCCCTGCAAGGGTTGATTTTCCAAAATTCTTTCTTAGTGGATGCTTACTTTATAAAAGGCAGATACTGTTCAAATTTCAGATCTCGACATCTAGCTTTTCCTACTATGCTTTTTATACTACTAATTACTGTACTATGCCATAGTGTAACCTTAGATTAAGATATAATTAATCAGTTGACAAAGATAAGCAATCTGTTGAAAGGTATGGCAGCACATAAAATACGAACAAACAAACATTAATGTCTATATATTAGATAGATTACAATAATATTTATTGAAAATCTCACCACTGGTTCGGAATAAAACCTGTCCTGGGAAGAACCAGCAAGAAATCCAGCGGAACTTTTTTTTAAACCTTAATTTACAATATAATATTTTATACAATTGTAATGAAAACATTTAGAAACACTATGGTAGCGATCACCTCATTCCCACGGGTTAAATCATTTTTTAATCTTTATTTAATCTTTATTTTCCATATATATATCAGTTAACAATATGTCTATTTATAAACTACATAGGAATATTTCATCTTATAACATGAAAAATAGCATCCATTGCCGAACTAGGCCAAAACCTGTATTTCAGCATATGGCGCCACTCCCCAGACATAATAAACATAAATTATTTATTTAAATTATGGAAAATTTACAAAACTTACAAAACTTTGTTCTTTATATATTACAGACTCTCTACTTGTTAGATTAGTAGTATAATAACCCGTATTAAACAATTTTTGCTCAGTAAATTTTTTAAACTTTGTGAATAGGTAGATAGATCCTGCATATTTTCTGAGACTTGTTATAAAAACGTATATACCTACATTGCCCCAAGGAATTACTGACTGAAGTCGAGTAACTAACTGGTACGAGTATAATATCAACACTAGGTATATATACAACATGTAACAAAACCCTGTGGTTCCCGTTAAGTACGTTATCAGGATCAGTATTCAAACCTATAGAAATAACTTTTTTGTAAAAACTCGACCATATATTTTTTATTTTATTTAAAAAAAAATTATGTGGTTTTATTACCTCTTCCTGACACTAGCCGATGCTAAAGCCAATTTGCATACAATTTTTTTTTAAATAAAATATTGTTCGAATTTAAAAAAAAAGGTATACGTTTGAATAATGATGCTGATAACGTACTTAACGGGAACCACAGGGTTTTTGTTACATATTGTATAATTGGAATCAGATTTTTTTTCTGCGTTGATTGGTCCTACTGTGTATGTCGCTTAGTTATTTTAAAATTCGAGGATTTCTTGAAGTTTTCGGCGACCAACCTACGAAAATTTTCTTCATTTAAAAAATATTACGTTTAGTACAATTTTTCATTTTTCATTTTTCTACTTAGTAAATTTATCCTGTTTTGGTTTTAAGTTACTTTTTCCCGAACTTATGAAAAATTAAAAATTTCTTTAAATCTTTTCCTATGTAAAAATTATTTTTTTTTTGCAGTCTCTTACATTTTTACCTGTCCTTAATATTAGCTATTTGTCATTTAGATATTATTTACCAGGTCTTATTAACAAAAATATGTCGTTTAGTGATATTTTTCCTTCTTGAAATTTTGTCCCTTAGATGAATGTGACCTGCCGTTTTCTAATATATTTTGGCGTTAAGATATCTTTTTCAGGAATATTTATTTATTAAAACATCAGTTGAGACTTCCGCGTTGATATCAAACTGTCGTGTAACTAGGATGTGATTCAAGTGGTCGTTAGGAACAAGAAATTGAATCACCGTGCTACAAGCTGGCGCTTGGTGCATAGGTGTGTGACCGCTCGTCCCAATGACTCGCCGCTTGGTCTAAAAATGCAGTAATTATTTTCATTTAAGTGTTACATAATCTTCTTTAGTTGTGCTAACTTTTGAGTTACTCATATTTTACAACTGCGAAAGGAACTGCGTTTTTCGAAAGTTAATAGACCTAGCTATATTTAAAGCATGTACCTAGTCAGGTCATAAGTATTGTCACACAGTAAAAACTTTTCTTTTAGAATGCTGGCCACAAAAAAGTTTATTGAATTCGAATTTCGAATTGTTCATGAAAATAAAACTGTATACTTTTTAGAATTTCACTCATTTTTAAATATGGAGTGGACGCTTAAAGAAGACCGTGTTGCAGATATTGCGTTGCATCGTTGCGGTTACGCGCCAATTCAAATTTTTGACATACTGAAAAATTTGAATATAACCATAAGATTCGTTTATCGTACCATCAAAAGATACAATGAAGACTCTAGTGTAGATGACAGGTCAAGAAGTGGGCGCCCTCGGTCTGTTAGGACTCCAGCAGTGATAAAAGCTGTGAAGGCGCGAATTCAAAGAAATCCCAAACGTAAGCAGAAACTGTTGGCCCTTCAGATGGGGTTAAGCAGAACCACGGTGAAAAGGGTGTTAAATGAAGACTTAGGGCTTCGGGCATATCGAAGAAAAACAGGACATCGTTTGAATGCTCGTCTAATTGACCTGAGACTGCCGCGCTTTGTTGAAGCGGTACGCGGGAAAAAAATATCTGGAAATTCGTTTTTCGGATGAAAAATTTTTTACCGTAGAAGAGAGCTACTACAAACAAAATGATAAGGTGTACGCACACAGTAGTGAAGAAGCGAGCAACCGTATTCCGCGTGTCGAACGAGGTCATTTTTTGATACACAACTGCATTCGTTTTTACACCATGGAAAATCGTCCATCCTCGCTCATGGTATGGTTGGGAGTTTCTTATTGGGGCTTAACAGGGGTACATTTTTGTGAGAAAGGTGTAAAAACGAATGCAGTTGTGTATCAAAATACAGTCCTGACGAACCTTGTGGAACCTGTTTCTCATACCATGTTTAATAACAGGCACTGGGTATTCCAACAAGATTCGGCGCCAGCTCTTAGAGCGAAGAGCACACAAGACTGGCTGGCGGCGCGTGAAATCGACTTCATCCGGCACGAAGAGTGGCCCTCTTCCAGTCCAGATTTGAATCTGTTAAATTACAAGATATGGCAACACTTGGAGGAAAAGGCGTGCTCAAAGCCTCATCCCAATTTGGAGTCACGCAAGCCATCCTTGATTAAGGCAGCCGCCGATATAGACATGGACCTCGTTCGTGCTGCAATAGACTACTGGCCGCGCAGATTGAAGGCCTGTATTCAAAATCACGGAGGTCATTTTGAATAAACTTTAGTGTCATAAGAATCTAAGTTTTGTTAAGTTCATTTTGGTATATAAATGGTTACATAATGAATAAACTTGTTTCAATTATTTTATATTAAACATGTGACAGAATTTATGACCTGACTAGGTATTAGTCCCAAGTACCTAGTTAGAAGATAATATACGAACGATAAGTTAATATAATTAACTTTTATTTTGATGATAACATAATTTTGTTTTTCTTTGCAGGACTCCTTATCCATACAAAATGTTTCTGAAGATTATAATGTCGTGTAATTCTAAGAAAAATATTTGATTATTTTGAAGTTCATATTTCAAAGTTGCTTCTCGCCTGATGATTCCAACGTTGTTCCTAATATTGTCGCTGATATGGAACTTCAGGAAATGGACCTTTTTATTTCATCATCTGTAGTGTCTATCGGAGGTAGATCCCAGCTATGAATTGATAGCTCATGTAAAATTGCATCTTGCCATAAGCGGGAGTGCTACCGGACGCGTCGGTGTCCCAGGATGCAAACACCAAGATGAAAAGAAGTATAATAACATTTAAAAAGTATAGTAAAATTAAGAAAATTTCGCTTCCAGGTCCTTCAAAAGAGTCATTGCTAACGCAAAGCAGTGCACTAATTCGTGCGTAAATCTGCAGAATTGGCGAGATATTAATTTGTGTTCCATCGGGAATCCGTGCATTCTAGTTTCTCGCCAAGTCTGCCCAAGGGAACTTCTGTCAGCCATCTTTTTCATCTCTGCACAGGGAGAACGACTCACTGGGCCATGCCGCAAAGGAGAAAGCCGATCTGTTAGACTCTCTTTTTGCGTCCAACTCGACTCTCGGTGACGGGAGGAACATACTGCTGACCATTCCGCGGTGTGAGTGCTCAGTGCGCAAAGTACTCCTCTCCTTGAATGTTAACAAGTCGAGTAAGCCTGATTAAGTTCCTCATACATATATTGTGCTGTAGACATGTCCTACTAGGCGTAGGGGTAGATATCTTTAGTGCACCCGATACCTAAAAATAGCGACAGTTCAGCTACAAGCCTATTACATCCTTGTACTCCAAAATCATGGAAACCATTATAAACTGCCAGCTAATTACGTACCTTGAGGTTCACCAGCTGATTAGTAACTGCCAATACCGTTTTCGCTGCGGTCGCTTAACTGGTGATCTTCTAGTATACCTGACTCCCAAGATGATGGATGCAGTAGAGTCCAAGAGACATTTACTGTTAGTTTTGACATATCAAAGGCCTTCGATCGAGTTTGGCACAAAGTGCTTCTTTCGAAGCTGCCTTCCTATTTCCTTCCCAAGAAATTGTGCAATTGGATCACCAGTTTTATTGAATGCTCCGGCTACAAGCCCTTTTATGGTAGGGTTCCATCATAAATGTTTATGTTAAATATCAATTATATGTTGCAAACTAGTAACATTCATAGGTATACGGATAACAGCATAGGTGATGTATTTTACATCGGCCGTTCCAATGTTTCTCGGGAACACGTCGTCAAGTACCGGAACAAACTTGTAGGTACCTGAAGTCAAATCTTTGCTAAATAAAGTCTCGGATTGGTATCTGAAGACACAGGTTTGCGTGTTCACCGCTAAAAAAACCCCTTTGTTGTATCCCTTCAATTTCAGGATTTTTTCATTCTCAGCGTCCATTTATCGAATGATGTACAGTTCCGCGGTCACTTGAAAGGAAAGGCAGAATTGGCTTCAAAAAAGCTTGGCGTGCTCAGCAGAGCGGAAGAGTATTTCATGCCGGCGCACCGCTTGCAAATTTACAAGACGCTAGTGTTCCTTAAACATCGATAGATTATCGATTAATCGATAGTGTTTGCACTATCGATTCTATCGATAGTCTGGTTAAACTATCGATTGTCTTCCTTATCGTAATTTTTGTCTACAGTAGATGTCTCCCTTTAGACTAAGGTCAGAGAAATCCCTGTAAATAAACTGTGCGTGTGTTGTGTGTGTGTGAATAGCTAATTAATATGTATGACGCTGACGTAAGTCGCTATTTGGGTGAGTGGCAGATCTGGCGTTTTATAGTTTACTGATTAGTTTTGTATTTGACTTCATAATGATTCGAAAATTTATCCAAAAATCAATCATTAATGTGGAGTTATTCCTAAATAATGGACAGTAATAGTCCGTTTGTAAAGTGTAACTTTTATAATCTATAACTTTTATAAAGGAATATAAGCATTTAGGAAATACGACCAATCTAAGAGATCACTTGTAAAGAAAGCATGCCGATAAAATAGATAGATTTGAATCGCAAGAGGGATCATCGTCTGAACATCAAGTTCAAGGATGAAGTGTAGCCAAAAAAATCTTGAAGTTCTTTTAAGAATTATTTTAATAGAAATCAGTTGTTGAAGACAAAGGCTATTATGACTTTCCTTCACAGTTCTACACTAGCCAGTGACAAATTGCGTATTCCTCAAAGACGAGCAAACAAAAAAAATACAATAATTACTTATTGTTATTTTATTTGTGATAGCTGCTGAAAGACAATCGATAGCCTATCGATATATCGATGGTCTTATAAGAAACTATTGATTACTATCGAATACTGCAACAATCGATGTTTAAAAAACACTACAACACGCAGGTGCGGCCTTAAATGGAATACTGTTCTCATCTCTAGGCTGTAACACCTCATAGCCAGTTCATCCCACTTGATCGCATCTAGCGAAGAGCGGCTTGAAAAGTTGATTATCAAGTTCTTTCTGATCAGCTCGAGTCACTGCCGCTGCGAAGATAATTTGAGAAATTATTTGGATTTATTCCAGCCACCAAATTCCACCAACGCACCTCGTGACAAAACTCACGATACCATCCATACCATCTGGATGATTTGGGTCCATCACTATGCGATTTACTTGGAGTTACTTTCCTTGCCACAACTTCTTTGTGCAATTGTTTACCACCGGCGATTTTTCCGAACCAATATGACTTTCAAGAAACGAGCTTGCTCCTCTTTTAAATGCCGGCTATCATTTCCCCTGGTATTGTGGATGCTCGTGGGTGGCGGTTGACACTTACCATCAGGCGAGCCGCATGCTCGTTTGGCCTCTCTTCTATGTATAAAAAAGTTTATAGTTCATTAAATAATTCTAAGTAATTAGCGTTACAATGTACTTGTGAAATCTTTTTATTTTTGATTGTTTCTGTGATTTGTTTCTGACGATATTTGTAACTGGTGGAGGTACTTTTAATTTTAATGTAGAAGGCTGTTTTGTTTCGGGAACGTGGTTTTAAATCACGAAATTGAATTTTTTTTAATTAAAAAAATTGATGTTTAATAAACAAATACGGGGTAGTGTTTTTTTTCCTTTTTAAACCTAAAATTGAATTATTAAGGGCAAAACTTTATTTTAACTTGGTCTCTGGTAAAAATATCCCAGACAGAAATTAATAATCATGAAGTGGTAAATAAATTTTACCAGATCATAGAAATGTTCTTTTTATTATATAAGTATTTTTTCCACGCTCAAATTCTTCAAAAATGTCTGATTATGACTTTTTTCGGTTTGTACTTCAAGAGTCGGTAGGTCGATTTTTCCCGTTCGTGATTTTTTTATTTTTTTTTACTAAGCGACACTAACTACGAAAATGGTAAGCAAATCGGGAACTTACTTAAAGTAGGTAATAAAGTGTCCAAACAGCTTTTGAATCATGTAAGAATCATTCCAATAGGGTAAATAGTACAATTAATATGACTTTTTTTTCAAAATTTCAAACTTTAAATAGCTCTCCTGTAAAGTTGTCTATATGTCGCTTGGTCATTTTTTCCTTTCCACCGTCGATATCAAAGCTTCTTTATGTATCAAGTTATCCGATGTAAGTCCGGTGTGAAATGATAAATTACTGGCTATGATATGGTTCACAATCGTGCAAAAGGTTCTTTTCTATCTTCTTTTCCATTAAATTATTTAAACAAATACGAGAGTCGTGTAGCTCGCCGTAAGATTTCGCGGCACAGGATCAAAACATGTAAGTTTCCCCTGAGAACCGATGAAACTGTTAAAGGGAATGTTATGTGCTGATTTACCACGTGATCGGCGGTGAAGTGGTGTAGAATAATATCGTGGAAAAAACTGATGACTGAGTACTTAAAAAAATCGAGCGTATATGAAAACCACAAGCACGCATTGGAGTATTACGGCGTACTCTTTCCTGCTCACAAAACACTATAAGTAATTAGGAGTCGTGAGGCGTATAATTCTTTGCTAGAGATCTGTCTGTCAGAAAGAGCCAACTGTCAGAGCTGAGGACCGAGTGTGGCAGCATCGTTTCTGGTAAACTTGAGATTTTGAATGAAATTGAGAGGTTCTATGGGCACCTGTACACGTCATCGTTGGAGCCACACGCAAGTGTAAGTAATTATTGCGTTGTTTTTTTCGTGCGTTTACGTGACAACGAGGCTTTTCTTGACTTATGAAACGCTAAAAATTTGTGACCCGAGAGGAGATCGCGTTCGTCTTCGATCATAATTTGTGATAAGTGACGTTAGACTTGAGTTCACATATAGGTGAACGCCCACTGGAGTGATCGCACATTGTGGAGCAGAGCAGCGCATGTGGGTCTGCTGTCCGATTACATCGGTGACGTCAGGTTACATTTACACACTTTCTCACGCCACTTATATCCACCTACTTACTTACTTACGATCAAACTCGGTTGGGCAGCGTTCGGGAAATTACGGCACATCTTCTCGTCAGGTATACCTCAAAACTTGAAAACGAGACTGTACAACCAGTGCGTGTTGCCAGTGATGACATACGGAAATGAGACGTGGTCCTTCACTGCTGGCCGGATGAGGAAGCTCAAGGTCGCTCAGCGAGCTATGGAGAGGGCTATGCTCGGAGTTTCTCTGCGTGACAAACTCAGAAATGAGGATATCCGCAGTAGAACCAGAGTTACCGACATAGCCCAAAGGATTAGTAAGTTGAAGTGGCAATGGGCCGGCCATATAGCTCGAAGAACCGACAACCGATGGGGAAGAAAGGCTCTCGAGTGGCAGCCTCGTGTTGGGCGTCCCCCCACTAGATGGAGTGACGACCTGGTAAGATATGCAGGAAGTCGATGGATGCAGGTGGCTCAGGACCGTGCTTTGTGGCATTCGTTGGGGTAGACCTATGTTCAGCAGTGGACTTGTGAAGGGCTGTAATGATGATGATGAAATAACGTTAGACTTGAGTTCACATATAGGTGAACGCCCACTGGAGTGATCGCACATTGTGGAGCAGAGCAGCGCATGTGGGTCTGCTGTCCGATTACATAGGTGACGTCAGGTTACATTTACACCCTTTCTCACACCACTTACATCCACCTACGTGACGGTACCTTGTGGTCGACCCTACCTCCGGAACTCGGTAAGTTTGTGTTTGCTTATCAGCCATTACATAATAATTATCCATAGGCCATTTGGGCCCGAACCCTATGGTTGCCCGTCGAGTGGGCTACTCATGGGCCCTAGTCCAGTCGACTTCTGTCGGGGCAACTGAGGGCCGTAACATTTTCTGGTAGCAGAGCGTGGTTGATTGTTTCTCCAATCACGCCCGGCCGTAATATAAAAAAAATATATTTTTTTTTGTTTTTGTTTTGTTAGCGAATCGGTGGTTAGAACCACGCCCGTTAGGCTGCGCAAACAGGAGTGTAGTTTAGGGTTAGGTACCTACGCGTCAGGTATTTCGGGTAGGTAGATTAAATTGCCGAAGGGTCGGTCGCCTGAGCGAGGCATCTTTGCTGACCGACTGTAGTGTGTACTTGCCGTGTAGTGTAATTAGTATTTAATTTAATTTAATAGTAATTTGTATTTAGTAGTGACGCCATCGCACAGGCCACCGGCGCTTCGCCTGCAGGTGGAGCTGCGCTGGGCCGAGAATGCCCATACTTTGATAGGGAGACCCGATCGGGTCCATAGTTTAGAGAAGCGGCTCGAGCAGGTCGCGGCCCGAAGGGCCGTTGTGGAGGAGGCTTACACTGAGCTCGTGGCCTCGGATGCGGAACAGGGAGTCCTAGACTCCTGCCTCGCGGACTACGAGCAATTATTTTCGCTCACGGACGGCTTGATCGAGGCGGGGGCCAAGTATGCTAATGAAGCGCGTGAAGCTCGGCTGAGTGGCCTGCCCGAGTCCCCTCGGAAGCAGCCTACTCAGCTGGAGCTGTTGGGACGACTCCCAACTCTGGAACTGCCAAGGTTCTCCGGGGTCCTCTTCGACTGGCTGACCTTTATGGGCCTTTTTGATAGCCTAGTAGACGCCCGGAGGGACTTGACACCAAGCCAGAAGATGGCGTACCTCCTGGCCTTACTGGCGGGGGAGGCCCTGGGCGTCGTCGGCCATTTGAGATTGTCGGACGAAGCCTACCAGACTGCCCGGGACCTCCTCGGTTCGATGAATTCCAACCACGGTTCATTGAGATGCCACCGGAATGCCGCTTTCAGGACCCCCGGTTTGAGTGCCGGTCCGATGGAGGCAGCTCCAGCTAGATAGTTGCCGCCCTAGCTCCCACCACGGCAGCCTCCACTGATCCTTTAATTCGTCCACTTGTCAAACTGTTCTATTGCCGACGGCCTCACTGAAGGTGTGCAACCCGAGTGGCGACTGTTTAACGGTTCGCGCTCTATTGGATTCGGGTTTACAACGCTGTGTGACCTCCACTTGGTTGGTGGGAAGACTAGGGCTCCCTTGGAGCTCTGAATCACGTCCAATGGTAGGTATCGGAGGTGCCGAGCCTCCTGCCCCTAGGAGCAGGAGGCTCGGCGGAGTTGGTATTTGGCCCTCCCAGCGAACACCTTCACAAAACCTACATAAAGTAAAGGTCCTCGATGACATTGTAGGTTTTCTTCCTAACGTCCGCATAAATGACAGCGCGGTTCGTTGTGCATCGGGTTTGAGACCGGCAGCCCCTCAGTGGTCTCAACCTGGGCCTATAGATTTGTTGCTGGGGGCCGACGCGCTGGGGTTCATCTTGTTAGGCGAGATACGAGCCCTACAGCCCGATAGCTTGTCAGCCATGTCCACTGTATTTGGGCACAGCTTCTTTGGACCGGTTCTGTGGTCTACACCTCCTCAGACGGCCGACCCGCTCTTTGTTGTGGGCGTGTCCCTTTCGGACGTCGTCCAGCGGTTCTGGGAAATTGAGGAGCCACCACACGTGGCTCGAGTCAACCCTCTGGACCGTGAGTGCGAGTTGTTCTAACAGAACAATACTGACCGTCGTGTCGACGGTCGTTTTGTCACTCCCTTACCCTTTCTTGACTCACGGCCCCCTTTGGGCCAATCTCGTACCCTGGCCGAAAACAGATTGCTTTCCATGGAGCACCGTATGCGGCGCGACCCAGCCTTTCGCGACAAATATGTCGAGTTCATGCGCGAGTATCAAGAGCTGGGTCACAACATGTCACCGTCCAACATCAACTGGCGGTCACAGGAGCACTACTTCCTCCCTCACCATGCGGTCTTGAGGACCCCTCGTTAAATGGTGTGTCCCTGAACCAGTGTCTCCACTCTGGTCCTAAATTGATCAAGATTTTTGTAGCCGACATTCGGATGGTGTTTCGACAATCAGTGGTCCATCGTGATGACCGTCGATATCAGCTGATATTGTGGCGCGAGAAGCCCAGCGATCCGATACAGGCGTTTGAGTTGAACACCACCACCAATGGACTCCGGTCCAGCCCGTATATCGCCATGCGAATTGCGAACCCTCCTCGAACTCGCTGAAAGAGAGCGTCTAAAATACGCTAGGGGAGTTTCTATTTTGGAGACTTCGTCGAGGAGGCTCTTGTATTGCGAGACGAATTGATTGCCATCCTGAAGTCCGGAATGGTTGTCAAACTCCCCTCATATTTTGAGGGACCTCCCAGGAGAGAATTAACAAGACCCTCATCTATTCGAGCACCCTGAAAATCCTAATTTGTTGACTGTGCTGGGCATTCAATATCAGCCTGTTTAGGATACTTTCACGTATCGAGTCAAACTCGATCCCCTCCTAAAGCATTGGACAAGCGCTCCGTGCTGTCTACAGTAGCCCGCACCTTCGATCCTAATGCATGGATCACTCCGGTTATTTTTTTGGCAAAGTGCTTTCTTCAAAAGCTCTGGATATCCGGGTTGGGTTGGGACGAGCCTATTAGCGGTGCTCTCTTGCGAGAGTGGCTCTCCATTTTGTCCTCCCTTCCGGACATCAAACGGGTCTCCACGCCAAGGTGCTTCCTCCCTCCAGGGAAATGCAGGGCTAACCTACATGGATTTTGCGACGCCTCTGAGAAAGGCTATGCTGCTGTCGTATATTTGCGGACTGTGAGCTCTACGCCTCTGAGAAAGGCTATGCTGCTGTTATATATTTGCGGACTGTGAGCACTTCTGGCCATACTTCCGTCCATCTCGTACTTGCTAAAAGCAAGGTTGCTCCCATTAGGTCCCGCTTAACTATCCCTAAATTGGAACTGTCCGGAGCCGCTCTTCTCACGCGACTTCTCAACCACGTTCACTCGTCTTTGAAGTCTGTAATCGACATTACATCTACGCATGGTCGGATAGTGACATAGTACTTTGTTGGCTCAGAGCTGCACCTCACAATCTCGAGGTCTTTGTGGCGATCCGCGTGTCTTAAATCCAGAATTCTGGGACGTCTCTAAACTGGAGACATGTCCCAGGGGAGTTGAATCCCGCAGACTGCGTTTCTCGCGGCTGTGAAGCGCCCTCTTTGGTTGACCAACCGCTGTGGTAGGGTCCCAGTTGGTTGACTGAGTCTCAGTCATTCTGGCCCCAGAATAAATACTCCAAACCGATTGAATTGCCTGGCCTACGAGCCCGAGTAGAAGTGGGCAAGGATAAGCCCACTCGGGATTTCTCCCTGCTAGAACGGTACAGCTCTCTTGATAAGCTCTTAGGAGTGACTGCTTGGTTACGGCGATTTGTCCTTAATTCGAGAGACCCATCCAACCGAATCTCTGATTCCGTTTTGTCCCCTAGCGAGCGTCGCGAAGCTTTGATGCATTGGACCCGTATGGTCCAAGCGGAGCATTTTGAGCCCGTGATTGAAACCTTGAAGCGGGGCTCCATTGTCAGGGGCGCTCTGGCCTGTCTGAACCTCTTCCTGGACGACGCTGGGATGCTGCGCGTTGGCGGACGTTTGAAACCATTCGGAGCGTCCTCTTTAAATGCATACCTTGTTATAAACTGACCACCATATCGAAGCCTATGATGGGTGACTTACCACCCGACCGCGTCAAGGCTATCCGACCATTCGCTGGAGTCGGTACAGACTTTGCTGGCCCCTGGCTTGGTGTCAAGTCCTCCAACCTTCGTAACTGACAGGAACTGAGCTCAACAGATCGGCTTTCTCCTTTGCGGCATGGGCCAGTGAGTCGTCCTCTCTGTGCAGAGATGGAAGAGATGGCTGACAGAAGTTCCCTCGGATAGCCTTGGCGAGAGACCAGAATGCACGGGTTCCCGAAGGAAGGCGAACTAGCTTCTCGCCAATTCTACCGATGTGCTCAGACCTTGCCTTGGCAATGACGCTTTTGAAGGACCTGGAGGCGGAATTATACTTCTTTTTAAGTGCGCTGGTGTTTACATCGCGAGACGTTGATGCGTCAGCCCAGGCCCGGTAGCAATCCTGCTTATAGCGTGATGCTATTTTACAGGAGCGACCAAACCATGGCTGGGATCTGCCTCCGATGGGCACCACAAAGGATGGAATAAAAAGATCCACACCCTGAAGTACCACATCAGCAAGAGAATCGGCAACAACGCTGGGATCTTCCGGCGAGAAGCAAACCCGCCCCCAAGGGTAGGATGCAAAAAAAGACCGCATCCCATCCCAATCAGCTGACCTATAGTGCCAAATACGGCGGCAAGCTGCAGATCGCAACTGCGATTGGAGCGTGAGTGGCATCGTACTCCGGATCAGACAATGGTCCGAAGAGCCCAGAGGGGCATCGACGGAGACCTGATATACGTCCGGATGTGAGGTCAGCAGAAGGTCCAACAGGGAAGGTACATGATCTTCCACATCTGGGATCCACGTAGGCGAAGTAACCAGTTGTGTTAGTTCATATGTGGACTTGTTGTAGCACGGAGTCTGAAGCCATTTGAACATGGTCGATGAGTCGGTCTGTGTCGGCATTACCGCTATACACCCGTAGACTCGGGGATGGTCGTCGCTGTCTACGCGCAGCCATAGGATGGACAGGTCCGTACCTTCAAGACAGCCGAGGCGTCGAAAACAGATGTCCTCTCTGACGTATACGCAAACTCCAGCCCGGGGCACAAAGGAGTGTTCTAATTTGTACCCCCGGTAGGAAAGATATGAAGTTTCAGCCGGAGAGGACACCCGAGTCTCGGTTAAAAAGAGCAAGGCCGGCTTCGCCGTCTCTAGATGGTAATGGACAGCGTTAAGGTTGGAATGAAGTCCCCTGATGTTGCAAAAATTCACGGATAGCATGACAGGGGTCGCCTTGGTTGTATTGCTCCGCTTGCCCCGAGCAGCATTAGTCGCGAGCGGAATTTTGCCCCCCCCCCCCCCCCCCCCAGAATACGCGGGGCAGCCTGAGCACCCATGTTTAGGAGTGAAGTAGTTTGGTCGTGGATGCTCAGCGAGGGATTCTCCAGGGGTGCTGGTACCCTCCTGGGGTAGTCTTTTATTTAATTACACTACCATGTTGATGGGGGGAGGGGGATTGGGCCTCCGGCCACCTGCATTCACCAAGCGCAACGCAGAGGTAAACCTCTACTTCACGCTGGTATTCTGTGAGGTCGTGGTACCACCTCGGTTCGAGCTGGCCCATCCCTGCGACAGCAAAAGCTACCGCTTAGCTCTACCACTGTTATCTGGCAATACATAATAATTATCCATAGGCCATTTGGGCCCAAACCCTTTGGTTGCCCGTCGAGTTAGCTACTCATGGGCCCTAGTCCAGTCGACTTCTGTCGGGGCAACTGAGGGCCGTAACATGTACAGAAGACCGAAGAGTACAATCTGCGACGTTGCCTTGCGTATGTGGACTATGAGAAAGTCTTTGATTCCATTGAAATTTGGGTGGTGCTACAGTCCCTTCAGTGGTGCCAAGTTAACCGACGGTACAACGGACAAAACAAAGTTTATGTGTAACGTCCATGTCACACCTATGCCGGTAGTTGTTGGGAGCACTAAGCTCAAAGATGTTGACGAATTTGTTTACCTGGGACAAACAGTCCGACTAGGTAAGTCTAACTTCAACCGAGAGGTCAATCGACGGATTCCACTCGGCTGGGCAGGGTTCGAGAAATTACGTAAAATCTTAAACCTCAAAAATTGAAACCAAGTGTTGCGAGTGATGATTTATGGATCTGAGACGTGGTCCTTCACTGCGGGCCGTATGAGGAAGCTCACGATCGCTCAGCGAGCTATAGAGACGACTACGCTCGCAGTTTCTTTACGTGACAAACTTAAAAATAAGGATATTCGCAGTAGAAACAGAGTGACCGATATGGCCCAACGGATTAGTAGGCTGAAACGACAACCTACGAGGTTGTCACTAGAGGACACCGGTAGCTCATATTACATAACAATCAAAATTAAAAATTAAGATTTTTTTAATAAACAGGTTAATTTCATTTTATTTCAGGACATTATCACTTATTAAAACTCGTATTTTGAAGTACCTACACTTAAAAGTTGATTATGCAAAAGATTTTTTCGATTGCAATTGCACCTCACTGCTGACACACAATTTTTCTCCAATCACTTTGTGAATTTTTATCACATTTACTGACATTGTCGAAATCAGGAGGAATTATTCGTAGGATGGAATACTTTGGGAAGCAACCTGGTTCTAGTTCTTCCAAAACTATCGCCGTTGAGAAGATTTGTCAGGATTTTTCTACTTTACGAGACTTTATATTAGTTGGTCAGTTTACGCCGTTGAGCAAAAGCGGATTATACTTAAGGCAAACAAGGCACGTGCGTAGGGGCGCGATATTCAAAGGGGCGCGCGCTAAAATTCTTAAACGAATAATGTGCGTATTGACGGGAATCAGCAATTGCTTGAGAGTGAAAAATTATCTTCGCCCAACCATGACAGATAAAAGATTAAATTCGTTAGCGATACTCAACATTTAATCAAACTTATTGCTGTATCTTTAAACTATGACTTCTTCCAAATTTAAAACAATATTTCCGTAATTATTTCTTCTGCAGCTGCAACGCGTTGGGTATCAGCTAATAATTTATAATATACTAGCTGTTCCACGCGACTTCGCCCGCGTCTAGTTTATTACGATTGGATTTTATGGGTTTTACTTTTTTACGCGGAACCCTAATTCATTTTCTAAAATAAAAATAGCCTAAGTTACTACTTATAACATCAGCTATCTGCCAGAGTAAATTCTGTCTAAATCGGTTCAGCCATTTAAGAGATCTCTCTCCGGCTCTGATAGTATAGAAATTAGTCTTGTATAGAAAATATTGTAATTTATGCGAATTACATAGTGAAAATGTTATAAAATAACGAGGCAAAACAGAAAATGGCAAGCGGCTCACTATACAGTATAGCCGTAGTCTACCTTATGGTCACGAAACCCAGTAACGTTGTAGTAGGAAGAACTACCAGTGACAAGCAGTAGTATCCGGTAGTAGCTGAAGTGACTAGTAGCAGAACATAGTGAACAGTGATAGTGAATTAGTGAAATTGTTAGCTAGCCGAAAAAGGTCGTAACTGAAATTCGCAGTTACATATAGTGAAAAAGTGTTAGCTAGCCGAAAAAATTGGTAACTGAAAATTCGCAGTTACATATAGTGAAAAGTGTTAGCTAGACGAAAAAAGTGGTAACTGATATTCGCAGTTACATATAGTGAAAGTGATAGCTAATCGCAGAAAGTGGTAACTGATATTCGCAGTTACACAAGTGATAAAATCAACTAGTTTTAGTTGATTAATAGCTGCTAGTCAGTAGTGTTAGAAAACCAGCTACTACCAATAGATATTTTGATACTACCAATAGATATTTTAATACAACCGCACATTTTAATTAAATCTTTTGAAAATATATAGTGACCAACCAATAGTGAACAACCGTCGTTGAACAACCGTATTCAACAACCGTGGTCAATAAATAATAATTATAAAATTTAGCGACTAATCAATCAGTCGAACCGCTGGCCACTCCCTTGCTATTTGAATTTATAAATCGTGTATTTTAATTTTGAACCTCAGTCCACAGTTTTCCAGCAGCACACACAGAGACGGCAGTGGAAGTATCCTCCGGAACCTATAGGTGTAGGACGTGAGCAACTCGCGGAGTATCTTCGACAACATTTACTCCGGAGGGTTACGCCCGTCCGGCACATTCGCTGGTTCTTCGAGCCGGATCCATCATCCGAAGGGGAGCCATGACATGGACCGTCGGTCTGGAAGGAGGTTCGTCGAACAATACCGACGCCGTCCGCCACCAGATGCCATCACGCTCACTGTCAACAACAGAGGGCGCTGAGGCGCCATCTTGCCCCCGCGAAGGGGGTGTACTCCTGCCCGTGTCGGCCGCTATAACCGGTACACCGTAGTAGAGGGAACAAATAGAAGGCAACGACGACATTCGCTGCGTATCACCGCCAACAGCCCGGGAAGATACCCGCGCCGAAGAGCTACCGAGGGGCCACCCCGATAGAAGTACGAAGTCCAAGAAGATTATTCGGCCCGATAAAAAAATTTTGAAGGCTCGTGAAGAAGTGTTGAGAATCAAATTGGAACTCGCACAGATTTCCTTACAGATGGCTGAAGAAGAAGATGAATCGGACGACTATGATGAAGATGGTCACTCCAAAAGTGAGTACGTCCGATCTTGGCTCGAAAATTCCGTAGCCAAGTAAAAACCAACTCAAGGCGCAACCACCGGCGGGGAGGCCCCACTTAATAAAACTGCCACAAAGCCACCCCCGGAGGTTGTCGACCTCAGTGATCCGCAGAAGAAGCTCACAAACCAGGACTCCAAGGTTGATGAAGACAGGGGGCTCCTACCAATTGTATCAGAGCTTACCTACCAGGATCCCTATCCAGAAGATGTACCCAATGATCCCATGCCACAGAAGCTTAGCCAGGACTCCAAGGTTGATGAAGACAGGGAGCTCCTACCTATTGTATCAGAGCTCACCTACCAGGAACCCTATCCGGAAGATGTACCCAAGAACCCCATGCCAAAGAAGCCTAACCAGGCACCTGTCATTAATGAATGGTCGGTGAAATAATACATGGCAACACTAGTTACACTAGCGCTCTCTAGTGTCGAGTAGCAGAAATAGGAGAGTCGAGATCCTTCCAGAAATTTCTAGATAGCAACAAAAAACATTCTAGATGTCGCTACAGTAGAAGGTTCTGGAAACTGTCTGAGGCCCTATATAAGGCCGGTATAGACCACGACCGGGGCAGTATTGAATTGGCGATACAAGAGAATACTTCGAAGCGAAATAACGGCGAACTGTGTTTTATTATTAGTGTGATTTTAGATTGTAATTAGTGTTGGGTAATTAAAGTGTCAATTTTGGTAATTCAATCGGCAGTTTTTAATTGTCTCGAACCCCAAGCTCGTAACAATTGGTGTCAGAAGTGGGATCAAATATGCCGATTTTACCTAAAGACGACACGGAGGGTATCCGTACCCGAAGTCAACGCCAACAGGAGACGGACCAGAGACGATTTGGTAATGCAACGCCGCAAACGTCGGAGGGCCAGCTGCTAACCACGGAGGCCGGCCCTTCAGCAGCTCCTGCATCTGCAGCACCTGAATTAGATGCTCTGATGATGATGTTGCAGGATCAGGCTCGCCGACAGGAGGAACAGGCCCGCTGACAGGAGGAACAGACCCATCGGTTGGAAGAGCAGCTGCAGCGCGGTATGGAAGAACAGATGCTCCTCAGGAAGGACCTTCACGCTACCTTCGGGAAAGAGATAAAGGAGGTGAAGGATAGGGTTGCTCAACATGACGACCGCCGGTCGGAAGCTGAAACCCGAATCGACCAAGTGAACAATCGGGTTGACAACGTGATGGTAGACATGAAGAAAAAGCTGGATGACCTCAAACTTGGGGATGGAATTACAGCTCCCGTGGTAGCTACAACACCTTCGCTACGTGGATTCAAAGTGCCGCCGTTCGACGGGAGTTCTTCCTGGTCGGCCTACAAAATCCAGTTCGAGGCTGTCATAAAAGCGAACGGCTGGAATAAAAGTCAGGCCATGACTGCTCTCACCCTAGGCCTACGCGACCAGGCCTTAACTGTTCTGGAAGCTCTCGGTAAGGAAGTGACTTACGAGCAGCTCCTTGAGGCATTGGAGGCGAGATATGGCGATGCTCACCTGGAACACGTCTTTCGTGCGCAGCTCAAAGATCGCGTGCAACGCAGTAACGAAAACCTGCAGCAGTGGGCCCTGAGGTGGAGAAGCTGGTTCGAAAAGCGTACTAGTCTGTACCTGCGCTCATTGTAGGTAACCTGGTGCAGACATTCATCGACGGCATCCGCGACCTTGAAGTCAGAGCTGCTGTGAGGCTCGGGCACCACGAGACGCTTAAGGACGCCTTGACCCATGCACTGGAGGTGGAAGCCGTGCGGCAGGATCATCGTTCCCACCGCGTCAGGGAGGTTGCAGCAGCTAAAGTTCAGGACGGCAATAAAGGCTACAACCCTAGGTGCTACGGCTGTGGGGAAAGGGGCCATCTTCGATCCAGCTGCCCTAAACGAACTGTAGAAAGAGAAGGTGATCGATCTCGAGAGGGTAGTGCGGATAATAGCACCGCCCAGCAGCAGCAGGGAAACGAGTAAAAGCCAGGACTGCGGGGCGGGTGCTGGCTGATGTTAAAAGGGCCTCAAGGATTTCGATCTCACAAACCCATGATGGGAACAGCCTAATCATCAAGGGCGAAGTCAACGGAACGCCGTGTAAACTGACCATAGACACTGGAGCCTCTCGCACGGTTGTCAGTTCCCAACTTATAAGTCGGTTCCTTGGGGACTCCACATACAACCGAGAACGAATTAATTTGGTGACAGCCACCGGTCAGCGCATACCCGTCCGTGGAGAGAAGGAGATGGAGTTGAAGCTAGGCAACATGATCTACCTGCATGTCATCGTGGCTGATATAATGGACGACTGCATCCTGTGCCTAGACTTTATGAGGAAGAATTGTTGTGAGATCGACGTTAAGCAAGGTGTTTTGAAATGTGGACAAGAGGAACTTTTCGTGGAAGGGGCGTTACCAGGGAATGTGTACAGCCTTAAGAAGATTGTTCTTCCGCCGAGATCGGAAACGATTGTGCCGGTTAAATGTACAATTAAATGTAAAAGTTGATAGACTGAAATATTGACATGAAGAAAGAAGTTGTCACTTGGTGACGCCTGCTGGAGTGATGCAGCATTGTGGGGCAGCATGGGACTAGGCCGCTGCCCAGGCACCTCAGCTGGGCCAGGTCACATAAATAAACACTACTACACACCACTTTACATGCACCTACACCTACCTACGGCCTGACCGAGCCTTGGTGCGGTCTTAGCTTCGGATCCAGGTACGTACTATTTATTTACCTAGCTTTATAACTATCATGTAGGTCAACTGTCTATAGGCCGTTGGGCCCCACCCTTAGTTGTCCGTCGAATCTACCGCTGATGGGTCCCGGGATATTTTAGCTTTGTAGGGGCAGCTACGGGCGTGTACAATTATTATCATATTATTTAGTATTTGCTTTTGTGTCTGGCTAACTTCTATTAGGATTTTACACCAAAAGAAAGATAGCATAAAAAACTGAAGTCACACAAAGCTGATAAGTGTGTAGGGACTGCTTCTTTTGTATCGGTGTTTTCCCTGTTAGTGCTGGGATCATATACATCTTTAGCAACGTCATGATAAGCAATTCATTTTGTCTCTGAGAGTCTTTTGACGGATACGCCTACACTTTTTATTAAAGTTTCCCATTGACGTGTGGATGATGAAAAGAACCTGTAAACTCTCTCTACTGTTCCGAAAAAAAGTAAAACTTGAATTAACGCTCTCTAAGTGAGTGCACTCCACATAGATTTAGCGAATGATTAGCACAAGGCGTTTTCTACGTGGTAGAGCCATGCTGCAGCTATATAAGTACTATAGTTGTAGTACAAATGGGTCGGCTCGGCCGGGGGAGGACCATGTACTCACAGAATACTAGCGTAAAATAGCAGCTCAACACTGATGTATTTCATATGGTGAGTGTAGGGAACCGGAGACCCTTTTTCCTGGAAAAGAGGCATTCCATTTTAGTCCTCACGGGTGACAACGCATCTGCATTTTGATTCGCAAAGTAGGATAGATGTAGATGTCTATGGGCCACAGCAACCACTTACCATCCGGTGGACTCATAGACTTTCTATCTACGGGTGGACTGTGTGCTCGTTTGTCACCCTATTCTATAAAAAAAAAAACAATATATTCATTCATTTGACGTCAAATTTTAAAATAGTGTTGTCATCTATAGTGTAAAATGCACCTCCTAGTTTTTAGGGAAAGAACATTCGTGTAACAGAAACAGAAACTTTTTTATTCAATATTATAGATTATAAATAATACTTATTGAAAGTCAATCTTTTGTTTAATTACCACTGGTTTGAAAAAAAACCTCTGTCATGCAAAGAACCAGCAAGAAACCCAGCGGAACTTTTTTTTTTAAATAACATCTTACAATCATGTATGTTACATAAATTAACAACACAACAAATTAGAAATAGCTTGGTAGCGATCACCTCATTTCCAGGGGTTATTATCATCCATAAATTCTTTAATATTATAATAACTCTTTTTATACAAACTTAGTTTATTAAAGTTTTTGAACTGAGAAGCTGAGTGTGTGCTGAGTGAGTGAGTGCAGTGAGCAGCTCAAATTTTGTATATTTTCTGGAATTTAGTTGTAAAAGTGTATACATAGACATAGACATAGACATAGACATAGACATATGTTTTATTAGCATCAATACACACACAAAATATACATTTAGAAATAATGAGACATAAAAACTTACAAGGTAGTTGAAAAACATAAATAAAAATAAAATAAATCTTAGCAAGAGTGACTGATGTGATGCCAAAAGGATTCCGTCTCAGCATATGCTACCACAGATACTGCAGCAGCGCTGATTTTCAGCGGAGCCCTAATAAATATTGATTCCGTATTGCGCCCACGACTATATCATCGCCCTAAGAATGAATTACTGACTCGATGGAGTCGAGTAACTGGTACTACTAGCTTGTGTTTGTTCCTAGTATTTTCAGAATGAATATCACTTATTTTTGTAAAACTACTTTTATTTTTGTGTACGTACATTACATTTTCATAAATGTATTAAGAGGACAAAGTTATTATTATATTAATTTCCTTAAATTTTTGTCGCAGCGACTCTTTAGGCATTAAATCATAAACTGCTCTTATGGCTCTCTTCTGTAAAACAAATATAATTTCAGTGTCAGCTGCGTGTCCCCATAGCAAAATACCATACGATATTATGCTATGGAAATATCTAAAGTAAATAGTCTAGATGTTTCAACACTGGTAAGACTTTTAAACTTTTGCACAGCATATGCTTCAGAGCTAAGTCTGCTTGCTAATTTTGATATATGGGGGCTCCATTGAAGCTTGGCATCTTATGTGATTCTAAGAAAAATGTCGGTATCTACAAGACTCAGTTTCTCTGCATTTAAAATTACATTATAATTTAATTGTTTGATACTCGTATTTGGAGTCATAAATTTCATACATTAAAGTGTTTTAGTGGTTTTTTTTCGTGTTACTTAATAATAAGCTTAATTAAAATACAATATGGAATATACCAACTATGATTAGCGATAAAAAATGTAAGATTATCGTTCTGGCATACGTCTAAAATATTAATTTAAATCAATAACTGTATAAACGTTGGTAATGTTTTTATTTTGTATAAACATTTATCAATGTAAGAAGGAGATAAAATACCAAACTCGGTGCCTCTATTTAAGAAAAATGAGGAACGGTTACAATATTCCAAGCGCTCACTCCCTATATTATATTATAACCTCCTTGACTACGACTATCATAATGACAATAAACATCTCCTACAATTTGCTGCAGCACCGCTTCGTCTGCGGACTTGTTTGAACATGTACGCGCTCGTTTTGCTCTCGTCCTATGCGTGAATTACGTTTAATTGAAGCATCAGTAGCCTAATGGCAGGGCGCAGACCGCGAACTCGAAAGGTCGTGGGTTCGAATCCGCCATTCGATTACTGTCGTGAACCACTTCTAACACAAGCATTTTAAGCTTACCAGAAGTGGTTAAAGGGAATATTAATAATGTTTAATAGCATTACTAGTATTTTTTTAATAAAAAAAAATAAAAAAAATTACGATACGCTTACGATACGACGCCGTGTACGAATCATGAAGTTATAGATAAACATGGAGGCCACACTTGGAACAACAGCTTGAGTCAAATACCTACGTATCTTTATCTCACTCTCTGTGGTCTGACTTCTCTTTTTAGTGTGGAACACAATATTGCTATGTTTTTATTTGAATCTCCCGGTAAATTCTTAGAAATAATTTCCACACTAACTAAATCAGAAGTTAAGCTTTGTAAAATAATGTACCAACAAATAAATAGTTGATCTACGATTAGTTACATTAAAAATTCCAAAATTGAAGGTCTCGTATGCATTATTGGGTTCACGAATCAGTGAATTACAATCCCATTTCCTAAGGATTCGGTAATATGGCAACATTAGCCCTATATGTCAACATAAATTAGACAAATATGGCGGTTGTTTACTTAGCAGTTCACAGCGTCGTTTGAGATATTTAAAGTTAATTATTGTTATAATTCAAGAAATGGTGCAAACTTGTGTAGTACGTGGTTGCGACAGTAGTTGGTGTCCAGGAGGTGATATAAGATTTCACACGTAAGTGTTTAAATAGTGACTTCTGACATTGAATACTTGTAAACATACTTTTTGTATTTTCACTTAATTTTTTGCTGAAACGTTTTATCAGTGTTTTAAAGATATTAGTAAATTATAACTTTGTCAAAATCAAATAGTTTTACATTGAATTTAATTAAGTTTGAACAATTTTATTGTTTTTGTTTAAAAGAAATCGCACTGAAGTAGTGTGACCATATTGGTGATGTATCTGAGACTTTCCGTGTGACCTTAACTAATTATATGTACTTGTTTCTTATTATGTTACCGGAAATGCATGAAATTTAGAAATTATGTACACTTCCTATATATTCTATATAATGACGTATTTCATAGATTTCATAATATTAAATTAAAAATGAGTAACATAATATATTCTTTTGGTAGACAATTTATTTTTATTTAGTTTTTGTTTCTCATTATTCTGATACTTTAATAACGTTTATAATAATTATGTATTTAGAAATGTAGTAGTTTAGATGTATGATATAAAGCAACATTTTTTAATATATGTTATTATTTGCAGACAATAAGTGCATTACATGAAGAGTCTATTGTGCAAATAGCTGCTCTGGCTGTACCAAGCACTAGTTCTGGCATTTATGAAAGTAGTTCTGCACTTAAGGAAACAGAAGTGAAATTTACTGGCTGTAATATTGAAGACCAAACTAGTAAAAAACAATGTCGAAAAATTCTTGAAAATTTGTGCAATCTTAACAAATTACCTGTAAGTGTCCTTTTCCTTTATTACTAAATACATACCTTTTATTTGTATTTATTATGACTTTAATATTACATTACATAATGTATTATATAGCTTAAAACACATACATATTTAAACTCTTTAGTGCCAATCGCAGTGTGGTAATAGTTACTACGACACTAAGCATAAAGCTTCTTGTTTGATGCTTCATTTATGCGTGTTCATGAAGGCGCGCTCCGGTGTATTATATGTTACCTATTAAGTGATGTAAATTTGTACTGACATTATGATGTAGAAGAGTTATTTGTTTCTTTTTTTTTGTTAGAGTTCTCTAATCTCTGGTTTGATTTGAAAATATTTTTTTGCATTTTTAAAACCAATTCTTCAGGAAGTCTATCTAACATCACGCTACGACCCTTATGAGTGGAGCAATACGATGTACGATGCTAAAAATACTGATTTCATAAAGTTTTCTTGTTTTCTTAGGTCAGCAGTGAATACGAAGATCCCGCGAAGATTGATAGGGGCGTGCAAGTGAAAATAAAGTGTACTAAAGAAGAAATACTTGAGACGAAAACTAAGATTCTTAAGCAAAAAGTGGCGCGCCAAACTAAAAAATTCAGGATAGGTCTTCTTTAATGGACACTATTAAAAAGTATATGGGTCAGTCAGAAATTGAAAATATTATTCAAGGGCGCTTTGGTCATATCTGTAAGGACTTCAAAAATCCACATGGTGTGAAAAATTCAATAAATAATTTTAATATGGAAAGTGTTTTTATTTATTTTTTTAAGGTTTTTAACAAACCATGTAGTGGTGGTGTGAGAATATCCACTACCCCATATCGTTCCGAGGGTGTTGTAAGAGGTGTCAGAGGGAAAATGAAACAGGAGATGGGCAGTGGCATCTTCCTGATAACAACTCAAAATAATAATATATTATCGTTCCTATTATAGTACATATGTTACTAGAAATCTATGAAATCCGTTATTATATAGAATTCCTAGGAATTGTAGATAATTCTTAAAATGAACTGGATGTGTGGAATATAGTATTATACACATTTCAGCTCAGAGCAGCCTGACTCGGATGGGTTAGGTCAGAAGGCTAAGGCAGGAGCTCCGCTACGCTGGTTTAGTCCTCGTGATATATTTTTTTAAATAATTGTCCAGAAATAGATTTAGTCTGTCTGAACAATAAATCAGGTATATTTTGCCCAATTCATTGATCACCCGGGGTTATAATAAATTTTAATTTTATATTTCGTTGGTACCGTTTAGGAATTCTATACAATAATCAGAAAATACATTATCGAAATGGTAGTTATAAAATATTCTCTGATATATTTATTTTCCACATTTTCTAAATAGGCTCGGCATTATATGGGTTGTGACGGAAATGCGTGGTCATATTTTAATACCGATTCTGCCCATGGAAATGAAAACCTTTCTTCATAAAACTAGTCAATTCCCAAAAAAAATTGTACAAAAATATATAATCTATGTAGGCTAGGACTTAGTAGTAAACAGAGATATAGATATTTATAAATAAAACACTTAATGTAACTCAACTACTTATAGCGATATCCTGGGAAAAATAAAATAAAGGTTACCTACTTAGAAAGGGAAAGCCTGCCCACAGGGAGCGAGATAGTAATACATAGGTTTAGCTTCAAGTAGGTATTCGGAGTGTGGTCTCCATCTTTATCTATAACTTCATGGTACGAATAGGCTATGTTTGGCAACAAGTATCCAAGCCTAAAATCTGTGGGGCTGGCAGAGTATATTATAAACGCCAAAGAGTATATAATCTCTCACAGAGTACCTTTGTATAAACCGAAATTATTCTAACGTTTACGGGACATGGGTTCATGATTTATATTTTTGTAAAGGAGTTTTGGCCGGAATTTGACCGGCGGCGGTTTGCTGCTCCTGTATTATCCTTCAAATAATTGTGAGAACGAAAGTGCGCTGGGATATTATTATCTTAACTGAGTGTTGGCTGCAAAGTGTTCACACACTTCCTGTAATTAACGGTTATAAGACATTTAGTACAGAAAACAATTACACACAAAATGATGGCGTTGTCGTATATATAAATAGTGATCTTAATGTATCATTTGAAGAAATTTGCTTCCGCAACGCGAATTGTCTTCTTTTAAAGATAAATGGAGATATTGTTATTTTAGCCTTGTATCGTTCTCCTGCTGTTAGAGATTGTACTGAATTCATAGATTCACTAGATGCTTTACTTGTAAAAACAGCTAATGTTAATAATGTTGTTCTTGTAGGAGATATTAACATCAATATTAGTGACTCTCTTCAGGACCAACATAAGCTTAACTATCTTAATGTGACTGCTTTACACGGCTTGTTACCAGCTCATACTTTTCCTACCCGTAAAGATAGCTGCCTAGATCATGTTATGCTAAGAACCAAACTCCCAGCTAAAACTCTTGTTGTAAATTCTGCGTTAACTGATCATCAGACTGTAGCATTTTTTCTCGTAAGGAAGGTCCCAAAACAACACACAATAACGACAATATTTCGTACAGATCATAATGGAATTACAACTGATCTTGCTAAAATGAATTTTGATTCAGTTTACTCTACACAAAATCCAAATATTGCCGCTAATTGTCTTGTCCAGTCCTTACAAAAAGTTTTAGACGCTAATACTAAGAAGATTGTTTTACCTAGTCGTAAAAAGATTATAAAGCCATGGATTACTCCAGGACTCTTACGTTGTATGAAGCATAGGGATAATTTACACAAAAAAATGAAAAAAGAGCCGGGTAATGAAGTACTTAAGTTAACGTTTACGAGATACAGAAATTATTGCAACAAACTTCTAAAAAAGGTCAAGAATGAATATGAAAAAAATGAAATAAGAAATGCAGGTACAAATAATAGAAAACTTTGGGAGGTAATAAATAGAATAACCAACAGAAATGCCGCAAAAGCATTTTCCACTCAACTATTATCAGTATGTACCACACCAAAGGAATCAGTTAATAATGTTAATACGTATTTCGCTAATATTGGTAGACAACTGGCCGAAAAAATTCTTGAGAACTCTGAATTGAATCTTTCTCCTACTAATAATAGCTTAGTCCATTCCATGGTTCTTTTGCCTACTGATGAAGCTGAAATTGCATCTGTAATAAATATACTTAGAAGTGACTGTGCAGTTGGCTGGGATAAAATATCTGGTGATTTCCTAAAACAAAATAAAACATTTATTGTACCTCCTCTTACCCACGTATGTAACCTGGCCCTCACTTATGGTATATTCCCAATAGCTTTTAAAAAATCCCTCATTCATCCTGTTTACAAAAATGGAGACAGAGACTGTGTAAGCAACTATAGACCAATATCTATATTACCATCATTATCTAAAATACTAGAACGCTTGATGAATAATAGGTTGAAAATCTTTCTTGAAAAGAACTCCATACTTTCTCCAAATCAATTTGGTTTTCGTTCTGGTAAATCAACAGCTGATGCCGTTCATGAACTAATTGAATTTATTGTACTAAGCCTTGAGAAAAAAAAGAAAACAATAGGAATTTTTTTAGATTTAGCCAAAGCCTTTGACACGGTCTCTGTCCCCATATTGTTGCATAAAATGGAGAAGCTTGGTATAAGGGGTGTACCGTTGCAGCTTTTCAAGGATTACCTTACAGATAGAACACAGTCCGTAAAAATTGATAAACACGTTAGTGATGAGCTCCCCATCTGCTATGGTGTTCCCCAGGGAAGTATTCTTGGCCCTACCCTGTTTCTTCTTTACATTAATGATCTCTGCAAACTCAAACTAGTGAACGGAAAAATAGTAACTTTTGCAGATGACACAGCCCTACTATTTACTGGTGATTCATGGCCAGATGTGTTTAACTTCGCACAGATTGGCTTAAATAGAGTGTCCAAATGGCTTCGCGATAATGTGTTAACCCTCAACGTGGAAAAAACAAAATACTTGTCCTTCTCTAAACATAATAATAAATATGCAACCTGCACAGACCATGTTATTACTGCTCATTCTTGCAATTTTCCTAATCGCCTAACATGTTCATGCACACTTCTGCAAAAAGTAAATTCAATTAAATACCTTGGTATTTTATTGGATGATAAGCTAACTTTTCATGAGCATATACATACACTTTCAAATAGGATACGGAAATTAACATATATATTTAAAAAACTCCGTTGCGTAGCAGATTCTAACACTATTAAATCTGTCTATTTTGCTCTATGCCAATCTTTAATAATATATTGTATTACGTGCTGGGGTGGAGCTACCAAATCATCACTTCTCCCACTTGAAAGATCGCAAAGGTTAATCTTAAAGGTAAGAAACTCTCTTCCCTTTAAATTTCCAACCAGTCAACTTTATAAAATTTCCAAAGTTCTTACAGTCCGGCAATTGTTTATTATATACACGGTACTAAAAAAACATGCTCAATTAAAATATGATCAAAAAAATTCACAGCACACGAGACGCAAATACCGGGTATAGACCTCTCATTATGACCATTGTACCTACTTTTCTAGGAGATTTTTTTGCTATCTTGGCGGATACCTGTATAATAAAGTTAACAAGGAACTTAATATCTACGTCCTACCTAAAATAAAAGCAAAAAAATGTGTCCATGAATGGTTACTGAAAAGGGACTATAAATATACAGAAGATCTCTTTACAACACTGGTGTAAATGTTGTAATTTTCGCATTCAGATACACACGCAAACACACACACACACACACACACACACACACACACACACACACACACACACACACACACACAAACACACACAAACACAAACACACACACACACACACAAACATCCATCAAATTAAATTTATTAAATATTTACTTATAATAAAACTTACCTAAATGAATTATAAAAATTATAACGTATTATAACGTGTCATGGTTATTAAAATATGTATTCTAAGATTACATACTTTTGTATTTGTCAACTGGGAGGGAGACCTGATGACCTGAAATACAGGTTTGTCGCCTAGTTTGGGCATCAGTCTCTCACATTACTTTGTGCCTTTTCTTTTTTGTCAAAAATCGATTTTGTTAATTTAATGTGGTGAGAAAATAAATTATATTATTATTATTATTATTTGGAAAATAATATATTGTGAATCCCAATAAAATACTTTCTAAAATCTAGATTCAATAATAGGTTTATTCTTAGGTTAGTTTGTCATAGCGGTAACCCTAAAAAAATAGTGTATTTCCCCGATACAGAACTATGTGTAATTTTTTGCGGAGGGCTTAGAGTAATTAGCATACATATAATAATATGTATGCATAGAGGGAACCTACAATTCTACATATAGTCAATATACTTGTAAAAAGAAAGAAAGAAAGAAAATAAACTTTATTGGCACGGCGATGCAGGCACATTTAGAAATGGTTAACAGACATTAATACTGTGCTCAAGACGCTGGTCTTCCGTGGACACTTCCGTGGATACAGAGCAGTGCTAGCAGTGTATAACAGAACACGACCCTTATTAGTTTGTGTTTCTTATATAGGACAGTAAGGCTGTCCACATACATTCGGAATTCCGTTTCGAAAATCCGTTTAGGAATATCGATTCGAGATTTTAATAAAAATATCAAGGATCTATCACATACGTACAGTAGTTTTCCGTTCGAAATTTTCTACGATTCAAAATTCCATATGACTGCCTCTGCGTTCGGAATCCCGCACGGAAAAAAGCCGTTCCGAATGCAAGTCTTCCATAGATTTTGTATGAGTCGCATCACACATTCGTAAATTCCGTACATTCAGTGTGCGAGTAGGTGTGTTTATGTATGATCTTATATGGAATCTTGTATGTGTATCTCTTTTCGTAACCTTTCATCTTATTTTGTTTAATAATTTGTGGGAAGAGTTTATAGACAGCGATATTTGAAAAAAATCTGTATAGATGGATCTTTTTACATAATACTGACTATCTTGCAATCTTGTTAAGGGGATGCACCCAATGCAATCAGAAAATTGTCCTCGCTGGCAGGATGGATGGACTCAATGGCTAGCATCTCTCAACTGAGCCTTGTTATTCCGTTCCGAAGGGAAATAAACGTATGTGTGTGATGCATTTACGGAATCCAAAATGGTTCTTCGCAACGGCATTGCAAATGAATGTGACGGCTCTTACTACAATTTTCTAGAGTGACACTAGAGAATAAGTACACTCGTATCGTAGTAGTATGACGTTATTTTACAAGACGTGACGTCGTTAATCTATGGTGATTTTGTTCAAGATCAGCAAACAATCGACGCCGATATACTTGTTTTTGTTTATTTATTTTTTATTACTTTCTCATGTCTAAAAATATAAAGAAAATAAGACCATACTTATTATTATTTGAACTATCCATTGAATTGATTTCGAAATTAAGTAATGATAATTATATTAAATTGCAAATATTCGTGTCGCAAAGTTTAAAAACTAATAGTTAATGAGGTATGAATACTAATTTGACAGTTGCACAGTTCATAAGCGAGTTGGATCCCATTTGTAATCAGAATTTTTTTATGTTGATTTATAACTTGTTCAGCGAAAACTAAAACTATCGAAAAGCTCATTTTCTTTTAAAGGGAATGCAATAAAGGTTTGAAAATAAAATAAATAAATAAATATCTGCTTGGATGAAAATATTTCAAAACCGTGAAGTAAAGGTAGGATCGATAATTCATTACCTCCTACCAAAGAATATTATTACCAAGAAACTCTAACACCCCAGAAAATTAGTGATATGTTTGTAATAAATTTATTGGTAGTTGTGAAGGAGCGAGAAAAGAAGAGACAGACCGCGGTCGTGCCGCGGTTATTATACTATCTTAGCAGTATGTACTATCTGTGACAAATAAATAAAAATTTCAAAGGGGTACCTGCTTTCATGTTTACTATTATTATTCTCTGTGAAACCCATAATAAGTCCAGGGTAATTTGGCAGAAATATATTTTTTCGTCCGAATTTAAGTAGATTTCATAGTGACCTTTTCTCGATATATTGTAAATTATCCCGGGAGTGTGAAACTGAAACAAATTCATGCAAATCTAATGGTATTTGAAAAAAGAGTATTTATATTTAATCTATTCTCAGTATTCCTGATAATAATATATATGTTGATACATGGAGAAATGCCTATGACATCTACTTCTGGAACTGTTTAAAATATGGAGGTCTACACAGAATGTGTATCAATATAGGGAATTATGCACTTAAATTATACTTCTCTCATATCTTTATCTTATTATACATTCAAACAAGCCATACTATTAAAATAGCCATTAAGATACAGAGTTATGTTACCCTACCTATATTATCCTGTGTTGTAATAGTATATTAAAGATCATGGACGTATAAATAAGGCGGACTGAATATCGTTATACAACTCAGCGAGGTACCCACAATAAGTCAGCTCGCGTTTACGTACAAGGGGTCACGCACACATTCACATTAATAATAAGTCTATCGCCCGCCATAGGGATGGGCAAAGGGAAAAAATATATCGATATATATCGAATCTATATTTTTAAACAGTATCGATATATATCGCGTGATAAATATCGATATATCGATATATCGTCATCATTTGAATGATGTAAAGATAAGGTCCAAAATTTTATTTACTGACGGTTGGACGACGAAAAAAACGAATTGATACGAATTCGATACTATAAAATAAATATCGATAATTCGATATATCGACGATATATATCGATATTTATATTTAAAAAAATCGATATTTCGATATTTTTTGCCCAAGCCTACCGCCATTACGCAACAAACGTCGTCCGCGAGAAGTAGTTGGCGTAAATAAAAACAAAAATCAATATGCCGTCTTGGGTCGTTAAATTTTGTGAAAATCATAGTGGTTTTATCAAAAAACATCAAGGTATCACCTTTCATAGGTGACTCAGTAATTATAATCACTTATTTGAGAATTTTTGTGTCTTAAATTAAAATGCTATTTTTGGAACACAAAATATGAGTCAAGTGATCAGTATTGTTAATTCTTTATAGGGAAAATTACCCGAAATTTGGGAAATTGCTAGTTTTATCCACGTTGGCACGGATACGGTATATATGTTTGCCCACCAACCTCTTAAGGTTGTTTTATGTGCACCTTTTTGTTACAATTTGCCTCAAAAATTACCCAATCGATTATAATGCGGCTTTATGTATTTTTTTTAGTAAGTTAATAATAGGATTTCTGGCGGGTAGCATTGCTCATTATGCAACAAAAAAAAATTAAATGCCAAAAATGCACCGCACGTTTGTATATTGTAGAAAGGCATTTCTTTCTTAAATTAATAAATTTTAAAACTTTAGGAGGTTTACGTTTTCCATCTAACGATTTATTTAATATTTGTTGTACTTGCGAAATAGTTGGACGAAAGATTACTAAGGAAAACATTACAATGTACAATGGAAGGCACCAAAAGTATATACTTACAAAAATATTAGAAAAGTTTATTGCCAATGACAGGGTTTTTGTAAGCTTGGAATTTGAGCACACATTCGCAGGGGTAGAGCACAAGGTAAGTCTTATTAAATATATAGCAGAAAAATATTTGGCAATTCGATTTCACCATATTTCTAAATTAGAGGGGATTTCAAGAACCTTCGAAAGTAAAAGACAACTTTCTTTTACTGTTTAAAAAAATATTCTCCTAAAAGGTTTTTAACATTGTTGTTTGTAATGAAAATGGGTAAATTATGGTAATTATTTATGACTTATTGTCATAAATAATAAAATAAATAAAATACACTTGCAGAAAATTTAAAGAAATAACTTTGGCCTCTCAGTATATTTACGAAAATTTAATGTATGTATTTGTATTTAGTGATGTACATTCTGTAAATACTAGGAACAAGCATAAGTTAGTCATACTAGTTAATCGACCCAAAAGAGTCAGTAATTTCTTCATGTATACGCTTTTAAAACAGTCCCAGAAAATCTGCAGGCCTTATCTATCAAAGTTTAAAATTTTTACCAAGCAAAAATTGTTTAGTAAGGATTATTAGGATGTACTAAAGAGTACATGATTGATAATAACCCCTGAGAATGAGGTGATCGCTACCATGTGGTTTCTAAACGTTTTCATACTTATTGTAAAATAATATATGTATTGTAAATTAATTTTATATTAATTTTTTTTGGTTAGGTACCTATAATATGTTTATTTATTATATATTTCGTTAATAAATATTTATAATATATTTCGTTCCAATAATTTAATACAATTTTTGTATAGTATAATGTTTGTAATAAAATTAATTTAAATCGAAATTGATTGAAATAGAATAATTCGATTTCAATCAAAATATAAATCTTAAATTCTTAGATTTTTTTTAATGGTCAAATGTGTTATTTATATTAGTTACGTAATAATAAATTAGTATTTCGTCAAAGTTAATGTTATATTTTGACAGATTGTTTTATAAAAAAAAAAATGGGGAAATTTTATTTCACATGACAACGCTATATAACACGCAAACTACAGTGCATCAGTCCTTTCTTAACAAAATTCTGTCCGCCATATTTATACGTCCATGTTAAAAATATTACCAAAGAGATTCTATGGATGTTCGGCAGATTGCAGAATATCTGTAAATATAGTTTTTGAACTAGCGATGAAAAAATAGATTGAGAATGCCATTCTGCCAAGTTTATCACATTGAGTTACAATGTACTACATACTAGATAAGCTATTTCAAACAAAAAATGTGCGCTAGTCATAGACTTAAAATATCCTGGCGTATAGACTGACATAGTGTGCAAGGGAGAAGAAAATGCCTTATAGCAAATTTTTTCCATAATGGTTACTTGTTCTGTGAGTGACTGTCGTGTAAATCATAGAAATAATCCTGATAATTGCACATTTCACAAGTAAATTCTCAAGACGTCGTCAATGTTGTGACCATAGAATTATTACCCAGTAGAAACGCAGTCTAGTACAAAACACGAGCGATAAAGTGATGCAAGGTCATTATGTTAGTGGGCGCGAGCCGAATGTGTCTACGCTTGTCACACGCACACATACACGCCATTCAGTGATACCAGTTTCTGGCGTTTGCAATCAAATTGTGCAAATCACTATTTTATTGATTAATTTTAAATAATCGATATAATAAAGAATTACGTATTACATACGAAGATGTATTTTATGAGAATATAAAATGGAATAAAATAAACACGATAATGATGGTACTAATATAACTTTATTATACATATTTAAATGGTACAAAAATGCAGATGTAATAAAATTTAAGAATATTATCAAACACAATTAATTTGCTTGAATACAATAAGCACATCCTGTAATATTTAATTTTACCCGACTTCAAAAAAGAAGGAGGTTATCAGGAGGTCAATTCGGTGTATTTTTTAAATGTTTCTTACTTCAGAATTCTACAATTTCTAAACCGACTTAGATTTATTTATTTGAAAGGATATACACACAGATTGATCTAATATACACGCTGAAATTTTAATGTTGTTTTCCCGAAGTCAAATGATTTTGTCTTGGTAGTACAATAGATTTATTAAAATAAAAATTTTTAGAATGCAAAAATGGCAGATTTACAATCGAGACAAACAAAACTCGAATGCGAATGGTCGATTTACAATCGTGCAAAACAAAACTCGAATGCGATCTCAAACCAATAGCAATATCTCTTAAGTAGATCGAGCGTGCAGACTAGCTTATACCGTATTACTATAATAAAGTCTGAATAAAAAAATATTCGCTGTACGTAACGTAGTGTTACGTCTATCGCACGCGCTACCGCGCACTGCCTACACAGTGAAGGGCCTCTAATAAATATTCAAGGCATGAACTCTCAAGGGTAATGATACGACATAAGCTAATCTGGACGCCCGACTAGCTTGTGAGGTATTACTATTGTAAATCTGCCCTTTTTTAATTGTAATATTTTTTATTTTAATAAATTGACTCTAATATAGAGACAGTATAATTTGGTTGCGGGACAATTTCAGCATGTATAAATGAGTTGATCTAGAATCGTCTTAGAAATCAGTGTACATATATATTGATAACCTCTCCTTTTTAGGAGTCTGTTAAAATAGACTATGTTTGGGTCTAAAATAACATCTGGTTAATGTTTGGGTGTAAAGTGACATCTGGTTAGTAAAGGCGTTCTTATTAATAATCCCTTGATGTTGTTAATAAAAAAGGTTTTATTCTATACCCTAAAACGTCAACCTAGTCAATAAACAAAGCAATTAAAATAAAATAGTTGTGTTAAAATGGCGTCGACGAATCGCGATTAGCTGATCACTCCGTATTAGTTTTAAGTAGGCACCCATTGTTAATATTATGTTAATACTTAGAGAAGTAGGTATCTATATAAAAACATTTGAGTTTTACACAGAGCGTTGCGATTAAAAGTTTTAAACACAAATACAAAATAAATATTTTTAAAAGAAAATTGTGATTTTTTCCCCACAACTAGCAACATTAGTATCATGATAGCCTAGGTAAGTATTTTTTTAGTTTTACGTATTTATAATGAATTAAATATATGAATTTATAGTTAAAATGTAATATCATCACTTCTTTTATGTTTATCATCACTGTTGTGACAATATATTACAACACAAACGGTCATTTTTACAAGGTTTCGCGAGCTCTTCTCCGTAAGACGTGACGTTGCGCACTAACGCGTTGCTGAGTGAAATTACGCGGTTTCGCGTTAGTTTTACTTGCTTCACTTTCGATGCGCGTACTAGTATTCTATACGTAATAATTCTATGGTTGTGACGCGTTTGTTTTTGGTTAAAATTTATGTTATGTAGTGTTTGAAATGTAGAAATTTTTAATTATTTTGTTAATTTTGATATTTTGCAAAGAAAATAGTCACGTTGTTGATAATTTACATGAATTTGGTATATAAGTATATTTTTATACAAAAAAATTTACATGTACGCTAGGGATTGACTCAACTATATCAAAAGTAATGTTGATATTTATCTTGAATGTTTATATTGAATCGATAGACCTGCCCTCACAACAAGAAAATAAATCCTCGGTTTGCGTGATAAAATGTAATTTTATTTTACCGTAAGTCGAACAGCTTACTTCCGGATTCTACAATTAGAAAAAACGGTTAAAGTTAATTGGACGGTTTGGTTGGAATCCAAAGACAAACTCAACAATTTGCAGCAAACATATTCTTGAAAAGTATAAAAGAAAAATAGAATAAAAACAATTTTATTAAAAGGAGTCATTTTTACATTATTTGTACCTGTAAGTATAATATTGTTATAATAAGACTTCAAAAATTTAACTTTCAAAACTTTAGATAAAAATAGAGACAGATTTTTATATATTGTAAAACTATAGTATTGTACAGTGCAACCGTATATTTTTGTTAGTAAGCGATTTATTTAGGTCAACATCATTTGCGTCATTTACTTTATTTTTCAAGCAGTCGCGTTTTCATCCCGAACACGGTGGATGCGTCCTATATCATTATAAATTTTGTATCAATATCATTAATAAGTTTAAATAAAATCAGTTTTTCTTATATCATTTATCATTTAAAGGTGTTCTGTACATTTTTATGGTCCTTCAAGCTTCGTAGCGGGACCTAAAATTCGGGTTTTAACGACCGGAAAAAGTGTTTCCGCTCAGTGACCTATTGCGACTTAGTGTACTAAGTGACAATAGCCTTTCGGTCTCTACTAATAAGTGTGCAGCTTCTTATCATTATCAAAAAGCTCCGGCCATCAGTATAACCAAGCATCAAGTATTAAGCAGATTCGACGACGTAGCGAGTCTTGAAGCACCGCCCATCAGTAGCAGCTTGGAGCGTATCAGCGTATCAGCATCTCCACTGAGTTCTCACCACCACTACAGCACGAACGCGCCAACCACCTCAGCACAATCAGCAAGCAGCATCATATCAAGTAAGATCTTTCCATTGCACTTATGATTATGTCATGATGTCTGTCAACGATGTCCTCAATACGCAGCAGCAGCTATCAACAGCAATTGAAAATTTGTATACCAATTTCAAGAAAGACGGGTCTGATAGGAAGACATCGGACTATATCAAACGCAGATTAAATACCCTGGACAACTATTGGTTGGAGTAGGAGAAGAATTATCAGCATTTATCACAACTGGATTTGGATGTCCAAGCAGAGAAAGAATAGATCATGAACGTGAAAGTGTGAAAGAGAGATTTGACAACATTAGAGCGCATATACGAAACTATCAGCTTTTGACAGAGGATAGACCTGGGACACCACTGTTAAAGCCAGCAACATTTGTCTCTAAAACAAATGAAATCACGCCACAGATAAATACAAGATCAACATCGAGCAAAACAGAAGAAATGTTGAAAAAACAGAACAGCCACTTTAAAGCATTTCAACGAACCCATATCAAATATCAAACTAGAATTAGTATCAGAGAAATGAGAATTCGGTGATTTTTTTTTCAATATAGATCACATGTGTAATTCTTATTGTAAGTCATTTTTTACTTTACCACTGGTTCGAAAAAAAACCTCTGTCCTGGGAAGAACCAGCAAGAAACTTTTTTTTAAAGCAAATTTTACAATAATGGTTGTACAAACTATATAAGTACAAAATTTATTTTAGAAACAGCTTGGAAGCGATCACCTCATTCCCAGGAGTTATTATCAACTATGTATTCATTTATACTATAATAACCCTTTTTATACAGTTTCAACTTAACAAAACATTTAAACTTGCTAATAAAGGGAGCCTGTACACTTTGCGGGACCTTGTTGTAATAGCGTATACATTGCCCCAAGAATGAATTACTGAATCTGTGGAGTCGAGAAACTGGTATCACTAGCTTGTGTTTGTTCCTAGTGTTTACAGAATGTATATCACTTTTTTTACTGAAACTACCTTTGTTTTTGTGAACATACATTAAATTTTCGTAAATATACTAAGAGGCCAAGGTTAATATATTTATTTCTTTAAATTTATCTGTAAGAGACTCTCTCGGTTTTAGGTTGTAAATAGCTCTAATGGCCCTCTTCTGTAAAACAAAAATAGTTTCTGAATCAGCCGCATTTCCCCATAGCAAAATCCCCTAAGACATTATGCTATGGAAATAACTGAAATAAACTAATCTAGCTGTCTCGATACTAGTGAGACCTCTAATCTTTTTTACAGCATAGGCTGCAGAACTTAGTCTGCTTGCTAGTTTGGATATATGGGGGCCCCACTGAAGCTTTGCGTCGAGAGTGATGCCAAGGAAAACAGTGGATTCAACAGGGCTCAGTTCTTCCCCATTTAAAAACACATTGGTACTCAGATTTTTAACATTCGTTGTTGTAAATTTAATACATTTAGTTTTATTTCCGTTTAAATGTAGATTATTAACGTTAAACCAATGCACTAATTTTGAAATAGCATTATTCACGTCATATTTAAATGATTGACGTTTAAGTTTAAAAATCAAGGATTTATTACGTACGCTCCAGTCTCGTTGGGCAGATATCGATGCCTTACACTGGGAGATCGATAGCGAATTGGATGGCTCAAACAGGGCGTATGCAGAAACCTTCAGCTTCGATGAACAAAAATTTAACCAAATCAAGAAAGATATCAATACAAATATGTGGTCTGAAAGTCACCGAGAAAAATCTACCCCAGATGGACATACCTACGTTTACTGGCAATTATCATCAGTGGGTATCATTCAAGGATTTCTTTTGCGAAGCACTTCATACCAATCGAACCTTGTCAAACGCCCAGAAAATGCAGTTTTTAAAAAGTAAACTTAGAGGGGAACCGGAAAAATGGTACACCACCTGCATATCAGTTGGGACAACTATCAAGTTTGTTGGGATTTGTTAAATCGTCGATACAATAATAACAAATTAATTTATGGGTCTCATATCGATATTCTTTTAAACTTACCAATTGCTCAACAACAATCACCAGCACATATCAAGAAAATTAATGACAGCGTAAATGAAAATCTAAATGCCATAAAAAACCTAGGCGTAGACATAAGCTCATGGGATCCTTTGATGGTACATATTTTGTCTCAAAAACTAGATGCTGAGGCTCACAAAGATTACATCGAATCTCTAAAGAATCCAAGGCTTTTGCCAACTTTAGCGAACTTTTTAAATTTTTTGGAAAATAAATTAATGTCACTCGAACCATCTCGAAGCAAACAAATGTTTCAGGCTGAGACGTTATTTTTGCTGTGGAGTCCAAAGCAAAAACAACGTCTCAGCCTGAAACAACGTCTCATCAAAAGAAGCCTTATTATTTTAAATAATTTACCAGCAATCAAAATCAAGTCACTAATTATACATCGAAAAACACGCAAACAAGATGTCCACTATGCAAAAACCACGGCATATTTCACTGCAGCAACTTTCTCAAATTACAACCAACGGAAAGGCGGAATACAATTGCGAAATTGAAATATTGCTTCAATTGTCTTTACGATCACTGCGGCAAAAATTGCATATCGGAAAAACGTTGCCGCGAGTGTCATGGTCGACACAACACGCTCATACACGAGGCCTACGTGAAACCTTTGACCTCAGGAACAGAACAACGTCAAAATACTACCAATGTGTCACAAAACAATATAAATGAAACCCTCTTAGCAACAGCATTAGTAAAAGTACAGTGTATTGATGGCACTTATATCAAAATTCGAGCGCTGATTGATCAGGGTTCCCAGACCTCCCTGATTACTGAGCAGGCAGCTCAGATGCTACAACTTCCTCGACAGAGGTGCAAAGGTGTCATTTTCGGAGTAGGAGCAAAGGAAAACAACTGTAAAGGTGTTATTAACATAACTTGCTCATCTACTTACAGCGATTATCTATCTAAAACAGATGTGTTTATCATGAAAAACTTAATTAAAAATCTCCCCAACAAGACATTCAACAAACCAGACTGGTCATATCTAGAAAGCATTCAACTCGCCGTCCCGAATTCAACGTGAGCCGCCCAGTAAACCTGTTGCTGGGGGCGGACGTCTATTCTTATATCATATTAGGCGGTATCATTTCATCAGAACAATCTTGGAAGTTAGACGCATATGCGACCGACTTATGGTAGTAAGGTTGCTTATTGAGGGGGTCGTGACCCACTTAATAAGTGCCTACGCCCCACAGGTCGGCTGCAGCGACGCGGATAAAACGCTGTTTTGGGATCGGCTCGGAGATGTACTACGCGGCATACCGTTGTAACACGATGTCGTTTTGGGTGGCGACCTGAACGGTCATGTGGGCGAGGTGCAGGGGGAGTATGAACGTGTCCACGGCGGCTATGGTTATGGTCGAAGAAACGCAGAGGGGGAAACCATTCTCAGAACCTGCACTGCAGCTGACCTGGCCGTGGTGAACACGTTCTTCAAAACTAAAAAAAACCGAGCACCTGATTACCTACAGGAGCGGTCGGAACGCCACTCAAATCGACTATCTACTGACCAGGAGAAGTCATATCAGTCGCGTGGCCAACTGTAAGGTCATACCCGGTGAGTGTCTTACTGCCCAACACCGACTTCTTGTCATGGACCTCTGCGTAAAACCCCGTCGCAGACACGCCGAACGTTGCCGCCGTCAAATCAAGTGGTGGCTGCTGGATCAAACCAGATACTCAGAGTTTGACTCTGCCGCTGGGGATATTAGTCTCGACACAGCAGGCAAGTCCGTCCAAGAGTGCTGGAAAACCATTCAGACAACAATCACAAAGACGGCAAAGCAAGTTCTCGGCGTTGCGAAAGGGGGCCGCAAAATCGACAAGGAGACCTGGTGGTGGGACGCCACAGTCCAGGGTTCATTACGGGAGAAAAAAGCGCTCTACAAGACGTGGTAAGTGACCAAATCTCCTGAAGATCGCGCATCTTACAAGACAGCGAAAAGAGCTGCCAAGAAAGCTGTAGCCAGAGCCAGGCGTGACCACTTGCAACCATTATATGCTAAGTTGGACACTCCTGAGGGGCACAAGCTCATATATAAACTGGCGCGCTCTAGGGCCAAAGCAGCGCAAGATATTACTCGCTGCTGCAGCGTCAACGGCCCTAATGGCGAGCTCCTGTACGATGATCGTGCGGCGAAGGAGAGATGGCGCTCTTATTTCCACGTTTTGCTGAATACTCAGCACCGGGAAGTGCACCCTCCCGAACCACTCCCGAACCATGGACTCGTGCCACCGATTACACCTGACGAGGTCCTCGCATCTCTTCGTCACATGGAGAATCGGAAAGCTGTCGGACCGAACGAGGTGCCAATTGAAGCGTGGAAAGCGCTGGGAGCTCGTGGTGTGTGCATTCTTACTAACCTTTATAATAGAATCCTGAGCGACCGAATAATGCCCGATCAGTGGCGGCTTAGTATAATAACGCCGGTCCACGAGGGTAAAGGGTCCGTTCAGGATTGCGGTAATTACCGCTGTATAAAGGTGATGTCACACACCATGAAGTTCTTCGAGCGCATTATACACCAGGATCCGACAGGAGTGTACAGTGTCGGACTTCCAGTACGGTTTCCAACCAGGACGCGGTACCATGGACCCTATATTTGCCCTAAGGATCCTCATGGAGAAGCACAGGGAAAAGAATATGCATCTGCATTTTTTATTCCTAGACCTGCAGAAGGCCTTTGACTGTGTTCCTAGGGAGATGATCTGGTGGGCGTTGCGGTCGAAGTTGGTACCAGAGACCTACGTGGAAATCGTACGTGACATGTACCGCAACTCCGATTCAATAGTCAGGACCGCTGTTGGTGATACCACCCCCTTCCCCATAACCATAGGCGTGCATCAGGGCTCCGTCTTAAGCCCCTATCTCTTCAGTGTGATATTAGACGAACTGTCAGCCAGCGTACAGAAACTACCGCAGCCTTGGCTGCTTATGTACGCTGATGATATCGCACTGGTAGATGGGGACAAAGGACGGCTCACCAGACGCGTGCACGCATGGAGGGAGGCACTTGAGAACGGCGGGCTGAAGCTAAACGTGGCGAAGACGGAGTATATGGCCTGCAACAGCACAGATCTGAAGTCTCTCCGTATAGGCGACGACACCGTCGAGCGCACGGACAACTTCAGGTACCTCGGATCTGTGCTTGATGCGTCCGGTGACATCGATTGCGACATCAAGGCCCGTATATCAGCGGCTTGGGCGAAATGGCGCGAGGTGACGGGTGTCATTTGTGACCCCAAAATGCCGGTCAAGTTGAAGGGACAGGTCTATAAGACCATCATAAGGCCAGTCCTTACGTACGGCAGTGAGGCGTGGCCGGTGCTGGAGCGACACCGGCAGTTGTTGCATGTCACTGAGATGAACATGCTGCGGTGGATGTGTGGCGTCACGCGGAAAGACCGTGTACGGAATACATACATCCGTGGCAGCCTCCATGTCCGTGACATTGCTGACAAGTTGCAGGAAAGTCGCCTCCGCTGGTACGGCCACGTCTTACGACGACCAGCAAGCTAC
This sequence comes from Parnassius mnemosyne, assembly GCA_963668995.1. Taxonomy (NCBI): domain Eukaryota; kingdom Metazoa; phylum Arthropoda; class Insecta; order Lepidoptera; family Papilionidae; genus Parnassius; species Parnassius mnemosyne. The sequence continues at coordinate 25,675,679 of CAVLGL010000137.1, read as the reverse complement.
GTGGGAAACAAATGCCTGGACATGACCTTACCTGGTAACAGGAGTAGAGGACGGCCCAAGAAACGCTGGCTTGATGTCGTGCAGGATGACATGCGCGCCAATGGGCTAGTTGTGAGGGACGCCGAAGACCGGGCGAAGTGGAGGGGGAAGTGTTGGAAAGCGGACCCTGGGTTCTTCTGCGCTGGGCGGGGTGAGCAACCGGGATAAACGCTAGGTAGAAGAAGAAGAAGAAGAAGAAGAATCACAACCTGTGGCACAGCAAACACGTCTCGGGTAGATTTTATGTGGCAACGTAAAATCCTATCAATGCAACGTTGTTATCAACAATATAGACGAAATTCAAAGTTTTTGGGAGATAGAAAACATACCTGACGAACTCACTATGACCCAAGAAGATGGTCAATGCCTGGAGTATTTCAAAAACATTACAACAAGACAAGAAGACGGTAAATAAATAGTCAGATTGCCATTTATATCGGAAGCAGATCAAAAATTGCAATAGCACAGTTTATACAGTTTGAAAAAAGATTTACCTACCGAAACGATATTGAACAAGAATATAAATCATTTATCCACGAGTATTTGAAATTAAGTCATATGAAATTGTCGTTATGTACCGGGGTCCCAACCTACAACAGGACCTGTTATCACTGATTCTCACCTGGCGATAGTACCAATATGCTTACACCGCTGACATCGTGAAAATGTTTCGGAAGATTCTCATTCACGAAGAAGATCAGAGATATCAACAAATCATATGGAGAAATTCACTGACCGAAACTTTACAAGAACATCAATTAACTACTGTCACGTATGGAACCAAGGCGGCACCTTTTCTTGTCATGATGGTATTGAAACAGTTAGCTGAAGATGAAGGTCATAAGTATCAGGGTAGCCCAGCAGCGAAGGTCTTGCAAGAACATTTTTATATGGACGACTTAATCAGTGGGAGCCATGACTTCGCATCAGCTAAAAAACTACAATCAGACTTACAAAACTTACTAAAAGCAGGTGGATTTAATTTAAGAAAATGGTCAGCCAATACACCGTTTCTTCTAGAACGAGTCAACCCAGCAAATACCAACGAGTAAACATATGACTTCAAATCTGAAGTATCTGCAAAAACTTTAGGCCTGCGATGGCTTACGCAATCAGACCAGCTTAATTTTGACTTGAAAATTGATTTATCAACATCAAAATAAACAAAACGAAGTTTGTTATCAAATATCTCAAAACTCTACGACCCAGCAGGATTTTTAACACCAGTTAGCACTAAATTTAAATTATTATTCCAAAAAATTTGGCAATACGACTTAGAATGGGACGACGAGCTTCCTCATGAAATTCAAGTGGATTGGACGAAGATCAAAGAAGATATCAAAAATATATCACAAATATATATACCGAGATGATTAAAGAGCAACAAAAATGACGTCATAATTCTTCATGAGTTCAGTGACGCGTCGATGAATGCGTACGCTTGCGTTATTTATTGCAAAATAGTTCGTCAAAACCAAGACGGAAGTAAAAACGTATCGGTCATCCTCGTTACAGCAAAAATCCAGGCTAGTACCACCGAAAAAGAGGATCAGCTTACCTCGCTTAGAACTGTGTGCAACCCTACTTTTATAAAAACTCATGAAAAAGGTGAAATCATGTTTGGCAAATTACAATATCAAAATGTTTGGATGGAGTGATTCGACAGCAGTGGAGAGTACAAGGATACCCAAGCCGCTGGAAGGTCTTTGTAGCCAACAGAGTAGCTAAGATCAAAGAGGTTTTACCACCTGAATGTTGGCGCTATGTCAAATCGCAAGATAACCCAACTGACTGTGCCAGCCGTGGAATCAATATGGAACAACTTAATCAACATCAGCTATGGTGGCATGGACCAGCGTGGTTATCAGACTTCGACGATGACAACGTAAAGAAGATCACTTATTTCACCAATGATGAAGTCAAAACTATAAATCAAGTCACACACACCACAACATGTTCAAGCGAAGACGACGTCATTACACAATTAATAAGCAAGCACAACAGTTTCACGCGAGCTATACGAATATTAGCCCACATCATACGTATAAACCAAAATAATAAGCAGAGTTATTTAACAGCACAAGAATTACAAAGGGCAAGGCAAACAATTATCAAACACATGCAAAGCCAGAAGTTTGGAAAAGATATCAGCTATTTACAAAAGCATAACAAAGTAAGTCCAAAAAGCAAATTATTACCTTTGAATCCTTTATCGAGTTTGAAGGTATGTTGAGAGTAAGTGGTAGACTGCAAAATGCGTCGATCAGCAAAGAAATGATGTACCTCCTTATCATTCCCCATGAGAGTCACCTGACAAACCTACTCATTGATCAAGCCCACAAAATGACATATCACGGGGGAGCCCATGTCACCTTAGCGTGGCTACGACAACAGTATTGGGTCCTAGGTGGGAACAGAGCAATCAAAAAACGCCTGCGCAGCTGCATAACCTGTAATAGACACAACCCTACAAACTAGTGTTGCCCAAATGCAAGAACAAGACGAGACTTAGCAAGTCTTGGTCTTGGTCTTGCGCCAATACACCTGGTCTTGGTTTTGGTCTTGGTATTGCGCTCCCAGTCTTGGTCTTGGTCTTGGTCTTGCAGCAAGAGTCTCGCAAGTCTCGCAATGGTCTATTAGCCTATTACTATTTATTAAACGTTACTTTAGATCTTAGAACAACTTAACAGAGTAGGTACATATTGAGCTTGAATTAACATTTATATATACCATGTTTTAGCACATTTAATAAGCTTACATGTGCTAAAACATGGTTAAACATACATATAAAAACAAATTAATGGCAATAACTACACTGTATTTTAAATAACATTATCTCTCTAGAAAGAGATTGATGGACCCTCACCATATATGAAATGGAATAAAAGAGTTATACAATATACAATTTATTTAAATAAAAAATAAAATACGATGCAAATTAAATTACTTCACAGTATGTACACAACAGCTTTGACATTACTGTTACTTTATATTTATTCTTTTGACAAAGCATTAATACAAAGTAACCATCTGGCTGACTCATCACTTAACCTATTTCTATGTTTTCTAATTACTAATGATGCTTTAGAAAATAATCTCTCAGCAGGTACTGAAGTTGCAGGTATTAAAAGAAAATCACGGGCCATCTACGATAAAATCGGATATTTTGTCTCATGCGTCCTCCAACAGTCTAAAATGTCTTCCGAGATGACGGCTCTGGGTTTACCTAGGTACCCCTCCAACTCCTTAATAACTAAGCCTTGCAGACAAGATCCAGATCCATTTTTACACATTTCAAGTGTTTTAAAAGTGCTATGGTGTCAACCATATTTATCAAATGTGTGACGATATATTCGAGCACTTTGTGTTTTAAAAACACACACTTGCAAAAGTCGAGATTTGCAGTGAACTTACTGAACATGTTTATCTTTTAGGTAATAATAATAACAATAAACCTAGCAAGCTAACAGCATAGCAAAGTGGCGAAGCAATCAGCTTAGTCGCATGTTTTTGATTTTCTTGAATTTTTCAAATCGTTCATATGAGAGGTGATATGAGAGATGGCTTCTAAGGCCACCTCTTTGGTGTCAATTACATCTGGCACTTGGTCTAAGTATTCTGAGTTCATAGTTTCGAGGTTAGCCTCGAACCTATGCCAGTCCGTAACAGTTTTGGTTAGAGGAACCTCGCTGCTGGACTGTCCTAACGACATTATGACCGGGCGGTGATCCGATGTCAACTCATGCACCACTTCTATGGAGCGTAACGTTAAGGTTACGTTCCTGAAGAGTGCTAAGTCGATTTTGGACAAACTACGATATTGGTTTGTAGTGTCCTCCTGAGGGGCTATTATATCGAAATTTAGGCGGTCAATTAGTTTTACTAAGTGCTCGCCGTTTGTATTCTCCCTAAGGTGATTGTGTATAAACTTACATGAGAAATCCGCGTAGAAATGACTATTTTCACCTTTAATCACTTCCCGCTTAAAATCGCTTAAAGAATTAAATGAAATTAAAACTTTTAAATAAAACTAATTTTACGGATTTTATCGCGTATATTAACTTATTTTACTTTCCCGACGTTTCAAGCACTTTACAGCACCCATGGTCACGGGGGAGGGACTGAGGTGTATGACGTCCCAATGTCATAGTTAACCACGGTTACTTCCAGATTAAAAATTATTAATTTTTGTTCCGATCTACGCAGTATGAACTTACAGTATCATGAAGTCTTGCAGTTGTATGCTTGGGTTGGGATTTAATTTTATTAATTATGGGATCCCAAGCAGATGGTAGCACCCAGCCATCTTCTCTATTGAAATTAGGATGTTTTTTGATTTCAATAGCCTCGCGAATCATCCTTGGAAGGAATCGGTGTTCTTTAGCGAGGATTTGTGGTCTATCAAATCTAATGTAGTGACGGGGGCGATCCTGTACGTGTTCACAGACTGCAGACTTCCCGGAGCGTCTATTCTTCACATCAGCTATGTGTTCTTTAACGCGGGTTTTTATGGATCTTTTAGTTTGTCCTATATAAGAGAGACCACATTCACAATCCAGCTTGTACACTCCTGCATCTTGCATCTTGTGAATGTGGTCTCTCTTATATAGGACAAACTAAAAGATCCATAAAAACCCGCGTTAAAGAACACATAGCTGATGTGAAGAATAGACGCTCCGGGAAGTCTGCAGTCTGTGAACACGTACAGGATCGCCCCCGTCACTACATTAGATTTGATAGACCACAAATCCTCGCTAAAGAACACCGATTCCTTCCAAGGATGATTCGCGAGGCTATTGAAATCAAAAAACATCCTAATTTCAATAGAGAAGATGGCTGGGTGCTACCATCTGCTTGGGATCCCATAATTAATAAAATTAAATCCCAACCCAAGCATAAAACTGCAAGACTTCATGATACTGTAAGTTCATACTGCGTAGATCGGAACAAAAATTAATAATTTTTAATCTGGAGGTAACCGTGGTTAACTATGACATTGGGACGTCATACACCTCAGTCCCCCCCGTGACCATGGGTGCTGTAAAGTGCTTGAAACGTCGGGAAAGTAAAATAAGTTAATATACGCGATAAAATCCGTAAAATTAGTTTTATTTAAATGTGTAGTGTTCGCGTAAATATAAGAAAAGAAATTAAAACTGTTTTAAAAGGCGCACGACCTTGTGAAGGAATGTAAGCGCGAGACCCCGAAGGGCTAGCCTAACGGTCGCCTGACTCGACGGCAGCCGGCCTAAACCTACTCTAGGTGGAGCGAGATTCGGTCTTTAATCGCCTAGCACGCAAAGAGGAATTTAAATTATTAAAAACCCGAGTCTATTTTTTGATTAACGCGACGCGATGAATTAACGAAATTCTCCACTGAATTAACAGTTTTGAATACCGGGTTAACTAAATGATTTTTAGTAATACGAAACGGACGTCAGAACGTAACCTTTACTTTTTTTTAAAACTGAATTTTTAATTTTAAGTTTAAAGATTAAAGTTTAAAATTTAAAGTTTAAAATTTCAAATTTCAGATTTCAAGTTTAAAGTTTACGTAATCGCACTGAGACAAACGGATCGGATGACTGTTTGCGTTCGAAGTCTGTGTAAAAGTGCTGTAGCTCCCCATTTACAAAAATTATTTATATACGAGGCTACCAAATCAACGAAAATTTCGCCATTTTGGAGCCGAAAAAAATTAATTATAGCTAAACAAAACAAAATTACACTGCCATTTACATTCAGTGGCTTCTGACATGATAGATGAAGAGATTAAAAAATAGATTGAGTTAAACAATTGATATTTTCAAAAGTTATCGTGTTTACAAGCCACAGGGACATGATAAATCCACACCATAAGCCACTAAAACCCTTTTTTTTTATTTTAAAATAGCAATTAATTGATTTAAAAAAAATATTAATAAGTTCAACAATCATTTATCTTTCTAAAGACCTGTCGCTTGATATGCTACATGCCCTGTGTCAGTCTGTTGAGAATTTGAAATTGTAGCGGTTTCTAATGGTTGCCGTTGAGCAATCAGTTTCAAAATAGGAGGTTCAGATGCCTGGGTGATCAGTAATCGATTGCTGAAAACAGAATTTGAAAATTCGAAACCGTTCTCGAGATAATCGTGGGACAGACGGACAGACGGACAGACATCGTGAAATCAATAAGTGACTTCGTAAGCTTCGCCACTTAATAATAGTAAGTAATTATTATAAATCCATAAAGTTAATTTTATAATAATTTCTTACTAGAATAAATTATTATGATACCTCAGGATAATGTATTCGTGTCCATTCTGAGCACCCGGAAACTTATTTTATTCTTTGAAGCATGTACTCTGTGGCGGCAATCAAACAGTGTCAAATGTAGTGCGCGGCAACGATTATGCGATATCAATAGTAGCCACCGGCACGTGTATCTTGACCTTGTACTTTCGAATAGCTGCACAATTTCTTTGACAGGTCAGTATCCGACCTTTGATGACGCTGACAACAAGACGCCGCGCACTATCAAAGTGCCGATGGTCAAAACTAGGGATGCACTCTTTTTTCTTTTAATAGATATTTTCATTCGCTATGTATGTTTATGGTATTGTTCGTAATGCGCATAAGTCCAATTTTCCAATTTTTTTTTTTCATTATATTTTTTTGCGTCTCATAGAGTCCCTAAGCGTATACCCGAACTCCTATACTCCCTGAAACGACACTTAGTCCTAACTGCAAGACGCAAGAGTCTCGCAAGCTTAGTCTTGTTCTTGCGCAAATCTTGCACGGTCAGTCTTGGTCTTGGTCTTGCTAAAAAGAGGCGGTTTTGTTCTTGGTCTTGGTCTTGCAAAAATGCAAGAACAAGACCAAGACTGCAAGACCAAGACCGATTTTGGGCAACACTACGTACAAACAACATCAGCTTATGGGCGATCTTCCTGAAGCAAGATTAAATACATCAAGACCATTTCTTCGAACAGTGGTGGACTTTTCAGGTTTTGTGGACGTAAAATCAAGTAAAGGCACAGGAATAGAGACCTTTAAAGGATAAATAGCTGTGTTTGTTTGTATGGTCACAAAGGCCATACATCTTGAGCTAGTATCCGATTTAACTTCATCATCATTCTTAGCAACATTAAGAAGAATGGCGACGAGGCGTGGCACACCACATCACATTTACAGTGATAATGGTACGAATTTCGTTGGTGCCAACAGAATCATCAGTCATGTGGACTGTGTGCTCGTTTGTCATCCTTATTCTATAAAAAAAAAGAAAAAAAAGTCAAGAAATAATTCATCTAAAATCCATTATCACAAATGAGTTCTTATCAGAGATAACCGCATTTCAATGCTCCATCATGGCCCAGTGCGGGGGTCTGTGGGAATCGGCTGTGAAGAGCGTTAAATACCACCTTCGCAGAGTCATCGGCGAACAAAAACTTACCTTCGAGGAGTTCTCAACATTAATAACACAGCTAGAAGCCTGCCTGAATTCCCGACCACTCTACGCTATCACTGAAGATCCAAATGATATCAATTACCTGACTCCATCTCACTTTCTGGCCAGCGGTCCTGTTTTAAGTATCGTGGAGACAAAGAAAGATGAAAGAACATGTTGGCACATGACGCAGAAGATATTCGATGATGTTTGGAAGCGCTGGAAGTCTGAATATCTGACAGCATTATCAGCGAGAAGCAAGTGGCAGCAATCAACCGTAAATATCAAACTTGATGACGTGGTAATTATTCATGGTGCAAATCTACCTGCAGTAAAATGGGCATTAGGGAGAGTTATCGATTTTCAACCCGGTAAATATGGATTAGTCCGAGTAGTCATTGTTAAAACAAAAAACGGGACTATTAAGAGACCTATAACGAAATTAAACATTTTACCAACTCATTCAGAAGCAAACTATCAAAATCCCACAAACTATCAATCAAGTCCGAAAAACAATCAAGAATCAAGTTCAAAAGCAGACCACACAAACGACAAACCAGGAAATGCACGAACTAATATGAAACTCTGCAATTTTATCATGTACACACTGCTTATTTTTACATTATTCGAGCAAACAGCTAAAGGAGTATTTAATGTTACCAATTTTAAGGGCACCCAGAGTTTATACTTCGATAAAACATCAAACATGAATCGAAGCTTATCCAAGATGAATTGAGAATGATTGTTTATTATGAAAACATATGTTTAAAACTGCTAGAGCGACAACAATGTGACATAATTCTATTACAATTTCGACACGGGAGCACCGAATTACACTACTACGATCAGCTGTTGCTTGGTTGGCAGTCTGCGGCGGCGGAAATAGGAGTATGTTGCGGGCTTATCAATGGCATGGGAAATGTTGCGCATGCACTATTCGGCGTACTTGATAATGACTTCGCTGAACAATATCAGAAGGACATTGAACTCATTAGAAAAAATGAAATCATTTTTTCTAATGAGTATCATTTAATGAGAGTAAAGGTCAAGGTCACATATCAAAACCTTTTACTCGAAATAAAAATACCACTTTTAACCAGAGAAAGCTACGACATCTACAGAGTTTTACCCATTCCTCAATCACACGGCAATAATATGATAAACATAATTCCCATCTCTGATTACTTCGCTGTAAACATTCAAAGATATTTTTTTTAATATTTAAACGTTACCCCCACACTAGGATTTTCTCCTGTATCGTGGAGGCAGCTTACAAACACAAATTGCACAAGGACAAACACCCAGACCCGGAACAATTATTTGTAGGTCATACAAATACTTGTTCCGTGCGGGATTCGAACCCGCGGCCCCCAGCGCAGCAACTCATTGCTAAGTCACTGCGCCATGGAGCCGTCGATTCTGAAGATACTGAAGCCGACGTACAATCATGTCTACATTCAGATCTCACCACAAAAATTTGTGAGCTACGAGATCATATTTATCATATTCAAAATGATCAAAAGTGTATCAAGAATCATTCAACAGACTAATGTCTAACGAGCATTAAAAAATGTAAAAATTCATGAAATGCGCTCAACAATATAAATACATATTTATTTTTCTGCTGCGAACAATGCACTTTCCGATTCATATGCGCCTATGAAGTTGCTTCGGAGGCCGACGTCTTATCAGTCGGGAATAATTGCGTACTCAAAGGAGACTCATTCATGATCTATCCACACAACAACCACATCAACACAATACACGCACATATTATTCCATCTATAAACAACATAATTAACTTGACCATACCTATCAGTAAAGGTGAGACAAGCCAACCAGAGGCGAAAGAACGACAGGAGAAGGAGATCGGACGTCAAATCGATCCAATGAAAAAGGAAGACATAGATAATGAATTCAATCAGCTGTCAACCTCGACTTACACCACTGTGCCGTTATCTACGTGTTAGTGGGAGCATTCGGAGCAGCGGGAGTAACGGTACTCTGGAGGCCAGCGCGACGAGCGCGCCGGCCGAGACCGCCGGCCGAGACCGCCGGCTGCGGCCCACCCGGAGCCTGCACCACGGCTATCTCTTCAAGGCATTCCTAGTGCTTGTACAAGTGATAGTGTCAGTGCCAATCAAAACATATCAGTACAAAGTGCGCGAGTACAAAACAAAGGTACCCTCACCCGTATTTGCGAGAGTGTGCTTGAGTGACTTACAACTAATAGCAGATTGAGTTCGGCGGGTGATGCCATGCTGCAGCTATATTACTGGTATAGTTGTAGCACGAATGGGTTGGCTCGACCGGGTAAGGACCACGCTCTCACAGAATACCAGCGTAAAATAGCAGCTAAACACTGCTGTGTTTCGTATGGTGAGTGTAGAGAACCGGAGACCTCTCTTACTGGAAAAGAGGCATCCCATCTTTGTCCTCATGGGTGATAACGCATCTGCATTTTAATTCTTTATTGAGGATATATGTAGATGTCTATGGGTCACAGAAACCACTTTCCATCAGGTGGACTGTGTACACGTTTATCACCCTAATTCTATAAAAAAAAATAGATCTGAACATGGAACTTTAACTACTTATTTTTCTTTTTATTAGTGATATCATTCCCCTAACTATAATCGTTTCTTAACTTTATTATTATCTTAGATCATTATTATTTTATCTTATATTATTTTTATTGCTTTCTATCTTAAGTGTCACTCTCATCTCTCGCCCGGAACCATGTACAGTGTAACCGTACATTTTTTGTTAGTAAGCGATTTATTTAGGTCAACATCATTTGCGTCATTTACTTTATTTTTAAGCAGTCGCGTTTTCATGCCGAACACGGCGGACGCGTTCCATATCATTATCAATTTTGTATCAATATCATTATTAAGTTTAAATAAAATCATTTTTTCTTATATCATTTATGATTTATAGGTGTTCCGCACAAGTATATTAAAGATAAAAACATCTTGAGATTCTCCTCTTTAAGCCATTATGAACCCAACTAAGTATCTATTTATCAACCAAAATAAATGTATAACCTTAATTAACCAATCGCACAGCCTCGAGATCACACTAGTACAAATTCATAGCATCACACTATTTTCCCCAAGGGGTTGAGCGGGCTTCTGATTATATTCCGAAGTCACAATGATAAAACTTTTAGCGTAGTTAGGTATAGATATTTAGAAATGCTCCTGAGGCGCCACTAGATGCCCGCGCACGAGACGCATAGTATAAATTCCATAGTATTTGATACGCACCACGCTCGATGCTCGATTCATGCTTCATGGCCGACGACATTGTGCCGAGGGCTTTAAATAGGGCAGTTCATCGCCTAAAGCATTAGTCGTAAAGAAGAGGAACTCGTGGTAAAGTAATAGCGGGGTGATCAATAGATCTGCGAGATTAAATTGCACTTGCCGCAGTCAGTCCATGAATGAGTGACCATTTTCTTAACATACCGAGATTGAGAGAATAGAGAGTGTATCTGTATCCTCAGACACTTGGTTCACTTTACTCTGTTAAGATCATTGTGTTTTTAAAATTAATGCAGCTAAAATGATAATAAATGTATTATTACTTTATGCCTTTCAGAGACAGATGAAAGAATATACACATGAAGCATGATGAAGCCTCATAAACATATTGGCCTTTAAACAGAGCAATCTTATTTAACTGATTCCTACAAGTTTCCTTATTTAAATTATTAATTTTACATTCATATTTAAGTCGAATATTAAAATAAAATTCTATAATGTATTTAATTATTAATTACTAAATTTTTGTAATTATCAAATGTAATACTAATATGAAAAATAAAGCAGTCATTATGTACTCCGTGTCTCTGGTTTTTATTTCCCCATCAAAACATTTTATAAAATATAAATAGGTATATACTTAGTTAGGTATGTACCTATTTGTATTAACTATAATTATGTTCAAAAAGAAACTCTGGGGAAGCTGTCCATAGAAGTAAATATTTTTCTCCAAAGATCTAAAATACAACTTTCCGATCTCATTCTTGGGAAGTTTTTTAAGTTTATCGGTAGAGTCACCTGGGATTTTATACATTTTAATGAAATCCAACAAAAGGCAGGTAGGAGTAGGTTCAGCCTTTTCCCAGGAATATTTTATATGAATATTTTTTAATTATATTTAAGAACTATCATGGTAAAAATTCAGTTAATTTTTGAAGTTATTCAATTTCATGCACTAAACATTTTTTTTAAATCTTTTTACCGCTTCCTTAATAATCATTTTTCGATAGTCCTTGTAAGTAAAATGTACATCACTAACTAACGCAGGCAATGACAAATCAAAATTAGTCTCGCGCTTTCGGGCTGTCACAGGCCGCCAGTTTTGGAGATGAATCGTACTAGGTAAATTATGTACTAGGTGCACTTAGTCCAATTCCGTACAAATACTCGATCCAAATACCTGTTCCACCTAGTCCATGAAGTACACATAGAGTTTGGTATTGTTGGAATAGTATACACTTTAAAGTACGCTTAGTTCTTACGTACAGCCGACCCCGATACGTGAAGGTAATGAATAGTAATCAATCGTCCATTCTGGAGGTGGGCAAAGTGTATCATTTTTGCGATTGGAACATTTGCATCTTGATCACTGAAATGTTCCGAAACACTGATATGTTTCATTTGGCTCATTTGGATCATCAACTAAAAAGATATAAAAGAAAGAATGTTCCGAATAGGTACATTAAGTTGCGTCGCGGGCTTTTATTACTGACTGATCCGTGAAATGTTATGTGGCAACAATGCTGAATAATATGTGCTTAGATTATTTATTGTGTACCGTAATAAGATTGTATATAAAATCGATTCTCCTTCATACTTTAACAAAAATGTCACTATGTCAATTCATTATTTACAAAAATGTCCATTTACACAAAACAGCAATGTCTATGTACACAGAATTTACTCGTAAAGTATCATAACTCTAAACTTTATGATGAAAAGGAAGAAAGTAAAGTCACAATAATCACTACGCAAAGAAATCCTAAACATAACTCAATATGTTTTCGTAAACAGGCGCTAATGAATATAAACAATTTGACAAGTGCCGCATCAACGTAAAATGACAACTTGTTAATGCAAACGTTACATACAAAAAACGACCGTATAGTATTTGACACATAAGCGCCTTAGTGGTAATTTTTACGTGCATGAATAACGTCGACGAAAATCCGTACGAGTTGAGTGATACACTTCTTATTTGTTATCTCTATCTGACTTGTGTGGATTATAATTATTTCGCCCGGTCATTCGCCACTCGTGAGTCAATAGTTAAGTTAATCATTGTCTCAGTCTGTCTCGCTCGTGGCTCAGTCGCCTCGCAAGCGACGCGTCGCGCGAAATGAGCAAAGAGCAAAGTAATGTTTCACTGTTCCAGATCCAAATGATACATTTGAAACGTTGTTACTGAACCAATCTTTTGTGTCACTTCAGTGATTCGTATCAGTGAGTCGTTTCCGTAAAGAGATACACACGCCTATACTTTACACAGGCTTATGACTGGTCAACGTTAAGATTTATCTACATTCTAGATTGTTAGCGTTTTGAAAGATTTCAATTTATTTTTTATTTAAGAGTTATCCAATTTTTACTTTTTTTCGTTTATTTTTTTTATTGTTTTTGTTTCGTTTTTTTAATGACCTATCTACAATTATTGTTTTTTACATAAGCTTGAAACATCAGTCTTAAGAGTTTTTAAAACTAAATTATATTTTACAAATGTAACACTCAGACATTTGTTGGCATTTGTCCATAAAATAATCCCAAGCGACACTGCTACAATTTTTTTGTACAATAAAGTCTTTAATGTCTTATAAAAAAAAGTAAAAGTTCTTTAACCACATAACAAAACTTCGTTACGAAAACCTATTACTAAATAAGTCGAGTAGGTATCATTCAATACGGTACCGAGATCATATTCTCTTGAGTCCGCACTAGACACTCGACTGCATCATGTGGTCTACATTAGCATCGCGTATTTACTAGAACTTAGTCTATAAAATCTGCCTAGTATTTGGTTGAAGTCCTCGGTACTAGTCCCGACTAGTCTCGACTATTGACAGACAAAGATAGAAAGACTGCGGAATAGTTTGGTTAAAAAAAAATAGAATATATTCTTGCACAACACGAGTGCGCGTCGTGTTACTTTTATACACATTGAAATATAGTTCAAATTCAAATGACTGACACACGAATGATTTAGGCAAACACGAGTGAGCGGCAAAGCAGACTAGTAAATATGACAACAAAATACTATCTCGCATTGCCGCGCCGGTACTTCTACTTCTTCGATTCGAGCGGGCCGCCGCGTTGTGCCGTGCGACGCGTAGCTTGCTACATATCGCTGCTTAAATTCAAAACTACCATAAATAAAAAAAGAACAAAATCGTTTTATTTTATAAATCGTCTTATAATCTATCATTATTATGCCTGAATTGAAGACACCCGTTGATTTCGACCATAAAACACCAAAACGATACGAAACATTTGTTTTGAATTTTGAGTCAAAAACTTCAAGTCAAAACCGCCATATTTTGAGTTATTGTCGGCTGTGGTTGTCGGGCTGCCAGCGTGAATGCACGTTTCCTTGAAACCAAACTACCACATGTCAAAAAACCATGTAAGTTTGATTCAAATTTTATAGTCAAAAGCACCATATTTTTTTTTAAGATAAAAGAGCAAGATTTTGTAATATACTTGTTTTTGCTTAAAAAAATTATACAAATATTCAAATAATTTATAAACAAAACTGCTGTATTTGGAATACGTTTGTTTTGCATAAATTTTTTGATGGAAACTTTTTAAAATTTTAAAACTAAAAGTCAGTTTTTTGGCTTAATGTTGTTTTGATACATAATAATATTAAAAATAAATAAAATATTATACATAAAAGTGGTATTTTCTAATCGGCCCCGTTTTTAGAATAGCGTTATAGATTTTTTTAAATTTTATTGCTCTGAAACGTTTTGAATGTAACCTGAAGTACCTAGATAGATTTTTTTTACCAGACTGCTCGATACTCAAAAGGAGAGTAATGTGTTCATTTATTAACATGGTGTTATGATTTATAACATTTTTGTATCCGTTTTTCGTTTAAATTTAATAATAAAAGCGTATATTAAAGTATAAAGGCTTAGTTAGTGATTAATTTATGATATTCTTCAGAATGAACAACCGAGCGCAAAGAATTCTAAATATGTTGGAGCTTGGGAGTCCCGTCAAATACCTAACAAAAGGTAAGTACATAATATTATATTTAATATTTTTTTTATTAAGTTCATCTTTTAGTGATTACGAGTAATTAACATGTCTTTACTAATTTTATAAAGAGGTTAAGTTGAATGAAGTTATGTCTGGAAATAGTGATCTAATTCTTAAACTTCTTCATTACATTTACTTTGGGGTTCGAAAAGATATTTCAATTAAAATAAAGGAGATTTCGGGGAGCGAAGTCATGGGTAGTATTATTAATTCATATCATTATTACAATAATCATTTATTTATTTTCTTTGTTACCAATAGAGACTGCGGAGAAAGTGGCAGTCCAGACAGAACGCCAAGAGATCTAAGCACAGTTGCATTCAACTATAATTCAGAATTGAGAAAATCTAAATGATGTCTCCACAAATTCTATTCCACACAGCCAGCCTGATCTCGGTTTCTCAGTACTCGACGAAATAGATACATTTTCTGTTCTAAATAGTCCATCGAAAAAAAGGCCAAATAAGTGTATCGAAGAAAATGACACTGCTAGCCATTCAAACACGGGGACTGATTTTTCATCAGATAATAGCGTTAAAGACCCCAACTATTCAGTTGACTCAGATGATAATATAAACTTAGATCATGAAGAGTATTTATTATATAACGATTGTTCATTACCGTAACCTGGACCTTCGAGGGTGAACATTTTCCAGCGCTCAGCAATTGTTTATGACCTAATTGAATCCAACATCAGTCAACAACAACAACGACCTACTTGTAATTCCTATCGCCTTTCTATGTACCAGACCAGTATATAACACTCATTAAGATGACAAAACAGAATCTAAAAGAACTAACGTATGAAGATTTTACGACTTAAAACCGTTATCTATGGGAAATTACACGACAAGTTACGACGGAGAGAAAGTGAAATGGACAGATATTAAAATTATGAAAATCGCCAAGGACAACAGGGATACATTTTTATTCAAAACGCCCTATGAAGATGAAAATTTTAAAATGGTACACTCATTGAAAAGGAAAACTAAGACTGCAACAGTGCCAACTTTAAAGAAATTTTATACTCAAAACCTGAAAGTTTTGGAGACAAAAAAGCAGGGTATCATAAAATTAATAGAAAAAAATGTAATACCTAAATATTATGAAAGTTTTTATGTAAATCTTTAGATTTGCAGTACTTACTAATTTAATTTTTTGTAGCTAGTTTTTTAAGATTGTTATGTTATTTATAAGCTTTCATAGTATTTTTAGTTAAATAGAAACAAAATAACAAATTGTTAAGACTGTTTGATTTTTATAACATTTCATTTAACTAATATTATTTTTATAAATATTATATTAATATTAATAACTATTGTGATCTTCATGGTTGTGAATAACATAGTAATTCTTCATAAATAGCAAGCTGTGACTATGATAAACAGATTAATTATTATAAAGATGTCTCGTTACTGAATGATCTCACAAAGTTTAAAGCTTTTAGATTTATATTTTTAGTTTTTGAAGGAGAATTTATACTTTTGATTTATTAAACGGAACTTGTTTTTAAGCGGGACTGCATATTTAGAATATTATTTATTCCTAAATGATGCTATAGTTTGATTTACAAATAAACTAAACGACTTATGTATCTTATTTAAGAAAATAAATATACAAAACGCTGGTTTCTTTTAGACTTGTGGCTTTTATTTCATACAATTCATTGTCATTACACGTATAATTTATATGCAAAAGTAACTTATCTGCTTTTGTATGCTTTCTTCTAAACATTAGTGAAAAATAACTAATTAAAAGTCATAAAGGTTGCAAATACGCATGTAATGATGTATTATGCGTGCCAATCGGTCGTGATTTGATTGAGAAATTCAAAAAATATAGTCTGAAAATTTTCAATTGGCTCTCCTGTAAAAATAGTACTTTTTGGGATGTGGTAGTTTTGCATTTAAACAGCGATATATATTTATCTATGTTAGGCACAGTGAGACTAGGTGGATCAAGTAATTTAAAAGCTGGAACAGGTGCAACCTAGTCTCGTTTAATACCTAGTGCCTAGATCTGTTCTAGTTCTAGTATATACGCTTCATCTCTTGTCAGGTCGTCTATACGCCAGTATGTTCTAAGTTTATGGTAATTACCTACTCTGAGACAAAGACATTATGCACTAATCTATCTATGAGTTTGACTTATTAAGTTGGTCTAGAGGTGTCCATTTTGAAAATATATCGATGTTTTTTTTCGATGTGATGCATCGAGAATGTGCATCGATATATTTCGATGCATCGGTTAGAAACATCGATGTTTTTGTAACATCGAGTACTTTTTATTACTTTATATTATAAATCTGTAGTCATCTTCCTGACACTCCATTCAAGCAACCGCCAATTTTGAATGATCTACTCTTACATCGGCACTGTCTTTGTCCGCAGTCCGCACACCTTTTGTGTGTGTGTGTGTGTGTGTGTGTGTGTGTGTGTGTGTGTTTGTGTGTGTGTGTGTGTGTGTTTGTGTGTGTTTGTGTGTGTTTGTGTGTGTTCAAGGATGTTAGACAGTTATATAGATATTCTTTATTGCACGAAACATAAAGTATCTTAATCTTAAGAATTAATATATTGTTAACAGACGTATATATGTCTTTATTTATTTTTTATTTTGTTTTTATTCTATATTGCTACACCTACGTCAAATTCTCACCACTCCATGGGTTGACTGGTAGAGAATGCCTCAAGGCATAAAGTCCGCCCTTTGTATTCTTTTATATTAAGGAATACAATAAAGAATAAATAAATTATTATTTATGATCATTGACCTACTACTAAATGGACGGCGGGCCTAGAACAAAATACACGAAAAATGTGTCCCGAGTCAACCTATATAAGCGTATTATATATACAATTTTAATTGCGACAATTTAGCAGCCTTTCAACTTCAACCAGAAACTGTTATCATCTTATGCAGCTTCTAGCGAAAATTATCGGTATGATTTTTAGTTTTTACAATTAATGTGAATTTAATTTAAATACTAATCTATGCAAAATATTACTTTTAAATGATTAAATATTAATAGTCCTTATCGAAAATATATATAAACTAGCTGTTCGCCGCGACTTCACTCGCGTGTTAGGGTTTTTATGTTTTTGTGCGGAACCCTAAATACTTTTCTAAAATAAATGTAGCCTAAGTAACTCCTTATGAAATCAGCTATCTGCCGGTGAAATTCCCGTCAAAATCGGTCCAGCCGTTTCGGAGATTACGCGGAACAAACAGACAGACAGACAGACAAAAATTTTAAAAATTGTATTTTAGTTATAAGTACTTACCGTATTTACTTTCATATGCATTTAGTAAAGAACTGTAATTTTTACATTACAAACAGAGACTTCAATTTTATTTATTTGTATAGATTATAAATATAAATAGTTTTGTTCGTTTTGTGATACAGTTCGGTATTTTGGAACGCAATTGGAACTCTTTTTGCATTTTGGAACTCTTTTGACTCGGACACTTGAGCGCAGAGCCGAGGTCCATTTAGTAGTAGGTCAATGTTTATGATATTATTTTAAATGGTTTCAATAAAAAAAAGCATGCATCATAAAAAAATACTTACATATGGAATATAACTCCATCTTTTTGTAAAGTATTTTGACTGCTTTATGCACACGTGGTAGAGCCATGCTGCAGCTATATTTCTGGTATAGTTGTATTATGAATGGGTCGGCTCGACCGGGGAAGGACCACGCTCTCACAGAATACCAGCGTAAAATAGCAGCTTAATTCTGCTGTGTTTCGTATGGTGAGTGTAGAGAACGGGAGACCCTTTTTACTGGAAACGAGGCATTCCATCTTAGTCCTCACGGGTGACAACGCATCTGCATTTTGATTCCTCATCGAGGATAAATGTAGATGTCTATGGGCCACAGCAACCACTTACCATCAGGTGGACTGTGTGCTCGTTTGTCACCCTTATCCTATAAAAAAAAACACGTTAACCGCACCGATCGGCATTTTTTAAAGAGCACCTATTTCGGCGGAAACGATTCTTGTAATGATAAAATCGATTTCGTAAACAGTTTTTATAAACGCACAAGCTTTTAAATCCAATACCTTGGCAGAGGGGAATAATTACGCCAGAGGAGTCCACTGGGTTAAATGGTCTAAAGGCGGCTGCTCACTTGCCTGCTGCAGGGGCAATCTAGGGTGTAGGAGTGGGAATGACCCTTAATTGCCTCCTTAATTGCGATGTGTGTATGAAAGCAGGGGCAATTTTCTAAGACGGCCCTGCGGCAGAGCGACATGAGCGCAAGACCTTCCTTGCTCCTTAGATCACAGCTACCGCTTCCACGTGTGTAGCGCAATTAAGGCAATTTCAATCAGTTCGTTAGCGACTTTCGCGCGCAGCACATGTCACAATGGATACTAATAAAAAATATGAAATTCGGACACTGATGATAAGTGTATAAAGAGCAGCTTCTTCACCCAGTATCTTCTTTTTGTCTTTTTTTGTGGTAGCACCGCAGAAAGAACGTTATTTGAACGTCGTAACGTTTCTAAACTTGGTAGAGTCATGCTACAGCTTTTAAGGACTGTGTTGCGGGTGTAATTATTAATTAATTACTTGTTTTATCAATAAATATGGGTGTCTATGGGCCACAGTATCCACTTAACATCAGGTGGACTGTGCTCATTTGTCACCCTTATTCTATATAAAAAAAAGAGCCAAGGCTATATTTACAGATTCATTTGAAGTTTATTTTATGATTATTATTTACTATTTTTTTTTCTTCATTCATTTGAAGTAGCGGGTCATTCCCAACACGCGTATCCTCTGATTACTCACCGGGAAGTCTCAGTATTATGTTGTTAACAAAATTACCGAAATAAACGTATTTATATTTTGATAAAACTGGCACCATTTTCAATGCGTGTGTCCAGTGAGACGTACACTCTCCCATAGAATGGCAGGCGTGTGTGTAGAGACAGTTCTGATATCGCCCCGATCGCTTTTCGGTCAAAATTGCCCCTGCGGCACGCAAATGAGTAGCCTCCTTAAGACCAAGGCAGACAGACAGACAGCAGCAGGTTTAATATTATAACTTCTAAATCAGGACACGTTTTAGTTTTTCTGATTTAGAAGTTATAATATTAATAGTGATATGTAAGTATACCTTTTTACAATTGACTGGTTATCATTGATTCGATGTTTTATGAAAATACATCGATACATCGAGTTTATCAATAACTTTCCAAATCATTGAATCGATTCGATGCATCGTATTGTAAACATCGAGTGAATTCGATGCATCGATGTATATCGAATATCCCTAAGTTGGTCAGTTGGTCTGTGTCTGTGACTCACAGAGTACTGTTTATATACCTGTGACTCATACACTCATACAAATACAAAGACGTATCTGTCACCTATCTAGGAATATCTTTTCAGGTTTGCAAGTGTTTAAAAAATATTACTTAGTTTGTAATTGGTGATAAGTATTAACGCGCTTACATAAAAAAAAAAAATACAATGGCTAAACCAAAAACAGATGATGCATCTGAAGAAGCGAAAAAAATTGTAGATGATGCCAAAAATTTCATTGAAAAAGCTATTGGAGACATTGGAAAAACATCTGCAACGAAGCAACTTATTTTAGGAACTGCATCAGGATGGTATGTTTTTGTAATAATTTTTTATTAGTCGTGAGTATATCATCTTACTTTATTATGTATACATTTTCAGGATAACTGGTTTTTTGACTATGAAAATCGGTAAATTTGCTGCTGCCGGAATAGGTGGAGGAGTTATTTTACTGCATATTGCAAGCCAAAAAGGATACATCGACATTAATTGGGACAAAATCAATAAAAAAGTTGATAAAATCAGCGACAAAGTAGAAAAGGAAGCAACTGGAAAATCTCCTGATTGGATTGAAAAAGTAAGTTGAAGTTCTTAGTGACTACATTCCATTATATAAATAGAAACATCTAATTCAAATTTATCCTTTATTTTGAATAGTGTAAAGGGAATCACTGTGTTAATAAACAATAATACTAGTTGTTTAAACTTGACCGGTTTTAGGTCCAAATTTTTCTAAAAATTGTTGAGGTAAAATAATTTTTTGTTTTGCCAAAGTATTTTCTTTTTGTTGCAGGTGTTATCATTTGTTAAACAAAATTCCTATTATTCAGCAGGGTTTACCGGCGGATTCTTTTTTGGAATTGCATCTTCATAAATTTCAAAATTTAATTAAATTAACATAAGTGAGTTTGTTAATTTTATTTACCTAACTGGTCAAGTTGACAATGCATAATCTAAATTATATATTGTTTAGTTTTCACTGCAAAATACAATGCAATGATTTCCTTTGCTACTGTGCATTTAATTTACTACAAACTGGGTTTACTACGGTACAGTAAATGTATGTTGGTAATTTTTTTTTACTTTCATTATTATCTATTGTTTGAATTTCATTATTATCTATTGTTTGAATTCAGTCCTACCTGGTAGTAAGTCATGATGAATCCCTAGATAGTAAATTGCATGGTCTTAGTGTAACAAAATAATAAGTAATTTATTGGTGTTCCCAGCAACTATTTTGGGATAACTATTAAATTGAAGTCTTATAATTTCAGGTAGGAAGATTTGTGGATCGTAAAATTGACAAGGCTGAAGACTTGATAAAGAAAAAAGAAAAAAAGGCAAAGAGATGGTTCAACAATTTTACTGGAGATGATCATTATAAAGCAACTGAAACTCATGTATTCTTAGCATCCTTTGTAGCTGGAATGGCTGTTGGACTTATTTGTGGAAAATAATAAAGTCCACGTAACATTTTAGGTTTTTGATCATCACTTTAGAACCATAAGAAATACCTATTAAAAGTTAAAAATTCTATTTAATTTCCAGTATAGTTAAGCATCTAATTATAGTAATATAATGTTGTATTTTTATCTTATAACTATTTAGTGGCATTACTAATCTCTAGCATTAGTACCATTATTAACAAATCATAATAGCATAGCATAGCTACACTAGTTATTACACAACATTTTATGCAGCCCCATTAGATGTATTTTTAACAAAAGTATAAGTAGATATGGAAATCAAAACTGTAGGCATAGTGTCAAACAATTCAAAATAAACTGAAATAAAAAGTGAAATGCAATGAAATTTTTATTTATTAAAAAATTTGGTAGAGTAATTATTAGGTTAGTTGGAATTATACATACATAGAATATGTTTAGTTAAAGATAATGTTACCCTAGAACTTTAACATTTATCTATGGATGTAATTTTTTTGTCACTACCATAGACGTGCATTTGGAATCCCGAATGGAAAAAAGCCGCTCCGAACGCAAGTCTTCCATAGATTTTCTATGAGTCGCAACACACAAGTAAATTCCGTATAAAATGTGGTCAGTGTTCGTCGTATGACCGAAGCGAGTAGGTGTGTTTATGTATGTTTTTACATTTAATCTTATAGGTGTATAGCTTTTCGTAACCTTTCATCTTATTTTATTTAATAATTTGTCAAAAGCATTTACAGACATCCATATTTAAAAAATATCTCTGGATAGATAATCTTTTTACATAATATTGACTATATTGCAAGCTTAGGGTGATAAGGGGATGCACCCAGTAAGAATAATACAGCAACAATGGAATCGCAATTAGAAAATCGTAATTTTTCGCTGGCAGAATATCTGGACTCAATGGCTAACGTCTCTTGACTGATCCGTTATTCCGAACGGAAAAAAAACGTATGGGTGTGATGTATGCACGGAATCCCGATTCAGGATTCCTATATCAAAAGTAAAAAATAAATACATCACACATAATGCTATATCAAAAGTTATTGGTTTAACGACAATAATTTGGTTTTGAATGGTAATAAAACGAAATGTATTAAATTCACTACACCTAATGTCAAAAAGGTGAATACCAGTATGCTTTTAAGTGGGGAGGAGCTGGGTCTTATTGAATCCACTGTTTTTCTCGGTATTATAGTTGATGCGAAGCTTCAAAATGGGGCCCTCATATATCCAAACTAGCTAGCAAACTTAGTTCTGCAGCATATGCTGTATAAAAGATTAGATGCCTTACATGTGTTGAAACAGCTAGATTAGTTTATTTTAGTTATTTCCATAGCATAATGTCATATGGAATCTTGCTATGGTGTAATGCGACTGATAAACTATCTTTGTTTTGCAAAACAGAGCCATAAGAGCAATTTATAACCTAGGTCTGAAGGAATCCCTTAGAGAAAAATTTAAAGAAATAAATATATTAACTTTGGCCTCTCAATATATTTACGAGAACTTATTGTATGTACACAAAAACAAAAACAGTTTTATTAAAAATAGTAGTAATAATAATATTTATTGAATAATAAGTAAATTCTAAATTGATACAGTGTTATAGTTGAGACCTCCTTTTAAGTATTTAAAATACTTGTGCCACAAGGCCACACGCATTATATTATAAGCTTATTACCAATAATTTATTACTTCTTAAATAATGAAATAAATAATCTTAATAATAAATAATTTGTTATAAAGTTTTCGTTTCGCGCGCGCGCCTTTATGTATGTGTGTGTGTGTGTGTGTGTGTGTGTTTGTGTGTATTTACACTCTTTATCAAATAATATAATAAATCCTCAATTTCTTCATAATTTAAGGTTTTAAGTCAAATAATTAATTTCTTTTTACAGTGTACGGATGTATTTTGATAGATATCTATTATTTTGTTTATTCTATTGTATAAGATTTTAACTTGAGCTGCATATTGACGCCTTGCAAAAGCAGAATTTACTTCTTAAGTAATTACGACTAATATCCTTTTATATTTTATTTATGTTAGTTTGTCAGAAGCTACATATCTCAACTGTTTAAAAAGCCAACTTAGTTTTCTAATAGTGATTTACATTCTGTAAATACTAGGAACAAACACAAGTTATACCAGTTACTAGACTCCAAACAGTAATTCCTTCATGGGGCAATATATACGCTTTCTCAACAAAGTCCCAGAAAATATGCAGACCTTTTCTATCAAAAGATTTAAATTATTTATTAAGCAAAAATCGTCTAGTAAGGGTTATTATACTACTAAAGAGTACATGACTGATAATAATGGAACCAGTGGCAAAAGTAAAAAATGACTCAATAAGTATTATGTACTATAATCTATATTGAATAAAAATTATTCTATTCTATTCTATTCTAACGGGTTTCCGTCTTGTCGTGGAGGGGGGGGGGGCTTAGTAGCAATCTCTGTCGTGGTCACCCATGGTAAACTAGGAGAAACCCACATGGCTGGCCCGAGATGACTACTCCGGGTGGGGTTGGCGAGTCCGCTTCGGATGTTTGTTGGTGGGTTGCAGCGAGAGGGGGTATCCTCTCCCCCTTCCCTTGCAGGCGAGAAGACCGCGGAGATAAGCGCGCCTAGTGTGGTGCGCCTTACCTGGGAAGGAGAAGGGGAGAAGAAGTTCTTTTCCAAGAAAGTGCTGCGATGGGGCGGCCGGTGCTGGTGGGGCCGCGAATGTGTTCAAGTGGCCCTGCCAATATACGGCGAAGGTGGAACACCATGGAGTTTTAATCAGTGCAAGTCCGACATAACCCGTCCTTGCCCCATAATTACCATGTTAATTGTAATTTTAAGTGCTGATTTACCACGTGCTTAGCGATGAAGGAAAACATCCTGAGGAAATAAGAAAAAAATATTTCGGAGACGTGTGAAGTTCGCCAACACGCATTGGGGCAGCGTGGCGGACATTTCCTTGCCCTAAAACCCTTTCTGAAATGAGAGGAGGCATGTGCCCAGCATAGGCTGTAAATTTTAACTCAGAGGCGAGGCGCCATTATGATAAGTTATATTTTTTCTGCGTATTTCGAATTTTAAATTTATTATTAAATTGTTTTAAAGTATACTTCAATATTTTCTCTTGTAGTGCAGTTCACGCTATACTGATATCGGAAGGCTGGCTTAAGCTAGAATTTCTGTCCACGTCTTATAGTCTTCCAGGATATATTTTACTCCATAACAACCGCGCTGGTAAATAAAAGAGGCGGAAATGTTGCTATCTGCGTAGTGATTGCGTTAAAAAATGCCACTGGCATTGAACTCTTCTTGATAACTTAATATTAAAATTAAATGAACCAATTCTTATTCCTCGTGTTTATTTTTAACATAATAATTAAACAGTTCTTCAGGTGTTAAGCTTTCCAAAAAAGATCTATATGACTTTATATAATTTCTTTTTATACACAGGATAGCATTCTGATAGCGCCTCTTCTCTGCCACTGATAAAGAGCTCCAATTCACGGTTTCCTCCTTTGTCCTCAGCATCAGCATTTCATATAGCTCTTTGCCTGATCTGAAAGATTTTGTTTTATTAGTAACTAGCTTTAACCCGTGTCTGAGTAGAACTTAAATATAAAAATAAAAAAAAAACTTCAGATCTATAATAGTGGATGGGTAAGTGGGTTCACGTATCAAAAATAAAAATAAAGTATATTCATTCAGCTGTGGACTTAGGCTGTAATATTGATGATGATGATGATGATGATGATTAGTTGTACAATGAACAATCAAATATCCCAGTAAAGCGCTACAGGTGGATACTACAGTTACATAGTTGTGTTGGAGTGTCAAGTGCTATAATATTATACCTCAAGTTCTGATTACTTTGTGCTCTAACACATGAAGAGCTCAAATATTCATTCGTGAACAGTGATATTTTTAAACTACTTAGGAGACTATAAAATTAAGCAAAACACACGTACGACAAAGAAAAATAAACACCAAAGCCGGTACTGTGAGAGCGTGGTCCTTCCCCGGTAGAGTCGTCCCATTCATGCTACATCAATAATATAGCTGCAGCGTGACTCTACTTCCGTTCCGCCTCAACTGGACTGATTTCAACTTCTTTTTTAAAAACAACATTGATTGACGATTGCCTTTGTGTTTTTCTTTTATTTTAATGTTTGTAAAATTTGTTTGCTGGATATCTGATTCTGATCTGATTTTTCGGTAATTTTAGGTTCCCAGTTTTTAAAATTAATAACTTATGGAAAATAACAAAACATGAACATGGTGTCTTTATTCTTGATCATTATTATGTTTGTATAGAATAAACGCCGACTAGATATCCTCTTAAGAGGATATTTACAAATTTCTAACACTTCACACTTTCTTTCCGGCGCGTGACGCGGGGCGTTATGTCCTTCTACGTCGCATGTTTTCTTGTTTGCATTTAAACGGCGTCAACTGCTCACACACTTAAAATGTATTGCCCTCTTGTTGAACCCAATTCCAAAGCTTTATTCAGATGAATGGCGTAGATACGTCTGCCTATTGCCACAGAATAAATAATAGTACTACGTATTGTTGCCCGCGTTCATCGTGTTCACTACTACAACACAAATACTTTTAGTGATGAACAATTTTTGCCGATCGGTACTATTACAGGTGCGGTATAAGTATTGTATGCCTGAAAGAACGCACAGTCAGCATGGAAACCATAACTTTCTCCGTCAACTTCTCTTAGCCGGCATTGGGTTCTGTAACCGTTACCGTTCACATCCGTAAAACAAGTGATTGGATGGCAAACATATGCTCTTTGAGGCGAAACCCTTTTTAAATCATCTACCTTTCTCATAACGTCATCGGGAACTCTCGCAGTGTACGGAATACATGCTTTTCGTCTTATGTTTATCGTCATAAGAACGACCGGTTATTGAGGGCATAGAGCAGACTGCTTTAGGTCTTTTACTCGCTTTCTGGATAAAATCATATCTTTATCCAAGCATTACATCGAATGCGGTGAAATTACTTCTATTTACACAATGTTTGCTTCGGTACACTAAATTTCACGTTCAATGCATTTGCTAAAAAAGTTAATCAAAGACATAAATATTGAAAAAAAAAATAGAAAGGAATATAATGGTCTTTGCATATTAAAATCATTACCAAAAATAGTTGTTTCTAACATCTTGCAAAGCTTTTTGTGACACGTATTACGGTGGAAGCTTAATACATATTTATTTAAATTAAATGTAACAGTAGGTATTTTATTTCTAAAAGTTTGCTTACGTAAATCGCGGTGGGATAGGTTCAGGAAGATATTCCGGTCCAAAAGAATTATTTTCGGGGAGTTCATTTTCTTGAGATTCTGCAAAACTTAAGTCCGATCTGGAAAAGTAAATTGTTTTGATTGATGTATCTGTATTATGTAGTGATGTAATAAAATACAAATTACTTAGTAAATTATAAAATTTACTAATTATTTTGTATTTTTAGTATATATATGTATAATTAATAGCATGTTGCAATGTAAACGTTCTAATGCTGCGCCCGTTTTGATATAGTAGGGTGGATGCCCTTAATACCAGCCATGCCCCTAATTCCTGCCATTTCGCCTTTGTTACTTCGTAAATAAGATTTCTAGTAATCTTAACTACAAATATTGTCACCTAAAAAATTCTTCGTAACTAGAGGAAAGTATATTTCAAATATTACCTCACAGTTTTAAATTAAAACACGTATGTACGCGACGAAAAACGCTCATTTTCCTAATTTTATGACTAGTTATGATCCCGGTAAAATTATGCTTGCATTATCTCATATATTGGCTTTTTGATTTGTATGAATATGACTATAGACATAATAATGCAGTTATTTTTGTTTAAATTTACAAGTTATTTATTTTCTTTTAGTGTAAATTAATGGGGCTGTAATTAAATATACGAAATGTATGGAGTGCATAATATCAGCCGCCCGGCTAAGATGTTTATGCCTCATCCACACGCTTGGCAAACAATGGCGAACAGCAAACACCAAACAGCAATCACGAACGTGTGGATGGTTGTTCGCCTGTTTGTTTGTTTGTATGTGATTGCTAGTGATCGGCGTTGGTGTCGGTTTTTATGCACCGATCAAAGGGTGTTCGATAAATGTGTTTGCGATGTATCCACACGTTTGGCGATCAGTCAGTAGTACGCGCGAGCTTGCGGCTTGCGGGCGGCGGAAGGAGTTACTAGTGGCTATTATTATTATACTCTACGCCAATGTTACTAATCCGAAATTTGTCGCGCAGGTAAATATGATTTCAGAAGTTGAGTTTCCTAACAATTCTACTTCGAAAAGTTAGTAGATCTACCACCTATAATTTTTTAAGTTTTCTAGAGACCTATTAGATTTATTTTATTAGACTATTGGGTAACAAATATTTCACCTCTTTTTATAAGGAGCCCCGTCTGAAGGCAGGATCATTGATCATTAATTCCCAAAACAAAATCCGAAAAAATTATATAAGATTAGTATATCCTGTGTATCGATAAGTTTAGTATATCTTGATTTAATAGTTTTTAGACTTTCGTAGTTACACAACAAGGAACCCTTATAGTTTCGTCATGTCCCTCCGCGGTTTTGCTATAATAAATAATTAATCACGCCTAGAAAACTGTGAAATAATATCTTAAAACATTTTTATTTTGGGTACTTCCCATACAAGTAAATGGAGGATCATTTTTTTACGTGTCTATTCTATGATGTGGGGTATCGTTGGATAGGTCTTTCAAAAACATTGGGGGTGTTCAACAATATCTTTTCGATTCAGAGGTCCGTTTGTGAAATATTTAGCTTTAAAGTGGTATTTTTCATTAGAGTTATGTCCCCCCCCCCTCTCTACCAACTTAACCGATGTTTATCGAAATGTGAAAAGTATACCCAATAGTAGTTTATATAATGAAGTTAAAAGGAAAACTATCACATCTAAGTAGAATCAAGAAGTTAACGAGTAATATAGTTGACCAACTTATAAAATACACTTGGATTAGTAAAAAATTATTTACATTTTCATAGAAAAAACCTAAAACTAGCTGCATTAATAACTTTGTAATGTTATTGTAAGCTGTTAAAAATAAACATTTTATGAAGAAAACGGCGCATATGCATTACTACTATTAGTTTTGGCGAAGCGCTTTAAAATAGTATATCATTTTCATTCCATAAAAAATAAACAATTGTGCGTTTTGAAAATATTGCTATTAAAGTCGATAAGGCGCTTCGAATAAAGAGATAATCTATGTTAAAAGTAAATAGATTCAATATAATGTCAAACGAAAGTTCGGGGTTCGATTACCCAGTCAAGCATTAATTTCATAAAAGTTTGTTTTTAGATTAATTTAGAGTAACGTGTTACATAATAATCAGCTATGCAATACGAATAAAAGTTACGAAAAAAATAATCAGCTATGCAAACTTATTTCAACCTGAAGACAATTTATAGCAGTGATAATTAACAATTCATTTGAGATTCTATGGTAAATAAATTATTTAATACAATAACCTTGAGAGCAATTTATATTGCCTTATTTTTAAATAAAAATAGGTCAACCCGAAATTAATCGCTGCCACAAGCTCGTCATCCGTCATGTTTGCCTATCTGGAATATACTAGCACGTTCGCCAAGCGTGTGGATGCCGTGTTTGTGTAGGGTGAATGTGGTCAGTGTTTGTTCGTGAATGGTGTTTGTGGCAAACACCAAGCGTGTGGAGGCGGCATTATATGTCATACTCGCCCTAAAATGGCAATACGAAAGTCAGGTAATTGTCCGATTCGCATTCAGTCGGGCACGCTCTCGCGTTGCGGCTATATCTACGCTACAGCGCGTAAATGTTCTAGTTATTCGTGGCAAAAATGCCTTCCTGTGTTTTTAGGTGGTGCACAAATTACACGGCAACTGTTAGAGACAAGAAAAACGTCTCATTAATATTTTGAATATAGATGTTTTGTTCATAATTGGTTTTATTATTTTAACACTAACCGCTAGTGCAAACTTTGACGCTAGCTAGTGTGTTCATTTTCTATATCGGTATGTCACGCACTCGCGCTAATGAGCGTTCGGCAGCAATCAATACGCAACTATAGTCCGGCCGCTGAGTTATTACCGATTTGACACATGACGAATTGACAATACTAGTGAAGTGACTGAACCAGTAACCCTAATATCATTTGGGAACAGTTTGTTTTTAAATATTCTAGTATAGTGTGTAATTAAATAAAATCAAAACAATAATAGTTAAAGAGACAGGTTCTTTATTAGGTGGAGTATCCTTGATGGGCGTAGATAATTGGTCGAGGACATATCAAAATAAAACAAATTTGTAAACACCGTTACACATTTTAATGAATAGAGTAGGTACAAGATGTTTTAATAAATGACTACCTATCATTTATTAAAACAATTATTCAGACTCTGAACCAGATTCGCCAGAGCTGTCATCGCTATCAGTCACTTGTATGACAATTTCATTCTCTATAATGGTGTCCACTCTTATATCGCGTTCATAATCTTCTGTTATTAGTTTTCGAGTCTTTTCGACGACCTTGACCCAATCTTCTTTCGTTATTTTGCTGCAAGCATCTTTTAATATCATATTATTAGTACTGAATGGCGGAGTCGTATTATTACGAGCTGCGTAACCTGTAATGTAAACATTAAATAACGTTAATTTATTACATTAAATAAACGAAATGTTACACAATTACCTACATGTAAGGGACATGAGATATTTATTTCTTAGTTATGTATCTTTTTACTTATATGCTGAATATTGGATGTTATAATAGTACAAATTATTCATATTCATAACTTATGCGATAAAAAACAATACCTTTGATTTGTGCCCATATTAGCTCAATGGCATTGTAGTGGCAGTGATAAGGCGGAATTCGAAGTACCCGATGTCCATGTGCTAGAGCTATCTCATCTACTTCATAACGGACTCTTGATGTTTTATTTTCGCGTACCAACTTTACTAAGTCAGACTTTAGCATTTCGGCAGTAGTTTCAATTCCATTTTAGTGTAGCCATGCTACGAGATCAGCTTTCTTGTCGGCCTGAGTAGGCGCTTTATTCACTTGTTTCGAGTGATATGAAGCGTTGTCCATTATTATGATAGAAGGCTCTGGCAGGCTGGGTAATAATTGATTTTCGAACCAATTCGTAAAAGTTTTTTTTTTTTAATAGGATGAGGGTGACAAACGAGCACACAGTCCACCTGATGGTAAGTGGTTGCTGCGGCCCATAGACATCTACATCTATCCTCTGTTACAAATCAAAATGTAGATGCGTTGTCACCCGTGAGGACTAAGATGGAATGCCTCATTTCCAGTAAAAAGGGCCTCCGGCCACCTGCACTCACCAAGCGAAACGCAGAGGTAAACCTCTACTTCACGCTGGTTTTCTGTGAGGTCGTAGTACTACCCCGGTTCGAGCCGGCCCATCCGTGCGACAGCAAAAGCTGCCGCGGGGCTCTACCACTGTTGAAAAAGTGTCTGTATCCATCTCCTCGTGGTAATCGGAAGTACTTTTTGACGCCAAAGCCAGCAGTCCATTTTCAAAGAAACCACTTCCAGCAGAACCGGCGTGACAAATTATCAGTCGCGATCCTTTTCCAATTGGAACCTTTGAGGTTGATGTTGTTTGTTTCGTCAGTCCAAGAGCGTGACACAGTGTGGTTCGCATTTAACCATGTTTCGTCAACAAAAACGACGTTGTCCCAAGACTCGATTTTTCTGGCTTCTCTTAAAAACTCGCTCCTTTTAATTATTAAATCAAATCTTTCCATTAATATTTTCCTTTTATTCGTTTTTTTATATTCAAACCCAATTTCGTGCAATAGTTTTGACAACGCCGTTTTACCGCCTTTAAACAAGCCAGCTTCTTTTAAAGAGACCAAAAGCAAACGTCTAGTTGGAAACTCGTTCCTAGTATAATAACCATATATGTGGTTTCTTATTGCATCTGCATCAAAAACATCAACACCTGTCACGGGCTTTTGTCTTCGTTTTTTCTTAGGAGTGCGTAAAACATTATCTTCACTTCCAGAAGCACCAAATTTTTCTTTATTTATATTATATAGTGTTTTTGCACCAATTCCAAGAGCTTGTGAAACCCGATCTTTCACTTGAGTGACAGGAATCAAAGGGCCGCCATTTTGTGACTCACGCTCAAAGTAATCCTGTAGCTTTAGTACAAGCTCACGACATTGACTATTCAATGTTTTTCCTCGTTTCGGCATTTTCAACAAAATTACCAAACACAAACAAAATTAGTCCAATAAAGCGCAACGATAAACAGGAGAAAGCCGAGTCAAAAAACAACGGTTACACAAGAGAACGTAGTCTGTGCGCATGAGAGTAAGGAAGACGACTAAACAGATTAAAATAGCGGTGGTAAGGGTGTTGCCAGCATAGTATCGCCAATTACTTAAAAAAAAACACCTATAACATTGCTTAATTGAGGGAGAAAATTATATTTATTAAATGTTGTTTTATATATTATGAATGTTAAAAATTATACATAATCATTTTAATTGTATTTATTTTTAAATCATAGAAAACAGTATTTCTGTCTTTGGATCACACATAAATCTTAAAAATCATAGAGATACTGGCAACACAGTGCAATTAGGAGACGCAAAAAAATGGTAGCATTATAGTCTAGTTGCTCGAAGGAATAAGTAAAATAAAAATATCCATATAAAATAAATATCATATCTATTCCAATGAATTCGGACCGAATACTATCAAGCACATCACTATGAAAACTAGACGCACGATGTAACTTTGTACAAGCGCGCCAAAGAACAAAAAATAAATGTTTTCATATTATTTACAAACTATTTTAAGTTTTGAAACAGAGTTAATTGGAAAATTACTTGATTCTGACATTTTGACATAAAGTTTTATATTAAAGAGGTATTCTAAATCATTCGGCAAATGTGTCGCTCGTGCAAGGTTATATCGATTAATTTAAGAATAATCTGTCAAATCGGTAATAACTCAGAGGCCGTACTATAATGATGTATATTCATCTTTTCTAACGATAGGTATGCCCTAACATTTGTCTCTTTTTGTTAGCGCAACGTGTCATAATAAATAACTGTACGTTGATATAGTACTACCTGCGCCACTTTAAAATACAATAATGTTAGTGTGTACCCTGTCTATCTTTTTAATACGTCTTTGCCGTCCGGCTGTTATTTGGTTTGACGTACATAATAAAAAGTACCTAATTTCAGCCACGTAAATATTTATAAATAAATATTTGACAGATTTCATAGCGGGGGAAGTTAATTTGGTTAGAAAAGTGTAGTTAATGTAGAATTAATGTTTCTTTCTGAAATATTTTATATGAATTTGATAAGGAGGGCATTTAAACTACGGATATTCCTAAAAGTAGCTATAAATGTGTAAATAATTAAAGAATACAGTACTAAGGCATTGTTTTGTACATATTCATGCACAAGAAAACGGAAAATTTTATAATTATCGCAAATTTTGAATAATGACACTGTGTGCCAATCTGCGTAACAAATAAGTTCACCTTAGTCCCAACTAGCGACACCTGGTAAGATTATTGACATTATTTCACCTCCATATGACGTCATAAAGTGCGCTAATTGAAGTAAGGCCAGGCCTCTGTCACTCTTGCTACCTGCGTGAAATAATTACCTACAATCGCGAGCTGCCCCAGGGGTAGATCGCAGTCGGGTCTAGCGCGCTCTATACGATTGAGTGTTAAAGTTTTTTTTACGCTGTTTACGTAAATAATTTAACCACAGAAAGTAATACCTAAGTACTTTATTACAAAACTTAGTTGAAATGTACTTCACTACCCAAGTACCTACTTACATACCTATACTCGTCTTTGTAATTAAAATATTTTAAGTTATAATAGCACAAAATACTGAAATTAAAACTTTGTTCATTTTCAACTAAGTAGGCAACGATCATATTTCTGTTAGGAATCGTATTTCGGCTTTATTTGTTGTTTACGCTATCTACCTATACGAACCAAGCATCGCGATTCCCGACGAATGGCGTTGCAAGTTGCATGCTTTGGGCACCACAGAACTCACATAGTAGATAATATGGTCGATTGTAGTACATGTACTTT
Source organism: Parnassius mnemosyne (assembly GCA_963668995.1). NCBI lineage: Eukaryota > Metazoa > Arthropoda > Insecta > Lepidoptera > Papilionidae > Parnassius > Parnassius mnemosyne. The sequence goes on along the minus strand of CAVLGL010000137.1, from coordinate 25,641,987 downwards.
ACCTAAGTAACTTACCATTTCACAATGTATTTTTTTACTCTTTATTAACCTTTATTAGCCTTTAGCAACCACGGAAAGTCCCTTGTGACGTAGTAAGGAGAAAAGATGCAAAGTAATACGAACACTCACGCGCAGCGATAGTTTTAATTAGCTTGCGTGCGCGATTTATCTGATTAATAATAATTATGTAGGCTATTAAAACGTCGGCAAGCAGTCAACATTAAAAGACTGCAACTTTTGTACGTAGTACTATTATTTATTTTGTGGTATAGGCCAAGGCCATTAAGCAAGGGTGGTCGGGTGGTAGTTGTTACGATAGCTATGCCATGCAGTTGTATTTTTATTTGCGACTGTTACTTTTTTAAGGCAAATACGAAATAAAGTAACTTCACACTTATCGATAATAAGCTTCAAATCGCGTCGACATAGTGCGCACATAAATAATGACCGCATTTTCTCATTACATTTAACAAAATCAGTGTTAAATTGTCGAAAACAACGTTCGCGGTTTACCAAAACAAAGAATTAGTCTTCTCGCCCGCTCGCAGTCGACTAAAGGAGTTAAGGAGAATTGACCGTACCACAGTGCGCAATGTATTAATGATGCAGAGCCCATCTAGTAGTAGGTATATTATATCTAAAAGTCTTTGAGGTTACTCCGTCAATTTATTTAAAGTTATTTACGCTACAGTATAAAGATTTTTTTACAATTCTTCTAAATCAAATGTTTTTTTTCTTACTCATAAGCTATAAAAAAATGTATTGTAATACGTTTGTACTTGGTTATTGTGAGGAACATTTGATACTATCGTATATCAAACAAGCGCATAAATAACTTGAGATCATTAAGTTCGCTTTTTGTTAAACTTAGGTGCGTTGACCACAACTTTGCTGGCTGTTACCACATGAGTAAAGAAACCGACCAGAGGGGAAGCTACATACAAACGTCTCGCTGCAGGTACACCCACACATAGCGCAGCGATGTGTGCGTGAGCTCTCATCGACAGGTTCGCCGACGCTCTGTCGGGGTACAAACTGGTTTGCGCCGGCTCAGTCAGAGTGTGAATGAAAGGGCTGTTGGTCACGCGCATTGAAATAAATAGACAAATAATATTTCGTGATTTTATAGATCAATAAATCTATTATTTTTTTTTACAATTAGAGTTAAGTTTAGAGATTGTGTACTATAAATAAAACATTACAGATTTATAGTTTAAAGTTGTACAGTATCTACGAAAAATTCGAGAGAAAATAATACAATAGCCAGACAGTGGTGCAGTTAGTGTTAGTGGTAGTAGTGCTGGTGATGGTGATGGTGGACGGTGGTGCTGTACGTGCTGGTAATAGTAACAGTAATTGTGGTGGTGCTGGTAGTATCATTGGTGGTGGTGGTGTATCAACACCAACAACACCGCCACTGTCCACTACCATCATCACAGTCATTAGTAATAGCATCTGATTTTTTGTACTCATGAATACGTTGTCTTTCAGAAATGATATTGATAGAAATATAGATATGTATATGTAATGTGAAGCTAATCATGAAAATAAGCAAAATATACAATTTATGCAGTTTCAATTTTAATTACAATTATCAGACTTGTTATTATATTAACTTAAGTTACAATTACTACACATTTTATTTTATCATCATCATCATCATTACAGCCCTTCACAAGTCCACTGCTGAACATAGGCCTCCCCCAAAGAATGCCACAAAACACGGTCCTGAGCCACCTGCATCCATCGACTTCCTGCATGTCTTACCAGGTCGTCACTCCATCTCGTGGGGGGACGCCCTACACTTCGCCTACCGGTACGAGGCTGCCACTCGAGAACCTTTCTTCCCCATCGGTTGTCGGTTCTTCGAGCTATATGGCCGGCCCACTGCCACTTCAGCTTACTAATCCGTTGGGCTATGTCGGTTACTCTGGTTCTACTGCGGATATCCTCATTTCTAAGTTTATCACGCAGAGAAACTCCGAGCATAGCCCTCTCCATAGCTCGCTGAGCGACCTTGAGCTTCCTCATACGGCCAGCAGTGAAGGACCACGTCTCAGTTCCGTAAGTCATCACTGGCAACACGCACTGGTTGTACAATTTCGTTTTAAGGTTTTGAGGTATGTCTGACGAGAAGATGTGTCGTAGCTTCCCGAACGCTGCCCAGCCGAGTTGAATCCGTCGATTGACCTCTCGGTCGAAGTTGGACTTACCCAGTCGGACTATTTGTCCCAGGTAAACATACTCGTCAACAACTTCGAGCTTAATTTTATTTTATGCTATATAATATTTTTATTTTTTTCTTAAAGTTTTCACATGCATCAGGTGATAACCCTATCAGAATAGGTATAGATTTTCGACGTTGTTAGAAAGCTTCCCCTCTGGTCCTTACTCTGTGCTGTTACCGCGGCACGCTAGGCTCCGTTCGCTCGGCTTGCGTCAAAACAAGAATTTTAAAACATTTCTTATGCCCACTTTCACCAACGACCCGTAAGATTTATGGGACCCCTTAGCATATTTAGGGGCCAGTTAGGGGATAGTTTCCGTTTCACCACTTTTAAAGGGTCCGTTACTGACTAAACGATCCCCTAAATTTATGAGATGGATTATTGGTCCCATAAACCTTCACATAAGTAAAAGCGACTTTTAGAGGACAAGATGGACCGTGATCTATTTGATTTTCTTGATAATTTAGACACAACTGATACTATATTTGATATAAATCGTAGTCGAAGACCTAAAATATATCGAAAACGACCAAATTATTTCAACGATTTCGATGAAATAGATTTTTTCCGAAGATATAGGTTATCTAAATCAACAGTGATATATTTGTTGGAAAAAATTGAACATATTTTGGAATTTCCTGATAATAGGTGAGTACCTAACTATTTACATATGTTATCAATTTTAATGTATGTACAATAGTCTATAATGTTATTAAAACTGTAGTTTATTAAATATTTAAGTTAAAGTGTGGGTTCCTGGGTTCCTACATTTTCACTTATTACCTATTATACCTAGCTACGAAATAAAGGTAAAAGCATAAAAGGTTACTTTATTGCTCTCCTAACAGTAACTTTTAAATAGAAAATGAGCCTGTATAGGTAAGCCGTAGGTACCTGTTTGGTGCTAACCTACCTACCATGGTAAATTGATACCCGAGGTATATCTTACTTAAGTTTCTACCTATTTTAATTTGTAGTTGTTTATATTTTTTACAGGAACAATTCCATACCACCCATAAATCAATTATTAATAGCTTTAAGATATTATGCCACAGGCAATCACTTGCTTGCTGTGGCTGATATGGGTGGTACTAGTTTGGCTACATCCAGCCGGATAGTAAAGCGAGTGTCTCAAGCAATTGTTTCCCTACGTCGAGAATTCATTATATTTCCTGATACAAACAGAGACCAAGACAGAGTTAAGATAGACTTCTATGATATAGCTAGATTCCCTAATGTACTAGGCTGTATTGATTGCACACATGTAAAAATTCAGTCACCAGGTAAATTCCTCATTTTTATTTAACTACCTTTCACTAAAAGTTCATTTCTCTTAGTAGTCTATCAAGCAATGCTGATGAAGTATTATTTATATCTATAGGTGGAGATGATGCTGAACTATTTAGAAACAGGAAAGGCTACATGTCCATAAATGTCCAAACAATTGCATCAGCAAAGTTGTTGGTCCAGGATGTTGTTGCACGCTGGCCAGGCTCTACACATGACTCAGCAATTTACCAAAATAGCTATATTTATAGAAAGTTTGAAAGAGGGGAGTATGAAGACAGCCATTTACTTGGGGATAGTGGCTATCCCTTAAAGGTAAAAGAAAAAATAAGGAGAATAATAATATAATATTGATTAAAATTTAAGTAGGTTACAAAAAGAATTACAAAAATTACAAACAAAAAGAATAACATCATTCATCACAGAGCTCAAAATATTGATTAAATAAATACTTTTTATTTAATAAAAAGATTATGCATGGGTAAGGGATATTTAATTAATTAAAAAGTACACTTAAACTAGTTATTTGCAGAACCATTTTTAGGTATTCCTGATACATTTTGAAAGTTTAAGGTGTGACCTGGAATAGAAAAGAAATATTTTACATCATATAAATTACATTATTATATACAATAATACTTAAAAATATTTTTGTTTTAGCCTCATCTCTTGACACCTTATCTCAACCCTACAACAAGTGGAGAACGAAAATATAATGAGGCCCATACCGAACACGAACGCCCAACACGAAATGTGGTAGAACGGCAATATGGTGTGCTAAAACGAAGGTTTCCAGTACTTGCGGTTGGAATTCGTTTAGCTTTAAACAATGCCATTAATGTCATTATAGCTTGCTGTATCTTGCATAATATATGCATATTAAGAAATGAGCAACAGCCTGTGAATAATGATGATGTGCCTAACCTGGAAGAGCTAATTGCAAGGGGACAAATAAATAATATGGCATTTTCTGACAGACCTTCTTTGTCATATGGATTTCGCAGAAATCAAATTACACAATATTTTGATAACTTATAAATATCTAATTTATTATGTAAAATATATATAGTAATTTCACCAATAAATAAAACACATACCTTTTAATTGGTTGCATACTTCAGTTTTAATTTCCAATTCCTTTCTAGCTGTTTCTAACTGCAGCTGGTACAATTCTCTTTTAAATTTTATTTCTTCTTCTAACATTTTAATTTTTAAATCTTCCACAGTAGCCTTTTTAGAATTCAAATCTTTAAAACCTCCACATAACGTTGAAACAACTTCAGCTTTATCCTTATTTTCTTTAATTATTGGTCGTCGTCTTTTCCATATAGGTGTGGACTTTATAAATTGAGACGATGTTGGTGATGACAGTGTTGGAGCAATGTCATTATTATTCCCAACATCGTTATTTTCAATATTTTCCATATTTCTTGTATTGCACTAAAATTGTAACAAAACAAATTCTAATATAAAAATCACAGTGTAAATATAATATAATCATACAGTGGGTCGACACCTATACAAATGACTGAAATAATTTTGTATTGAAAATTCTGCCAGTTTAGTTCATTTTGTCGTTGTCGCCCCGTAGTGTTTCTCTGTCTAGCCCTCTATTGAACCACTGGTAGGAACGAAAGCATCTCCTTAAACAAACACAATAATATACATAACTTACTTTTATATAATATTATAATATGTAACAAACTTATTGCCCTGATTTCTACTACGGCATTTGGACTATTTGTCAGTCAGTTTCTAATTTTAATATACCTACATAATAGAGAATTCTATAAATACTAACATTTTCATTTTGAAATATTAAAATTTCCATTGTCTCATCACCAAGTATTGGTAATGAACTGGCTTCAGTAATTTGGTCAGCATCTGAATCCTGGACATCAGTTATGCCTGTACATGCTCAGCCCATCAAGTCACTGACTTGTTCCAAAATTATATCTGTTTTAACACACGATGGGCCACCTCCTGTGCCATTGTAACTGCTTTTGCTAAGTGCTTTGTATAACTTCGCATCAGTCTTCATTTTCTCCCAGACTCTCATAAGAGATTCTTTACTTCTGAAATGTTAGTGGTAGGTTATTAAAAGGCAATTCAGTACGTTCATCATAGTAGATAAAGAGGTTAATGTACTGAGAATACAGGTATTAGGTAGGTAACTTCTCATTCAAGTAAGTAAATAGAAACTCTTTAATACACACATTACATATTATACAAAATCAAGATAATAATTATGACAATAACTATTTACAGCTATAAAGTTTGGATGTAAAGGCAACTTAACTTTAAAACAACTATAACAAGTACTAAACAAAAGGTTTATTTTTATCAATAACTTACCTAGCCGTGGTTCCTGTGGAATTAAATCTTGTGCACAAATTCACCCACGCTTCATTCTTCGCTTGATTTGTTGTACCGTCCGTCTTTTTATTTAATATAACATTTTTAAAAGTATTCATTAACTTTACAAGTTTATCCTTTTCATCAAACGTGAAATTTTGACACCACTTTCTCTTATTTTCGGCCATAATTATAAAATAAAAAGTTAGAAACGAGATACCAAACGAAAACACCACGAAAACTTGCAGCTGTGACTTGCAGAGACAAATGTCAAACAGTCAATGCACAGATAAAGCTGAGTGTCAAATACGGTGACTTGTCAAACATAAACTAAAAATATGATATTTTTATTAAAATATTAACAAAATGAAAACATATATCAGTCAAAATATGAAAGAACTAATTTCTTCATTAAAATAATACATGAATACGTATTTTTTGTATTAATATATATCATTTCCGATAAAACCGGTAACTACAACTGGGTATCAAGCACTATCGTCGTAAAAAATCGGTCACATAAGGAAGGGTCCCCTAGCTATAAGTCCGTTGCGTTCGTGAAAACAAATTTTAGTTATGGGTTGGTTTAGGGAACCTTTTAGCTTAGCGGTCGTCTAACTATGTGATTGTTTAGGGGATGTCGGTGAAATTGGGCATTAGTCTCCTATTATTCGGTTCGGGGAGAATTGGTAGAAGAATGACACTAGTTCCCCGTCCCCCTATAACTTCCAGATTTTTAATATAAAATTAAAAAAAAAAGCCTAAAAATTATAAGTTTTCGCAGAGGGGTACCCTTTTCTGTCAAGGATTTTTTTTACGATTTGTAAGATGTCTGTTAGACTGTGGTGTTTCACCCTCGAAGCAAAACAGGTAATGTCGATGGTCCTGCACCGGATCTCTCTTCGGTCTTGTCGGATTCCAGTCGCCGTACCACCGGACTATGAGAATGGGGAAAAGAGAGTGCATATTATGTGCTTGCGCATATATGCACTAGCACTATAATCCTGTTCTGCGCAGATGGCAAGTCTCCGTTGAGACACAGGCTGCGACTGGTCGCCGTGATCGAAATTCGGCGGGAAATTATTAATATTATTTTAAAAAACCTAAATATTACAATTATAATACTAAAGTACTTACGTCAATACATCATTTGTGCTTATAGCACCAATGATCGGTTTAGAATCTTCTAATGTATTTTGATAATTATTTTTATTATAATTTACTTCTTCATTCTGTTTATCTTGATTACCATGGTTTTTGGTATGAATAGTAGTTGTCTTTTCGTATCTGTAAATTTATAAAAATCTTTAAAAGCAAATGTTGTGACGGCGAAGCGTTACCGCTGTAACGGTATAATATAAAAATCCGTAATATGAACACCATTACCGTTGTAAACCATCGTATGGATTTGCTTTAAAGATAGAATACAGATAGGTACTCCGTAATTTAAAGCTATATACATAAAAATATCGAAGCGTCTGTCTGTAGTATCGAAATAACTGCAATAAATGTTACCGTTACAGTATATTTAAAGTTCAGTGCTGAACGGCCTCATAGTCGTTATTAGAGAGATGGTGCTGCAGTCGTGGTGTTATAAGAATATCAACTACCCATACCCATATAGTGCCGTGGGTGTCGTAAGAGGCAATAACCGTAATATATTAAAAACCTGTAGGTATCCTATCTCTATCCCTAGTAGATATCCTATCCTATATATATACTATATAGTCGACATTCTGGTTGTTTATCCAGAGCTCATAATATTCCTTAATACACTCAAAATTACCAAAAAATTAAACTTTTAATAAAAGTCTTCAAGTAACTAAAATAAATATTTTAAAATCAGAAGTACGTAGGGCCTTTTAATTCTTACTTTCTATATCAATTTTTTCTACCAAGAAATGTTAGTGTACGAGGGGCACACTGAAATGGTCGGGATTAAGAAAAACCACATGCACGGTATAGCTAAATTGTATTTTATAGTTTTTCGAAATATTCTCCGTTCAACTTAATGCACTTTTCCATTCGTGCAAAGCAATCATTAAAACAGTAATTCCAGTCTGAAGTTGATGTTGACAAAATGGCTGATTTGTACGCTTCCACAGCTGCTTCGGGGTCTTCAAACCGTTGACCGCGTAATAAATCTTTCATTCTATGGAATGTAAAGAAATCGTTTGGGCTCAGGTCAGGACTGCACGGAGGATGGCTCATTAGCTCAACGTTTTCCTGCTTCAAAAAATCATTTGTCTTCCGAGCCGTATGGGAGCTCGCATTATCGTGATGTAAGATGATGCGACGTTTCGGGTTATTTTTTCGGAGTTCGGCTATCATTTCTGGCAAACAAACCGTGATATACCACTCAGCGGTAACCGTTCTGCGTTCCTGTAAAGGAATTGTAGCAACATGCCCCTTTTTCGAGACAAACGTAGCGACCATATTCTTTGTCATGCTGCGGGAGCGAACCACTTTCGTTGGTTTAACCTCGTCTTCGAAGACCCTAACTGCTGACTGATGTTTTCTTTCAGGTTCGTATGAATAAATCCATGATTCGTCACCTGAGACGATATTATAAACGGCATTTGACTTCCCTCCGTTGAAGGGTTGCAGAATATTCCGGTACCAATCTACACGAGCCGCCTTGTGCTCTTCGGACAAATTGTGGGGAACCCAGCGGGAACTAGCTTTCTTACACACAGCTCAATATGTAATATCGACTGAATTGCAGTCATTCCGATACTGATAACAGCCCGAATCTGCTCGTATGTCACATGACGGTCATCTAATATAATAGTTCGCACAGCTGCGATGTTTTCAGGCGTGACCGCTGTTCTTGGTCGACCTGCTGAAGAAACAGTGCTGAGCGACACACGACCGCGTCGGAACTCGGCATACCAGCGGTATATTGTCGTTTGACTCGGTGCTTCAACATCATAAATCGAAACAAGTTCGCTGAGACATTTATCTTGAGATAAGCCGCGACGAAAATTGTGATAAATTATAGCACGGAAATGTTCACGCGTGAGCTCCATTTCTGTTAAAGACGTGTCAACCAGTAAAATAGTAAAAATTATATGTACTACAGGGGTCAAATTTTAATGACGGTTATCTCTTCTTTCCGCTTTTCGTAATATGTCTATTAATGACATTGTCAAATCAAATAGGTTCAAATGTCAAATCAACTAATTATATTTGTATATATTTTATGTATTAAGATTGCTTTAAATTTTGTTATAGAAACTGTTGTTCATTTACACAATTGTTAAAAAAATAAATAGGTATGCATTATAAAACTTGCCAATTAAATGGTGCAAGAAGCGGAAAAAATAATAACAAGAAAAGGCTATTCGTAGCAATATTTCCCTTAGATGATGAAAGGTATGTGGTGAATTCAACTTTAATTATTGTAATATGATGTTTAACGCGACTACATTTTTGGACTAGCCATCTACATGGGACTGGTTTTAATTGTGTACGATTGTGTGCACAAATACAAACACACAATTTCCTAAATCTGATAGTTCGATGGGATGGCAATTCGAAACCAACTATACTTAGAAACTACGTCATCAATTGTGACTGATAGCATTCTATTTGTTCAATAAAAATGTGATTTTATTTATATTATTTTTCAGATGCAAGCAATGGGCGAAACAGTTGGCACATGCACCAATTGAAAAGATTGACATGTTAAAACATATTTGTGGCAAACATTGCAAATCCGAGGATTTAGAAATCCAACTAAAATGAACTGTTATTTCATCAGTGGAGTTAATTTAAACTTTCACTATTATGTGTATGTTAATTAGGTTTCATTTACACGTAGCAAAAGATAATATCCATATAAAGTCACATATTGGTAAGAATTCGATTATAAAACAACTCAAAGTTATTGGTAATTGCCTGGTTATAAATAGTTTTTTTATAGATTCATCTACAAACATTAGTCATAATGAGCACTCATTTTGAAAGCGACAATAAGTATACGATCTCTGCGAGTAGTATGTACGTAGGTACCTCTGTGAAAAAGCCTAGCGATTTGTACATAGTATTTGTTACCCCAAACCCAATCTTATACCCTTCTGGAAAAACTAACGTTGAAAACAAGCGTCCAGACACAAACTATTTATTTTACAGCATAGTAACAATAGTTTAGTGCGGGAACGAAGCCTCGGTCCTGCAGTGCCGCAGCCAAACGCTTAGCCTCTGCGCTACGGAGTCGTCATTTAGTTTTACTTAATTATTAGTATAATAGTGCGTTTTAATTTTATATTTTCTTTACACATATTTATGTACCTAATAACTCTAGACATATAATTACAAATTTCTGCGTGTAAAATACAATGATTTGTTATCCTAATCGGCATTTTTACTCAATCCCCAGATTAAAAAAAGTATTGCTCATAAATAATTCAGTATAGAGAACTAACTTTTATTATGTAAAAATATCGATAAACAATATACCGATAACTTTTATCGATAGAATTATTCGAGGATAGACATTTACAGCACTATTAGAAATCGCCTATGTTGCAGCACTGTTTGTCAAAAATTCATTGTCATGTCTTGATGTTGGTAGAGTAGCTTGGCGCAATGTCATACACTCATACATTTACTTTTTCTTAGGAAGTCCCGCCTCTTAAACTTAGTGGTTATATTCTCTTTGGTGTCAACTTTAAACCAACATAGTTTTTGTTTTTAAACATTTTTTAAATTGGAATTAAAAATAAAATAATAAATTTATAATGTCATTAAGATTCTAAGAGGCCTGTATTCAAATTCTAAAAAAGGTTTTATTGTAACTCAATCTGAAATATTCTATACCCACAGAATACCCCCTTAGGGGGTAATCTATGTCTATACCCGATCATTTCAGTGTGCCCCTCGTAAAAGCATTGAATTATTAAAAAGTGGAAAATGTAAGCATGTTAGAAACATCTGCAGTTATATGGCTGCAAAATTAATTGGTTTGCTCGTTCAGGATGGCTAGCATGGGCTGGGGGCAAAATTTTTATCCCCCGATTATATCCACTGACAAGAGATAAAATTATCTTGTTCCTATGCCAAAGGCCAAAGCACGGCAACGGGGTAAAGGAGAAGTATATCCCCGTTTGACATAACGAGTAGACATAATATATTCCCCGTCCGTATCATGGGGCTAAATGAAAGATAAAAATTATGCTTTTTGACAATTGAAAGGGACAATTTTATCTTAGTTCATTGGACGTGGGTTTAAGTTGTATTTTGGAATTTTCTTATAATGATAATAATTGCGGGGATATGTCTAGCTGCAGCATGGTAGACTCTAGACTCTACCATGCTGCAGCTATATTAGAAGTATAGTTGTAGCACGAATGGGTCGGCTCAACCGGGGAAGGACCACGCTATAATTATTACACTATTATCATATTTTCCCCAGCCCATGCGAGCTGTGCAGGAGAGGCTTATGCTCTCACTGAATACTAGAAGTAAAATGCATACCTTTCTTTCTCAATACAGATCTCCATTTTGACGATCTTTCCGCCACTTGCCGTTTAAATAATTATAATTGTCTCAATATTGGCACATGTACATTTTATTGTATTTTAGTAATTGACAAACTCCTGTTTTTGTAAAAAGTAAACTTACCTTAACAAATCCTTTTTCTTTAAATATGGTTGAGCATCTTTCAATGAATCTGCTATTTTTTTCTTATATTCATTAACTATATTATTGTATTTTGTTATAAATATTTCTTTTTCACTTTTACTTAAAGAAAGCCAAGATTTAGTTGCTTCCATTAAAGTCGTGTGTTTCTAAAATTTTAAATCAGATAATAAAAATACTGCGTACCCACATATCTTAAAAATAACTAATTTATTTTATTTTTCTACATGTACAATTTTTCTTTAATTTCGGTCACGCCGGCTCGTCTCAAAGAAACCTAAGCATCTGTGCAGGACAAGGCATGAGTATTTGCACAAGTATTCTGTTTTTTCACCCTTATGATCCGATGGGACGTCAATCCGACACGATCGCAAAGGGACCAGGCGCAGAACCAACGGCTTTACGTGCTTTCCAAATATGGTCAACCACAAGGTTTTCACCAAAACACCGTCAACTTTCAGGCTCCAGGCTGCTATAGAGAAGTTCATGACAGAAACCCCAATAACACTCGGGATTCGAACCCGGGACCTCATGATTAGCAATCGCGCTTACGACTACTAGAACAACGAGCCAAGGCAGTCTTATTTTGATTGCAAAATATATGGGTATATCAATATATACCCATATATTTTGCAATCATTATTTCAATATACGAGGGCCGCACTAAAAGTATCGGGAGTAGAATATTTCCACTGTTCCTGTCATATTAAAATCTTTTTAATTGAAAAGTCCTTGGTTTTAAAAATCGAATACCATTTATTTATTTAAAAAAAGATTCTCGGTCTTGCCACAAGGTTTTATCAAACTTGTTTAGTCGTTGTGAAAATGGAATTGACTCGAGAAAATTCAAGAGCGATGATTTATTATGACTTTCGAAATGGTTTAACACAAAAACAGTGTGTTGACCGGATGATTTCTGCATTTGGTGATGAAGCCCCATCCAAAAACACAATTTATCGCTGGTTTGCTGAATTTCAACGTGGACGTGTCAAGCTCAGTGATGGTCCCCGTCAAGGTCGTCCAAAAACTGCAGTCACCCAAGAAAACGTTGATGCTGTGCGTAAGCTGATTGAGGAAGATCGACATGTGACATACCGCGAAATTCAGGCAACTTTAGACATTGGCATGAGTCAAATACAAATAATCTTGTATGAACAATTAGGTGTAAAAAAGTTGTTTTCCCGATGGATACCGCATTCGCTCTGTGAAGAGCAAAAGGCGGCTCGCGTTACTTGGTGCGTCAGAACTCTCGAAAGATTCCACGCAGGATCCTCAAATGCTGTATACAACATCGTATCAGGTGACGAATCCTGGATATATGCGTACGAACCCGAAACAAAAAACCAGTCACGAGTTTGGGTGTTCGAAAATGAGTTAAAGCCAACAAAAATTATTTGTTGACGGTGTTGCAAAAAAAATGGTGGCCACGTTTGTCTCCAAAACCGGCTATGTTACGACTATTCCTCTTGAGGGACAAAGAATGGTTAATGCAGAATGGTATGCTAGCATTTGTTTGCCACAGGTAGTTTCTGAACTCCGTAAAGAGAACTACAACCGCCGCATCATCTTCCATCACGACAATGCGAGTTCTCACACCGCACACAGAACAAAAGAGTTTTTAGAGCAAGAAAACATAGAATTATTAGACCATCTGCCGTACAGCCCCGACCTAAGCCCTAATGATTTCTATACTTTTTTTTTTTTATAGGAGAGGGGCAAACGAGCATGCGGCTCACCTGATGGTAAGTGACTACCGCCGCCCATGAACAACCGCAACACCAGGGGAATTGCAGATGCGTTGCCGGCCTTTTAAAAAGGAGTAGGCTCTTTTCTTGAAGGTCCCTAAGTCGTATCGGTCCGGAAAAATCGCTGGTGGTAAACTATTCCACAAGGAAGTTGTGCGAGGAAGAAAACATCTTCTAAATCGCACAGTGGTGGACCGCCAATCATCCAGATGGTGTGGATGGTATCGGGAGTTCTGCCGCGATGTGCGTTCGTGAAATTTGGCGGCTGGGATTAATCCGAACAATTCCTCAGAGCACTCCCCATGGTAAATGCGAAAGAAAATGCTAAGAGATGCAACATCTCTTCGCAGTGCCAATGAGTCGAGCCGATCGGAAAGGACTCGGTCGTCGACGATTCGAGCCGCTCTGCGCTGGATGCGGTCAAGTGGAAGAAGCTGGCACTGGGGAGCCCCAGCCCAGAGATGGGAACAGTATTCCATGTGAGGCCGAACCTGCGCCTTGTAAAGTTGCACTTTCCCTAAAATAAAGAATAAATTGAGTGGACAGAGATTTTCATCACATAAAAAAGCTATGGACGCCTACAAAACGGCCATTTTGGAGACCCCAACTTCCGAATGGAATGGTTGCTTCAATGATTGGTTCCATCGTATGGAAAAATGTGTCAAATTTTGCGGAGAATACTTCGAAAAGCAATAAATACATTTTTAAATAGTAATGTTGTGTCACTTCCTTGATTCCCGAAATTTTTAGTGCCGCCCTCGTATATCAATAATATATACTCATAACATCACAAGGAAGGTATTGTTTACCTTTATATATATAAAAATTTCATCACATTATTTGTCCGCAATGAACTTTTAACAGTGGTAGAGCCACGTGACAGCTTTTGCTGTCGCACGGATGGGCCGGCTCGAACCGGGGTGGTACCACGACCTCACAGAAAACCAGCGTGAAGTAGAGGTATACCTCTGCGTTTCGCTTGGTGAGTGCAGGTGGCCGGAGGCCCTTTTTACTGGAAATGAGGCATTCAATCTTAGTCCTCACGGGTGACAACGCATCTACATTTTGATTTGTAATAGAGGATAGATGTAGATGTCTATGGGCCGCAGCAACCACTTCCCACCAGGTGGACTGTGTGCTCGTTTGTCACCCTTATCCTATAAAAAAAAACTATTGAACTGATTTCAATAAAACTTTTGTAATATGCTTGCAAGAATATTGCTTGCTCCAATTTGAGAGATATGATAGTTTTTATGATGATCGGATTCTATTGGAGTATTTAAGGAGCAATTAATTGGCATACAGTTTAATTTTAAAAAGTAGATATTTTATTTTTTATAGCAAAATTAAATTTTTGATAATTAAATTTTTTAAAAATTAATTATAAATTTACTAATAGCAATAGAGGTGGAGCAATTACGGATTCTACTGGAGCATTTAAGGAGCAATTAATTGGCATACAGTTTAATTTAAAAAAAATGTTCTATGCTAACTTCCTTCTGGTATGTGATCCTGAATATTTTTTATCACGAATTTAAGAATTTTTATAGGACAAAAGGGTCGTCGGAACAAGCAAAACGATGTCTGCTCCATAGTAGTCTTATAGTATAAGCTAAGCTATACAATAATAATAAACAATAATAATTCTATTTGTAATCGTGTTCTAGATGAAATTTACGATTACGAGGGTAACACAAAAAATCAATCTAGATCTTGAGGTCTCATTTCTGGGAATATTCGCTTTCTCCATAGTTTCAAGCATAAACCTCCAAACTTGATTTGCTCGCCCAATATGGTCGGCTGTAATATAGTTTGGCTGTTTTACCTAGCTTAACTGGCATAGTTTGCGGTGGATGGACATGTATGAAAAACTGGCTCAGCTATGCGAGCCAAAATAAACTAAGTTAGTTTAGTTTGCTGTGGACGTTCAGCTTTATGGGGAAGATGACCCATTAGCAAAACTCTTTCTGTGAATGCAACGGACATTTAAAATTTTACCACAAGCAGGGGGCAGCTTCTGCTGTTTCTTCCATTGATCAATCAACAGGGGTACCTGTACGATTCCCATTAAAAAAACATTATAAGACGGAATAGATGCAGACAATCTTCACTCATCCAATGATCAGAATTCAATAGAGATACAGTTTTGGCCAATGCTTTTTAAATCACCCTCTTCGATATTCTGAATATTATTTTTTAGCAAATAAAACCCTATTTTATTTGTTCTTAGTGATAACCCTATTTTAGGATCTAAAGTGGTATGGGAGAGGTGGACAATGAATGTTTCAGACTACTAGGCCCTTAAATTCTAAATTTAAAATATTAGCTGTTAAATGAACTAACAATATTTTTCTGGAATTAGTGATCCAATATTCGAAGACTCAGTTGGGCTTACTTTGTCACAGTCACAATCTTTATTATTGGGTATTTTAAAAACTATCCGTAGCACAAGTCTTCAATGGGAGGATTTGTGGATTTCTTACAGGAATGCCTTGTTTGGACACCTATAATATACTATTAAGCAAAACTTATATATATATATATATATATATATATATATATATAACAGTTTTGTGCTAGATTGTTATCCTAAATATGTAGTAAATAGTTAACTATCAACTGGCAAATAGCAAATGCAGATTTCTTTACTCACTAATGTACAATCATTACAGCCCTACACAAGTCTATATATATATGTACTACAAACTACATGACTAATGTACAAAATGTATATAAATCACTACTACTGCACTGGTTAAGTGTGAATCTAGTGGCGTAGCAGGGGAATCATGGCACCTGGCAGCATTTTAGGAAAGGAGTCAATTCCCCGCTTAACTTTCTTTTATAAAACTAAAAGTACAGTACATGGACACCTATAGACAACTTTAAACAAAGAAGGCTACAAAATTGCTCTCGAATTAAGAACTAAGGCGGAATGCCTCAAAGTCTGTAATTATACTGGCTGTACTTCAGAACGGCTTTAAATTGGCCTTAAAATAGAAATCTCTTGGTTTTTAACAGTATGAACAACTTTAACTTACCCTTGTAACCTTATTCTCCACTAGTTTCCTTTTTTTGCAATATAATCTGACATATAAATTTAAAGCTGTTTTAGGGATCGATGCCCTATATTCATTTTCTTCCATTATTCAAAAGTCAAAACCCAAATAACAGTGAAATATGAATATTGAATAGTATTTTTGTTTTATTCTACTTGTTTGTTTTTTTTTTTTTTTTAATTCATGACAATTGGCAACAGGCAACGGTGTTACCAACACGAAGCACAGAGTACTTTTTATATACTGAAAACCCGAAGTTTGTCTCATTTCGGATTATTCAAAGTAGGTAGGTAGGTACTCTGTGTTTGTCTCGAATCTAAGTCTATGCGAGGAGTTTTGGCGGGAAATTGACCGGCGGCGGTTTGCTGCTCCTGTATTATTGTTTAAATAATGGTTTGAAGTGGACTTTGATATGTAAAAGTGTTGCGATTTTGTGTATTAAGTGTCTACGCATGTGAACTATTAGTGGAAACAGTGAAACAAGTGCTCTGATGGTGATGGATTCTCAAGATAAGCTGTTTGTTTGCATAGGCACCTTTAGATACCATCGCCAACTATCAGCTGTCTGCTGGATCAAGTTGCCGCCAAAATCTCCCAAGAACTGCACAATGTGACGCATCAACATATTGTGAAGCAGTATATTATGAAGGAGTGGGGAAATTACAATAAACCGAATAAAAATACTTAAGACTTGGCCTAAAGGTCTAGATACCAGGCCATAAACTCAAAAAAAAAATAAGTCTATGCGAATGCGAATCTCAGATCGGAGGTAGATTTGATTTCAGAAATTGTTAGCAAACAGATTATAATAACTACGTTTAGTTGGTAGTTTCCTACGAATCCTACTTTGAATAGTAGATCTAACCACCTATATTTTTTAAAGTTTTCTAGAGACCTTCCAATAATAATGTGATACTCATAATAATAATTAATGTTCCTATTGGGTAACAAATATTTCACCTCTTTTTTTATAAGGAACCCTATGTGAAAGCAGGATCATTGAACATCAATTACCAAAATAAAACGTGAATAAAAAACAAAAATTGTAAAAGTTTTGTATATCATGATTTAATAGTTTTTAATTATAAATATTCAATTCCTTTAATCGTATAAATAAACTTACTTGAATCTGAAGACAATTTAAAGCAGTGATGAAAAGACATTAACATAATTTTTGCGGGTATAGAACTAATTTTTTTAAAAAATTCAAAAAGTTGCTAGATTTTTTTGCAAGATAGGAGTAAGATACTAACTGGGTGGTTTATAGAAAAATAACCACGAAGGAGATGCCTGCGTCTGTTCGTCAATTATTAAAATTTCTATTAAAATTAATTAAAACTTAAAAATCAAAAATAAAAATCCAAGTGGGGCTAGGTTCACTGAGCTAACCTTCCTTAAAAACTCTACAATATGTGAGTGTGGTATAGACATTGGTGACCTCAAACACATTTACATTGCACCTGCGGTAGCGCTCGTGTGATAGCACTTGTAATAATAATATAATAATAATAATAATAGGGGGAAAGGAAGGTCAAAAGTGACCCACCTTTTCTATATGGATGATCTCAAATTATTCGCCTCTAGTCGCTCTCATCTTATGGAATTGCTAAACATCACTTGTGATTTTAGTAATTCTATTAGAATAGAGCTGGTGACGGATAAGTGTGCGGTCGTCCATGTTGAAAGGGAAAGGGTTGCTAACTCTGAGGGCATAGACTGTCCATAGAGGGCCCATCAACATAAGGACCTTTTCGAGGCTGAAACATACCGATACCTGGGTATGTCATAGAACATCGGTGTTGATAAAGCGGGTATGAAACGGTCAGTTTGCGATGTGTTTTATGCATCATCATCATCATCATCATTACAGCCCTTCACAAGTCCACTGCTGAACATAGGCCTCCCCCAAGAAATGCGACAAAGCACGGTCCTGAGCCACCTGCCTCCATCGACTTCCTGCATATCTTACCAGGTCGACACTCCATCTAGTGGGGGGGGGGGGGGACGCCCTACACTTCGCCTGCCGGTACGAGGCTGCCACTCGAGAACCTTTTTTCCCATCGGTTATCGGTTCTTCGAGCTATATGGCCGACCCATTGCCACTTCAGCTTACTAATCTGTTGGGCTATGTCGGTCACTCTGATTCTACTGCGGATATCCTCATTTCTAAGTTTATCACGCAGAGAAACTCCGAGCATAGCCCTCTCCATAGCTGGCTGAGCGACCTTGAGCTTCCTCATCCGGCCACTAGTGTTTTATACATGCTTGACCAAAGTGCTTCACAGCCTTTTGTCCAGTGTGAACATCTAGCATTTAACCTGAATAGAGTACTAATGTGAGCCATCCAATTCCGAAACTGATCAGTGATTTGTCACTGAAAAATAACAATTCACGCTCGCCCTAAAACAGTACCTCACCAACAAGTGATCTGTGTGTACGTTCCCCGATACTCCCGAAAATATTCAAAGTTTGGTATATTAAACCCCATAATGTCGTGTTGTTCTATTCGATGGTGTGGAAAAAACAGCAAGACATCGAATTATAAAACAGACGGAATCACGTTTCATCGGTAAGTATCAATAAACTTTGATTTTGTTTCAATTTACATCCATTTAATACGGCTCAAGTTAAACTGGCCATTTAGAATGAAACACTTGGACGCTTGTCTATGCGTCTTGCTCTTACCTAGGTGTAACCCATATAAGCCATCTCATTTTATTTATTACGTGTTTACTAGTGCTGCGTCATAATCAAATTACCGGATTATACCGTTTTTTTTTATTTTACCGGATATTTACCGTAAAAGGTTATTTTTTTAAACACATAAGTAGATGTAATAAATTGAATACATTTCAAGACAAAGTTTAAATAAGTCGATCTAGAGTGAGTAGTAGGTAGTGAGTTACTTTGTCGATTAATTTAAGCACACCAGACCTCAATACAAAAATATCCTACTAATAATAATACAAATCCTACTAAAAATATAAATCTGAAAGTTTGGCTGTTTATATGTTAGGATGTTTGCGTGTCACGCTAAAAAGTACTGAACGAATTTGAATGAAATTTAGTACACAGACAGTTTATATCCCGGTTTTCCCCTCGGAAACGGGAACTATGCGAGTGCAACCGCGGTGCGCTGCTAGTATTAATATAAAATAAATAATAATCTACAAAATTTCAGTCAGCTACTTTAATTAAAAGTTATAATGATGGTAACTAATAATGACTAAGTTAAAAATGACTGTAATTGAAGTTACTTTTAGACAAAATCTACACAGGGACGTCTATAATTTAAACAGAATTTGTAAATTAAGCATAATAGAAACGAAATAGCCGGCGAGTCTTTTTAAAAAGTATTATTTTTCACATTTTTTGTAAATAGTTTTTTTTTTAGGTTTGCTAAGGATCCGAATCTTAAAGAACAATGGATAGATTGTGCAAAAAGGGAAACTGGTTTCCAAGTAATTATAGTGTCATTTGCTCCAGACATTTTACAGAAGATTGTTTTTATACATCAAAAAGTCGCCGCCGTTTGTTTGATACCGCAATTCCTACACTAAATTTGCCTGTAGTGGTAAGATATATAATACATAATCTATTTTATTCAACTTCATTATCAATGCTATTAATAATTACTGTCAGACTGTTGTTGTACCGGTGATTACAGAGAAAATGCTCCTGAGTAAACTACAACGGTTGGATCGATCTAAAGGGGCTGGGCCAGAAAACGGCATTCCACCGTTTTTCATAGCGTTGTGTGCCCCCATGTTAGTCAGACCGCTGTGTTACATCTATAATATATCATTACGCACTGGTATATTTCCTAAGCAATGTAAAGAAGCTAAAGTGGCACCGATATACAAATCTGATGATGAATTTTTAGTTAGCAATTATAGACCTATCTCGATCTTGTCTACATTCGCAAAGATCTTTGAGGCTGTAGTATGTCCCTCAATTCAAAATCACCTTAAGCTTTACATTAAAGACAACCAGCATGGATTTGTTGAATCCAGGTCAACATGCACAAATCTAACAAGCTTTGTCGAGAATCTGGCCGAAGGCCTCGACCGTAAACAACAGATCGATGTCCTGTATACTGACTTTAGCAAAGCTTTTGACAAAGTGCCTCATGACAATCTGCTCAATAAACTAGTATGTTATGGGTTTGCTGGTTCTTTTTTAACATGGTTGTCATCATATCTAGAGGATCGGACTTTTTACTTTGTGGTCAACGGCTTTCAATCTGATAATATTAGTATAACCTCAAGTATGCTACAAGGATCACATCTTGGCCCTATCCTTTTTTACTTTTTTATTAACGACATCCCAGATTACTTAACTAACTCTTGTGTTTTTATGTATGCCGATGACCTGAAATTTTTAAGACATATAAATTCAATAGAAGACTCAATATTATTACAAAGGGGTCTGAAAAATCTTATTGATTGGTGCAGAGACAATCGAATGGCACTAAAAAATGTCAACACGTCAAATTTACCAGAAAAGTAAACCGTATTTCATTTAGTTATAAAATAGATGAGTATATTATTCAAGAGGTTGAGGTTATAAAAGATTTAGGGGCTACTTTTGACAGAAAGCTGACATTTATACCTCATTACGAAAACATCGTTAAAAGAGCCTCAAGGCTGCTTGGGTTCGTCATACGAAATAGCAAAGGATTCAGCATTAATACTAAGAAAATGCTGTATAATACTCTCGTTCGTAGCACACTCGAGTACTGTTCTGTTGTCTGGCGTCCACACTTTGCGGTTCACAATCTACGCATTGAGCGTATTCAGAAGCGGTTTCTGTGGCATTTGGCACGATTAGTTGGTAAATCAAAGAGAGATTTCTCATATACGGATAAATTAAAATTTTTCAAAAAGTTATTCTTAGATAAACGTAGGGAGCTAACAGACTTATTGTTTTTGTATAAAATTCTCAACAATAGAATTAGTTGCCCTTAGTTACTAAACTCATTTGATTTTAGCGCGCCTTCAAGGTATCCGCGTCATCCGATAGCATCACTGAGACCACCAACCCGCAGAACCGTTCTCAGCTCCAACTCTCCATTACCCAGACTGTGTAAGCTGCTAAATAGCTACAAACACAGAGTTGACGTAAACTTTGATTCCGCTTATAATTTCCGTAAAAAGATTGTCGATAGTATGACTAGTACTTAATTTCGTGCAACCAGCTTGTGTTCTCTTTTACCATATGGATAAACAATGTTTTTTTTTCCTTTTAAAATTGTTAACTTTATTTAGTAAAATCAAAACCCACTTAAGTTATTGTTATATTGCATGCTGTGTTTACTAGTAAGTAGTCACTACACTTAGCTTAAGAAACTTTTCTGTTATTTAAGATTGTATTGTGTTAGTTGACTGTAAGTAAACCATACGAATAAAATAAAATAAAACCTATTGTCTTTACAGACTCGATATATGTATTATTTTGTTTTCTTTGCAGAGTAACATATCAGTTCCAGAAGATGCAAGTCCGATACCATCATCGTCTTCTCAAAAGGACTCGATATCAACTACACCAAGGGGAAGTAAACGAAAAGCTACCGAACCTGAAACTCCTTCAAAGTTTCACTCTCCGACCAAAAAACGTCTTTGCAGACGTGTTTTGCAGTTAACAAGTCAAGTGAAGCATAAAAATAAAACAATTAAGGTATTAAGGGACAAAGTCCGTTACTATAAAAAAAGAGTGGCATCTTTAAAAGTTATAATAAAGGAATTAGAAAAGAAAAATCTCATTAAAGCCGAAGACGCAGATATTTAAAAAAAATTGGTGTACTTAATCAAGAAATCGTTTATCGTCGGTATCTGAAATGTAAAACGGGAAAAATTATTAAAAAGAAATGTTCGCCTGAATTGAGAAATTTCGCTCTCACATTGAATTTTTATACATCAAAAGCTTACAAATATGTAAGAAATACCTTCAATACTTGTTTACCTTCCATGCGAACACTAACAAAATGGTACCAGACTGTGGACGGTAGGCCGGGTTTCACGAAAGAGGCTTTCAACGCCTTAAAAGCCAGAGAAGAAGAGTTGATGTATACCCTTGTATTCGATGAGATGAAAATAAAAAGCAAGGTAGAATATGAACCATCAACTCAACGTTTATTCGGCTACGTGGATTTTGGTAATCAACTGGAAACTGACTGCAATAATGAATCCACAGAAGCGCTAGTGCTTTTAGTAGTCCCATTCAACGGAAGTTTCAAAGTACCAATTGGTTACTTTCTTGTCGATAAAACCAGTGGAGAACAAAAAGCTAATCTGGTAAATATTGCTCTTGAGCTGTGCCATGAAAACCAAAGTTACTGTCAAAGCATTGACTTTCGACGGCTGTCCAGCAAACTTGGCAGTGGCAAAGCAACTAGGATTCAAATTACAAAAAGAGCAGCTAAAGACGAGCTTTAAACACCCTGTGACGAGTGCTAATATTTTCGTATTTTTGGATCCCGTGCATATGCTCAAATTGGTCAGAAATACTTTTGAAAAATATCAAGAAATTCAAGATGAGAACGGCAACACTATACGATGGGATTACCTAAAATTATTACAGGAGCTCCAAGAAGAAGAGAATTTTCACCTAGCCAATAAGTTGATTGATGAGTAATGAAAGAACATAATGAAAGTAAAATTAGCTACACAATTGTTCAGTCGCAGCGTAGCTACAGCATTAGATTTTTGCGAAGTAGAGTTAAAATTAACAGACTTTTAAGGAGTTGGTGCGACATCCAGAACGATCCTACTCATAAACGATCTATTTGATATTTTAGATTCCAGAGTCCACGGGTATGGATACAAACGGGCTTTGAATTTTGATAATCATACTAGAATCTTTGATAGACTAGAGGAATGCAAAAGGTTTTTGGTGACTGTCACTACAAAAATAATTATACGAAAGAAAACGCTACAAGTAAAATTGATAGAATCACCACGGTTTACTGGATTTCTAGGTTTCTTTGTTGCAATCGAAAGTACTAAAGGTTTATTTAAGGATTTAATTTGTGATGAAAATTGTCCTATAAGATACTTACCTATGCACAAAATTTCACAGGATCACATAGAACTCTTTTTTGCCAATATGAGATCACATGGTGGTTCAAATGACAATCCTACACCCCGCTTATTCGAAGCCATTTACCATAAATGCTTAATTCATACAGAATTATTACAAACAGCGACGGGTAACTGCATACTGTTAGAGAAGATATCAATTCTTAATTGTTCTTCGGCAATCACAAGAATAAACCTGACCACTCACAGCGAAACTGAGCAGACTGTTAATGATGATGATCATGAAAACGAAGAAGAATTTAATATTCGGATGGAAGCTGTCGAGCTTTCACAGTTTTCTGAGAATGTGATAGAATACATAGCAGAGTATGTGTCTAGCGCACTAATTAAACGTATTAAATTCGCCACTTGCGTGCAAGCATTAGTATGCTTGTCAGAAAATAAGAGAAGCTTAATTTTTACAGAGATAAGGGGGGCTTAATATATCCATCAGTTAATGTGCAAAAAATTTGCCACCGTTCGGAGCAATTCATAAAAAAATTTTTCATTGAGAGTGTAGACATAGTACGACGATGTACAAGTGACTTCTTAGTTCACAAAACAATAAGCCGTTTTGTAGGAGAAAAACTATTTCCCGAATATGACTACCACCAAAAATACACAGAAGAGACAAACCATATAACTGATTTAGCTCAAAGTATCATAAAAAATATGTAGATACGAGACTAACATTCCTCAGCAAAAGAAAGAAATATAACGAGAAACAAGCAGTGAGAAGAATTTATACTAAATTAATTCACTTTAAAAACTAGTAATGGTAACGCATAAGTAACATTTAAATCTTGAATTTATTATACCTATCAAAGCTATGATCGATAACTAAATAAACAAAAATATTGATATTTTGCGAGTTTTTCCTTAATTTTTCATATGATACAATAGTTTTATTTCATTAATTTTTTATAATTTCATTTATAGCCTTAAATTCAATTTTATTTCATTTATTACTACATTTTTTTAAGTATGGAAGTTTCATTTAAAAAGTTATTATTTCGAACACACGCACGAACACACATATAAACATACATACACGTACTTACACCTCCATATACTCTTACCTAATAGTCCTAAATAAAATATATTTGTAACAAAAAAATTATATATAAATCCGTTATGTACCTACTTACCTGGTCCCATAATACTTACCTGATCCATAAGGGTTTCGTTTTTACCTTTTCAGGTACGAAACCATAAAAAAGGTTAGGCTAACTTTAACTTTCGATCAAAACAACCTTTTGACTAATTTCAACATATATTATTACAATTTTAAGATATATTATTACAATCTACCGAAAAATAATGCGTTACATTGTAAGCAGTATGTTACGGGTTCAGAATCTTTCAACAGTTTACATACTCGCGAGATAGATATTAAACTTACGATTACGATTACGATTTTTATGGTTTACGGTAACAAATATTTTATTTGACAGCTCTAGTGCAATACTTGACTTTGAATCGGCCAATCAGAGCGCAGCGACCGGCGCAGCGTTTTGGCGGAATTTGTTTTCTTACAAAACAAACAACAATACCGCTCTATTTCGGGTTAAATGCTCGATGGGTGTGAATAAGACGCACGCATATAATGATTGGATCATGCTTGTTCTCATGTATACCTTTGGCATACTCAGGTGGACTCAGGACGAACTGAACGCTCTGGAAAGAAAAGTCTGCACTATTATGACGTCCCACAGGATGCATCGTCCAAGATCGTCAGTAATGAGGCTGTACTTGCCGCGGAAGCATTGTGGGCGCGGCTTTTTAAGCGCGCTTACTATGCATAATCGCGAAGTGTGCAGCCTCCGTAATTACTTTCTGACGAGAGCGGATGATCCATACTATAGGGACGTTATTTTTTGTGATAAAGGGCTAACCCCTCTATCCTTAGCCAACGAGCAATGGCAAGACCCGGCATTACAGAGCATTTCCGACCGGGAGACCGTATGGAAGGAGAAGGAGCACCACGGGAGATTCTACAAGGCTCTACATGAGCCTTTCGTAGACACAGTCGCCTCCCTCCACTGGCTACGTTTTGGTGACATCTTTGGGGGAACCGAACCTTTGGGTTTTGTCTGTGAAATACAGGATCAGGTTATTAAGACCAACAATTATCGGAAATACATCCTAAAGGATGGCACCGCCGACATCTGTCGAGCTTGTCGCCATCCCGGTGAGTCACTTAGACATGTCATCTCCTGTTGTTCGGCTCTGAGTATTTGCACAGACACAACCTAGTAGCCAGGATTCTAAAACAGGCGCTCGCTCTGAAATAGGTTTCGTGGATCGGAAACTGCCGTATTATAAGTACTTGCCGTAAGCCGAGCTCGAAAATGACCGCGCCAGGCTCTACTGGGACCGGGCCATCATCACTGACAGGACTATTCTTGCGAATAAGCCTGATATTGTTCTGATGGGCACAGTCAAGGATATTTTTGGTCGACATTACTATTCCTTATGACGAGAACCTCGTGAAAGCTGAAAAAGATAAGCTCATAAAATATCTGCACCTGGCTCAAGAGGTTACAGACATGTGGGGTGGTCTGCCGACCGAAATTATTCCTGTGGTCGTTTCTGCGAACGGGTTAATCCCAGTCAGCCTTTCGTGTCATCTGAGGTGACTGGGACTCCGTGACGGACCGCTCCAGGCTCAAATGCAGAAGGCGGTGCTCCTCGATACCACCCGCATCATCCGCCGGTTTCTTTTCCTTTCCCCCAACCCTTGGCCGTTTGGTCTACCCTGCCGAGGGCTTCTATCTGATTGGGTTTTTATTTATTTATGTATTTTTTATGTATTTATTTTATTTTATTGATATTTTTGTTTATCTATATCTTTCGTATACAATTATATATTTAAACAGCCAACCAGATGAGAAAACTTTATAGAGATAACCCAGATATTAATAGCGCTTACCATGCATAATCGCGAAGTGTGCAGCCTCCGTAATTACTTTCTGATGAGAGCGGTTGATCCATTCTATAGGGACGTTATTTCTTGTGATAAAGGACTTACCCCTCTATCCTTAGCCAACGAGCAATGGCAAGACCCGGCAGTACAGAGCATTTCCAACTAGGAGACCGTATGGAAGGAGAAGGAGCTCCACGGGAGATACTACAAGGCTCTTGAGCCTTTTGTAGACACAGATGCCTCCCTCCACTGGCTAAGTTTTGGTGACCTCTTTGGGGAAACCGAGGGTTTTGTCTGTGCGATACAGGATCAGGTTATTAAGACTTGCCGCCATCCCGGTGAGTCACTTAGGCATGTCATCTCCGGTTGTTCGCCTCTTTCTAACTCTGAGTACTTGCACAGACACAATCTACTACTTGCCGGAACTCGTGCTCGAAAATGACCGCGCCATCGTCACAGACAGGGCTATTCTTGCGAATAAGCTTGATATTGTGCTTTTAGTATATATAATAGTGTGCCGGGTACAGTCAAGGATATTTTTGGTCGACACTACCATACCGTATGACGAGAACCTCGTGAAAGCCGAAACAGATAAGCGAACAAAATATCTGGACCTGGCTCACGAGGTGACCGACATGTGGGGTGGATTGCCGACCGAAATTATACCTGTAGTCGTTTCTGCGAACGGGTTAATCCCAGTCAGCCTTTCGTGTCATCTGAGGCTACTGGGACTCCGTGACGGACCGCTCCAAGCTCAAATGCAGAAGGCGGTGCTCCTCGATACCGCCCGCATCGTTCGCCGATTTCTTTCCCTTCCCCCCTAACCCTCAGCCGTTTGGTCTCCCCTGCCGAGGACTTCCGTCTGGTCGGGTTTTTATTTTATTTTATTGATATTTATGTATGTTTATCATTTTCATTTACACCTATATATTTATACAGCTCAACCAGATGAGAAAACTTTATAAGATACCCCATAATAATAATAGTAAATATAATATAATAATAATAATCATGTACTTTTATGTATTTACTTTATTTTGTTGATATTTATGTATATTTATCACTTTCATTTACATTTATATATTTAAACAGGCCAACCAGATGAGAAAACTATATACCTAGATACCCCAAATAAACTTAATCAAGTTGCAGAGCAACCAGCACACGTGGATGCCGCCGTGAAACCCCCAGTTGTGGTTGATTCAGAAGATGATGGAACAGTCGCCCAGGAACTAGAACTAGAGGAAATGAGGAGTATATTGGAAGAGGCAATTGAGGAAACCCGCAGTACGCCTCTCGAGAATCGACCGCGACTTCCTCGCGTACTCCTAAGCAAGCAAGCGGATTCGGGCTGTCGTGAGGGCTCTAAACCCAATGCTGCTGACCTATTTGGAAGCCAGCCGGGACCTTTGCGAGACGGACTCAATTCGTTTTGGCGCCGCAATGGCAGTAAAATACAAGTCGGTGAATAGGAGATAGTATTTCAGTGTGGTAAGACTATATTTGCTAAGGATACAAGCATGAAGCAAATACAAAGAGGAGACGTTGTAATTAAATTTCACTATGTAACAACGCGTGACAATTTGCGGGGTGAGGGGATGCAAAGCCCCGCCCACTTTACACTAATCTACTGATAAATAGTAAAACTACTCGAATCGTTCCATATCCATGATGCAATATAGTTTAGCTAACTTGACGGTAGATGGCGGCCTGTCCACAAAATGTCATAAACTATAAAAATAATATTTTGGCAATTAAAATTTCGTTATATCTGAATGCAAAATAAATTTCAGCACCTTCGTATGATTATTTTATCATTACTGAGCTCTACATACCTTTATATTTTTAGTTCACATAACACAAAGTGTCGCCATCTAGTGTCGAATAAATGTAATTATATTTGAAAGCCGACGCAAAGAGATTTTTCCAGAACTATTTTAATAAATTCGGTGTAAAATTACTAACAAATGAAATGTGATGCCATCCATAGCATCGGAACGTCTATCTCATGAAGCAAATACATTCAGACAAAGAAATTTTAATCGCCACTATATTATTTTTATAGTTTTCATAATAATTTTGTGAACAGGCTGCCATCTATCGTCAAGTAAACCTTATAAAAATAACAAAAAGACAGGGCCAAACAGGGCAAAGTGATTCTTTGCATATAGAATGTCACTTAAATATAACTTAAACATTTCGTAAAAATCAGCCAAGTACAATTTCCTTCATTTTGATATCGAATGTTGGGTTACTGGGTAAAATAATTGAATTCTAATTACGGCCCTGTCTTTTTGTTATTTTTTATGAGGTTTACTTGACGAGAATACGGCCTTTTCTCAAAATGATTATAAACTATACAAATAATATTTTGCGATTAAAATTTCTTTATGTCTGAATGCAAAACAAATTTCCCTTCATATGATTATTTTACCAATACTGAGCTCTACGGACCTTTATATTTTTAGTTCACATGACCAAGATGACACAAAGTGTTACCATCAAGTGTCGAATATATTTAATTATATTTGAAAGCCGACGCAAAGAGATTTTTCTAGAATTATTTTAATAAATTAGGTGTAAAATTATTTACAAATGATATGTGATGCCATCCATAACATCAGAGCGTCAATCTGCGTAGTTTTTACACGATAAAACACAACACTTCATCATTTTCTTCTTAATACTACGAAAATACACCGATTTGCGATTTTTTCAACACATAAGTAAGCGCACAGGACGAATGCTGACAGTATACTAACTAAAGCCACGCCCACTATGATGACGTCAGGACCTATTTACAATCACAGTGCACAGTTGCTTATGCCGTCTCCTCTTTGTATTTGCTTCATGGATACAAGCAAAAGAAAGAACGAGGACAAACCGCGATATATTTATAGCGTTTGATTTAAGATTTTATAGTGTTTAATTTGAACTTTTTAATTCCCGACATTATAGGCTTTACAGCACATATGGTCACCAGATTGGACTTAATTTTATTAGTTATAGTATCCCAAGCAGATGATAGCACCCATCTATATTCTCTATTGAAATAATTCACTCATCCACTGATAATCTCAATGTGTACTCATTTATCAACGTTACCTCTTCTAAAAATTACTTAAAATCCGATTACTTTCACACCTCATTAGTTTTTTTTTTTAATAACATTAGAGTGATAAATGAGCACACAGTCAAAGTGACGGTAAGTAGTTGTTTTTGGCCAATATACATGTATGTCTATCTTTTTATTTATGATTACGAATCGCAATGCAGTTGCGTTGTCACTAAGGAGGACTTAGATAAAATGCCTTCTTTCCAGTAAAAAGTGTCTCCGGTTCTCTACACTCATTAAGGCTAAGGTAGTAGGCAAAGCCGAAAGAAATGTAGTGCCAATACAAATAGGTGAAAGAAAGACTAAATCCAATTAAAAATGTCAAACGCCCTCCACAGATGGTGCATACTGATGATTGCGAAGCCGATCCTCTCCCATCGTCTGCAGTCACTTGAGGAAAAGCCAGGGATACTTCCGGTAAAACAAGGACAAGCATATGCTCAAACAGATCACTGGACTATAATAAAAAATTTAAATTTAAAAAATATTTATGACGACCTAAATGTAATCATTGCTAAATATTATAAACTGAGTAGAACCTCCTGATGAAAGGGATGAAATATTTACCAGTCACGAAACCGTGTCGTCCCCTTGCTGCTGGTAATGATTTCCTGTGTACCGAATAAAATAGAGCCCTCTACCCTGAACTCACCTGCATAGAACAGTGAATGATATTTGAGAATATGCTTACTTGTTGCACGCAACACGCTATTATAATTGAAGATGCTAAGGTGCAGAAAATTAAAGCAGAAAATTGGATTGTTTTTACAAAGCTGAAAATGGCGCTGACCAAACACTGCAGTAACGAGATCACCAAACAACCAATTTTTGGAACCTGATACCTGTCACTGATAGCAACTATGATCTGCCTGGATAATATTAAAGGACAGATATAGCAACAAAAGAGTTATAATAAATTCATATCTACAAAAGCTTATGACACTTAAGGCTATAACAAGTGAACATGCGATTCCTATCAAGAATTTGTTAGACACGACAATAGAATGTTTGAGTGTATTAAAGGGCATAGGAGTGGACACAAATTCTTGGGATCCCATAATTATTTACCTACTGACAAGCACGTTAGATAGTGAATCGTTGAAGGGTTGGGACAAGAAATCAGCAAGCACGATAACGAGTCGTTGCCAACATTTGAAGAACTTAAAAAATATTTAGTCGAGAATCAGGACACTTGAAAGTATACATTCAACTAAATCAAACTCACGCACACTAACGAAACCTACAATTACGAATACAGATAAAAGAGTATTTTACAATGCGCCTAAAGAGAGTTGTGTACTTTGTAACGAAGATCACTACATTTATAAATGTCATGGTTTTATACAGATACCCATCCAAGACAAGAAAACATTCATTGAGAGAAACAATATAAATGATCTGCTCATTCCCGGTATCTATGGGTATACAGACAACAGCATAGTTTTTATACATGGTAGAGCCACGCTGCAGCTATATTATGGTTTTAGCACGAATGGGTCGGCTCGACCGGGGAAGGACCACGCTCCAACAGAATACCAGCATAAAATTGCAGCTTAACGCTGCTATGTTTCGTATGGTCAGTGTAGAGAACCGGATACCCTTTTTACTGGAAACGAGGCATTCCATCTTAGTCTGCACGGGCGACAACGCATCTGCATTTTTATTCGTAATCGAAGATAGATGTAGATGTCTATGGGTCACAGCAACCATTTACCATCAGGTGGACTGTGTGCTCGTATGTCACCCTTATCCTATAACAAAAAAAAACAGTTGTGGAGAGATACCAACCAAGTGCCCGGACCATTCGGGATCAAATCCAGTCAGAAATAGAGGCTATGGTTGAGCGTGTGAGTCTCACACTACAAGCAGTCTCCAAATGGGGCAATGCCAATCTCGTAAGATTTAACGCCTCCAAAACACAGCGTGTCTTTTCATCGCTAAAAGGAGCCCGCTCACCTTGGCTCCTACTTTCCGGAATGTATCCTTGGAGTACAGTGTACTCAGTACACTGACTGCCTTCAGTTGTTAGGGGTTGAATTTCCTCGGAACCTCAACTATGGGCGGTTCATTGAGTCCAGAGCCAAAGCAGTCGCAAGGAAACTCGGTGTCCTTGCAAGGGTGCGGCGGTGCTTCACGCCAGTGCAGCTTTTTTACCTTTTATAAAGAGCAAGTCCGGTCGTGCATGGAGGACTGCTGTTACATATGGGCTAGTGCTGCAAAATGCCACCTGGCAGCGTTGGACTCAGTAGAGAGACGTGCCAAGAGGCTTATTGGAAACCTTGCTTTGGTTGAAACCAATCTTGTCAGCCTCGAGCACAGGCGCAAAGTAGCCAGTCTCTTGGTATTCTATAGGATGCATTTCGGTGAGAGTGCCCAGGAATTACACGCTTTAATTCCTCCCTCTCCTTTCCACCATCGGAAAACCAGGCGGTCGGCAGGTTTTCATACCTTTGTTGTCGGTATTCCACGCATTAGAGCCAAACGGTTTGCATGATGCGACAGAAAAGGAGTGGAATAATTTGCCGGCATATCTTTCCGTCATAATACAATCTGGGCGTCTTCAAGGCTTTTGTTACGCGAAGACAGTGCGATTTACCATCTAAGGCTGCATCACTACTTACCACCAGGTGGGATTGTGGTCAAGTACTGGCTTATAATAATAGTCTGAGAGTTGGCGAAGAATTTTGGGAAGGTCCTTTCGCGGAGATGTGCATTTCTCCATACGTTTGCAATGTATCTCGCCCTTTTAAATTGCTGACGTAGTTGTGATTGGCAAGGAGGCAAACTTGAAGCATCGAAATTTTTCACAATTTCAATATAAAAATAATCAATTTCATATTGTCAGAACTGCACCTTGTTATTTTAACTCAAAACTAGATTCGAAACGTTGCTTTCCGTCGCTATAGCCGCTTCAGCAACTTCTGAATATATCATCAATTTTTATGTACTTAGCCATTATTAAGACTTCTGACAATTTATATAAAGGTTCAATAAGTAATAAATAACAATGCCGTGTAGTGGCGGTTAAGAATATCCACTACCCCATGTCTTCCCGTGGGTGTCGTAAAAGGCGACAAAGGGAAACAGGCAGGAGATGGGCAGCAGCATCTTCCTGATAACAACAAAATTACAATTTAAAACTGCGGTTGCCAACCCGCTTGCCAAGCGTGGCAACTATGGCAAAACCCCCCCAATGGTGAGAGTAACAAAGAGACGGCCCACAGTACCCGGTAGCGTCGCTATTCCTGGCTACGGTGGCAACCATGGTAACGGCGGGGCAGAGGGTGCTAAGAATCTCCGGTAGAGGTTCGGTTGCCACCTACGACGACTCGACCTGGCAACTTATAACGCACGCACCCTGAGGACTGACGAGAAGATCGTGGAGCTGGAAGAATAGATACGAGAAAGTACGAGAAAAATAAGAATAGAGACGAAAAGATCCTGGAGCTAGAAGAGATAGACAAGTTGCGCTGGAATATCATGGGATTATCCGAGGTCTGAAGAGAGGGAGAGGACACGGTAATCCTTGAATCCGGCAACTTGTTCTATCACCGGGAGGGCGACCATCTGTCCCAAGGAGGTGTCGGATTTATCGTCCACAAGTCTCTCGTTAACAACGTTGTAAAGATTGGGAGTGTGTCGACGAGGGTTGCGTAACTTATACTCAGAATCACCAAACTGTATTCGCTGAAGGTCAAACAGGTTTACGTACCAACCTCGGCACACTCCGATGAGGAGGTGGAGAAAATGTATGAGGATATCTTCAGAGCCATTCATTCCTCCAAAACCAACTATACGGTGTTAATGGGAGACTTCAACGCAAAACTAAGCACAAGAGAGAACGGTGAGCTGAAAGTAGGGAAATTCGGAAAAGGGCAACGGAACCCAAGGGGCCAGCAGCTGGCCGACTTCATGGAGAAAGAGGGACTCTTTATGATGAACTCTTTCTTCCAGAAGCGGCCCCACAGGAAGTGGACCTGGTCGAGCCCCGACGGTTCGACAAAAAATGAGATTTAGTCTAATTTAGTCTAATTTTTTTTTTTAAAAACGTTACCCCCACACTAGGATTTTTTTCTGTATCGTGGAGGCAGTTTACAAACACTAATTGCACAAGGACAAACATCCAGACCCGGAACAATTATTTGTAGGCCATACAAATACTTGTTCCGTGCGGGATTCGAACCCGCGCCCCCCAGCGCAGCATCTCATTGCTAAGCCACTGCGCCACGGAGCCGTCAAACTTCATTATGACTGAACTGACTTCATTATGACGACCAGACGACAACTGTTCAGTGATGTCTCAGTGATCGCGAGGGTGAAAACCGGCAACGATCACCGAATGGTGAGAGGCACACTGAACCTAAACGTTAAGTTGGAGAGGTCATGTCTAATGAAGTCAAAGCTCCGTCCCCCTCGTGCTCTAATCCAAAGTCCCGAAACCTTTCAGCTCGAGCTACGAAACCGTTTTCAGTGCCTAGAAGATTGCAATGCAGTGGACGATATAAATGACAAGCTTGTAGAAACTGTCCATGCGGTCGGAGCTAAGTTTAGCAAGACCCGCCGCAGAAGAACACAAAAACTCTCCGATCACACTCTTAATCTCATGGCTGTTAGACGGGATATAAAGCTGCATTCTTCAGCAGATTTGACAGCATACAGGCAACAGAACAGACAGATCTCCAATGCATGCGGCGGGACTTACGGAACTTTAATACTGCTCGTATTGAAGAAGCAATCGAACGGAACCAGGGCTCCAAAGTCTTTGCTAGAGATCTGTCTGCCAGAAAGAGCCAACTGTCGAAGCTGAAGACCGAGCGTGGCAGCGTCATTTCCGGGACACCTGAGATTTTGAGTGAGATTGAGAGGTTCTATGGGCAGCTGTACACATCATCGTTGGAGCCACACGCATGTGTGAGTAACGATCCAATAGGGAGACTTATCCGACATCATTCCGATGATATCCCGGACGTCAGTCTGAGCGAGATTAGAATGGCTCTCCAGCACCTTAAAAACGGCAAGGCCCCAGGCGAGGATGGAATTACAGCGGAGCTTCTGAAAGCGGGTGGAAAACCGGTACTTGAAGTCCTTCAGAAGCTCTTTAATTCCGTCCTCCATGGTGGCATTACACCAGAGGCGTGAAGTAGAAGTGAGGTGGTCTTGTTCTTCAAGAAAGGCGACAACGCTCTCTTGAAGAACAACAGACCGATTTCCCTTCTGAGCCGCGTCTACGTGCTGTTTTCGAGAGTCATTACGAATCGTCTCGCGCGCAGTCTTGACGACTTCCAGCCTCCCGAACAAGCCGGTTTCCGAAAAGGCTTTAGAACCATAGACCACATACACCCTACGGCAAATTGTACAGAAGACCGAAGAGTACAATTTGCAACTATGTCTGGCGTATGTGGACTATGAGAAAGCCTTTGATTCCGTCGAAATTTGGGCGCTGCTGCTCAAGGTCGCTCAGCGAGCTATGGAGAGGGCTATGCTCGGAGTTTCTCTGCGTGATAAACTTAGAAATGAGGATATCCGCAGTAGAATCAGAGTGACCGACATAGCCCAACGGATTAGTAAGCCGAAGCGGCAATGGGTCGGCCATATAGCTCGAAGAACCGACAACCGACGGGGAAGAAAGGTTCTCGAGTGGCAGCCTCGTACCGGCAGGCGACGTGTAGGGCGTCCCTGCACTAGATGGAGTGACGACCTGGTAAGATATGCAGGAAGTCGATGGATGCAGGTGGCTCAGAACCGTGCTTTATGGCATTCCTTGGGGGAGGCCTATGTTCAGCAGAGGACTTGTGAAGGGCTGTAATGATGATGATGAAGTAACAAATAATATAAAAATGCATTTGTCAAAACTGCATCTTGTGGATTAAATTTAAACAATTTCTTTACAACTTTGTCGACTTCTGACAGTCTTTAAGCCCCGACCTAGACTTCTGACAATGATTTTCCTAGATTCCTACAGTTAAAAACTATAACTCTACCAAATTTCAGAACTGCTCCTAATCATTTTTTTCTTATTGAAAATTTACGAATTTGACCGCCCACCCACGCCTTCCGCCCCGGGAGAGAGTTTTGACAGGCCTCGCTCTGTACTTATAAGCTACCAAGGAGAGGTTATATATATAATTCGTTACTACACCTTATCAGTTCACGTTTTCGTAGCCAGCTCTTCGACTATCGCGCTGTTATTGGATACTAAGAAACATCTTTTTTAAAGATTTTAAGATTAAATTCTTGTTTTGGGATTTAGCGTGTATGTATGCGCATATATGACCATGTAAATATCTGTGTATATAGTCTGAATGATTTTAGATCACGGCTGTAATAATTTGTAAAATAGCTTTTAATTTTAACGTCATATTAAAGGTAACCTTGGCAAAAATATGTTTTGATAAATACCACCCCATGTTCTTAAAAAGAGACAATATGTATAAAGTGCTTACCGCTTAGAGATGAAGGTGGAAAAAATAACAAGTTGCACGTTCTCTACAGCCGTAACTTTTTCCACAGTGATGTGGTACAGATATCGATGAATTTTGATTTACCTAAACATAGTTTTATTATGTTATTTTTATAGGACATCGGGTAGTACTTGCATAAGTAAATTTTTTTTAACTGTGCTTTAAATATCATAGGCCGATAGCTATGAAATAAGTTAAATTAAAGATACTAGACAACTAGAGAAGACTAAACAAAATCACATTACTCTTATCATCAAATAGTGCAAAAAACTAAAACGGGGTAGTTGACTTTCAAATTGAACTGAAACCTCATTAATTATGATATTTGAGTAAAACGACTCCATGCCATAGATCTGGAACCAGACAGTGAATCTTCAGAGAGAAGTGAAGAAGATGAGGAAAATTAATAAAATGATAAATCTCTATAAATTTCCTATAATGTTATAATTTAAACAAAAGTACTAATTTTACGAAAATTGGAAATATGAAAGAATTATTGAATGATTTAATCCGTCAACCTAAAAATTATTGTTCCTGTCAATGTAAAACAATAATTATTGACCGTGGCCTAGTATCTGATTTTTTTTCAGTTTTAATAATATAACAAATAGAAATGATTGACTTGAATCCTACTAATATTATAAACGTGAAAGTTTGTGAGGATGTATGGATGTATAGATGTTTGTTATACTTCCACGCAAAACTACAGAATGTATTTTAAACAAACTTTACAATTATATAGCTCATACATAACTACATTTAGGTAGCTCAAAAGTCATCTATATTTGTACAACATCACCGTGAAAAAAGTTACGGCTGTAGAGAATGTGCAACTTGTTATTTTATCCACCTTCATCTCTGGGCAGTAAGCACTTTATACATATTGTCCCTTTTTAAGAACATGGGGTGGTAATTATCAAAACATATTTTTGCCAAGGTTACTATTAATACGAGGTTAAAATTAATAGCTATTATACAAATTATTACAGCACTGATCTAAAATCATTCAAACTATATACACAGATATTTACATGGTCATATATGTGCATACATACATGCTAAATCCCAAAACAAGAATTTAATCTTAAAATCTTTAAAAAAGATATTTATTAGTAACCGATCACAGCGCGAGGAGTTTAGAGGCCCCCATCCGATGTCTGCATGCTTCGATAAGCTACCTTTCTCGCACTTATGGATGGTGTTTAGGCCAAAATCGTAATATTTTAAAAACTTGCATCAAGATGCGCGCGCAGCGCGTCACCTGTTGGAGTGGGGTAAACGCCGCCGGGGGGGGGGGGGGGCGGCCGTGTGCCGCTTCCCGTCTTTCGGGCGTGTGGACTAGCAACAGTGTTGAACGCCGCGGCATTATCGACTAGTGTTGTTTGCGACCGTTAGTGGGTCGGGCGCGGCTAGTGTCCATAATTGTACGCGTCGTTTGAATTTGCTATCGAGTATTTAGGTCCGGTTGGGACCACCTCGAATTGAGTGTCTGTTTTGAGTATTACGTGACAAGAGGCCTAATTTGAGTTTTGAATGCTTAAATTAACTGATTGCCAATAATTGTTGCGCGACGGACGGCTTGTATTGAGTTTGAATTATTAACTTAACTTTGATTGACATTAATTTGATTCGACGAGTTGCTTCGTGGCATTTTGATATCGTGCGAGGGAATTTTGCCTTGTTGTGTGGACTGCTGAACTTTGAAACTCGAGAAGAGGCCGCGTTCGTTCCCGTGTTTGTAATTTTGTGCTAAGTGAACCCGGAACATTGAATATTGAACTTTGAACGACGGTTCGTTACTTGTGTCGTGTGTCACTTGTTTTAATTTCGATGAACGTTGAGTTGGTTGACTTTGAAGTTAATTAAATGTACAATAAAGTTGATAAACTAATACAGTGAAGTGAAAGCAGAAGTTTTCAATTGGTGAACGCCTCCCTGGAGGGATCTCACATTTGGAGAGAAGCAGCGCCTGGGGATCTGCGGTCCGACTTCATCGGGGATGTCAGGTTACACATGTACACACTACTACACACTACTTACATGCACATCACTTACCACCTGACTGGTACCCTGTGGTCAACCCTACCTCCGGAAATCGGTAAGTTGTGCTTGCTTATTTGCAATTAATTTAGAATTCTCCATAGGCCATTGGGCCCGAACCCTCGGCTGCTCGTCGAGGAGGCTGCCAGGGCACCTTTGCCGGGGCAGCTGGGGGCCGTAACAGATGGATATAAGACTTTTTTGTCGTACTCATTTGTAAACTTTATTCACCTTTCGGGAATTGTTTAAAACCGCTAAATTCGTCAGGTGATTTGCAGGTATTATTAAAAATTACTTAATAAATACGTTATTAAAATTTGAGATTGCCAAAAGTATATTTTTTGGGAACTTAAAAAAATATATTTGGAGGGGTCTGGTAATACTTTATAACCGACAAAAATGTCTGGGATTATTTTTTTGGAATTATATAAAAAGTAAATTAAAAGATAAAAAAGGAATCAAGTTGCCAAAAAAACATTTTTTTGGATTTTTTTGCAAATGTTATATGCTGCGCAGTAACGAAATAACCGCAAACGCTCTGCCAGACTCGCAGGTTTGGATTCGCCAATTGACGAAATTATATTTTTTTATAATTTCAACTTCGTCGCCAGCTCTCAGACTATAAGTAAAAAAAAAAACAACCTTTGTTTTAATTGTTTGATACCTAACCATGGAGTGAAACAATGTAAACTAAAGGCAAGATGTCGCATTTGTAGAAAACACACTCATTCATACAGAGTACAACAACAATAAAACTGAAAATACGAGACGATTGAACCCAAAACACACAAAACACCAAATATAGAGATAAGATAGAAACACATTACGCTATGGTATTTGGAGTCTATTTAATACTAACATATTGTTAGCTACGGCAATTGTCAGAGTGATCGCCGAGAACGGACGTAAACTGAAACTACGAGCATTGAAGGATCAAGGGTCTGAAGGATCATTCATCACAGAAAAGGCTGCAGAAGCTTTTGGTCTTAAGAAACACACAATCAATGGCACAATCAACGGTTTAGGAAACAATATTGTGATAACTAAACATATAGTAACATTGAATCTACAATCAGAATATGATAGAACATTTAAACTCTCAGTACAAGCATATATTAAGACATTGAGTGGTCTCTTAACGTCAGGACAAGTTGACATGTAATGGGAACACATAAAAGACTTGCAATTAGCTGATCTCCATTACGGCACACCATCTACAATAGATCTTCTTCTAAGAGCTGAAGTCTACATTAACATTATGTTGGAGGGTGTAAAACTTGGGTCTATAAATACACCACTGGCACAGAAGACGACTTGGGTGGATATTATCTGGAGAGTTCAATTCAACCAATAACAACGTGGCAAAATATAATGAAATAAGCATGCACATTTCAACACAGCAAGATGACAAAGATACTTTAGAAAAATTATGGGAACTTGAATCTGGAGACACAATAAAAACCAATTAACAGAAGCAGAACAACTAAGTGAGACATATTTTGAAGAGACATATACAAGAGATAACGAAGGAAGATACATTGTCGAAATCACATTCAAACAAAAGAACTTTAACTATGGCAACACTAAACAAATAGCAGAAAAGAGATTAAAATACTTAGAGAAGAGACTGGACGAAGACAAAGAATTAAAGACAGAGTATACAAGAGTCTTAATGGTGTACATAGAACTTAACCACATGGAAGAAAAAACAAATTGTGAGAATGATAGTACACGAAATTCTTTTTACATGCCACATCACGCTGTTATAAGACCAGAGAAAGCAACATCCAAGATTAGAATAGTATTTGACGCCACATGCAAATGCCCTAATTGTAAATCCCCCAATGACAACATGTTAATTGGTCCTAAATTACAGCAACATTTGAGACAAATAGTTATGAGATGGCGTAAGTCTGAGGTCTCTATCACAGCAGATTGTGTTAAGATGTATAGACAAATGAAAGTTAGAAGAATGAAAGTGCCAATTATCAAAAAATTCTATGGCGAATTAAAAAAATTCCGACTTACTAGAGTGACCTTTGGCACAGCTAGTGCAGCCTATCTTGCTACAAAACTCTTCAGCAACTGGCTGTAGACGAAGTACATAATTATCCCATAGCTTCTCAAATTCGGTGCTTCTAAAATCTAACGGTGGTAGAGCCACGCGGCAGTTTTTGCTGTTGCACGTATGGACCGGCTCGAGCCAGGTTGGTACCACGACCTCACAGAATACCGGCGTGAAGTAGAAGCTCTGCTTCTGCGTTTCGTCTGGTGAGTGCAGGTGGCCGGAGGCCCAATCCCCCTCCCCCCCCCGTCAACATGGTAGCGGAATTACATCAAAGACTACCCAGGAGGGTGCCAGCGCCCCTTGAGAATCCCTCGTTGAGCATCCACGACCATGTTATATTATTCCACTCGTGAGCGTGGGTGCTAAGGCTGCCCCGCGTATTCTGGGGGGGGGGGGGGGGGTGAAATAATTAAATACCAAATAATACCAATAATAAATTTCACTACCATCTCGAGACGGCGAAGCCGGCCTTGCTCTTTCTGATCGAGACGCAGGTGTCCTCTACGGCTGATACTTCGTATCTCTCCTACCCGGGGTACAAATTAGAGCACTCCTATGTGCCTCGGGCTGGCGTTTGCGTATACGTCAGAGAGGACATCTGTTCTCGACGCCTCGGCAGTCTTCAAGGTTCGGACCTGTCCATCCTTTGGCTACGCGGTAGACAGCGACGACCATCCGCGCATCTACGGGTAGGTATAGGTCCCATAGCGGTAATGGCGAAACAGACCGACTCATCGACCACGTCCAAATGGCTACAGATTCCTTGCTACAACATACCCCATCCGCAGAGATCGTGATCCTTGGCAATTCTAACGCCCACCGTGCCGAATGGCTCGTTTCACGTTTAACCGATCATACGGGGAGATTTGTTTATGACTTTGCCTTGGCATATAGTCTGACACAACTGGTTACTTCGACTACGCGGATTCCAGATGTGGAGGATCATACACCTTCCCTGTTGGACCTTCTGCTGACCTCTCATCCGGACGGATATCAGGTTTCTGTCGATGCCCCTCTCGGCTCTTCGGACCATTGTCTAATCCGGAGTGTGGTGCCACTCACGCTCCCTTCGCGGTTGCGTTCTGCAGGTTGCCGCCGTGTTTGGTATTACAGGTCGGCGGATTGGGACGGAATGCGGTGTTTCTTTCCATCCTACCCATGGGGGCGGGTTTGCTTCTCGCCGGATGGTCCCAGCGCTGTTGCTGACTCTGTCACTGATGTGGTGCTACAGGGAATGGAACTATTTATTCCATCATCTGTGGTACCCATCGGAGGCAGATCTCAGCCTTGGTTTGGTCGCTCCTATAAGACTGCATTACGCAGTAAGCAGGAGTGTTTTCAAGCCTGGGCTGCGGCTTCAACGACTCGGGATGTAAACACCAGCATGCTTAAAAAGAAGTATAACTTCGCCTCCAGGACCTTCAAAAGAGTTATTGCCAGGGAAAAGTCAAGGCACATAGGCAGAATTGGCGAGAAACTAGTTCGCCTCCCTTCGGGAACCCGTGCATTCTGGTCTCTCGCCAAGGCTGTCCAAGGGAATTTCTGTAAGCCATCACTACCATCTCTGCAACTTGAAAGAAAACTGCAGGATCGATTTCAAGAAGTCCTGTAGAGGAAGCAGACGGACAACCGTGATCCTTCAATGTTCGGCTGCCTTGAGAGATATCCTGATCGGGTACAACCTGCTATACGTCGGCTGGGACGTGGTGAAGTCATGTGATTACGTGGATGTCACGATGTCGAAAATGTGGAGAGGAAGGGCATGAGCGCAGCGCTTGCAAGTCCACGGAGGAGAAGTGCGCTACGTGTAAGCGATTTGGTAGATCTGACTCTGGCTCGCACGTGACCATGGCGAGGAACTGCCCAGCAAGGCTGTATGCAGAGCAACGCTCTGTGGCTAGCACTCAATACTACCAGTAAGGGTGGCCCCGTAGACAACCATGAAGACAAGGCTCTACGACTGGGTCAAATAACCTGGGTCGGGGGGAGCTTGCCACGGCTGAGTTGCCCATCATGGCACGTGAACTGTACCTGGACATTGTTCTTGTACAAGAACGGTACACCCAGTTTGCGGGGATCGTCCAGGTGGGCGGTCATCCGTAGGCTGGTGTTTATCTTCCCGACGCAACAATTGGAGCAGCTGTGCTGAGTCACCTCAGCAATATCATCGGACTCAACGCCACTGGGGTGAACTATGGGCTGCTGCGCGAGTTTTGCGCATGGGTGTCGCGGTCGTGGAATAGGGCAGGAGAGAATGCTGGTAGGAGGGCCCGATGTCGTGGTCGTTGTAGTGCCGTCAGCCCCAGAAGGGGGAGAGTGACGTAAAATTGGGACAAGGAATAGATGAAATATTTGTAGGGAGTAAAGAAAGTGCGCGCGGGAAAAGAGCCACGTGCAATTACCGCGCGCATCTCCCGAGATTCGGCCCGTATGATCAAAGTGTCGGTGGGGCCATGGGAGGTGGAGGGTTGTCCTACCATCTCTGCTCACGGAGGACGACTCACTGGCCAACGCCGCAAAAGATAAAGCCGACCTTTAAGGGTCCCTTTTTGCATCCAACTCGACTCTTGATGACGGGAGGAACATACCGCCGACCATCCCGCGGTGTGAGTGCTCCATGCCGGATATGCGATTCTCACAGCGTTTGGTTCGCAAAGTACTCCTCTCCCTGGACATCCACAAGTCGAGTGGGTCGTGCTGAGGACGTGTGCTTTTGGTTGGCACCGGTTCTAACGCGTACTAACTACTCCCTAGGCGTAGTCCCGAAATTATGGAAGACTTTTGTCCACTCGATCCCTAAAAAAGGCGATAGCTCAGACCCGTCCAACTACAGGCCTATCGCCATCACCTCCTTGTTCTCCAAAATAATGGAATCCATTATTAACTGCCAGCTCATGCGGTACCTTGAGGATCACCAGCTGATTAGTGACCGCCAATACGGTTTTCGTCGGGGTCTATCAGCTGGTGATCTTCTGGTCTACCTGACTCATAGATGGGTGGAGGCAGTAGAGTCCAAGGGGGAGGCGTTGGCCGTTAGTTTTGGACATTGCGCAGGCCTTCAATCGGGTTTGGCACAAAGCGCTTCTTTCGAAGCTCCCTTCCTATGAGCTTCCCGAGAAATTCTGCAATTGGATCACCAGTTTCCTTGCAGATCGGAGCATCAAGGTTGTTGTAGATGGTGCATGCTCCGACTACAAGCCTATTAACGCTGGTGTTCCACAAGACTGTGTGCTATCACCAACGCTGTTTGTTCAGCATGTCAATGAAATGTTGCATACTGGTAACATTCATTGCTATGGGGATGACAGCACTGGTGATGCTCTATACATCGGCCGTGCCGATATTTCTCGGGAAAACTTTGCCAAGTACCGGAACAAACTTGTGTTTGAAGTCGA
Organism: Parnassius mnemosyne; assembly: GCA_963668995.1. Taxonomy (NCBI): domain Eukaryota; kingdom Metazoa; phylum Arthropoda; class Insecta; order Lepidoptera; family Papilionidae; genus Parnassius; species Parnassius mnemosyne. The sequence goes on along the minus strand of CAVLGL010000137.1, from coordinate 25,598,589 downwards.
GTCTTTGTTAAACAAAGTCTCGGATTGGGGTGACTAAATCTAGTCCAGTTTAATCCTTAGAAGACATAAGTTACCGCGATTACCGCTAAAAAGAACCCCTTTATCGTATCTCCTCAGTTTAAAGGCACTCCCCTTGTTGCCTCAGCCAGTATCGGAATCCTCGGCGTCGACATATCGAGTGGCGTGCAGTTTCCTGGTCACTTGGAAGAGTAAGAAAGAAAGAAAGAAAGAAAATAAGTTTATTTAGTAACACATTTTAGAAGTTTGCTAACCATAATAACATATTAAGATAAACGGTTACTAAAAAGGTACCCAACTGGCCAAATTGGCCTCTAAAAAGCTTGGCGTGCTCAGCAGAGCGGGACAGTATTTCATGCCGGCACACCGCCTGCAACTTTACAAGGTGCAGGTTCGGTCTCACATGGAATACTGTTCTCATCACTGGGCAGGGGCTCCCCAGTGCCAGCTCCTTCCAGTTGACCGCAACCAGCCCAGAGCGACTCGAATCGTCGACGACCGAGTCCTTTCCGATCGGCTCGATTCATTGGCACTGCGAAGAGATGTTGCATCCCTTTGCATTTTCTTTCGCATTTACCACGGGGAGTGCTCTGAGGAATTGTTCGGATTAATCCCAGCCACCAAATTTCACGAACGCACATCGCGGCAGTACTCCCGATTCCATCCACACCATCTGGATGATTGGCGGTCCACCACTGTGCGATTTAGAAGATGTTTTCTTCCTCGCACAACTTTCTTGTGGAATCGATTACCATCAGCGATTTTTCCGGACCGATACGACTTAGGGACCTTTTAAAAAGGCCGGCAACGCATCTGCAATTCCCCTGATTCCCCTGGTGTTGCAGTTGTTCATGGGCGGCGGTAGTCACTTATCATCAGGTGAGCCGCATGCTCGTTTGCCCCCTCTCCTCCTCTTATAAAAAAATAATTGCAAAAACAGATTTTCTGGATCTACTTTCTGGAGCTGACAACTTAAGGGACGCCTTTGAAATTCATTCCCAAATGACAAACTTAATGAAAGTAGGAGGATTTCAATTGTAAAAATGGACATGTAACAAAACAGAATTTTGAAGAACATGTGAACTATTATAAAAACTTTAATGTATAAAACTTTAAAAACGATCGAATAAGAATATAGTTAATTTTCAGTTCGATATAAGCTTACGACCTTCAAACAAACCCGTAACAAAAAGATTTATTCTTGGTGAAATATCGCGACTGTTTGACCCAATAGGATGGCTGGCACCGGTTATTGTGGTAGCTAAAATAATTATACAAAAGTTGGCTGGCTAGAGTCACATGGTACGAAGAAGTTCCAAACGAGGTAGAGATAGAATAGCTAAGCTTCTGCAATGACCTGGAACAAATAAAAAACAGGCTTAAAGATATTTATTCTCATAAAGACTTACATTAGTCACTTACGTGAGAACATTAAAAACAATACGTAAACAGATGGTTAAACACAAACAACAACGATCGAAAGATTTAACTCCACGGATATAGCGACGCATCAGAGAGGGCCTACGCAGCGGTCGTTTATCTACGAGTTGTCAAGGCTGACGGATCAATATGTTCGCCTTATTACAGCGAAAACTCGAGTCGCACCAATCAAGACTGTTTCCATACCGAGATTGGAATTATGTGGAGCCGTACTTCTGACGAAATTACTTCGCGAAGCAGCTGAGTGTCTCGGTGTAGCTATCACTGACATACATGCTGACACCGACTCAACCATAGTGTTAGCTTGTTTACAAGGTCACCCCTCAAAATAGAAGACATTCACAGCTAATCGAACTTCTGAAATACTTACCATCTTCCTTGCGAGATGCTGGAGCCACGTACAGTCGACGTAAAATCCTGCAGACGTAGCTTCTCGAGGAGCCTCTCCAAGTCAACTCCTGCAGTCTGGTTTTTGGTGGACGGGACCTGAAGAACTTCTGAAGGAAAATATTAGCTACAAACAATTAGAAGAGAATACGTAGGACCTGGAAAAGAAAAAAGAAAGAATTAGTGTTTTCAAAAATACAATAAGAGAATAATGAAGACTTTGGATTATTAAGAAGATATTCAAATTTAACTAAACTACTTCGAGTACAGCATACATACAACGATTCTTTACAAGGGAGAAATTAAGTGAAATACAACTTACGGGTACAGAAATAAATAAAACAAAAAAGTATGTATAAAACTACGTCAAAAGAAAGGATTTGGAGATGAAATTGAAAGGATATCTACAAATAGAAATGTTAAAAATGATAGTAAATTTGGCAGTCTAAATGTTTTTCTGGATGAAAAAGGAATTCTTAGAGTAGTAGGAAGACTACAAAAAAGTGACTTACCTGATTATACTAAACACCAAATAATCTTACCTGGAAATCATGCATTTACCAAATTAAAACTTACCGATTACCACATACGTACCTTACATGGGGGTCCAACGATGCTTTTGAGTAACTTTCGAAGACGATACTGGTTAGTTCATGCTAAGAATCGTTCGACAAGTAGTCCATCAGAGCATGAAATGTGCTAGATTTCAAGTCACTCCTAGAAACCAGATAATGGGGTCGTTACTCGTGTAACACCTTGTAAACCTTTTCTGAACAGCGGTGTAGATTTCGCAGGACCAATTGATTTGAAACTCTCAAAAGGTAGAGGTTGCAAAATACAAAAACGTTACATTGCCATATTTAATTGTATGGTCACCAAGGCCATACATATTGAAATTGTTACATCTTTAAACACCCAAGACTTTATCGCATCATTCAAGCGCTTCGTCGCTAGGCGAGGACATTGCTCGGATAAGTATATGGAGCGATAATGGTACGAATCTGACCGCTACAATAAAATATAAAGAACTAAAATAAAATATTTGATAAGATTACCGAAAATTTAGAATCAGAGATTAAGAATATCCTGCTACTACATAGCATCATCCCACCTTCAGCTCCACACTTTGGCGCATTTTAGCGCACTGCAGTGAAATCAATTAAATTTCACTTGAAACGTTTTCTTAGGAATACTACATTAGCATACAAGGAAATGTCTACAGTGACCTCACAGATCGAAGCCGTGTTTAAACTCGCGACCAATATCTCCCATGAGTGATGATCCGACAGATCTCTTGACATTGACCCCTTGACATTTTCTCTTATATGAATCTCCAACTATTGTTCCAGTGGGGAGCTGCTTAAATTCAAATGTTACTCGACTAACTCGATGATAACTACACAGAGACTGTTTCAAGACTTCTGGAAGAGATGGGCGAGTGAATATTTATTACGTTTGCAACAACGTCCAAAATGGATGGCTAAAAAACCAAATTTTGAGAAGGAGTTCTAGTTCTGTGAGATGACAACTTGCCACCTTCTAAATGGTCACTGGGAAGGGTAGTAGAAACTCACCCTGGATAAAACAATTTAGGGAGAGTAATATCGATGAAGTGCAAAAATTCTATTGTTAAGAGACCAATTACTAAAGTGTGTTACTTTCCAAATTAATTTATTATTGGTTGTCACAGTCAAGTTAAATCGCGCTGTATTTATTTTTCCCACACACTGTATAGGCTGTTAGCATTTTTTTGTCTAGTTCTGCGGGGTTGAATAAACACCTCATTTCTCGAATTCATTCGTTTTATTTTTGGGACAACCTCATATAAACAATTGATGAAGGTATTGATGGAGATATTGAGGTACAAAAGGAATACCAACTGACTGACCGTTTTTTTTGTGCGGAGAATATATTTAGTCTCTTCTGGATTATGTTAAAGGCATGAATAGTTTTCCTAATCCATGTCTAATTTATATTGTTTTTCGGCTTTTTTCTATTACGGACAGCATCAGTAGATTCAGAGTCCCACCATGGAGGGTTTACTCCATGAAGCAAATATAAAGAGGAGATGGCATAAGTAACTGTGCACTGTGATTCTAAGTAGGTCCTGACGTCATCATAGTGGGCATGGCTTTAGTAAGTATACTGTCAGCATTCGTCCTGTGCGCTTATGTATTGAAAATCGCAAATCGGTGTTGTTCACGCCCTTAGTTGCCCCGACAAAAGTCGACTGTATTAGGGCCCATGAGTAACACCTTCGACGGGCAACAGGGGGCGGGGCCCAATGGATAATTATTCTAAAACGGCTGACAAGCAAACAAAACTTACCGAGTTCCGGAGGTAGTTTTCACCAATTGAAAACTTCTGCTATTATTTCACTATATTAGTTTATCAACTTTACTGTACATTTAATTAACTTCAAATTTAACTAAATCCACGTTAATCGAAATCAAACAAGTGTCACACGGCACAACTAAAGAACGGTCGGTCAAAGTTCAATATTCCGTGTTCCTTAGCAACAAATTATTATCGAGCACAAACGCGATCTCTTCTCGAGTCACAAGGTTCAGCGTTCTCCCGACAAAGCAAAATTCCTTCGTACGATATTAAAAGCCACACAAACAACAACTCGTCGGCGCAAATTAATGGCAATCAGTTAATTTAATCACTCAAAACTCAAATTAGGCCTCTTGTCACGTAACGCTCAAAACAGACAACTCAATTCGAGGTGGTCTTAACCGGACCCAAATATTCGATAGTAAATTCAAAATGACGCGCACAATTCTTGACACCAGCCGCGCCCAACTAACTCAAAATTTAGACCGTCTAAATCAACACAGGCCGCGCGCAACCAACTCAGCGGTCGCAGATAATACTAGTTGACAAGGCCGCGGCGGTCCAGACACTGTCGCCGGCCCACGCGGTCAAATGCCGGGAAGCGGCACACGGGCCCCCCCCCCCGGCGGTGTTTACGTCACCTCAATACCATCGGATGACGCACTGAGGCAAGCATTATTGAATGCAAGTTTTTACAATATTAATTATTTGGCCTAAACAGGTGTATTTTCGTAGTATTAAGAAGAAAAGGATGAAGTGTTGTGTTTTATCGTGTAAAAACTACCTACTCAGATAGACGCTCCGATGCTGTGGATGGCATCACATTTCATTTGTAAGTAATTTTACACCTAATTTATTAAAATAGTTCTAGAAAAATCTCTTTGCGTCGGCTTTCAAATATAATTAAATATATTCGACACTAGATGGCGACAATTTGTGTCATGTGAACTAAAAATATAAAGGTACGTAGAGCTCAGTATTGGTAAAATAATCATATGAAGGTGCTGAATTTTGTTTTGCATTCAGACAAAAAGAAATTTTAATAGCCAAAATATTATTTTTATAGATTATAATCATTTTGTGAACAGGCCTCCATCTATCGTCAAGGTAGCTAAACTATATTGCAACATCGATATTGAACGATTCGAGTAGTTTTACTATTTACCGGTAGATGTAGATGTAATATAGTGAGTGGGGCTTAACATCCCCTCACCCCGCAAATTGTCACGCGTTGTTACATAGTGAAATCTAATTACAACACCTCTTTGTATTTGCTTCATGGTATACTCTTATTACTATGTGTTTTAATAGGAATTGTTTGGTCTGGTGTATTTATAATTACACTGTTAAATACTACACACGGAAGTAGAAGTACATATATTTCCATGCTCCTACTTTTACGATTTTTAGAATTTCATTGCAACTTTCGTTTTTCTCCTGTATCGTGGGGGCTTACGTAGGGCAGTTTACACAAGGACAAACAACCAGACCCGGAACAATTATTTGTAGGCCGTACAAATACTTGTTCCGTGCGGGATACAAACCCGGCCGCGGGTAGCGCTGCAACTCATTGCTAAGCCACTGCGCCACGGAGACGTCAAACTATTATACAGGTATATATAAAATATTATACAGGTTCAAGTCTGCTGTCTAATTCATTTTAAATACATGGTTTTTTTGTTAATTACTGCCGATTCTTTGTTTGGAAGAGGTTCTTGGGACGTCTCCTGGGGGGAGGAGGGGTTGAGGCAGCATCCCTCTCTGGAGAGTATGATTGTGATTCGTCGCAGGCATCTATTTTGGACAACAAAAAAATGTGGTTTGTGGGCAAAGGACACACCTTAGTATGTTAAAATGTGGTGTACGCAGGTTTTGTAAAGAAACAGTTTGTGTCTTAAAAACAGATTACTGCGATTATGGGTTAAAGTGAAAAGACGATATATGTACATATACAAATTTCGCCTTATTTTTAACAGCCCGAATGTGATGAGTGAAGCCCTATAAAAATATATTGTTGTATCATCTGCATATAGTGCAAGATGAGTATCGAGTCGGGGGGAGCACAGAGCCCTGGGGAACTCCTGCCCTGATGGGTCTGGAAGGACTCTCGTAAACGAAAAGAACGATTGAGCAGAAAGTCCTGTATGACTTTGACAATTCTTATAGCTACTCAACCGTCTACGGTGACTACAGTCCCCAAAAAAATTATTGCCTCACCTGTCCATGGTGACTATAGTCACCAAACGAAATCTTTCAGTTTAAACGTGTACAGTGCAAAAGATAGCTGTTATTAATACAGTAAAAAAAATATAAATGATGCGATTTGAAATTTTTCATCTGTGAGAGTGAATTTTATCTGTATAATAGCACAGTCTATAAATCCATACAGTCGTCCGACGAAGACGTCTAGACAGGGCAATCGTGCGGGGTGTGAGGGGTGAGACGCGGGAAGGACGAGCCTGAGCTTCTTATGCCAATCGTATTAGTAGCTCGGGACACGACTTCCAGGGTTAACGCGCGTTTGCCTTTATAATTTTTAATTTAGTGTTGATACTTATAATTAAAATGGTTCATTCGACGTGTGGTGTGAGAGATTGCAAGTCGTCATCTTACATAAATAAAGATCTGCGATTTCACCAAATCCCGCACACGGAAGAAAGGTAAATAAATATTGTTATTATTTTTTATATTATGTATATTTTGTCATGTCATGCCAAATTGCAAACGTAAAAAAAATGGCGGACGTAAAAAATTGGTACTAGTCGCTGGGCATTACTGTTTCGAAGTTTAATTTTTTTTCTTCATCTAAATCGTGTGGTTGGCCTTGTTGTGTTGGCTATCGATACATCAGTCATCTTACTCCAGGTACTGAGAGGTGAGAGGGAAGGAGTGCGACGTTATCAATTCTATCAATAATAAGCGTTTAAAATATGCCGGGTGTATTACAGCCAGGTTGATTCACGCCGGGTTAAGAATTAAAATGCAGATGCGTTTTTACCCCTGAAGACCAAGATGATTGATAAAATATTAGTAAGAATTAAAACTTATTCTTATCACGTCGGTCACCAATGTTATGTTACTTGGATTCTGGTGTATTGTAAAGGCATATCTAGGGAGGAAAATGATTAGACTGTTCACATTACTGGTTGATGCCGATTTATTTTATCAAACCCGAGACGTGTGTTCGCCTAATACACTCCAAAGGAACTGAACTACTCGCTTACAGGCTGCCGTCCCGCCGGTGGTGGTCGTTATCGTATTTCGCAAGAATTACACATACATTGACACGGGTGACGCATGTGTGTGCTGTGTCAGCAGCACCCACATTCTATTGTTAGTCATATGATTAATGAAATATTTAATTTAATTTTGCGGCTGGTTAAAAACCGGGCGCATGTAGACAAATACGGCGCCCTAGCAGTGGGGAATCCCATATATTTGCCAATGCGCCCATAATTTGGGCTTAAACTAAGATTTATGGGCTTTTGGATAATTTTACTTCGGAGCTTCGTTCATCAAACAGCAGAATGCACATAGTGCAAGAATGTTATTATATTCCCCTATACATTCAATTAATACTATTTCAATCCAATCACCAAGGTTTTAGACCATAGTATAGTGCTTCGTCTTCGGTTTTTTGGAAGTCTTTTATAAAATATTAAGATTTAGGGGTCAATTTTTAGGTTTGTCGGGATGGTAATTACGAAAATAGCATTTTTTTTAAATCCAAGATGGCGGTCATTTTTTAATATATGTATGATATGGATGTCAATTTCAAGGTTTATTGGGGTGGTGATTACGAAAATGGCATTCATTTTTATATCCAAGATGGCGGACATTTTTTTTAATAATATGATATGGGTATCAATTTCGAGGTTTCTTGGGGTGCTAAATACGAAAATGGTATTCATTTTTAAATTCAAGATGGTGGATATTATTTTTTTTAATGTTATGGATGTCAATTTCATAGTTTCTAGGGGTGTTGATTACGAAAACGGCTTCCATTTTCATATCCAAGATGGCGGACATTTTTTAAAAAATATGATATGGGTATCGATTTCGAAGTTTCTTGTGGTGCTGATTGTTATGGATATCAATTTCGAGGTTTCTTGGGGTGCCAATTACGAAAACGGCATCGATTTTCATATCCAATAATAAGATTTTTTTTAATAATATAATATGGATGTCAATTTTAAGGTTTCTGGGGGTGATAATTATGAAAATTTATTAATAAGTATTGTATTTAAAAATTTCAGATGCAAATTATGGATGGAAGTTATTGGAAGACCGGATTTAGTTGGACAAATTTTTGAAAGCCTAAAGAATCAATTATAAAATAAACTAATAATTCAATGTCTGTAGTCATTGTAACGTCAATAATAATATGGATTTGATGTTTAGCTAAGAGTATAGGAACGATTTTATGTAGCGAAATTGAGGTATGGCCACATATCGAGAGTAGAGCACTCCCTCACGTTGCGTGCAATTAACATTTTGAGTACTTTCAGGATAAATCTAAGAACAAATTGTTACTTATTTTTTATATTAGTAATCATACTGTTGATGACGATGTAGATCTAAAATAAATAATTAAATTGGTAAAAGTTGTTAATTTGTGACAACCCTAACCTCCATACGCTGTCTAGACGTTGTCGGCATTTACCACGAGATCAAAGGCGTCGTCCTACTGTATGTTTATTATACTGTGATAATAGTAACAAAATTACGGCATGCAATATTTAGAAAAAAAAGTTAAAATTATATTTCGCCATTTTTGTTTGTAGATTGTTAGTGTGGGAAAATCGAGCAAAAATGTGATAACTTTTCTGTTTTTATACGTTATTTCTAATGATATTGTACATCAAACTAATTGTGAAGATATTTTCTTTAGAAAACATGTATCAAAACGACAATTACAAAACTTTTACATGTAATACTTTATTGTAATTTTATAATACATATAATAATTTAGCTCGAAACTTTAATCACTATACGCAATCATCGTTTATTGATTATATGTTGTTAAAAATGTATTGTAATCAGTTTTTAGTGTTAAATGAATGCTAAATATAAAAGAATGATTCATTATCAACACGTTGATAGCCATAAACATAAACGAAATATCTGTTGAGATGTGTCTAGAAATTATTAAAACTTATTTATTTATTTACTTATTTATTCAAATTTATATTGGGTAAACATTATACACTTATGTATATTGAGTATATAAGAAGATATTATTGATATTGGTGTCATTAAAGGGAATATCATGTACTATTATAATATAATTCCCAGAAGACAAGTTTGCGCGTTTACCGCTAAAAAGAACCCCTTTGTCGTATCACCTCGTTGCCTCAGGCAGCATCGGAATCCTTGCCGTCGACATTTCATGAGACGTACATTCCCGTAGTTACTTGGAAGGTACGTTTAACTGATATCAAAAAAGCTTGGTGTGCTCAGTGGATCGAGACCGTATTTCATGCCGGACCACTGCTCACAGCTTTACAAAGCGTAGCGTCGGCCTTATATGGAATACTGTTCTCACCTCTGGGCCGGAACATCTCAGTATCAGCTCCTTCTACTTGACCGTATTTAAGAAAAAGCGGCCCCGATTACGATCGACTTGATCAACTGACTTTGCGAAGAGACGTTACATTTTTATGCATCTTCTACCGCACATACCACTTGGAGTGCTCAGGGATTCGGATTAATTGCAGCTGGTGAATTTCACCATCGTACACTGCGACAGAACTCGACATCCTCATCATCTCGATGGCTGGCGGTCCACTAATGTGCGACTTACGCAGATTTTTCTACTTCACATGACGAAACTGAGGAATTTACTGTCACCAGATTTTTTTTATAGGATAAGGGTGAAAAACGAGCACACAGTCCATCTGATGGTAAGTGGTTGCTGCGGCCCATAGACATCTACATGTATCCTCTATTACAAATCAAAATGTAGATGCGTTGTCACCCGTGAGGACTAAGATGGAATGCCTCATTTCCAGTTAAAAGGGCCTCCGGCCAAATGCACTCACCAAGCGAAACGCAGAGGTAAACCTCTACTTCACGCTGGTTTTCTGTGAGGTCGTGGTACCACCCCGGTTCGAGCCGGCCCATCCATGCGACAGCAAAAGCTGCCGCGTGGCTCTACCACTGTTTATAATTTACTGTACCAGCGGTTTTTCGTGACCGATACGACAAACTTATGTTCATAAAGGACATGTCATATTTATCTGAAACAAAATGCGAGGAATTTATCAAATTAATTACATCCAGCAAGCTATGCATCAAATGCATGAAATGGAAATATTCAAATAATGACAGTTACGTGGAATGGAATATTAGAATGACTGCAAGCGACTACTGTCTTGTTGCAATCGTCTAAATATCCTTTAAGAATCATTTTATGGATATGTCCAAACAATGCGTTCCACATTTTTAGATATTGAAGCAAAAGCCAAAGATCTGACGGGATGTCATGAATATCAGCAACAGATTTCAAGACGACGCAAGCGAAACACAAATTATGACCTGGTGAGTAGTTTGAAATTGAGGTATTTGTTGTCAATATTGATGACTTACTATCTGCTTTAGATAAATGCATGAAAGCATACCAAAATCTGTGTTTTTGGAATATTTCGACACTTAAAAGCTATTACAGCAGAAGATATTTTTAAAAGAAACTCCAATTGTGGTCAGTGCTTATGCAAATGGTTTGGAAGACAGCATAGACGGTAAATTAGTGCAGTTTGCCGACCTCCTCAAAACTTATCCGTTTTGAGCCGCTCGGCAAACTGCACTAATTCGCCGTCTATGCTGTCTCCCAAACCATTTGCATGCTTTCATCATTTTTTTGATGTTTTGCTGGTGCGATTGACAGTACAAAAACAGTGTTTGTGTTTTAAAAACCCATAACAGACAGGGACCCTCGATAGAATTTGCTACGGGCCCCGCGCTTGCTTAATCCGGCATTGAGACCAAGGCGACCACTGTTACGCTATCCGTGAGTTTTTGCGACATCAAAGAACTACATTCAAACGTTAACACTGTCCACTACTATCTGGAGGCGGCGAAGCCGGCCTTGCTCTTTTTAACCGAGACTCAGGTGTCCTCTCCGGCCGATACATCATATCTCTCCTACCCGGGATACAAATTAGAACACTCCTTTGTAGCCCGAGCTAAAGTTTGCGTATACGTCAGAGAGAACATCTGTTCTCGACGCCTCGGCAGTTTTGAAGACACGGACCTGTGCATCCTATGGCTGCGCGTAAACAGCGACGACCATCCCCGCGTCTACGGGTACGCCTATAGCAGTAGGGTAGCGTGCCTTAGAGAGGCCCTGTATCAAAATTTGTCGAGGGGCCCAAATGAAGGGTAAAGATTTTTCACAAAAGGAACAAAAACTCGCATTGAATTAAAATAATTATATATTGAATATAAGTTATTACTTACAATAATTAATACTCCTAGGAACTAAGCTAGCCAAACAATTCAAACCAACATCCTGTCCCATACAAGTCCTTAGAAGTTTTGCTTACATACGTTTGGGGCCTCTGTAGCCCGGGGGCGGGGGCCCCGTATCGTTGATACGGCTGATACGGCGGTAGCTACGCCCATGCTCTATAGGTCCAATAGCGGTAATGCCAAAACAGACCAATTCATCGACCACGTTCAAATGGCTACAGATTATAAAAGCTTTTAGAAAAATTTAATTCGCAAATTTCCGCGTTATAAAATAAAATGATGTGTCTTACCTAGTATGAAGAGTACCTCCCGCCCTCCCTCACTTGCATCTATATCACCTGAGGATGCCTCGTGTAGAGGCGAAACACGTGTCGTATTATCGTCAGTGGTGTGTCTTGCCTAGTGTAGTGGTGTTGGGAGTAGCGGTGCTGGGATTAGTGGTGACGGGGATAGTGCACGCAATTGAGGGAGGGCGGGAGGTGCTCTTCATACTAGGTAAGACACATCATTTTATTTTATAACGCGGAAATTTGCGAAGTAAATTTTTCTAAAAGCTTTTATATAATGGATTTCCGCAAAGTAACGCCTGATTCTATTAATGGCTACAGATTGCTTGCTACAGCAGATCCCATCCGCAGAGATCGAGATCCTTGGCTATTTTAACGCCCACCATGCCGAATGGCTCGATTCACATTTAACCGATCATGCGGGGAGATCTGTTTATGACTTTGCCTTGGCATATGGTTACTTCACCTACGCGGATTCCAGATGTGGCGGATCATACACCTTCCCTGTTGGACCTTCTGCTGACCTCTCATCCGGACAGATATCAGGTTTCCGTCGATGTCCCTCTCGGCTCTTCGGACCATTGTCTGATCCGGAGTGTGGTGCCACTCATGCTCCCCTCGCGGTTGCGTTCTACAGGTTGCCGCCGTGTTTGGCATTACAGGTCGGCGAATTGAGACGGAATGCGGTCTTTCTTTGCATCCTACCCGGGGGCGGGTTTGCTTCTCGCCGGATGATCCCAGCCCTGTTGCTGACTCTGTCACTGACGTGGTGCTACAGTTAATGGAACTATTTATTCTATCATCTGTGGTACCCATTGGAAGCAGATCTCAGCCTTGGTTTGATCGCTCCTCTAAGACTGCATTACGCAGTAACTAGGAGTGTTATCAGGCCTGGGCTGAGACTTTGGTGGCTCGGGATGTAAACACCAGCATGCTTAAAAAGAAGCATAATTTCGCCTCCAGGTTCTTCAAAAGACTTATTGCCAGGGAAAAGTCAGAGCACATAGGCAGAATTGGCGAGAAACTAGTTCGCCTTTCTTCGGGAACCCGTGCATTCTGGTCTCTCGCCAAGGCTGTCCAAGAGAATTTCTATAAGCCAGAGATGGTAGCTCTGCACAGGGAAGATGACTCATTGGTCCACGCCGCAAAAGAGAAAGCCGACCTTTTAGGCTCCCTGTTTGCGTCCAACTCGACTCTTGATGACGAGGGGGAACATCCCGCGGTGTAAGTGCTCCATGCCGGATGTGCGGTTCTCACAGCGCTCGGTTCGCAAAGCACTCCTCTCCCTGGACATCCAGAAGTCGAGTGGGCCTGGCGGAATCCCCCCAATTGTGCTGAGGACGTGTTCCGGAGTTGGCACCGGTTCTAACGCGTCTTTTCCGGTACTCCTACTCCCTAGGCGTAGTCATGAAATCATGGAAGACAGCTTTTGTCAACCCGATCCCTAAAAAAGGCGACCGCTCAGACCCGTCCAACTTATCGCCATCACCTTCTTGTTCTCCAAAATAATGGAATCCATTATAAACTGCCAGCTCATGCGGTACCTTCAGGATCACCTGCTGACTAGTGACCGCCAATACGGTTTTCGTCGCGGTCGATCAGCTGGTAATCTTCTGTCTAACTGACTCATAGATGGGGGGAGGCAGTAGAGAGTCCAAGGGGAGGCATTGGCAGTTAGTTTGGACATTGCGCAGGCCTTCGATCGCGTTTGACATAAAGCGCTTCTTTCTAAGCTCCCTTCCTATGGGCTTCCCGAGAAATTCTGCAATTGGATCACCAGCTTTCTTGCAGATCGGAGCATCAAGGTCGTTGTAGACGGTGCATGCTCCGACTACAAGCCTATTAACGCTGGTGTTCCACAAGGCTGCGTGCTATCACCAACGCTGTTTCTTCTGCATATCAATGATATGTTGCAAACCGGTAACATTCATTGCTATGCGGATGACAGTACTGGTGATGCTGTATACACCGGCCTTGCCAATATTTCTCGGTAAAACGTCGCCGAGTACCGGAACAAACTTGTGTCAAGTCTCGACTTCAGACACAAGCCTTTTTTTGCTGAACAATCTCGGATTGGGGGCGACTAAATCTAGCCCAGTTTAATCCTCAGAAGACACAAGTTTGCGTGTTTACCGCTAAAAAGAACCCCTTTGTCGTATCTTCTCAGTTTCAAGGCACTCCCCTTGTTGCCTCAGCCAGTATCGGAATCCTCGGCGTCGACATATCGAGTGAAGCACAGTTTCGTGGTCACTTGGAAGGGAAGGCCAAATTGGCCTCTAAAAAGCTTGGCGTGCTCACCAGAGCGGGACAGTATTTCATGCCGGCAGAACGCCTGCAACTTTACAAGGCGCAGGTTCGGCCTCACATGGAATACTGTGCCAGCCCTTTCCACTTGACCGCATCCAACGCAGAGCGGCTCGAATCGTCGACGACCGAGTGCTTTCCGATCGGCTCGATTCATTGGCGCTGCGAAGAGATGTTGCATTCCTTTGCATTCTCTTTCGCATTTACCACGGGGAATGTTCTGAGGAATTGTTCGGATAAATCCCACCCGCCAAATTTCACAAACACACATCGCGGCAGAACTCCCGATACCATCCACACCATCTGAATGATTGGCGCTCCACCACTGTGCGATTTAGAAGATGTTTTCTTCCTCGCACAACTTACCTGTGAAATGTTTATTACCACCAGTGATTTTCCCGGACCGATACGACTTAGGGACCTTCAAGAAAAGAGATTACTTCTTTTTTAAAAGGCCGGCAACGCATCTGCAATGCCCCTGGTTCCCCTGGTGTTGCAGTTGTTCATGGCCGGCGGTAGTCACTTACCATCAGGTGAGCCGCATGCTCGTTTGCCCCCGCTCTTATAAAAAAAAATGGAGAAGCTTATAAAAAATCAATTATGCTAGACCTTGTCGAAGGCCTTAGCCACATCGAAGAACAGAGCACCTGTATATGGAGTGCACCTACGCCTACTCTTAATTTGGCCCATCTTCAATGTACTGTCAATTTTGAACCTTCTTCTAGGGCGTCGTTTCTTATCGACATTGTCATAAAGGTTTCTGCCAAAAGTTACCTGGCCTGGCTGTGCTTTTCAATAACGCAATACTTTAATTTTTTTGATACTATATTAAAAAAAATATTAAACTTATTACATGAGAAATAGTATGTCGATATAAAATACAAAGAATGCTTGTGGTCGCATTGCTTCCGCTTTGTCTTCATACGTCTCCCGCTCCCGCTGAGGCGTTGACACACCTAACATACTCGTACTTCTTAATGACCGCATTTCAACAGCATTAATTTTACTCTTAATCATACTTCTGAATGTACCCTATATTTAAGTAGGAACTAACATGGTGTTGTGAATTTTTTTTTTATAGGAATAGGGTGACAAACGAGCACACAGTCCACCTGATGGTAAGTGGTTGCCGCGGCCCATAGACATCTATATCTATCCTCTATTACAAATAAGAATACAGATGCGTTGTCACCCGTGAGGACTAAGATGGAATGCCTCGTTTCCAGTAAAAAAGGCCTCCGGCCACCTGCACTCACCAAGCGAAACGCAGAGGTAAGCTTCTACTTCACGCTGGTATTCTGTGAGGTCGTGGTACTACCCCGATTCAAGCCGGCCCATCCGTGCAACAGCAAAAGCTGCCGCGTGGCTCTACCACTGTTAAGTGAATTGCCATATGTGCCTTTTTCCGAACATCCTGACCTCCTACAATAGAGCGAAGAGTCTCAGACTTTGTTCTACATTCACTCTTCGTTCTATATCCTTGTCATGACTACTGTCCCTGCTAAACACACTTCCTAAATACACAAACTAATCCAATTGCGCTATAAACTCCCCTTCTTTTCTTATTTTAATTATCATTTTCTTACTTTCGTTTAGTTTCATTTCACTTTCTTTAAATTATCCGTTCATCAATGTTAAAAAACATCATACTACCATCTCTTCAAGTAAAGTCATCATTTACAACTCGCCCGTCACAAATATATCTTAATCTTCGGCATACTAAAGGTATTTAATGGCTACTCGCCCATTCCTAACCCATATTCTTTGGAGTTTCTGTTTCATTTACTTCAGATGTCGCCTTACATTTAAACACCCTTTCAAAATATTTTTCCATTTCTTTAAGTTCAGAGTTGCAATTCTTTATTGATTTTTCTTTCTTACTACTTCTTTCACTCTCAATATTTGATGTTTTAAAACTGCCTTTTCTTCCAGTCATCTTCCTAATCATACTTTTTATCAATATATCAATAAGCTTGTAATGAGCATTTTTGTATTTGATATTATTTGTATTGTGGGTAGTGAAAATAGAAATAAATATTGTGATTATTTATATTTATTACGATATGTGGCCTTAATATTACGAAGTAAGTAATTCCATTTTTCTATATTTTTTTCTTAATGTGGACACGGGATCTTTAAACAATATGGGATCGAGTCGAAGAATGGAACGCATGAGAGGCATATATCCCCATGCTGCAGCAAACGTGTTCAAACAGGACTGTCTCTGGACGAAGTGTTCTGGGTCAGTCCATGATGATCTAAAAGCACAAATTACATGATTATGATACGATTCGTCGACAAATATATTTGTACTTTGGTGAGGGATAAGTTTTGAGTGGTAACATAATGGAAGATAAAGGATATTATATTTTACCTATGGCGGTGATGCGCGGGTTTATAGCGACGGCGCTGCGCCAGTTTGAGCGGCGGGCGACGAGTGTAGTGTGCGACGAGACAGTTGAGGAGGATGTCCTCACAGTTGCGCGCGCGGCGCACGGCCAGGCGCAGCGCGGGCGCGGCGGCGCCGTACAGCGCCAGCGCCGCCCGGTGCACCAGCGCCGCGCCCGGCAGCACCATCGAGTACGCGCCACCCCACTTGCTGCTGTAGCCCCAAGCGCCCTGTCCAGTACCACCATCATGTTATATCGACACCACTACTGTCCTCGCGTCAGTTATTGAAAAGGATCCAAAAATACTGACTAAAAATAAGTTATTTAACGATTTACTAGCCGTGGCTTTAAGGGTCACCCATGGTGAGCAAAAAAGCATCCATATGGCTAACCTATACATACATACATACACATATATATTAATAATAAAAAAAACACTGTTGTCGTGCGTGGCAACTATGGCCAATATCCCCCCTATGAGGCAATCTATCTATGGGAAGCCCGAATTCATTTCAAACGAAACGAAATATATCACTCTCGAGTATGCGCTATTAAATCCAGCAATGTTATCTGGTTCTGATGGCTTTATTTTTTTGTTTTTAGTAGTCTATCCCCCACAGCTCCACAGCTAGGCAATAACAAACTATTACTATCTAATAAAATGTTCTGTTTGCGGAACTACGAACGCTATACGTACTTTTTAATCGTAAGGTCAAAGCTTTAATTTGTTTGATTACAATATTTTCACAGAAAATTATTTTTTCATCGAAACGGTTCTAAGCATTTGGATGAAATTTTTTACCTATACAGTCGAACGCCGATTATCTGAACGCCGATTAACCGCATCGCCAATTATCCGAATCGGTTCTAAACGTAATATAAAAAATTAAACCCAAGTACTGTAAGTAAGTAATGTAATTTTTGTTTTATTTTGTTGTAACAAGTTGGAACTCGCTGGAGTAGTTCCAGACATACGAGTATTTCAACTGTAATGGTTGAAAGCTAGAGGCAAGACACTACATGTTTTGCGTCGCGCGGCTTCCGTGAAACGGAACTTTTGAACGTTTTTTTTTTTTCAACTCAATAACATTGAATTACTGTCAGATGTCAGTGAGCTCCTCCATCTCTCATTGTGCGGATCGCTGTTTTAAACGGTTATATGATAAGCGAATAACCAAAATGAGTGCAAAGCGAAAACGTGTCGTCTTTTCACTAAAGGACAAAGTGGAAATAATCAATCAGTTAAAAAAGGTGTGGCGGGAAAGGTACGGCAAGGCAGATAGATTTAGTGTCGGGGCGGCTACAATAACTGTAAAAATAACAGTGAAAAAATTTTAAGTTTTGTGACTGCGTTGCAAACTGGTGATGGATGTTCGCCACGAAAAGTAATGAAAAATGCAAAGGATGAACAGCTTGACAATGCTGTTTTACGTGGTTTCTGCAGCAACGATCTATTGGACAACCGATTTCAAGATAGATTTTATGTGAATAGGCTCGAATGTTCAGTGTAAAAATAGGTGTATCTGGCTTGAGGCAAGCACTGGATGGATCCGCAATTTCAAGAATAGGCACGGCGTTCGGGAACTGGATATTGCTGGTGAAAAACTTTCTGCTGATAGTGAAGCTGCTAATAAATTTGTGAATACCTTTAAATACGAAACTGAAAACTACGACCCTGATCTAGTTTACAATGCTGATGAGACTGGTTTGAATTGGAAAGCTTTGCCGAGAAAAACCCTAGCATCTAAAAGAAAACAGAGTCCTCCCGGCCACAAATTCAGTAAAGTCCATAATGGTCTGCGCTAACTCTACTGGTACCCATCTCCCTCCTCTATTATTGATTGGCAAAGCAAAGAAGCCTTTTAAGAGAGGGCTTTTAAGAACGTACCCAAGTTACCAGTGACTTAAACTAATCAGAAGAGTGCATAGATGGACTGCAGTATTTTTTTGGAGTGGTATGATAAAACGTCTATTCCTGAAACAAAAAAGTTTAAAATGGAAACAGGAAAAAAGGGAAAAGTTTTGACAATGCACCAACGCATCCATCACTTGAGCTTCTCGTGAGAGAAGAAGGGAAATTTAAGTGTCTCTTTTTACCACCTAACGTCACAAGTCTGCTACAGCCCATGAACCAGGGTGTGATTGAGTGCACGAAACGATTTTACAGACAACAGTTGCTAAATGAATTGCTGTAAGTTGCTTCTAGCTGCAGAGAACGAAGAAGAACGGGTTTTGGAAAAATCAACTTGAAAGACTGTTGCTACATGATTGCAGATTCCTGGAACATGGTTAAGTGTTTCACTGAAATGAGCTTGGAATAAAATAATCGGCACATCAACAAAAGAGCAACTCGAGTTAGAAAAGCAAGCGAAGGAACGAGAATCAACCGCTGAAGTTATTGAAGACGAACAGGAATTACTGTCAGTGGAAGAGTTTGTAAACATGACTAATGAAATCGCGGGATGTTCAGTGTGTGATGTCGCTGATATGGAAGAGTGGTTGCACTGTGATAAGAACCATCAAGGGTTCCAGATACAGACAGACGATGAAATCGCAGCGAGTGACATGGACGAACAGGATAATGAAGAGGACGACAATGGGAGCGAAGGAGAAGAGGCACAAGACCAAAGTGTACCATCTCACAGCGAGGTGTGTATGTGCTTCGATAACGCCCTCAAGTGAATGGAGCGGCAACCCGAATGCGACGGTGTACAACTTCTTGCTGTTCGGCGCCTACGTGACCTTGTCGCACGGAAACGATCTTCAATGTCGAGGCAACTTACTCTGATCGAGATGTTCAAGTGAGCGCACGGGGTTTCGTAAATTATGTGCCGCGACGCTGATGCTCTCTCTCTCTCTCTCTCTCTCTCTCTAGTGCACTACTTACGTATTGTAGAAATGTGTTTGTTAAACTTAATAAGGTTTATTCTATGTTTGACAGTTCGTTTTTCTTTATTACAGTCTATGTCCGATTATCTGAATTTTCGATTATCCGAATCGACCCCGGTCCCAATTAATTCGGACAATCGGCGTTCTACTGTATAATGTTTTACTCTGCATTTTTGGCAGGTGTAATCCGTGGAGAATTATGTTTTTTATTTCTAATACCGAGCAATGCTACTAGTAGAGTACTACAGAAGAATGAAAGCCCCAACTTCTAAAGCTTTTATATGGAAATTATTACTTATATTATTTTTTTCTGTCAAGTTGGCCTTACTTTTTAATAAAAGTTTTTTTTCACTTTTTAGTGGACTAAAAAATATCAAAAGGTCACAAGCCAGCAACTAATGTCGATAGTTAAATTAAAAACGTCCTGTATTTTAAGAAGAAAATTTCTCCATAGAGTACAAATTTTACTCCAAATTTATAAGGCCAGCCCTAAAGTATAACCTATTTTCTTTTAAAAGAAGGATCATTAAAATCGATTTACAATAGACGAATACATCGCGTAACATACAAAAAAAAATACAAAAAAAAAACACAGTTAAATTGAAAACCTCCTTTTTTTTAAGTCGGCTGAAAATGTATTTTTCATTGTTTTTTGTTCACAGACGTTTCTATACCATTATATGACTACCATGATAGAGTGAGTTGTGTGTGCTGTGCATTGTGCGCGTCCGCGAAGGTTCTGACAAAAAAGCATAGCAACACATGCCATGCAGCTAGTAGATTACAATTACAGATAAAACTAATCAAAAGTCGTTTAAAATTTTATCAAATGTACGAATTGGCCAATTAACTTCAAGTTTTTAAAGATCTAAGATCCATTTGGTTAATTCAAGAAAACAGTAAAAAAACCACTTAAGATCGAAGTAAATATTTAGATTCTGTAAACCCATAAGACAGGATAACCTTTTTATATTATAGAAAAGGATCATACCTTTGCTTCATCCCAATAATGACTTCTAGCTGGATAACCAACGATGCGTTCAGGGAAATGTTGCCATACTTGGAATGCGAAATCCAATTCTTCAGCAAGCAATGGTGCATCTCCGTCCAATGAGAAAACAGCTGCAGTAGGAATGGCCCACAACGGCTGCCACCTTGCCGAAACACCTTCGCTGTTGGATTAAGAATATATTAAACAGAGATTAATTTGTGTAATGTAAAATGATAGATGAAGAATAATGATTTCTTATATTACGTGAAGCACCGACGCTCCAGGAAGTCACTTCAAAATTGTCCCCGAACAATTGTATCAGATTTGATAAACCACAAATCTTTGCATAAGAACACCAGTTTCTACTAAGGATGATTCACAAGCTATTGAAATTAAAAACATCCACATTTCAATAGAGAAGATGGCTGGGTGCTACCATCTGCTTGTGATCCTATAGTTAATAAAATAAAATTCAAACCCAAGAATAAATTTTTTTTAAACCACGGAAGATATTGAAAGCTTGTTCAGCGTAGATCGGACCAAATATTAATATTCAAAAGCTGAAAGTAGCCCGGGCTTACTGTGATAAAGGGATGTCAAAAGTCAAACACCTCAATCCCCCAGGGACCATGAGCGCTGTTTTTTTTTATAGAATAAGAAAACAAAAGAACACATAGTCCACCTGATGATAAGTGGATACTGTAGACCATAGGCGTATTAGGAATCAAGATGCAGATGTTGTTACCCTGAGGACACGATGGAATGTCTCATTTCCAGTAAAAAGGGTCTCCGGTTCTCTACACTCACCACACGAAACACAGCAACATTAAGCTGCTATTTTACGCTAGTATTTTGTGAAGGCGTAGTCCTTACCCCGGTCGAACCAACCTATTCGTGCTCCAACCATCATATTTTATTTATTTATTTAACAAATTACAGATAATACAGAGAATATATTATGGTACAACATAAGCTTACTGAAAACTTTACCGTGTACCACAAGCCACCGACTTAAAATTTGACAGATAAGCTACACCTTAATCTACAAAATATGTATAACGCAACACTATTAAACAGCAACTGACACAGTCAACAGGCGGTAAATCGGCAATACATAATTAACTAATGGTGTTTTAAAAGACGTGAGTCTTGTCACCGCCCACTTCGCTGCGTCAAAAACCGGTCATTCCTGCGTGGCGTATAAAGGAGGTGATAAAAATATATTGATAATAATGGAGATAATATTTAATAGTAGACGAGTATAGTAATTATTCTTTGTTTATATGTCATATAGGTTTATGTAGGGAATATAGTTAGTGGGGATTATAGTTTTTTTTTTAGTTTGAAGTCTAATATAGACAGTTCATATAATAGTTTTTTAATTTGTATTTCATATTTTTATGATTAATTTCATTTTGAAAAGAGGTTGGTAACTGATTAATCAAATTTCGAACCATGTATTCTAAAGTACGTTTTCCGTATAAATTGTTATAATTAGGTTTAGCTAATTTTGGTTTGGCGGAACTGCGGGTTTTAGAATAATTAGAGATGACGTATTTTTTTACTTTTTTATGCACCGGTATAATTTTGCAGTAATCGAATAGGTTATGGTAATCAGAATAGCTGTGTGTGTTTTTAACCTTGTCTGGAACTATAGTTTTTAAGATGCGTAATTGCAATGAATAAATGTTATCTAAATGTGATTTGTAAGTTCGCCCATAACTAGACAAGCCATATGAAATTTTAGATTCGGCCAGTGATTTATATAATTGTAACAGAATTCTATAGGGGACTTTATACTTTATTATGGAGAATCTTGCTAACATGCTTCGAAGTCCATTACATACAACTTCAATATGATGTTTCCACTTTAGGCGACTATCTATTACAAGTCATAAGTAAGTTTGAGTTTCTACCGGTTTTAATTCTGCACAATGACAATTGAATGTCATTTGTCCTTTGTGAAGGCATAGACGCCCATTACACGGTAGGTTTTGCTGTCAGTTTTACAACAATCACGGTTGTGATTGACGAATAACCTATCGTGTAATGCGGTGATTGACGGTTGCATGAAATAGATTGACAAATATCTGGATATTTTGATTTTTACGTCAATCAACTATCAGTCACAAATTTTGATTGAACGTGTAATGGCATTTCGTCAATCACGCGTCAGTCAACGCTTAGATAGCAATGGAGGCGGACGCAGAATATATTGAAGAGGCTGCTTCTACGCGCTCGCGCAGCCCGTCGCCACTCCCACCAAATGTGTTTCAGCCAGAAAAAGATTTTATTTTAAATATTCAGTCTCCCCCCGAGTTGTGGGACACGAAAAACCCCGGGTAGGTTAGATGCCCCTAATACCAGACACACCCCTAATTCCAGCCTTTCCGCCTTTTTACTTCGTAAATAACATTTCTAGTAGTCTTACAAATATGGTCGGCTAAAAATTCTTCGTAATTAGAGGAAAGTATATTTAAAATATTACCTTACAGTTTTAAACCTAACAGTGTTAAATTAAAAATCAAAACATAAGCATATTTTACATTAGCTCATCTTTAGGCTTTTTGATTTGTATGAATGTGACTATAGACATAGTAATGCAGCTATTTTTGTTTAAATTTATAAGTTTTTTATTTTCTTTTAGTGGAAATTAATGGGGCTGTAATTAGATATACGAAATTTATGGAGTGCATAATGTCAGTCGCCCGACTGTTATTTGGTTTGACGTAAATAATAAGAAGTACCTTATTTCAACCACGTAATATAAATCAGGGCAGTCATAAACTAGAATAAATACCATTAATTTGAATTCACACAGAAAACCTACGTAGAATAGCAGCTTAACGCTGTTATTCTGTGTTTCGTATGGTGAGTGTAGAGAAACGGAGACCCTTTTTACTGGCAAAAAGGCATTCCATCTTAGTCCTCACGGGTGACAACGCATCTGCATCTTGACTCTATATTGAGGATAGATGTAGATGTCTATGGGTCAGAGTAGCCACTTACCATCAGGTGGACTGTGTGCTCGTTTGTCACCCTATCCTATATAAAAAAAACATAACTTATTTTATAGTTAAGTAAGTTATGGTCAATTCGTCTATATTTTAAAATTGGTGTTTGATTTAAAAGTTTAACAAATGATACTTGCTTTTCAGACATTTGGTATATGTTAAGAACACCATACAATATTTAATTATTTTTTGGGAAAGACAAAAACAAATAATAAATGTAATTAACTACAACTTAGTAATACTAATTTTATTATAACTTAAGAACATAAATGAAAAAGTCATAAAAAGGAAAGTGGTTTAGGACCATGCTTTGCGGCAGTCTATGGAGGATGATGTTCTGTAGTCGACTTGTGAAGAGCTGAAATGATGATAAAGATTCAAAAACTTGGATGATTAAATTATAAGAAATCGGTGTACTATAATACATAATATTTATTATAATATTATTTTAATTAATTGTTTAGTGTTAAAAGATAAAATGTAACTGCTTAAAGCTAAACCACAGTAAGGTAAGAAGTAAAACATTAAAATAAAATAATTGTTGTCGTAAATCTTAATACATATTCCATACTTGTGACATGCATGATTTAAAATTAAAAGTTACTATGAATTTATTTCAGTGCCACTAAAATGTACCTACAATAGGTACCTACCAAAAACTCAAAAGGCATAGCCCTATGCTATGCTGGCATTAGATACACAAAAGGAAATTGAAATTGGCACTAAAAGGCTGGTAATAGGGGCATCCACCCTATACGAATAAATGTAAAAGTTAAGCTTATTTTTTGTCCATAAATGCGTTTCAAATAAAGCCGCGTATCGATTATGCGCTCCAAGAGGTCTAACATTTGCGCGCTTTAAATTAAAATGGGTAAAATGATATTAAATATTACAATTTTTCCTATTCGTTTTTTTTCTTTTTCTTTTCAAGATATAAAATTATAATTAAATGGTGAATCGAAAATGAACTTAGTTTATACGTAGGTCCTTTCACTCCGAAAATTTGGGTTTGACTGACATCAGTCAGCATGAGCGTGTAATGTCCAAATTATTCCATCATTCAAACCTCAGTCATGATTGATCGAACTGATTGACGCTTGCCTAGGCGTGTAATGGGCGTCATACGTGATCATGGACAATAATGCTAGGTATGACTTTACTCCTATTATGACTAGAATTAATATACATTAGCTTGGTCTTGCCAGCATTAATAACTAATCCTTTATCATGAGACCATTGTGTTAATATATTAAGTTCTTCTTGTATAATGCGGCCAGTTTCGTTAATATTTTCGCCGGCTGCAACCAGGCACGTATCGTCGGCATACTGGTATATTTCGCAACGCCTGATGATGTTAGCCAGACTATTAACATAAGTGATGTAATGCAATGATCCAATTACAGAGCCTTGTGCTGTGCCTACTGAAGAGTTAACATAATTACTAATGGCATCCCCCATTTTTACCGCATATTTTCTATCATTAAGGTAATCTCTGCACCATGACAATAATGGCCTTCTAATACCACTATCATTAAGTCTGTCTATTAACTTATTATGATTAATAGTATCAAACGCCTTAGTGTAGTCTACAAAGACTACCAAGACGTGTCTCTTATTATCTAAATGCTTGTAAACGCTGTTAGTGAAGGTCGATAACAGTTGGGTGGTATTTTTCTGCTGTTGAAAGCCATACTGTTTTTCCGTTATTATATTATTTTTAGCATAGAAATCATAAACCTGTCTGCAAATGTATTTTTCAGCAATTTTATCTATTACGGGTAAAATAGTAATAGGCCTATAATTGTCATGCACCTTATGGCTACCCTTCTTATGGATAGGTCTGACTATGCAAGTTTTTAAAATATGGGAATACTTTCCACTTTTTATACAGGCATTAATGAGATTTGCGAATACTTCACTGACTAATGTGCATATTTTTTTTTATGTCTATAGGTCTTATCCCGTCAATACCTGGCGCTTTATTACTGTTTAGGTTGCGTACTATTCTTTCTACTGCATTAGCATTAGCAGGTACAAAGCGCAAGGAGACATTTGCGTTGTTACTATACAATGACTTATCCAATAGAGGTATATTACAATTAGGGATTGATTTTTGACGCTTAAATCGAAAGTTACTACTGTTACCAAAGTTATTGAGCAATACATCATCAATCGATTTTGTAATTCGCCCCGTTAATTTATTTAATATCTGCCATAG
Source organism: Parnassius mnemosyne (assembly GCA_963668995.1). Taxonomy (NCBI): domain Eukaryota; kingdom Metazoa; phylum Arthropoda; class Insecta; order Lepidoptera; family Papilionidae; genus Parnassius; species Parnassius mnemosyne. The sequence goes on along the minus strand of CAVLGL010000137.1, from coordinate 25,572,844 downwards.
GGTTCTATGATTTTGTTTGTTCTTATTAATTTCTAATTTAAGCCAGTTATTTTTACTTTTTCGAATTACTGTGTTTGCATAATTTCGTGCCTTGTTGTAAGCTTGCTTTAAAAGCATATTTCTACAATGGGAGAATGGGAGGTGATTGTGCATAAAATACTTTGAAAATGTTCCGTAGTGATGTTTTTAGTTGTAATCTGATGTTTGTTGTGTATGTATAGTACAATGCCGCATCCCCTTCGGGCTTCCCGCAGAGAAGTTAACATTTGATATCCAGGGATGTGAAATAGGTATTTAATCCATTCCTTTATATTAACCTTGGACACAACAATGATATCGAAACATACATTGGAAGTTAGGACAATTTGTTCAAGCGAGGCAAAGTTTTTTATCCAAAGACCTAATATTTACATGCATGCATAATAAATTGATATTGTTTGTATTTTCTTTAAGAAGCTGTTAATATTTATACAGTCTAGACATTCCGTAATTTCATCATTCAATTCAATAAGGACCTAAGACAGTATATGTGTTGCTTAAATAAAATTAATTAGCAAAATGGCAGAACGGCAAACTAAAAATATGTCAGCAGTAAGCAATTACAGCTTCTGATTAGCTAATACATGCACATCATTTACGGTTCTAAGATAATGTATTTTGCCCTTATCATCCTTACGTGCTTTAATTTTAAAGTCTTTTTTGAACCACATATATTTATAATTCAGCTTTATTTTTAGTTCTTGATTTGCAAGCCACAGTATTTGTTTGTTTAGTTTAGTCATGGTTTTTCTGATGTATACAGGATTAATGTTACCAGGTTCTTGCGGGTGGATGTCTGCAATAGTGACGGACGCTGTTTTTGCTGCTGCTAGCCATTTGTTCTGAATATTCTCTTCTTTGAGCTCCACGATTAGGTTACCTTCACGATCTCCTCTTCCTTTCAACCTGCGCGAATGCTTGATGCCAGTTGTAGAAAGACTTAATTTTTGAACTAGGTTTTCAACTATATTTTGCACATTCTCACCGTGGTGGCAGGGCACGTTAGCAATTTCTATACAGCTTGAAAGCTTTTCTTGCTCCAAAGCTTGAACTTGTTGCTCTAAGGCGCCTATTTAATTTCTAGGTTATTGTGTTTGTTAGTAAGTTCGGCGTTCTTTTTTTCAAGATTTTTGATAGTCTGTTTAAATGTTTCCATACATTGCATCACCTCGTCTAGTTTCTTAGTGTGGAATTTAAGAGAATCATCTACCTGCGTCATTTCTTTCTTGATGATTTTTTCCACTTCTTTTGAGATGTCTTTTAGCAGCTTTTTAGCATCAGTTTTAGCTGCGCTCTTCTGGACGTCATCTTCCTCCTCATCATCATCTTCTGGAATCACGATAGAAGAGTTACGCATCGATGACTCCTGTATGCAGTCCGGACAAGTCCATCCTAGTCCGGGTGATGCAGCTTTTAGGGCGGCGAGCTGTTTGTTGCTTAATCCGGTACATTTAGTACTAAGGTGTACCAAACGCTCACATTTATTACACTCTACTCCAGGAGAACTTTTGGTGATTGATTTGTTACAGTTATCACACTTGGTCAACATCGTAGGTAGTTTTGAAAAAGTAAGCGATACAAGCACAGGTGTAGCAATAATGACATTTGAACGACGACTGTACACATATAGTTGCAGCATGGGTCTACTTTATCTAAAGAACCCGATACATCAGGAATTAAAAATAAAGTCAAATTAAACGCGATTAAATCCGTATAATTTCTTTTTCAAACATTGTGTTCAACATTTCAACAATTTTTTTCGTTAATAGCTGCTCCCTGCTGAACCTCTTGTTAATCAAATTCGTAAATGTCGTTAATTACTAAAATAACAAGTGGTAAAATTAAAAATTTTGTACAACCGACTTCAATATAAATTATTAAAAATAGAAACAGAAACTTTTTTATTCAATATAGACTATAAATAATACTTATTGAAAGTCACTCTTTTGTTTAGTTACCACTGGTTCGGAAAAAAAACCTCTGTCCTGGGAAGAAGCAGCAAGAAACCCAGCGAGACTTTTTTTTTAAATAACAGCTTACAATCGTGAATGTTACACAAATTAACAACACAACAAATTAGAAATAGCTTGGTACCGTTCACCTCATTTCCAGGGGTTATTGCCATCCATAAATTCTTTAATATTATAATAACTCTTTTTATACAAACTTAGTTTAATAAAGTTTTTGAACATTGAGCAGGTCAAATTTTGTATATTTTCTGGAATTTTGTTGTAAAAGCGTATGCATCGCCCCATAATGAATTACTGACTCGATGGAGTCGAGTAACTGGTACTACTAGCTTGTGTCTGTTCCTAGTATTTACAGAATGAATATCACTCATTTTTGTAAAACTACTTTTATTTTTGTGTACGTACATTACATTTTCATAAATGTATTGAGAGGCCAAAGTTAATATATTAATTTCTTTAAATTTTTGTCGCAGGGACTCTTTAGGTTTTAAATCACAAATTGCTCTTATGGCCCTCTTCTGTAAAACAAATATAATTTCAGTGTCAGCTGCGTGTACCCATAGTAAAATACCATACGATTTTATGCTATGGAAATAGCTAAAGTAAACTAGTCTATCTGTTTCAACACTGGTTAGACTTCTAATCTTTTTGACAACATATGCTGCAGAACTAAGTCTGCTTGCTAGTTTTGATATATGGGGGCTCCATTGAAGCTTCGCGTCTAGTGTGATTCCAAGAAAAATGGTGGTACCTACAAGACTCAGTTTCTCCCCATTTAAAATTACATTAGTATTTAATTGTTTGACATTTGGAGTCACGAATTTCATACATTTTGTTTTAGTGCCATTTAAATGCAAATTATTAACATCGAACCAATTTACTAATTTAGATATAGCATTATTTACTTCATCATATTTTAGTAACTGTCGACTTAATTTGAAAATTAAAGAAGTGTCATCTGCAAATAATACTATATCATGGTTATCCCCTACTATGTGAGGTAAGTCAATAATGTATACAAGAAACAGAAAGGGGCCGAGAACTGAGCCTTGAGGCACGCCCATTTGTACCATCGACCCGGAAGAGCTCATACTGTTAATGACAACTTTTTGCGTTCTCTTACTTAAATATGAAATAATTAATTTAAGAGCATCACTTCTTACACCGTAGTGTTGAAGTTTCTTGATTAATGTTTCATGGTGAACACAATCGAAGGCCTTGGATAGGTCACAAAATATACCCAAAGCATATCGTGAATTCTCCCATGCATTAAAGATATATTTAATCAGCTCAACACCGGCATCAGTTGTCGAACGACCCCTTGTGAAACCAAATTGATTTTTATGAAGTAAATTATTTATGTTAAAAAAAAATTAACATTTGATCAAGAATAATTTTTTCAAAAATCTTACTAAAGTATTGGTAGTACAGAAATAGGTCTAAAATTGGCGGGGTCTAATGTACTGCCAGATTTAAATAAATTACTTTACTATGCTTCATAAAATCAGAAACACCAGACTCGATACTAGTATTAAAAATAATAGCTAAATGAGGCGCGATTGTATCTATTATAGACGCAATAACTTTAACGGAAATCCCCCACAGATCCGCAGTTTTCTTAACATCAATAGTTTTAAAATATTTTACAATATCTTTTGATGATACTTTATAAAATGTAAAGTTCTTTGTACACGCATTTACATTTTGTTTAAGCAATGATTCGGCGACGGCAGGAGAAGTTCTTAGTGATTCAGTGACTTAGTGGTTAATATCGGAATATGAGTAAAATATTTCTCAAAAACCATTGCTACATCCTGATCTGATTCAGTTAATTTGTTGTCCACACTTAACTGGTAATTTGAATTGCGAGAGCTGATCTTACCAGTTTCGCTATTAATTATACTCCATGCCATTTTAATTTTATTAGAAGCCGTCTTAATTTTGTTACTCAAATGCAAGGACTTGGCTGTGGAGCACACTCTTTTAAATATTTTTGAATATTTTTTTACATATTCCCTAAATTCGACGCTATGATTATATGACCTTTCATGGTAAAGATCATAATATAACCTGATAATTCAAAAACTACTGGTCAGACCTTGATCAGGCCTCTTATAACTCTTGCTACTTGCGTAAAATAATTACCTACCATCGCGAGGCGCCCCCGGCCCGGGGCAGAACGCAGTCGGGGCTAGCGCGTTTTAGGCTATTGAATGTTAAAGTTTTTAACACTGTTTAAGTAAACAGTTTTTGTTTAATGTTTAGTATATTTAATTGTAGGATAAAACAGTTGAAAAAGTTTTAATGTAACTAAGAATAATAATAATAGGTGATTTGGTTTTCTTTATGTATATTACCTATCTATTTCATAAATTATAATGGCATAACGTCGTTCCTACTATAATTTTTGCGGGGATGGATGCTTAATGAGCAATTAAAAGGATTCAGATATATCAATGATAATGAAAGATGAATTTATTTCATTTTTTTTTGTTAGATAGTTACTTATAGCGAAAACAAGATTAAGTAATAATTTAACTACAGAAGTAATACCTAAGTACTTATATTATTACAAAACTTAGTTGAAATTTACTTTACCCAAGTATACCTATACTTGTCTTTGTAATTAAAATATTTTAAGTTATAATAACACAAAATACTGAAATTAAAACTTTGTTTACAAGATTTTTAACTAAGTAAAATACGATCACATTTCTGTTAGGAATCGTATTTCGGGTTCATTTGTTGTTTACAGTATCTACCTATTTCTTACAAGCCAAGCATCGCGATTCCCGACGAATGGCCTTGCAAGTCGCATGCGTTGGGCATCACAGAACTCACATAGTAGCGGAAATATGGTCGATTATAATCAGAAGTTTACCTAAGTAACTTACCATTTCACAATGTATTTTTTTACTCTTTATTAACAGCCCTTAGTAACCACGGAAAGTCCGTCGTGACGTAGGAATGGGAAAAGATGCAAAGTAATACGCACACACACGCGCGCAGCGATAGTTTTATTTAGGTTGCGTGCGCGATTTATCTGATTAATAATAACTATGTAGGCTATAAAAACGTCGGCAAGCAGTCAACATCAAAGGAGTGCAACTTCTGTACGTGGTATTATTATTTATTCTGTGCTTTGATCAAATTTATATGGGACCACATGAGAAGCACTAGCTTTCAAATAAAAAAAGAATCATCGAAATCAGATGTACAATTTCAACGCCATTTCATGCATAAAGAAAAACAAATCGCAATAATACCTATTATAATCTGAAGTGTATGAATCTAAATTTAATTAAGCCGGCAATAATTTTCGAGATTAAAAATAATATTAAAAATGCCAATCCTTTACATCATAGAGCAACACGGACTACTGGTCCGGAGGGGAGTAGCAATAGCGTTTATCCCCGATACAGAACTGTCTGCAATTTTTTGCAGGGAGAAATTTGAGCACACAAAAACAACCTCCTGTCACTACGAAATTAAAACAATAAACTAACAATTTTATATACACATAGATACATCATAACAATATCGGTATCGGTAACAGCGATAACTCGGATACATACATACGGATTAGTCGCTCGACCGATCTGCATATTGTATGGGGCGAGCGGCCAGTGTTGGTAAATAAATCCGTAATAACACGACAGTTATTATTGTAATTTTTAACTTTAAAAAGAAGTAAATTGCGATAAAATGTGATTTAAACTTACTTAAATATGCCATCTTTTTGTAAATTTGACGTGGCGGTCTTTTTTTTTCAGCAAAAAAACTGGACAATTCGACATTTTTGTAGGATATCGATTTAGCCACGCAACTAGATTAAGTCCAGAGAGCGTTGCGGCTGCAATTAGTATTATTGTACGAATAGGACCGCGTGAACTGATACGTTGACAGAGGGGAACACCTGCGTATGGCTACACCCCTCTGATCCACCGGTAGGACGTAGTGCTCTGTCAGATAACAGCTGGCAGTCCCCTACAATCAGGTGAGCCACATGCTCTTAGTCCCCTCTTCTTTACAAAAGTAAATATGTAGAAATAACTTGGTTCTTACCCAGGATAATGTGTTGTTGCATCTATAACTACTACTGGTAGAGGGTCGCGATCGTCTCCTGCCATACGTGGTAGAGACTTCAGTGTAGGTGCAGCTCGTTCGCTATCCCATACTAACACTACCTATAATAGAACAATATTAAAAATTTGAGAGAAGTCGAAGAATGCAAATGGCTTAGGATCGTGTTTTATCCCAATGTGTACGTGAGATTTGTTCAGCGGTAGATTTGTGACGCGCTGTAATGATGGTAATAATGCGCGGGTAGATATTATATATTAAATAATAAATAATCAATAATGCTTTAAATATCAAATAATGCTTTAACTATAATAATATATATGTATTAAGGTATAGAATTGCCGTTAAAATAGAGTGGCCAAATTTCTGCATGGTCCAAAATTTGTGATTAAAAAAATTTACACTAAAACTATGACTTAAAAATTTTATGACATTTACTTAATTATTTGACTTGCAATAAATGTTTTTACATTCAGTATTTGGGTTAAATGTGGAGACCTCAAAAATTAAAGCAATTTTCAAACACTAGTACCGACAAAAGAGCTGAAAGAGCTCGCAATATCAATGCTGTTTTTGCACAGGATACGACTTCGGAATGCACTCTGCGTCTTTTGGTTTCGTCGTTTTCGTAGTGAAAACTTTGACTTGAAGAATTATGAAGAAGACTTGACACGAATGTAAATTAAAATTAATTAAAGTAATGGCGGAAGGTGATCCTCATAAACAAACAAGAAATGAGTGTGATGGTTTGACGTTAGTTTACTTTCAAAATTGAACTATTTGCACCAATTCTTATAATTTTATACGTGGCAGAGCTATGCTGCAGCTATATTTCTGGTATAGTTGTAACACGAATGGGTCGGCTCGACCGGGGAAGGACCACGCTCTCACAGAATACCAGCGTAAAATAGCAGCTTAATGCTGCTGTGTTTCGTATGGTGAGTGTAGAGAACCGGAGACCCTTTTTACTGGAAACGAGGCATTCCATCTTAGTGCTCGCTGGTGACAACGCATCATTCTGATTCCTAATCGAGGATAAATGTAGATGTCTATGGGTCACAGCAACCACTTACCATCAGTTGGATTGTGTGCTCGTTTGTCACCCTTATCCTATAAAAAAACACCATTACAGCCCTTCACAAGTCCAATGCTGAACATAGGCCTCCCCCAAGGAATGCCACAACAAAGCACGGTCCTGAGCCACCTGCATTCATCAACTTCCTGCATGTCTTACCAGGTCGTAAATCCATCTGGTGGGGGGTCGCCCTATACTTCGCCTACCGATACGAGGCTACCGCTGGAGAACCTTTTTCCCCATAGGTTGTCGGTTCTTCGAAGTGTATGGCCGGCCCACTGCCACTTCAGCGTACTAATTCAATAATATGTCGATTATTCTGATTCTTTTGCGGATATCCTCATTTTAAAGTTCATCACGCAGAGAAACCCCTAGCATAGCCCTCTCCATAGCTCGCTGAGCCACCTTGAGCTTCCTGATACAGCCAGCAGCGAAGATCGATCGATCGACAGCTACCGTCGGGCGAGTAATGTTGTTGTCTGTGTAGTACTCTAATTTGCTTATTTCAAAATAATTATCTATCCTTTAAAGTCATAAAAGTGAGTGTGTATGACTATTTAGAACACGTGTAAAAGATTTGAACATTATTGAAGCGAAATCAAAATAAATAACATTAAAAGTGTTAAAATAAAACTGTCTCCTATCTACCCCGTTATAATTACTAAATGTTAACACTACTCTGATCGTGTTACATATTAATTTGTTAAGAAACGTTATGTTTACTTGTTTTTGCAATAATTACTCTTACAGTGAACTTTTAAAGTTTAATTCTAAATTATTTATAATAACTATAAAAATAGTCAATAATTGGGTGTTGTGTTAACCATAAAACTGGTCAATAGTGGTGATCAATAGTGTTGTATCCATTGCCCTGTTTCGGCTACTAGTAGTAAATAAGACGCTGTTACGCACATAAATAAATAAACGTGATATAAATAAGTCTATCTCAATCAACTCACCACGGTCAAGTGTGGAGCCTATGGTCGCTACCTGCCGGCGACAAATGGTATTACCTGTGGCAAATGTGATGTAGCCTATCATCGAGGCTGTCTGAACCTCTCTGAGAAGACGAAGATAACAGCTTCATGGATGTGCTCTGCTTGTAAAAATAAGGTTCCTCGCACTGGAAATCATTCCAACACACCGGTTAAGTGCCAAGAAGTTGGTGAATGTAGTCCTACCCATAAAGATATCGATATAGGATTAGAGATTCGTCTTTTTCGAAATGAGCTTAGTGCTATGAGGAATGAGCTGAAGGAAGTCAGGGACAATATAACTATGCTAAAGGATACAGTTCTTGCGTGTAAAAAAAACCTGGAGGAAATGGATTGCAGAGTCACGAAGTTGGAAAAACTATATGAAGATCGTTTGATTAAGTGCAACACTAAAATACTAGAGCACACAATTAGTGAACTCAGGATCCAACTTATTGAGAGAGATCAGGACCTCCTAGCCAATGACCTGGAGATATCGGGATTACCTGAGCTGATCACCGCGAGATAGTTCATGCCGAACGTGCTGGTATCTTGCGTGCATTTTATAATAATAAGAATAGTGCTCAAAAACTCGTGTCTACTGGACCCCGCAAGATTGTGGTGCGGATGAGTCGGCGTGCGGTTCGGGACGAGTTCCTACGTTGCGCGCGGGTGCGACGCAACATAACGAGTGATTCACTGGGGTTGCCCGGAGATCCGTGTCGGATTTATATTAATGAGCGGCTTACTCCCGTCAATAGGAAAATGTTTGGAAAGACACGTGAGGCAGCAAAAAAGGCAAGTTGGCGCTACACATGGACAAAAGGTGGTCAATAGTAATATTCGTAAGGAAAGAAGACGGAAAGCCCGTAACACGCATCCGATCCGATACACACCTAAGCCGTGTTTTCTGCTAACTCTGAGTTGGGTGTTTATAGAATACTGTTTATGTGCTACCTCTGTTATTTTAGTAATAGTGAGTGTTTGATTGGTTTCGGAAGATAATAATTTTGCTTGTAGTAATTATGGCTAACAAATTATGACTTTATGGATACAGTATTTTATGCCACATTTAACTTAAATTTATTGTTTAATAACCTATATAGCTTCTTACCAACCATATCCTTTATACACCCCATATTTTGTAGTTATAGGTCAATACACTTGAGACTGTTTGATAATTTTAAGTTAAAAGTTTATATACTTTATACTATTGATATTTTATATTATTACCTGTGTTGTTTAAATATTCGTGAATGTTTGATTGATTTAGGAAATATAATGATTTTTCTTTTAAATATGTTAATATCATGGTTAACATACTTGTATTATAACTTTACAGACTCGGTATGTTATGCCATATTTAAATTAAACCTATATAACTTTAGTAAACTATTAACTAATCTGTGGTTATACTATTAACTAATCTGTGGTTATAGGTCAATACACTTTAGACTATTTGCTATTTTTAAGTTAAAGGTTTATATACTTTATACTATTGAGATTTTATTTTGTTACCTTTGTTGTTTAAATAATAGGGAATGTTTGATTGGTTTAGGAAAGATTTTGATTTTTCATTTAAAAATGTTAATATTATGGCTGACATACTTGTTTTATATCATTACAGATTCTGTATGTTATGCCACTTTTAACTTAAATTTATCTTTTAATAACCTTTGACGGTGGTAGAGCCACGCAGCAGCTTTTGCTGTTGCACGTACGGGTTAGTACTACGACCTCACAGAATACCGGCGTGAAGTGGAAGCTCTGCTTCCGCGTTTCGTCTGGTGAGTGCAGGTGACCGGAGGCCCAATTCCCCCCCCCCCCCCCCCATCAACATGGTAGCGGGATTACATCATAAACTACCCCAGGAGGGTACCAGTACCCCTGGAGAATCCCTCGCTGAGCATCCACGACCATGCTATTCCATTCCTGAGCGTGGGTGCTCAGGCTGCCTCGCGTATTCTGGGGGGGGGGGGGGGGGGGGGGGCAAAATTCCGCTCAACACAATAACTGCTCGGGGCAAACTGAGCAACAAGACCAAGGCGACCCCTGCCACGCTATCCGTGAATTTCTGCAACATCAGGGGACTTCACTCGAACCTAAACGCCGTCCACTACCATCTCGAGATGGCGAAGCCGGCCTTGCTCTTTCTGACCGGGACGCAGGTGTCCTCTCCGGCTGATACTTCGTATCTCTCCTACCCGGGGTACAAATTGGAGCATTCCTTTGTGCCTCGGGCTGGAATTTGCGGGTATGTCAGAGAGGACATCTGTTCTCGACGCCTTGGCAGTCTTGAAGGTTCAGAGCTGTCCATCCTTTGGCTACGCGTAGACAGCGACGACCATCCGCGCGTCTACGTGTGCCTCTATAGGTCCCATAGCGGTAATGCCGAAACAGACCGACTCATCGACCACGTCCAAATGGCTACAGATTCCTTGCTACAACAGGTCCCATCCGCAGAGATCGTGATCCTTGGCGATTTTAACGCCCACCACGCCGAATGGCTCGGTTCACGTTTAACCGATCATGCGGGGAGATCTGTTTGACTTTCCCTTGGCATATGGTCTGACACAACTGGTTACATCGCCTACGCGAATTCCAGATGTTGAGGATCATACACCTTCCCTGTTGGACCTTCTGCTGACCTCTCATCCGGACGGATATCAGGTTTCCGTCGATGCCACTCTTGGCTCTTCGGACCATTGTCTGATCCGGAGTGTGGTGCCACTCACGCTCCCCTCGCGGTTGCGTTCTGCAGGTTGCCGCCGTGTTTGGCATTACAGGTCGGCGGATTGGGACGGAATGCGGCCTTTCTTTGCTTCCTACCCATGGGGGCGGGTTTGCTTCTCGCCGGATGATCCCAGCGCTGTTGCTGACTCTGTCACTGATGTGGTGCTAAAGGGAATGGAACAATTCATTCCATCATCTGTGGTACCCATCGGAGGCAGATCTCAGCCTTGGTTTGGTCGCTCCTGTAAGACTGCTTTACGCAGTAAGCAGGAGTGTTATCAAGCCTGGGCTGCGGCTTCGGCGACTCGGTATGTAAACACCAGCATACTTAAAAAGAAGCATAACTTCGCCTCCAGGTCCTTCAAAAGAGTTATTGCCAAGGCAAAGTCAGAGCACATAGGCAGAATTGGCGAGAAACTAGTTCGCCTTCCTTCGGCAACCCGTGCATTCTGGTCTCTCGCCAAGGCTGTCCAAGGGAATTTCTGTAAGCCATCACTACCATCTCTGCACAGGGAGGACGACTCACTGGCCCAAGACGCAAAAGAGAAAGCCGACCTTTTAGGCTCCCTTTTTGCGTCCAACTCGACTGTTGATGACGGGGGGAACACACCGTCGACCATCCCGCGGTGTGAGTGCTCCATGCCGGATGTTCGGTTCTCACAGCGCTCGGTTCGCAGAGCACTTCTCTCCCTTGACATCCACAAGTCGAGTGAGCCTGGCGGAATCCCCCCAATTGTGCTGAGGACGTGTGCTCCGGAGTTGGCACCGGTTCTAACGCATCTTTTCCGGTACTCCTACTCCCTAGGCGTAGTCCCGAAATCATGGAAGACAGCTTTTGTCCACCCGATCCCTAAAAAAGGCGACAGCTCAGACCCGTCCAACTACAGGTCTATCGCCATCACTCCCTTGTTCTCCAAAATAATGGAATCCGTTATAAACTGCCACCTCATGCGGTATCTTGAGGATCACCATCTGATTAGTGACCGCCAATACGGTTCTCGTCAGGGTCGATCAGCTGGTGATCTTCTGGTCTACTTAACTCATAGATGGGCGGAGGCAGTAGAGTCCAAGGGGGAGGCATTGGCCGTTAGTTTGGACATTGCGAAGGCCTTCGATCGGGTTTGGCACAAAGCGCTTCTTTCGAAGCTCCCTTCCTATGGGCTTCCCGAGAAATTCTGCAATTGGATCACCAGCTTTCTTGCAGATCGGAGCATCAAGGTCGTTGTAGACGGTGCATGCTCCGACTACAAGCCGATTAACGCTGGTGTTCCACAAGGCTGCGTGCTATCACCAACGCTGTTTCTTCTGCATATCAATGATATGTTGCAAGCCGGTAGCATTCATTGCTATGCGGATGACAGCACTGGTGATGCTCTATACACCGGCCGTGCCAATATTTCTTGGAAAAACGTCACCAAGTACCGGAACAAACTTGTGTCTGAAGTCGAGTCTTTGCTGGACAAAGTCTCGGATTGGGGGCGACTAAATCTAGTCCAGTTTAATCCTCAGAAGACATAAGTTTGCGCGTTTACCGCTAAAAAGAACCCCTTTGTCGTATCTCCTCAGTTTCAAGGTACTCCCCTTGTTGCCTCAGCCAGTATCGGAATCCCCGGCGTCGACATATCCAGTGACGTGCAGTTTCGTGGTCACTTGGAAGAGAAGGCCAAATTGGCCTCTAAAAAGCTTGGCGTGCTCAGCAGAGCGGGACAGTATTTCATGCCACCTCAACGCCTGCAAATTTACAAGGCGCAGGTTCGGCCTCACATGGAATACTGTTCCCATCTCTGGTCGTTGTACTTATCGGACGTGTCGCGAGCTCGCGTTTTCTTATGTTCTCTTTAATTGCGTTATTTATAGTTATTTATGTTGTGTTATAGTGCTTTTGTTATATATACTCTTATTTTGTTGTACAGTATAGTAATATCAGTGTTAGTTGGTGCGAATTAACGCTTAATTAAATTGTTTTTGTGGATTATTTGTGACATTTTTACTTTAGTGGGTAGTTGGGATTGGTTTCTGTCGTGTCGTTCGAGTGCCTTCTGGAATCTTCGGTGGCTACTCGCCGCCAGGGGGTGACAGTGTGCACTTCCGGCACCGCGACGCCATCTGCGGGCGCCGTGCGCACAACCAGCACGGTCTGTGCTATTTGTGCCTGGCAGTTCGAGTGTGGTGACTGTTGCGCTGTGCGCCGCTGTGTGGCGCTAGGTGTGTGTCCGCACCCCAGCGACATCTATTAAGCTAAGTCGTACTATTAACTGTGAAAGTGACACTCTATAGTCGTATTTTTAATTAGACGAAGTCAACTTACGTTTACTGTGTTGTCAGTTTTTGATGAAATAAAAATAGTGTTGTGACAAAGTGAATGATTGAAAAACTCCTGAATTAATGAAATTGCCTCGATTGTCTAGTGAATAGTTAGTGTGCTGAACTGCCGATATCGGGTACGGGGTTCGAATTTTAGTCGTGCTTTGTACATACCAACGAGTTTTCGACGACTATGTTCATATAATATCTACCTATACTGAATACCGAGTGTTTTAAACATTAAGGAAAATATTGCGAGGAAACTTGTAAGACTGTCCTATTTTCAATACATCATGTAGTTGAAACTATAGATGTATAAAATATAACAATTATAGGTAGGTAATGAGAATAAAAAAAAATCGCTTATTACATAATTTGTTTTTATTCATTATCAGATAAAAAATCATCACTATCGCTTTCGGTGACATTAATTAAAAATCTGTCAGTAACATTGTCAATCATGTGGTCGAGACCATACATTTTGTCTTCTTTTTTAATTATATGAGACACGCAGCTATTCCATTTTTCAGGTGTGATATGTTGAAGTCCTTCTTCAAAAAGTTTTTTTACTTCTGTCATTTTGAAGGTTTTGTTATTTCTTGCAACATATCCTTTAGCCTGCGCCCATACCAACTCAATGGGATTGAGCTCACAATGGTATGGGGGCAGACGTAAAACAATTATCCCATGCTGCGCTGCCATCTCGTCCACAACATACTTATCGCAATGTTCTTGCTTGTGCTGCCGTACAATGTCTATAAGAGTAGCTTTAACCATTGTTGCTTCGAATGAAATATTTTTGCTCGTTAGCCACTCTAGTATTCTAGGTTTAGTCCAAGACATTTTAGGCAGCGATTCTAGTTTCCTGGAGTGGTAGGGGGCATTATCCATCACTACTACGGAATTTGGTTTTAGTTTTGGCAAGACCCCCCTAAACCACTTCTCAAAGGAATCGGCATTCATCTCTTGATGATAATCTTCTTTATTTTTTTTGGCTTCAAATATTAATAAGCTGTCTTCTACGAATCCTTCTTCCCCGCCTATATGGCCGATAATTAATCGTTTGCCCTTTCCTGAAGGCTGTTTTAAGCCAGTGGTCAAGCCATCTAGGAAGGCCTGGCGGGACGATAACACTGTCTGGTCAATCCATGCCTTCTTCGGTGCATGACCTTCAAGATAGTGAAAAATATCAATTAATTATTGAAAGTACAATTTAATGTAAAGAAAACAGAAAATTGTAATTACCTTCGTTGATCCAGGTTTCATCTTGGTAATAAATATACCTTCCTTCCCTTCGATACTCGTATCGCTGGCGCCATAGAATAATGTCCTGTCTGTCAATTAAAATGCTGTGTCTTGATTTTGTGACATATTTGAAATTTAAATGTTTCATAACATTTCTTAATGTACTCCAAGAAAAATTGGGTAAGTCTGGGTCTTCATTGACAACCTTAAGAATCTGTAAAGTAATAAAAATATGTTTTGAGTAAGGAAGTCTACGCAATCTAATACTTTGGTTTTACAAAGAACATTATGGTGGACACAGAATATAATGCAGTAGAAGGAATAAAGTTTAAGTTACCTTTATAATGGTGGGTGACTCATTTGCATAAAAAAAATTATGTACTTTTCGCCTTATAGCGGCAAAAGTAAAATCGTCTAATTTATCTTTGAAACTGTGTTTCGGTCCACGTTTCTCGGGAGACTTAAATTGTTCATTTTCTTTGCATTCTTTTAACACACTGTAAACTGAGGTCACACCAATTCCCAAAATATCAGCTGTTTTCGAAACACATTCTTTTTTTTCGGGGGCCTCAATAGGTAATAGTGAAGCAGCTTTTTCCTCAAATACGTGTTTGTAGACGTTTTGTATCATAAGTTTTTCGGTAACGCTTAAAGCAATCCGTGGTCTCTTCTTTCTTGGAGACAAGCTTTGGCTTGACGTACTTGGTTGAGGATCCATATCATTTGTACGAAACAATATAGCAACAAATAAACACAACAATTACCACAAACACAACGTAACGAAAAACTTAACAAAAACAATAACTAAACAGCGTGAGCGCAGAAAAAACATTCGTGCTATCAGACCAGAGGTTAGAAGCCGAATAACAAACAAAATGGCGACCGACGCGCGCGGCGTTGATCGGTGTTGGCAGTAGTCGCCGCGCCGCGCTTTGTAATAAAACCTCAAAAAACTGATTGTAGTTACATACTACTAGTAACTTATATCAGAGCACTTTTATACAATTTTATTGTAAAATAGAAATAATATTCTTTTATAGTTTGAAATGATTAACTATACACACTCATTGTTCATTCATCTGATTGAACGAGAACTGAACGCATCACTATTACTTTAAATATGGCAACATTATTTTACAAAGTGACATTAGCTACTGTCAGTTGGCTTCGTCTAATTAAAAATACGACTATATCTATAGTTTTTGTTATATTTTATTAGTTTAGGTTAGTGCCGCCAGATGGCGCCACTATAGCTGTAAAGTCAGCGACATCTTGTGGTTGGGCTGTGACAGTGACACTTTTAGTTTTAATTTGCTTCGAACTATTCTAATATTAAGCTGTGGTCCGAGTGTGTCCCGCTAGAGGGCGCTGGTGTGTTTGCCATATATCTGGCGACCACTTGAGTCACCATAAATTTTTTTTCGGACTTTCTCGAAATCTTTTAAAATGTTTAGTACCTCTTGCCTCTCATATTCGTGGACTATTGGTAATGCCCCTCCGGCGGTTTGATTTCGCAAGTTGGAAAGCTTCCATAACTTTTAAATTTTTAAATTTTTATTTGTGTTTTTTGGACTGAACCACTTAAATATTGACATTGGATAGTATAAGTAGAAAATTTTGATAATGGGGGACGAACCCCCCCTATTTGTTCCAAGAAAATCTTTGGCGCGCACGCCCCCTGGAGGGGCTCCAGTGAGGCCTGCTGGTCCCAGTATGCCGAAACCTAAGGGTGGCTCGAGCGTTACGGCCGAAAAACGTCCGTTAACGTCTCCGGAACAGCAACAACCCATGACGCAGCGCCAGAAGGTCGACAAAGAAAAGAAAAAAGGAGGCTCTGTTGTTTCAGTCGCTGGGGTTTCGGAACGGTTTTCAGAACCGACTAGGCAAGCGATGGAGGAAGATTTAGAGTTTTTGGATGAGGGGTTTGATGCCTCCAAGGCAACCCCACTAGAAATCATAGAACACACGCGGGCAGCTATTAAAACTATAATGGGCATAGTATCTGGACCAGGTTCGAAACTTAACAAGGCTGAGGTCAACAAGATTTCGGCAACCGGGCAGGACCTTATCGCGATGATGGCTGCAATGGAAGTGCAACTGATGGAGGCACAGCTTGCATTATGCAGGGCTGAACGGGACAGGTCTCAGGCTGTAGCTAAGCTGGCGCACCAGGAGG
Source organism: Parnassius mnemosyne (assembly GCA_963668995.1). Classification (NCBI taxonomy): domain Eukaryota; kingdom Metazoa; phylum Arthropoda; class Insecta; order Lepidoptera; family Papilionidae; genus Parnassius; species Parnassius mnemosyne. Next base: position 25,556,245 of record CAVLGL010000137.1, on the reverse strand, counting down.
CCGCGCGTACACCCTCAGGTGACGGGGACCATGCCTCCGCTGTCGGACAATCGTTTGCATCTGTATTAAGGATGCCTAAAGGTGTGGCAGCGATGCCTATTCCGGAAAAATCGGGTCCAGCCTTGGCGTTCTACCCGGCAGGCGAGCAGGAGCACCTGAAGACGGCCGTCGATACAAAGGCGGAGTTGAAGAAAGCTATAAAGCCGTCGGAAATAAGCATTCAGGTAGCTAAATTCAGGAAAGTTGGTAACGCGGGGGTAGTGGTCCAGACCACGTCCCAAGAGTCTGCTAATAAACTCCGATCTGCGGCGCCACCAACGCTTCAAGTTAGTGAGCCCAAGCAGCGCCTACCACTTGTGGCCTTGCGAGGGTTTGAAGATGATATAAAAAGTGAAGACTTACTGCCAGCCCTCCATGACCAAAACTATGGAGACGATGAGAAGTGGACCCTGGAGGAACTACAAAAGAACAGCAAGGTGGCTTTCAAGAAGTCATGGAGGGGCAGTCGCAGGACTACCGTGGTGCTTCAGTGTTCACCGGCTCTAAGGGATGCATTGACGGCCCGAAGGCGACTGTATATAGGGTGGGACGTGGTCGAACCATGCGACTATGTAGACATCACCTGTTGCCAGCGCTGCCAGCAGTACGGCTATCCGGCCAAATACTGCAGGGCCAAAGAGGCAACGTGTGGCAAATGCTGTGAGGAAGGCCATGCCAGGGAGGTGCAGTCCTCCGATAATGTGTGCTGTGCCACATGCAAGAAGTTTGGCAAGCCGGGTGCAAAGTACCATGTCACGATGGCGAAGACGTGCCCGGCTAGGGTGTACGCAGAAGAGAGGGCGGTCAACACCACGCAATATGGCGGTTGAAAATAATTTAATAATAGGTCAGCTCAATATGGGACGAAGCGAGATGGCCACCAAAGAGTTACCAGCACTTTCCAGGGACCACGGCTTGGATTTAGTCCTGGTCCAGGAACAGTGGCCGCAGGCGCATGATATTGTTAACTTTGGCGATGGACCTCAGGCTGGCATAAAGGTTAGCAAAAGTAGTATAGGTGTTGCTGGATTACCACACCTCAGTAACCCCTATTGCGTGGTGTGCCATGTGGAGAAGTACGGTCTCTACGTCATCTCAGCTTATTTTAAATATAGCGACAACATTGATCGTCATTTACAACATCTAGAGACCGTACTTGACCAGTTGAAAGGCAAGCGCGTTGTAATCGTAGTGGATTGCAACGCGCACTCGCCACTCTGGTTTAGTGATGCTGAACAAGTTGTTGGGGTAGGGGCCATGAGGCAGTTTACCGCAGGAAATCTATGGAGGATTTTATAATGTCACGGGGGCTTGTGGTGGCCAACGTAGAGGGCCAACCGAGTACCTTTTCGGGAGCTATGGGGGAATCTAATATAGACCTCACTCTTGCATCCAGAGGAGTCATTATTACCGAGTGGCGAGTCCTGGACTGCGTCAGCTCAAGTGACCATCGACTCATCGCTTATAAAGTTGGAGGAGTACCCCATGCGAGACTCCCGGGGCCGGTGGGAGTGCCTGCCCGTTTCCGGGATGTGGGGGTGAATTGGGGCATCTTTCGCGGAACAGTTCATGTGCGAATGGGTGCATTGAAAGTTAGACAGCCGGCTGACCGTCTTTGTGCGCAGTTCACGGACCTTGTGGTTCGGTCTGCGGAGGATGTCCTGGGGAGTGCGCGTCCTAGACGGGTGGGCGGCTACGAATGGTGGACGCCTGAACTTGACGGAATGAGGAAGAAAGTATGTAATGCGAGAAGGGCATGGCAAAAGACAAGAAGAAAGGGAGGCAGGTCCGAGGACTTAGCTATGGAACGTTTCCATAGCATGAGAGCGCGATACAGACAGTTGATGGGAGATACGGAGCTGGCCCATTTTCGAAAAATATCGGACATGGGAAATGCTGATCCATGGGGACGGGCATACCAAATATCTAGCGGGAGGTTTCGTCCTCCCAGCAATATAATAAATGCCATCGAATACGCGGAGCGACATTCGGGAGGGGTGAAGGAGGCCATGCGGGACCTGCTCGGGGCTCTGTGCCCGGATGATGATGCGTCCAAGGACACTGGGTACCATGGGCGTGTGCGACTTATGGCCGCCTTCACACCATCTAGGCCGGCTGCCGTTCCTCCAACTATTGGGTGTCTGGAGGGCATAGTCAGGGCGTTGCCCAACACTGCTCCGGGACTGGACGGGATTGGTGCCAAAATTGTTAAGAATGTGTGGAGAGCTGCACCTAGGGAATTCCACTGGGTGTATGCCAAATGTGTGGAAGAGGGGGTTTTATCCGAAGTATGGAAGAAAGGACGGCTGATAGTTATTCCGAAAGGTAATGATAGGCCATTAACGGATCCCAAGGCCTACCGCCCGATTACGCTCCTCCCCATCTTTGGGAAGTTACTGGAGCGAGTTCTGCTGCGGTGTGCTCCGAGCTTGGTGAGGGGCATATCGGAATACCAGCACGGGTTTTCGCCGGGTCGGTCCACGGTAACGGCGCTGCAAGACGTGCTTAGTACTGCGCGCGAGTCGCAGCGCAAGTATGTACAAGCCGTCTTCTTGGACATATCAGGAGCATTTGATAATGCATGGTGGCCAATGATACTGCTGAAGGCAATACAAGGAGGGATTTCTACTATTTCACCAACAGGCGAGTGGGTATATTCGTGGGTGACTGTGCCGAATGGAAACGCTCGACCATGGGTTGCCCGCAGGGATCAGTCCTTGGACCGACCTTTTGGAATTTACTGCTGGACGATTTGTTGAGGCTGCCGTTCCCCTTAGGGACGAAAATGTTGGCGTATGCAGACGACGTGACACTTTTGATAGAGGCGAACTCTAGAGCTGAAATAGAGAGAGCGGCCAAATCTGCAATGGAGTTGGTATCATCGTGGGGAGAGAGGAACCGGTTATCCTTCTCCTCCGCGAAGTCATGTACCATGACTATTAAAGGCAAGTTCCAGCGACCACCTGTTATAAGGATGGGGACGGAGTCAGTTAAAAGCGTAACGTCGACTAAGGTATTGGGTGTCACGTTAGACACGAGTCTATTCTTTATTCAGCACGCCAAAGATATGGGAGAGAGGGCTGGGCGATGCTTTGGGAAGATGTCGCGGGTGTCGGCATCTTCTTGGGGCATACGCTACCCCGCACTCCGTGTTCTATATAAGGGTACATATGTTCCAATAGTGACATATGCTGCGGCCGTTTGGGTTGATCGGGTGGGGAACTATACAGTGCGAACGGCACTGCTGAGATCGCAGAGATCTTCACTCGTGCTGTTGACAAAGGGGTACAGGACGATAAGTACTGCGGCGCTCCTGGTATTAGCCGGCGTCCTGCCGGCCGATCTGGAGGTAACTCGTGTTGGTAGGATTGACCAGGCGCGTAGAAACGTTGAGAATGGGGAGTTGAGCAGGCGTAAGCGCGAAATCTGGGTTGAAGTTATGGATGTATGGCAGGAACGATGGATGAACGAGACGAATGGAAGAGAGTTATTCTGCTTCTTAACGGACGTGTCGCCGCGGCTCAATGCGAATTGGGTCGTGCCGGACTATCAAGTCTCGCAGATACTCAGTGGGCATGGATGTTTTCGAAAGAGACTGCATGATATGAAATTGGTTGAATCTGGTATGTGTGATTGCGGTGCTGCCTATGAGGATAGGCATCACGTGCTATGGGAGTGCGAGTTGTATGATGACCTGAGATGTAAGATGATGGACGGAATAGTACGCAGAGGGGTGGGTCCGGTTTACTACCCGGACCTCGTGGACGGTAAGGAGAGCTTTGGCCGGGTGCGGGAGTTTGCGCATGGTTGGCATGCGCGGAGAATTGCGATGGAGAAGAACCAAGAAAGGATTCTGCCCGGAACCGAAGGCGTTGTGTGTTCGTCCTGCCCAGAAAGGGAGAGTGACACTACGGGACAAGGAGTAGATTAAATAACTTGTAGAGAGTCAAGAAAGTGCATGCGGGAAAGAGCCCTGAGCAAGTACCGCGTGCATCTCTCGAGATTCGGCCCGTATAACCGTAAGGTTGGTGGGGCCATGGGAGGTGGAGGGTGTTCCCATCTCTGGGCTGGGGCTCCCCAGTGCCAGCTCCTTCCACTTGACCGCATCCAGCGCAGAGCGGCTCGAATCGTCGACGACCGAGTCCTTTCCGATCGGCTGGACTCATTGGCACTGCGAAGAGATGTTGCATCTCTTTGCATTTTCTTTCGCATTTACCATGGGGAGTGCTCTGAGGAATTGTTCGGATTAATCCCAGCCGCCAAATTTCACGAATGCACATCGCGGCAGAACTCCCGATATCATCCACACCATCTGGATGATTGGCGGTCCACCACTGTGCGATTTAGAAGATGTTTTCTTCCTCGCACAACTTCCTTGTGGAATAGTTTACCACCAGCGATTTTTCCGGACCGATACGACTTAGGGACCTTCAAGAAAAGAGCCTACTCCTTTTTAAAAAGCCGGCAACGCATCTGCAATTCCCCTGGTGTTGCGGTTGTTCATGGGCGGCGGTAGTCACTTACCATCAGGTGAGCCGCAAGCTCGTTTGCCCTCTCCTATAAAAAAAAACCTATATAGTTTCTTACCGACCATATTTTTTATACACGCCTTATTTTATAGTAATAAGTTAATACACCTCAGCTTTTCTGCTAATTCTAAGTTGAAATTTTATAATATACTATATAATATCGGAATTATATACTATCTTTGTTGTCTTAATAATAGTGAGTATTTGATTGCTTGGGTAAAAATATTAATGATTCTTATAAAACTTTTAATACGGAGAACAAACTCATACTACAAGATTATATACATTTTTTTGTGTTACACGCTATATCTTAAAAGTTTTAATTTGTAACTCAAATAGCCTCTTATTTGCAAAATTTTGTATAATTGTCTTCTTTTGTAGTAGGTAATAGATCAATAGACTTTAATTTGTCTAAAAAGTGTTTTCGTCTATTGTGTGCTTGTGTTTCATAGGATAAATTATGTTGGATATATAAATTTTCTGTCTTTTTGCGAGTTACTAGCAGCGAGTGTACTGTATTTGATATGTTTTTATTACATTTATTTTATATAGTGCTGCGTCAATGTATTTTTGTATAATTATTTTTATTTTTAGTTACACTATAAATTCACTTTATTTTATTGTTCACACTGAAAAAATACTGATATATTATTCTAACAAAAAATGTATTGTATTAAATATTGTATCATGTATGTTAATATTATATCATATATATAATGTATATGTTAAGGTAAACGTTAAAACCTCCATACCTATTGTGCATGGTATTCAATATAGCTTATCAAACGCCAGAAATGAATAAATCTATGTACCTAAAAGTTGGTTTTCTAAATGCAGGCTCATTAGGTACAAAACATGATGAGTTTTTAGCCGTTATGAGCCAATATGAAGTTGATATAATGGCAATAAACAAGACTTGGCTCCGGGAGAATGAAGAAGGCCGAGCCTTGCGCGTGCCTGGTTATAGACTACGTCACGTGCCGCGACCGCTCTTCGTGCGTGCTGGCCGCGGAGGTGATGTAGGCTTTTATATCAAGCGAGGGGTTAATGTAAAAACATTAACTACGCCTCACCACAACATTGTTGAAGAAATGTGGCTGAACTTACGAATTAATTCAAAAAGCATCGTTATTGGCACAGCCTATCGCACTCCATGGCTTAATGTTGATATATTTCTTGACGCTATAGTTAACAGTCTTAGCACTTTTTCATATGATTATGGTATGATATTAGGAGATTTTAACATTAACTTACTTAATACAGAGGACAATACTAAACGTTTTTGAGAATTTATAAACCATGTAAATATCGTACAATTAATAGATGCGCCAACTCATTTTACAGAAACAAGTCAAACTCTCATAGATGGTATATATACCGACGTACATACGCGAAATGTAGCTATAAACCACATCAACTCCTTAAGTAGTCACGCCTACCTCTCCTGTGAGATGCATATAAAAAAAAAAAACAAAATACTCCCACGATCTGTATTATATTGCCCTCTAAATGATATTCTGCTAGAATATTTCGAACATGATCTCCAGCTAATCCCATGGAAAGATATTCAATGTATTGATAGTGTAAATGAAATGAGAGAAACATTTAACTGTTACATTATACAATTATTTGACTTATATGCTCCTGTTAAATCGCTAGTGCTTAAGGACCGCCCTTGTCCATGGATAACGGACAACACAAAGTTTATGATGAGATTACGTGATGAAGCACATAATAAATTTCGCTCTTCGCAATCACTTAACCATAAAGCTTATTATAAAGAAATGAAGCATCAAGTGAACATTGCGTTATATTACGAGAAAAAAGCTTATTACAATTGCTTTATTAACAACAACATTGGTAACCCAAAGAAATTGTGGTCAAATCTGAAAACATACTCTTTACCGCCAAAAAATGATACAGAATTACCTTCAAAGTTAATGGTACCTGACCTGATTAATGTACATTTTCTTAATACCCCAGGGACTAATAACGTAACAATATCGGAACTTACGTATTTCGAATTTGATAGATTCAGCTCTGGGAATTTTTTACTTAAAACGGTTTCGTCTGATGATATTTCAAAAATAATAAAAACACTTAAATCTAACGCACAAGGAGTAGATGGTATAACACTTAATATGTTATTGATGACTCTCCCACAAAGTTTGGATACTATAACTGCACTTGTCAATAAGTTAATTAGTACCGGCATATTCCCTGAAATCTGGGAAAGAGCCCTAATACGTCCTATCCCTAAGAAAGGAAATCCTGATGATTTCAAAGATTTAAGGCCCATTAGCTTACTACCATGCTTATCGAAAATTCTTGAGAAAGTGGTATATCAGCAAGTAACCGCTTATTTTGAAGACAATTCAATTCTACCTGATCTTCAATCAGGCTTTAGAAAGGGGCGAAGCACTGCAACTGCGCTTTCTGATGTAGTAGGCAATATATTGGAGGCTCAAGATAACTGTGTCAGGGAACTGTGCTGGTCCTGTTGGACTATTCTAGGGCGTTTGATACAATAAACACGACATTACTTTTATCTAAAATGGCATATTATGGTTTTGATCCCAAAACAATAAAATGGTTCAGCAGTTATCTCAGTGGGCGGTCACAACAAATAATACTAAAAAAAGAAAATGGGCAAAACTATATATCATCTCCTCAGCACATTACAAGAGGTGTTCCCCAAGGATCGATACTAGGCCCTGTGCTGTTTTCTTTGTATACTTCGGACATTACTGTTTGCTTTAAAAATTGTAAATACCATATATATGCAGACGATACTCAAGTTTATACATATTTCAAGCCCATGAATACTGCGGAAGCTATACGGGACCTCAATGAAGATCTTGATAGAGTACTGAAGTGGTCAGAAAGAAATTCTCTAGTGCTGAATGCGTCAAAGACGAAGTTTTTAATTTGTGGTACTAAACAACTATTTTAGAAAGAGTAGAGAAGAGCCATAATCTAGGAGTTATAATTAGCCCTGACCTCAGATTCGAAGAATACATTGCTGGTGTTGTTAGGAACTGCTTCTATCGGTTAAAAATCTTGTACAGGATACGTGAATATCTAAGTATCGAACTACGTAAGAGGTTATCTGACGCACTTGTATTATCAAAACTTAATTATGCTGACACTGTATATGGGCCATGTCTGGTGGCGCGCACCGCACACCTTATTCAAAGAGTCCAAAACGCTTGTGCAAGGTTCTGTTTTGATGTGCCACCAAGAGGTCATGTAAGCCCATTCCTTAATGATAATAACATCCTTAAGATGGCTAGACGCAAACTCCACTTTGCTTGTGCTCTATTTGGTGTTATGAAAACAAAAAATCCAAAGTATCTGTACTCTAAACTAGACTGGTGTCGTGAACACAATAAGTATCTAACGCGTGTTTCCTCTCGCATATTAAGTGTCCCTCGACATAGTTCGGCGGCTTTCAGAGGTAGTTACAAATATATAGCCTCCCACTGCTGGAATAATATACCTCCACCACTACGTAATCTAAAGACAATAGGGAATTTTAAAATACACTTAAAGAAATTTTTATTAAACGAATAGAAGGGAAGTATAAATGTTTGAACATGTTTTATTTAAGAATTACCTATGTAGTATTTCTAATCATAAATTTAAATTATACCTTTAATGATAATTTACTGCTAAGTATTTATTTAATGTATACCTAATATGTATCTGTAATTTGTATTTATTACCCTATATATATATTTATAATACTTGTTTATATTATTATATTATATTATATTATTATTATATTATTGTATATAATCATATATTTATCATTAACATTTTAGTAAAACGTAGGGACTCTGCATACTACCGTCTACGGCACATCTCGCATGAGGTATAGAATAAGAATTTAAAAAAAATACTCGCTCACATAAAATTGACCGTCGGAACTTGCTCGGGGCCGGCTGAAAATCAGCGCCGCAAGCTCGCGGCATATGCTGAGACGGTACCCTTCCACCACGTTATCATAGCACACCATTTTTTTTAATGGACGCACTTTTATTTATTTTAATATTTGTTTGTTTATAAGATGTAAGTGTTGAAATAAATGTCTTTATGTCTCTATGAAGGATCACGTCTCAGATCCATAAGTGATCACTGGTAACACGCACTGATTGTACACTCCCGTCTTCAAGTTTGAGGTATACCTGACGGGCAGATGCGTCGTAAGTTCCCGAACGCTGCCCAGCCGAGTAGAATCCGTCTATTGACCTCTCGGTCGAAGTTGGACTTACATAGTCGGACTATTTGTCCCAGGTAAACATACTCGTTAACAACTTCGAGTTTAGTGCACCCAACTACTACCGACATAGGTGTGACATGGACGTTATACGTGATCTTTGTTTTGTCTATGTTCATCTGAAGACCTATCCGTTGGGAGGCATTATTGAGGTCATTGAGCACATAGTACTTAGATCTTTCAGCGATTCTACCATAAGGATCTATATCGTCGGCAAATCGAAGGTGAGTGATGTACTTGCCATTGATATTAATACCGTATCCTTTCCAGTACAGTAGCTTGAAAACGTCTTCTAATGCAGCGCTGAAGAGTTTTGGGGATATAACGACAGCCTGTACACCTCTCTGCAGTTGGATTGATTTCGTACTCGAATAGCTATCGTAGCCCTACTGTACAAACACTTCAGCACTTCGATATACTGAAAGTCAACTTGGCACCGCTGAAGGGACTGCAGCACCGCCCAAATTTCGACGGAATCAAAGGCTTTCTCATGGTTCACATACGCAAGACTGTAGCAAATTGTACTCCTCGGTCTTCTGTACAATTTGCCGAAGGGTATGTATGTGGTCTATGGTGCAAAGCCTTTTCGGAAACCTCCTTGTTCGCGAGGCTGAAAGTCGGCGAGTCTGCGTGCGAGACGATTCATAACGACTCTTGAAAAGCACGTAAACGCGGCTCAGAAGGAAAATCGGCCTGTAGTTCTTCAAAAGAGCGTTGTCACCTTTCTTGAAGAACAAGACCACCTCACTTCTGCTCCCCGCCTTCGGAGTAGTGCCACCATGAAGGCCGGAATTAAAGAGCTTCTGAAGGACTTTAAGTACCGGTTTTGCACCCGCTTTCAGAAGCTCTGCTGTAATTCCACCGTCACCCGGGGACTTGCCGTTTTTAAGGTGCTGGAGAGCCATTCTAATCTCGCTCTGACTGACGTCCGGAATATCATTGGAATAGTGTCGAATAAGACTTACTTTCTGATCGTTATTCACATTTGCGTGTGGCTCTTCTTCTGTGTCTTCTCCCTGTCTTCGGACCTCTGACAATCCTATAATATACCAGTGCAATTTATCTATCTCTTCTTCTAGCTCCAGGATCTTTTCGTCAGTCCTCAGGGTGCGCGCGTTTTATGTTGCCAAGTCGAGTCGTAGGTGGCAACCGAACCTCCACCGGAGATTCTTATTAGGACCCCCTACCCAGCCGTTAATAGCGAGGAATAGCGGGGCCGCCAGGGACTGGGAGCCGTCTCTTCGTAACTATCATCATTGGGGGTATATTGCCACGCTTGTCGAGCGGGTAAGCAACCGCGGTTTTTTATTGTTATTTCGTACTTAAAAAAAATACAACACGTGTTTTTTGGCGGCCTACATAGGTAAGAGATAGACATCTACACAGACAGACTCCTAGGCAGAAAGGGAGTCCAACCACTTACTAAATAATGTTAAATTGAACCTACATTTAATTCAACTCTATTGGTTTAATAGTTCTAGTTATATACCTGAATTTATGATTTATTTAATATGTAAGACGATTTTATTATATGATTATTAAAAAAGTAAAGTTACAAATATAAGTCCCACAGCTGGGCACAGGCCTACTTTAATTTCTAAAAGAGTTATGGAGAAATATTTCTGCAAGGTTACTCTAGTGTGTACGAAGATTATTTAAGATTAAAAAGAAGTTACTATCCTTATTTCACAACAGATTTTTAAATTTGTATAACATAATATGTACTTGGATGTTGTTGCCTCCATAACAATAATCAACTAGAAGAATATCGTTACATAAAATATATATAATATTTTGTTAGCAGGTTCAGAGGCCTTTCATCTTAGTCCTTAGGGGTAGCAAAATATATAAAACCTACTTTTATTGTGGGTTAATGGTGTTTACAGGTGCTTACCTGCTCATTCGCACATTAGCTTTGCTTTATATTATTCATCATGTTGACTTTAGTTTGTTTATTATTCTAATAATTAAACAAAATTACCTTTTCACAAAATTCACTGCTTGCAATATTAGCTAGGAGTTTATGTAAGGCTGGTGATGTGGCTTGGACATACAATAATGCTGTAAATGATTCTCCAAGTGTAGGCGGCGGAGCAGTGGATGGCACAGAAGGCACTGGAAGGGGAACTGGAGGAGGTGAAGGGGCTGGCGGTGCTACTGGAGCAATTGCGGTTACAGGGAAATGTGCTCTTGAATCTCCATAAGTAGCCAGGGTTCCTAGGGCTCCTGGTGAAGCATTCCAAATGAGCGCATCACGTTGCCTTGATGACCGATGGGCTAATATCCGCTCAAATAAAAGCTGCAAGAAATCACTTAATCAGAATAATATTGGCTTTTTCAAAGAAAATGAAATTTAAAAATGTCTTACCTCAACTGTAGTAAAGACTATTTTCTCAATAGAAGAAAAGTATTGCTCCCATAGTAATTGTGTTTGCTGTCTCAAAGCAAGTATACGTTCAGGTGGAACTGAACGTACAAGCTCTGGTACCTATATTTAATATAAAGAAGATGAAATAAAATGAGAAAAATAACATGAGAAAATGATAGTAATATTTTGTTAATGATTCCAATGTGCACCTGCAGTAAAAGGCGCTCATCAGCCCAAATCACAGCCCGTCGCCAATCTATGCGTTCATCGAAGGGCAACCTCCATCCATTACTCAAAAGAACAGGAACACATCCAGCAGCTAGTGCCTCAAGAAACCGATATGAGCCCAGACGTCTACCACGAGCTACCAAGCAAAATGTGGAGTTTGATAATAACTGCTCATAGTCAAATCTAAAACATTCAAATTTTATTTAATGTTGAAGAAGAATTTCACATACAATCTGCAGGAACCTCTGCCTTTTCGCCGAAAATTGTTTGGCAGATTATCACTTGCCAACTAACGTTTTGTAGAATTTTATTTCGCCGAATAATCATTACTGCCGTGTAGTGGCGGTCAAGAATATCCACTACCCCATATCCTCCCGTGTGTGTCGTAAAAGGCGACAAAGGGAAACAGGCAGGAGATGGGCAGCAGCATCTCCTTGATAACAACAAACTAACAATAAAAAAAACTGCGGTTGCCAACGCGCTCGCCAAGCGTGGCAACTATGGCAAATACCCCCCTATGAATGACAGTAACAAAGAAACGGCCCCCAGTCCCCGGCGGCCCCGCTATTCCTGGCTACGGTGGCGACCATGGTAACGGCGAGGCAGGGGGTGCTAAGAATCTCCGGTGGAGGTTCGGTTGCCACCTTAGACGACTCGACCTGGCAACGTACAACGCACGCACCCTGAGGACTGACGAGAAGATTGTGGAGCTGGAAGAAGAGATAGACAAGTTGCGCTGGCATATTATAGGATTATCCGAAGTCCGAAGAGAGGGGGAGGACACGGTAATCCTCGAATCCGGCAACTTGCTCTATCACCGGGAGGGCGACCATCTGTCCCAAGGAGGTGTCGGATTTATCGTCCACAAGTCTCTCGTTAACAACGTTGTAAAGATCGGGAGTGTGTAGACGAGGGTTGCGTACCTTATACTCAGAATCACCAAACGGTATTCGCTGAAGGTCATACAGGTTTACGCACCAACCTCGGCACACCCCGATGAGGAGGTGGAGGAAATGTATGAGGATATCTCTAGAGCCATGCATTCCTCCAAAACCCAATATACGGTGTTAATGGGAGACTTCAATGCAAAACTAGGCACAAGAGAGAACGGTGAGCTGAAAGTAGGGAAATTTGGAATAGGGCAACGGGACCCAAGGGGCCAGCAGCTGGCCGACTTCATGGAGAAAGAGGGACTCTTTATGATGAACTCTTTCTTCCAGAAGCGGCCCCACAGGAAGTGGACCTGGTCGAGCCCCGACGGTTCGACAAAAAATGAGATTGACTTCATTATGACGACCAGACGACAACTGTTCAGTGATGTCTCCGTGATCGCGAGGGTGAAAACTGGTGGCGATCACCGAATGGTTAGAGGCACACTGAACCTAAACGTTAAGTTGGAGAGGTCTCGTCTAATGAAGTCAACGCTCCGTCCCCCTCGTGCTTTGTTCCAAAGTCCCGAAACCTTTCAGCTCGAGTTACAAAACCGTTTTCAGTGCCTAGAAGACTGCAATGAAGTGGACGATATGAATGACAAGTTCGTGGAAACTGTCCATGCGGTCGGAGCTAAGTTCTGCAAGACCCGCCAGAGAAGAACACAAAAACTCTCCGATCACACTCTTAATCTCATGGCTGTTAGACGGGAGATGAAGCTACATTCTTCAACAGACTTGACAGCATACAGGCATCTGAACAGACAGATCTCCAAATGCATGCGGCGGGACTTACGCAACTTCAATACAGCTCGTATTGAAGAAGCAATCGAGCGGAACCAAGGCTCCAAAGTCTTTGCCAGAGATCTGTCTGCCAGAAAGAGCCAACTGTCAAAGCTGAAGACAGAATGTGGCAGCATCGTTTCCGGGACACCTGAGATTTTGAGTGAGATTGAGAGGTTCTATGGGCAGTTGTACACGTCATCGTTGTTGCCACACGCAAGTGTGAGTAACGATCCAAGAGCGAGTCTCATCCGACACTATTCCGAAGATATCCCGGACGTCAGTCTGAGCGAGATTAGAATGGCTCTCCAGCACCTTAAAAACGGTAAGGCCCCAGGCGAGGATGGAATTACAGCGGAGCTTCTGAAAGCGGGTGGAAAACCGGTACTTGAAGTCCTTCAGAAGCTCTTTAATTCCGTCCTCCATGGTGGCATTACACCGGAGGCGTGGAGCAGAAGTGCGGTGGTCTTGTTCTTCAAGAAAGGTGACAACGCTCTCTTGAAGAACTACAGACCGATTTCCCTTCTGAGCCGCGTCTACGTGCTGTTTTCGAGAGTCATTACGAATCGCCTCGCGCGCAGACTTGACGACTTCCAGCCTCCCGAACAAGCCGGTTTCCGAAAGGGCTTTAGCACCATAGACCACATACATACCCTTCGGCAAATTGTACAGAAGTCCGAAGAGTACAATTTGCCACTATGTCTGGCGTATGTGGACTATGAGAAAGCCTTTGATTCCGTCGAAATTTGGGCGGTGCTGCAGTCCCTTCAGCGGTGCCAAGTTGACTGTCGGTATATCGAAGTGTTGAAGTGCTTGTACAGTAGGGCTACGATGGCTATCCGAGTACAGAACCAGAGTACGAAACCTATCCAATTGCAGAGAGGTGTAAGACAGGGTGACGTCATATCCCCGAAACTCTTCACCGCTGCATTGGAAGACGTTTTCAAGCTTCTGGACTGGAAAGGATACGGTATCAACATCAATGGCGAGTACATCACTCACCTTCGATTTGCCGACGATATAGTCCTTATGGCAGAATCGCTGGAGGACCTAAGCACTATGCTCAATGACCTCAATAGTGTTTCCCAACGTATAGGTCTTAAGATGAACATGGACAATACAAAGATCATGTTTAATGTCCATGTCACACCTATGCCGGTAGTTGTTGGGAACACTAAGCTCGAAGTTGTTGACGAGTATGTTTACCTGGGACAAATAGTCCGACTAGTTTAGTTTAGTTTAGTTTAGTTTACGACGGGCTGTTTTCCGCAACTCCACGTCTATGCGCGTATTTTGCGTGTGGGCAGGAATAATGTAATTATTCGAGCCATGAGATCTCTCCGAAGAAGCTCAACAGGCCCTTGATGTTGCATGCAACTTCGGGGAGTGATCCCGGCGTGCCGAGATGTTTAGCTCTGTATGTAGCGACCTCCGGACATTTCAGTAGCACGTGGGCCGCCGTTTCTTCCTCCCCCATACATGCCCTGCACAGGGGACTATCTGTAACACCTATAGTAAATAAATGTTTGTTAAAGGTGCCGTGTCCTGTGATAGCACTTGTTACTATCCTAATCTGCGGCTTGTTCAGTCTCATTAAAACTTTTGTTAAGCGACTGTTAATTTCAGGCAGGGCATCCCTAGCTTGTCTACAGTCTACTAGATTTTTCCAAAGCTGAGCGTGTTGATTAGTGAAGTGTCTACGTACCAGTGAACAAACGTTACCAAAGGGGATTGGTATGATTGGTTCCGGCCCTATAGTGGCCAAAGCCGATCCTCTTCTAGCCAGTTCGTCTGCTGCATCGTTGCCTCTGGATCCACTGTGTCCCTTTATCCATTGCAGGGTCACATTGTTGTTTTTACATACCTCATTTAATCGTTGATGGCATTCATATATTAGTCCCGAGTTCACCACATTGCATCTCAGGGCTTGGAGTACCGCCCTACTGTCGGTCAGTATTCTGATGGGGAAGTCATTAACCTTCCTAGCATCTATTGCTATGGCCGCTTGAATGATACCCATACATTCCGCCTGAAAGACCGTGTTATAGGTACCCAGCGGTGTGCATATGTGAATATTGAGGTCTTCAGAGAAAGCTCCAGAACCTACACCTTCATTTGTTTTAGAACCATCGGTGAAAATTCTAAGCTCTTTTGGGCTTAATCCTTCCGGCTGGCTGTTTTCATTTAAATGTATCTTGTATTTCTTATCGAAAACAAATTGTTTAGGAATCCTATCGTATTTGGCTTGTAGGATAGGAATTTTTGAGTGAATTCTATCAATTATGCCTGTATGAGGGACACTATTCTTACTCCAAAGATTTAGGGTCTTGAGTCTGATGGCAGCTAAAGTCGCTTCTTGTTGTATATGTAGATGAAGCGGAGTTAGCTCCAGCATCGCTTCTAAGGCTGCTGTCGGCGTAGTTCTCATGCAGCCTGTGGCAGCCATACATGC
Organism: Parnassius mnemosyne; assembly: GCA_963668995.1. NCBI lineage: Eukaryota > Metazoa > Arthropoda > Insecta > Lepidoptera > Papilionidae > Parnassius > Parnassius mnemosyne. The sequence goes on along the minus strand of CAVLGL010000137.1, from coordinate 25,540,638 downwards.
CAGTCTCTGGTAGCGCTGAAGCTTTTTAATTATGGTGGCTTCATTTGTCTTGGTCCACCATACCAGAGCGCCGTATGTGATCATGGGCCGAATTACAGTTTTGTAAAGCCACAGTATGATTTTTGGCGTCAATCCCCATCTTTTGCCAATCATGTTTCTGCATTGCCAGAAAGTTATACTAGCTTTGTTGATTTTGTTTTCTATGTGTTTATTCCAGTTAAGTTTGCTGTCCAAGGTAAGACCTAAATATTTTACCTCAGAGGATAGCTGGAGTTTTGTGCTAAAAAGACTTGAAGGATGATAGTTATTCAGCTTTCGTTTTTGTGTGAACATAACTAAAACCGTTTTATTTGGATTGACGGTTAAGTCGTGTTCCCTGCACCATCTCTCCACTATACGGAGAGCCGCTTGGGTCAGGTCGCACACTATGCTTGCTGTCTTTCCAGAGACCAGTATTGTCAGGTCATCAGCATAACCTACTGTATAGAAGTGATTGTCATTTAATTTGCTGATGAGTTCATTAATGACCATATTCCACAGGAGAGGTGAGAGAACCCCACCCTGCGGGCAGCCTTTCTTAATTTGAATTGGTTGAGATTCACCAGCAATCTTTATTATTCGTGTACTGAGCATGTAAACTATCCAGTCGATCAGTGCCGGTTCAACTTTGTGTCTACCGAGTGCACCTTTTATGCTGGAGAAGTTCGTTCGGTCAAAAGCACCTTCTATATCTATGAAGGAACCTAGACATATTTCTTTGTTTTGGATGGCCTCTTCAATCTTTGTAATTACCTTATGAAGGGCCGATTCTGTTGATTTGCCTAGACTGTAGGCGTGTTGCTTGTCGTGTAGTGGTAAGTTCATTAGCGCCGACCCCCTTAATTCCCTTTCACACATCCTCTCCATCGTCTTTAGGAGAAAGGATGTGAGGCTAATGGGCCTGTAGGATTTAGGGTCAGTGTAGTCGCTCTTACCTGGTTTGGGTATGAATGTAACTTTCACTTCCCTCCATCCCCTAGGAACATATTTAAGAGCAAGACAGGCTCGCATTATGGCAGCAAGTCTGACTAATAGGGCTTTACCCCCCCACTGTAGGAGTGCCGGGAATATGCCGTCGGGTCCTGCCGCCTTATAGGGGAGGAAACTGTGAATGGCCCAATGGATTTTGTCCATCGTTACCACTCTCTGTGCTAAATTCCAGTCTTCTGCTGTTGATGTCAGTATGTCGTCATGCCGGTTTGCCTCCTGGGTTACGCAGCAACCTGGGAAGTGCGTTTCAATTAGGATGCGTTGGGCTTCATCCGGCGATGTTGAGTAGCTACCGTCGGGTTTCTTTAGAGACATGGATCCCGACGTATTCTGTTTAGCTAGAATATTCCTAATCCTATTTGCTTGTTTGCAGGTTTCTATGTTGCCACAGAATTTACGCCACCCAATCGAGCGTCGATACCTGATACATTTTTTGTATTCAGACTTAGCTTTCTTATATAATAGCCAGTCTTCATCCATTGAGGTATTCATGGCCCTATTTAGAGCTTTTCTTACCTTCTTACGTTTTCTATCGAGTTCTTTACCCCACCACGGTTGTTTTACCTCGGCATGTCTTGGTGGAGTGATTTCTGGACATGATTCATGGTAGCTGTCTATCATGGCCTTAGTAACAGCTGCTACCTGTTCTTCTAGGAGCGACTGATCTGCTATAGTATTTATCCCCTCAAAATCCGCTAGCAAAGACGTCAGCCTATTTAGGTATTTTGTTTTATCTGTCTTGCGGGGATTTCTCCATGGTGGTGTAGAGGGGATATCGACCTGTAGTGCGAAGCAGATCCATCTATGGTCTGAGCATGAGGCCTCTCTCGACACATGCCATCCCGTAATTAGTTTGGCTGCTCCTTCTAGTCCGACTAGGTAAGTCCAACTTCGACCGAGAGGTCAATCGACGGATTCAACTCGGCTGGGCAGCGTTCGGGAAGCTACGACACATCTTCTCGTCAGACATACCTCAAAACCTTAAAACCAAATTGTACAACCAGTGCCTGTTGCCAGTGATGACTTACGGAACTGAGACGTGGTCCTTCACTGCTGGCCGTACGAGAAAGCCCAAGGTCGCTCAGCGAGCTATGGAGAGGGCTATGCTCGGAGTTTCTCGAGTGGCAGCTTCGTACTGGTAGGCGAAGTGTAGGGCGACCCCCCACGAGATGGAGTGACGACCTGGTAAGACATGCAGGAAGTCGATGGATGCAGGTGGCTCAGAACCGTGCTTTGTGGCATTTTTTTGGGGAGGCCGGCCTATGTTCAGCAGTGGACTTGTGAAGGGCTGTAATGATGATGATGATGATAATGAATAATCATTTGCCAACTTATCACATAATTTTGTTTTATTTCCCAACCTAACAGTTGCCAACTGTACGTTTGGTCTGCCTTTTATAATGACACTTTTCAAAAGGCCAACTTTCAAATAGCGAATGTTGTTTTCATTTGGGACAAATTATATACAGGTTTTTATTATTATTGAAATATTTTTTTCCATAATTATTTCATATTAATTATTTTCCGAACCTTCCTTTCGATTTCACCTAAACTTCGTTCCGCACTTTGATATTTTGCAAATGTGTATGTAGATTTCTGTTGCTATACTTATTACAAAATTTTTATTTATTTCAGGCAAGTTCAAGACCAGGGTTTCGCCAAAAGATATGAAAAATAATTTGTTTATTTTTATAATAATATAAATGGACGAAAAGGGAACTGTTACACAGACAAAATGTTATACGTCTAAAAGTTGTCTGGCCTAGTGAAGGATTTGACAAATGATAAGTGCTCTGAATGTGTTGTCATTATAATAATTAGCTTAAAAATAATTCTATCCCAATGAAACATTGTCATAGAAAAATTTGACAATTGTTAGTTGTCAAAGTGAAAAATAGGCGAACCGTTGGTTGGCAAGTGATAATCGGCCAAACAATTTTCAGCGAGAAGGCAGGATCCCAATCTGCAGATTACCACTTGGCCAATACCTTCAATAATATTTTATTAGAAATCAAAAATATTTGCATAATTAGTATAAAATAGTATAAAAGAAACCATATATTATATTAATGTAGTTTATATGTTTGTTTTATAATGTTCATACAAATTATATAAACATAATAAAAAAAATATTATTGTTTTTAGGTGCTAGTGAGCACCCTTTTACCTATTGAAAAATATCATAAAACTTTATTACTTAAAATTAAATGTAAGAAATTAATACTCATATGCAGCTAATATTAGAGTTAATGGTGGGTAGATTAATACTCAGAAGTACTTTGTTGATGAAGTGGTAATGATGAATGTGTTGTGTTGATGTATGATTAAGAACTGTACCCAATATTAATCTTACTTGTCATATTCTCTATTGTCTTCATCACATCTTTCATCTCTTAAGTCTTTCCAAGACTTTCCATGCCTACATGTAGTCACTAATATCAAGTTATTTCCATCATGTAAATGCCACAGAGAGTTTCTTGTTTCACTACCAATACCATGCACATAGCGTTTTCCTTTAAAAGCTAATAAATGTTTCTTTGGTGCTGGAAATGGATTAGCAGTTGCAGCAGGTGCTGCTCCACCTCGTTCAGGATGTTCTTTGTGAAACAATGGCAAAGAAATATCAAAACCATCACGAAAAATAGTTTCAGAAGCACTTGCTCTAGCCAATATAGCTTCACCAGAGTCAAAACCTAAAGCGTTTTCTGCATAATCAGGCCAGGTGCCAGCATATAAATTAAAAACAAGATGATTGCGACCATTTTTCCAATGTGGCAATCGCGACAAACGTTGCGCCACGTCAGGAATATGTTCGGACGACAAAGGATCAGCATCCAATGTATCTACTGCTGGTAAGAACAAACATGCCTCATTTGGATCTCTTGTGGCATATTTAGATTCTCTAATAACAGACAATACTTTTCTATAAGTAGCACTTACTGGACCATCAGTCGGATAAACATATACTTTAGGATCATCACCACATTTTGAAAAATCAAAGCAGGTTTCCATACGACATGATTTGACAATCGACTGCGGACTTCTTTTTTGCCGTGAAGGAGCTTCATATAATTCGTCAAGCGTTGCAAACGTAGGTAATTGTTCGCGGCGACTATTTTGCACAAATTTGGATTTCAAGAGAAATCCATTAGAATAAATGTAAACAATTAATAAACTGCATGAAAACAAAAGGAGAATATAACGCTTCTTGGCTTGCATTACGCTTAAATAATGTTGGCTTATTTAGCGTATTTCCATTTCGTTCAACATTTAAAACACTTTATCGGCAATAGAGGACACTTTCATCATCAAAAAGTATTTAAATTGTTAAACATAAACATTCATGATTCATTACATACATTTTTCATTTACAAAAACATTTTTTTTATAACTGTATTTACGGCTCTGGGTTCTGAACCTTCTGAGCCTGAAGTTACAATGTATAATTATCCTTCATAGTATACTGCTTCACAATATTATCTTGATGCGTCACATTGTGTAGCCCTTACCCATAGATATTATATCAATGCCCTTACCCCTTTAGAGATTTTGACGGCAACATGAGCCAGCAAACAGCTGATACTTGGCGATGGTATCTCAAAGCGCCGAAGCAAACAAACACCTTGTCTTGAGAATCACATCACCATCAGAGCACTTGTTTCACAATTTCCACTAATAGTTCACATACGCAGACACTTAATACACAAAATCGCACCACTTTTACATGTCAAAATCCACTTCAAACAATTATTAATGTAAGAAACTCAGAGAAATTATGTGAGATACTCCTGATGTTTTGACTTATAATTTTAAGGGAAGTTTTAGGGCTTGGATCCAAATGGAAGCAATCGTCAACATCGCAAAGAGCAGATTCGGAAACCGAATAGGAGTCCAACTCATTTACTATATTGTCTAATTTATCTACCACTTAAATATGTTAAAAAAACATTTGTCCAAATCGATAATAAACCAAGAAAAGATAAAAAAATCCGCAGTCTATCAATATTCATCTTATCACATAATGACACTATGTAAATTATTAGTAATCTCATCCTATTGGTTACCTCATTTGTAACATGCCGTAAAAAATTATATATATAGAAAAGTTTTAATACAATGACGGAATCATATGAAACATTTATGATACATGCAAGAGCGCGAGACATTGAGCGGCTTATTACGAAGCTGCCACCAGGGCCATTTAGCAGTAGATTAAATGCTAAATGTTTACTATATTTAGCACTATACCAACTGTACTCATTACGAAATAGGGGTCGTTTAAGATGATAGTGTGTAAAAGTTGTTATGTTAAAAGACGTCGTGAGGTAATGGATAACCACTATTCCGGTTATTTTTACTGGTCCTATCCTAACTATTATTAATATTTTCAAACAATAGAGATTTTTTTTATAGAATGATTCCGTATCAGCCACGTTGTATAACAAGCATATAATTTTATGAGTTATCTCTCTGGCACAAACACAAAAATGAAGGCTTAAGTATTTTTTAGGGGTTTGTAAGTAGTGCTTATAATTAAATGTGCTTACGATGCACCTAGATATTGTTATATACGTAAATACAGTACAATTTAAAAATTTATTAGACACATACACTTGACACGAGACGATTAAGTAATAATTATGAAAATTTTGCTTATGCATTAAGTAAATGAGTAATATATATATATATGAAATGATACCCAATAAAAGTTCATGAAAATAAATATGCTCAATCACAATTTTGTAGGTAAGATAACTTTGAAATGTGTATATTTTCGATATGTAGTAAAGTATGTATATAATTGAATGATATATTAACAGAGTCTGTATGTGAAAGTGAGGTATGAATGATTGTAGGTAACATAAGTGAGTTAGTGTATTGTGTGTTTGTACAGAAAACAATTTACTTACTTTTACAAAAAATATTACAAATTCGTTAGAGAAATAAAAGAAAAGGTAAATTATTATGAGCAAAACAATATAAATTAAGAAAAAAAGTAAAAGTTACGTTGCTAAACACGTTACAGTATAGTCATTTCTGTCGTTGCAGCTTCATCAGATCTTCTTCACCATCTAGTCGTATATAGTTAGCACCATCAGCTTTACGTAAATAGACCTTACCACGCGTCGTCCAACAGTAAGCAAAACCGTTGGTCTTGGCAAAGTCTCGGGCCAAGAAGAATAATTTTCGCACCTTTTGTGTCAAGTTTTCGGAAACATAGATAGGTATTGGAGTGCCTGCAATTTGTAAATGTGATGAATTTAATTTATTATCATTTCTCTCCTTGTTGAATTTCTTGAGACCTTGTAATATATTCTCTTTTTGTAGGACAGAGCTGAACTCAACTATTAAAGTGTTTTGTTTATTCTTATTGTTTGTTCGGAAGATATCCCGTATATCTGAAGGTTGTACAGATAATTTGAGCAACTGAGCAAGTTTTATTACATAATTAACTAAGTCTTCCTTTGATTCTCCTTGTTGTTTCGGAATATTTTTAATTTCCAGACAGGCTGCCCGGAGGTGTCTTTCCATATTTTCCAATTTAGTCTCAAGGGATTGAATGTACATAAGATTCTTATTTGTTTCAGACTCCAGTTTTTCTATTTTAAGTATTATTTCATCATACTTTTCAGACATAAGGTCCTGAGACTTGCGTATATCGGTATTTTGCTCCCTAATGTCATTTATAACAGACTGAAGACTGGTAAATTTTGAATTGAATAAGGCCAGGAGCTCAGATTTAAAAGCTTTGAGTTCTTCACTACAATCCCCATGTTCCCGTTTCCGCTTATTTCTACTAGCGACATTTTCAGTGGAACCTTTTGTGCTTGAATCCGACTCACAATTTGATGTTTGCAAATCCCTTGGAGGAGTACGCTTTAGCGGCATATTTTTTTTATATAAAGGCGGTAGATGTGATACAAATTACTTCTGTTTAATTACGACAGTTGCACTATTCGTCTGCGAGTGAAACGTAAGGTACCAGGAGCACAGGTAATTTGGCAACAGTAGTCACTAACCGGTATGTTGGAGTGAGCCGCAACAAAAGGGCGGCGCTTGGCGATGATCGACAGGTGAGTCACTGTAAGCCGCTCTTAGGATCGAGAACGGTATTTTGCACGGCGCTCCTGGTGCTTGAAGCTCTTACAGATTATGCACTCCTATTATTTGCACTTAATTAAATATTGAATAAAATTTTTATTTAAACAAGAAAAACATCTACACTGAACACGTCTGCTCGCAACCGAGGTCCGGGAGGAAATATATTTAAAGGGCTTATTATTACTATACTCTGTCTATACTCTACGCTTTTATCTACTATTTTTGTTGTCACTTGTCACTGAGTGTGGCACTGACTTAGAAGTACATACCTACAGAATTAGCGTGACTACCTAAACAAATCTGGCGCATAAAATGGCCGCCTTTTATAGGGTTGTAACTCAGCAATATGGGCAGATGATATCGACATTTTTACTAATATGAGTTTGTTCTTATTTCATATAATTATAGAAATTAAATCCATAGCCTAATTGCGTAACACACCTAAAATGGCAAACCATACCAATTTGACGATTTAACAACATCCATTGCGTGGTTTCTGTTGTCGAGCAAACGAATTTTGCAATCACATGAAGCAATGGATGTTGTTGGGTTGTTAAATTAGTTTTGGATTGCTATCCCTTAAATTTCGCTTGAGCTGCTTCACCAGGCTTCACCGCATATGTACACTTACGCAATGCATACTCTGCTACAGATTTTTTGTGTTAGGTATACAGTCAAACAATGAGTTAAGTATGCAGGCAGTTAACTTGCAACTTGTTTTAAACAATGTTCTGAGTGTGCTAAGTGCTTACTCAAGTTTTGAAATTATACTTCTTTTGGCCCGTTTGAGAAAAATGATGAGAGTGATTTTTTTACAACTTCAGTTGGTAATTGTCTGTCAATTGTTAAGTTTTCGTGAGAACTGATAACTATATTCGAGGTAGTTATTCAAATATATATATAATAATAATAATAATGTTTACTTTATTTGCTCTCACATGTTTACATTGCCTTTTAATAATATTGGAGGTATAACCATTTTAATTTGTGAGAGCCTGGTATTAGTACTAGGAAATACCTGTATGACTAAACACCAGACTCTCGTTCAAGACTCTTTATTTACTGTACAGTAATATTATTGTACAGTAAATAAAGGTATTTGGTATAAAAGTAAATATATTTATTTTCCCACTGCTCCGTCAATATTCATTTTTATTGTGTGCGTTATAATTTTTTAACTTTGTTCACATTAATATAAAACAAAACGTGTGTGTGTGTACTTATGTACGCACGTAAGAAGTTATACTTCTTTAGCGTAACAAACCAAAAATAACTAAATTAAAACTGTTGAAAAGATACGAAAGGCGAAACTGTCTTATATACATAGAAATACATACAGATGGTGCTGACATTTGATCGACTTGTACATGTTAGTGAACTTACTTCGCCTTTTTTCATCTGTCGCACGTATGACGCTGTTCTATTGATCGACTTATTCATATTATTCAACTTACCTCACGTTTTCACATCCATCGCAAAGATAACGCTGTTTACAAAAATCGATTAAAACTAGTCATTTACATAATCGATTTATTAAAAAGCGATTTTTATCAAAAAAATCGACATTTCAAAATCGATTATAAGAAACAAATAACGGATTAATATGAAAATCGATTATTTTTTCACATCCCTAGTTTCTTGTTAGTTTGTGTTTGTGGTTGTCACTGGTTGTCACTTTTGTCACCCCGTCAGGGTACATGTATTGTATTCTGTGCTTGTCACAATTGGTCACAATTTTAAAATAAAACTTGCTACTAATTACATATTTAATTATCTATGAAATAAAATGAACTAAATTAATAATTTTACTCTAGTTATTAAAGAGTCAATCACATAAGTATTATAAATTATAAAATAAAATTGATGAATCGTTTGATGTTGTCAATCATTCACTGTGTGAACTTCTTTTAAAAAAATAGTTAACAATAAAATCAGTTTCTGAAATCCATTAAATCTTAACTTTTAAAATTAAAATGAAGATTGTTGGGCGCAGTTTATCACATAGGCGCGTTACTTTTCAATTAGTAAAAAGATTTAAAAGTAGTCTTGGATTATGGGTAAAGACTATAATCATATTTAAGGATTTTATTAATTATGTGCCGTTACTTCTTGTTATTCCTTTTTATTTTCAGAATGAGGATATAACAACAAAAATCAAGCTAGATATAGAAAAGCATTGGTCTAAGGAAGTACAATGCAAACACAACTGTGAAGGTAAACCTTATTATGTACTACCAATGTTCCCATACCCTTCTGGAAATTTGCACATGGGGCATGTGCGAGTATATTCAATATCTGATACAATTGCAAGATTCCAAAAAATGAATGGTAATAATGTTATACATCCAATTGGTTGGGATGCCTTTGGTTTACCTGCTGAAAATGCTGCCTTACAGCACAATATCCCTCCACAACTATGGACAAACACCAATATAGATACAATGAAAAAACAACTTTTAGATTTAGGATTCAACTTTAATTGGGAAAAAGAAATAAGTACATGTGACCCAAGTTACTATAAATGGACACAATATATATTTCTAAAGTTATTTGAAAAAGGCTTGGCTTACCAAAGTAAGGTAAGAATTCATTTTTATCGCAATGTGTTCTTATGTATTATTTAATACTAGATTTTCCCTGTAATTTCATCCACATAGAACTTAAAACAAAAAACCCTGCAAATCTATAGGTAATAATAACTTTTTGGTCTACTGGGACTATGTTTGGTCAAAGTATGATTCTGTAAGTGCCATTAAAAAAGTGTATCTTTGTTGACATTTCACTTCAATTAATATTTAAAGAAACAGTAGTGACAAAGGAAATTTTAATTTCTTATGTTAAAAAATAAGATTTACATTTGTTTTTTACAATTCGATGATGGCAGATATAGTCCCAATGGTTTGGGACGTTTCTGAAATTTTTAGTATAATTGACAATAATTAATAATGGTTGTTACACAAGAAATTATTGAAATCAAAACCACTAAAACCACTTTACTAAATAATATTTTGTAAACTATGTATGATTCAGAGAAAATGATTGCAGAAACATTAAAGCTTTGCTGAAAGGTTTAAAATGAATGACTTTCAAAAATAATCTTTGTGATGTGGAGCAACGAAAGCTAAATTTCTAGAAGTGGAACCTTCTAGAAATTTAGCTTTGGTTGCTCCACCCCAGATAAGACTGCAGTAAGTAATAATAGCATGCAACTAATATTTCGAACTTAGAAGAAAATTACTAAAATTACAAACACGAAGCTCAAAGGCTGGGCTTTATTGTCGGCTTGCCAAAGTCACAGTAACCTGCTCTAATTAAATCTTTATTATTATTGTTTTTGTACTGCACTATTACATGAAGAAAAGAGCATTAATTTTAAAAGCTACCACTAGTGAATTGAATTGATGTTTTTATCAAGTTTTTTTTGCTGTATTTTATTTTAAAGGATTTAAAAGATTTTCCTCATTAGGGTCAGCTCACACCGAGACGCGACGCGACGTAGCGTTCACTACTTTTTAAGATAGTGATACAAAATATAACTTTATTTATTACACAAGAAGATACATGTTTTATAGAGAGAATTCGAAAATTCGCGCTGTGCCTCGAGATGCCCTGCGGAATAACGCGATGCAGCGTTGCTTCGTCGGTAGGCGCAGCATACAAAAGCGGTGCACTGCCAACGAATTCACGATGAGCCTTGCAACGTCGCGATGCGTATTGCGGCACTCTTCCAGCATCGTTGCGTGTCGCGTCGCGTATCGGTGTGAGCTGACCCTTAGATTGTCTTCGACTTACACATTAACATTAAATACATAATAACTTACGAATATGGATACGAATTTACGTAAAAAAAAAGCATATACGTAGCTGTGGCACGTATATAGATTATAACTTAAGTTTAACAACTTATTTTACGGATTTTATCGCATTTAATGTAACTTATTTTATTTCCAGACATTTCGGGTGCTTAACAGTATCCATGGCCATGGGTGGGATTGAGGTGTTTGACGTCCTGATGTCATAGTTAACCCGGGCTATCTTTAGATTTTAAATACTGTCTGAATATCGATGCATGTCTGATGATACTGAATACTGTCTGCAATCTGTGAACAAGTACAAGATCGTCCCCATTACATCAGATTTGCTAAACCACAAATCCGTGCAAAACTTCAATCCCATCTGTTAAGCACCCGAAATGTCTGGAAATAAATTATGTGAAAATAAGTAACATTAAATGTGACAAAAGCTGTAAAATTAGTTTGTTTAAACTTAAGTTACAGTCTATATATGTCTCAGCTGGGCACAGGCTTTCTCTTATTTCCATGGAAGTAGCCACAGCGTAGCCTTAACCATTTCACTGTCCTGTGAGTCATTTATGAAGATTTCGATTGTTTATCTATTGTCTTTTCTGTAGACAGAACTTGTTAATTAAATCATTTTTAAAATTCTGTAAAAATGTTTATAGGCAAAGGTAAATTGGGATCCAATAGACAAAACTGTATTAGCAGATGAACAAGTTGACGAAAATGGTTGTTCTTGGAGATCTGGGGCTAAAGTTCAAAAAAAAGTTCTCACCCAATGGTTTATAAGGACTACAAAATATGCAAAACAACTGTATGATGGTCTCAATAGTAAAACCCTAGAAAACTGGAAAGACATTATTAATCTACAAAAGCATTGGATTGGTGAATGTAATGGGGTAGCAGTTAATTTTAAAATAACAAATGGTGAAAAAACTAAAACTTTTGAAGTTTGGACTTCCGAACCATATAAACTAATACATGGACAGTTTTTAATTATGTGCAAAAATAATGTGATTCTAGAAGAATTTGTAGACAATGAAACAACCAGCATAAAGTGTGTTAATCCAATTACAAATTCAGATATGCTTATTTATATAACTGATGAATTTGCCTACCCCGAGGGTCAAGAAATATATCTGGCATGCCCATCTGTTAACATTGAAGATAGAAAATTGTCTAACCATTTGAAAATTTCTTTTGACAACGAATGTGCAAATATAAATATTGACAATGAAAATCAAAAAGCAATTAGCTTAGCTTTAAGTGAAAAAGTTGGAGGGCATTTTGTTAGTTCTAAACTTAAGGATTGGCTGATATCTAGACAACGTTATTGGGGTACACCTATACCAATAATTCATTGCACTGAATGCGGTGTAGTTCCAGTGCCATATGAAGATCTTCCTGTTAAATTGCCTGAAAGCCTTGAATCTGGGTTTCAGACATTAACAAATTTAAGTGATTGGATAATATGTAAATGCCCAAAATGTTTGAGCACTGCAAAAAGGGAAACTGATACTATGGACACATTTGTGGACTCTTCTTGGTACTTTTACCGTTTTTTGGATTCTCGTAACGAAGAAATGCCATTTAGTTTAGACAGCATAAAAAATTTTACTCCTGTTCACTGTTATATTGGCGGTAAGGAACATGCAGTCCTTCACTTATACTATGCTCGTTTTATGAGTTACTTTCTGCATTCACTTGGGTGGACAACTACACCAGAGCCCTTTAAAAAATTATTAGTCCAAGGGATGATTATGGGGCAAAGTTATAAGGTTAAATCCTCAGGCAAATATATACGTGCAGGGGATGTCGAAAAAACAGGAAAAGATTATAGGGAGAAAAGTACAGGTGAATCTGTAATAGTTCAGTGGGAAAAAATGAGCAAATCTAAACACAATGGTGAAAATCCGGAGCGACTGCTAGCGACTTACGGATGTGACGCAACTCGGTTGCTTATGCTTGCTGATGTACCTCCGGCTACAAGCAGACATTGGTCTGATGCAAGTAAGATTTTTTTATTTCTTGTTCACAATAATGAAACTTTTGAAAACAACCTTACTCAAAATAATTTGACAAGTAAAGGACAAAAAATTGTTTGCTGACGCCTTCAAACACCCATAAAGAAGACTGTAGCTTTATTTTCAGAATTTAATATATCAATGTTTTATCTCATATCACATTATCAGACACAGAATTTGAATGTCCGTGTTCCAACAAATTTTCTATTGTATATAAACTTTTAAATATTGTATTGATGTAAAAGTTTTTGAATTTGACTCATTCCAACACCCTAATGTCCTCGAATCTCTTCCTCTATGGGTGATGCGCCGGTTTTCTTCAGTTAGCCGCCTGACAACAATCAGATTTTCCTCAGTGATCACAGTTAAAGGTTGACCTTCACGAATCTCATCATGGTGAGAAACACTACGATCGAATTCTTTTACTACCAAAAGCATTGAAGATGAGCAGTGCAATCTTGCGGACAGAGTGAACTTTTTACGTTAATTCCATTTTTGCTACGAACGACGAACTTCAACTTGTGATAAAAAAAATTGGCACGCAACTTCCCGCCATAAATTATTTTAAATCAAATATGAATTTTTTGCCCTATGTACCAGCGTTAAATAGAGCTTAATATATAGCTCAATATTTCTGTTTGTTGTGTTGCTGTGTAATACTAGTAACAAGGCATTCTGTCTTAGTCCTTAGAGGTGACAACGCATCCAAGTTTTGATTTATATTCGAGGTTTCAAGGATAGATGTAGGTGCTAGGTATATATATATATATATACCGTTCCCTGACCCTTTCACTGAAAAATAATTGCGGACGTAAAAACTACCCTGTTTATTAGTTCCTTCGTATTTTAATTTCCCTTTGTAACAACGCGTGACAATTTGCGGGGTGAGAGGATGTTAAACCCCGCCCACTCAACTATTTTCCATTTACCGATAAATAGTAAAACTACTCGCATCGTTCCATATCAATGTTGCATGTAGTTTAGCTACCTTGACGATAAATGGCGGCCTGTTCGCAAAATGATTATAAAAACTATAAAAATAATATTTTGGCGATTAAAAATTCTTTAGGACTGAATGTAAAACTACTTTCAGCACCTTTGTATGATTATTTTACAAATACTGAGCTGAATATATTTAATTATATTTGAAAGCCGACGCACAGATTTTTCTAGAACTATTTTAATAAATTGGGTATTAAATTACTTACAAATGAAATGTGATGCCATCCATAGCATCAGAGCGTCTACATGAGAAGTTTTTACACGATAAAACACAACACTTCATTCGTTTCTTCTTAATACTACGAAAATACACGAAACACTGACAGTATATTAACTAAAGCCACGCCCACTGTGATGACGTCAGGACCTAGTTAGAATCACAGTGCATAGTTGATTAGGCTGTCTCCTCTTTGTATTTGCTCCGTGGTTTGTGCTGTCAATTAATTATTTCGTTGTTCTACTAATTTTCTTGGACACAGTTTAAGTTCTATAGTAGAATATTGAACTAATTAGTTCAATTATTTAGCAATTTTATTGGAATGGGAATACGGAGTCCACTCACGCGTAAAAGTTTTTTGACTTTAGGTTGATACTCAGCAACGTTCCGTCTTTATCTTTAGATTGGTCTGTGACTCTACCGTGCATGAGTTAAATTAATTCGTACTTATTCTGTTCCAGCTCTCCCAGGCGTGTTAAATTGGCAACATCGGTTATGGATTACAATGCGTGATTTCATTCGACATAGAAATGATGCAGATTTGACTAGAAATAATAATTTATCAAATAAGGATATCCAAAATTACGATACGAAAATTTGGAATTCAAGAAACTATTTAATAGCTACTACAACGTATCACTTTAAATACACTCATAAACTTAGTGTGGGAATTTCAAGACTGCAGAGCTTGACTAATGTTTTAAGAGTATGTATTTTTAAAATATTATATATTAACTTCAAAGGTTACATTACAGTAAACATTAAATCAAGTTAATAGTTTTAACAGACGATCGAATTTGCTTGTGCCGGACTACGGATTTAGTGCGGTGGACCAAGACCGGTAGTCGCAACAAACAACCAGGTCTGGCACCTTGTGTGCACTTCTATGTACGGGCGTTGCGCCCCCACAATTTGATTTCAATTGAAGCTATTTTTTTATATATATCGCTTATATACGGCTTTATTTTATCATTTGCTCACTCTAGAGCTATCTGCGTGATGTAAATACCAACAATAGAGCGGAATAGGTTACGTACGCATTCAGGGCTACACGTTTTAGGTGGGTAGTGAATTTCAAAGTATTTTAACAGTTCACGTAAATAGATTTTCTGTAAATACTTGTATAAATAGTTTTCTTTATTGTGTAGTATATTTAGATATAGGATAAAATAGTTGTATAAGTTTTAGTGTAATTTATATATATATATATATATATATAAATTACACTAAATATATCATATATTTTACGTACCTAATCGTTTTAAATAACACATTTATTATTTTCTCGTCACGTTGGCAGTGCGACACCGCGCGTAGCTTTTACAATAAATACACAAATAATACTGTTAATGAATGCTTTTTTTTTCAGTTTATATATAACTATGTTAAAAGTTGTGATTATAATTTGTTGTTAGATTAACACAGTTTTTTCTTCAACCTTGTGGTCCCTACTAACAACTATATATAAATCATATCAATATATAGATCATTCGCGGACTATATTTAAGCTCTTGCGGACCACTGGTTGGGAATCACTGCTCTACACGAACAGATTTAATACAGTGGACTAAATGTTTATAAAATTATCTGACGTTTGGAGAGGATTATATTCGATCATCTGATGATAACATTGTACCATTCGTGCCACGTTGGCTGTAATCTTTTCTATTGTGAATATTTTAGTAATAAAGGAAATTCGACAAGTTTCATACAACCCATCATCAACACAAATTCTACACATGCAGTACAAACACGTCGTCTAAAATCACTAAGTTTCTTCGGTGAAGTTCTTAACAATAGCAGATGTCGTAGGTCGTTTTCTCGTAGTCGCTTCTCGGAGTAGAGTTTACTGTCGGAAACAATCAACAAATACATAACTATAATAATCTTCCGATTGCCGGCGCACGCTTTTATACCTAATAAGAGAAATATCGAACGTTCTAGGTCAATCCGGTTTATTAAAACATTTCCTTCTTTCAATATGAAAATACTATCAAAGTCTAAAGAAGAAAATGCTTTTTTATACATCTATGAGGTTGCGTCTTGCACTTAGTTCGAGCGTTGTCTATTCTTACTCCCACACATTTTATTTTATTCGCAGAGGACTTTGACCCTTATATTAAGACTAATGACTGATTTTGCATAAAGATAAATTCTATTGGAAAGAAGAACTTCGTAAATGAATGAGATAATAAAACGAATTGCATATATAAAAATGATCGTACTTGTAGTATGATTAATTTTACACATTTAGTTTTAGAAAACTAGCTTAAATTTTTTTTAATAAAAACTCTGATTGTTTTATTTCAGAATAAAATACCGCCAGAAGTAATAGCCTCCAGTAAAGAATACGAGCTTGCACTCGCATCTTTAATTATAATGCTGACACCAGTCACGCCACACTTTTGCTCAGAATTATGGGCAGGTTTTTTGTCAGCACCTCATAGGTTATGTGACACTTCTACTTTAATTGACTGGAATAAGAGTGTACTTGAGCAAAAATGGCCAACAGTGGATAATCATTACGAGCTATCGTTTATGTGTAAAGTAAGTACATAATAATTAATTAGAAGTAAGCGTTTTATTATTGCAGTAAGCTTGACATATTTTATGCACGCACAATCGCGCTTAGACGGAGATTTGTACAAAAGAGCCTATTATAAAAATACGCTCTTTATTTTTCTTTTTTTCTTCAACTTCTAAATCCACTGCTGGGTATAGACTGACTGCGTCGGTTGCAATGAATGTATTTATCCAAATTCACCACGCAGGGCAAGCGGAGTTGATGACTGCACTTGACTGATTCGTTCAACGTTATCAACCTGTATTTAACGTTCAAAATCTTGAGGAACTATTAATAAATGAACGCATGCTTTGATCGCTTCCGTTGTAGAAATTACTATAAAAATGAACCCAGGACCCCGGGGACTACTGAAGTCTAAAGTCGATAATGACAAATTGATAGCATAGCTATATTGCGGAATCGAATTCTTCTCAAACAACGTTAAAATTTGCAGTATCCTTCAACGTTAGGATAAACGATATTGGTTCATTTGATTTTTTTAATTCAATTGATGAAATTGAATTGATTACCGCTTGAGTATTACGTGTAATCGTATATGATAATCGAAAAGGTGCATCGCAATGGTTGGACTCAGAAGATGCAGCCAAACCATGTCGCAAATGCAAATTTAGTCATATGAAGCTGCTTGTGATTGTATTGACCTAAGCTGGGCAATATTCATTACATGTGTTAATGTAAATAATTCTTACAACGAAGACTTAAGAGAACTTTAGATTTAATGCACGAAATTTTAAATGAAACCTAACCTAATGTGAATTGCGACTTACGTAGCTCCGACAGAATATCAACTGCGGTAACACTGTTGCTAAAGCATTATTGGCATTATGCTGAGTGAGGTAGTAAGTTATTATTTTGCTATTACATTTTATAAAGTAATTGTAGCAACGAATAAAATTATTCTCTCTTTCTTTTTTTTTTACGTTTTTTAGAAGTCAAGATTAATATTATTGCAACACAGGCTCTTTTGATAATATCTCTAAAGCGTATTGCCACCAAGGTGTTTTCGCTTTGAGTGACTCATCTTGAATAAACGTTTGAAATTGGCATCAGTCTGTTAGTTGTTAAGGTCATAGTGATAAGTACGTAGTAGATAGCTATAGTCCGGTCGCCAAGTACAAGGAATTTCGTACAAAGACTTTTGTTCCAACTTTCAGTGGCCAAAACATTTTTAGATAAAGTACAAATCTGTAATATATTGCTAAGTAATAAAGAGAGAATGACAATAAAAAAATTATGTTGTTACGACAGCTAGTTGCGTGGTACATGTCGTTGCAAGAGAACATTTCCGAAGATGGCCTCTGTCAAGTTAATAAAATGTGTAGGCATAAAATAGGCAACGCTCAAACCATTGATGCAACCTTACCGTCTTACATGTAAAAAGCCTGTTGATCTAGAATTTTATACATTCCTTTTATTGGATATAAATGCTTAAGCCGGGGATCGGAGAATTAATTACTTCGGGAACGCGAAAGTAAACCCTACTTCAGGAAGCAACTACGGGCAATCGCTCTACTCTGTCTGTCTGTCTGTCTTTCTGTAATTATTAAGGACCTCACCTCACTGTGAATAAACGAATACGTTCATTTCACATCCTAATCGCACGTAACAATGTATTTATTATGCTTAGTCTGACTCCGACAAGTTACTTAGTTTAGTTAAACGTGTATTTATTTAGCATTTAGAAGAAAATAAAACAGTAATAAGTTTGCGCTTTAAAATAAATATTTATATAAAATCAATTTGTTTTTTTTTTTCAAGTCTCGCCTTAATATATTTATGAATCGCTAGTTATCTATTTGATTATTTAATTTATCGAGCATTTCGACGTGATGAAACACACGCTACAAACTTAACCTCAAAAATTATTTAACCAAAAACTTGAGTTATCACCAGCGTATTCCAATACAGAATGCCACTAAAACTTGAGTTTAAAATAAATAACAATGTTAAGACAAACTAAAGAACACGTGAACAAGAACAGTCCTTGTTATGGTCAAATGTTTGCAATAACTGATGATGGCGGTCACTGTATATGTGCGAGCGTAACGGAAAAAAAGGAACAGATCGAAATAAGTTTCATGGGTCGGCTCAACCGGGGAAGGACCACGCTCTCACAGAATACCAGCGTAAAATAGCAGCTTAAAACTGCTGTGTTTCGTATGGTGAGTGTAGAGAACCGGAGACCCTTTTTACTGGAAAAGAGACATTCCATCTTAGTCCTCACGGGTGACAACGCATCTGCGTTTTGATTTCATCATCATCATCATCATCATCATTACAGCCCTTCACAAGCCCACTGCTGAACATAGGCCTCCCCCAAAGAATGCCACAAAACACGGTCCTGAGCCACCTGCATCCATCGACTTCCTGCGTGTCTTAAATTAAATTTAAGACAAGCAGAAATTAAAGCGTTTTGATTTGCAAGCGAGGATAGATGTAGATGTCTATGGGCCACAGCAACCACTTACCATCAGATGGACTGTGTGCTCGTTTGTCACCCTATACTATAAAAAAAGTACATATATTTAAGCGCTAGTGAGTAAGATAAAAAATTATGGGTCACTGTACGAAATTCTTCGTGTTGGGCGACCGGACTTTACCTACCTCTAGACATTTACTGAATTTATTTAACGAATTTATGCAGACAAATTTATACAGTATCTAGCAATTTCGAAATAGCGTGGAAAGAACCCGGTCAAAGTTAAAGATATTTGTCGGTTACCCGAAGAATTTGTGTATAATATCTGGTAATCCATGTGCTTGTCGCCGTATCGGGTACTTTAGGGCTTTCAACAGAACACTCAAGATGACAAGTGGGTTAAGTAAACCGTCTTGCTTCTATTTATGTCGAGAATATCTCAGTATGTGATGGTGATATGTATTGCGGGTGCGCAGCACGATAGTAATAAACTAGCCTCGCTACTAAACGGTCGTTTCCTTTGTCCTATACATCTCACTGGCGACGAGTTTTGTACATACCTACGCGTAAAAAAAAAATATGTCGTATTTAGGTAATTTGCCTGTTTTCGATCACAAAACAAGTGAATGGTCAATATTTTATGGGAAATTAACACAGTTCCTAAGGATAAATAATGTGACAAAAGAAGAAATTAAGAGTGGTATCCTGCTTACTCATCTCACCGATGAAACCTACCGCTTAGTACGTAACTTAGCGTACCCTAACACGGTGGAATCGTTAACTTACAACGAGCTAGTTCAAATACTCAACAGCCATTTCAAACCAAAGCAGTGCTCCTTCGTAGATAAGGCCAACTTTTTCGGAGCGACTAGAAGTCCAGGAGAATCACTGGGAGACTGGGCGGCGCGATTAAGAGGACTAGCAAGCCATTGCGAATTCGGCGACGCCCTGGAAACGAATCTGAGAGATCGTTTTGTCCTAGGCCTGGGCTCTGGCCCGGAACGTGACAAGCTGTTCGAGCAGAACCCGACAACACTTACGCTAACTAAGGCGATTGAAATAGGGGAACAAGCTGCTTGCGCAAGAGAGGTAAAGGTGATGCTGAATACGAGCGATTTTGGGGTCATCAAGGAAGAACCTGTGTATCGTGCAAAATTTCACCAGTTCCCTCGGGGAAGCGGAGGTGACGGCAGTGGCAATGACAGTGTCGGCGCTAGGACATCGCGACGCGAAACTGGCTCCTGTTCAGTTTGTGGTATGAAAAATCATTACAGTGATAAATGCCGGTACAAAAGCTATAAGTGTCAAAAGTGCGGTATAAAAGGGCATTTAAAGAAAGTTTGTGCTAAAAATAAAAATAACTCGTGTGCTTATCACATTCAATCAGAACAGGAATGCGGCGCTAATGAGGCCAAGGACACAGGTTGCGTAGAATGCCAGAACTTTAACTTAAGGTACGTTGATGATAAACCAATTGAAATAAATTTAATTTTGGGCAATCACAACTTAACAATGGAACTAGATTCAGGCTCGAGCAGCTGTGTAATTTCTGGAAAACTGTATGCTGAAAAGTTTTCCGATTATCATTTGAATAACAGCAATATAAAAATGTGTCTGTATAATGGGCATAAAATCTCTCCACTTGGATATTTCTGGGTTGAAGCTTGTTATAATAAAGTTAAACACAAAATAAAAATTTATGTTGTTAAAAATGGGGGTCCTCCCCTGCTGGGTAGAGATTTTATGTCCGCGTTTAATTTAATTATAACAACTAACATAATGTCTATGTGTATTGATAAGAATGTAAACAATGTATTGCAAAAGTTCCCTAACTTGTGGCAGGATGAGTTAGGTTCGTTCAATAAATTTAAAGTATGTTTACGTTTAAAGGAAAATGCAAAACCTAAGTTTTTCAAGCCACGAACCGTACCCTTTGCCCTTAGGGATAAAGTCGAAGAAGAGTTGAACCGTTTAGTGACCTTAGGTATTTTAGTTCCAATTGACCAATCAGAGTATGCCACGCCTATTGTACCTGTTTTGAAGGAAAACAATAAAATAAAAATAGCAGGAGATTTCTCGGTCACGCTGAATAAAGATCTTTTGATTGAAAGATACCCCCTACCTCGAATCGAAGAGGTATTTGCTAAAATTGGGGGTGGCGAACGATACAGTAAAATTGATCTTAAGAATGCTTATAATCAATTTGTTTTAGATGAGCCATCACAATTACTTACAACAATAAATACCCATAAAGGGTTATTTAAATATACAAGATTAGTGTATGGCTTATCTAATGCACCTGCAATCTTTCAAAAGGCTATGGAGACACTTCTCTCTGGCATAGATGGAGTCAGCGTATGGCTCGATGATATATGTATAACTGGCCCCAATAGTGATTCCCACATTAAAAGATTAGAAGAAGTATTAAGTCGGTTAAGTGACGCCGGGTTGCGACTACAGAGAGACAAGTGTGATTTCTTTAAGGATAGTGTAAAATATTTAGGCTATGTCATAGATAAAAACGGCTTAAAGACTGACTCGGAAAAAGTTCACGCTATCATTAATGCGCCCGAGCCGACTAACGTAACCGAAGTTAAGAGATTTTTAGGCATGGTCAATTATTATAGGAATTTTATACCAAATGCTTCTTCACTACTCCATCCTCTTCACGAGCTATTGCGTCGCGATACGCCATGGGAGTGGGGCGAGCATCAGAGGCGTAGCATGGCGGCAGTGCGCCGCGAGCTGGCGTCCGAACGCGTGCTAGCGCACTTCGAGCCCACAGCACAACTCGTACTGTGCGTGGACGCCGGACCCGGGGGCCTAGGCGCCGTTCTATCACAACGATCGGACGACGGTCACGAACGCCCCCTCGCATTTGCGTCTCGTTCACTCACCACCAGTGAACGTAACTACAGCCAAATTCAGAAAGAGGCAACTGCCATTATATTCGGGGTGAAGAAATTTCATCAATTTTTGTATGGTAGAAGCGAGCCGTTTATTCTTAAAACCGACCATAGGCCTCTAGTTTCTATTTTCGATACTAAAACAGGCATACCGATTACAACAGCGCTGAGATTACAGCGATATGCTATAATATTATCGGCCTATAATTACACTGTCCAGTATGTGTCAAGCGATAAAAACGTAGTTGCAGATTATTTTTCTCGCTCACCCTTAACGTGTAGAAATGCATCGGATTGCCACGATAACGATTTAGACTCTTACTACGTAGTTAAGTTTATGAATGAGACGTCACCGGCGACGACAATCCGCGATATTGCACAAGTGACACAACAAGATACGGTTCTTAAAACAGTCATTAGGTACATGAATCACGGTTGGCCACGTAAAATAAGCTGTCGAACAATACTTCCTTATTTTCAATGTAAGTCCGACTTACAGTTCGAACAAGGGTGCTTATTTAGGGGACATAGAATAGTAATTCCGTCAAAGTTTAGGGAACACATGCTAAAAGAACTACACGACACACATCTAGGAATAATAAAAACAAAAAGTAACGCACGAAGTAGGATGTGGTGGCCGGGTATCGACCGCGACATTGAACGTTGGATCGGGTCCTGCAAAACATGCGTGAGCTTACGCTGCGCCCCGCCGCGCGAACCGCCGGCGCCGTGGCCCGCCGCCGCCGGCGCGTGGCAGCGCGTACATATCGACTACATGACCGTGGGGCAAAGGGTATACCTCGTGGTAGTTGATTCGTTTAGTAAATGGCTGGAATGTATATTCATGAACAGTGGAACGTCGTCACAATCGCTTATTACAAAATTAAAAAATATTTTCTCTACTTTCGGTATACCTAATGTTTTAGTTTCTGATAACGATGTTAAAATAAACTCTAATGAATTTAAGACCTTCTGCTCTAACAATGGTATTAAGTACTTAACTTCCCCCATATATCATCCACCAAGTAATGGACAAGCGGAGAATTCGGTTAGGACTTGTAAAAAAATGCTAAAATGTATTTTAAAAGATAACCTACCACAGCACCAAATTAATGAAGTATTATTGGGATATTTATTTAACTACAGGAACACGGTACACTGTACAACCGGCGAAACGCCGGCTAAATTAATGTTTGGTAGAAATCTACGATCTCGTCTCGACCTAATTATACCCATAGAAAAAACACAATTAAATATGCCTTTAGTAACCAGTAGGAGATTTTTTGAAATAGGTGATACTGTTTGGGCTCGGTGGTACAGTGCCCGGAAAGAAACTTGGGAGTTAGGTACAATTAAAGAGAAGGTCGGTAGTAAAATGTACAAAATATTTATTATAAAATTTGAAGCAACATGCATTAGACATATAGATCAGCTGTTAAAATTTACGGGCAACGATAATTCATTAAAAATTAATAACACTGATAATGTTGAGAGTCGCAATTTTCAGTCGTTACCCTTGTCACCGTCTATGCCCGTGAATGCTCCTTTATCCGAACCTTCTGTAGGCAATCCTCGGTCATCAACCATAGTAGAGCAACCCGTTAATACTGACGCAATAGACGATGTTAATGGGGAAGAATGGGGCGATTATTCGGCACAGGACAGCGTGAGAGATTCAACAGAGATTCCGGAAGCGTCAGATTCGCCTGAAGCTTCCGAAAACGGAGTCGAACAGCCTCAGAGCGATTCTGTCCGCTCCAATGACGTACCACCAGCGCAGGCACCGACACCCGCTCGTCAACTGCGCCCCCGGAAGGGGATAGATTATAAGAAGTATTTTAAATGATTCATTGTGTTATTAAATCTAGTTGTTGTTGTGGTGTGGTGTGGTATAATTTAATTTATTAAATGTTGTACATCTGTTAAGTCATAAGTATCTTAAATATTGTTTTATTTAAAACTTTATGTATTATATATTTAATAGAAATTTAAGTATTAACTGATCACTGTAAATCTACTTTGTTAACAGGTATCAAAATTAAGTGTAGAGGAATGATATGTATTGCGGGTGCGCAGCACGATAGTAATAAACTAGCCTCGCTACTAAACGGTCGTTTCCTTTGTCCTATACATCTCAGATGGGCTTAGGTATCTCTCGCTCGCTTACAGCGGCTTCATGTGACGGTGTGATCGTGTACTTCCCTTTCGATGGCCGCCATATGCATCATACTTTGTTGTGTCCTTTTTTTAGTACCTACATAGTACATGTTTCACTGACCGATAGTTTTGCAAATTTATCGACAAAAATATCGCGTCATAAAAACAAAACATACTTTTGAATTGAGAACATACTTTTTCGAAGTCAGTTGAAATAATAAAACTTCATTTTTAAATTTTTAGGTTGATGGAGCTGACAGATGCGACCTAAAAATAAAAGCCGAAGAACTTACAAAAATTGATCACGAAAAAGCTTTACAGATGATGCTACAGCAAGATTCTGTTTCCAAAAGAGTTACTAAAGATATTGTAAGAACCAAATATGAATTATTTCCAAATTGTCGTGCAATACTGCATATTTTTACAAATAGAAGTGTTAAAAAGGAACAGGTCGAAATAAGTAGTTAGAATGCCATCTACGTACGCTATATAGATATTTATTTATTGATAAATCTAATAAAATATGATGTGCAAATCTATTTTCATTTCCTTCCTCTTTCGAATCATTGTCTTCATTGCAGCTCATTACAAGTCCACTGTTGACATAGCCACATACATCCATCGACTTGGTGCATATTGTAACAGGTCGTCACTCCATCTGGTGAGAGGTCGCCCTACAATTCGCTTCGAGGCTGCAACCTGAGGAGAAACTTTCTTCCCCATCGGTTGTTGGTTCTTCGAGATATATGTCCGACACATTTTCACTTTATTTTACTGATCCGTTGCGCTATGTCGTTCTACTTCCAATATACTTATTTCTAAGTCTATCAGGCAGAGAAATTTCACTTACATTTTTTTTCCTAATTTGAATGGATTCTGCCGCGTCAAGTATTTCGTGAGAGTCACACAGAGTATTCGACTAGTTTCCGTTTCCGTGGATACGCTTACTTAGCTTTATGTTACGAACTTATGAATTAACATTATTATAGTTTTACGAAATTATTGCTAATATAATAAAATGGATATAGGTAAGTGGCAAAAGTACTGTAGTTTAATGTTATTAATGGATATGGAGTTTAATAAACTTTGTAAAAAAGGAGTGTCAACTAAATTTAACAAAGACTTAAGATTTATAGGACGAGGGATGTTATTAGGAAGAAAATTGTATAATGAAACGGAGAGGGTAGTTAAAAAATTTATGATCGATCGTACCTTCGTCTAATCCAACACAAATTGAGCTATCTTTAATCTTAAGTTTTGTCAAAAATACAGGTGAACAAGAGTGTCCCAATCTAATTCTACATATGACAGATGACAGACTATGTTTGGAGCCAATTCTAAATTTAAAAAAACCATGGTTTGGACGGGATGTCAGGTTGGAGTTCTGTATAATATTTATCGATAGACTTCGGAGTTCTTTTTTCCAGAGAGAGTTCCAATCTGACATCTGATGGATTTTCGTAAGAGAAATAAGGTCATGAGTATATTATGTTATATGATGCATGAGGGTACCGGAAGTAGATACTTGTTTTGCTAAGGAATTGACAATTTTGTTGTCACGTATGCCACTATGACTTGGCAGCCAAGCAAGTTTTAAGTTAATACCTTGACAAAAACACCTATAATTTGACTTACCTACTCGGACAATTTGTCTTAGGTGAACATACTCGGCAAAAACCTCTCTCTTGCTTCCAACAACTACCGGCATAGGTATGACATGTACGTTATACATGACCTTTGTCTTGTCCATATTCATTTTAAGACCTATTCGTTGGAAGACACTATTGAGGCCATGGAGCATAGTGCTGAGGTGATGAGTAGTGAGGAGGCAAATCGAAGACGAGTTATGCACTCGCCTTCGATTCCAGACCAGACAGACTCCGTTGGTGTTTCACGTCAGCTATGTGTTCTTTTACGCGGATTTTATTGGTTGTAAACTACATGATTGTAAACAATTCCACAGAGAAATTGTGCGAGAAAGAAAACTCCTAGTAAAACACACTGTGGTGGACCGCTAAGCATCCAGATGGTGAGTATGATATCGTGAGTTTTGAGGCGATGTGCGTTCGTGAAATTTGGCAACTGAAATTAATCCGAACGATTCCTCAGAGCACTCCCCATGTTAGATGCGATAGAAAATGCAAAGGGATGCGACATCCCTAATTAGCGCCAGTGAATCGAGCCGATCAGAAAAAACTGTGTCGCCGACGATTCGAATCGCTCTGCGCTGAATGCGGTCAAGTGGAAGGGGCTGGCACTGGAGTGCCCCGGCCCAGAGATGAGAACTGTATTCCATGTAAGGCCGAACTTGCGCTTTGCTAAGTTGCAAGCGATGTGCAGGCATGAAATACTGTCCCGCTCTGCTGAGCACGCCAAGCATTTTAGAGGCCAATTTGGCCTTCCTTCCAGGTGACCATGAACTGCACACTATTTGATATGTCGACGTCTAGGATTTCGATGCTAGCTGAGGCAGCAAATGGAGTGACTTAAAACTGAGGAGATACTACAAAGGGGTTCTATTTAACGGTAAACGCGCAAACTTGGGTTTTCTGGGGATTGAACTGGACAAGATTTAGTCGCCCCCAATCTGAGACTTTGCTCAGCAAACACTCGACTTGAGACACAAGTTTGTCCCGGTACTCGACGTCATTTTCCCGAGAAATATTGGCACGGCCGGTGTTTAAGGCATCACCAGTGCTGTCGTCTGCATAGCAATGAATGTTACCAGTTTGCAACATATCATTGACATGCAGAAGAAACAGCGTTGGTGAGAGGACGCAGCCTTGTTGAACACCAGCGTTAACAGGTTTGTAACCAGAGCATGGACCATCTACTACGACCTTGATGCTCCGATCAGCAGGAAACTCTCCAGTTTATATATATCTCCTATAATGTCGGTACAAATCTCAAAGTGTTACGCTTGATCTGCTGTTGACTGTACAAGTGTATATTTAAACCACGTTAAAACATTTTAAATTCATCAAATCATCAATTTTTAATTGTTTTACAAATAAATGATGGTATTCTTCGAAACGATACCTTTCTCTATTAATAGGATGTATAGCTTATTTTGGCATTTTAAAATACACATTTTCTAACAAAACTAATTCATCGTCCGACGAGTACGACATTTTGCTCGCTCTGCTTCAGTCAGCTTGCTTTATGTAACTGTTACCAGAATAGACCAGCGCCGATAAGCGCTGGTAGATCGCCGCCGCCTACCAGCTTTCTTTCTGTATCGGGCTTACGCGTACGTTTATAATGTTCGTGAATACGGCAACATGTTATAATGTGCCTTGGAGAATCTCATAAGGCCACGGAGGATTTAGATCGGTAAGCTGTTTCATACCTGATTTTTTTAAATAACTGAACTGAAGTACTGAACGGATCTGAATAGGTACATAACTGAATACATCAGAATAATAAACATACCTGCACGATGGATAAAAAAGCATAACTCTATCCTTGTTAACATTTTTTTATACTTTTTATACGTGGTAGAGCCATGCTGCAGCTATATTATACAGGGTGGGGCAGCATAACTTCCTTATTTGTAATGCGCGCCATTCGGTCAGGTGACATCGTAGTGGAGCGCTAGTGGTCTCGTTCGAGAGGGGGGGCTATAAAGTTTAGTCGAGACAGCTCAGTCGCCATAATGCGTTGGAACAGTGAGGAGCGTGCGTTTGCTGTTGAGGCTTACTTTTCGCGCGGATGTTCTGTGATTGCAACTCAGCGCGCCTTTCGAAATCGCTTTAATTTAGCCCCGTTGGCCCCTGTTCCAGACCGAAAATCAATTGTTATGTGGGTCACTACGTTTAGACAAACTGCAAGTGTGACAAAACGAAGAACTGGAGTCCCTCGGCCCATTAGATCACCTGAGAACATTGAGGCAGTCAGAGCTTCAATGTTGCGATCACCACGGCGTTCTGCGCGCAAACATGCATCTGCCCTTGGACTTTCCAGTCGTTCTGTGCGGAGAATTCTCCATGAAGACTTACATTTCCATCCATACAAGATGGCGACTGTACAGGAACTGTCAAAACGTGACTACGATTCTCGCAGGAACGCATGTGAGATTCTTCTGGATGTCGTTCCTGAGGACGCTATTGTTTTTTTTAGTGATGAAGCACATTTTCACTTGTGTGGATCCGTGAACAAACAAAACATGCGCTACTGGGCTGACACCAATCCTCGAGAATTGCATGAAAGGCCTTTGCATTCACCTAAGGTCACAGTGTGGTGTGCAATTTCCTCAGCTGCAATTATTGGTCCCTGGTTCTTTGAGGAAAATGAAGTCACAGTAACAGTGAATTCGGGCCGGTATGTAAACATGTTACAGGAATTCTTTTTACCCCGGCTGGATGCGTTGGACTTGGGAGACATTTGGTTCCAACAAGACGGTGCAACGGCACACACTGCAAGAGCATCGATGGCTGTTTTGAGAGAACACTTCCCAGAACGCCTTATCTCAATCAGGGGCGATTTGCAGTGGCCGGCCCGATCTCCCGATTTGTCCCCTTGTGACTTTTTTCTATGGGGTTTTTTGAAATCCCGTGTTTATGTGAACCGTCCAAGGACCCTACAAGATTTAAAGAACAACATCCAGGAAGAAATTGCCAACATAACGCCTGCTCTGCTTCAAAGAGTTATGACAAACACCCGAAATCGGTATACTCAATGTATAGAGAATAAGGGACGTCATCTACCTGATTTGATCTTCAAAACTAAATAAAACAAAACTTTAAGTATGTACTTACATTGTAAAAACCAAATAAAATTTTTCCGATTCATACAATGTGTTTTATTAGGTTTTAAAAAAAGGAAGTTATGCTGCCCCACCCTGTAGTTGTAGCACGAATGGGTCGGCTCGACCGGGGAAGGACCACGCTCTCACAGAATACCAGCGTAAAATAGCAGTTTAACGCTGCTGTGTTTCGTATGGTGAGTGTAGAGAACCGGAGACCCTTTTTACTGGAAACGAGGCATTCCATCTTAGTCCTCACGGGTGACAACGCATCTGCATTTTGATTCTTAATCGAAGATAAATGTAGATGTCTATGGGCCACAGCAACCACTTACCATCAGGTGGTCTGTGTGCTCGTTTGTCACCCTTATCCTATAAAAAAAATCAAGTAATTTTTTTTATTAGCGGGGAATCGAATCAGGTATTTGGTTTATTTAACCTTATATTTACTATTTAACATATGCAAGTTATTAAAAAGAAATAAATAAACATAATATTTAACAATTTTTATTATACTCGTATTAATTAAATACAGCAGTTTGCCGCTCCCGCTTCCTTCCCTGTTTTAATAAAATGTTCTCGAGCCTGTAGGAACATCTTTTTTGAAGCCTTGATTGTGGTTCAGTCTGGGTAAAAAAGTGAAACAATGCCCGGGTGGGATAGCATAACCATCGTTTACCACTATATTCCTTTTTTAAAATAAAATTGTGAAACACATTCTTTATCGCTTTTATTGCTATCCACCTATTGCAATATGCTCACTAACGCGCGCAGACTTCAAAAATCTAACACATTTTCTAAGTTTAAACGAAATATATATTAGATCAAAGGCTGGAGAAAGTATGGAAAATTTAAAAAATAACGGAAATGTACCTCGTGCTGCTATTGCAGACATCAGACATTACCAAGCAATTTGAATTTGGGGACCCTTTATTTTCTATTATATCCGCTGTAAATCCATCAGAAGCTCAACAGTTTTTGTGTTTTATATATTTGTGACCGCACAAAAATTAGATGACCAGTGGTGAACTCACGCTTTGTTAGATTTTGATCATCATTGGCTTGCAATTCATGGAGATAACATCGAAGCCGAAAATTACTGGAGTAAAGTGAGAATACATATTTCCAAACATAAAAATTGTTACGTCTTTGTTGCTCATACTGCCATTTTCAAACGCATCGGTCTAAACAAAACCTAGTGTACTTCGATATTTAAAAACAGAAAACCGCAATCGGCTTAATGGCAACAAGAGAGGGGATAAAAAAATTGGGCGGCAGTTTCAAGTTTAATAATCCTTCGAGCAAATGCTTGCATCAAACGTATGAAAAAAGGTTAAAAAATAAATATTATTTAAATAGTTAAAACTTGTTTTATTGTTTAAAATAATATTGAGGGGAATTTGTGGGGAATCAGGAGATTTTTGTCCCCAAATTTGGGGTATTTTCTTCGGATTTTTGGGGAATCACATACATTGGCATTGGCAACCCTGGATATCACCATAAATATGTCACAGATTGATGCGTCACATTGTGTAGCTCTTGGGAGATTTTAATGGCAACTTGAGTCAGCAGACAGCTGACGGTTGGCGATGGTATCTCAAGGCGCCTAAGCAGACAGACACCTTATTTTGAGAATCACATCACCATCAGAGCACTTGTTTCACAGTTTCCGCTAATAGTTCACATGCGCAGACACTTAATACACAAAATCGCACCACTTTTACGTATCAAAGTCCACATCAAACCATTATTTAAACAATAATACAGGAACAGCAAACCGCCGCCGGTCAAGTTCCCGCCAAAACTCCTGTCACAGACCACAAACTATATAGAACATAGAGTATAGTATGATATAGAAAATAGCTTGCTACATATATATTTATCTATGAAAATGAAAAATAGAAACGTGAAAGTGAATTCTTAAACATTTAAGTTTATGTTTATATTAAATGGGAACGGGGAATTTATTTAATTTTTAATATTGCTATTTATTATGACAAGCAAAAAGTGCGTGGCGTAAGATTGTATAATTAATTCTGTTTAAAATCATACTAATAGTCATACTAAACATTTTTACAGGTATGGCCTTATTTTATCGGAAAACCCGAAAAATAAGCAACCTACATTTCAAGCAACTCGTAATGTTTTTGGTGATGACACAGATTCCGATGATGAGTCAAACAAGAAGCCAGTCTTGCTGAAACCCAGCGACAACATTAATAGACAAGTCAGTTATTTATCAATATATTTAATTTAGTTGTATTATGTTAGTGTAGATAAATGATGTTCTGATGATAGATATTGTATTATGCACACTGTTATTTATTATTTACACCTTAGATTTAAATTATTATATCAAGGGTACTGTGAAAATTATTTAGTAAGTCGATAATGTGTCTTTCATTATATTTCCAAGTGAGCCATAAATTTAAATGGTTTGTGACTTATTGTAGAATTTTCCCAAGTTTCAACATGTATGTTCTAAATTATTATGTGCTCAAACTATCTGTATCCAAAACTAAAGCTATGTTTGACAAAACTAAAACTATGTTTTACCCTGATGGAGCAGTATCTTTCCTTAACATGTTTCATTGTGTAAGAAAAACCTTCCTGAGAAAAATAAAACCTAGTTGGGTCATTATCAAGTCATATTTATATGGTTTGCCTTTGTGAACATGTATAAATCAGCAGAAAGCAAAAGAAATAACCATATTTCATAGACGTCTATTAAGTATAGTTTAATTATATTTCTGTAAATTTCATTGCAATGCTAAGTGTATGTATCAGCGTGCTGGATTAATGTAGTCTAAGTTTAGAACTAAGTAATGTTGCATATTTTAAAAAGTTTGATCTTACTCAATCAAAATTTCTTAGAATAGCAACTACAATGAGGAAATTAGCCTTCTTAATATCTATATCATTGAATGCAATAAAACTCCATTAAATTGAACATATCACTGTGCATGCACCATGTATGGGGCATTTCGAGGTACTTAAGCTGAGATCGACTTATTTATAAATTTTATATGTACTTTGGTTGAATGTCCAGAGTGAATTCGGATTGACTCTTTTCACCATTTACTGGTAGAGACTAAACCTGTGCTGGGCCAGCTAGTATCTTAAATAATTATATATATTGGATAGATTTATTTTTATAATTGCAGAGTAAAATTACTCAAGAAAAAGCTGTGTTAGAAGATCCTACTGTTTATCAATATGATGAAATATATGATTCAATGACAATTAAGAAGGAGGAGAAAAAGGAAAAAAACAATGACGCCAAAAAGCCAAAATATATAGAAAATTTGATTAAAGCTGCTAATAAAAGAAAAATAGAAAATGAACGCAGAATGGAAAGACAGGTGGATATCAATAAAAAATATTTTTATGATGTTATTTTATATTTCTGAGCTGAAAGTTTAGGCTAGTCTGTATGTTATAATTCACTTTTCATTATAAATTAATATTATTATGATCAAAAATTTCCTAATTAAAGTAATATACTATTATGCTGTATACAGTTTATATAAACATACTGTTAAAATTGTTTTAGATACAAAAGGAGAGGGAAAAGGAGGGCGAGGAGTTTGCAGACAAAGAAGTTTTTGTAACTTCGGCTTATAAAAAGAAATTGGAAGAAATGAGACAAGAAGAAGAAAGGGAGAAGTATGAGGAGTATTTAGAAAGTATTGGTGATGTAACAAAACAAAAAGATTTAGGTGACACTATTTTTTTATTTAAATG
Source organism: Parnassius mnemosyne (assembly GCA_963668995.1). Classification (NCBI taxonomy): domain Eukaryota; kingdom Metazoa; phylum Arthropoda; class Insecta; order Lepidoptera; family Papilionidae; genus Parnassius; species Parnassius mnemosyne. Next base: position 25,507,913 of record CAVLGL010000137.1, on the reverse strand, counting down.
TTTAAATACTGTAAAATTTGAACTATAAATGTATCATCTTGAACAGCGTGTGGCAGTCTACTGCTGGAACTACTATGAAATCTGCCTACTAAGGAACCAATATAAGGGTAGATGAAAGTAAATTTATAATATTTATTAAATACTACATTTATTAATAAGAAAATATTAAAATTTGGATCAATTAACATTTTAAAACTGTCTCTAATTAATAATTAAGTAGCAAAATCAACTACTGTCCTAGCTTTAGTTGTGTTGTCGGTTCTAAAACCTTGCTGGAGCTAATATTTTTGCAAAATTAACTGGTTCAGTGCGGGTGACACGCCAGGCGTGCCATCAAATTACTTTAAAAATCGTTATAACTCACTCAAATTGCTTTTTTGGAAAATTTATCCAGAACAAAATATTCATTATTTTGCGAGTAGTTCATGCATGCAGCTTCGTTTCTGGATATTTTGAAAATTTTAAATTTTTAGGGTTTGACAACCTTTTTTTAACGTGTACATGGTACTATTTTTACTTTGTGGGTTTTAAATCATGTTATGGAAAAATTGTCTAATAAGTAACAAATAATAGCACTCATTGCGATCGGTCACAAAGTCAAGTTGTAGATAAATTTCTGGAAAACAAGTCTCCTGTTAAAAAAAACAATGCGTTTGTCTTATTGTTAAATTTTGCTTAAAATGGTTGAACTGCCGTCTTATTACTATCATATGGCCGAATAGACCTACGAAGTACCATGTGCTCTTGTGATATGGTATAAGGTTTATTTTTGTTTGCAACAGTTCGAAACCGTTCATCAAAAAAAGTCTTGTCAATCCGCCGGCATTTTTTTCTTTTTGAAAACACTTGTTTTGCTATTCTTACTAATTAGACGTTTTCAGATCGACTTTACTTTTTCATTTGTATAACATTAAATAATATTTAACATTTGTAAATATCAATGATGTACCTTATTTTTTTTTTCAAATTAAGGTTCTTCATTGTTTGATATTTACAAATGTTATTATTAGGTGAAAATTTAATTTAATAAAAACCAAGGTTTCCAGGGTGATTTAGCTGTACCTACTTATATAAATGATTTTTTTATAACAACAAAAAATAGTACAAAAGGTTTGTAATCTCTTCATAAAAAAGTCACTTTCTCTCAATTTCAAAGAAAACGCGTAACAAAACACGTAGTTACCCACTAAAAACAAGTATCCTTCCATTTGTAACTTATGTTTGATGTCAAATAAACTTAATTAGGACTAAACAAGTAAAAAAAAGCATAAAAAAGAACATTACTTTTACACATGGCGGATGGCACAATAGGCGTGTCTTGAAATATTTGTTCGCCGCCACAGCTAAAAGTTGTCGAAAATTGGTGCCGCAACGAATCGGTTAACTGTTTGATTCTCAGAACTTGATGCATTATTGCTTGTCTTGAAAATTAACCCAAAACTGTCTTCCTATCTATTATTATATATTTATTGGACTATAAGATTTTGAGAAATAAGTGCATCTTGAAAAATTAGTTTTCTGTTAGTGCTATCAAATTATCAGTATTTTGACTCTGCTCTGTATGGCAATGATTTATACCAATATTCTATTTTCTTCCTAGTTAATTCAAATAATAATCAAGGGAATGAGTTACTGCATATGATAATTCCTCATGGTCCATTTGACTGTTTTCTACAGTAGTAAGCTGAGGTAGCTCAAGGGCTAAATGTTGACTTTAAATTTCATAGTTCATCACATCACAACCATTAATGCAATTGTTAATTTCAATTTTAAGTGATGATTTATCATGTGCTCAGTGGTGAAGGCAAACATCATCAAGAAAACATGTTTGAGGAATTAAATAAATATTTCAAATTGATGTGAAGTCTGCCAACCCACATTGGGGCAGCACGGTTGACACTTTTTTTGCCTTAAAACCCTCAGTAATGTGAGGAGTGGGACATATACAGGTGTAACTTTACTTTTGTGTTAAGTAATATTCATTCATGAATTCAATTTGCCATACTACTATTGAAATGCCTATTTTTAAGACATATTTGATAATTAGTGTACACTTCTACTCATTCAAACATTTATTTTATAACATTTCATTTCTAATCCAGTTTCTTTAAAGACGAAACAATGAATATTATAAAAGTCAATAATCACAAGATATAGAACTACATATATTATGTGATCCTAGTGTATAAAATACAAAAAATAATGTATTATTTTCAATTCAGGTGGCTTTTACCGTCATTTATATGAACAAAAACTGGGAAAGGATAAAGGTAATGAAGTGGAAGATAATGATGGAAAAGATGTAATAGAAAAACCTAATTTAAACATTAGTGACACAGATAAGTCTCAAACGGTGAAAAAAAGAAATTATAGGAAAAGAAAATCATCAGCAGATAATGATAAATTACTATCTGATGGAGAAATTGCAGATTCTGATGAAGAAATTAACCGGTGTAACTTAGAAGAAATCAGATTATCAAAAAAGACCAAGAACAGTGAAGAGAACATTGATGCTGATTCTGACTTTTCTATTGACGAATCAAGTGATGAAGACAAAAATGAGGAAATAAATGACCATAAAAAACAAATCCCCACGGATAAAGAGCCATTTTCTAAGGAGAATGTTAAAGACAATGATGTCAAAGCGAACAATGCAGAGTCTACACAAGGTGAAAGTAATTCAAAGTCGCCGGTAGAGAAAATTGATATATGGAAAAAACGAACAGTTGGAGAAGTTTTTGAACAAGCTCTTAAAAGATATTATGAGAGAAAGGCTTCCAGGAGTTACTGATAAATAAAAAGCATAATAATACTTAAATGTTTTTATTTTTAAATTTATAAACCACTTATGTACTGACATAATGCGCCTTGCAGTGAACTGAAAGAAAAACAAAATTTTAGTTATTTATTTTCAACAACAATAATACAGTTATTCAGAAAACGCGGGACACCCAGAAGGACGACGTAAACGCGTCGGCCCTTTCAAGTAATTTGATGTATAATGTGCCTGTACCCAATTGCAAACCATGCATATGAAGTGGAAAGGGAGGGGAGCACTACACAAGTTCTCAAAGTGCCATTGTGTAACATTTTATATATTTTAACCCACAGAACCTGTCCAAAAGGAAGCAATGTTCTTTTAGGCCATATTATGTGTGGTAGAGCACTCTTTTTCCTGGATATCAGCAAGTCGAGTGGGTCTGATGGAGTCCCCCCATTGTGCTGAAGACATGTGCTCCGGAGATGGCACCGGTTTTAACGCGTCTTTTCCGGTACTACTACTCCCAAGGCGTAGTCCCGAATTCATGGAAGACAGCTTTGGTCTACTCGATCCCTAAAAAAGGCGACCGTTCAGACCCGTCCAACCAATCCATCATCACCAAAAAATCTGCCAGCTCATGAGGTACCAGCTTAAGCTTAAGGATCACCAGCTGATTAGTGACCGCAAGTACGTTTTTCGTCGGGGTCGATCAGCTGGTGATCTTCTGGTCTACCTGACTCGCAAGCAGTAGAGTCCAAGGGGGAGGCATTGGCCGTTAGTTTGGACATACCGAGGCCTTCGATCCGGTCTGGCACAAAGCGTTTCTATCGATGCTTCCTTCGTATGGGCTTCCCGAGAAATTGTGCAAATGGTTCACCAGTTTCCTTGCTGCTCGGAGCATCAAGGTCGTAGTAGACGGTGCATGCTCTGATTTCAAGCCTATCAACGCTGGTGTTCTACAAAGCCGCGTGGTATCACCAATGCTGTTTCTCCTGCATATCAGTGATATGTTGCAAACTGGTAACATTAATTGCTATGCAGACGACAGCACTGGTGATGCCTTATATACCGGCCGTGCCAATATTTCGCGGGAAAACGTCGCCGAATACCGGGACAAACTTGAGTCTGAAGTCGAGCCTTTGCTGAACAAAGTCTCGGATTGGGGGCAACTAAATCTAGTCCAGTTCAATCCCCCAGAAGACACAAGTTTGCGCGTTTAAAGCTAAAAACCCCTTTGTCGTATCGCCTCTGTTTCAAGGCACTCCCCTTGCTGCCTCAGCTAGCATCGGAATCCTCGGCGTCGACATATCGAATAGTGTGCAGTTTCGTGGTCACTTGGAAGGGAAGGCCAAATTGGCTCTAAAAAGCTTGGCGTGCTCAGCAGAGCGAGACAGTATTTCATGCCGGCACATCGCTTGCAACTTTACAAAGCACAAATCCGGCCTCACATGGAATACTGTTCTCATCTCTGGGCCGGGGCATCCCAGTGCCAGCTCCTTCCACTTGACCGCATCCAGCGCAGAGCGGTTCCAATCGTCGACGATCAAGTTCTTTCTGATCGGCTCGATACACTGGCACTGTGGCGGATGTTGCATCCCTTTGCATTTTCTATCGAATTTACCACGGGAAGTGCTCTGAGGAATTGTTCGGATTAATTTCAGCCGCCAAATTTCACGAACGCACATCGCGTCAAAATTCAAGATACCATCCTTACCATCCGGATGCTTGGCGGTCCACGACTGTACGTTTTACTAGGAGTTTTCTTCCTCGTACAACTTCTCTGTGGAATTGTTTACCACCGGCGATGTTTACGGACCGATACGACTTAGGGACCTTCAAGAAAAAAGCTTACACCTTTCTAAAAGGCCTACAACGCATCTGCAATTCCCCTGGTGTTCCGGTTGTTCATGGGCGGCGGTAGCCACTTACCATCAGGTAAGCCGCATGCTCGTTTGCCCCCTCTTCTATAAAAAAATAAAATAATTTGGTAATATATTTCTAATGCGTTTCATGAATAATTTATAACGTAAAGTCATAACTTAGTGTTCATTAATTTAAATTGTTTTGAGAGTAATTTGTGATAAATATTTTAAACTTATGAGTGGCAAAATAACGACCGTTCATTTGACCCTCTACGTTTCACGCCGACAGAATTTAGGAAGTGTTTTTTTTTTAATCGGCATAGTTTATTCACCCTATCGACCAGCGTTACAATAAATTGAAATTCCTGTGAAAAAACTTGTCTTTGATTATTCGTATATGTTAAAATCGCTACTGTAGTTAGTACTGATACTAACTGTATATAGACTGCATGGAGCTTGGCGCCCGTTCAGATCTTAACTCTTTTAGCCGCCGGGATGTTCGTGTTTGCCGACTAACGTTTGTAACGGGCATCGGCAAACGGACGACGGCTCCTATTGACGGCTCCGTGGCGCAGTGGCTTAGCAATCACTTGTTGCGCTGGGGGCCGCGGGTTCGAATCCCGCACGGAACAAGTATTTGTATGGCCTACATATAATGGTTCCGGGTCTGGATTTTTTTTTATAGGATAAGGGTGACAAACGAGCACACAGTCCACCTGATGATAAGTGGTTGCTGCGGCCCATAAATATCTACATCTATCCTCTATTACAAATCAAAATGTAGATGCGTTGACACCCGTGAGGACTACGATGGAATGCCTCATTTCCAGTAAAAAGAACCTCACGGCCACCTGCACTCACCAAGCGAAACGCAGAGATATACCTCTACTTCACGCTGGTTTTCTGTGAGGTCGTGGTACCACCCCGGTTCGAGCCGGCCCATCCGTGCGACAGCAAAAGCTGCCGCTTGGCTCTACCACTGTTAGAATGGATGTTTGTCCTTGTGCAATTTATGTTTGTAAACTGCCTCCACGACACAGGAGGAAATCCTAGTGTGGGGGTAACGTTTTTAAAAAAAGAAAAAAGAGAACAAACGTTTTGTTTGAACTTCGTTTGTACCGAACTTGCCCCCTTATAATTAATTGGCCTCTGCCAAGCGTACCAGTGTCCAGACCTTCTTAATAGAGGCCAACTGCGGGATACGTGTTTCATCACAACATCTTAAATTGCCTACTCGAACTGGGCGAGAGGCAAGATAACGGGCACCATTAATTTATAGTTCCATTGTCTATTGGCACGGATTAATGGTTTCTCTTAGATTAGCAGTCTTTAATGTTATATTATAGTAAAGTATATACTTATTATAAAAAGGAATGATTACCTATGAATTCTGAAACTGGGTCATTCTCGCCTTCAGCTCGCATTGTTCCGGTTATTTCTTCATTTTCGACCATTGGCAAAACTAACTGAACAAACTCCTGAGTATAAGGTGGCGCTATTGCATCAAGTACCTACAAAAAGTTCTGTTTATAGAATTGTAATGTTAAGTACAATATATCATGTGACTTAACACTTTCACTGTCCGGTTTTCAGACACAATAGTAACACAATAGCAATTACCTATGTGTAGTGAACGGGACAGCGAAAGGGTTAAAGAAGAAGGGTGGAGGCGATGTATGAGGATATCTCTAGAGCCATGCATTCTTTTAAAATCTAGTTACTTTAAGATGTGGGTGGGAGACTTCAACGCAAAATTAGGCATAAGAGAGTATGGTGGGCTGGAAGTAGGCAAATTTAGAATAGGGCAACGGAACCCAAGGGGTCAACAACTAGGTGACTTAATGGGGAAGTGAGGACTCTTTGTAATGTATTTTATCATGTAGGTAATGAAATTGCCGACAAGCTGGCACGGGAGGGCTCAAAGAGTACACACTTTGGACCCGAGCCATTTTGTGGAATCTCAAAAACCCTCGCCCGATTGACCCTTGAAACGCTTTATCACAATAAATCACTTGAGATCTGGTACTTAATCCGGGCTTTTGATCGTAAATTCGCTCAGGAATCCCTGGGATTAGGTAAAAATATATTGCGCATTCTGGTAAGAGCCCTGACTGGACACCGTTGTCTTAAAAAGCACATGTCCATCATGGGACTAAGCAACTCAAGGGTGAGCCGGTTTTGCTCCCTAGAGGAGGAAACGCCTATACACATCCTGACTAATTGCGGACCCTTATTAGTTTCGAATTCGTAGAGCCTTATCTGGGAAACTATGTATTCCGCCTGGAAGAAATGAAATTGCTCACAGCTTTATACGTGGTAGAGCCATGCTGCAGCTATATTAGTAGTATAGCTGTAGCACGAATGGGTCGGCTCGACCGGGGAAGGACCACAATCGCAGAATACCAAATACCAAGAATAAAAATAGACATTTCATCTTAGTCCTCACGGGTGACAACGCATCTGCATTTTGATTAGAGGATAGATGTAGATGTTTATGGGCCACAGGCAAACCACTTACCATCAGGTGGACTGTGTGCTCGTTTGTCACTATCCTATAAAAAAAAGCTAAGCAACTCCTTCTATACATTGAGGACGTAGGGCTTAGCAGTGAACTATAAACATAGCAGCGATCACAATAGATCTTTTAGGTCGCAGTGATACTGGTCTCTCTCTAGACCTGCATAGCTGCTCGTACATGTTCGGTCTCTCATATTCTAATCCAAAGCCATGTTCGAATTACGAAAACGTTTTCAGTGTCTCGAAAATTGCAATACATTGAATAATATAAATGACAAGTGTGGAAACTGTGTATGTCTAGGGTTGAGCGAGTTTTGCAAGACCCAAAAGAAGAATCAAAAAATATCTTTTGCTTTCATAGCAGTAACACGATAAATAAAACATATGATAACGTACAGGAAATTGCGCTGACAGATCTGGAAATGCATGCGGCGAAACTTCAGAAAACATACATAGTTTGTATTGAAGAAGCGATTGAGCAGAATCGCGGTTCTAGTCTTTGCCACAGATCTATCTGCCGGAAATAACAACAAACAAAACAAAAACAAAAATTTTAAAATTAAAAATGTTGTACAACCGACTTCAATATAAATTATTAAGAATAACTCAAAAACTATTGGTCAAACCTTAATCAAATTTATATGGGACCACATGTGAAGTAGATATGAGCGCCGCGCCGTCATCGCCGTGAGTTAATGTCGACGCGTCGCCGCCGCGCATCGTCGCGACGAGTTGCAACTTCCTTTCCCGCTCACACGCGCGGCCCGACCGCATTAGTTCGCCTTGTTGCCTCGCCACGCACGTCACTCACTCAGTCAAGTAGAATATTTCACCGAGTGAACGTGTATTGTTGTGTGGTGTTACCAATGGCAGCAACTTCGACTATTGCACGTACCACGACCTCACAGAATATTGGCGTGAAGTGTAATACTACACCGGGAGGGTACCAGCACTTCTGGTATTGGAGAATCCCTTGCTGAACATCCACAACCAAGCTACTCCACTCCTGAGGAGGGACTTACCACTTCTTGGTACTCAGGCTGCCCCACGTATTCTGGGGGGTAGGGGTAAAATTCCGCTCAAGACAATAACTGCTCGGGGCAAGCTGAGCAACAAGGCCAAGGTGACCCCAGGACGTGACTTTCTGCAACATCAGGGGACTTCACCCGAACCTAAATGCCGTCCACTACCATCTCGAGACGGCGAAGCCGGCCTTGCTCTTTCTGACCGAGACGCAGGTGTCCTCTCCGGCTTATACTTCGTATCTCTCCTACCCGGGGTACAAATTGGAACACTCCTTTGTGCCTCGGGCTGTAGTTTGCGTATACATCAGAGAGGATATCTGTTCTCGACGCCTCGGTAGTCTTGAAGGACCTGTCCATCCTTTGGCTACGCGTAGACAGTGACGACTATCCGCAAGTTTATGGGTGCCTCTATAGGTTCCATAGCGGTAATGCCGAAACAGACCGATTGATCGACCACTACTAATGGCTACAGATTCCTAGCTACAGCAGGTCCCATCCGCAGAGATCGTGATCCTCGGCGATTCTAACGCTCACCACACGACGAATGGCTCGGTTCACGTTTAACCGATCATGCGGGGATATCTGTTCATGATTTTGCCTTGGCATATGATCTGACACAACTGGTAACTCCGCCTACGCGGATTCCAGAAGTTGAAGATCATGTGCCTTCCCTGTTCCTGGACCTTCTGCTGACCTCTCATTCAGATAGATATCAGGTCTCCGGCCACTCACCTCTTGGCTCCTCAGATTATTGTCTAGTCCGGAGTGTAATGCCACTGACACTAACATCGCGATTGCATTATTAGACCCATCTAGCTATGCCTATCGCTGTCACCTCCTTGTTCTCCAAAATAATGGAATCCATTATAAACTGCCAGCTCATGCGGTATCTTGAGAATCACCAGCTGATTAGTGATCGCCAATACGGTTTTCGTCGGGGTCGATCAACTGGTGATGTTCTTGTCTACCTGACTCATAAATGAGCGGAGGCATAAGAGTCCAAGGAGGCCGCATTGGCCGTTAGTTTGGACATTGCGAAAATTTTTGTTTGGGTTTGGCACAAAGCGCTTCTTTCGAAGCTCCCTTTCTATGGGCTTCCCGAGAAATTGTGCAATTGAATTACCAGCTTTTTTGCAGATTGAAGAATCTCTTCAGTTTCAAGGCACTCCCCTTGTTGCCTCAGCTGGTATCGGAATCCTCGGCGTCGACATATCGATTGACGTGCAAGTATTGTGGTCACTTGGAAGAGAAGGCCAAATTGGCCTCTATAAAGCTTTGCGTGCTCAGCAGAGTGGGACAGTATTTCATGCTGGCACACCGCCTGTAACTTTACAAGACGCAGGTTCGGCTTTACATGGAATACTGTTCCCATCACTGGGCTGGGGCTCCCCAGGGTTTTATTAAAAATATAAAGCTGTTATTGGTAACAACAATAAGTTTTTTTTTTTAAGAAATCTCTTCCTGATAAAACAATATCAAAGGCCTATGGCCAACCACGCCGTGACGCCGCCGCCGCCGCGGAAAATTTCAGGCCACGCCGCCGCCGTGGAATTGGCCTTCGGCGCTCATATTTAATGTGAAGCACCAGCTTTCAAATAAAAAAAGAATAATCGAAATCGGTTCACCCAGTAAAAAGTTATGAGGTAACACACATAAAAAAACATAGTCGAATTGAGTACTGTCTCCTTTTTGAAGTCGGTAGAAAATGAACTACGCGTACAGAACTTTGGATCAGTCGCCTCTTACGAAGTCCACGGAATGATATTAATATTTACACACCGCCACTACACGGTAATTGATAATTTCTCAAAACATTTCATTTATCTACAAATCGTCGTTACTCTAGCGCTCACTTGACCTTTATACAAATAACAAATAATTTTAATTGTTGATTTTTTTTTTTGGATAAGAACATAGTAACTAATAACCAATAATAGACTAAGTTATATTTACCATCATATAAGAAAAATTGTCTTTGGCCTGACCTACTATACTCTTTGGCTTGACCATAGTCCTGACTAAGTTTGTCCAATAAAATGTCGGGGCCTGGGAGGTTAAGGCAGTGAAATAAATTAAATTAAAAGAACATGTACATATGATTTTTCCATACAAAACACTTTAAGTAATTAAACAGTCTAATTTAATGATTTATTTAGTAATTAAGTAGTTAGTAGTTGGCGTTGCTAGCAGGCTCTAGAGATGTCATAATTGCCAGTGTCAAAAATAATATAAAAATACCTCTGTGATAAAATATCTAATGAGTGATATGTCTGTATCGCCACGTTGCCAACATTGTTTAATATATCGAAGCACGGGCACCACACAGCCACGACTGAGTAAATTAACCATGCGGTCAAGAAGCATTTTTTTCAATTCAAGCTATAAAATGGAAAAATGTTTGCATATTAAAAATAGAAATACTGTTTCACAAATACACACTTATATTAATAACTATAAATAAAATTATACCTGCACTAATATTTCCAACTCATCTTGCGGTGATTCAAAAAGTTGTATAAGTAATCTCAAAAGTCTGTGATGAAGTAACTGGTGGCACGAAGCGACTTCGTCTAATAAAGCCAAATGTACTGGACAATGCTCCGTGCATAGTTTGAAATAAGAAGGCTCCGTTACGACACATTCTACCCACACTAAAACGCCCATACCAACAACGGGGAACCTGTAAAATAACCGCACGATTATCGAACATTGACATTTTGGTGGGATTGTTTTTTAATAACATATATTTAAGGAATATTACCTTATACAATGATATAACGTAGGTAATTCTGCGATCAGTTCACTTGAACTGGCTGAGCTGCTGCAGACTGCGTGTATTTTTTCTATTGCTTGTACTGTTGCTTTTAATTCATCTTTAACCGGTCTGCCTGGAGTCACGCCTTCACATACACTTGCAGCATAGGCCAACAAATACATGTATTTTGATTTGTGTTCGGGATTTAATTTACTCCCCGATTTAAATAATGAATCTACCAGGAGTTCTGGAATAATACAATGCATTTGTATTTTTTACCAACTCACCCGTAAAGTAAAACATTATTGTCCGCATTATAGATTATTAAAATAATATATTATTGTACGTGCATTTTTACTTGACGCGTGGTTGATTGGGGATTGTTTTCTGAAATTGCTGTCGTCCATTATAATATTTTTCAAATATCACCTCTTTGCTTATAGTTCTACTGATTGTTATTCTCATGTTTACGTGTTATTGTGCGCTTAGAATGTAACTAAAGTTAATAAAGCAATAATGTGCTATAAATTTCACAAGACCGCCAACCGTTCATACGTCAAGTAAATTTGAACGTAGAATAATATTCAATGTGAAACTAATATATCAAATGGTTATGTAGCTACCTAAAAATTGTGGTATTCTCAATAAATGAACTGGCGGCGGTTCAGGTTGGGTATAGGCGCGGAATAGCACAGAAATATCGGCAGGGTTTAGTGCGCCACGAGATAACATAGCCGCCAGTGCCGTTCGCGCGCTACGCCAAGATTCACCAGCTGTCAGCGCTAGTGTAATTGGAGTAACATCATGCCCACTAAAATATAAATGATTTTGTTGAGTTTTATGATAAAGAATTTACACTGATTCGAAAAGATGTCCTTAGTTGCTTTTATTGTTTTATTATTCCACAATATGCTATATGTCTATATATAAAAGATAATACAAAAGATAACTGAGTACATAATAGGTCGGGGAAATCGGGTGTCTTCGTATTTTGTTTCTATTAGTGTAGAAAATTTTCTGGTTATTCTGTTTCTATATGGCTGGTTTTTTATCAATACATATAGGACATTAAGAAAAAGAAAAATAAAGAGTAAAAAACACTTTTCCGCCATTTTTCAATACTTTTCTGTCCGTCAAAATGAGTGAATCTAACAAAGAAATCCGATACATTCTGTTCAAGTTTTATAACAAAAAAGGGGAAAATGCTACTCGAATCGCATAAAAAAAAATGTAACGTTTATGGACCTAATGCAGTTTAGAGTAGCACAAAAGTTGGTTCAAGCGTTTTCAGTCAGGGAATTTTGATGTCAAAGTTGCAGCTCGCTTTAGTCGACCTCATACGGATAAAGTCTGTGCAATTTTTAAAAAAGTGGAGCAAGATCGGCATATTAGTAGCGACAGCCGAGGAATTGAGGATTGACCACAAAACAGTTTGGACCCATTTGAAAAGTCTGGTTATACAAGAAAGCTCCATATTTCTGTACCACACGAGCTCACTGAAAGAAACCTAATGAATCGTATACATATGCGATTCTCTATTGAAACGTAATGAAACCGAAGCATTTTTGTAAAGATTGATCACTGGTGATGAAAAGCGGATCACCTACGACAAGAACGTGCAAAAAAATCATGGTCAAAGGGTAATCAAGCTCTACAGACTGTAGCGAAACCCGGATTAACACAATAAGGTGAATGCTGTGTGTATAGTGGGATTGGAAGGGAATCGTTTAATATGAGCTTTTACCACCGGGAAAAACAGACTCGGATATCTACTGCCAAGAACTAAAAAAACTCAAGCAAGAATTAATCAACAGAAAAGGTGTGGTCTTTCATTATGATAACGCCAGACCACACACATCTCTGACCACTCGGCAAAGATTGAAAGAGCTTGGTCGGGAAGTGTTAATGCATCCACCATATAGTCTTGACTTTGCCCCTCAGGTTTTCACCTGTTTCGGTCTCTTCGGAATTTTTTGGGTAGTGTTAACTATCAAGAGAGGATTGTCAAAACTTTTTAGGGTTCCGTAGTTACACAACAAGGAACCCTTGTAGTTTCGCCATGTCCCTCCTTCCGTCCGCGGTTTTGCTGAGAGATCCTAGGTTCTACAAATCTGAAATTTGGTAGTTATAGATAATAATTACGCCTAGAAAACTGTGAAATAAAATCTCAAAAACATTTTTCGACTCTGTGCGCTCTAAAGCGTGTTGCAAACAACCAAGTCTCGGTGTCTCTTTTAGTACATAGTAGATCACAACTTCAATGGTTATTATTAACGTTCTATTTTCTTTAACTGAAAAGCTGAAAAATCTATGTATATTAATGTCAGGACTATGTCCATCAAAGTAGATTAATATAGTAAATCAAAAGTAGCTCGAATTCGTTCGTGTTCGCTTGAAAGCGTGAACACACTATCGGTGGGTCATATTTTTCTTTTACGAACTTAACCGACACTGCTGCGTTTAGATAAACAAATTGTTGGCGCAAAGTATTGAGTTTGGCGTTGGGAACCGCGAGTTCTAATTTGGCACGGAGCAAGTGTTTGTAAGGTCTCCAAATAATTGTTCCGTGTCTGGTTGTTAGTGCATGTGCATAATATGTAAAATGCCTCCACGATAAAGGAAAATATCCCCAGCGCAGCGTGAAAGGTACGTTTGTAAAAAAAAACCTATATTACGTCTTTCTTTCTCCGTGAGACAATAAAACTATGAAAGCAGAGGCAATGACGTGCTTTCATTTGCACTAATGGTAGATAATAGTTATTATTATAGAATAAACCATTAAAAAGTATTTGTATTAGTTGTTTTTAGAACACAACAGCCACAATGCACTGCTGCGTAGCGTCAAAAAAGGTCTAATAAAAAATAAAAATGCAAATATGTTACATTCATTCATTCCTTCATTGAACACAACACAAAGACAAAACAGTGTTGCTTGGCGGCAGAAAGAGGTCTAACAAAAAAATTAAGAATGCAAATATGTTTAATAATTAATATTAAAAAGCAAGTACAAAGAGGTTGTTATATTCTACCTTTGTTGAGCACATCGTGTTATTTCTTGTCCTAGTCTTTTCATGATTGCACCTCCTCTTGGCTCTTGTGATAAAATGTGTACAATTACTTGACTATATACATATGTATGAGCACCATGGCAGACCATTTTCTGAAAGAGGTTCCAATATGCAATATAATAAATTTAAATTACATGACTAAATGTTATAACGATTAAACAGCTGATATAATATTATACATGCTGGAAGGAAGGTGGGGTTAGGGAGCATCTTCCGAAGGACGATAACTTTAATGTTTGATTATAGTTCTGTGTAAATATTGCATAAATTACATAAACGCGCACAATATTTACGGGTTGACTTTTAGGAATACAAAATAATAAAGGTATAGGTCATAAGACATGTTATTGTATTACGTAATAACGCCCAGTATTAAACTAATGTCAAAAAAATATTCTATCGTAAACTTCATAGTTAGCTACAGCAATCAAATTAAGGAAAACAAAGTAGTCACACAAATTAGAATTGAACTTTAATATAGTAAATCAGGTTCATAACTGAAAATTATGATATCTAAGGATAATTCATTATGATTCTAAGTGATAAAAATAAAAACACTGTTTTTCCCCCTGTTAATGTCTTTTCTCAATAGGACGCGGAATTTAGGGATAAAAATTTACTAAGAATTAAAAAAATTGCGTTAATTGAATAAAAGTTATTGAAATGATATATAACTTTCAAATAAATTTGTCGGTACGGTACGTGCGCCACCTACAGCATGTATGTATATTGTACTATGGCTATAACCCCAAGTGTAAATTTGCAGTTTTACTGCAATCAGATTAACAGTAAGGCAGCGAATAAAATACAAACAAACAGTTATTAATTTTTATATATTAGATAATAATTAAAATTATAGATTAAAAATGTAACTGACTTTGTATGAGTGTAATTAATGAGCAATAAAGGCTATTTATTAATAATTACTTATTTAAAATAATCAAAAACAAATTAAATTTTATTGAATAAATTAAATCGCTCTACTGTAGTTGAAATAACTACGAAGCCCAACAATTCGATTTTCTGCTATGTCATGCATGTGCACTGCTGTCTTTAGCATTAGGACGATTAGATGGTCAAAGAAAGCAGTCCCCACTAGTGGGCGTACCATGACCATGCCATGAAGTTTACTCTTAGAACTTGTGACTACTATTACTACTGCTACTTTTATAATATATTTCTAACTAGCGAAAAGATCATTTTAAGTTTAAATTAATTTACATACAAATTTTATTTTATATAAACAATATTTTAGTATCCTTAATTAAGTAGATAGAATATTTGTTATATGTTGGGGTAGTTATAACTATCAGCTAACTACTTGTAATGAATATACTTACAGCACATTCATTAACACTGTTCTGCCAATCATCTGAACTTTGCAGAAATCCCACAATAGCTGATTTAAGCACTCTAGAGAACACTTCAATTTGCTGTGCTGCTGTAGAAATACTTGTGATTTCCCCTTGGAAACCAGCATCTGATATTAACTAAAACACAAAGGAGAATGGAATTTTTGGGCCTTAAGTTAACTAAATGGTTTATACTTTAAAAAATTGGCTATAAATTAGTTTGTGTTCAAACTTCAAAACAAAACTATTC
This sequence comes from Parnassius mnemosyne, assembly GCA_963668995.1. Classification (NCBI taxonomy): domain Eukaryota; kingdom Metazoa; phylum Arthropoda; class Insecta; order Lepidoptera; family Papilionidae; genus Parnassius; species Parnassius mnemosyne. Next base: position 25,492,323 of record CAVLGL010000137.1, on the reverse strand, counting down.
ACTTAAAAGGAAAAGACCGATTTTCGATTCGATTTGAAACGAACGCAATATAATCGATTCTTGATTAAATTCAGCATTTTAATATCTACTTTCGATTATTTTTGTGTGTTAATTAGAGCGATGAAAAAATTGGGAACATATCTACAAAACAATAATAAAAAATACAAAATATCGAAATGCCAATATGCCAACAAATAACACTAACAACAACAATTCAAGTAATCTGCCTAATATTCACTTCAATTTGTTGTTGTTTTAACTTTCGTTAATCGTTTCACCATTTTGTTTCCTAAATAACCACAGCTTTCCTTTCGTGATTTTATACTGATCCTGCTTTTATATCTTTAAGTAATTATAGTGAAAAATCACATGTTACAGTGTAGGTAATACATAAAATCACTTTTACTTATTCTACAATAACTCAGCTCCTAGATTGACAAATCTTGCCAGATTTTCAGCTATGAATTGTTTGTATATAAGCTTTCAAATGGTCTGACTTTCATCTTGTTAACACCTGGGCCCGAGAATGTATGGAGATGTCTCCTTCTTCTTTAGACAAACACTAATAAGGCCTAAATTATCAATTATGATTCAGATTCTCAAGTTATAAAATGCACTAGATAATCAACTTAGCAAAAGAGCATTAAGAAACAAAATTAAAAATTATGACAGAAAATTCTATTTTGATGTATATGTACAATCAGAGCAGTTAATAAAATCTAATCAAAGACTTGGAAATTCGCTTTTGAAATCCCTTTGGATAGACTTAGATTCTTTAATCTAGATTTATTAGTTATCTAAAAAAAAATATTATTATTCTTATTTCTTTTGTTTTTTACTTTGCAACTTGATGGAGTTTTTAGCTTGTATTTTCAGACATCAGCATCTTTTGCTTAAACATATTTTTCCTTGGTTTTCATGTTGTATTTTATTACAAATGTAGCAAGTTAGCCACCCTTAATACTTGTTAACAGAATATTATGTGGTATATTGATAACCTGGTGAATTGAGAATTTGGTAAATCGAGATTTCTATTCTACTCTAATAACCAGTTTTAAAGATGCCAGTCAAACAAATTTAATTATGTAGATACTAAGACTTCTATGTATATTACTAGACAGGCTGTGCGGACTCAATACATTGTGCACTAAGTTACTGTTAATTCTCCGTAACTTCTTTAATCAACTGCTAGAAGACGAGAAGACTAGTTATTTGCTTTGTAGATCGAAAATGGTAACTGTCGTAAATAAAATACAACTGTGTAGTAATTTACCATACCAGCTTCTTGTCGAGTTTGTGTGTGGTATGCATGAAGTCCTTTTTTATAGACCTATTTTTAGGCATAAACCTTATTAAGATTTTACACAATATTTATAAGATTTCTACAAAATTTTGGGCATTTACATTTACTTTATAATATATTTCTAACCTTAATTGTAAAATTTAACATTAGACAATCTGGATATTCTTCAGCCAATCTGTATATCAAAGACCTCCACGTTGGATGTTCAATCATTTCTGTCAACCATGCTGGTGTCTATAAAAACAAAGAAAAGAATCTAACTAAATACTTATGAGAATCTTATTTATAAAAGAAGTTTAACATGTATATTGTTGTGCACTAAAATCACTTACTTCACCTTCTTCAGTAAAAATAGTATCTGCTTTTTTAGGGTCAAAAGTTTTTAAAATCATATCCTTAAGGTGATTTTCCACCATAGCCTGTACTTCGGTCACTTTAACACCTGCAAATATATCTATTTTACATGTTATAGTATAAAAGATATGTTAAAAGCTTGATACTCTTTAATCATTTGTTTGCCAAAGGCAAGCTACGCATTATCCAGTAGAGACTGGATATTTTAAGTAATAGTATTAATTTTCATCCAAGCAAAGTTGCCTCCTTTTTTATATTTTATTTAACAGTATGATGTACAGTAATATACTTATAAGAGAGTTATGACAAAATAAACTAGATACACGATAAATATAATATTTTTATTCTTTATTACTAGAATGAACCTTTTTAAAGTATGTACCTTGAACACATTACACTTTTTAAGGGGTTTATGGTCTAAAATGCCTCCAACTACTGTTCTGTAGACACCTCAGATATCTCAACATCATTTTACTTTCAAACCTCTTGCTTTTTTTGTATACAGGTTAAAATCATAATGTGCTAAGTTAGGGTATAGATTGCACTAGTGGTTGTCTAGAACAACTACTCTTAAAGTTGTTGACAAGTGTATTTTGTTAGGACAAATTGTCCAACTAGGTAAGTGCAACTTCAACCAAAATGCAATCGACAGATCTAGCTCAGCTGGGCAACACAGACACTCGAGGAGGATTGTTGCTTTAAATGTAGTAGGATTGGTACACTCTCAGGAAATATAGGTGCTCCTAGATTATACAACAATATACTGTATACATATTGTTTGAGTATACAATCATTATCATAGATTGAATAGTACTAAACAATATATTTAGTTTTGTCTTTATACATTTAAGTTGATGTTGAATTTCCCCAGATAAGTTTTCTACTATGATGCCAAGGAAAATGTTTTTTTTTTGTCAGAAATATTCACAGGTACAACTACACAAAGTTTTATTGTAATTGAATGAATGGTATAGGTGCGCATAGAAAAAAAAAATAAGCAAACTTATATAATTTTTTTGTCAGAAATCTTTGCAGGCGCACAATCAACAACTCAATAAAGTGTTATCATAATAGGATAAATGGTATACACTTTTGGGATACAGTTAGTCTATTCTAAGTCCACTGCTGAACTTTGCCATATTTACCAAGCTTGGCAGGTGGATTGGCAACTGTTATATATTTTTTTTTTATAGAAGAGGGGGCAAACAAACATGTAGCTCGCCTGATGGTAAGTGACTACCGCTGCCCATGAACAACCGCAACACTAGGGGAATTGCAGATGCGTTACGGGCCTTTAACCTTGAACTCTGCCTACATATATAATGTAGTAATACCTATTATTTAAAAATATCCATTTGTATCAATTTTATATTTACTGTTCGATTTAGCTATCATCAAAAACAAGTTTAAAAATAAGTTTTGAGACAAACAAGTTACAGTGCGAACATAAAGCTCGGTAGATCCATTGTCAAACATGTATAATATAAAAGTTTTTATTCAGCTCTAATGCTAACAGTAACAAATCTTAAAATTTGTCACAAAATTGAAAGTTTCCTGGAGTACAAACTCAAGAAGCAACAAAACATGTTGTGTCTTATTTTGTGTTACAAGATTTGAAACATAATATGTAAGAGGTTTTTCGGGTGCTAATGCAGGTTAATAGGTACTATTTTACAACTTGTATGATTAAAATATACATTTGCTAATAGTTCAAACAAAGACAACAGATAGTACCTAATTATATCACTTGCCAGTATGCCTCTTTCAAGTAGAGCTGAAAAGAAATTTAGTGTTAATGCATTCTTAGAATGTTATTCACCACCCAGTCTAAGATATAGCCTTTCCTGCTAGAAGACATAGTAAGAAACAACAAAATGATGTGTATGATTTTATATGGCAAAATTATTTTAATGTGTTAAAATAAGAGGTATAATAAAATGCATGTCTATGCTCACCTCCAAGTATTAACCACTCAGCTAATAAATTTGCCATTTGTGCAACAGCATTGTAATTTATAGACAGCTGTTCAATAACTTGCTCGGGATTTCCTCCCGCTTGGAAGTATCGTTTTAACTGTCCAAATATACCTGGTTCCATGATATAATCAGGTGTCTTAAATTTTTCCAAGCATTCTTGCAGCACTTCTTCAGGGTTATCGATAACATCTTCACCACCTTCTTCCTAAAATATAATTTAGATAAAACTCAAATTATGAATTTCAATTTTATGCACTATATTTGACATATTTAATGTAATACTTCGTATTGGTTGTGGTTAGACCCTTCCCAAACTCGTTCTTCCTCGTATTGACTCGGCATCCTCAAACTATCGATAATACAAATTTTTGTGTATCAATACTTTCGGAAAAAAGTGAAAAAAGATACACCGGCTAAATTAATTTCAGCAGATGTTGCTACGCTATACTCTTTGGCTACGACCACAGAACACTAATACCCTTAGGGCTACGACTACAACAATTGATTTCGTACATTAGCTTGCTACATATATATATATTTTTTTTTTTATGGCAACCTTACAATTACTGCCAACCTCCAGTCAATAAATAATACTTGTAAAAAACGGCGAATAATAAAAATGAAAACTATGATTCTGATTAACCCTTAATAACCTAGAGTTTCAATTTTGATACCAATCTTTTAAACCGAATGTTCACATTACTATTAGTTTTTTTTTATAGGTTGGCTGTTCGTATTTTACTGTTGTATAATATTCTTTCCAACGAAATTAAAAAAAAAAAGCAAATGTCATTATTGTTTTATTTTATCTATGACATATTACTTGCGCGGCAAAGTGAACAAGTAAACACATTTTACTAAAAGTTTTGTTGAAAACAAATTTGATATATTTTCTTTTTCTGAAGAATATAAATACTTTTGAGGTAAGTGAATATATTATTTTCGCTATGATATAATTACTTTTTGCGAGTGCATGATTTACTTGAAGAAACTAGTGCTATTTTTGTGAGTATCAATTTTGATACTTCGGGCATTCCGATCTACATAAAACCTAACTACTAATTCTTTAGCTATAAAAACTTTTTGAACTTCCGTTTCATTATTTTTCTGCTTAGCTTGGTGTTGGGATTACTTTTATTTTTATTTTATTATAGAAATTTATCAAAAATGCGACCAGAAGAGATTGAGAGCATATTGATGCGGTTAAAAAATGGTGAAATTTCGGAAGACGATTCCACCGACAATGAAGATGACATAGACTATTATTCAAGCCAAAGAGATCGCCTGATGGAGCTAGAAGATGAAGAGGATGTAGGTAATTTTCCCACTGACCTAAACTTGGATGCAGATCTGCCTGTAGCAATCGTAGATACCGACATGCAACATAATTTAGAGACTGTTGAACGAAGCCCAACTCCTACAACCAGCAGCCAGAACAACCTCAACTCTAGAAGCTTAGTGTGGAGAGTAAAGAATATGGACATAGTCCAAAATGCTTTCCAGTTTGCTGGAAACACTGAGTATTCACAAGAAATTATGAACTTAGACACTCCATTTCAGTTTTTTTCTTATTTTTTCGGTGAAGAAATTTTAAGATTTCTAGTGGACGAGTCAAATAAATATGCCTTCCAAAAGAATCCCAACTTTACAGAACCTGTAACTGTCTTAGAATTACGCAAATTTATTGGAATTCTTATTTTTACTAGTGTATATCATTATCCCAGTGTCAGGTCATACTGGTCAAACATTACAAAGTTTGAACCCATAGCACAAACAATGAATCGCAACAGATTTGATAAAATTCGACAAATTTTTCACATGAATGATGACTCTAAACATTTGCCCATTGATCATCCCCAGCACGACCGACTGCATAAAGTAAGACGAGTGATAGACTATTTGAACAAGAAATTTATTACTGTACCATTTGAGCATCGTCTATCACTAGACGAGCAAATGTGTTCCACTAAAATTAAACATTTTATGAAACAATACTTACCCAACAAGCCCCATAAGTGGGGATTCAAATTATACGTTTTATGCTCTCTGTCTGGGTATGCCTACAGTTTTGAGATTTACTCAGGAGCTAAGGACAAAGACCGTTTACCTGGCGAGCCAGACCTCGGAACTGTATCGAATACAGTTATTCGATTGTTACGACCAGTACCAAGGCACGTCAATCATATAACTTATTTTGACAATTTTTATACGAATATTCCTCTGCTACATTACTTGACCAACGAAGGTATTTATTGTCTTGGAACAGTACAGAGAAACAGGCTTGGAAAGTCGTGCAAGTTGCCGGAGAAACGAGAAATTATGAAATCTAACGTACCCAGAGGAACATATCACGAAAATGTGGCCTCTCACGAAGGCCAAGAATTTTCGGCCACAAGTTGGAAAGACAACAAACAAGTTCTATTACTTTCGACGTATGTTGGCGCTGAACCAGCGGATACTATAACCCGCTACGAAAAAAAACTAAAGGCCAATGTTCAAGTATCATGTCCTAGGGTCATAAAAGAATATAATGCACACATGGGCGGCGTTGATTTGATGGATAGCTTCATTGGTCGATATCGCATCCGGATAAAGTCGAGAAAGTGGACAACGAGGCTCTTCTACCACTTGTTAGACATGACTGTCATCAATGCTTGGGTACTATACAAAAAGGTAAACACAGTGAAAGGAAAACTTCAGAAGAACATTATGAAGTTAGCAGATTTTAGAACTGAGCTTGCCGATACTTTATGTAGATATCAAAGTCACTCGAAAAATAAAAGGGGAAGACCCAGTACCAACAGTCGACAAGACACTACAGTACCTTCTAAAAGACCCCGGACAGGTGTACAAGTATTACCCTCTACTGACGTGCGTTGCGATTGTATTGGTCATGAAAAAATATTTATGGATTCTAGAAATAAGTGTAAATTTAATAATTGTAGGAAACTTACCTCCTGGTTCTGTAAAAAGTGTAAAGTGTCGTTATACGATAATAAAAACAATCAATGTTTCGCATTATTTCATGCATAGGTATATCTGATTTCTTTATGGCCTTAATACCTGAAGTATCAAAATTGATACCTGTTTTTTTTTTCTAAATAAATATGTAAAATTAATATTGTGATTTTTTTAGCTATTTTTCCCTTCATCTAGACCCTCAAGCAAACACATTAATATTTAAAAAAAAATCACTTTCGTAAATAAGGCTACTAAGGGTTAAAAACCGAAAAAGATTAAGAACTAATGAAATATGAAATGACTTGTACTGAAGTTTATTCAATAAATGAAGAACATTATAATTATATAGAATTAAAATAAAATAAAACTGAACTCATTACCACATTTAAAATATTAAATAAAACTATATAAATACTATTAAATTCTAAATAATGAATAAAATTTTATAACTTAATATTATTTAAATCTAAATATTCCATAAGGCAATTGAAAACATTTTTACTTTTTTTAGAATAAATTAAAAGAGAACGAATTTCTGTAGGTAAAGGTATTTTCAGTTTTACCAAAGTGTTAAATAATGAAGTGTGATCATATAAAGGACATGAGAAGAATATATGGTTGAGGTCACCAATATCTAAACCACACTCACATATAGAAGTATTTTTAATATGAAGCCTAGCAAGGTGAACCGAATTACAACAGTGACCCAAGCGCATTCTACATAACATTGATGTATGTTTCTTATTTAAGGTTAATTTATAAAACCAAGGCTTAGAAGGAATGGAGGGTTGAATTTTAGCATATTGACAGCCTTTTGTCGTTTTGGTTTTGTCCCAATGGTTTGACCACCTATTTCTATACAATAATTTCGTATTCCTTATAAGGTCATAGCAATAATTTTTAAATAGGAATGTGTCCCCACAGACAATAGCTTGTTTAGCAAGTTTGTCAGCATATTCATTACCAGATATACCAATATGACTAGGAATCCAAACAAGAGAAATGTTGATGTTTTGAAATTGGTATAAGAATAGAAGTTTCTTAATTTCAAATATCAAAGGATTGCGGGAAATTTCATAGAAAGGATTACATAACAATGCCTGTAAAGAACTAAGAGAATCTGAAAATATCACGCTTGATTTTAATTTAAAACTATAGCAATATTTTATTGCTTGTAAAATGGCTAACATTTCTCCTGTAAAAACTGAAGATTCGGGAGGACTTTTCATTTTTTGAACTATTCTCCAATTTTGATGGTATATTGCGTAGCCAGTACAACCTTTAGAGTTAATTTTAGAAGCGTCTGTAAAAATATAATGATAACCTGGAAAATTCTTGTCCAACGCAAACATAAATTTTTTATTTGATTCAATAGAAAATTTATTTAATCCTATATCTAATATAACATTGGGTTTGTAAAGTGCAACATCAAACGAATTGGAGAAAAGAGGCAGAGTCACCGACCTATGAATTGGATCTAGGAAGGAATTATATTGTTCATAGCTTTTTACTAGATTAGGTGTTTCTTTATTACGCCAGTATTTTCCTAAATTAATTAATATGTAATGAGAAAGTAAACGAATTTTAGGGATTAGTGGATGATTGGAAAATTGAAGAACACGAAAAAAGAAAGCATCTGATAAATATTGTCGTCTAATAGAAAGCGGAGGATCACCGCATTCAATTTGCAGGGCATTGATAGGCGATGAATTCATAGCGCCTAAAATTAATCTTAAAGACTTGTGTTGAACGATATCTAAAATTTTCAATCCTTTCTTATTAGCAGGTACAAGAAGAAATGAGGCATAATCTAATCGACTTCTTATAATTGCATTATAAATTAATTTTAAAGAATATGGATGGGCGCCCCACCATACTCCGCACAAAGCTCTTAGAATGTTTATATTTTTTTCGCATTTTTTTTGGGTATAAATGATATGAGGCATACCGGATAATTTATTATCAAGAATTACACCAAGAAATTTAACTTGGTGAATATTTTTGAGCGGATAATTAAGAAGGCGAACCTGTATTTCTGGTAAAACTCTTTTGCGGGAAAAAATTACTGTATTACTTTTACTTGGGGAAAGTTCAAGTCCATGATCATCTAACCACGTGGCCATAGAGAGGAGATCTTGTTCTATCGCATTAGCACAGGATTCTATACATTTATCATTTACATAAACTAAGATATCATCAGCGTATTGCAAAATTCTACACTTTGAAATGGACTGGTCTAAATCTGACGTATAAATATTGTATAATAAAGGACTTAAAACCGAACCTTGCGGAAGACCTTTGAAAACCTTGCGAGTATATTTTAAATCATCATCAAATTTAATATGTATATATCGATCTAGAAATAAATTGATAATCAAATTTGTAAGTTTTTTGGATATATTAAGCTTGAACATCTTTTCTCTAAGGATCTTAAGTCTAACATTATCGTAAGCAGAAGAAATGTCAAGAAAAGCAGCAAGGACCGATTCATTTCTTGAAAATGCTAGTCTAATATCTGTGGTGAAGATTGAAAGACTGTCATATGTGCTTTTACCTTTTCTGAATCCATATTGAGTATTTGATAATAATCCATGACTTTCTACATACCATTCAAGACGATTCTTGATCATGTGTTCAAAGGTTTTAATTAAAGTTGAGGATAGAGCAATCGGTCGATAGGAAGAGCCATCGTTAGGGTTTTTGTTAGGTTTCAAGACAGGAAGAATTACTTGAGTCCGCCAAGAGTCAGGAACAAAACCTATGTCAAACAAAGCGTTAATGATATTTAAATAGAAGGTTAAAATTTGATCGTTACATTTGGCTAGTAGTGAATACGGAATACCGTCTAGACCAGGTGCCGAATCATGGACGTGAGAAAGGACAAGCTTTAATTCATTTAGAGAGAATGGACGTTCTAAGGGATCAAAAAAAGGTTCACATGGAATACTTTGAGGTAGCTCCTCTCTTGAAGGAGCAGAAGAGGGGGCAAGTTTGTCAAGAAAAGAATTTATTGATTGAGAGGGAATGGCACCACTGTAAGAACAAGATGAAAAACAATAACGAAATTTTCTTATATTACGCCAAACAACTGATGAAGGAATTGAGGGAGATATTGAAGAACAAAAGGCATGCCAACTTGTTTGTTTTTTGGCGCGAAGAGTATTTTTAGTTACTTCTTGTATACGTTGAAGGTGTGAATAGTTTTCTGAACTCATGTCTAATTTATATTGTTTTTCGGCTTTTTTCCTATTATGAATGGCCTCAGTACATTCAGAATCCCACCATGGAGGGGAGGGCTTACATTTATTATTTAGAGATTTAATAGGAATTGTTTGGTCTGCTGCATTTATAATTGCGTTTGTAAATGCTTCAACAATTGAAATTAAATTATTTTCAGAAATAGGAGCAATTTTTAGAATTTCATTGTAAAGAATACTATTATACAAGTTCCAGTCTGCTCTGTCTAATTTGTATTTAATACAAGGTTTTTTGTTAATTTTTGCCGATTCTTTGTTTGGAAAGGAAATCAGAATAGGAAAATGATCACTGCCGTGAGAGCTATCTAAAACTGTCCAATTTAAAAGAGAGGTTAAATCAGGGGTACAAATTGATAAATCTACAGCACTTCTAGACTCATTGGGACGAGAGCGTTTGGTGATTTTACCAGTATTAAGGACGCCAATGTTAAGTTCGTCAAATATTTCAACTAATAAACTGCCGAATCTATCACAATTATCACCCCATAAATAATGATGGCAATTAAAATCACCAAGAATTAAAAATGGTTTGGGTAACGAGGCTATTAAAGATTTTATTCTGCGAAACGTATGGACAGACGGGGAGGGAACATAAATAGAAACGAAAGTAATATTTTGAATTCTTACTGATACTATATTGAAGTCAAATATTTCATCATGAATATCTACAATGGTATAAGCGATATTATTCTTTATAAGTAAAGCACATCCGGCATAACCATCAGATCTGTCATTTCTAACACAACAAAAACCAGGGATTCTGATGTTGGAATCCGGTTTCAGCCATGTCTCTGAAATAGCAGCGACACAAACATTGTATTTTTTTAATAGATAAATTATTTCAGTGCGTTTATCAAAAATGCTTCTACAATTCCATTGAAGGATCTTTGTGAGAGTGAATGTCGTGAAGAATTTCAGGAATAGAATTTAGTAAGCGAGCAACGTGGGACGGTAATTTTGACGAATACGAAGATATTATTATGTTAATAAGGGAATTTATGATGCTTTCTATAGAATTAAAACTACCCTGTGAAGTATCACGTGAAACCCGAAGAGCACAACCATCCTCTGGTTGTGGAATTGAAAAATCTTCAATAATTTTTTGATGAATTTTTTTGTCGTATCCTGTTAGTGTATGGTGACGGAATGATTTAGGAGTAAATAATGATTTCTTATAAGAAGTTTTACTAGATGAAGCAGCATGTGAAGGAAAATGATCCTTTGAAGGATTAGTAGAAAGAGAAGAGTTTATAGGGTTTTTTGATATCAGAACATCAGCATATGACTTTGATGAAACTTGGGGATATTTTTGTGATGCTTCTAGGTATGAGATTGAATTTTGTGCCATTTCGATTTTAATATTATTTTGACGTGTGTGTTCAGGGCATCTAGAATCCGTAGCTTTGTGGTTACCTGAGCAGAATAAGCAACGAAAAGATCCATTATCTTTATCGCAAGAAGAAGAAGAGTGATCATCGCCACATTTTGAGCATCTTGGCTTGGAACGACATAAATCTTTAGTGTGTCCAAATCTGCAGCACTGAAAACATTGAATGGTTGGAAGTTTATAAATTTCAACAGGGATGGAAGAATAACAAAAATAAACTCTCGAGGGAAGAATTTGACCGTCAAATGTGACTACGACACTTTCAGAGCTTTCATATCTGAGTTTTTCTTCATTGCGTACTCGGTAATTTAATCTTCTTACTTTTAATATAGGAATAGTGTTTGGATACGTAGATAATTCAGAAATAATATCTTCTGGTGTCCAATCTTTTGGTACACCTTTTATAACACCCATACGAGATACGTGGAAGGATGGAATAAACGTTTTATATTTATCATTTACAGAGGGATTTTCTAAAAATAGATTTGCATCAATAAATTTAGAGAATTCAATTGTAATTCTATTCCTCCCGATACGTTTTAGGCCTCCATTATCTATATTTTGAATATTTAATTTTTTCAAAAAGTGACCAAAAGAAATAGCATTTAAAGTCTTACCAGAATTAGGAGAATCTTCTTTTACTTGAACATGCACGATAAAAGGACCCGAATCTGTAGAATTATAAGGGCGAAGAGATTGAAATTTTTGAGAATCTGTTTTTTTTGTTTTCATTTATACTTGTGTTAAGAGATTTAGAAGAGATATGACTATAGGCAGAATTTGATGTTTGTGGTAGAGGAATGTCAGATGATTGAGAAAGGGGGATTAAAGATGATTGAGTACACGCAATATTAGATGATAAAGACATGGGAGATTCATAAACATTTTGTCCTGATATGTTACCTTGGTTAGAGTTAGATCCCATAATTTTAATTTTAGATGAAGAAATATTACCATTATCGCAATCCGATTCTGAGAATGAAGAATTGGTGGAAAAAACTTAAATTTTTCTATTTAAGTCAACCCGATTAGCATGTTCTTCTTTCTTCCTTTCTTTCGTTTTATGTTTCCTTTTCTTTTTATTGGAAATAATTTTGAAGTTGTCATCAAAAATTTCTTGCGATAATGACTGCCATGGTTTTTTAAATGAACCTTCTAAGTCATTTTGAATTTCGACATAAGCAGCTGGAGAAGAAATAATGTTAGGATCTGAGCAATTCGGATCCGGTGGTTTAGGCGGAATAGATGGATTAGACATGGCGACTGTGAGAGTCTAACGCTTCGTTAGACTATTTTCTAATACTAAGAAATTGACGCTAAATGAGTGATAATATGGAAATACAGATAAATATTATTAATATATACTATAATAAATTAGGAATGTAATCAGAATATTAAACGAAAACTTAAAATAATTAATATGACACCAAAAATACGTAAAACCGTTATTGACGTTCAGTTGCCCTCCGAATTTCCTTACATTTTCTAGTCTAATATTAAAATGCTAAACAAACAATCAAAGAATATAAATAACCATAGACAATTAGATAATATATATTTATATTTAGGCGTATTTAGGGCATAACCAATTGACATTTAATATTTTTCTGTTAAGATTTTTGGCTTAGATGCTTGTCTTTTAAGCCATTTCTTCATTTCATTCGGATTATTATGTCCTTCTTCACAATATGCTGATGCGGTTCACTGCAAAGTTTTTGGGAGATTTTGACGACAGATCTACCCAGCAGACAGTCGATGATGACCGTTACTCAAGTTAGACGCCTAAGCTAACAAAAATAACTTGAGGTTTATATTAACATCGAAACATTTGTTTCCTCGTTTCCACCAATAGTTCACATGCGCAGACACTTAATACACAAAATCGCATCACTTCCACGCATCAACATCCACTTCAAACCATTATTTTAACGATAAAACAGTAGCAACAATCCATCGACCATTATATATTAGTCTATGCCATCGACAGCCAAGATTCCGGCAAAAAAGTCTGACATTTGATTTGACAATGCCGCCACTGCACAGACTAATATGATGTACCACAGATTAAAAGTATGCACCAAAGAGTATATAATCAATAATTTTTTAGTGTGCACCTCCAATACGTGATACGTTTTTTTAACTGGCTTTACGGCTCTGGGTTCTAGCCCTTCTGAGCCTTACGAGATACGTCCATGGTATTAGCACAGAATAAATAATAGCACTACGTACAAAAGTTGCACTCCTTTGATGTTGACTCCTTGCAGACTTTTTAATAGCCTACAAAATTATTATTAATTAGACAAATAACGCACGCAAGTAAATTAAACTTTATCACTACAGGCGAGTGTCCGTATGCCTTTGCATTTTTTCTCCTTCTTACGTCACGGACGATATTCCGTGATTACCTAGGGCTTTCAACAAAGAGTAAGAAAATACAATTCGTATATAATACAACTGTTACTTTAATATCTATATTTTGTAATGTTTGTAATAATATAATGTCTTATAATTTTTATAGTTTTTAAATAAAAAAAAAATGGAATCAAATCGTTATTAAATTACCGGTTATTAAATTAAAAAATGGACATAATCGTTATTAAATTTTAAAATTGAAAAACTCTAAATCTGACGTATAATTTAATTAAATATTGCGAGGGAAAACACGGATATGGAATGATAAAATTAATATCCCTTAGTAATTATAGTAAATTATTTGCTGTCATCGTCACGCGTCAGATCTTACACAGATAATCCCGAAGCTCTCATGCTCGTTAATTATCTGTTTAAGTCTGTAGGTGAGTTTTCCTACTCGTCGCTGCATCCAGGCTGCTTCAATGACGTTTGTGTTCCAGTAAAAAGGGTCTCCGGTTCTCTACACTAACCATACGACACAGCAGCTTTAATCTGTTATTTTACGCCGGTATTCTGTGAGAGCGTGGTCCTTCCCCGGTTGAGCCGACCCTTTCTTGCTACAATTATACAATAAATATAGTTGCAGCATGGCTCTACAACTTATAAAAAGAAACGTGAAGCAAGTAGTCTCCGATAATACCTTGTAGGCAGGGGGTTACCTAATGATGTGTTAGTGCCCTCTTGATTGCACCCCAGGGTAGAGAATTAAAGGTGTTGATATCAAGGCTTATAGCCAACGCCACGGCACCCAAGTGCTCATTTACCACGTGCTCGACGGTGAATGAAAACATCGTGAGGATACCTGCATGTCTGAGAAATAAGAAAAAATATTTCGAAGACATGTGAAGTTTGCCAACATGCATTAAGGCAGCGTGGCGGACAATTTCTTGCCCTAAAACCCTCTCAGAAATTAGAGAAGGCCTGTGCCCACCAGTGGAACGTATGTATTCTCTATTAAAATAAATATTACGACTGCTTTTCACTGCATAATGCTGCAAAGAATTTTGATTCCTGATTATATTAGCTTATAAGCTCACATTTAGCACATAATATAACAAAAACTTACCCGTGGAAAGGCTTCTGCAGCAACTAAACGTTAGCGATATCTTTTTCTCGCTTTATTTTTAGTCGCCCAACACACCGACAAAATTATGATTGTGTGCAAATTTCTCTTTTACTTATGAAAATCCACTTAAATTAAACCATTGTTTAAACGATAAAACAGAAGCAGCAATCCCTCGGCGTTTCAAAGTTTGTGGGCCTTTTGAAAATAAAAGTAAAACATTTAAATGTACTTTTATTTAATAAATAATGGGGTAGTAAAAGGGGTTAGATTGTTTGAGCATCTGGTTGTCTGATGGTAAAAGGCAGAGGGAGAAATTAAGTTATACAGTACCTGCGCAAAGTCACCAAAACGTATCTTGTAGAACATCGAAAGGCCGGCTATTTTACGTCTGTGCTCAGAAACTCGTGAGATTGGCTTTAACTAAGTTTATATCATCAATAAACGTCTAAGCATGTCTTTCCTTTGAGTTCAAAGTTCCTCGGTGGCATTTTGCAGCATCAATCCATGTATGACAGAAATACTACACTTACTTACGATCGGATTTACGCCACCGCAAGTACAGCCGCAACTTAGCAATGATACCTGACCTCCTTGCCAGCTGCAAGGAGGTCAGGTATCATTGCTTTAGGTCTGGATTCAATGAACTACCAAGTTAAATTAGAATAAACTGCTACCGCCTACACCAACAGCATGAGTATATTGGTGTAGGCGGGAAGAGAACGACAACGACACGGAGAGGCCGTTCATTCCAAAAGTCCTTCGCACACTAACCAAATCATGGGATAAGCCGTACGCTTAAAGATTGTCTAGAAAGCTAGCATGCCAGTCAAAAGCCTTTGTCGACTGATTCTGATTGAACTTATATTGTAGGTCATTAGGGAGGTTATTAGGTACTAAGTATGCCATTAGGTGGGTGTTCCAAATACTCTCCATAACCTTGCAGAGTATGTAGGTTATTGAGATCGACCGATAACTGGTGGACTGCCAGTTTTGGATTCAGGCTGCACATTTCGGTTCTCAATTAGAGAATGTGTTTTAATTGTAATAAAAAACGAACACTTTCGGCAGGGTGCTCTGACCTCTGAAGCTAAGGTCTATAATAAGCTAATTAATTCCATACTCATTATTTTCTCAATGAACGAAAGTCAGAAAATACTATTACCGTGTGTTGTACAATTTTTGCTTTTAATTTATTTTACTACGGAGAGATTCACGTAGAATAACTTAAATAAAAAATTTAAAAAACTCCCGAAACAAAAAGAGCTGATGATCTTCAAACGGTAAAGACACCTATCAAACGAAAACTAAATCAAAATCCGTTCATCCGTTCAGGAGCTATGATGCCACAGCCAGACACACAGATACGCAGCTACACTAATAGTGTTCTGTAAGCTACACACTACAAACATTTAACAGTCCTCTGTTTTCGTCGGGGGTTAAAAACAGAAAAACAATTGCAAGTAATTAGTGTTATGATAATTATTTTGTATGAGACCTGCAGTTTAGGATAGAGGTTCTGAGACAAACGAAATACCTTATTAAGGTAACTATATTTGCGTAAGCTTTTTCAATTTGGGAATTTCCCACGATTAAATACAGCGTTCAACACAGCAAATACAGCAACATCGCAGCACACGGAACTTTCCCGCCATCCTTTCATTTAATTGTTTAAAGAATAGAGCCGTGCTAGAGACATGCTGCAGCTATATTATGGTTGTAGCACGAATATCGGCTCGACCGGGGCTGGTATACAGAATAGCAGCATAAAATAGCAGCTCAATGCTGCTGTGTTTCCTATGGTGAGTGTGGAGACCCGGAGACCATTTTATTGGAAACAAGGGCTTCCTTTAGGCATTCATCTTAGTCCTGAGGTTATGGAAACGCATTTATATTTTCATCCTTAATCGAGGATAAATGTAGATATCTATGGACCACAGCATCCATTTAGCATCAGGTGGACTGTGTGCTCGAATGTTACCCTTATTATTCTATAAAAAAAAATTAAATCATGGCTCTACCGGGGCTGGTATACAGAATAGCAGCATAAAATAGCAGCTCAATGCTGCTGTGTTTCCTATGGTGAGTGTGGAGACCCGGAGACCATTTTATTGGAAACAAGGGCTTCCTTTAGGCATTCATCTTAGTCCTGAGGTTATGGAAACGCATTTATATTTTCATTCTTAATCGAGGATAAATGTAGATATCTATGGACCACAGCATCCATTTAGCATCAGGTGGACTGTGTGCTCGAATGTAACCCTTATTATTCTATAAAAAAAAATTAAATCATGTCTGGGACCTTTTTAACACACTTTTATTAGCTTCATGTGTATCTATCTATCTATCTATCGTAATCTTTTAATGTAATTTGCACCAAATTGTAGACTGCCGATTGATCTGAAATTTTGCACTCGTGTCAAGGACCGATGACAATACAATAATTTATTCACTATGAGCTGTATTCCAACTAGGATCATCAATGCGTGTTGTTTAAGTTTTTTTAACATATAAAATACAATAGAGACAACTTAGTCTATTAATTTATTTATTTAATATACCAAAATCGTAACAATTTGAAATAAAACATATATAAATGCATAATATAACGAATATTAAATTAACGTTCAATATATAATATTTATATATTTATAACATTAACAAACTAGAATGTAACTGATTTGATTATTATATTAAAATACTGAAACTACAAAAAAACACGTGAAAATGTTTGGTGTTTCTTATTAGGGCAAAATACGTTAAGGGCGTAATATTAATTAGTTTTATCATATATTTTTGTATTTAATGACTTAATCAGTGGCGTAACATAGGTTACTAGCCCCCCGGAGCCAAAATGGGGGGGGGGGGGGATATGAAATCGGTAAAAGTGTTCTATAGTTTCTGTATATAATTTAAAAATGAAAAAATCATGTTTGAGTAACGTCAGAACCATGATTACAGTGTTTCTTTTTATCAAAATAATTCAGTATGTCCCATTATTTATTTTTACTGGCATCATTTAAAAAGCTATGGCAGGAAGCTAACTTCCGCTAGGAGTAATAAACTTCTGCCCCTCTTGCCCCCTGCTGTACCACTGCATTTAGTCTGTTAATCTTTAATCGATTTGGATGTTTGGAGATTTATGAGAATGTGAACTTTACCCAGGTTGATGAGCTAGCCCTTAGCATATTGAGACAATTGTACAAAGGACAAAATTTTAAGTTAATTAGTATTTTCAATGTCACATCTCTTTCTTCATTTTCAACTTCTCATTTTTTTATCTACATATTCTTATATTTTTATTTTATTACATAAAAATTAAAAAATCATGTGTTACAAATACTTTATAATTGAGTAAAAACTAAACTGTATCTATTTATTATATAAATAAAAAATTAAATATTTCTAATTATAGATCTTTATCTACCAATATAATATATTAATTACATTTTAATATTTGAAATAGAAACATATTATAAGCATATCTTTGGTCACTCGAATGCAGAATTTTAAATCTAATAAGCATATTTTAAATGGAAAACTATTGCTCAACTTCTATTATATACAAACCTTTCGCCTTACTTAATATTAATTAATTTATAAAACACTATAACTATTAAATGGTGCTGGTATAGTGATAGCAAATGAAAAAGGTAAGTATTTTTCGCTTTAATAGTAATCTCTTATCAGGAACTCTGTTATATACATATATTTAAAACAAAAATTTTACAGGCTAACACAGGTCTGCTTGAAAATTATTATTGGTATTATTTGTATATATATTAACCGGAAAATAATGTCAGATGTTAGTCCTTACGTTGCCAGTAGATATCTTAGCATGGATTGTTTTGTACTTACTCTATTCGATCTAGGGAATTTGTTTTAAGGTACGGAATATAAATCTAAAAGTCCTAAATTCGAATAAGCTATTCGCTTTTACTATGAACCACTCCCAACACAAACGATTGAGGTATATTTAGAGTAATTATAACAGGAATAAAAATGTTTAAAGCATTATGCTACTTGGTATTGATTTTTTAATAGGTAATAAGTTACGTGCGTATTTACTTGTTCCCTAGATCAAACGAAAACAAATATAAACACAGATCTGGCAACGTTTCTTCTTATTATTTTGCAACATAGGCGCCTCCTTTTTCCTACTTTCAAATATTTCAAGCCCGAATAATAAAGATATCGATTACGGCATTGTAGTAGTAATAGCCAGATATTTAGATAATTTGAGTGCATTTATTTGATTCTCATGTTCGTTTATAAATTTTACTTTATATTTATTATTGTCTTGAGTATATTAAAATTAAATTTTAAATACCGGAGGCGTTTTTTTTCACTTAGTTCAAAAATTTCATCAAATAAAAATTAATATACAAACGACCTACTAAAAATAAATCGATGTTTATTTAAGACAATATTAAGACAATACGAGACGTATTTATACATTTATTTTGGTTGTATGTCTTACGTTATACCGTATAACTATTAATTTACTTTTTCGTGAGGCAAAACTAGGTCCCATTGTAGCTATTATTTGTTGAACTAGGCAAAAGCCATACAATTTAAACTACATATTAGTTTAGTGACCAGTGTAAATCTGGTTGTTTGAGTGTGACATTAAATATTTATATAAACATTAAAGTCTTATATTTATTATTTCGAATGTCAGGCAAATGTTTACCCTGCTTTTATTAAGAAACGCGTCCAAAACTTTCTTTAAAATTGGTTCAAGAATAGGTTTAGTTTGTAATGAAGTGAACTCTATAACAATTGATCTGCATCATACTAATACATATTTAATACAAACTTCCAAAATTGATTAAAAAAATGTAATGCCACCGATTAAGACCAAACTTACCAACGAAATTGTGCCGCAGGATAGAAAAGTCAACCCCATGATTTATTTATAATATAACTTTTGAAATAATGTTTGTAGAGTAAGTACACCAGATTATAACGGAGGCCTTGTTAGGCCTAGGAGGTGCACAATGCATAAGGAGGTGAAAAGTGGTAGGAGTTGGGAGGATTGGGACTAAGGAGGAACCAAAAACTGGCTGGTGCTGCTAGAGTCGCAGATGTGTGCGAAAGAGTTCGCGTGGCCTCGCTTATATACAAATTTTTGATACCATAGAGTTTCAGTTGGTACGAGTTTGAAATATTCCGTGTCTGTCCCAGCGAGGGCGATGCAAAGGCATAATTTTCCCATGAAAAATAGGCCACGGGGACAGATAGCCATGAAACCGTGAACCACAAAATGTTAGTAACTATTGGCTTTTTGTGTGAAAAAAAGCTTCTCGAGTGGCAGGCTCGTACCGGTAGGCGAAGTGTAAGGCGACCCCCCACTAGGTAGAGTGACGATCTGGTAAGATATGCAGGAAGTCGATGGCTGCAGGTGGCTCAGGACCGTGCTTTGTGGCATTCCTTGGGGGAGGCCTATGTTCAGCTGTAGACTTGTGAAGGGCTGTAATGATAATGATGATGAATAATGATTTAATGAATGGTAAACGAGAATCGGGAGCTAAAGATTAGATTATTTCTTTACTCAATGTAATTCCACATTAATTTAAATTAGTTAAATAACGACTCAGTCAAAAATATCATTTGTGATTTGGATTTGGATCGACTGTTCTGTTTAATGATTGATTTTAATAGTGGATAAATGTAATAACCCAGCAATTTACTTTACTGGACGTTGTAAACGCGGAAAGCGTGTGGTTGATATAATATTATAATGATGCAGATTGACTGTAGAGATCTTTCATAGAAATGTTCAAGTACATCTTATTTATTCTACGGGTAAAACTTTAGTGCTTAGGGTGGGTACTAGTATTAATCTCAAATAATTATCACAGTTCAGCTGTTTATATGAAAGACTAATTTTGAAAAGTTACGTGTCGTATTATCATAACGGGGATAGGATTTAGGCATCTACTTTTTAGTTTTTGGATTTGTCTCATGGTTCACGTAAAAAAATATTCATGATATACATAAGTTCCAAAATTTGCTTATTGTTCTGTGACTTGATATTACAGAAATTTTCAAAATAAAATAATTTAGAAATAAAACCTAGTTATAGGGACGTGCGAAGGAAAATTACTAAATTTTACTTTACCTTTCTAAAAAATTGAAGGCAAATATGGTAAGTTTCCCTTTTGCTGTTATTTTATGGTCTTAATTTTAATAGATATTTATTTATATATACATACTATAAATTAAGCTAAGATTTATGTACAATTTATTAAATAAATGTATGAATCAATAACAACAAACTTAAAAGCAAGTGTATCGTACAAGGTTCGTTTAAAGCAAAATGATATAACGAGATAAATAAGCGTAATTACTATATTATTTACTTGTACCTGTACCTATAGGTATAGAAAAAGTTTACCATATCTACTTTTGAGTCTTTGGTCGTTTACATACATCTATAGCGAGTAGAATCCGAAACTTAGTTTAACCACACTATCTATATCGTTGTATAAATTGTCTATTAATATTCACTGCACACGAGCTATTAATACTTAGAAGCGTTTAGGGACATATTTATTAGCGTCTTTGACAATTTTTATGCTGAAGCATTTATGATAAATGTTTGTGAGCGGTTAACGGTATTGTGCGAAGGGTACAGACCGCGACGGCACCACTTTTGTGAAAGGTAGTGGCATAACTCATACATCAGGTCTAAGTAGGTGCAGATCTACGGCAACATCTCTTCTTTGTGTGCGAAGGAGTCTCGGAGGGTGTCCCGTCTGCGCAGCGCCTAATAATGCCGTATCCTCGGCGAGAGAATCTCCGGATCCGTATCCACGTTCATCACCTGCTTCTGCCTCACCCTCACACCAAGACGGCGAACCAGAGCTCCCTGATCGCGTGCCACCAGCCTCCGCTTCTGTCTCTACTTCTACAGAGCAGCTTGCGCAAACCTCTGAAACGAAATATCAAAATAGCATTTATTAATTAAGAGGCTCGATGGAATCAAAGATCTTTTCATAAGTAGTATTATGTATACTATTATTACATGGATATTTGATATCTACAAGTACTTGACACAAATTTATTAATAAAATTGATAAAAAAACTTCTAGCAACGATTACTTAAATACAAAAACGAAGGCTCGCGTTTTACATGCTTTATATTAATAACGTAGAATTTAAGTTTTACAAGCATTTTAAAATTTATTTGTTCTTATTTTTTTTTAAATACTTTTTCTTTGAACCTTCATAGGTATCGCTTGCGCGTTCTTTTACTTCCTTTAGATTTTTTTTATTGCAATTTTTTGTTGTAATGAAATAAATAAATGAATATCAATGAAAATATATAAAAACTAAATGTTTTAATTTCAGTATAATTAAAATATCTTGTTCTTTGATTTACTTTAATTATAAACTTATAAACTTTTAAATTTTTCTTTGATTTAAACAGGGGACCGATAAAATCACTCAAATTAGTAAATTATCCTTTAATACTTACAATTTGCGTACCTTATACTCAGTATCACCAAACGGTATTCGCTGAAGGTCATACAGGTTTACGCACCAACCTCGGCACACCCCGATGAGGAGGTGAAGGCAATGTATGAGGATATCTCTAGAGCCATGATTTCCTCCAAAACCCAATATAAGGTGTTAATTGGAGACTTCAATGCAAAACTAGGCACAAGAGAGAACGGTGAACTGAAAGTAGGGAAATTTGGAATAGGGCAACGGAACCCAAGGAGCCAGCAGCTGACCGACTTCATGGAGAAAGAGGGACTCTTTATGATGAACTCTTTCTTCCAGAAGCGGCCCCACAGGAAGTGGACCTGGTCGAGCCCCGACGGTTCGACAAAAAATGAGACTGACTTCATTATGACGACCAGACGACAACTGTTCAGTGATGTCTCCGTGATCGCGAGGGTGAAAACTGATAGCGATCACCGAATGGTTAGAGGCACACTGAACCTAAACGTTAAGTTGGAGAAGTCGCGTCTAATGAAGTCAACGCTCCGTCCCCCTCGTGCTCTGTTCCAAAGTCCCGAAACCTTTCAGCTCGAGTTACAAAACCGTTTTCAGTGCCTAGAAGACTGCAATGAAGTGGACGATATGAATGACAAGCTCGTGGAAACTGTCCATGCGGTCGGAGCTAAGTTCTGCAAGACCCGCCGCAGAAGAAAACAAAAGCTCTCCGATCACACTCTTAATCTCATGGCTGTTAGACGGGAGATGAAGCTACATTCTTCAACAGACTTGACAGCATACAGGCATCTGAACAGAAAGATCTCCAAATGCATGCGGCGGGACTTATGCAACTTCAGCTCGTATTGAAGAAGCGATCGAGCGGAACCAAGGCTCCAAAGTCTTTGCCAGAGATCTGTCTGCCAGAAAGAGCCAAGTGTCAAAGCTGAAGACAGAATGTGGTAGCATCGTTTCCAGGACACCTCAGATTTTGAGTGAGATTGAGAGGTTCTATGGGCAGCTGTATACGTCATCGTTGGAGCCACACGCAAGTGTAACGATCCAAGAGCGAGTCTCATCCGACACTATTCCGAAGATATCTCGGACGTCAGTCTGAGCGAGATTAGAATGGCTCTCCAGCACCTTAAACAAGGCCCCAGGCGAGGATGGAATTACAGCGGAGCTTCTGAAAGCGGGTGGAAGACCGGTACTTGAAGTCCTTCAGAAGCTCTTTAATTCCGTCCTCCATGGTGGCATTACACCGGAGGCGTGGAGCAGAAGTGCGGTGGTCTTGTTCTTCAAGAAAGGTGACAACGCTCTCTTGAAGAACTACAGACCGATTTCCCTTCTGAGCCGCGTCTACGTGCTGTTTACGAGAGTCATTTCGAATCGTCTCGCGCGCAGACTTGACGACTTCCAGCCTTCCGAACAAGCCGGTTTCCGAAAAGGCTTTAGCAGCATAGACCACATACATACCCTTCGGCAAATTGTACAAAAGTCAGAGGAGTACAATTTGCCACTATGTCTGGCGTATGTGGACTATGAGAAAGCCTTTGATTCTGTCGAAATTCGGGCGGTGCTGCAATCCCTTCAGCGGTGCCAAGTTGACTGTCGGTATATCGAAGTGCTGAAGTGCTTGTACAGTAGGGCTACGATGGCTATCCGGTACAGAACCAGAGTACGAAACCTATCCAATTGCAGAGAGGTGTAAGACAGGGTGACGTCATATCCCCGAAACTCTTCACCGCTGCATTGGAAGACGTTTTCAAGCTTCTGGACTGGAAAGGATACGGTATCAACATCAATACATCACTCACCTTCGATTTGCCGACGATATAGTCCTTATGGCAGAATCGCTGGAGGACCTAAGCACTATGCTCAATGACCTCAATAGTGTCTCCCAACGGACAGGTCTTAAGATGAACATGGACAAAACAAAGATTTTGTTTAATGTCCATGTCACACATATGCCGGTAGTTGTTGGGAGCACTAAGCTGTTTACCTGGGACAAATAGTCCGACTAGGTAAGTCCAACTTCGACCGAGAGGTCAATCGACGGATTCAACTCGGCTGGGTAGCGTTCGGGAAGCTACGACACATTTTCTCGTCAGACATACCTTAAAACCTTAAAACGAAATGGTACAACCAGTGCGTGTTGCCAGTGATGACTTACGGAACTGAGACGTGGTCCTTCACTGCTGGCCGTATGAGGAAGCTCAAGGTCGCTCAGCGAGCTATGGAGAGGGCTATGCTCGGAGTTTCTCTGCGTGATAAACTTAGAAATGAGAATATCCGCAGTAGAACTAGAGTAACCGACATAGCCCAACGGATTAGTAAGCTGAAGTGGCAGAGGGCCGGCCATATAGCTCGAAGAACCGACAACCGATGGGGAAGAAAGGTTCTCGAGTGGCAGCCTCGTACCGGTAGGCGAAGTGTAGGGCGACCCCCCACAAGGTGGAGTGACGACCTGGTAAGGCATGCAGGAAGTCGATGGATGCAGGTGGCTCAGGACCGTGCTTTGTGGCATTCCTTGGGGGAGGCCTATGTTCAGCAGTGGACTTATAAATGGCTGTAATGATGATGATGATGACTTACAATTTACTAATTTTTCGTGAAGTAATATTGGTTTGAATGGTACGGAATTTGATTTTGAGTTTTTAACTTATAATAGATTATTACCGGCCTCAAAATATTCTTTAAGATTTGATGGCATTATTCCATGCAGCAGAGCTGAGCCGTGAGCATATTATATAAAATTATATGCTGGTTACGCACACTAAATAAAATTTCAGCAAACTAAACAATCATGTCAAATTTTCTGAACTCAATAGGTAACAATAATTTAATTAAAGTTTATGATTAGAAATTTTTGCATATTACGAGTAATTATGATGCAGTGCACTGACCACAGAGTCATGCAACGCACAAATCCTAATTTGCTTCTGTGGAAAATTTCCACGTATGTAATACTTATACTTATACTTATACTTATCTTCACGCACAATCCCTGACGGGGTAGCCAGAGAGAACAGATCGCCAAGTGTCACGATCCTTACAAACCTCTTTCGCTTCTTTCAGATTCATTATCTTCTTCATGCATGCACGTCTAGGTATCCGAGTACTTTTGACCCTACCCTCTTCGAGCAATTTGCTCACATGGTCTTCGAAAGTTAGTCTCGGTCTACCTCGACACCTTTTAATATTAACTTTCGCGCTATATATTTTCTTCACCATTCGGTCTTCACTCATTCGCTCAACGTGCCCAAACCACCGAAGCACGCCCTTATCAATTTTTGTGATAAGGTCATCTTTCAAACCTGCCATATTGCGAATCTCTTCGTTTCGCTTTCGGTCGGCCATGGTAACGCCGCACATTTTACGAAGAGATCGCATCTCCACTGCATTCAACTTACTTTTATGCTTCTTCTGGCATACCCAGGTTTCGCTGCCATATAACAAAGTCGGTACCAACACTGCGTTATGTATTGCAAGGCGTGCACTCTTAGCTACGCCTTGCCTTTTGACTAACGCAGTCAGGGCACCATTGACTTTGTTCCCGGCAGCGACACGCCTGTCCACATCTAAATCACATCTTCCATCCCGGCTAAAAGCACTCCCCAAGTATACAAGTATACAACGGTATACATAATGTAATACTTCAACTGGAAATATTACATACGTGGTTGGTACCCTACGTTGGTTGGATAGTAATATAGGTACCGTTATACAAGGACTATACATTGCGTATACGCAAATTATAATACTAAATATATTTTAAACTAAACCCTGTATACATATATACCCTAAAATGAATATAAACGAATTAATGTTAATGTGTTTTTACTTTTACTATAAATTGAGATTATAATATTTTATAGATACAACAATTAAATGCAAGAGTAAAATTAGACATACAAGGAATTCATCACCATCATCATCATTATCATTACAGCCCTTCACAAGTCCACTGCTAAACTCAGGCTTCCCCCAAATAATGTCTTACCAGGTCGTCACTCCATCCAGTAGGGGGCCGCCCCACACTGCGCCTACCGGTACGAGGCTGCCACTCGAGAACCTTGCTCCCCATCGGTACGCGGTTCTTCTACTAAACCGTTGGGCTAGCTACATTGGTTACTCTGGTTCTACTTCGGATATTCTCATATTTAAGTTTATCACGCAGACTCTCCATACCTCGCTGAGCGACTTTGAGCTTCCTTATACGGCCAGTAGTGAAGGACCATGTTTCAGAATCTCAGATTCATAAGTTATCACTGGTAGGTAACACTGGTGGTACAATCTTGTTTTCAAGGTTTGAGGTATACCTGACGAGAAAATGTGTCGTAATATCCCGAACGCTGCCCAGCCGAGTTGATTTCGTCGATTGACCTCTCGGTCGAAGTTGGACTTATGATTGAGTTAGACCTACATTCCTACTCGGACTATTTGTCCCAGGTAAACATACTCGTCAACAACTTCGAGTTTAGTGTTCCCAACTACCGGCATAGGTGTGACATGGACGTTACACATGACCTTTGTTTTGTCCATGTTCATCTTAAGACCTATCCGTTGGGAGAAACTATTGAGGTTATTTAGCATAGTGCTTAGGTTCCCGTATCACCCGTTTATCCCGAGTCGGGCTAAATATTGGGTTTTTCTGTCATGCAATTTTTAGTAGCAACCCGGAGTCAGGAAGTTGGCGGTGTTTCACACCTGGCGCCATTGGTCCCACGCCTAATCTATCTCCGGTCGTGTCGGATTACCATCCCATCTTTTCTACTATAATCCTATCCTGCGCATTTGGCTACGCTACGTTGGGACTTACCACCGTAGCAGGAATTGGGTCTGCAGGAATTTTAGTGTATGCAAGTGTCCCTATAAAAGTAATAATCGGTTTCGGAAATGAACTTTTAACAGCGGGAAGTGGTATTCAAAAAGTTCTATTTTGTATCCATTTGGATTTGAGAACAGATTTGTTGCAGATTTTTAAAATATGAAGTTTTCTAATGCATAGAATATTTAGTTCTGTGTTTTCAGAGAGCACAGGGGAGATGGCGTGGAGGCTTTTTGAACATTACAAAAAGCCGTACTGTACTCGCACTTTTAGAACTGAGAGTTGTGCTCGCTCTAATTTTTGAAACTCAGATGATGTTCGCCGCCACAGACCGAGAAACAATATGTTAATATGGACTGACAGATTACTTCATAAATTTGTTTCATGAGGCTTATATCGGTAGCACTTCTTAATAACCTAAAGGTGTACATTAATTTCCCTACTCTTGTTGAAAGTGCATCCATGTATATGATCTCTTTAGGGCAAGTCATCATCCAGTATAATTCCCAGATATTTTTGATAGTGCGCTCTTTTCATCATTCCACAAGAGCATTAGTTTTGGAAACATTATGGATTTTTAATGCGTCAAACTCTTGAGAAGCTGAGCCGCTGTTTTGTAAAAACCTAGGTATATTATTAAATTATTAATGCGTTTAATGTTAACAAATTACGATCCCGCCATCTAGCCATTACTGATATTCATGTTTCTAACTTTTTAAATGCTTCTTTACATGTCGAAGACTCGAAAAGCAATGCAGTAGCGTTTGCATAACGTTTGACATCAGTCCATCTAAAATCTAAAGATGTCATTTATGTACAGAAGGATCAAAGTTTTTTTTTTATAGGAGACGGGGCAAACGAGCATGCGGCTCATCTGATGGTAAGTGACTACCGCCGCCCATGAACAACTGCAACACCAGGGAGGGAATTGCAGATGCGTTGCCGGCTTTTTAAAAAGGAGTACGCTCTTTTCTTGAAGGTTCCTAAGTCGTATCGGTCCGGAAAAATCGCTGATGGTAATCGATTCCACAAGGAAGTCGTGCGAGGAAGAAAACATCTTATAAATCGCACAGTAGTGGACCGCCAATCATCCAGATGGTGTGGATGGTATCGGGAGTTCTGCCGCGATGTGCGTTCGTGAAATTTGGCGGCTGGGATTAATCCGAACAATTCCTCAGAGCACTCCCCATGGTAGATGCGAAAGAAAATGCAAAGGGATGCAACATCTCTTCGCAGTGCCAATGAATCGAGCCGATCGGAAAGGGCTCGGTTGTCGACGATTCGAGCCGCTCTGCGCTGGATGCGGTCAAGTGGAAGGAGCTGGCACTGGGGAGCCCTTGCCCAGAGATGGGAACAGTATTCCATGTGAGGCCGAAGCTGAGCACGCCAAGCTTTTTACAGGCCAATTTGGCCTTCTCTTCCAAGTGACCACGAAACTGCACGTCACTCGATATGTCGACTCCGAGGATACCAATACTGGCTGAGGCAAGAAGAGGAGTGCCTTCAAAACTGAGGAGATTCGACAAAGGGGTTCTTTTTAGCGGTAAAAGCGCAAATTTGTGTCTTCTGAGGATTAAACTGGACTAGATTTAGTCGCCCCCAATCCGAGACTTTGTTCAGCAAAGACTCGACTTCAGTCACAAGTTTGTTCCGGTACTCGGCGACGTTTTCCCGAGAAATATTGGCACGGCCGGTGTATAGAGCATTACCAGTGCTGTCATCCGCATAGCAATGAATGTTACCAGTTAGCAACATATCATTGATATGCAGAAGAAACAGCCTTGTGGAACACCAGCGTTAATAGGCTTGTAGTCAGAACATGCACCGTCTACAACGACCTTGATGCTCCGATTAGCAAGGAAACTGGTGATCCATTTGCACAATTTCTCGGTAAGCCCATAGGAAGGAAGCTTCGAAAGAAGCGCTTTGTGCCAAAACCGAACCGAGGGCCTTGGACTCTACTGCCTCCGCCCATCTATGGGTCAGGTAGACCAGAAGATTACCAGCTGATCGACCCCGCCGAAAACCGTATTGGCGGTCACTAATAAGCTGGTGATCCTCAAGGTACCGGATGAGCTGGCAGTTAATAATGGATTGCATTATTTTGGAGAACAAGAAGGTGATTGCGATAGGCCTATAGTTGGACGGGTCTGAGCGGTCGCCTTTTTTAGGGATCGGGTGGACAAAAGCTGTCTTCCATGCATTCGGGACTACGCCTTGGGAGTAGGAGTACCGGAAAAGATGCGTTAGGACCGGTGCCAACTCCGGAGCACACGTCCTCAGCACAATTGGGGGGATACTGTATATAGAGTACTGCCCTGTGGGACACCGAAGGTTAAGTGACGTCCCAAGTGTAGCTTATCTTTAACCATGACTAGCTGCACTCCATTTGTGAGATAATTCCTTAACCAACCTAAGGCCACGAATACCCATAACTTGTAGCGTTATGCTACTTACATATCATTTTACACTATTTTAAATTCATTTTTTCATTCTGTTTTGATTTTCTGCATTCACCTCAAAACTGGATATTTTGTATCACCTTTATTTCCATAGGATCCTGTAACGTTTTTAAACCATAAGAACACAATAACAAATCATTTTCACTTCGTATTTTCACGCTATCAGCACTTTTTAAATCGGTGTCGATGGAGTCTACCTTTTTCGATCTTTAGTTCTCCGTAACTCTGCAATTTCGGGCTTCGTGCGCACTGGTGCGCTACCTTTTTCCTATATCAATAATATCTCATTTTTCACTTAAATCTTGCCGTTTCTCTATTACGAGCCTGAAACCAAAATTTGACATGTTTTGACATCGTTGTTTATCTGGTTGTCATGGCAATTTTTATTCAAATTCGTTACCGGTCTGATGTTTTTACTTCAATACTTCCACAAAAATACTCTTTTCCTCTTGGCCATTTACAAAAATTTGCTTTTAATTTAAATAATTTTCCGTTCTTATCCCAGATCCGCCGTCGAGCGCGGAGCTCTCTAAAAAGGTATAAAAGCCGAACAATCGGCCAATAAACTCGGTCTCACTTCAGCTTTCAAACTTGAAGCATCTCCTAAAGGCCTTATCCCGGGGCCGCACTGCCCCGGGATCCTGCAAGCCTCTGCCTTCACCTGAAGCCGTCGCCTAGCCACGCCCACGCCTCCACCTACTAGTGCCCGCGCTATCTTTAGCCGCTGTGCGTGCTTGCTCCAGGCGCTGCGAGCGCTTACTCCAGGCGCTGAGAGCGCCTACTCAAGGCGCTGTGTGTGCCTACTCCAGGCGCTGCGTGTGCCTACTCCAGGCGCTGCGTGTGTCTACTCCAAGCGCTGCGTGTGCCTACTCCAGGCGCTGCGTGTGCCTAGACCAGGCGCTGCGTGTGCCTACCCCAAGCGCTGCGTGTGCCTACCCCAGGCGCTGCGTGTGCCTAGACCAGGCGCTGCGCGCCTACCACAGGCACAGCCTGTGCATACTCCGTGAGCGGTGAGCACCACCGCCAAGCGCGGTGTGCCACTTTGGTCTTCGGGCTCCGCTTCAGTACTCATCTATCTTTATTATTTTTTTTTAAAATAATTGTAATTCACGTCACCCATCATCATCATCATACTTCATTTTTTATATAAAACTGTAAATATCTTTTTAAAATTTAAATAAATTTTTTTTTGTTCTATTTTTGTTGTTTCGTTGTTGTTAATTGTCGCTTTACGACAAACTTCTAATTTGTTGGAAACTGTGTCAAACGCTTTGGGTAGGTCGAGAAATTCGATACTAAAGTTCTTTTTGGTTTTAGTATTGCTGTGATCTGATCTACCAATACCAAAAAAAGTTAGCATCTTCTGTTAACTTTCGCTGTCAGAAGCGAAACTCTTTGTTCAAGATGATATTGTTTGCTTCAAGGAATGTAAGAAGACGTTTTTCTAATATTTTAGAATAAGATCTAAGCAAAGATAGCTATAGCTGCAAATATCACTTCTATATCCGCTCTTGTAAAATGAAAAACATCTGCAATTATCCATTCGTTAGGAAATATTCCAGTAATATTCAGATTATTCTTCAGACCATCATGACCAGAATCACAATTAGGATGAAGTTGTAATTGGATTTGTCGGTGTTAGAATTAGTAGTTATGTTTAATATAGCAATTAGTATAGCGTTTCACTTGACTTTATTTGTTAGTGACTCTTCATGTAAATTATTTAAAAATAATTTAGCCAAGTTTTTGATACCAATATAAAATATTCGTTACACCGTTAAGAAATGATTTTGAGGGCGTAGTATTTAAAGTAAAAAGTTCATTTGGCAGATTATTTGAATAAGTAAAGTTTACCCTTGTGTTTAGAGCATCTAAGCACTCCAGAATTGATTCAGGAATTGTAAAGAATTAAAAAAATAGAAATTTTCTGTTTCTACTTAATAAAAATACATGCGTGAGTGCCGTGGAACACTCGGTTGGAACGAAGTTCCTTTCGTAGTATAATATTTTTGATAAACGTATTATATTATTGATTAACAAATACAAACAAATGAACTACTAGTGTCTATTAAAATGAAATGTTATTTAAAATAATATTGCTTTCATGGCAAGATAAGAAAAAGTGCGAGGGAGATGGATATTATTCGATCTCGATCGCGTTCTAGATAGAGGGTCATGACGGAAAAATCTTACACTTTTTCTCGCCTAGCCGTGCCTACCGTACGATAAGGAACTTCGCTCCAATTATACTTATAAGCTAAACACTTATTTACTGAACTCCATTATAACTGTACCGTTAATCCAGCTTATACCATGCTGTATCTGATTAAAATAATTTTGTATCATTAGTTTTTATTTTGAAAAGCTCTTTTCTCTTCCTTTCTCCCACCGGGGAAGGTTTTCAGCCCGAGGAGAGACTAACGCTCCGTGTGTTAGCACAGAGCTGCTCTATACATAGCATAGAACTTGAGCGTGATTTAGGCTTAGGTGCGCTTCACTTGTAGCGCGATGACGACGACGCCACTTCACCCTCCTGCTTAGGAGGTTGACGGTGCTTTCTAGTTATCGATGAATGTGCTTGCAGGATCTGAAGACTGTAGACGACATCTGTTCGGGAGTGAATGGAAAAGGTACTTGACGAAGCTTGAAGTTGAGGATTCCAAAAGTTCCATGTCGCGTGTTAAATACGCTCCGTGTGTCAGTACAGAGCTGTTCTATATATATATAGCGCAGTACTTCGGAACTTTGATTGCGTGATTTAGGCTTCGGTGCGTTTAGCTTGTGGCGTAATGACAGCGCTGCCACACTGTTATGCATGACGCTTTGCGTGGCTCCTTGGACTGCGAAGTCAAAGTCCATAGACATTGATCCAAGTCCAAGTCTCTTCAAGGACGTTCAGGTCTCAAGGACGTTTTACATCTGCTTGCGTAAATAAAAAATATATTAAAAATATTAAAGAGTGCAATATATTTCCAATTTAGGACAGCGGGCCTCACCATCCTCATAGGATTTGCCTTTATGATTACGCTTTTCACGCGGATTGACGATCGCATTACCAGATGCTTCGTACCTTTGACCCTGCCGCCCATTGCTGCTCTGGGTATTTTCGCCTAGCGTAAACATGATGACATCTTCCGCAGGCAGCCATAAGATATCTTACGTCGTCCTCGTCTTGTAAATATTAAAAAGTATTTCTATTTTTTTTAACTTATTTAACTCATACATATTCTTAAGTTCTCAATTATTAGAACTAAATTAATTACATACGTCCTGTTTATTGAACCGTTCTAGAACTATCCAAATATATTCTATTTCTTTAAAAATTAGTATTTATCTCAAGACTTTGATCGAAATAAACGCTCTAGTAAATTTAAATTAAAAATAGAAGATTTTACAGATTTTAGAGATTATTTTTCATTACATTGACGACTTTGTATGTAGGTTAGAGTGGTGGATGTTTGTCATCAAGATTTAATAATTAATAATTATGTAAATTGGAACCACGAGTATGCCTTGTGTTTTTGCTAGTGTTTTATGCTTATTACGACAGTGTATTTACAGTGTCGTAATAAACATAATAAATATTTAGTCGTAATAAATATTTAGCCAAGTTGATAAAAATTTACGAAACAGTTTAACTATTAATATATATATAATGTGTTGTTGCCTTTTATTTTATGAAGACAGAAGGTTAGAAATTATTGTTATTATCATACTTAATTAGTTTAAAATACATAATGTGTTATTTGTATCATTCTTCCATTCATTATTTTTTTATTGTAGCCTGTCAAAGTCCACTGCAGAACATGGCCTTCCCAAAATTCAAATTGCCCTAGTTTAAAGGGAATATTTTAATTAATAAATAATTAATAATGTATTTTCTAGGTATTATTAGAAAGACGTTGCTGCCCAATACCTGGTTTCTTTCACTCTGTCGACACCCACGATATTAATATGGGGTTGTGGATATTCTAACACAACCACTATGGTTATTTTTGTTTACCACAATGCAATATCAATAAAGTCTTAAATTTGTTTTCGGTTGTATATTTTTAGTTTGTTATATTTATATTCACTAGCATTTTCTTAAAAATGCAAAACTATAGCAAAATCTACACACTAAATAACAATGACATGCGTTAAAATGTAGTGTTGTGGGAAGATTGAATGAAATGAAAATAATATACCGTAGTTTTGTATAATGTACTTGTGTGCCCAATAATAATGAAAAATAATTTAAATATAATATTATAGAATGAAATAAAGTAATATTTTGAGGAAAGGTTTTAATTTCAAAAAGCAAAAAATACTTGATGATAATTTTCTGGCGATAAACTTAAAATCATATAATTTATAAGGTAAAAATTGGCAAATATAGGTTGAAAGACACAATGAGAAATGCAATAATTCTAAATACAACACCTTTTTACAGTCAAGAGGAGCAAGAGGGGAGGGCACAAAGAGGAACTATTATACACATTCCACACATCGATAGGGGAAAGATTAGGACTCACGCAGCCGGGGCCGGTCATAAAGAAGGGGGCTCTCCCAAGATGGCGGTCAGAGAGAAGTCGACGACGAATAGTCTTCATATGATGCTGCAATTTTGTAATATTCGCATATTTATACCTATGGCAACGATGTTCACTTGGTTAATCAATATTTCAAGACATCAAATATTACTTCTCAATCCTTATGGTGTAGATATACGCACATCTACGTTCTAACATAATGTGCATATGTAAGTATTGTGAACATATAGTTTAGCAATAAACAGCAAGTAATATAAATCAATATAGGATATATATGTACATATATGATGATATAATAAGCAGGTTAAGCTAGAAATACACTATGCCTACACGTTGGAAGCATTCATTTGTGCTTCTACTCACGGACGGATGCCAAACTTATCTCATTGCTGCTTCAATCACGGCACCAAGCATTGATCGATATTTCGCAGTTCACGAATTTGCATTTTTTTTTACAAAGCACAAGCCATTTTAGATGAAACATCTCGTTTACTATTCAATTTCTGTTAATTTAAATGGGCTACAATTTTTCCAATTTGTAAAATAAAAACACTTAATTTTACACATTTTCGTTAGTAAATATTTGTCAATAGATTCGAAAATTAGTATTAGAATATTTTGTTACAAAAGATATAAAAATAAAAAAATCAACTATATATCTCTGCTTTTCATTTCATTTCGTTTTATTCCATTAGAGATAAAAAAACCAAATAAATAAATAATATTTTTATAACTAAATCCAAAATTATCTTAAATTCATTTGGTTTGTTACATACAAACCATTGAAATTTTTTGGGGAGTTATTTTACAATTAAACAGGCAAATTATGCACTTTTTATCTAAGCTCTCTTGAAAACATAAAAATATTCTAAGCAAGCGATAGAACTTTATGTTTAGTCTCATCACCTTACCTACTAAGTAATAGCGTAGTACTATTATTTATTCTGTGGTAATAGTAGGTAACTGTATTAACAAATTAGGTTTATTTACCTGAGCTGTCTGTAGCATGGCGCGGTGGTGTGTCCTCTCGATCGGTTGGTACTACGATAACTACTTCATCATCGCGAGGTGATTCACCGTTACGATTTGATGATGTCCTGCAATTGTGTATATTTACAATAATTATCTGAAAGATATATATGCAAACATACATATATGTTTATATATGTACATGTCTTTTTAATAATAATTTAATTTAAAGTAGTAAATTATTATCAAAAATAAAGTTTGTCGATTGCTAACAAACAATTAACAAATAAGTATATTTCAAATAAATTATATAATTAAATAAAAGTCAAAACTAAAACCTTAAAGTAGCTCTCTCTCTTTTTACCAAATGAGAACAGAAAGAGGTAGGTATAAAGATAATTAATACTTAATTGAAGTAAGCGCTAATCAACGATTACAAGGTCGTCACTTATTACGAAATCCTCGCTTAAATCGACCTACGCTTATCTCTATTTTAACAAGATGTACTTTTTTGTAAATTGTTATTAAGCAAATTGGGCAGTGATCACTTAATGAAAAGTGGTCCAAATTACCCTTAACTATTTTTTTTATTACTAACCTTCTTTATTATTAATATATTATGAATTGAAAACGTGTACCTATTATACCTTATAAAGAAAATATTGGAAATAACCATAAAATACATAAATAATATACAAGCCAGAGAAAAATACTTTTTTTTATAGGATAAGGGTGACAAACGAGCACACAGTCCACCCGATGGTAAGTGGTTGCTGTGGCCCATAGATATCTACATCTATCTTCGATTAAGAATCAAAATGCAGATGCGTTGTCGCCCGTGACGTCTAAGATAGAATGCCTTCCAGTAAAAAGGGTCTCCGGTTCTCTACACTTACCAAACGAAACACAGCAGCGTTAAGCTGCTATTTTTTGTTCTGCTGTTATTTTTATTCTGTGAGAGCGTGGTCCTTCCCCGGTCGAGCCGACCTATTCGTGCTACAACCATAATATAGCTGCAGCATCTACCACGTATAAAAATACTACTAAATACTT
Organism: Parnassius mnemosyne; assembly: GCA_963668995.1. Classification (NCBI taxonomy): domain Eukaryota; kingdom Metazoa; phylum Arthropoda; class Insecta; order Lepidoptera; family Papilionidae; genus Parnassius; species Parnassius mnemosyne. The sequence continues at coordinate 25,456,317 of CAVLGL010000137.1, read as the reverse complement.
CCCTCCTTTGGACTCTGCCGCATAGAGATAAATGTTTTTTTTTTCAGAACAGATTTTTCTATCCGAAACAGTATCTAGTAAATAGAAAAAATATTTCTGATATGTATTATTTAAAATCTATATTGAAAAAATATCTTATACTACATTGCATTATTAACATACGAATGTGTAGATTCGTACCGGCAGTAAGAAATAATAATTTTTCATTATGGCTAATGATTTTCTTGCGTGAGCACGTTTCGGGCGCGGCGAGTAATATAAGACAGTTTTCCATTCGGGAATGACGAACTTACAACTTTCGTTATAGTGTTTTTTTTTTGTTGAAATTTATTTAATAACGTCAAAAATAATAGTGTATAGGAACTCTGATATTAATATTGTTAATGTATTTAACTCTTTTTATGTCTGGTTCAATATATTTAAGAAATGCCTTGTTTACGTTCGATTTTCTGTAATATTTACGAAGCTATTAAGTAAAATATTGAAACTGTTTCTTTATTGTATGTTTCGAGTCGGGATAATTAATCGAACGAAACCAAAGAAACAGTATTTCAACTTTGTTCATAGTACAGCAAATTAAACGTGACAACAGAAAATGAAACGTTTTTGGAATATATTTACTTGGGTATTGACCCAAGTCAATATATAGGAGTAAAGTATTGCTTTACAGTCCATCAAAAGTCAGCTTTCTCACTAACCATTGCTGAAAATATGATTCCCCCTTTTAAACTAGCAACTACAGATTTTTATTATTTTTAGCTGTTATTTTTATTTGTAGCAGAATGATTAAATGCTGCTGTCCTCCATCTTTTGGTTCAGTTTTCCCCTGTCATATCTTACGACTTAAATATTCGTTACACACTGTACATTATATAATACACATCAAGTATTCATTAATATTAGGGTAAACAGTACTAATGTTGGCACTCCTCAATGATTGGCACTTTGCTATTTTAATCTAAATATTAAGAATATTTTCCTTTTTCTATATCACAGCTACACAGATATTGCTAAGATATATAATTATTTATACTAACAATACACATTTATATTTAAAGCGTCAACTATTTTCCTATAAGGGCTGTTTTAAAAATGTGTGTGGACAAATCCGTTAAATTTTAACAAAATTAAGGTTTTGTGGCTAGATTTTGAGACAAAAATGTGATTTTTAGGTAAGTTTATATGCAAGTTTCTGTCTATTTTTATCAATTTACGTCATTCAAGCATATTAAACGTTATTTTATCGTTGCGAATTAGAAGCATCGGTTTTTTTAATTGTGCCAATAACTATACTTTACTTTGTTTGACTACATAATCATTGGCATATATGTCAATCACTATACTTTCTTTCTTTTGTCCAAAATCTATTCTTGACACTGCCAATGACTGTATCCTTTGAGTAGCGCCAATGATTATGACTGATCTTTTTCATATTTTGAATTGAAGAAGAATACCGCTATTAAGAGCGGGCGCTTTAGAAAAATAACTGCCGCACTAACATTTAACATTCCACGCGCGAATTTACAGTGCCCACTAAATAAGTAAAGTCAAAAAAACTAAGAAGCTGATTAGCCGACCACCTGGTACTGGCACAGTTTTCGATGTCATAAAAATGTCAATAATGTGAGGTTTTTGAATAAATACCCCATACATACTAAACCGTTTTATAGAGGGAGAATAAAACTTCTATGAGGTGAATCATGCCTAATTGAAGTCTTGCATCATTGTTCTTTGGAGTAGACGGTAAAACCTATTATTTTCCCCCTATAGAAAATGTGATCAGACGTTCAAAAGTTAGTGCCTAGAGAGAGGGTTATTTACTGTCTTAAATACGGCGCAACTTTGCCTAAGTCTCGCCATAATACTTATAGCCCTTAACCTGAATGCAACGCAACTATTGCAACCAGCTGTTATCTCTGCATTTCGGCCCACCAAAGATATGTGACGTAAACCTGTCTTCGAATGACGAACAAACAATTTGACAAAAAGGTTTACTAAAACAGATGCGGGCATATATTAGCAAGACTTTTACCGTATTAAAATAAATCTACATTATGAAATGGTTTTGAGATATGAGGGTTGTGTCCATTTAGTCCAGACAAAGTGGATTAAACAAAGTGTCTGTGAATGATCACCGTTCCTTGCCATTACGCTGAATTACTAAATATTTTAAGAATAACGACTAATAACGACTGAATCAGAAATACCTGTATCAAATTTGCCTTGTATCCTTTCACTTAATAATGGTTTATCAGTAACAGAGCGTATACAACCTGCAGAGATTATTGTTGAGTATCAGAAAGAAAACTTACCCCTATGTTTTTCATCAACTAGGCAGCAAATTTAGAATTTGTTGGAGGTGAATGGGTGATTGTGGATGTCGAAACAAACAAAAATCTTTTAGAAAGCCCTAAAAATATTTAAAGAGTTTTTTCCATTGCCAAATACGTATAAAAAAGCAAAAGCAGGTAAACAACGCTAATTTTGTGCTAACAAGTGAAAATTCGGAAGCAGCGGAGCTAAAAAAATAATGGAAAAATTGGGCACAAATGGAAAATGCAGAATTGAATTAGTCAGCCAAATATAGAAACAAAGTGACAAACAAAACAAGAATCTCGAAATGTTTAATCTAAAAAACCGAAATAAACAAAACAAAATATTGAGAAAACACGAAAGGTTTTACTAAAAAAGTCACATCAAAAATGTAAACGAAGAAAGAAAAAAACATGGTAGACCAACAAACCGCTTTCAGATGAAGATCTAAGGAAAATTTTTGAAGAAGATTTGTTCAAAAGAAGTCTTATAACAATAAGAGCTTCGAAGATCTGGGTATAACTTTTTAAGACTTCCAATGGTGCCAATGATTATACTTAATTTACAGTGCCATTTACTATGCTAAAGTGCCAATGATTGTAACATTCCCTAGAAAAAAGTTTAATTAGATTTTTAACTTAGTTAAACATTTCTTTTTAAACGTAATGCGTTATTTTATTCATGGCTATCTAAACTAAAATCCAACAAAACAATAAAAAATATAACAACTTTGTATATTTATGAGATTTAACAACTTAATAGTAGAAATCCGCTTAAAGTGCCAATCAATATACCGCTTACCCTATGTTATTCGGCTCTTATACATAAAATCCCCAAATTGGTTTTTCCGATCCACATCCACTCCCGTTTCTCGTATTGAAACAGGTTATTAAATAAGACATGCGGAATGCATAAGACTTTTCATGGGACGACTTTATTAGTAATTATTATAAGGCAAGATTACAAGTGCTATTGTGAGACTATCCTGTAGAATTTGTGTTGGCTGGATATCTTATCTTACTAATTATTGTTATTTCACGTTAGATAACCGTACGTTAGTAGACAAGTCCGTTATTTGGTTACAATTTGTATTTATTACTATTAACAACTTACTTTACAATTACTTTCTTGCGCATAAATCTCGTCCCTAAATCAGAATAGCCCCGGTTCATGGGACGCTTATGAAGCGGAGCCGGCGCGGTCGCACCGCCGCCGGATGGCTCAAAAGTACGGGACACGGGCGAGTTGGGCTCCGATGATTGCTTGTCTGCGATGGCCGGTCGTGCTCGCAGTGTCGCATCTCCAGACGCCCCGCTTCCTGCGCCTCCATTAGCACCGTTGTCGATTCTTCTCACTAATTTTCTATCTTCTTCATACATCTCTAATAAATGATCTAACTTACTTTCTATGTCATCTACCTGCAAATAAAAGCATTTGCGTTAATTGAACTTATGGAAAATTTTAATTATGGAAAAAATGCCTCAAATACTACTAATATAAAATCCAGATGGGTAAATAGAACGTGGTAGAAGCCGTAACTTCTGCCAATCTTAATGCCAAACTTTTTCAACTCCTTCCTACATGGGATGAAGAGTCTGTGTCCAAGCAACTTTTGCGGTAGAAGCGATAGAGAACGCCGGGATTATGAGAATGACAAAAATTATTTTTTATCTGTTCACTTCATTAGTATGACTGATTTTATTTTTATTTCAAAGTTCGAAATTATTGATTCAGTGTTCTCGAATTATTTTTCTGAATGTCAGATTCAGAGTTGTAGTAGCGAATAAGGGAATCCACTTGCTCTTATTATCCCGTGGTGTCGTATGAGACGACAGAGGGAAATTAAAACAAGACAATGGCCTCAGCATCTTCATTATTCAAAATAATAAAAAATCTATAGTTGCCAAGTGTGGCAACTATGGGAAATATAGAGAGACCTATGTGCAGCAGTGGACTTTGATAGCTTGCAATGATGATGATGATCATGTAAGCATACTATCAATATAAATTCATCAATATAAATTATATATATAATATAATAATAATTTTTATAAAATGAAGATAAAAATTCACTGACCTGTCTTTCAATTTTAACTACTCTGGAAGCTAGGCTGATTTTGGATGCATATACGTCTTTGGCCTTCGAACCTTGCTTCCCAAGAATTTGGTCTAATCTGTGGGTTATTGCCAGCATAGTTAGTATATGTAGTATATGTAGTACTGATAGTATATATTTACGGCCTTACTACTAAAATCGACGACAATTTAAGAAATCCTTGAAATGCTCTTTCTTTTTTCACTAAACGCCAATAGAACGAGACAGGTATAGAGATGATTAAATACTTAATTTAGGTAAGCAATATTCAATAAGGCCGTTAAATATTACGTGTGGGTGTAACAGCGACTATATTTTAAATAAATTATTTTAAACTTCACAGCATCTGTTGGTTGTTATAAGTCAAAACATGGGCATTATTAACAAGCATATTTTGCAATTGCTGGTGTATTTATTACGTTTATTCTTTAGGCTCCAAGAAAAGATGTGCTGTTGACATTATAAACAAAGATATGAGTAAAATAAACATAGTAAAAGTGTTTGGTGTTTAGACAAATTTGTAATGATAATATGATAGACGGGAAAATTTATTAGGCAACTGATGATTTAAACGATTATTTAGTTTATATATTTTTATATACTTTTATATATTTTATTCCTACAGTATATTAGGTACATAATATGTTAAACTGTAAGCTAATGCGTTTGGTTCTATAGTGAACCTAACAATAAGATAAAACGGTTGTTTGACTATGTTAAAAAATAATAGTTCAAGGTTTTTTTATAGGAGAAGGGGCAAACAAGTATACGGCTCACCTGATGGTATGTGATTACCCCCGCCCATGAACAACTGTAACACCAGTGGAATTTCAGATGCGGTGCCGGCCTTTTAAAAAGGAGTAGGCTCTTTTCTTGAAGGTCCCTAAGTCGTATCGGTCCGGAAAAATCGCTGGTGGTAATCGATTCCACAAGGAAGTCGTGCGAGGAAGAAAACATCTTCTAAATCGCACCGTGGTGGACCGCCAATCATCCTTATGGTATGGATGGTATCGCGAGTTTTGTCGCGATATGCGATGGTGAAATTGAGCGGCTGAAATTAGTCCGAACAATTCCTCAGAGCACGGTTTTTAACGGTGGTAGAGCCACGCAGCAGTTTTTGCTATTGCACGTATGGACCGGCTCGAGTCGGGTTGGTACCACGATCTACCGGCCACCACAGAATACCGGCGTGAAGTAGAAGCTCTGCTTCTGCGTTTCGTCTGGTGAGTGCAGGTGGCCGGAGGCCCAATTCCCCCCCATCAACATGGTAGCGGAATAACACGAAATACTACGGTAGTCTTTCCAGTTTCCCTGGAGAATCCCTCGCTGAGTATCCATGACCATGTTATTCCAATCCTGAGCGTGGGTGCTCAGGCTGCCCCACGTATTCTGAGGGGGTGGGGGGGGGGGGCAAAATTCCGCTCAAAAACATAACTGCTCGGGGCAAACTGAGCAACAATACCAAGGCGGTCGCCTTGGTATTGTTGCCACGCTGTCCGTGAATTTCTGCAACATCAGGGGACTTTACTCTAACCTAAATGACGTCCACTACCATCTCGAGACGGCGAAGCCGGCCTTGCTCTTTCTGACCGAGACGCAGGTTTCCTCTCCGGCTGATATTTCGTATCTTTCCTACCCGGGGTACAAATTGGAGCACTCCTTTGTGCCTCGGGCTGGAGATTGTGTGTATGTCAGAGAGGACATCTGTTCTCGATGCCTCGGCAGTCTTGAAGGTTTGAAGCTGACAATCCTTTGGCAACGCGTAGACAGCGACGACCATCCGCGCGTCTACGGGTGCCTCTATAGGTCCCATAGCGGTAATGCCGAAACAGACCGACTTATTGACCACGTCCAAATAGCTACAGATTCCTTGCTACAACAGGTCCCATCTGCAGAGATCGTGATCCTTGGCGATTTTAACGCCCACCACGCCGAATGGCTCGGTTCACGTTTAACCGATCATGCGGGGAAATCTGTTTATGACTTTGCCTTGGTATATGGTCTGACACAACTGGTTACTTCGCCTACGTGGATTCCAGATGTTGAGGATCATACACCTTCCCTGTTGGACCTTCTGCTGACCTCTCATCCGGACGGATATTAGGTTTCCGTCGATGCCCCTCTCGGCTCTTCGGACCATTGTCTGATCCAGAGTATGGTGCCACTCACGCTCCCCTCGCGGTTGCGTTCTGCAGGTTGCCGTCGTGTTTGGCATTACAGGTCGGCGGATTGGGACGGAATGCGGTCTTTCTTTGCATCCTACCCATGAGGAGGGTATCTTTCTCGCCGGATGATCCCAGCGCTGTTGCTGTCTCTGTCACTGATGTGGTGCTACAGGGCATGGAACTATTTATCCATCATCTGTGGTACCCATCGGAGGCAGATCTCAGCCTTGGTTTGGTCGCTCCTGTAAGACTGCATTACGCAGTAAGCAGGAGTGTTATCAAGCCTGGGCTGCGGCTTCGGCGACTCGGGATGTAAACACCAGCACACTTAAAAAGAAGTATAACTTCGCCTCCAGGTCCTTCAAAAGAGTTAGTGCCAAGGCAAAGTCAGAGCACATAGGCAGATTTGGCGAGAAACTAGTTCACCTTCCTTCGGGGACCCGTGCATTCTGGTCTCTCGCCAAGGCTGTCCAAGGGAATTTCTGTAAGCCATCACTACCATCTCTGCACAGGGAGGACGACTCACTGGCCTAAGATGCAAAAGACAAAGCCGACCTTTTAGGCTCCCTTTTTGCGTCCAACTCGACTCTTGATGACGGGGAAAACACCGCCGACCATCCCGCGGTGTGAGTGCTCCATGCTGGATGGGCTGTTCTCACAGCGCTCGGTTCGCAAAGCACTCCTCTCCCTGGACATCCAGAAGTCGAGTGGGCCTGATGGAATCCCACCAATTGTGCTGAGGACGTGTGTTCCGGAGTTGGCACCGGTCCTAACGCGTCTTTTCCGGTACTCCTACTCCTAAGGCGTAGTCCCGAATTCATGGAAGACAGATTTTGTCCACTCGATCCCTATAAAAGGCGACCGCTCAGACCCTTCCAACTATAGGTCTATCGCGATCACCTCCTTGTTCTCCAAAATAATGGAATCCATTATTAACTGCCAGCTCATGCGGTACTTTGAGGATCACCAGCTGATTAGTGACCGCCAATACGGTTTTCGTCGGGGTCGATCAGCTGGTGATCTTCTGGTCTACCTGACCCATAGATGGGCGGAGGCAGTAGAGTCCAAGGGGGAGGCGTTGGCCGTTAGTTTGGACATTGCGAAGGCCTTCGATCGGATTTGGCACAAAGCGCTTCTTTCGAAGCTCCCTTCCTATGGGCTTCCCGAGAAATTGTGCAATTGGATTTCCAGCTTCCTTGCAGATCGGAGCATCAAGGTCGTTGTAGACGGTACATGCTCCGACTACAAGCCTATTAACGCTGGTGTTCCACAAGGCTGTGTGCTATCACCAACGCTGTTTCTTCTGCATATCAATGATTTGTTGCTAACTGGTAACATTCATTGCTATGCGGATGACAGCACTGGTGATGCTCTATACACCAGCCGTGCCAATATTTCTCGGGAAAACGTCGCCGAGTACCGGAACAAACTTGTGTCTGAAGTCGAGTCTTTGCTGAACAAAGTCTGGGATTGGGGGCGACTAAATCTAGTTCAGTTTAATTCTCAGAAGGCACAAGTTTGGGCGTTTACCGCTAAAAAGAACCCCTTTGTCGTATCTCCTTAGTTTCAAGGCACTCCTCTTCTTGCCTCAGCCAGTATCGGAATCCTCGGAGTCGACATATCGAGTGACGTGCAGTTTCATGGTCATTTGGAAGAGAAAGCCAAATTGGCCTCTAAAAAGCTTGGCGTGCTCAGCAGAGCGGGACAGTATTTTATGCCGGCACACCGCCTGCAACTTTACAAGGCGCAGGTTCGGCCTCACATGGAATACTGTTCCCATCTCTGGGCAGGGGCTCCCCAGTGCCAGCTCCTTCCACTTGACCGCATCCAGCGTAGAGCGGCTCGAATCGTCGACGACCGAGTCCTTTCCGATCGGCTCGATTCATTGGCACTGCGAAGAGATGTTGCATCCTTTTGCATTTTTTTTTGGCAACTACCATGGGGAGTGCTCTGAGGAATTGTTCGGATTAATCCCAGCCGCCAAATTTCACGAACGCACATCGCGGCAGAACTCCCAATACCATCCACACCATCTGAATGATTGGCGGTCCACCACTGTGCGATTTAGAAGATGTTTTCTTCCTCGCACGACTTCCTTGTGGAATCGATTACCATCAGCGATTTTTCCGGACCGATACGACTTAGGGACCTTTAAGAAAAGAGCGTACTCTTTTTTAAAAGGCCGGCAACGCATCTGCGATTCCCTCCCTGGTGTTGCAGCTGTTCATGGGCGGCGGTAGTCACTTACCACCTTTGCTCCCTCTCCTATAAAAAAAAATGAAACGTTTTGTCGTATTTACATGTTATAGAGATAATTTATAAATTCAGTTTTTCTTCATAATACAACGTGTTACAAACGTTAATGATATTATATTTATACAAATATTATTTTCTATAGTTTGCAATACATTTAGACCATTGGGAACTAAATAGCGATGAATATAATCTATTTATTCATAAAGAAATGTACATATTAAATGTTTTTATGGACGTGGGATTACGTTATGAATCCAGCTGGAAGCTGTTTATACCGAACTTTAGTTAGTTCCAGAATTTCACAGTAAAAACAATAACAAAGGCTGAAATAGAATTGTTTAGTGCAAGTTGCCTTTGTGTTAGATTAAATTATAAAGTATAGTTTGGAAAACCCAAAAGTGCACGCCTCATGTTTCATTTAAGTTTGATGAAAAAAAATAAAAACATTTACGATATTTTTTACTAGAAAAAAAAAAAAAACAGAGAACCTGCTATCGGCTTTCATTTATAATTTTAGACGGTGTAGTTCAATAACAAAAATCAATAGGGATCCTCCTTAGAATATATGTAATCTTATTTAATAATATTTATCGGAATATATTGTTTACATTTCTATTAAGCAAGAAGAATCACCGACACACAGACCCAACGGACGGCAGTCCATATATTTTTTCAATTACATTTTTGTTATGTAATCTAAAGTAAACCAATTAGAAAATAAACTAATTTTATAATTCAATGTCTGTTATTGTAACAGTTATTGTAACGTTCATAATAATATGGATTTTATGTCTAGCTAAAAAATTATATAAGAACTAATATAAACGATTATCGACAGTAGAGTACTCCCTCACGCTGTGAGGCGTGCTATACTGAAGACAAACTAAAATTATAAACGAATGGGTATATTTTAAAATATTATGTTTTTTGTTGTAATAGTATATAACAAATAAATGAACAGAGACATGTTGAATAACCGAAGGAAGAATTAAAAAAATGATTTTTTAACTACTCGGTGGGACCATGTCCATTTACTCTCAGATAAGATTGGTTGTATCACCGAAATGGCCCATTGACCTAATAGGACAAAACTTCCAGAAAATACATGCCTACACTAGCAACGAAGGGTTCCATATTAGTCCTTGAGGCTACGAGAATACTCCATGACCTTGGCTCAAAATAAGAAAACGCTTATGGAGCGGTAAAAAGTAGCCAAATTCAGAGTTGTAAAGATTAAAGTCACTACATTGCACTATTTGCCTCCTAGTGTTAAAAAATTTGAAATAAATACACAATAACTTAATTTTCTTTTAAATGAAATCAAGCTTGAACGGCATAGTGCTTTTTTCTCTTCTCTTTAGCAATAAAATTATTTCAAAATATTTTTCGAACGGTCTGTCTCTCTTACCCGTCTAAAGTTTTTGGCAGCATCCTTTAGGAATGGTAAGAATTAAAACTTAAGTTTAGATATAAAAGGGGCATAATTAAAATTACTCATCAAGAGTAATACCAAGAAAAACTGTGATTCTCCATTTTGCTAGCTGCTTTGATAAACATTATTAAGAGCTAAGGGTACTATTAAATTATCGACAAAATATATATTTTATAATATATTTTTAGGTTTGAATGCTTTTATTATTTCACTACAATATTATTATGATTATCTGGCATCATGGATATTATGCCAAAAAAAACGAAAAAAGATCATGACGCTTGGTGAGCACACTTAAATGGAAAAGGAAATTGGTTGGGAAGAACAACGAAGTTTGAAGGATGTCTTCTACGAAACACTGAATCGTATCAAATTAAAGTAAGCGTTAACTTTCAACAAGTTTTAGAAAGGTCTGGTGTAAAAATTTTATGACTTTAAGATTCGCAGAAGATTGCTGGAAGGTGAAAAATATGATTTTGATGAAAAAGGGACTGAATTGGACCAAAAATAAACCCATTTGTCATTATTATAATTAACTGGAGGGAGGTGATTATGAGATACATTTTCTGGTCCAAGGTCTGCGGCCAAAATTCTTTCGTAAAAGTGCGGATTACTTAAACACAGCGCATATTGCGCAGTTAGTCAAACGTCTGGTGCAGAAAATATTCTGGGCCTGTTTATTGTACTTGAGGCTTGGTAAACTTTTTCGAATAGATTATCACTTCGGATTTCCCTAGAAATTTATAGACCTCAATCCTATTGAGCATTTATTATGGGCCTTCTGCGAGGCCAGATTGCAAAGATGGACTCTATGACAAAAATATTATATATATAGAAGCAGTAATTCAGGTGTGATTTCGAAATGAGGTACGAGTATCAATCGTAATTGCAAAAATCGAATCGAATCTATGCTGAATTGAGTTTAAGTTATAGTAAAAAAAAACCAAAGGGGGACATCATCACTATTATGATCATTACAGCCTATCCACTAGTCCACAGCCGAACATAGGCCTCCCCAAGGAATGCTACAAAGCACCTTACTGAGCCACCTGCATCCATCTACTTCCTGCGTAAAGGGGGACATATCTTATCAGCTCATAACGTTCCACTGCTAGGCAAAGGCCTCCCCGACCTCTTTCCACCTTTCACGGTTCTGTGCTATGGAGGACCAGTCTTGCATGAAGGAGTCCAGTTCATTCCGCCATTGTTTTCTGGGTTTGCCTCGGTGTCTTCTGCCATTTATTGGAGTTCACCGAGTCGGAGGGGGACATATTACTTATTAAATAATAATATTAACACTTTTTTATGAGATTTTCACTAGTTTTATTTCGAATACATAAATGATATTTACGTAAATTAACGTTCACTTTAATTCGCACGATACTGTATATTTATATGTAACAGTATATCGTCATAAATTGGTTCCAACTCAGCATAATATGCTTCTTATAAACAACCTGCGTAGGTCTTCTGTTGGAAAAGTCCGGTAATAACAGAACAGAACAAAAGATATGTCTTTTAATATCATATTGCTTCTTCGTATTTTATATACAAATTCAAGAAGTTTTTTTGCAAAGTTTCATCATTCTCATCATTACAGCTCTTCACATGTCCACTGCTGAACATAGGCCTCCCCCAAGGAATGCCACAAAATTCGACTGTATGTTTTTTATGTGTGACCTAGTAACTTTTGGAACGAAGTTCCTTATCGGACGGTACGGATTTGGTGGATGGGGGCTTAGGCGAGAAAAAGTGTAAGATTTTTTCGTCATGACCCCTTCTGACGTAGTGTAGCGGCCTTGGCGGCTATATGGAAGCGAGATGGAATAATAATATCCCTAGCACTTTTTCTTAACTTGCTATGAAAGAAATATTATTTTATTTCAAATGACGCTTCATTCTAATAGACGTTAGTGATTCATTTATTTGTATTTGTTAATCAATAATATAATACCTTTGTCAATAATAATATACTACGAAAGGAACTTCGTTCATGTTCACTCACTCATGTTTTTTTCTCGGTGAACTGATTTTGATGATCGATTGAAAGCTGGTGCTTCTCGTGTGAATCAAGGTATGACCAGTAGTTTTTGAGCTACCCATAATAATTTATATTGGAGTCGGATGTACAAAATCTTTAATTTTACCATTTTTTTGAAGATTTCACCAAGTGTTTTTTACTTTTTATTTTTGTTTTTATTAATGTCCTATATTATGTATCGATATTAAAACCAGCCAGCTACAAACATTACTATTAAAGAGATTTTTCTTCAATTTAAACAAACAAAATACGAAGAAACTTTTTCCCCATCTATTTTCTCGGACGCAGGCTTCGGACCATCTCCAACACCATCTTGAGCGTATTTGCGAACAGGTTTGATTGTCAGTACGTTAATCATTGTTATATGATTAGTGTAAGGACAAACAAACAAATGAATCAGATGCAGTCATATTATCGATTTTTATATTTAATGATGTTAATTCGGTTTTAATGGTTTTATGTCTGATTAATAATTTTAATTTAATGAAATTCAATTTAATTTTAATTTTATTCATATGTAATTCAAAATTTAAATTTCATTTCAAATGTAACCATGATCTGATGGATTGAAATAAATGATTATTATTATTATTATATCAAATTAATATTTTAACGAGCAAGGTATTTAAAATGTGAGAAAACTTTATTAATTTCTTTCGTTACTAGATTAAGATAAAGAAATATACTTGGATCTGCTATGGATCAATGCAATCTATGTAACTGTTAAGTCAAATATCTCTTAAAGTTTCCTCTCGTATGTACAACGATAACCCAATCAATTGTTAACCCATAAATTCTGTTGAACTTATCTCGGTCGCCACTCTTTAATACCACTGTACAGGAAATTTACTACTATTAGAGACAATTGAATTTAAAAAAAACCCACATAAAAAATTCCTCATAGCTTCTCCTTCTCCTGCTTCTGCTCCGTAAGTGTATCGAAGAGTTAAAGTAACAACTTCAAATGTGTATTGTTTGTTTGTTTTTGAAGTCAGATTTATTTTTTTATAAAGTTTAGTAATTTTACTCTTTTGAGGGGCTAAGGAATATTACAAGTTTAAGGTGATAACTAGAATTCTAAATATTCGTCTAAATACTCAGGTTTAAATCTTTTCCAACTATTGTTATATTTTTTCATCCTTAAGGGTAAAATTCTTTCTTAAAAGTTATTTGGAACCACCCCTGAAGTGCAATATATTCAATAAAAGAAAAATTAGATCGGTTCAGCAGTTCCCGAGAATCTTACATAAAAAAAACACACGTTTTATATTAGGACCTTCTCGTTTTTGGAACTAGGTTAATAAAATCACCGATTAGTTCAGCGATACACTGAAAAATTCAAAAATCATTAAAACACTGAACACTGCGGCCAAAGGGAAATAGTTGCTAGCTAAAATGCTTGTTTTTTTTATAGGATAGGGTGACAAACGAGCACACAGTCCACCTGATGGTAAGTGGTTGCTGTGACTCAAAGACATCTACATCTATGCTTAATAAATAATCAAAATGCAGATGCGTTGTCACCCATGAGGACTAAGATGGAATGCCTCTTTTCCACTAAAAAGGGTCTCCGGTTTTCTACACTCACCATACGAAACACAGCAGTTATTTTACGCTAGTATTCTGTGAGAACGTGGTTGTAGCACGAATGGGTCGGCTCCCCGGTCGAGCCGACCCATTCGTGCTACAACTATGCTACTAATATAGCTGCAGCATGGCTCTAGCACGTTAAAATGCTATTGTTATCTATACAATCTATATAAATAAATAAAATTGAAATGTCTGTTTGTAACATCAAAATAACAGATTTTTACTAATTGCATATAAAAGTATATACGGTACCTATAACAAAACCACAATTTTTAAAATTTTTGTCTGTCTGTCTGTCTGTCTGTCTGTTTGTTCCGGCTATTCTCCGAAACGGCTGGACCGATTTTGACAGGACTTTCACTGCTAGATAGGGTTTCGTGCAACAAAATTAAAACCCTAACTTACACGCGGGCGAAGTCGCGGGGAACAGCTAGTTTTATTAATAATATTTTTAACATTATTTTTTGTTTATTTTTATTTTAAATACCTATTAAATACTTAAAGATGCTTGAAATTAATTAGCTAAGATCCGCGTAATAAAATAAAATGATGTGTCATACCTAGTTTGAAGAGCACCTCCCGCCCTCCCCCAATTTCGTGGACTATCCCCGTCATAACTAATCCCAGCACCACTACTTCCAATACCACTACACTAGGAAAGACATCACCACCGTTTATAATACGACACGTATTTCGCCTCTAAACGAGACATCCTCAGGTGAAGTAGACTGCGGTGGCTGACTGTTAAGCTTAGTGCACCGCAGTCTACTCCACATAGGGCTGCCACCTTTTTTTGAACAAATATAGTATTTAAAAAAATGCAAACATATAGTTAGTGTAAAAAGTAGTACTTCTGAGAAATTATGGAAAAAAGTACACATTTACTTTTTATCAATGTGTACTTTTCTATAAACATGAATATCTGTTATTGCTCTTCCCTTTGACCATCAATGATAATTTAAAATAATTATAGGAATCTGAGTAATTTATATTCATATTAAAATAAATTAACATTTAATTTCTTTTTTTTTTGCTTTTTTTATAATAAACACTTATATAAAATTCATTGGCAAATTAAACGTTAACTGTCAAACTGAACGTTTTGTTTCCGCGAATGCGTTTCGTTCTGAAATTCCTCATGCTGAGCTGCGGGTGTGTTCCAGACTTCCAGTCACAGTTAAAATATAAAAAAAACGCAACAGTTGAATTAGAAATGAAGATATAGTATTTTTCGTACCATATTATTTTTCTATAATATATACTATAATTGACTGAAATATATCATCATCATCATCATTACAGCCCTTCACAAGTCCACTGCTGAACATAGGCCTCCCCCAAAGAATGCCACAAAGCACGGTCCTGAGCCACCTGCATCCATCGACTTCCTGCATGTCTTACCAGGTCGTCACTCCATCTCGTGGGGGGACGCCCTACACTTCGCCTACCGGTACGAGGCCGCCACTCGAGAACCTTTCTTCCCCATCGGTTGTTGGTTCTTCGAGCTATATGGCCGGCCCACTGCCACTTCAGCTTACTAATCCGTTGGGCTATGTCGGTTACTCTGGTTCTACTGCGGATATCCTCATTTCTAAGTTTATCACGCAGAGAAACTCCGAGCATAGCCCTCTCCATAGCTCGCTGAGCGACCTTGAGCTTTCTCATCCGGCCAGCAGTGAAGGACCACGTCTCAGTTCCGTAAGTCATCACTGGCAACACGCACTGGTTGTACAATTTCGTTTTAAGGTTTTGAGGTATGTGTGACGAGAAGATGTGTCGTAGCTTCCCGAACGCTGCCCAGCCGAGTTGAATCCGTCGATTGACCTCTCGGTCGAAGTTGGACTTACCTAGTCGGACTATTTGTCCCAGGTAAACATACTCGTCAACAACTTCGAGCTTAGTGTTCCCAACAACTACCGGCATAGGTGTGACATGGACATTAAACATGATCTTTGTTTTGTCCATGTTCATCTTAAGACCTATCCGTTGGGAAACACTATTGAGGTCATTGAGCATAGTGCTTAGGTCCTCCAGCGATTCTACCATAAGGACTATATCGTCGGCAAATCGAAGGTGAGTGATGTACTCGCCATTGATGTTGATACCGTATCCTTTCCAGTCCAGAAGCTTGAAAACGTCTTCCAATGCAGCGGTGAAGAGTTTCGGGGATATGACGTCACCCTGTCTTACACCTCTCTGCAATTGGATAGGTTTCGTACTCTGGTTCTGTACTCGGATAGCCATCGTAGCCCTACTGTACAAGCAATTCAACACTTCGATATACCGACAGTCAACTTGGCACCGCTGAAGGGACTGCAGCACCGCCCAAATTTCGACGGAATCAAAGGCTTTCTCATAGTCCACATACGCCAGACATAGTGGCAAATTGTACTCTTCGGACTTCTGTACAATTTGCCGAAGGGTATGTATGTGGTCTATGGTGCTAAAGCCCTTTCGGAAACCGGCTTGTTCGGGAGGCTGGAAGTCGTCAAGTCTGCGCGCGAGACGATTCGTAATGACTCTCGAAAACAGCACGTAGACGCGGCTCAGAAGGGAAATCGGTCTGTAGTTCTTCAAGAGAGCGTTGTCACCTTTCTTGAAGAACAAGACCACCGCACTTCTGCTCCACGCCTCCGGTGTAATGCCACCATGGAGGACGGAATTAAAGAGCTTCTGAAGGACTTCAAGTACCGGTTTTCCACCCGCTTTCAGAAGCTCCGCTGTAATTCCATCCTCGCCTGGGGCCTTACCGTTTTTAAGGTGCTGGAGAGCCATTCTAATCTCTGAAATATAGTACGATACTATATATTATAGTACGGGTGGCAACCCTAACTCTACCTGAGTATCCCTCGAGGCGCGAAACACGTGTCGTGTAATTTATTACTCGGATCTTAGCTAATAAATTTTTAATATCTTTAATATAATGGACTTCCGCAAAGTAACGCCTGACTCTGTCAATTATACCTATTACTGTTTAATCTTAAGTTATCGTTCATCTAGTCGTATGTAAGATCTCTACCTGTAAGTGGAATTGTGTGTTGTATCTAGTAACCAAGGCGGAATTCTTGTAAAAACCAAATATTTGTTCTGTGGTTCTGTGGTTGTGGTTCAATTAAAATAAATAAGTAAGAGCTATGTATGACTTTGTTAACGTTAATATTTTTAACATATTTTATGAAAAGTTTTGGCAATATTTTACGACATTTAAAAGATAATCACAAGTCTTCCCATTATATTTGAGCAGTGATTCGACCGTAAGAGAGTTTAATGAAAAATGTAATTAAGACAGAAATGGCAGTAAAATATTTTTCGAAAGCCGTAGCAATTTCTTGGTCGGATACTCGTAGTTAAATTATTGTGTAGATTTAATTACAAAAATGAGTTGACTTTGCTGGATTTGGCACGTTCCGTGTCAGCATTAATTCCACTATTTTTTAAATGGAGCTTGCACGTGATATTTTCATTAGATAGATATCTTACTGCCATTCATTATCTTAAGGGGCTACTCCTGGCGAACGACCTTGAGCATTCAGTATCGGTATATTCGAATATCATGAACGTATAAGACCGGGGAAATAGTTTCTTCGTATTTTATATACAAATTCAAGAAATATTTATTCAAAGTTTAATTACGTTTAATTACAATACATATTTGCCATTTTGTTCGATAACTTGTTGTCATCTTGTAGGTAGTGACATAATCCTGTTGCTGTGGAAAGAAATCTTAGAATTTTTGATCGAGTAAATGCAAAAAGTAATTTTGACAGTTCTCTCTTGATGTTAACCTAACACTACCCAATTAATTCTGAATAGACCGAAACAGATGAAAACCTGAGGGTGCAAGGTCAGGACTATATGGTGGATGTATTAACACTTCCCAATCAAGCTCAATTTTTGTTGAGTGGCCAAAGATGTGTGTGGTCTGCCGTTATCATGATGAAAGACCACTCATTTTCTGTTGATCAATTTCGGCCGTTTATTCTCAATTTATTGCTTTAGTCTCATTAGTTGTTGGCAGTAGAGATCCGAATAGATGGTTTTGCTCGGTGGTAAAAGCTCATAATAAACGATGCCCTTCCAATCCCACCATACACACAGCATCACATTAAAGTAAAAGTAAAGTAAAGTTGCAGCCTATTTACGTCCCACTGCTGGGCACAGGCCTCCTCTCATTTCTGAGAGGGTTTTAGGTTATATTTTTTTCTTATTTCTCAGACATGCAGGTTTCCTCACGATGTTTTCCTTCACCGCCGAGCACGTGGTAAATCAGCACTTAAAATTGCAATTAACAATTTCATTGGTGCCGGCGGGATCGAACCCGGGTTGCTCGAGTACTGTGAAGCTTACAGCGAGCGCTAACCATCTGAGCTACCACGGCTCTAGCATCACATTATTGCGTGTTAATCCGGGTTTCGCTACAGTCTGTGTAGCTTGACTACCCTTTGACCATGATCCTTTTTGCACGTTCTTGTCGTAGGTGATCCACGTCTCATCACCAGTGACCAATCTTTTCAAAAATGGTTCGGTTTCATTACGTTACAATAGAGAATCGCAAAAGAGTACACAATTCATTAAGTTTCTTTCAGTGAGCTCGTATGGTACCCAAATATCGAACTTTTTTGTATAGCCAGACTTTTTCAAATGGGCCAAATCTGTTTTGTAGTTAATTCTCAATTCCTCGGCTATGTCTTAACTTCTAATATGCCGATCTTGCTCCACTTTTTCAAAAATGGCATCGACTTTATCCGTATGAGGGCAAAGTTCCCGGACTGAAAACGTTTGAACCAACTTTGTGCTACTCTTATTGACACTGCATTACGTCCATAAACTTTTTTTGTAATAAAACTTCAGGATGTATCGAATTTCTTCGTTAGATTCATTCATTTTGGCTGACGGAAAAACAATTTAAAAATGGCGGCAATGTGTTTTTTGCTTTTTTTTTGTTCGCAATATTATTCTTATGGTTAAATAACATTTTGGTGTTGGATCCATCGGAAACCATAAGATTTTTCTGTCAGTTCCTATAGTCCTCTCTTACAACACGCGCCGAACACGAAGCCCTTTTTTGCACAAACATTGAAGCGCGCGCCATACCGCCACTTCTGTGTCACTACGTATATGTGGTAAAGCCATGCTGAAGCTATATTAGTAGTATAGTTGTAGCACGATTGGGTCGGCTCGACCGGCGAAGGACCACTCTCTCATAGAATACCAGCGTAAAATGGCAGCTTGACACTGCTGTGTTTCGTATGGTGAGTGTAGAGAACCGGAGACCCGATTTACTGGAAAATTTCCATTTTAGTCCTCACGGGTGACGACGCATCTGCTATTTAAATCTTTATTGAGGATAAATGTAGATGTCTATGGGTCACAGCAACTACTTACCATCAGGTGAACTGCGTGCTTGTTTGTCACCCTATCCTATAAAAAAAAAAACTCCACGACTCCGAAGTGGCGGAGCGCGCTACAAAGCCTTCGTGTAAAGGCCGCTGTTGCTTTTACTTTATACTCGTAGGTACACGTACAATGTAAAAATATCCAAATGCAATAACCGTTCGGTGTAAGAATATCCACTAACACAAATCGTCCCAGGGGTGTTGTAAGAAGAGAAAGAGCGAAACAAACCAGGAGATGGAAATCAGCGTCTTCCTAGAAACAACTAGAAAAAAAACTGTGGTTGCGAACCCGCTTGAAAGCCGTTACAACTAGGCATTCTATGGAGAGGCCTATGTTCAAAAGTGGACTTTGATATGCTGTAATGAATGAATGAATGAAAAATAACCAGATTTTTGGAAAAACCAAAGTTATATTAGTCTAATATATAATATCTCGTGGAACATAGAACCTACTTAAATAATAAAAAATTTAAGTAGGTTCTATGTTCCACGAGTGTTTACGTACATTAGTTGATAAGCTGAAGTTAAATATATAAGTTATTTGTTGTTAGAGTTTCTTTTGATTTTCACCTCTAAACTTTTTGTTACTAAGGTGAGTCAACAGTTCATCTGACCCATGTCAAACTGCAACCAACTTCAAAAAAAAAGGCCACAGCTGCGTTATCACCACTGAGAACCAAGATTGCACATCTGCCTACGAACTTTTTGCAAGATGTTTTAACCCTCAGCAATTAAGAAATCGGAAAGATTTAAAGTACGCATAATTGTATCCGAAACTTTACGTTATGTTCATAATGCCCACGTATTCACGTAAATATAACAACATGTTTGTTTTGCTAACAGACCTTAAAATATAACACATTCTGATATTTTATTACTACACACACACACACATAAACGAGTTCCAATTATGATGATATTCGAGTGCAAGCAAATGTCGTGCAAAGCTTCAATAAAAATAAAGCGAAATGGTTGCCGTGCGCCAACCGTTGCTGTACTACATGAAAAACGTAAATAGAATAAAGCAGTAAAGTGGAGATTTCGACGACGGTTTTCTTTAAAGTGCACAATAAAGCCAAACATACATACAATAGATACCTCAATCACATATCTAACCTTCTACACACTTATAATGACTAACAAAACATGATTATGGATACGATTGTACCTGTTTGAAGGTTTTGAATAATGAATAAACAAATTGCCTTATAAGCTTGTAACATTGCAACAACTATTTTAGCAACATTTTGTATTTAAAGTTTTTCAAACTTCAGATATGTATTAAATGGAGTGTGGGGGACAATTATTATAAAAGTTCAAAGTTCTTGCAGTCAAGTGCTCTCTACGTTGCTTATGTTATGGGAAATTGTGTCACAGTCGCTTGCAAAGCTATCAGCGTTTACAATGATTCACAATATATTATTAAATATATTTGTAAATATCTGTAACGTTTCCAGAGTTATATTAATTTTTACTAAAAATAAAATAAAGAACTGTTAATGAGGTAGGCTATTAACAAGAACACAGTGTTATATATAATAACTTCTTAATTTCATAGAAAAGAGCGAATTAATATTTCTTTTAATTTTATAATAATATTTCAAATCTTACAAACAATAAAAAGGAATGCGAGACAAGTTTAATATAAAGAAGCTTAGTCCACTAATTTGTTTGTTTTCTGAATTAATTATATATTATTTTAATATTTTCATAAAATAAAAACTACATTTATCATATATTTACAATAATTTAGGTGGATATACATTTTTCATGTCAGTATTATATATAGCAGTTAATTAGTTAAAAAAGTACCTAAGTACTTAATGATTATTTCAATTTTTTATAACGTTAGAAAGTGATAGGAAAAAAAATGTGATAAAGTTATATAATAGATATTTTAATTTTTAGATACATCTGTTATGGTATAAGCTACAGGTACATGTACTATTTATTGCTATAATGATGTATGATTTAAGCACATTAGTTATGGATGAAGATGGAGTTTCACTTTTTTTTATCATTCACATTATAAATACAATAATGTGAAAAGCGAATAACAAATAACTAGTTTATTACTTCACGTGAGCTTATCTGTAGTACAAAAGAAGCAAACAACACAAAAGTAAATTGTTTTTATCACAGAAAATCTCTTGATATATTATAAGAATACGCGTACACTTTACAGAGACCTATATGATATCATTTAACATCGAACCTATTTATTTTTTTGTTTTTGCATATTTTTAATAAGAGAATTTAATTTATCATGTCAAATAAATTAGGTTTTAATTTTAGTTTTAATTTTATTATTTTTAGTAGATATTATGTGATAAAAATCAATTAAGTAAAAATTACGACAATAAATTAATTTCAAAAAGCTTATTTAACCGTTATTTATAATAATTTTTAAATTAATTTTGAATATATGATGTATATAAACCTTATTTAAATATGACATTTAGTAGAAATTAGCTGACTTATAAAATTTTAAATGTTATTTTTTTGACTCGTGTAAGAACTTCAAAAATGATTGTCTTATAATATTTAATTTATCATAATGATAAATGATCAGCGTTTTAACAAAGATTCTGGGACAAACTAATGAGCGGTGAATGAAGCGACTGCAGCGAGGCCCGATGGTGCTGGACACGCGTCCATTACTCTATATAGGGACACCTCACCTGTACTGCAGGTTCTTGGTTCGGTTTAGCAGATCGGCGTGCCCGGAGGAGTACTGTTCTATCACATCTTTCACGTCGTAAGGTTTCAATGCTTCTCTAAATCTCTTGCGCGCGACAAAATACTTGAGCTATACGGAAATAAAATACATCCTGATAGCGTACGTATCAACTTGTATTAATGCCCTCTTATTATAAGTTGTGGAATGAATAAAAAAACTGCCCGATTATCACATTATCAACTATACTTTATTTTAAATGACATATATTTGATGAGAAGTAACCAAGGAGAATTCTAACAAAGTTTGGTTTCTCAATTACACTATCATTATCAATAAGAAATGTTATAGGAATATTAATATTATAACCTGTTATTTTACATATAAAACATAAAACCATATATAATACGTATAACGTTAATGTGTATACTTTGTAACAACTTTGACAACTACGATTATAAACTATATATTAAGAACATCTCATAATATGGTGTAACATCAAATTTCAATGCAAGCGCAAGCAACCCTGCTTTAAAATCATGGAAGCCGTTTAAAATATATATTATTTCTCTTTCTATTTGTGTTAGCTGGCAAGCATCGGTTATACTGCTTCAGGTTGTTAGATATACAATAATTACGTAATATCAATATCGCCGTTGAATAATTTCGAAGAAAAGAATTCATTCTTAAATTTACATCGACCGTTAATTGAAAGAAAAATTAAATGTATCTTTAATGTATGTATGTCGTTTAGCCGCAAGTATTGTTTTAGATTTTCATTTCACTTTATATTCCCAATGTGTTTGTTACATGACAGTTAAAATGTTTATCTGCTACTATTGTTTCATAATATAACTTTAACTAAAAGTTACCCTACAGAGAGCTGACTACTTTATCACAGATATGAAGTGAAGTAGAGAAAGAGTCTAAATCTAAAATTATCATGTGTCATTGAATGTATGTTGAAAAGTAAAGATAGCAATACACACACTACACGTAACTACTGAGTATTATGTATAATAAAGTAGGTATTAGATTTGAAGCCAAACTCGACTACAAAGATAACTGAACAAGACACAGTAGGTGTTATAAAGATCAAACGAGAGAAATGTATGAAGAATGTAAGGTAGATAAATGGCAAGTGCAAGGCGTACTGATGTCTCGGGCTAGGTACTACCTAGTTTGGACGTTTTTCACTCGCCCCAACAGGTCCACGTGGCCCGCAGAATACTGTTCTATTACATCCTTTACGTCGTATGGCTTTAGCGCTTCTTTAAACTTGCGTCGAGCCACAAAATACTTCATCTGTTAGGATTCCACAAGAGAATAGATGAGAGGAATAAGTATATGCATGTACAAAGTAATAATGTATTTAACATCACTTGTCATTTTTTTATATAAAAATACTGGTAATGCTATTAAACATTACTAATATTCCCGTTAACTACTTCTGGTAAGCTTAAAAATGCTTGTGTTAGAAGTGATTCACGACAGTAGTCGAATGGCGGATTTGAACCCACTACCTTTCGAGTTCGCCATTAGGCTACTGACCCATTAAAAGTGAAATTTTGGAATTATTATTGATTTACATAAAAATTATCCGCGCAACATATTTTAAGCTTTCTACGGGGTTTTTCAACACGGACATAATAATTTTGTTTTATAATACAGAATAGAACTTATAAACTTTTTTATGTCAAAGTCAAAACGTCAGTCGAGGCTTACATTATTATCATGGTGAAGTTCACGGATGAGCAATGTTTGGAAATCGTTAAAACTTACCACCGAAATTCTGAGTCGGTAGTCACAACTTTAAGAGTCTTCAATAGTACTCCAATTTTGGTCGCATTAATCGTCCCACCAGACAAGCTGCGCGTGCGATGGTGAACAAATTTGATGTCAACATATTCACTATTGAATGTTCCTGTGTCAGTAAGACAACACTATGGTCAAAATACTGAACGAGTATATTGCAGCCGTAAGAGCTCCAGTTCAAAATGAACCAAACGAGTCGATTCCACGCAGTTCACAAGAATTGGGAATTTCTCAGTCTGCATCATGGCAAATTTTGCATAAAGATCTCTAGCTACACCCTTACAAGATCAAATCAACTCAAGAACTGAAACCTTAGGATCATTCAAAGCGCCGAAACTTATTCGATTTTATTCTGCAAAAGTTTGGAGGGAATCCTAAATTTCATCGAAAAATTAACTTTAGCGATGAAGCTTATTTTTGACTGAATGGCTTTATCAATAAGCAGAATATTCATTATTGGACAGCAACAAACCTACATGTGCCTCAGGAGACTACGTGGTATCTTCAAAATGTGAGCGTGTGGTGTGGGTTTCATGTCAGAGGTGTGATAGGGCCGTATTTTTTCTTCGATGAAAATAATCACCATGTTATAATAGTAAATGGAGTTCACTATCGTGCCATGTTGGAAGACTATTTTTGGCCAGAATTGGATGAATTTGACATCAACGATATGTGCTTCCAACAAGGTGGTGCCACAATCCACACAGCTGGTCAAACAATTGATTTATTGAAAGGAATATTTTGGGAAATGGTTCAGTCGAATGGCCACCTCGCTCATGCAATTTCACGCCGTTATGGGGTTATCTTAAGTCAAAGGTATATACCAACAATTCGACAATGTTATAGGAGCTCAAGTACAATATCGAACGCAACATTCCAGCTGATATGTGTGAAAGAGAAGAAAGAAAATTGGATCCAAAGAATCGATCACTGCCGTCGTGCTCGTGGTGGTCATATGAACGACGTCGAATTCGATACATAATTGTAACATGTGTACTGCATCTGGAATAAATTTCAGCCCGATATCTCAATTATTCTGTGCTTTCTTTAAATACAAAAACTGTTATGTCCTTATTGAAAAACCCTTTATAAAATAATCAGGTATTCCGAAGGCGTTATTTTTCTGTTATATCTGCCTATATTCGTCTTTTTTATTTTGCCAGTCCTTTTGGTTCAAAATTCTTTTGGTTTTGAGCGTGGTTATCATAATAATATACAGCGAAAGACATCGCAATACATTATTAATCAAAATACATTAGTAAGTCAATTACAAGATTTGCGGAATAGCCAAACTTTTTGCGTATATATGCATATTATTTCATAGTTTATTTTGTATAATTATCTTTATGTATAAAATTCCGGTTTGCATGTGTTCGTAATTCTTCTCCTCCTAAACCAATTGATCGATTTTGATGAAGTTTTTATGGGGTACTTATGGGGTCACCTGGATAGTTTTCAACTATAGTTGGACCACTCGGCGGAACCGGGCTGGATCGCTCTCGTAGAACATAAATACTTACAACATGCAAATATTTTTTCAATATTATATAAACTGATAATATAAAATACCCTACGTATCTATCAGAACTACCTTACGTCTTCTACATATCTATTCTTACTTATCTATCTTACCTTACGTAACTACATAAGGCGAATCTGATCATAAATAATTTACTAAAGGTCATAAAACACTACACATAATAAATTAAGGTCATAATATATGCTTATAAGAATTAAGTAATCTTTTAATCTACGTCTGAAATAAAAGAACTATCTTATACAGATAATTGTTTACTAAATGAAATATGAGATAACTTGTTTGATTTGTATTGGGTATAGCTTAAAGAACCAATTTCAACAAAGTAGAATAACACTGAGTACTGTTTTCACAGTAAAACAGTACTCAGTGTTATTATTATCTTACGATGGTTGGTTGGTCTTACTTGTAAGTGTAGGTGGTGTACATGCATATTGTTTTAGTGTGCGTGTGATCGAGAGTCAAAAATTATAATTGAATACCGTACGACAATGGAGAGTACACGGACAATGATAGAGCGTAAGTTGGATTGTAACATGTAATCTTGTTTTTTTTTAATGTCATATTGCTTAATTTAGAGCCGTTAAATGATCGCAAGGTTGTATCATTTTCATACGATAATATCAATTTGTGTAAAGTGATTTAAATGTAAATAAACTCATTGTTAGCTCAGATACCGTGGTTAGCGCCCGCCGTAAATTTCACAGTACGTGAGCAAACCGGGTTCGTTACCCGCTGGCACAAATGAAATTCTTAATTGCAATTTTAAGTGCTGAAACATCGTAAGGAAAACTGCATGTCTGAGGAATAAGAAAAAAATATTTCGAAGACATGTGAAGTTCGCCAACACGCATTGGGGTTGCGCGTCGGACACTTCCTTGCCTTAAAACCTTTTCAGAAAACTATATAGTTCTAGTAGTAGTTATAGTATAAACTGTATAGTTCAAAATGTATGGATAGGCTGTAACTTTAAACTCATTGTAGTAAATGAAAATTATGTTATTTCACTACATAGCTAAATGTAGTTAAACCTGTAAATACTCACACAAACACGCGTATCTCTACACTACACACAACTACAATTTAGTAAGGCCTTCTTTAGATTAAAATTAAACATCTTATGCCAACATAATCTGGGAATTAATAACTTTATTGTTTCACCAATAGCTACGGAGGAATTTAATTGATTAATCTAAATTAAATTCACAAGGCACAAATTTCGATATTTTAACTGTTAGAAGAAATAGCAATAATAACGCCAAAAACCAGGCTCTTGAGCCACCTACATCCATCGACTTTCTGTATTTCTTACGTCATTTCATCTAAAGGGGTTCTTTCTACACTTAGTTTACTGGTACAAGGCAGCCACTCGATAATGTTTCAACGCCATGGGTTGACGGTTCTTCGAGCTATATGACCGGCTCTTTGCCACGTCAGATTTATGACCCGTTGGGCTATGTCGGTTACTCTGGTTCTACTGCAAACATCTTTATTTCGAAATCTTTCACGTAGAAAAACTCCGAGCATAGCTCTTTCCATCATTCGTTGAGCGACCTAGAGCTTTCTGTACGGCCAACAGTGAAGGACGGCGTCTTGAAAATAGTGCTGAGGTCCTTTAGTGATTCTGCTCATACTATGTTTATACTGTCGACAAATCAAAGATGAGTGATCTAATAACCGTCAAAGTAAATACCGTTCTTCGTTTCTTCTTTTCCAGTCCAATAGCTTCAAAACGTCGTCGTCAATACAGTGGTGAAGAGTTTCTGAGATATAAAGTTACTCTGTGTTACACCGCTCATGCAGTTGGATAGATTTTGTGCTATGGTTTTTTTTTTGGGAAAGGTCGTATGTCTACTGTACAAATGCTACAGCATTTCAATATACCGACAGTCAACCTGAAAGGTTTTCTTATTAGATTATACTCTTTGGTCTTCTGCAGTTATCCGAAGAATACGTATGTAGTCTATAGTACTAAAGCCTTTTCGAAAACCATCTTGTTTGGCAGGCTTGAAGTCGTCGAGTCTGCTTGCGCATTGTAAATATATATGTCAGCCATAATATATAAGTAGTAGTTTTACACAAAAATAAAATAAAGTGAACATATACACATGAATTTATCACAAAATTATATAAAAGCATTTTAGTCACGTTCAAAGCTGTATAAGCTAAGTTGCCTTTGCCTCCCTTGCACGGGAAAACATCATCATCATCATTACAGCCCTTCACAAGTCCACTGCTGAACATAGGCCTCCCCCAAAGAATGCCACAAAGCACGGTCCTGAGCCACCTGCATCCATCGACTTCCTGCATATCTTACCAGGTCGTCACTCCATCTAGTGGGGGGACGCCCTACACTTCGCCTGCCGGTACGAGGCTGCCACTCGAGAACCTTTCTTCCCCATCGGTTGTCGGTTCTTCGAGCTATATGGCCGGCCCATTGCCACTTCAGCTTACTAATCCGTTGGGCTATGTCGGTCACTCCAGTTCTACTGCGGATATCCTCATTTCTGAGTTTATCACGCAGAGAAACTCCGAGCATAGCCCTCTCCATAGCTCGCTGAGCGACCTTGAGCTTCCTCATCCGGCCAGCAGTGAAGGACCACGTCTCAGTTCCGTATGTCATCACTGGCAACACGCACTGGGTGTACAGTCTCGTTTTCAAGGTTTGAGGTATACCTGACGAGAAGATGTGCCGTAATTTCCCGAACGCTGCCCAACCGAGTTGAATCCGTCGATTGACCTCTCGGTCGAAGTTGGACTTACCTAGTCGGACTATTTGTCCCAGGTAAACATACTCGTCAACAACTTCGAGCTTAGTGTTCCCAACAACTACCGGCATAGGTGTGACATGGACATTAAACATGATCTTTGTTTTGTCCATGTTCATCTTAAGACCTATCCGTTGGGAAACACTATTGAGGTCATTGAGCATAGTGCTTAGGTCCTCCAGCGATTCTGCCATAAGGACTATATCGTCGGCAAATCGAAGGTGAGTGATGTACTCGCCATTGATGTTGATACCGTATCCTTTCCAGTCCAGAAGCTTGAAAACATCTTCCAATGCAGCGGTAAAGAGTTTCGGGGATATGACGTCACCCTGTCTTACACCTCTCTGCAATTGGATAGGTTTCGTACTCTGGTTCTGTACTCGGATAGCCATCGTAGCCCTACTGTACAAGCACTTCAACACTTCGATATACCGACAGTCAACTTGGCATCGCTGAAGGGACTGCAGCACCGCCCAAATTTCGACGGAATCAAAGGCTTTCTCATAGTCCACATACGCCAGACATAGTGGCAAATTGTACTCCTCGGACTTCTGCACAATTTGCCGAAGGGTATGTATGTGGTCTATGGTGCTAAAGCCTTTTCGGAAACCGGCTTGTTCGGGAGGCTGGAAGTCGTCAAGTCTGCGCGCGAGACGATTCGTAATGACTCTCGAAAACAGCACGTAGACGCGGCTCAGAAGGGAAATCGGTCTGTAGTTCTTCAAGAGAGCGTTGTCGCCTTTCTTGAAGAACAAGACCACCGCACTTCTGCTCCACGCCTCCGGTGTAATGCCACCATGGAGGACGGAATTAAAGAGCTTCTGAAGGACTTCAAGTACCGGTCTTCCACCCGCTTTCAGAAGCTCCGCTGTAATTCCATCCTCGCCTGGGGCCTTGCCGTTTTTAAGGTGCTGGAGAGCCATTCTAATCTCGCTCAGACTGACGTCCGGGATATCATCGGAATAATGTCGGATAAGACTCGCTCTTGGATCGTTACTCACACTTGCGTGTGGCTCCAACGATGACGTGTACAGCTGCCCATAGAACCTCTCAATCTCACTCAAAATCTCAGGTGCCCCGGAAACGATGCTGCCACATTCTGTCTTCAGCTTTGACAGTTGGCGCTTTCTGGCAGACAGATCTCTGGCAAAGACTTTGGAGCCTCGGTTCCGCTCGATCGCTTCTTCAATACGAGCTGTATTGAATTTGCGTAAGTCCCGCCGCATGCATTTGGAGATCTGTCTGTTCAGTTGCCTGTATGCTGTTACATCTGTTGAAGAATGTAGCTTCATCTCCCGTCTAACAGCCATGAGATTAAGAGTGTGATCGGAGAGTTTTTGTGTTCTTCTGCGGCGGGTCTTGCAGAACTTAGCTCCGACCGCATGGACAGTTTCCACGAGCTTGTCATTCAAATCGTCCACTTCATTGCAGTCTTCTAGGCACTGAAAACGGTTTTCTAACTCGAGCTGAAAGGTTTCGGGACTTTGGAAAAGAGCACGAGGGGGACGGAGCGTTGACTTCATTAGACGAGACCTCTCCAACTTAACGTTTAGGTTCAGTGTGCCTCTAACCATTCGGTGATCGCTGCCGGTTTTCACCCTCGCGATCACTGAGACATCACTGAACAGTTGTCGTCTGGTCGTCATAATGAAGTCAATCTCATTTTTTGTCGAACCGTCGGGGCTCGACCAGGTCCACTTCCTGTGGGGCCGCTTCTGGAAGAAAGAGTTCATCATAAAGAGTCCCTCTTTCTCCATGAAGTCGGCCAGCTGCTGGCCCCTTGGGTTCCGTTGCCCTATTCCAAATTTCCCTACTTTCAGCTCACCGTTCTCTCTTGTGCCTAGTTTTGCATTGAAGTCTCCCATTAACACCGTATATTGGGTTTTGGAGGAATGCATGGCTCTAGAGATATCCTCATACATTTCCTCCACCTCCTGATCGGGGTGTGCCGAGGTTGGTGCGTAAACCTGTATGACCTTCAGCGAATACCGTTTGGTGATTCTGAGTATAAGGTACGCAACCCTCGTCGACACACTCTCAATCTTTACAACGTTGTTAACGAGATACTTGTGGACGATAAATCCGACACCTCCTTGGGACAGATGGTCGCCCTCCCGGTAATAGAGCAAGTTGCCGGATTCGAGGATTACCGTGTCCTCCCCCTCTCTTCGGACTTCGGATAATCCTATAATATGCCAGCGTAACTTGTCTATCTCTTCTTCCAGCTCCACAATCTTCTCGTCAGTCCTCAGGGTGCGTGCGTTGTATGTTGCCAGGTCGAGTCGTCGTATGTGGCAACCGAACCTCCACCGGAGATTCTTAGCACCCCCTGCCCCGCCGTTACCATGGTCGCCACCGTAGCCAGGAATAGCGGGGCCGCCGGGGACTGGGGGCCGTTTATTATTGTCATTGCTCATGGGGGGTATATTGCCATAGTTGCCACGCTTGGCGAGCGGGTTGGCAACCGCAGTTTTTTTATTGTTATTTTGGCTATTATCAGGAAGATGCTGCTGCCCATCTCCTGCCTGTTTCCCTTTGTCGCCTTTTACGACACCCACGGGAAGATATGGGGTAGTGGATATTCTTAACCGCCACTACACGGCAACGGCACGGCACGGGAAAACATACCTAACAAAAAATATGCAACAATATACAGGGTTATTTTGCAATAACCGGCCAAATGCAGAGAAGATTCAGAATAAGTAACATAGGCAAATGGTGAGGATAAATTAATTAAAACATTTTGTCCTTTTTATCTTTAAAATTCAAAATGTCTCTCGAAAACAGCACGTAGACGCAGCTCGAATGGGAAATCGGCCTGTAGTTCTTCGATAGAGCATTGTCGCCTATCTCGAAGAACAAGATCACCGCACATACATGGTGGCACTACTCTGGGGACGTAATTAAAAAGTTTCTAAAGGATTTAAAGTACTGGTTTTCCCACTTGTTTTCACAAGCTTCTCTGTAGTTCCATCTTCGCCTGGAGTCTTGATACTTTGAAGGGGTTGGAGAGCTATTTTAATCTCGTTCAGACTGAGGTCCGGGATATAAAAGGAATAGTGTGGATGAAAATCCATATTTGGTCGTCACTCCTACTTGTGTATTTTTTTAAACATGATGTGAACAGTAGAAGGAAATGACACTTCCATAATCGGTCTTCAAATTCGACAGTTAGCTCTTATGGCAGACAGATCTTTGCCAAAGACTTTGCAGCCGTGATTACGCTCAATTGCTTTTTTAATAGATAGATATAGTGTGAGTGTAGAGATTTTGCGTTCTTCTGCAAAACTAAATTTATCAGTACTACAAAACATTTAAATACCAAAAGTAAGACAACATTAAATCTATGTACCTAATTTGTGATATTATTTAGAAGCTGTGTTTAATTTCCATGACAACCAACATTTAACGTAACAGAACGGTTTCAATTAAAAAAAAATGTGTTAATTGTGTGGTTTACGATAAGCATTTTAAAAATATATATTCATTCATCAAAATTTCATTTTTGTCATATAATTGCAATATATTCTATGGATTTACATGCATTATTAAATTCAGAAAAATTGAAAAAACAATTGTGTCTCTCCTCCTCAGTGTTTGTGAAGTAGATTAAAGCTTCTTTATGGGCAGTAAATCATACTCTTCTGATCCTTTTTCTGACTTTTAGAGTTAATAAAAATGGCACAGTAAAAAATCGGCGGATGCTTATAATATGTATAAATGTTTATTACATTACATATAGGATTCGCTTTATTTTTAAATTTATAAAATACATTCAAGTTAAATATTAAGTCCGCCTCTTGTAGCCCTTTGTTTAAGGTGTGTTACAATTAAGTTTAAATAAATAAGTAAAATGCAACTAGTTATAAAAATATTATAATTTTTCTCTGCTCGTCTCGTCAGTTTTATTTTTTAATAGATACGAGTTGTTCAAATATTACATACAAGTATTATAGATGCCAAGTATGTATGATTTAATAACTTCGTGTTATTCATTATTATTGCTTATAGTCCGAGATCCCACCGCGTTTTTACTACGGCCATCTTTTTAAATAGTAATACAATTCTTATGAACTATTGATAATAGAGTAATACTTTTTTCCGAGTTGTCAATCAAAATTTGGCCGCAAGTATTTTTATCAAAATTATTTCATGAATTTTTACGAACTATTTTATTCACCTGTTTTTAGAAAAAGAAATCTATCTTATCAAAGAAGTTTATACAAAGAACTTAAAAAGTTTTGTTGCATTTTATTCGGCCGCAAGCTCTAGGCAACGAGGTGTGTAAACAGGTGTTTATTTTAATGAATCATATGACAATTTACAGCAAATTCTTTCCCTATACGATAGTGTAGGGTTGCCTATTAATAAGTGGCCGCCTATAAGGGTTGCCTGCTATTAAATGTACGCAGGAGCGAGGCAGAGTTAGCGTAGCACAGCGTTCATCACACAAGAACGCAGATGTACACGGCTGTAAGAATATTGCACATGAAGATATATAACCTGATCTTTATGAAGACATGTTTACGTTGTTATATCAAAGTTAGAATGTTTCGGTAGTATTGACTCGCATTGCATCATACAAACATTTAATATATAGATATACATTAGCTTAATTCAAAAAGGCTCCATAGTATGTACGTACCTTCCTTATGAATCGGATTGCAGCTTTATGTCGCGGAGTTAACGTCACACAACGGGGCTCCTCGTCCTCATCTGCACAAAAATATAAACTTGATATTTATACAAAGACGAACAATAAATGCAATTGTTGAATGGAAAACAATATTAAAACAGGTTAAATGTAATTTCAGAAAGAGAGAAAAGTAACTGAATTTATTAAATAGTTTTAATTATTTAAGTTTTAATTATTTAACAAATAAATGTTAAGGCAAGGGTTTCCGTGAGATCTTCAATTTGCCCGCTACCTTTGCGTTTGGAACGCGATGTTTACGATACGCCGTGACGCTGCGCGCGTCATTTAAGGCAATGACCGTGTCTAAATTTTATAGCGTCACAGCTTTTTACAAGCTCTTAAAGCTTATATGTACATGCTTCTTTAAGACACATTTAACTTAAAGAAGCATAATGTACATATATATGTTGGTACTTAACCTAATTTTAAGTTAATATTAAATTATTTATTTAATTAGGGATTTTTTTTAAATGTTGTTTGATTGACGATGAGAATAACTATATATTTTTTAACATTTTCACGGGAAATATTTTTCTTAGTACAAATTAATATCAGTTAGAATCATAATTACTATAATGCCATTTATCAATTTCCTAACATATTATTTAAACACTTTTAAATAAGGATTCCACAAAATAAACTTCAATACCGAAATTTAGAAGAAATATTAATATTCTTATGAGTTATACACCAAAGCGTGTCTTAATATAGGTAGATTACTTAACAGAAATGAAGGTTCATCAGTTACTAGTACGACACTTACATACACATTGAATACAGAATCTCTTTTATTGAAGCTAGTTAAGAAGTAGAGGTCCATTGGTATTGATAGCAGCGTCTAACTTACCTGATAACAGGAACTTCATAATTAGTACCAGCAGTGTCGAGGGGAACTACCTAATACATATATTATTTTGTTGATTCATCCGCCCACCGAGAGCATATTATCAGAGGGTAATAGTGCCAAATTTTTGGTTGAAAAAATAAAGTTCGTGAAAATTGTCTAGTATTAGATGTTAAGTAATCATATTGAGCAAAGTAAAAACAAAATAATAATTGATATTTTAGTAATAAATGAATGAGTATACATAATATAGTACACATATATGTAGTACTTTCCTTCGGTCTAATTTTGTTTTGATAGGAGAGGGGGCAAACGAGCTTGCGGCTCACATGATGGTATGTGACTACCGCCGCCCATGAACAACTGCAACATCAGGAGAATTGAAGATGCGTTGCCGGCCTTTTAAAAAGGAGTAGGCTCTTTTCTTGAAGGTCCCTAAGCCGTATCGGGCCGGAAAAATCGCTGGTGATAATCGATTTCACAAGGAAGTTGTGCGAGGAAGAAAACTTCTTTTAAAACGCACAGTGGTGGACCGCCAATCATCCAGATGGTAAGGATGGTATCGCGAGTTTGGTCGCGATGTGCGATGGTGAAATTGAGCGACTGGAATTAGTCCGAACGATTTCTCAGAGCACTACCCGTGGTAGATGCGATAAAATATGCAAAGAGATGCAACGTCTCTACGCAGTGCCAGTGAGTTAAGCCGATCGAAAAGAACTCGGTTATCGATGACTCGAACCACTCTGCTCTGGATGCGGTCAAGTGTAAGGAGCTGGCACTGGGGAGCCCCTGCCCAGAGATGGGAACAGTATTCCATGTGGGGCCGAACCTGCGCCTTGTAAAGTTGCAAGCGGTGTGCCGGCATGAAATACAGTCCCTCTCTATTGAGCACGCCAATCTTTTTAGAAGTCAATTTGACCTTCTCTTCTAAGTGACCTCGAAAGTGCACATCACTCTATATGTCGACACCGAGGATTCCGATACTGGCTGAGGCAACAAGGGGAGTGGCTTGAAACTGAGGAGATACGACATAAGGGTTCTTCTTAGCGGTAATCGCATAAACTTGTGTCTTCTAAAGATTGAACTGGACTAGATTTAGTCGCCTCCAGTCCGAGACTTTGTTCAACAAAGTCTCGACTTCAGACACAAGTTTGTTCCGGTACTCGGCGACGTTTTCCCAAGAAATATTGGTATGTCCGGTGTATAAAGCATCACTAGTGTTGTCGTCTGCATAACAATGAATTTTACAAGTTTGCAACATATCATTGATATGCAGAAAAAACAGTGTTGGTGATAGCACGCAGCCTTGTGGAACACCAGCGTTAATGGACTTGTAATCGGAGCATGCACCATCTACTACGACCTCGATGCTGCGATCTGCAAGAAAACTGGTTATTCATTTGCACAAATTCTCGGGAAGCCCATAGGGAGGCAGCTTCGAAAGAAAGGTAGCCGTACCGACCCTGCCAACTAACGGCCAAATTCAATTACCTCCATACTCTCCAAGATTATGGAGCGTATATTGAACGCCCACCTCATGGCATACCTAGAGCAAAATGATCTCCTCAGTGATTGCCAGTACGGGTTTCACCGAAAACGATCAACTGGGGACCTTCTAGCGTTTGCCCCTCACATATGGGGCGAAGCCCTCGAGAAGAGTGGTGAAGAACTTGCTGTTTCCCTCGATGTTTCGAAGGCCTTTGACAGGGTTTGGCACGCTAGTCTATTGGGCAAGCTTTCAGCGTACGGCTTATCCCCTGGCCTGATTGCCTGGGTGAATGACTTTTTGAGTGAACGATCTCTCCAGGTCGTCGTCGATGGCTGCTCATCCGGTACTGTGTCGACTAACGCCGGTGTTCCTCAGGGGTCCGTTCTCTCCGCAACTCTCTTCCTGCTGCATATAAATGATCTGCTCATTCCCGGTATCTATGGATATGCAGACGACAGCACAGTTGTGGAGAGATATCAACCAAGTGCCCGGGCCAGTCGGGATCAAATCCAGTCAGAAAGAGAGGCTATGGTTGAGCGTGTGAGTTTCACACTAAAAGCACTCTCCGAATGGGACGAAGCCAATCTCGTGAGATTTAATGCCTCCAAAACACAAGCGGGTCTTTTTACCGCTAAAAGGAGCTCACCTTGGCTCTTACTTTCCGGAATGTATCCTTGGAGTACACTGACCGCTTTCGCGTGTAAGACGCGTTAAAACAGTGTCAACTCTAGAGCACATATCTTCAGCACAATATGTGGGACTCCATCAGGCCCACTCGACTTGTTGACGTCCAGAGAGAGGAGTGCTTTGCGCACCGAGCGCTGTGTAATCAGCACTTCCTGCACGAAGTATTCACACCGCATGAAGGTCGGCGGTGTATTCCCCCGTCTTCGAGAGTCTAGTTGAAAGCAAAGAGAGAGCCTCGCAGATCGGCTTTCTCCTTTGCACCATGGGCCAGTGAGGTGTCCAACCTGTGCAAAGATGGCAGTGATGGCTGACATAAGTTCCCTTGGACAGCCTTGGCGAGAGACCAGAATGCACGTGTTTCCGAAAGGAGGCGAACTAGTTTCTCGCCAATTCTGCCGATGTGCTTTGACTTTGCCTTGGCAATGACACTTTTGAAGAACCGGGAGGCGGAATTATGTTTCTTTTTAAGAGCGCTGGTGTTTACAACCCGAGACGTTGTCGCGTCAGCCTAGGCCCGGTAGCACTCCTGCTTATAGCGTGATGTAATTTTACAGGAGCGACCAAACCATGGCTGAGTTCTGGCTCTGATAGGCACCACAGATGATGAAATAAATAATTCTATTCCCCGAAGTACCACATCAGTGACAGAATCAGCAACAACGGTGAGAAGCAAACCCGCTTCCAAGGGTAGGAAAAAAAAGACTGCACCTCGTCGCAATCGGCTGACCAAACACGGCGACAAGCTGCAGATCGCAACTGCGTTGGGAGCGTGAGTGGTACCACACTCTGGATTAGACAATGTTCCGAAGAGCAAAGAGGGGCATCGACGGAGACCTGATATCCGTCCGGAAGAGAGGTCAGCAGAAGGTCCAACAGGGAAGGTATATGATCCTTCATATTTGGAATCCGCGTAGGCGAAGTAACCAGTTGTGTTAGACCATATGCCAAGGTAAAGTCATAAACAGATCTACCCGCATGATCGGTTAAATGAGAACCAGCCCATTCAGCGTGGTGGGCGTTAAAATCACCGAACATCACGATCTCTGCACGATGGGACCTATTGAAGCACGGAGTCTTCAGCCATTTTGACGTGGTTGATGAGTTGGTCTGTGTCGGCATTACCGCTATGGAACCTATAGAGGCACCCGTAGACGCGGAAATTTATATACACACAAAGACAACGTTCAAGACAAACAATAGAAACATGAAAATATTTCATCCTCGGGAAATAAATACTAATATAAACAAGATCCATCCTAATTGTTCGAGTCAGTGAAAAATTGCTTTAATTATAAAACACCCGAATCTGAAAACGTGAAGAAACGGATAAATAAATAATAATTGAAGATTTTTGTGGATAAAGGACCTTTTTAGCCAATTAATAAATTCAGTAATGTCCTAACGATTTTGGAATGGATCATAAACCCTGCTATTTGTATAAGTGCACATTTGTAAAGGCACTTAATGAAATTGAAAAAAAGACAGAGCCTAAATTACAACCGCGGGATCGAATTGATATTGTTTTTGAACTTACTATTCCGTCAATATTGAAAATTTTATTTCAACTTGACATGGGATATGGTTGAATAGCCTACCATTTACACTAGTCATTTCTATTTATTTTTCGTTAAATGTGGCTCAAGGTTAGTTCAAAAGTGTTGGCTAAGTATCAGCATATAGTCAAACATTTTTACTACCATCTAGCTTAAAATGAATTTTTAAAAGTACTTTATTGGTAAGATCTAAGATTATATTTTAATTTAAGTCTAGACAGTTAGTCTTTTTTCAAAGTAGTTTTGATGAGATGATCCACCTGATAGTAAGTGGATGCTGTGACCCATCGAAATCTACATCTATCCTCGATAGAGAATAAAAACGCAGATGCGTTGTTACCTCTGAGGACTAAGATGGAATGCCTCGTTTCCAGTAAAAAAGGTCTCCGGTTCTCTATACTCACCATACGAAACACAGTATTAACTGTTGTTTCACGCTGGTCAAGCTGACCCATTTGTGCTACAACTATAATATAGCCACAGCAAGGGTCTATCACATATGAAACATTTAGAAATTAAATTATAAACTTTTTAACTTATAAAATTTTGAAAAATTAATTTGTTAATGGTACTAAAAGTTTATAATAAAGTGCCTATACTATACGACAAACTAGCAAGAAAATATATTGATACAGTGTTCTTGAATCCCACCCAAGTAACTCGACATAGTATGATATACTCTTAGATGCAAAAATGTTACTACTATAAGCGAATGCTAATAGGACTGCGCTTGTAAAAATCGTATTGAAGTACAGGAACAGAGAAAGCGATTTAGACATTTTGATGTCTTTGTGTTTTATTGATTAATTTATTTAATGGATGTCCAAATGTTTATCTATTCATACTTTCGTATCCGCAGAAAAATAATTGAACTGCAATTAACATTAGCGGCTCAGCCAGTTGCATTAATTGCAAACTCTATGGGTTGCATACTACTTACCTAGCTATATTATATAGACTACGACTATGACTACGTCATCAGAGTCGGGTGGAACGCTATAACGCAACGCCTCTTAATACAAGGACTTGTTTTGTTATTTTTGTTGTCTATGAGTACCGCTCTCATTCCACCCATGCGTAATCGAATAGAATCACAAAGGCGGGAAAATCTTTGTAGAATATGTTTTCTTATATATACGCGGAATAAGTCTTTTCTTTTAGACGCGAATACAGATCATTAAAAAAAAATCATACATATTTGATCGCGTTTAATTATAATTTATCATTACTCGATGATCATGGTTGCTACAAATAATAAAGTAAAGCATAAAATATAAAGCGGGTCACGCTTTGGCATTCAATGACGTCACAATGACGTCACTAATTCTTAAATCTTATATGACTTTCAATGTACCAGTACAATATTAATAATTAATTTCTCTTTCAAGCAAGTTTTAAATTTTAATTGTAAAAGTAATTAAGGAAACTTATGTGTCTCTACCTAAAATGAAAATCTAATTCGTTGCCAAATTTTCAGTCAATTACGTTAATGCGAATATTTCGGAATGATAAACAAAAAAAGCTTTCTTTGAAATTAACCATATCTCATAAATCCTAGTGGTCATGTTAAAATCCA
The DNA here is from genome assembly GCA_963668995.1 of Parnassius mnemosyne. NCBI lineage: Eukaryota > Metazoa > Arthropoda > Insecta > Lepidoptera > Papilionidae > Parnassius > Parnassius mnemosyne. Next base: position 25,417,387 of record CAVLGL010000137.1, on the reverse strand, counting down.
TAATAGTGTCCCGAATTACAACGATTGCAAGATTAAGACATATCTTCTCATCACATATATCTCAAAACTTGAAAAGAAATGTGTAAAAACAGTGCGTTTGCCAGTGATGACATATTATGGATTTGAGAAAATACAAACACATAGACATATAGATCTGGCTGTATGAGGAAGCTCAAGATTGCTTAGCGATCTTAATGAAGAAAAAGTTCTAGATTGGCAGCCTAGTACCGATAAATGTGTAATTTGTCCCCAGATAAAGTGACAATTTGGTAAGGGATGCAGAAAATCGATGGATGTAGGTGGCTCAGGATCGTGATTTATGGTAATTATCCTCATCATCATCATCATCATATCCTGGAGGAGGCCTATGTTCAGCAGTGAACTTGACGTGGGTTGTAATGATGATGATGATGATGATGAATACTTTGTACTATTGCGAATTATTCACAATATTTTAATCAAATACTTAGGTAGCTGTTGCTTAAAAAACACTCCAAAATATATTGTTGTATAATAAAATTTATATGTTTTACCTAAATATATTATTTCTTTAAAACTTCACAACATATGAGTAATCTTCCAATGACGATTATAATAAACAGTAAGATTAATTCGTATAAAATAGTAATGAATTCTAAAAACTGGACATTTAAGAATTTTTTGTCACAAAACTTTTGATGGCTTCATTATCATTAATGCCTATTGTACTCTGTGGAAATTCAGGAAATACTCTTTTAGGTTGATGTTACAAATGTAGATCACCAGAGTCGGGTGGAACGCTATAACGCAACGCCTCTTAATACAAGGACTTGTAGAGACGGCATCACCACACAGCCTACAAAATAGGCAAACTGACATACCTATTAACTTTATAAACGTACACATGTGTCGGTGTGTAGACGACAGTCAAGTCATCTGGGCACAGTATATAAATTAGGATGATATGCACTATTTTTTCTAAATCCATCAAAAAATAGGGGAATAAGATTTAAATATAAATATTTAGTCGACATTCTAGTTGTTACCATGAAACTGTCATAACTCAAAAGGTTAATAATAATTTGGTTATACCATGCCATGATGCAGCTATATTAATTGTCATTACATATACGTGTCATTAGTAGTTATATATATGTCACTACATACCGTTAATGATCTGATAGCTTAAGAAGTGTTACTTTTTTTTATAAAGGATAAAGGTGACAATCAAGCACACAGTCCACCTGTTGGTAAGTGGTTGCTATGGACCATAGACATCTACATCTATCCTCGATTACGAATCAAGATGCAGATGCGTTGTCACCCCTGAGGACTAAAATGGAATGCCTCGTTTCATGTAAAAAGGGTCTCCGGTTCTCTACACTCACCATATGAAACGCAGCAGCATTAAGCTGCTATTTTACGCTGGTATTCTGTGAGAACTAATTTCAATTGTTGTTCATAACAACCATATATGTAGAAAACAAAAATATAAAAAACAACTCCTTAAAATAGTTTTCGTACCGAGTAACAAGGCGCTTATCATATGCGATCTATGTAGGTTTGTAGGTGGTGTATGTAGGTTACATCGGACAAGTATAAAAGATTAAACTGACTATAATTATTTCTTAGAAATACGCCTGCTTAGTAATTCTAAGCTCTAAAGTGACGTTCACGTGGTAGAGCCATGCTGCAGCTATATTAGTGGCATAGTTGTAGCACGAATGGGTCGGCTCGACCGGGGAAGGACCACGCTCTCACAGAATACCATTGTAAAATAGCAGCTAAATCCCGCTGTGTTTCGTATAGTGAGTGTAGAAAACCGGAGACCCATTTCACTGGAAACGCGGCATTCCATCTCAGTCCTCACGAGTGGCAACGCATCAGCATTTTGATTCGTAATCGAGGATAGATGTAGATGTCTAAGGGCCACAGCAACCATTTGCCATCAGGTGGACTGTGTGCTTGATTGTCACCTTTATCCTTTATAAAAAAAAGTAACACTTCTTAAGCTATCGGATCATTAACGGTACTCGATTATGGAAATACGAATAAAAAAATTTAACGTAACCTTTGGTTGTCTCCGTGAACTAATATGGAAACATAAGCAGACCGAGAGCAACACTTTGTTATACTGGCTAAAAAGCCAGGACATTCGTAATGGAACAAGACTCAAAAAATAAGCAATAAAAAATAAATGATAATTTAATACGTCAAAAAAGATTGCAGTTCACACAGTGTATTTCCATTTATACTTTGCTTTGTAGAATAATATTTGTAATTTAGGCGTGTTAAGACGACTCTACAGAACTTCCTACAGACTTTACAGTGAGACATGTCATGGCGAGATTTAATTTTTTCGAACCTATATAAATCTATTTAGATATAATTGTGGCACAAAAACAAAATTATTTTATAAAACTTAACATATGAACAAGGGTAGTGTGAAGACAGAAAAACGAATAGTATTAATTGGCTCGATAAAAGGAAATCATCAATATGACTCTAAATCGCTATTAAAACGTGTACCTTTCAGAAATTCCATAATGTAACCTTGTAAAACTTATACCTAATGAAAAAGTTTATAATTTTCTAAGTCATGTTGATAAGACATTTTGCAATTTTTTTTTATTTGACACTTTTACATTTGTGAGGTTGGATGTAATATTTTTTTAATTTTTCCCTATTCAGTACTAATTCGCTCGACCATTGCGAGGAGCGAAGGCGCGTTGGCTGAAACTCGGCCAACATGTATAGCCGGCCTTACATTTACATACCTACATACCGTACTACAAGATTGCCTTAAGCTCACAATGTTTTAAATACATTGAAAATTATTATTAGCATCAATTGAAGTTGAGCTAGAACAGGTTCTAAATTTGAAATATTATAATTTTTTTACTTAATTTTTTAAAAGCTTGCATGGGTTTACTTTATGCAATTAGATTTAAACCTCGATTTTAATGTATCATATAATACATTCGAGTAAAACCGGATTGGTTTCAGATCAAATGAAATCGGTGTAAACATTTGAGGATATGCCAAATAACATTACTAATGTAATATTCTTATTTCTTACGCGAGAAATATTTATGGCGGTAAAATCTGAAACGAGAAAAATATGTTTTATAAATAACTTGTATTATCTTGCTAGATATCATCTTATAAAATGAACGTGAACGAATGTATTATATATAATGTGTCCAAATAACGTGCGTAATAAGTATACTTTGGAAAATGTACGAGTAAACTGAACCAAAGTGACTTGTAAGTGTGTCATTAACGGACAATGTTTGTTTTGATTGGGGCGACAGTTATTTTTAATAATGTAAGTTGGAGCCCGTTTGTTTCTTACCGTCAGAGTTTCTTTTGGAGAGCGCCGTTTCAGCCACAGAGTCCCCGCTGTGCGAGGGGTTGACGGGTCGAGAGCGCACTGACCGGCCGTTCGTCGTGCGGCTCGCGCCTGCCAACCCACATAGGTATACTAACTCAACACTGCACCCACTTTATGTTATTATTCGAATCTTTTTCTTCTCTGATCATTGATTTCTCTATGACCCATAAACAATTTCGGGTCTTACTGTGACGTCATAATGGAATAAAATGTTTAATTACATAATTTTGAGTGCACTATTTTTATTTTATAAGCAATTAACATGAACAAATCCGCCCGTCCGCCTGTCAAACCCCTATATAACTTCCGTAAGAAGCTTTTGATGTTTTGGAAGAAACAGAACTTGTAAAAAAAATTTAGGTAAGATCACCTTATTCTGATGCTCCGAAGGGTCCGTCGGTATTATATTTAGAACAAAAAAACGATGTTAGTACGCTTTTTTTACTGCAGAATCTATTTACACTAATTTCAATTAATATATTTACAAGGTTATATTATCAAAAGGGTGAAAATACATTTTGAAAATATCGCAATATCAGGTGCCAAATATTTTGACCAGTCTCTTATTTCGTTGTACCTATAAGTGCTACGGAATAGCAAGATCTACGAGTATAAATTATAAATCGCTTTAGATCTGACAAATTAAATTATAAGTAGTCAACAAATATTTATTAAAATCTAAGAATTTCCTTTGCGTTGCACTTTCTAATTACTGCATGATAAAAGAAAATTTAGTGATTCGTTAGAAAATTTAAGTTACTACATAATTCGACTTAATTTTTTACAAGAATTTTATATATTTATGAAAATATTGCAATTTAACAAATATGTACACAAAATACACAAAAATCTTATATTTTTGAATACTCAGAATTGGGAAACACGATATTTTGTTATGAACACTTTTCCGAAGTATAGTGAGTGGAGATAAGGTTCTACGAGCACCCAATTACGCTGCATAGGCCCAAGTAAATTACAGTGTTCACAACTTTATGCAGTTTGCTATGCACTTTTGTTTAGTTCCAATAACGCGTAGGTATAACCTGTCGGAAATATCTGCGAACCTCGCTGGAATGCGCTTCCCCTCGCGCTTCCCCGCACCTCCGCCCGTTATCGTCTATCCAGTACCGTTGCCATCTCTCCATATTGCATGACGTCATCAAGCCAGGTTCGCAGATATTTCTGCCCGTTATCGTCTATCCAGTACCGTTGCCATCTCTCCATATTGCATGACGTCATCAAGCCAGGTTCGCAGATATTTCCGACAGGTTATAACTATATACATTTTATAATAACTTGCACCTGTGCCGTGTACCATGCGCATTGTAGTTGCGGTGTGGTTGCAGGTAAGAGAATACACTACTCCATATTATCCCGTGGGTGTCGTAAGAGTCGACTTAAGATTTACCGCTCTATAAAACCAAAACTAGGAGGAGAACAGAGACAAAAACACAAAGTTGTATTCTTTAACTAATATATAAAGAAAAAAATAGCAAACTAGCTTTAGTAATAATTAGGAACACTTCTAAAAATCAACTTAAAAAAAAACTAACTACACTTCACAATATTAAAATGGACTAAAATATTTACGAAAATGTCAACTGTCAAAATGGCGTCGATAAAGACAATGACTGATGAAGAGCTAACGTATCACAGAACCATCTATGCAAATAAGGCGGTAGTTTTTGAGTTATAAGAATGTGGCCATATTAACCTGATGAGCATATTACCCTCATGTACTATATATACTATATATACTTAAATCTCTTTGGAGGCGACAAAAGAAACTGAAATAGAACAACTCGAATTAATTGAAACTATGGATTCCAACCCGCTTGCCAAGTTTAGCAACTATGGCAAATATGACCCTAGGCATTGAGGCCCAATGAGGACAGTGTGTAGCAGTGGACTTTCATCAATCTATTACTGCCTATAAAGGTCCACTGCTGAATATAGGTCTTACCGTAGATTGCCTATGGGTAAGATTTTGCCATAGTTGCCATACTTGGCAAGCGGCTTGGCAACCGTAGTTTTTTGTTATTTTGAGTTGTTATCAAGAAGATGCTGCTGCTCATCTTCATTTCAGTGGACTTTTGAACTGAAATGTAGTTTTATTCAATAGGTATAGTAAATTTCGAGACGCGATTTGGTGTTCGTGGCGCGTGTGATTGCGGCTGCCGTTGTTGCACCTTGCGCCCGCCCGACTTCCAAACATGTACCGTCAAGTTTGCCTTTGCGGCGGCGCGGCGGGCAGGAATCCGCACAAAACTTCGGTCTCCTGAGTTTTGGCACGGGCTCGGGCGAGTATCGTTACGTAAGTTCTTAGTCTTAAAATCAACTCAGTTTATAAATTTACGTCAAATTCAAACAGAAATAGAAGGTAGTAAGAAATACACATAAAAACTGTAGTTACTTTAGTGGAATAATATAATGAGGTACCTATACCCTGCGATATATTTAGACGATAGTTTCATTTTTTATAGGATAAGGTGACAAATGAGCACACAGTCCACCCGATGGTAAGTGGTTGCTGTGGCTCATAGACATCTACATCTATCCTCGTTTGCGAATAAAATGCAGATGCGTTGTCAGCTGTGAGGACTCTGATGGAATACCTCTTTTAGAGTAAAAAAGGTCTCTGGTTCTCTACACTCACCAAACAAAACACAGCAGCATTAAGCTGCTATTTTACGCTGGTATTCTTGTGAGAGCGTGGTCCTTCCCCGGTCGAGCCGACCCATTCTTGCTACAACTGTACTATTAATGTAGCTGTAGCATGGCTCTACCACGTATAAAATTTCACAGTTTCATACAAAAATTAAAAAAATATAGGTCATGAGTAAAGAATTAAAAGGTTTTTCATATTTGTAATAAAAACAACACTTAATATATTCGATTATCATTGCATTTAGTGAAATATATAAAAAAATATTATCTAGACTTTATGCATTTTGGGGGTCATTGTAGAAGCGTGCTCGTCGCGACCCCTGCCAGCCCTTTTCAGGGCTGCAATTCTACTCAGCTGCGCACCCATGTCAACGAGGGTTAGGGCGTCCCCCAAGGCGACGCACACCAGCTCGTCCCCGTTGGTGTGGAATGCAGCGCGCAAAGCGGCGATGGGGACCGCCACCCGTCACGCACAGCCCGACACGGCGGAAGGTGGAGGACGGAGTGCAGAGTTGGCACGTGGAATGTTAGAGGAGGCATGAGAGATAAGACGAATGAGTTGATCGAAATAATGAAAGAAAGAGAATTAGATGTCGTGTGTATGTCGGAGACCAAACGGAAGGGCAGTGGTACTGAAGAGCTCCCTGGCGGGGCGTTTGCTCTATGGTCCGGAGTCCCAGAGAGCGAGAACGCCTGCCAGGGAGTGGGGGTGCTGCTGTCTTCTCGGTTGGTCGATGTTATGACTGAATATAAGTTTGTGAACTCAAGACTTCTCTGGGTTCGCTTTAAATTGGGACTGACGAAGTTATTCCTTTTGGCTGTTTATGCGCCGGTGGCTTCGTCGTCCAGGGCTGAGCTGGAGGAGTTTTGGGAGAATGTAAGAGAAGTTCTAGATTTGGCTAGGGGAAACGAAAGGATTGTTGTATGTGGTGATTTGAATGGATGGGTTGGTACCGCTCGACCAGGGTACGAGTCGGTACTTGGAAAGTTTGGCGATAAAAAGGTTAATGATGCTGGCAAGCTTATACTGGCGGTATGCAAGGAAAAGGGTCTTCTTGTGACAAATACTATGTTTAATCACAAGAAAATCCATATGTATACTAGAGAAAGAAAGAATGAGAGAAGTATGATCGATTTGTTCCTGGTGGATGACCGACTGCGAAAACAGGTTATGGATACGCGAGTGTTCAGGGGTGCTGACCTGGGAACGGATCACTATCTAGTGATTACTAGATTTAGGGGTCTGTTCGCGGGTTGGCGCTACCGGACGACAGTGACAGAACCACAGTCGGTCTGTCGCATCCGAAGCTGGAAGCTTCAGGAAGCGGATACTAGGGAGGGTAGCCGAAAAGCTTGACACCATCGATGGCAGAAACGAATGTGTAGAAAGAACATGGCAGAACCTTAGGGATGGAATGGTAAGTGCAGCGGAAGAAGTGTGTGGAACAATAAAAAGAGGCAGTAGTAAAAGAAGAGATGCATGGTGGAATGATGAAGTGAAAGAAGCTGTAAAGAAGAAGAAGAAAGCATGTTTAGACTACTTGGCCTCTAGTAATGATAAGGATATGAGAGAGAAGATGAAAGAAAGATATAAGCTGCAGAAAGTTCACACGAAAGCATTGATTGAGGAAGTGCGTGAAAGGTGTAGAATGGAAGCGGATGAAAGGTTGTCGCACAACTTTAAGGAGAACTCCAAACTCTTCTGGAAAGAGGTTGGAAGGACCCGAAGTGGTGCGACGGCCTTAAGAATGAACAAAGTGCTTTCGAGAACTAATGACGTCCTCTCAGAAAAATCGGACGTCATGCAGCGATGGAGCGAATTTTATAGAGAAATGTATGCGTGTGATGATCTTAGTGAGGGATCCGGGGATGACGCCGTGACTGGCACGCCAGACCCGGACCTCGATGACACTGAGGTCATCAGTATGAAAGAGATTGAACGTGCGATTCGAAGTTTGAAATGTGGTAAGGCTGCGGGACTAGACAGAGTTACTGCTGAAATGGTCAAGTATGGTGGGCCTCGCGTCTGGGACAGCTTTCATCTGCTGTGCAATTTGTGCTGGCGGACGGGGGATGTCCCGGATGATTGGCGATCCGCAGTCATTGTGCCTTTATATAAAGGTAAAGGTTCACATTTTGACTGCGGGTGCTATCGGGCGATCAGCTTGACCAGTTTAGCAAGTAAAGTTTACTCGAAGGTTTTGACACGTAGGATGCAAGAGAAATCGGAAAGATTTCTATGGGAGGCACAATGCGGATTTAGACCTGGAAGAGGATGCACGGATCAAATGTTTTCTCTCCGTATGATCACGGAAAAGCTTCTGGCTGTTAACCAGAAGATTTTCTGTGCTTTTGTGGATCTTGAGAAAGCATTTGATAAGGTTGTAAGGAAGAAAATGTGGGAACTGTTGCCGGGGTATGGTGTGGATGGCCGATTGCTAAGGGCTGTGCAGTCTCTTTACTGTGACTGTAAAGCCTGTGTGCGGGTAGGGCATGACCTGTCACCCATGTTTAGCGTCCAAACGGGCGTAAAACAGGGTTGTGTCATGTCTTCCTGGCTGTTCATACTGTATCTCGACAGCTGTTTACAAAAGCTGAAAGATAGCTGTTTGGGTGTGAAATTGGGTGACATAAAAGTAAATTGTCTGCTGTATGCTGATGATGCAGTGCTTATTGCACCATCAGAGGCAGAACTGCAGGCATTAGTCACGTGTATGAAAGAGGAATGTGAAATTAAAGGTCTCCGTTTGAATGCTAATAAAACTAAGGTTCTGGTATTTGAAAGGGACGAAGAGAGAACGAAGTGTGAAATATGGGTAAATCAGGAATGTCTAGAACAGGTAAATGAAATTGTATACTTGGGGAGTGCTTTTAGCCGGGATGGAAGATGTGATTTAGATGTGGACAGGCGTGTCGCTGCCGGGAACAAAGTCAATGGTGCCCTGACTGCGTTAGTCAAAAGGCAAGGCGTAGCGAAGAGTGCACGCCTTGCAATACATAACGCAGTGTTGGTACCGACTTTGTTACATGGCAGCGAAACCTGGGTATGCCAGAAGAAGCATAAAAGTAAGTTGAATGCAGTGGAGATGCGATCTCTTCGTAAAATGTGCGGCGTTACTATGGCCGACCGAAAGCGAAACGAAGAGATTCGCAATATGGCAGGTTTGAAAGATGACCTTATCACAAAAATTGATAAGGGCGTGCTTCGGTGGTTTGGGCACGTTGAGCGAATGAGTGAAGACCGAATGGTGAAGAAAATATATAGCGCGAAAGTTAATATTAAAAGGTGTCGAGGTAGACCGAGACTAACTTTCGAAGACCATGTGAGCAAATTGCTCGAAGAGGGTAGGGTCAAGAGTACTCGGATACCTAGACGTGCATGTATGAAGAAGATAATGAATCTGAAAGAAGCGAAAGAGATATGTAAGGATCGTGACACTTGGCGATCTGTTCTCTCTGGCTACCCCGTCAGGGATTGTGCGTGAAGATAAGTAAGTGAGTAGACTTTATGCATCAAATCGATTAAGTGAAAGCTTTACTTCCTATCAATCTACTAATATAATCAGAAAAAGTTTTGAAACAGTCGTTCTATACTTTTGCAAGTCGATTTCAAATTTTTTAAATTTAACTCACTGATATTTTTCTAAACGGTGATTGTTATGATTGATTGAGATGATTGCCAGCAATTATTATATTCGCTGTAAGAGAGTGGAAAACTCCTCTTGAAAACTTTTCATCTGTTATTGCCACTTCAGGAGGTTGTCAAGTGTAAGAGAACGGGGGGCAGTTACTTTAGACATAGCGAAGGGCTTCCATCGGGTTTAGCGCTAAGCGCTTCTCTTGAAGCTTCCCTAATAGGCTTTCACAAAGCATTCACAAAGTAATTTTTGCAATTACTTTGTGAATGCTAACGTCCCACAAGACTATGAGATATCGCCTATTCTGTTTCTTAGGCATATCAATAATATAGCATTGGCGATGCTTTATTCACTGGCCGGGCTTATATTTCTCAGGAACACGTCAAGTATCAGAACCATCTTGCGTCAAGTCTATGTTAAACAAATTCTCGGATTGGGGGTGACTAGATTTCTTCCAGTTTCATTCTTAGAAAACACAAGAAGAGAACCCAGTTAATGAATTTTAGGGAAGAAATTCAAAACCTCTTGGTTGCCACAGTATCATCGGCAACGACATTTCCAATGACGTTCAGTTGCGTGGTCACTTCTTTGGTCACCCAAGTAAGTCCTGGTAAGCCCAAATTTGCTTCTAAAACGGGACATTATTACAAGGCACAAATTCTTTTTCACATGGAATACTGTTCTCATCTCTGGGTCGGGGCTCTCCAGTGTCAGCTCGTTCCACTCGAATCGTTGACGACCTAATTTTTTTCTGATCGGTTCGATTCACTGGCGCTGCAGAGAGATATTGCATCCCTTAGCATTTATTATCTGATATATATAATAAATACTAAGGGATGCAATATCAGATGATCAGATGAATTGTTCGTATTAATTTCAGCCGTCGAATTTCATCATCGCATTACGACAATCGTCATAGCCATCCACACTTCTTTGTGGAATCGGCTATAAGAAAAGAGACTACTCTTTTTAAAAGGCCAGTTCCTCTGGTGTTGGAGTTGTTCATAGGCGAAGGTAGTCACTTACCATCAGGTGAGTCGTTCACCCGTTTGCCCTTTCTTCTTCAAAAAAACTCTATCTAACCACTTATTGTCATCCCGGCAAAAATGTTTGCTACGGCCATGATTTAACCGTCGACTAATCATGAGTTGTTATTGAGATATGATAATATTTATTAATATGTTTATGCAAGGATATTTGATTTATTCTAGATTATTTTATATGATGCTTTTATGTTCGAATATTTTTTATGTTATCATATACGTCATACCTTGTTGATATTGATGACGCACGCTAACGTGCACGTGATAATTTTAATATCGCCTATTTTTACTGCATTGAAAGAACACCTTAATAATGAGGTCAATGCAGTGGTTGCCAGTTAATGTCTAAGCAAACTATCGATCGATTGTGTATCTCTTTCTTACAAGGGTGGTAACGATCCTGAAGTACTTACCTTCACCTGTACTTTTTATAAACGTTAAGTTTTAATAGAAGCCTTGTAAAGCTGGAAAAGTTACGTCTTATGCAAATTGATATTTTGTTTAAACAAAAACTAAAGAACACAACCACTGCGATTATTTTCATAATAATTGTGGTTAATCATTTCCAACTATTTTTTATTTACTTAATGAAGGATTAAAAGTTGAATGCATAAATTGATCGAATATTCCTGGCAATGTTTTTAAATTATTTTGAAAAAAAAATGATTCAATTAATGGAAAAAGCTTTTAAAACTTCTAAATAGGAAAAAAAGCTATAAAAAGTATCTACCACATTTTATTATTTATGAAAAAATTTTGAAATATAACATTTTTTGTACTGAAATAGATACAGAATTACTTGTTGCGCGAGACCATTAATACTTTTACTTAAGAGTTTGTGCGTGAGACTACCAACTGCTCCACGATTATTATCTGCATTGTTTTTGGATTGCTTTTACATCCTCGTAATTGTTTTTATCTGCAACTAGCGACACGCCCCGACTTTATTCAAGTTAAGGTAAAATTTTTGGATGAAGATTTGTGTTAAATTTTCCTTTGATTAATCAGTCATTACGCATGATATATAGATATGATATACAGCTGTGATCAATTAGTTGTTAAAGAGTATAAATTAATAATATAATATAATATAATATATGCATTGTAATTAAAGTAACGTATAGTGTTATACGGTCGCTATGTGTAATAAGAAGTTATAGTCCAGGAAATGAAGCATTTTGGCTCGCAATTTTTTTGTCACCGTGGATTTACTTGAAATTTTCACAGAAGGTAGGGAACAGCTCAAGAATCATTGTCTATATCATGCCGCTGTACGCTAGAGCCTTAGGGGTGGTTGTCACCCCATCTCGGGAGTGGACATTTTTTATTACATTTTAACTATAGGAATCGACGGAAAAAATAATTCTAAGAAAAAATATTATTTACGTTTTTTTCGTAAAACTAATATTTTTTGAGTTATTCAAAGTTGAAAGTAACAGTTTTTTGACGAAAAAATTGACTTTTTTAAATGGTTTTTTTTGCGAATAACTCTAAAAATATGCATTTTATCAAAAAAAAAACAGATAGAGAGCCAAATTGTATCTAAAAAAAAAACAATGCTTTTTATAATTTTTCTACGACAAATGCGAACTGAGATACAGCAAATTAATGCTTAGCTTTTTTCGTCAAATGCATAAATTGGAAGATTTAAAGCGAAATGACGAGAAAAATTTGCATTATTCGAAGAAAGCTCATAGATTCTTTTTTAAAGTATTTAATTAGAGCTTTCAAATAAAAAAAAATGTCTCTAGTATGAAAGTTGACCGACTTATGATCAAAATAAGATCGGTACCCGCTTTTTTCTACGAAAAAGAAATCTGTGAAAACAACCCCCAAAGTACCCCCTGATTAAAATTGATCACCACCCTTCTGTGATTCTCTTTATTATGTACTATTATATACACTCACGAAGTTTGACCAATTTAAAATGCCTAATTTTAGAAAAATTGGAGTTTAAAGAGAAAACGATTTTTTTAATTTCGTGTTTTTAATCCTTTTCTTAAAAATATCTCCAAAAATACTAAAGATACAAAAATTGATATAATACTAAATTGTAGCTTTTTTAATGACAAAAATTTCCCTGTGTGCACAATTTTTGTTGAGTGAATATTCGGCGAGATATAGCCGTTTAACAGCTAAATTTACGATCGAACGTCACCTTATTCAAGCGCTTTAAACTCTCCCCATTTAAAAATTAAGGGATCTTAAGTAATTTAATTCACATAGTCTTATAGACCCTACAAAATCGTTTCTAAAAAAATTTTCTATCGCCTAAAATGTAGGAGCTATGCTTAAAATACCGATCAATTTTTTTTCTCGAAAAATTCGAATTACCCGCTTCGAAGCGTAGTAATCTACATAACCGGTATATTCGGCCGTTATACGTTATATGTTCCACTTTTTCGATTCTTATTGGAAGACACAGAAGAAGAAACATTTGTTCACGTGTATGCGTGTGTGAGTGTATATTTCGTTGATGTCTCACCAGTGTATTCTAAAGTTCGAAGACAGTAGCACGTACGCTGACAATTTCAATGTTTTCAAGGGTAGTTTTTAACAAGGGTAGGTTGAACGATTATGAAATTTTATCCTAAATCATGAAACAATCATTATTTAACTATTTTTACCCATATTTAGGTTTTTAATGTTATTTTATAATTTTGGACAATAAGGGGTAGCTTTCACCCCTAAAAACAAAAAACGTACAACGGCACAGTATAGAAAATGAATTAGAGGGTGAAATAAGCCTAATCCCAAATTTTTATACAAATCGGTGCTGGACGAAAAAATTGCGAGGTTTTACCATTTTTTTAGCTTCATTTCCTGGACTATTAGATAAAATGGTTGCTAATAAATTAAACTCTTACGCCACAATGTTTGCACCACATCATGGATGACTGGCAGAAAATGCTAACTGGCGTTAAGTCCAAACTTTGTAATCTTTACGGTTAAAACAATAAAGTTTAAATAAATAATACTTATTTAGTTATTTAAATATTATTTTTATCAAGTTGTTAGTAACTGTAATTTTTAAGGTTTCGTATATTCTTGATCTTCACAGCCGATTAAAAATCATTTAAAGGATAAAATCCAAGATCCATATGGGCCATATAAGATCTATTATTTTTAATATATTTCATTCAAAAACGAAATCGCTGTCTGTCTGTCTGTCTCTCTGTCACAGATGTCTTCGTAAACAATTTTACGAAGATGATTGTAATTCAATAATACCTATAGCGAATATAGACGGGAGTTTGAAAATTTAAATTTAAGACTTAGAGGTCTAGCTTTGGCGATAATACATGACGTTTTTTCGACAGAATCGTGTCGACGATGTCAATTTAAAATGCCCGTTGAAAATGTCTATCTCTATCACTACAGATCATCTATAAGTTCACAGCTGAACATAGGCCTCCCCCATAGATTGCTATAAAGTACGGCCCTGAGCCACCTGCAGCCATCGATTATAATAAACTAATCTAATAACCTATCTTTCATCAGGTCTTCACTCCGTCTAGTGGTCACCCAACATTGCCATTACGAGGCTGACACGTGAGAACCTTTCTTCTACATCGGTTGTCGGTTCTTCGAGCAATATGGCTGGCCAAATTGCCACTTTATCTTACTAATCTGTTGGGCTGTCAGTCACTCTTGTTCTTCTGTGGATATCCTAGTTACGAATTTAATCTCGCCGCAATTCCGAGCATATCAGTTCAATCGCACGTCTAGTGACTTTGGCTTCTTCATGCGTCCAGGGTGAAGGACCATATTTTAGTTCACTAACAAAGTGCAAAAATATGCATGCAAATATGCACTAAAAAGACCGAAATATGCACTTAAAACTGTTAATATGCCCAAAATATGCACAATGCAAAATCAAAAAACCATATTTATTTTTATATATTTTAATTAAAGACGGCACAAAAACAGCGAAATGTTCTTAAAATTATGCATAGTTTTTATGAGAATATGCAATTAAGTATTTTTCCAAATTTTCGAGCGCAAATTTGTGACGTTTGTCACCCAGCACGGCTAGCATGGGCTGGAGACAAAAATTTTAACCCCCGATTATATCCACTGACAAGAGATAAAGTTATCTTGTCCCTATGCCAAAGCACGGCAACGGAGAGAAGTATATCCCCGTTTGACACAACGAGAGACATAATGTATTCCCCGCCTGTAGCATGGAGCCAAATGAAACATAAAAAAATATGCTTTTTGACATTTGAAAGAGACAATTCTATCCTAGTTCATTGGACGTGGGTTTAAGTTTATATTCATACAAAAAATCTATCTAAGTCTATCTCCCATTTTATCTACTGTGGATACTATGTTCATAGGCGAAGGTAGTCACTTACCATCAGGTGAGTCGTTCACCCGTTTGCCCTTTCTTCTTCAAAAAAACTCTATCTAACCACTTATTGTCATCCCGGCAAAAATGTTTGCTACGGCCATGATTTAACCGTCGACTAATCATGAGTTGTTATTGAGATATGATAATATTTATTAATATGTTTATGCAAGGATATTTGATTTATTCTAGATTATTTTATATGATGCTTTTATGTTCGAATATTTTTTATGTTATCATATACGTCATACCTTGTTGATATTGATGACGCACGCTAACGTGCACGTGATAATTTTAATATCGCCTATTTTTACTGCATTGAAAGAACACCTTAATAATGAGGTCAATGCAGTGGTTGCCAGTTAATGTCTAAGCAAACTATCGATCGATTGTGTATCTCTTTCTTACAAGGGTGGTAACGATCCTGAAGTACTTACCTTCACCTGTACTTTTTATAAACGTTAAGTTTTAATAGAAGCCTTGTAAAGCTGGAAAAGTTACGTCTTATGCAAATTGATATTTTGTTTAAACAAAAACTAAAGAACACAACCACTGCGATTATTTTCATAATAATTGTGGTTAATCATTTCCAACTATTTTTTATTTACTTAATGAAGGATTAAAAGTTGAATGCATAAATTGATCGAATATTCCTGGCAATGTTTTTAAATTATTTTGAAAAAAAAATGATTCAATTAATGGAAAAAGCTTTTAAAACTTCTAAATAGGAAAAAAAGCTATAAAAAGTATCTACCACATTTTATTATTTATGAAAAAATTTTGAAATATAACATTTTTTGTACTGAAATAGATACAGAATTACTTGTTGCGCGAGACCATTAATACTTTTACTTAAGAGTTTGTGCGTGAGACTACCAACTGCTCCACGATTATTATCTGCATTGTTTTTGGATTGCTTTTACATCCTCGTAATTGTTTTTATCTGCAACTAGCGACACGCCCCGACTTTATTCAAGTTAAGGTAAAATTTTTGGATGAAGATTTGTGTTAAATTTTCCTTTGATTAATCAGTCATTACGCATGATATATAGATATGATATACAGCTGTGATCAATTAGTTGTTAAAGAGTATAAATTAATAATATAATATAATATAATATATGCATTGTAATTAAAGTAACGTATAGTGTTATACGGTCGCTATGTGTAATAAGAAGTTATAGTCCAGGAAATGAAGCATTTTGGCTCGCAATTTTTTTGTCACCGTGGATTTACTTGAAATTTTCACAGAAGGTAGGGAACAGCTCAAGAATCATTGTCTATATCATGCCGCTGTACGCTAGAGCCTTAGGGGTGGTTGTCACCCCATCTCGGGAGTGGACATTTTTTATTACATTTTAACTATAGGAATCGACGGAAAAAATAATTCTAAGAAAAAATATTATTTACGTTTTTTTCGTAAAACTAATATTTTTTGAGTTATTCAAAGTTGAAAGTAACAGTTTTTTGACGAAAAAATTGACTTTTTTAAATGGTTTTTTTTGCGAATAACTCTAAAAATATGCATTTTATCAAAAAAAAAACAGATAGAGAGCCAAATTGTATCTAAAAAAAAAACAATGCTTTTTATAATTTTTCTACGACAAATGCGAACTGAGATACAGCAAATTAATGCTTAGCTTTTTTCGTCAAATGCATAAATTGGAAGATTTAAAGCGAAATGACGAGAAAAATTTGCATTATTCGAAGAAAGCTCATAGATTCTTTTTTAAAGTATTTAATTAGAGCTTTCAAATAAAAAAAAATGTCTCTAGTATGAAAGTTGACCGACTTATGATCAAAATAAGATCGGTACCCGCTTTTTTCTACGAAAAAGAAATCTGTGAAAACAACCCCCAAAGTACCCCCTGATTAAAATTGATCACCACCCTTCTGTGATTCTCTTTATTATGTACTATTATATACACTCACGAAGTTTGACCAATTTAAAATGCCTAATTTTAGAAAAATTGGAGTTTAAAGAGAAAACGATTTTTTTAATTTCGTGTTTTTAATCCTTTTCTTAAAAATATCTCCAAAAATACTAAAGATACAAAAATTGATATAATACTAAATTGTAGCTTTTTTAATGACAAAAATTTCCCTGTGTGCACAATTTTTGTTGAGTGAATATTCGGCGAGATATAGCCGTTTAACAGCTAAATTTACGATCGAACGTCACCTTATTCAAGCGCTTTAAACTCTCCCCATTTAAAAATTAAGGGATCTTAAGTAATTTAATTCACATAGTCTTATAGACCCTACAAAATCGTTTCTAAAAAAATTTTCTATCGCCTAAAATGTAGGAGCTATGCTTAAAATACCGATCAATTTTTTTCTCGAAAAATTCGAATTACCCGCTTCGAAGCGTAGTAATCTACATAACCGGTATATTCGGCCGTTATACGTTATATGTTCCACTTTTTCGATTCTTATTGGAAGACAGAGAAGAAGAAACATTTGTTCACGTGTATGCGTGTGTGAGTGTATATTTCGTTGATGTCTCACCAGTGTATTCTAAAGTTCGAAGACAGTAGCACGTACGCTGACAATTTCAATGTTTTCAAGGGTAGTTTTTAACAAGGGTAGGTTGAACGATTATGAAATTTTATCCTAAATCATGAAACAATCATTATTTAACTATTTTTACCCATATTTAGGTTTTTAATGTTATTTTATAATTTTGGACAATAAGGGGTAGCTTTCACCCCTAAAAACAAAAAACGTACAACGGCACAGTATAGAAAATGAATTAGAGGGTGAAATAAGCCTAATCCCAAATTTTTATACAAATCGGTGCTGGACGAAAAAATTGCGAGGTTTTACCATTTTTTTAGCTTCATTTCCTGGACTATTAGATAAAATGGTTGCTAATAAATTAAACTCTTACGCCACAATGTTTGCACCACATCATGGATGACTGGCAGAAAATGCTAACTGGCGTTAAGTCCAAACTTTGTAATCTTTACGGTTAAAACAATAAAGTTTAAATAAATAATACTTATTTAGTTATTTAAATATTATTTTTATCAAGTTGTTAGTAACTGTAATTTTTAAGGTTTCGTATATTCTTGATCTTCACAGCCGATTAAAAATCATTTAAAGGATAAAATCCAAGATCCATATGGGCCATATAAGATCTATTATTTTTAATATATTTCATTCAAAAACGAAATCGCTGTCTGTCTGTCTGTCTCTCTGTCACAGATGTCTTCGTAAACAATTTTACGAAGATGATTGTAATTCAATAATACCTATAGCGAATATAGACGGGAGTTTGAAAATTTAAATTTAAGACTTAGAGGTCTAGCTTTGGCGATAATACATGACGTTTTTTCGACAGAATCGTGTCGACGATGTCAATTTAAAATGCCCGTTGAAAATGTCTATCTCTATCACTACAGATCATCTATAAGTTCACAGCTGAACATAGGCCTCCCCCATAGATTGCTATAAAGTACGGCCCTGAGCCACCTGCAGCCATCGATTATAATAAACTAATCTAATAACCTATCTTTCATCAGGTCTTCACTCCGTCTAGTGGTCACCCAACATTGCCATTACGAGGCTGACACGTGAGAACCTTTCTTCTACATCGGTTGTCGGTTCTTCGAGCAATATGGCTGGCCAAATTGCCACTTTATCTTACTAATCTGTTGGGCTGTCAGTCACTCTTGTTCTTCTGTGGATATCCTAGTTACGAATTTAATCTCGCCGCAATTCCGAGCATATCAGTTCAATCGCACGTCTAGTGACTTTGGCTTCTTCATGCGTCCAGGGTGAAGGACCATATTTTAGTTCACTAACAAAGTGCAAAAATATGCATGCAAATATGCACTAAAAAGACCGAAATATGCACTTAAAACTGTTAATATGCCCAAAATATGCACAATGCAAAATCAAAAAACCATATTTATTTTTATATATTTTAATTAAAGACGGCACAAAAACAGCGAAATGTTCTTAAAATTATGCATAGTTTTTATGAGAATATGCAATTAAGTATTTTTCCAAATTTTCGAGCGCAAATTTGTGACGTTTGTCACCCAGCACGGCTAGCATGGGCTGGAGACAAAAATTTTAACCCCCGATTATATCCACTGACAAGAGATAAAGTTATCTTGTCCCTATGCCAAAGCACGGCAACGGAGAGAAGTATATCCCCGTTTGACACAACGAGAGACATAATGTATTCCCCGCCTGTAGCATGGAGCCAAATGAAACATAAAAAAATATGCTTTTTGACATTTGAAAGAGACAATTCTATCCTAGTTCATTGGACGTGGGTTTAAGTTTATATTCATACAAAAAATCTATCTAAGTCTATCTCCCATTTTATCTACTGTGGATATTATATCCACCGGTATGCCCATGCTTGAAGGGTGGATAAAACTAAGTGAGGCGATAAAGATTTTCTCCTTTCCCCGGAGATAAAATTGTCTCCTGCCCATGCTAGCCCTGCAGTATCAATTTGTACGCCGAAAACGACCTCTCTACATCAACTGACGTCATTGGACAAAATTTAAAATTTGGATAGTCAGTTCAGTCAGCCACCGCGCTCGCGCCCTACACGTCTTCGTCACCTAGGCATTAACGCCGTTGTTAGATAATTAGAGCATTTGCATATAAAATCCGATGTCTAGTCATGAGTAGGACAAGGAGATTTGATACAGTTTCCCGAACACAACCCAGCCGAATTGTATTCCTTGGACCTCCTTCTTGGTCGAAGTTGGACTTGCCTTTTTTTATAGAATAAGGGTGACAAACCAGCACACAGTCCACCTGATGGTAAGTGGTTGCTGTGGCCCATAGACATCTACATCTATCTTCGTTTGCGAATTAAAATGCAGATGCGTTGTCAGCCGTGAGGACTAAGATGGAATACCTCTTTTCCAGTAAAAAGGATCTCCGGTTCTCTACACTCACCATACAAAACACAGCAGCGTTAAGCTGCTATTTTACGCTGGTATTCTGTGAGAGCGTGGTCCTTCCCCGGTCGAGCCGACCCATTCGTGCTACAACTATACTACAAATATAGCTGCAGCATGGCTCTACCACGTATAAATGGACATTTTGTCAAAGGCACACACATATACAAAACTACCGGTATAACTGTAATATGGATGTTTGTCTAGTCCATGTAATCTTAAGACCTACCCGGGAAACACTACTGTTAATTCCGTATCTTTTATAGTCCAGTAGTTTGAAAATTTCTTCCAATGCGGAGGCAAAGAAAGAGTTTCGGGGAAATAAAGTCACCTTGTCTTACACCTCCCCGAAGTTGGATAGGTTATGTGCTCTGGTTTGTACTCGAATAGACATCGTATACGTTATTATACAAGCACTTCAACACGTAGATAGAGCGGCTGTTAACATGGCACCGCACTTGACAGATGGAATTAAATAGATTCTGAAGGACCTTTAGTATTGGTTTACCACTCGATTGCAGAAGCTCTGAAAGTGGGTAGTAACCATTAAAAATGTATAACACTGTAATTTTTGTTCATTTTAATAGTCGTAGTCGTAGTCTGTAGTAGTTTGTCGTAAATATTAGTATACATGAAAATTATGGTAACACAATAACAGTATTATTGTAACTCCAGATTTTCAGCATGATAACGTCGTAAAGTGAGTGTAGTTGTGATACTTAAATTTGACATAGTATTATAATATGCAACTCAATATGGACCTAGCAATTTTGAAGCATATTGGCGGATAAATCGTTATATAATATAATATTTTTTTTATAGGATTGGGGTGACAAACGAGCACACAGTCCATCTGATGGTAAGTGGTTACTGTGGCTCATAGACATCTACATCTATCCTCCATTACGAATTAAAATGCCGATGCGTTGTCACCCGTTAGGACTAAGATGGAATGCCTCGTTTCCAGTAAAAAGGGTCTCCCGTTCTCTACACTCACCATACGAAACACAGCAGGGTTAAGCTGCTATTTTACGCTGCTATTCTGTGAGAGCGTGGTCCTTCCCCGGTCGAGCCGACCCATTCGTGCTACAACTATACTAGTAATATAGCTGCAGCATGGCTTTACCACGTAACAAATATTATAAATGGTAAAGGTTTGTCCGTAATAATATAAATGGTGATAGATTTCTGTTTGGATGCATGTTATTAAATTACGCTCAACTGCATGGTATATGTAACTATGATGAATTTCAATGAAAGTGATTTAGTCTCTAAAAAAAAACCTTGTACCACTCAATGCGTTTTCGGGGCTTTAGTTATGTATGTCCTATAATATACTATATATTATTTATTTATCAGATGTTTTTGTGTATATTTTTGATGTTTAACTTTACCGCCGAGCATGTGGAAAATCAGTACTTACAATTGTGATTAACAAATCGTTGGGGTCGAAGTTTACAATAAGGTTCGGGTTACAATATTTAAGGCGCGCGCCACGCATCTCAGATATTACAGCAACGATTTCTTATAATTACGCGAACGTTACACATCAAATAAAATATCTTTTACGGATTTTTAGCCGACTTAAATTTTTGAAGTTTTTGTTGTATTGTTAATACGAATTTTAAAATAAAAAACGTTGTGTGATTTAAGTAACGAAATGAAATGATGTGCTATTTACTATAGCTATTGTTGGATATCAATCCAAAGTAAATCACTAACAAAATGACAACATAATGACTTGGAACATTTATCATACACACAAATAATGACTTTGAACACTTACCATACATAGACACAAATTTAGTGTAGGTCGATTAATATTGGAAACGTTTTAGCTATGAATAATGTAAAATGTAAATAAGTTTTTGTATATTTGACAACTTGTTGAATGACATTTTTTTTAAAATATATTTGAACCACACTGTTAAGTTGTCATTAATTGTGATTCTAGGTAAGGTTATCCATATAAAGAGCCATATGGGAAAAGTGGTCACTGGTAAAATGGATAATACAGTATTTACCGAAATATATTTTTGCAATGGCTTAAATTTTTTGTAAGCCATGTACGTGTTACTGTAGAGAAAAACGTCTTTTTACTCTTAGATAACCATGAAAGCTATAAACATTATCCAAGCTGGATAGAGTAGACAATTGGTAGACAAATAAAAACAACATCATTCGGTTATCGTTCCCGTCGCAGACATCAGATGAAATGCAATGTTCAGACGTTGATGTGTTTGGTCCACTTGAAATATTCTTTGAGTAAGAAGTCAATAGGTTTCAAAAGGCCCATCCAAACAGGATAATTAATACATAAGTTATTTCAAATACGCTGACTTATTAATACATAAGTCAGCATATTTGAAATGTGCCCCTCTTAACAACGGTAATAAAGGCTTTAAACGTCTGCTATTTGGCCAATCAATTAAGATAGATAAAAACTCTTTATTGCATTTAAACATAAAGTTGTTACAATAAGGGAAAACTTAGGAACTACAAACGGTGGTCATATCGCTTTAAGTGATTTCTACCTGACAAGCCGAACGTAAAAGGACGTTGTAATTTTATATTTTGGTTTAAGGCGAGAAGAAGATTATGCACTATCTTCAACTACGTTAACCGATCATATTGATTATAAACAAGGAACTGTTAAGGACTTAACTAATTAAAATGTGACTATGAGTTAGATATTTATTTATTATTTAAATATTAATTTTTGCTCAGCAGTGCAGAACGATCTTACAGTATCTCTTCTCGTATAGTATGCTTGGGTTTGGATTTAATTTTATTAAGTATGTGATCCTAAGCAGATGGTACCACTCAGCTATCTTCTCTATTGAAATTAAGATTTTATTTATTTCAATAGACTTGCGATTCATCCTTGGCAGGAATCGATGTTTATTTACAAGGGTTTTTTGTCTATCAAATCTCATGAAACATATTCAGGATCGTCCTAACTATTATCATTAGCTTAGTTTTAGCTAGTTATGCGTAGATTTGACTAAAAATATTTTTTTTAAATGTCGTCAACTAGGATATCAGGACTTCCAACTCCTCAGTTTTCCCTGTGACCATAGGTGGTGCGTTTGAAGCGTCTGGAATTAAAAAGTTAAAAGTAAACGCGATAAAATCATTAAAGGTAGTTTTTTTTCAATGTGTAGCGTTTGTGTACGGGAAATGGAGACGTTTCCATAGATTCTTGTGCCCAGGCATAAATATAATTCTATGGGCCCAGGTATTAACAAGGTGAAATTTGGACCATTTAAAAGATCACATGTAAACAATTCCTAGTCGAAAATCTGAAAAGATTTGTCAGTCTAGAAGCTAAGTTATGGAAGATTAAGTAATAGATTGGAGGAAATGGAATATTAATTAATTAGATTAAAGGCTATTGGTAATTATGACGTGGCTTGTGATGAATGTGCAATAATACAGCATATTCGCAATGCTAGTAGCATAAAACACGGCTCGTTTTTAAGATCAAATATCGGCTACTTTCTGTGATACTCCTTGTTTCTGTTATTTTTTTAACTTGGCGTTATTAATAAACAGTTCGTTTCAAAAGAATTTAAAATTTACATTTAATTAAGTTAAGTTAAGGAAGATGACTATTTACAGTAAATATATAACGGTGTTAATCGTAACATTTTGAATCATATAATATATAGTTGAGTACGTCATTGATCTATTAGTCGTAAGAGCGACTGTGCACGAGGAATAAGAATTCAGTGTGCGGACAAAATCAGTTATTGGGTTTCTATCAAGTAATCCTCAGGAGCAACACGGATTCAGGAAGTTGGTGGAGTTTAATACCCGTGTCTTGAAAAGCATGCAAAGCCATTGGACCTGTTACTGATCTTTCTCTGGTCGTGTCGAATTGTTGTGCTATTGGACTACGATGGCGAGGGAACAGATAGTGCAACTATATTTGCGCAATCACTGATGCACTATAATTTTGTCCTGTGCTGTTTATCCGTTGAAATTTCCTGCTGTAAGAATCCTAAAAATCTATCTTGGGGTATAGTGGGAGGTGTGGAGGATAATAACGTATGATTAATATATAGGACTACGTTAGGTTATAGGATTCTATTGTATTCTTTGTTTTCCAAAAAAAAGAGAAAATATATTCCAGAAGAATAATGACCAAACATGTGACCAAAGTAAAATATGTAAGCACACAGACGAATTATGATTCACTAGCGTATATATTTAATATGCCATTATGTGTCTGCTTGCTATTAATACGGGTTTAATCTGTCACGTACCAAACCCACACATGAACTAATCAAATGTCACCTTTATGAACCCCTCAGAACAATTCTTTTTTAACCTCTCAGGTCCCGACATTGTATTGGGTCATTGTAACAGCTCCGTCTACACGATCTCTGAAGTACTACATGGACCTGCGTAGACAACGTTGGAAAAGTAGTATTATGGCGTATAAAAAAACAAATTGAAATTAGATTCTCTTCGTTTATTTCTCGTATAATGTTGATTCTCTTAATTCGAGACTCTCTCTCGAATTCTCTTAGTAACGAGACTGATTATAATAAAATCTTTAGAATTTTAGTTGTATAATTCTTATAAATAACATTTAAATAAGAATTGTTCCGAAAAAATATATTACTGACCTTGGCCTGACCATAGGTACATATTGTAGGTATCATGACAGAGTTGGCCCAATACAGAGTAGGACCTGAGAGGTTAAATTCTATCTCCACAACAATCAAAATTTGACTCTAGACCAGAGACTATGTGACACAAAATTTTACATTGTGAAGTTTTTTGAGCTGAAACACGAGATTGTCTCTGAATACCGGCCTTATTGAAGCTGTAATAGCCTTATATTTATCCATAAGGCTATTACAGCTTAACAAACAAACATCACCGAAAAATGATCATAACTTCAAAATTTCCTAACCCGTTATCGATTATACTTTAAAATGTCTTTACATAAATTAATGAAATTTTAAATATGGTCGTTATTTGTAAGTAAACATCGATAAAATTCAAAATACTAAGCATAAGCGTTGTATTTCTAATTAGAGGAAGTCAATGAAACAACCCACAAGTGAGAAACATTCGCCACATTCGGCAATTGGGACGGTCAATGTTTGGGAGCGTAAGTATATTTTCAAATCCATGGCGTCGAAATTACTTTAAGCCGTTTGACCCGCCTATAGCATTCATATCGCGCAATTCGTTCAGTTAACTCTGAGGTCAGCTTAGGATTAGTCGATAAAGAGAATAAGCAATTACTTGCTGCTCAAATTTCAGGTATAAATCCTCTTTGTTTTACTATTTAACGTCTTAGATCTGTTGAAGGCTTGTGTAAATAACAATCACGCTTACACAATGATTACTGAAAAATAATATTATTCAGTATAATATTTAAACTGAAGTAACAACAAACATACAGTCCAACTGATGATAAGTATATGACTAAAATGCAATGATTCACAGTCTGTGACCTGTGGCTATACTGGCTCCTATACCCTTCAGACCGTAGCTCATGAGTGCAAACACTGGCATTTGGCGGCTGATATATATAAGGGAGTGGTACCTACCCAACGGACGCCTAATTACTAATTAACGCCAGACGGAAAATTTTACTATGAAGTTACACAGTTATATAACAAGAGAATACACACAATCTAAAATTGATCTTTTTTTTATAGGATAAGGGTGATAAGCGAGACCACAGGCCACCTGATGATAAGTGGTTGCTGGGACCCATAGACATATACATTATACCCTTGTTTGCGAATAAAATGTAGATGCGTTGTCACCCGTGAGGACTAAGATGGAATGCCTCGTTTCCAGTAAAAAGGGTCTCCCATTATCTACACTCACCAAACGGAACACAGCAGCATTAAGCTGCTATTTTACGCTGGAATTCTATGAGAGCGTTGTCCTTCCCCGTACGAGTCGACCCATACCTGCTACAACTGTACTATTGATATAGCTGTAGCATGACTACCACTTATAAATCTATTCTGTTCTGCGAGTTTGTGTGCCGATGCCAATATAGATTGAAATCCACTGTTGAACATAGGCCTCGTAGGGGAGATATATGCCATAGCTGCCACGCTTGGCAAGCGGGTTGGCAACCGTAGTTTTTTATTTATAGTCGTTAATGGGAAGACGCTGCTACCCATCTTCTGTCGTCTCACCCACAGGATGATATGGGGTAGTGGATATTCTTACAACGCCACTACAATGCTCATCATTTCAGAAAGTAGCTTAAAAATTCTTTAATTAGTTTCTCTTTACACTTACGTATGTTTGCTGCTGATATTATTACATTGTATGTAATTATTTTTTACTAGTAACGGAGATAAATGAAAAATTTGTAGGTATTTAAATATAGATGAAGTTTTTATTTCCGATTTAATCCTATGGAAGCGCATATTTATTTTGCTGTACATTACAAACAGTCTGTTTGTATAAAGTTAGGTACGTCGAATTTATATCGTGTTACCATGGTGAAATCCACCCTAAACATACATTAAACTCTCCAGTAAGTTAAGTGTCACTCTGCGATTATCAACCGCTAAATGAGGGCAACGTTACATTCGCGGTCTATCTATTTAATAAAGGATTCATAAATGTATACGCATAATATGTACATGTGAATGCAATGAAATTATATGTTTCTTTGTTCTTATTGACTTCCTACTGAACTTAAATCGGTTGAGTTAATGTATGTGTTAATTTCATCATCATCTCTTAATTTACGCGAACACTACACATTTTAATAAAACTAGTTTTACGGATTTTATCGCGTATATTAACTTATTTTAACTTATTTTATATTCCCCACCTCAGTCCACAGTCACCCGAAACGTTGGGAATATAAAATAAGTTAATATACGTGATAAAACCCGTAAAACTAGTTTTATTTAAATTCATCATCATCGTCATTAAAACCTATCAAAAGTTCCCTGCTGAACGTAGCCACCGGGGGCCTTTACACTTGGCTACTACTAGGTACCAGGTACTAGGTTGCCACTCGAAAACTTCCCTTCCCCAAATAAAGGTAAATCCTGTTAAAATACTTTCCTAATTTCAGATTTTCGAAATGCCGTGAATTAACAAATAAAAAGAGGTCCAACTGGGAGCCCAACATCAGTAGTTTCGTATCTTCCATCTATTTTAGTGCTTCATATATTTTTGAAAGCAAGAGTGGACTGCGCAAGCTGGTTGAAGGTGCAATACCAGACCTTAAATGTGAAGTAAGATTACACTTATTTAAAAGCGATTATTAAACTAACTAACTTCGGCAGTTACTACGTAATTACGTATTTTTAAAAACTAATGGATGTCATTCAAAAATATATTGACATTAGAATGTAATATTTTAAACATATAACTGCGATCAAGGTAACAAAACGACAATTATGTAATAAGTTAACCCTTTTTAAGGAGTAGTAAATTAATTAGATTTTTGTGTTCGATTAATAAAAATCGTTTTAAAAATTCATACCTGTGTTTTATTGATGTGCTAAAACCTACCCTATAACTTCCCAGGTACTAATTGGTAAATAACCAATATAATACTTACCAATTTTAAACTAATAACTTAAGTGCAATAACGCCTAGGCGTCAATTTGACGCATCGCTATTCAACCGTTGCATCTACGTATCAGTATCCAGGTATAGAACACCTGCTGACGCTTGGCGTAATGGGTACGTAATACTATTATGTATTCTGTGTAATGGGCAATAAGCGATACGCGCACTCTACGAGTATAGCTTGCTTATTTATGCTCTAAGGTAAAAATGGATTTACAAAACTAAAAAGAATGAAATAATTTCCACAGAGAAGCTTCTTAATTCGGTACTAAGATATTTGTGAGTATATAAAATTTCTTTACTTTTAAGTAGGTTACGCGCTGCACAAACGTGGCCACTTTTTGCTATCAAGACGACACGCCATCACAGGAAACCGTAGTTGCTGTGTCCGGTAGCGGTAATCGGACACAGTCCCCGGTCAGTGGCGTAGCTATGTAACCAAGGGCCCCGGGGCAAAAATGAAATTGGAACCCTATTTAAACTAAACTAAATACTTTAAAGGTGCAAAACTTCTTCATCATCAGCGCCTTGTCGCCCAATTCAGGGCATAATAAAGCATAGCTACTTACGAGGGGCACACTGAAATGATCGGGAATAGAATATTTCGGATTGAGTTACAATAAAACCTTTTTTAGAATTTGAATATTGGCCTCTTAGAATCTTAACAACGCATTCAAACAATTAAAAACTGTTTAAAAACAAAAACTATGTTAGTTTAAAGTTGACACGTCGTTAACATAAATGGAGCTCACGCGTGAACATTTCCGTGCCATAATTTATCACAATTTTCGTCGCGGCTTATCTCAAGATAGATGTCTCAGCGAACTTGTTTCGATTTATGATGTTGAAGCACCGAGTCAAACGACAATATACCGCTGGTATGTCGAGTTCCGACGCGGTCGTGTGTCGCTCAGCACTGTTTCTTCTGCAGGTCGACCAAGAACAGCGGTCACGCCTGAAAACATCGCAGCTGTGCGAACTATTATATTAGATGACCGTCATGTGACATACGAGCAGATTCGGGCTGTTATCAGTATCGGAATGACTGCAATTCAGTCGATATTACATACTGAGCCGTGTGTAACAAAGCTAGTTTCCCGCTGGGTTCCCCACAATTTGTCCGAAGAGCAAAAGGCGGCTCGTGTATTTTGGTGCCGGAATACTCTGCAACGCTTCAACGGAGGGAAGTCAAATGCCGTTTATAATATCATCTAAGGTGACGAATCATGGATTTATTCAAACGAACCTGAAAGAAAACATCAGTCCGCAGTTTGGGTCTTCGAAGACGAGGTCAAACCAACGAAAGTGGTTCGCTCCCGCAGCGTGTCAAAGAAAATGGTCACTACGTTTGTCTCGAAAAATGTTGCTACAATTCCTTTACAGGAACGCAGAACGGTTACCACTGAGTGGTATATAACATTTGTTTGCCAGAAATGATAGCCGAACACCGAAAAAATAACCCGAAATGTCGCATCATCTTACATCACAATAACGCGAGCTCCCATACGACTCGGAAGACAAATGATTTTTGAAGCAGGAAAACGTCGAGCTGATGAGCCATCCTCAGTACAGTCCTGACCTGAGCCCAAACGATTTCTTTACATTCCCTAGATTGAAAGATTTACTACGCGGTCAACGCTTTGAAGATCCCGAAGCAGCTGTGGAAGCGTACAAATCAGCCATTTTGTCAACATCAACTTCAGACTGGAATTTAATGATTGGTTTGCACGAATGGAAAAGTTCATTAAGTTAAACGGAGAATACTTCGAAAAACAATAAAATACAATTTAGCTATACCGTGAATGTGGTTTTTCTTATTATCGATCATTTCAGTGTGCCTCTCGTACTACTAAGTATTATGTGTAACGCATAAATAATGACAAAGTAGATTATAGTTAATAATATAGGCAGACAACATAACAGTGTAAGAGCCACACGGCAGCTTTTGCTGTCGCACAGGTGGGTCAGACTAGATTGAGTGACGACCTGGTAAGACATGAAACGAAGAGCGGTAATGAATGAATGTAATGAATGCGTGGACCGGCTCAAACCAAGGAGGTACCACGACCTTACAGACAACCAGCGTGAAGTAGAAGTTTACTTCGCCTGGTAAGTGCATGAGGTCGGAGGCTTAACCCCTTTCCTCCTTAACATGGTAGTGTAATTAAATAAGAAAACATCTCAGGAGGGTACCAGCACCCCTGATATTGGAGAATCCCTGGCTGAGCATCCACGCCCAAGCTACCCAACTATTCCTTAGCGCGGGTGCTTAGGCTGTATCCTGGAAAGGGGGGGGGGGGGGTGAAATTCCGCACAAGACATACTGTTCGTGGCAAGTAGAGCAATAAGATAAAGGTGATCCCCTGCCACGCTATCCGTGAATTTCTGCAACATCAGGGGATTTCATTCATGAGTTTTTCAGTTATGAGTGCTTATAAATATTATTATTTCCATGTACTAAAAGGAAATAGTGTAAGAAATCTGTAAAAATTAAAACTTTGTGAACAAAGTTATGAGACTAACATAATATATAAAATTATATAAGTAAAGTTCAGCAAAAAAATACAAATAAGTTGTAATAACGTAAGGCTATTTTCATTATATCAATGCATTTTCGTATTAAAAAAGTTGTAATTTGCAAGCCTAACATGTCTTCTGCCACCAATTTTAAAAAGGTAAACTATTTCTCATTTGTAACCACTAAAAAGTATTTATTTATTTTTAAAAGGGTTTATTTCCTTTTTTTTTGTTCTATTCGGATACAAACGTCAGAAAAAAACGTTCGCGCTATTTTTACTAATTTTAATAAATAAAAAGTGCAAGTGTGTAAGTTTTTGGGACGATGTTCCTTATCGCACGGTACGAATTTGACGGATGAAGGCCAGGCGAGAAAAAGTGTAAGATTTTTCCGTCACGACCCCTTTTTATAGTGCGAGCGAGATGGAATAATATCCATCTTCCTCGCTATTTTTCTTATCTTGCCATGAAAGAAATATTATTTTAAATTACCATAAACGAGGCTTTATTTTATTAGACACTAGTAATTCATTTATTTGTATTTGTAAATCAATAATATAATACGTTTATCTATATAATAAATCTGTAGAAAAGTCGTGTCTGTAATTCTAAGATCTAATTAATTGTATTGTTATTATTATTATATATGTTGTATAATTAATGTAATTCTTTAAACAACAAGTCCAGAGGACTAAATAAAGGGTTCTGAAGCCAAATTAATGGTTTTTAGAATATTTGTCTGTCAGTCACATTAAAACTATTGGACCAATTTACATGAAATTCTGTATGTAGGTAGTTATAGTAACCCGGGGCAACATATAAGCTACTTTTTATCCAATTATGGAACTTCAAAGAAGGTTAAGTATTTTCCTTCCTTTAGATGTTAATTTTCTGTTATATCTTAGTTATAGGCCGGATGACGGGTGTTTTTCAAATAAATACCATATTTATAAATGAAGTTTAAAATATATTAAATAATAAAAATAAATTTTATAACCTTCAATCTATCGTCAAATGGAAAAAGTTGTATATTCTGCCTTCAGTTATTAACAAATTAAATAATATAAATGTGAAACTTACATTTATGTTTAATACATTTACATACATACATATAATCACACCTCTTTCCCGTAGGGCAGGCAGAGACCACTTCTTTCCACTTGCTACGATCCTTACATACTTGTTTCGCTTCGTCCACTTTCATTATTCCCTTCATACATGCTCTTCGGTTTATGGTCCTCTTGACCTGGCCTTTTTTCAAGACGTCCCTGATTTGGTCTAGAAACGTCCGCCTAGGTCTACCCCTACCAATACTTTCATTCACACTTGCCTTATACACTTTTTTCGTCAATCGTTTTTCATTTATTTTCTCGACATGGCCAAACCATCTCAGCATACCTTTCTTAATTTTTGTCACTACATATTCTTTCAGACCACAACGTTTCCTTATCTCACTATTTCTTATCCTGTCACTCAGTTTCACTCCTATCATACTTCTTAACGCTCTCATCTCAACTGCATTTATTCTGCTTTCATGTTTCTTCTGCCATACCCAACTTTCACTTCCGTACATGAGTGTCGGAACCAACACCCCCTCATGCACACAGTTAAATAATTAGATATTTAAAATTATTTAAAAATTCTTACGTTTACTTTTTTAGTATTTTTGTTATTTTATTTTAAAAGTGTAAGAATTTTATGACTGGTTGGAACAACAACTCTATTGCCAGGGCTACGATGCCCACTCTTACGTTTATTAACAGAAGGCCTAAAAGGATCAGTATATAATAATAATTATGAAATTGTCTACCAAATATTTTGCGCTTAAAGAAATAGTTACCAAATTATTTTTGGTATCATTAATAGTGACGTCTATCAAAAATATGAAAATTGAGTAGCCTAAATGGCAGGGCGCGGACCGTGAACTCGAAAGATCGTGGGTTCGAATCTGCCATTCGACTACCGTCGTGAACCACTTCTAACATAAGCATTTTAAGCTTATCAGAAGTAGTTAAAGGTTTATTAGTAATGGTTAATAACATTACTAGTATTTTATTAAAAAAAATGATAAGGTTTTTATTTCAATTACTAATCTATATGTAAACTGATTAAAACTGGTCTGCAATTATTGCAAAATTTTCATTATCATTATAGTTTTACTAAAGTGATTTTTGCATATTATGTCGTGGCCAGATCGTATAATTGATCATAATATGTCAAAAAGTAGTCTATCATTTCGTGAAATGGTGTGGTCATTTCATGATATTTAACTCTGTTTGTTGACCATGTCATGATATAGCTTGACCAAATCAATGAATTGAAATCGTTTGAAGATATTAATAACTAAACACAACGTTGCTATTTCATGATATGGTCATATGACGATATCATTAAATCGTTTTTCACCACTAGCGGCGCTGATAGCGTATTTTTTAACAGAAATGACATCACTTTATGCCTCATTGACATAATAAATAAGCGAACGTTTATAAAAACGTTCGCTTATTTATTATATCAATGAGGCATAAAGTGATGTCATTTATGTTAAAAGTTCTGTTTCTGTTAAAAAATACGCTATCAGCGCCGCTAGTGGTGAAAAACGATTTAATGATATCGTCATATGTCCATATCATGAAATAGCAACCTTGTGTTTAATTATTAATATCTTCAAACGATTTCTATCGCTGATATTACTAGATAGTATAGTTTTGGCTTTCATTATTTCATCTAACAATAGCGCCATCTACTTATTTCTAAATAAACTAAAATGGTAAGACACTGATAAAATTAAATAATAAAATGCTACTGAATATGCGATGTAAATAATTGAAAATTCATTCGTGGCATCGTTGGATGTGTAATTACTAGGTAGATGTGGTCAACAATGAGAATAGAATAGAATAGAATATTTTTTTATTCAATATTGATTATTACATAATACTTATTGAAAGTCATTTTTGATTTACCATTTACCACTGGTTCGGAAAATACCTCTGTCCTGGGAAAAACCAGCAAGAAACCCAGCGGGACTTTTTTTTCAAACATATTTCACTTAACAATAATTTCGTTTATACAATTTTTAAATGATTTTTCATAGAACCAGCATGGTGGCGATCACCTTATTCCCAGGGGTTATTTTCATTCATGTATTCCTTGATATTATAATAACCCTTTTTCTACAGTTTTTCTTTAATAAAACTTTTAAACTTGTTTATTGACAAACTTTGAATTTTTTCTGGGATTTTGTTGTAAAAGCGTATACATTGCCCCAAGCTTATGTTTGTTCCTAGTGTTTAAAGTAACTAAAATACACTAATCTAGCTGTCTCAACATCTGTGAGACTTCTAATCTTTCTTACAGCATATGCTGCAGAACTAAGTCTGCTTGCTAATTTAGATATATGATAACTTGAAGTTGCTAATTTAGATATATGATAACTTGAAGTTTCGCGTCAATAGTAATACCGAAAAATACAGTGGTATTAGATTTAATGGAACATCAAAGAAGGGGATGGAATCGTTCTGAACTTTCGGATACTAATAAGCCACCGATGGAATTATTTGAATTATTTTATGACGATTCATAGATTTATTTGTAAGAAATTTAACAAAGTACGCATATTAAAGTAGTTTGACGTAAAAAGAGAAGATATACGTTTTGTATGAGGCATATTTTTGCTAAGCGAATATTGCATACAAACCAGAAATCCCTTAAAATGGAATAACGGCTTCGACACTTACCTCCCTGGGGTAGCTAATTAAATATACCCATCAAGATTTGAACAAATACTTTAGTTTATTCACGGGTGCGGTAACGCAGTTTTAGACGTCCATGATAAATTCACTGAAGTTCGTTCTTTATGGAAAAAAATAAGCAAAAAATAAATATTATAAATAAAAAAATAAAATGTTGGCCCTAATATCACAGTACAAAAAGACACATTCACGACAAACCTCCACGTTTTGACTTCAAATGTTAGTGTATGTCTACATGCAGGGAATACCTTATCCAAGTCATACTCTGTTAAGGGACTAGCACAGGATACTCTAATATTGATCTAAGTGTGGGAGGATTTGTTGTTACGAACTTGGTTGTCAAACTAGCTACAGGTTTTCCAGTAAACTTTTACGTGGAATTTTTTACAAAACGAGCAAACATGTAGAAAATGCGTGAAATTACTATATATATATATATATATATATATATATATATATATATATATATATATATATATATATATATATATATATATATATATATATATATATATATATATATAAATGTATTGGAGTAATATACCCACGTTTTACGCATTTTCAACACGTCTGCTACCTAATGGTAAGTGGATGTTGTGGCGCATAGGCATTTATGTCTATCCTCGATTAAGTGTCAAAATGCAGGTGCGTTCTCATCCATGAGGATTAAAATGAAATGCCGCGTTCACAGTAAAAAGCATCTCCGGTTCTCTAAACTCACCATACGTAACACAGCTTCATCAACCATATTTCATTCATACGTAACACAGCTTCATAACCATATAATTATTATCCAACCAATGGCCTAAAATAAATTTGACGAATAACGGAGCATTATTAAAATCAACACGTAGGTAAGTATACTCGTATATTTTCATTGCTGGAATAATAAAACAAAAGCTCTCAATAAATGTTTTGTGTAGACGGATGGGTTGATGGATAGACAACTAATTGACAGTCTTCACGGGAAGATCGGATATCATGCTTCGTCGGTTGCGTTGGCTTCGTTGGCTTAGTTAATAGTTTTAGTAGGTAGTAAACACAAAAAAAAAAACTGCAAAAATTTGATGTACTGTATTATGTACTTTTATCTTCTATAATAATCATCAATCTATCTATAATTATCAAAGTGGTAGTGTTTATTACAAATACTTTTTTTTAATATGGAATATTAACATAATTTTAGGATAATAATTGCAATTAAATGTATTTGCTATTTGGGTTACGCTTTAGATTGGGTTTATATATATCCCGTGTGATGGCGAAGTATTAGAATCTGGATCTATTCGAAATATATGGATGGATTTGCGTAGGTGACGTAAGATCATATGACTTTCGACAGATGGTCGTATATTCAGGGCCTCTGACGGAAAGCAACGTTAAAGGTGTAAGAGATCTGCTACTACAATTGCCAATCCGCCTGTCTACAGTGGCGATAATGGCAAATATTTATTACAATGGGAGTAGACTTTTACAGGCTAATGAAGAAGAAGTAATGTTTCAGCACTAGGAAAAACCAATACGAAACGCATAGGTTTTTGTTTTTAAAACCAATATAATTTACAATACATTGCTTCCATTTACAAATATAAAAAGTATTGGTCTAATAAATGTAATATCCAAATGTTTGCAATTTCATAAGACACTATTCCAGCCTCGCATGGAATACTATTATCATCTCTGTGCCGGGGCACCCCAGTGTCAGCTTTTTTCACTTGACCGCATCCCGAAAAGCGCGACCGGAATCGGCGAAGACCGATTTCTTTATTTCTAATTTTGCTTTATCAGCTTGATTCACTGGCATTGGAAAGAGATGTTGCCTTTTTATTTTATTTTTTGCATTTACCACAGTGACTGCTCAAAGGAATTGATCGGATTAATTCCAGCTGCTAAATTCCACTATTGCACATCGCGACAATATTCTCAATACCATCATATCATACCACCGCCGTAAGTTTTTACCTCGCACGACTTCTCCTTTTTATAAGGCCGCCAACGCATTTAAAACTCTTCTGGTGCTGCAGTTGTTCATTCGCGACGGTAGTGACTTACTATCAGGTGAGCCTATATGATACTCGTTTATTCCTGCTTCTTAAAAAATGTAGAAACTAATTTCCACTTTGTTCTTTGTGTAGCGGCGCAGGAAGTTTGGTGTGCATTGCATAAGAACATCTGCAATTTTGGCTGAAACACGAGTGGATCTGCTTCACAGGGGAAAGACCACGCTCACGCAGAATACGCAAGAAATTGTAATTGAAAAGAACCGGAGATCCTGTTTCCTGGTGACGAGGCATTGCATCATAGTCCTGATGGGTGAATACATATTTTTTGCATTTCGGTTATTATTCGAGGAAAATTGTAGGGTGCCTATCAGTTACCATCAATTGGAGTGTGTGCTTGCTTATCACCTTATAAATAAAAAAAATAAAAGAAGTGAGTAATGACCACTCAATATGTCGAACACTTTTATGCTCGAGTATCGTCAATTTTCTTAAGTTGTTAACAAAGAATTAACAAGGAATTACGGGTCGTATTGGCGACGGCAATTAATGCGGGCAGCAATAATGAGGGGATTAAACGTACTTATCTAAAGTGAAGCTAAATCCTGATTATATTATTAAGTAGGTAACTACTTAGTTGAGGATAGTGTAGTAACGCATTGCTACAGTCATTTATGCGATTCTTAAGAGAAATTTATTAATTGTATTTATACATTTTATAATGACAGTATCTGTAGCCGGGTGCTATTTATAAATAACTAGCTGGTCCCGGGGCGTTGCTGCCGCAGAAAAATAATTGGGGAAATATCTTTTCAAATTTGGAAGAGTTATCTTGTTTAATTAGGAATGATAATACATTCATTAAAGTTGAATGATATGTAACATTCAAATAAATTTGTCGGTACGATACGCACACGACCTACTGCAAGTTAATTGTACGTTGCCTATCCTTTTTAACCTTCGTGCAAGTGCAAGCAATAAGTTGACAAAGTTTTAGCGCAATCTGATGAACGGTATGGCAGCACAAAAAATACGAACAAACAAATATTATTTTTTATATGTTAGATGATTATAAAGTCATTATTTAATGTAATAGGTGCGTCTTAAATGAGCCGAAAATTAATTTTATCTTATTCTAACATGTCATACTCACATTATCTAGACAACAAATATAAAAAATATACGTTTTATTTTTCAGTTTTAGATCGTTTTTCTATCACAAAAAGTGAACTCGCATTTAGTTTTTTTTTTTTTTTATAAATATCTGTAAAAGTAAATTAATGATCGCTCCTACACAGTCATCTATTTCGGATTATCATAAGAATATAATTCCTACGTTTTCGATTTAAATAGCTTGCGAATTATATAGCGTCTTTCTCTATAAATTTACCACTAAAAGTATTATTATATTCCAATTCCAATTTCAAATAAACACCCTTATTTTTCATCTTCATGTTTTTATTTAATATAAAGTTTCTTCTTGTTGCAAAAATCCAATATTTGGTAGCAGGGATTGAAATTTTTCATAACTTAATTCGTACAAAGTCAGCGATCGTCTGCGAGCGTTTCCTTTATTTAACTTTGTCGATTTCTTTACACTGAACAGTAGAAAACATACTATAAATGTGTGTTTTCAGATGTTAATCAGGTTATGATAACTCATATTTTTTATTACCACTTTTCTTAAACATATTTGAGAAAAAAATAATTGAAAGACCAGACCTACTCCGTCAATTTATCACTTTGATTAAATTTTATTATAATAAGCATGATATTATATTATAATGTCCTAAGTAGTAATATAATGCTGAAATACTAAAATGGTTAAACTTTTTCAAGTATATACGATTGTTTATGTCTTTAGCTATAACTTAAATCATATAGAAATATTGTAAATATTATGTTTTTTTATGCATTTAAGAAGATATATATTTCAAAATAAATAATTTATGGGAATGACAAAGCGAGGACAGGCGGACATACACGTTTTAAGTAATAAATACTTAAAATGTAATAGTATATAAGTGTATCGATATTATCAATATTAAGTATACATAAAATAGGTACTACATTATTGAACCTAGGACAGAACTACCTATTTCACGAATAATTTAATATTTTACAAAGTTCCTATTAGCTATCTGGGCATGCATAAATAAATGCAAAGCAGTGTAAATATTAATATTTACTGTTCAGTTGAAAGGGATGTAACCGAACTTAAAAATATAAGCTTTGAACAAAGCCATTCCAAAAACCACTAGTCGGCTTGTATAAACTGGAAATTCATCGTGTGACCGCGTTCTAAATGCGTCGAATGAACATCTTTCATTCTTTCAAAACAATATGATTTTGTTTATAGCTACCTTAGCTCTTACGCGAAGCGATTAAAAACTTAAGCCACTCTTTTACTTGAGCTTGAGTATAGATATATAAAGCTTCTGATTGCAATTTCTGAAGTTGTTTCTAAGCAGTATCTCTTCTACACGGGTGCATCTTTTTATTTAATAAAGTGGAAAAAAAAAGAAGGAAGTAGAAGGTAAGTAGAATAATATCAGCAATTGTGTCTGGATCTAAATGACGTAGCCACTATCGCCGGAAGTCAAATTACCTGTCCGGTCAATGGCAGTACGTCTATATTTACGCTTTTGTGTATTCACATTTTTCTGAAAAGTACTTACTAATTAGAATTATCAAGAAACGCAGCAAAAGTTATCGACTGTAACTGTCATGCCATAGTGCCGTTTAAAAATGAAGATTAGAACCTTGAAAGCAGCTTTTCCAACAATGGAGCAGACAACACGCATGGTCCCCGCCCGATGTACGTTTATCTACGGAACAGTGCAATATCATATCACGCTCCATTTTAACAAAAAGCATTTCACAGCACTGTGTATGTGGCTCGTTACCACTGTGGAGGCTGATGCTTTTGTGTTGATTCATTTATTCAAAATTATGTGCTTTGAGTAATCCTACCATTGTTACGCAACGCCAATTTATGCTCTACTATTATCACTTTTGTATGATCATTGTCGTTAGAAAGAGGGAGTTAGCATTTAGTGAAATGTCATGTTTGTCTGGATTTAGCGTTTCAAGTGATTGTTTTTTTTCGAGGTATATTTTAAATCCGTTAATTGTAAAATAATGCAACTATTTTAAGACCCTTTTTAAGGAATCGAGCGTAGTATTTATTATTAGTAACTAAAATAATTTACATTAAACACCTGCGAAATTACAAACAACACATAAAATCTAACTACAAATTATCTATAACTAGGTTTACATCTTGAAATGTGTAAAAATACGTTTCGGAAGTTTTTGTAATGAAATACGTTCAATAATGTGAAAAATAAATTTCGTATAATGACATACCTATTCTTGAAGAAGGTCGTGGTTAGTTGTCTCGTGTTGATGCATTCATGTTTGTTTGGTTTTAATAATTCATGAGTTTCACGTTTTGTAACTTACCGAGATTTTCAGCACTAGCGTTGACGTCGTATCGGTGCGCGGGCTTGGAGTGCGGCGCTGGGGAATGCAACGAAGTACTTTTGTGTCGACGAATTGTCGGCAGCCTCGATACAAAGGACGCATTGTTCTTGAATGATGCGCTCATAACCCGACTGTCAAAATACATATTAGTCATTGGTTTTGCCACAAAAATGATTTGAAATCAAAAAACATCCTAATTTCAATAGAGAAGATGGCTGGGTGTTATATCTGCTTGGGGTCCGATAATTAATAAAATTAAATCCCAAACCAAGCATACAACTGTAAGACTTCAAGGTACTGTAAGTTCATACTGCGTAGATCGGAACAAAAATTAATAATTTTTAATTTGGAGGTAGCCGTGGTTAACTATGACATTGGGACGTTACACACCTCAGTCCCCCCCGTGACCATGGGTGCTGTAAAGTGCTCGAAATGTCGGAAATATAAAATAAGTTAATATACGCGATAAAATCCGTAAAATTAGTTTTATTTAAATTTGCCACAAAAATTTTAGTAAGTGTGTTTTGAGAGATGTGGTTTTGATCACTTTTTATTTGGTTAATGTGTAAAAAACATTTTAATAAGATGAATCATTTTAGAGAAAAACGTAAGTAATACAGAATAGCCCACAGAAATGTTTTACTATGAAATATTGAAGTACATCTCAATTGATATATCTAATATGAATTTGCTACGGATTTATAAACTGTACTTAAAAGGTACTTTGGAGCTTCTCTTCCAATCCAAACTAATGATGAGTGTCCACGCAGATATTGATAAGCAAGTTTTATTGAGCATGACTCTTCTCCAAACATTTTCGACCGCGTCTATACGTTACGTCACTAAGAATCGAGCCAATGGATGACTTATTGTTGTATTGCTTTGTAGCATGTTGTAGTATTAAAATGCAGATGAAATCTCGACGAAATTGAAGCACTGGGTGAATCCATTCTTCTCAAAATGATAACAATTCAAGTTACAACTCAAGTCTCACAACTGTTTGAGGATAAATAAAGCAGTATGCAATAGCTATAATTAAGCAAAATAAATCATTATATAACAGCTGTTACTGCAAGTAACAAATCATGACTATACGTACGAAAGCCACTTATTTTGGATTTCAAGAATATTCTAATTAGAGTAAGCTTAGTACACAGATCGCTAAACAGACATTCATTATACAAATTCTCGTACATGATCTTCACTATACTTTAAAAAAAAAGTGGATAACTACTGACACGCTCGACGCAGTGACTAGACGTTTTACGTTCGCCAGTTGCGTTATGTTCACTTTGGTCATCGAGCAAAAATTATGCCAAATTGAATTTTGTACGATTTTAGGTTTGCTCAATGGCGCGTAAAAACCCTAAGGATTTTACTGATCCATACGTTTGAATTTGTTCGAATGAACATAAAAACGTAGTGCAAGCTTGCACATAGAGGCTCAGTATAAGCTTGTTTTTAGCTTTACGTTACTTACGTGTAAAATTGTAAAAATAAATTACTTTAAATCGTGTTTAATAGGTCCCGTTAAATACCTTGCTTGTGGACTCGGAAGAGGAATTTGATGCATCTTCCACGTCGCAATACTCATGGAATGTTCATCGGCAGCATAGCATCGCCACAAGGCTTGTATCAGGCTTGCAGCAGGCTGACGCCGTCTGATCATATGCTTCTGTCGTTGCTGTTGTTGCACTTTAAGAGCAAATCCTGAACCTAAAATACCCTACAAACAAGTAGAAACAAAATACTTATTTTTAGTTACTGAGTCTCAGATGTAATCAAATAATAATATTTATATGTTTGTAAGTGATTCTCACAGCGGGTAGAGCGAAGAATGATATTCCCAATAGTGCACAGAAGGAGGCGATGAATTTCCCTTGCCAGGTTTGTGGCACCATGTCGCCATACCCCACCGTGCACAGCGTGATCTAAGACATTTCAAGGTTATTATTTATTTTAGATACTGTGTTACATTTTGCCATTGTAGTCAAAGTAAAACAGAATTTCAAACGTAAGAAATTCAAACATTTATCTTGTTAATTTACGAATTTAAAGAAAAAGTTATAAAATAAAACTAACTTGCTTTTTTTAAGCTTTTTCAAAAAATAACATGTCGATTTATTATGAAAAATGTATACTAACCACACCCCACCAAAGAGCCTCCGCAAAATTTTTAAACTTTGTATCGGCGACGTCTTTTTCAGCTAAATAAACTAAAAATGATGCAAATATAAGACCGAGAAATCCTATGTATAATGTAGTTATTAATTCCTGAAACAAACATATTTTTGAATTAAACACAAATAAATTATTCTTTTTAATTATACTAAATAGCAAAGTATAAGTTTTTAATAGTTCAATTATTTTATATTTCATTCTCATAAAACACACTAGTATTTTCATGACTCTGTTTTAACGTTTACTTATATTTTCTATGCACTCCGAATTTTAATGTTAAAGTGAAATGTTCTATCATCATTAAAAAATTGATATTAATATAAAATGTAGAGTTATTAATGTTTCCTGAATTTCGATGACATTCAAATGATTGTTAGACTCTGTATGCACGATACAGACGAAAATACTAATCTGTTGGTAACGTTGTGAACAAAATAATATTTTTGCACTGATTGATTTACCAAAAGCTATTTAAGTTTAGTGTTGAGTGAATTTAAGTATTGTAGTTTTAAACCTAATTAAACAGAGTGAAATTGACGTCATTGGCATCCATTGAACTTATCACTCGATTCTGTTGTGAAATATTTTAATGTAAATTACGTTCT
This sequence comes from Parnassius mnemosyne, assembly GCA_963668995.1. Taxonomy (NCBI): domain Eukaryota; kingdom Metazoa; phylum Arthropoda; class Insecta; order Lepidoptera; family Papilionidae; genus Parnassius; species Parnassius mnemosyne. Next base: position 25,375,265 of record CAVLGL010000137.1, on the reverse strand, counting down.
TAATTAATTGTTTCCGAATACATTGTTCCTACCGATATATTGTCATCACCAAATTTTGGTCAGTACATAGGATTTCACTTCAATCCATTGGGCTATAATAATAATAATTTATTTGGTACAGACAACACAGATCCATTACAAAATTAAAATTAATTTTTTTTAAACTATACCTTAAATTTTAATTATAATTATTGGTTAATCAATGATATTATTACATTTTATTAATTACATTTTAATAAATTTGACCATCTACTAAAAATTTCACTACATGCATACATATTACAAATAATTTTGATGAGATTATTTTATTATATATTTATGTCGCTTACTCTGGTTCTACTGTGGATATTCTCATTTCTAAGTATACCACGCAGAGATACCTAGAGTATAAACCTCTTCATATCTGGCTGAGCGACCTTGAGCTTCCTCATACGGCCAGCAGTGAAAGACCACGTATCCGACCCATATTGATATATGGACACTGACGACACGGACTAGTTGTATTATAATTTTTTTATTAAAATTGTTTACAAATTTTGTGGTATACCTGACGAGAAGATTGGGTAAAAATACAACCTTCGACAACTTTGTGGATAGTGGTACCAACAACTACCGGCATATGTGTTACATAAACTTTTTACATACCCATTGTTTTGTCTATGTTCATTTAAGACCTATCCGTTGGGAGACACAATTGAGATCTTTGAGGATAGTGCTGAGGTCCACTATCGATTCTGTCATAAGGACTATATCGCCATCACTTCGAAGGTAAGAGACGTATTTGCCATTGATATTGATACCGTATCCTTTCCATTCCAGTAGCTTGAAAACGTCTTATAATGCAGCGGTGAAGATTTTCGGGGATTTAACGTCACCCTGTCTTAACCCTCTCTGCATTTGGATAGGTTTCGTACTCTGATTCTGTGTTCGGATAACCATTGTAGCCCTGCTTCACAAACACTTCAGCACTTCAATATACCGACAGTTAACTTGGCAACACTGAAGGGACTGTAGCACCTCCGAACTTTGGGAAAACCAAAGGTTTTCTCATAATTCACATACGCAAAACTAAGTGACAAATTGTACTCTTTGATCTTCTGTATCATTCATCATCATCATCATTACAGCCCTTCACAAGTCCACTGCTGAACATAGGCCTCCCCCAAGGAATGCCACAAAGCACGGTCCTGAGCCACCTGCATCCATCGACTTCCTGCATGTCTCACCAGGTCGTCACTCCATCTAGTGGGGGGGGGGGGGGGGGTCGCCCTACACTTCGTCTACCGGCACGAGGCTGCCACTCGAGAACCTTTCTTCCCCATCAGTTGTCGGTTCTTCGAGCTATATGGCCGGCCCACTGCAACTTCAGCTTACTAATCCGTTGGGCTATGTCGGTTACTCTGGTTCTCCTGCGGATATCCTCATTTCTAAGTTTATTACGCAGAGACACCCCGAGCATAGCCCTCTCCATAGCTCGCTGAGCGACCATGAGCTTCCTCATACGGCCAGCAGTGAAGTACCACGTCTCAGATAAGTAAGTAAGTCATCACTGGCAACAAGCACTGGTTGTACAATTTCGTTTTCAGGTTTTGAGGTATGTCTAAAGAGAAGATGTGTCGTAGTTTCCCGAACGTTGCCCAGCCGAGTTGAATCCGTCGATTGACCTCTCGGTCGAAGTTGGACTTACCTAGTCGGACTATTTGTCCCAGGTAAACATACTCGTCAACAACTTCGAGCTTAGTGCTCCCAACAACTACCGGCATAGGTGTAACATGGACGTTAAACATGATTTTTGTTTTGTCCATGTTCATCTTAAGACCTATCCGTTGGAAGACACTATTGAGGTCATTGAGCATAATGCATAGGTCCTCCAGCGATTCTGCCGTAAGGACTATATCGTTGGCAAATCGATGGTGAGTGATGTACTCGCCATTGATGTTAATACCGCATCTTTTTCAGTCCAGTAGTTTGAAAACGTCATCCAATGCAGCGGTGAAGAGTTTCGGGGATATAACGTCACCCTGTCTTACACCTCTCTGCAGTTGGATAGGTATCGTACTCTGATTCTGTACTCGGATAGACATCATAGCTCTACTGTACAAACACTTCAGCACTTCGATATACCGACAGTCAACTTGGCATCGCTGAAGGGACTGTAGCACCGCCAAATTTCGACGGAATCAAAGGCTTTCTTATAGTCCACATACGCCAGATATAGGGGCAAATTGTATTCTTCAGACTTCTGTACAATTTGCCGAAGGGTATGTATGTGGTCTATGGTGCTAAAGCACTTTCAGAAACCGGCTTGTTCGGGAGGCTGGAAGTCGTCAAGCCTGCGCGCGAGAAGATTTGTAATGACTCTCGAAAACAGCACATAGACGCGGCGCAGAAAGGAAATCGGTCTGTAGTTCTTCAAGAGAGCGTTGTCGCCTTTCTTGAAGAACAAGATCATCGCACTTCTGCTCCACGCCTCCGGTGTAATGCCACCATGGAGGACGGAATTAAAGAGCTTCTGAAGGACTTCAAGTACCGGTTTTCCACCCGCTTTCAGAAGCTCCGCTGTAACTCCATCCTCGCCTGGGGCCTTGCCGTTTTTAAGGTGCTGGAGAGCCTTTCTAATTTCGCTCAGACTGACGTCCGGGATATCTTCGGAATAGTGTCGGATAAGTCTCGCTCTTGGATCGTTACTCACACTTGCGTGTGGCTCCAACGATGACGTGTACAGCTGCCCATAGAACCTCTCAATCTCACTCAAAATCTGCTGCCACACTCGGTCTTCAGCTTTGACAGTTGGCTCTTTCTGGCAGACAGATCTCTGGCAAAGACTTTGGAGCCTTGGTTCCGCTCGATCGCTTCTTCAATACAAGCTGTATTTACGTTGCGTAAGTTCCGCCGCATGCATTTGGAGATCTGTCTGTTCAGTTGCCTGTATGCTGTCAAATCTGTTGAATAATGTAGCTTCATCTCCCGTCTAACAGCCATGAGATTAAGAGTGTGATCGGAGAGTTTTTGTGTTCTTCTGCGGCGGGTCTTGCAGAACTTAGCTCCGACCGCATGGACAGTTTCCACGAGCTTGTCATTCATATCGTCCACTTCATTGCAGTCTTCTAGGCACTGAAAATGGTTTTTTAACTCGAGCTGAAAGGTTTTGGGACTTTTGAACAGAGCACGAGGGGGACGGAGCGTTGACTTCATTAGACGAGACCTCTCCAACTTAACACTTAGGTTCAGTGTGCCTCTGACCAGTCGGTGATCGCTACCAGTTTTCACCCTCGCGATCACGGAGACATCACTGAACAGTTGTCGTCTGGTCGTCATAATGAAGTCAATCTCATTTTTTGTGGAACCGTCGGGGCTCGACCAGGTCGACTTCCTGTGTGGCCGCTTCTGGAAGAAAGAGTTCATCATAAAGAGTCCCTCTTTCTCCATGAAGTCGGCCAGCTGCTGGCCCCTTGGGCTCCGTTGCCCTATTCCAAATTTCCCTACTTTCAGCTCACCGTTCTCTCTTGTGCCTAGTTTTGCATTGAAGTCTCCCATTAACACCGTATAGTGGGTTTTGGAGGAATGCATGGCTCTAGAAATATCCTCATACATTTCCTCCACCTCCTCATCGGGGTGTGCCGAAGTTGTCATTTCTGCGTGCGAGACGACTCTCATGTAGACGCGGTTCAGAAGGAAAGTCGGTCTGTAGATATTCAAAAGAGCAACACCGCCTTTTCTTAAGAACAATACCATTGCACTTTTGGTCCACGCCTCCGGTGTAGGGCCACCATGGAGACGGAATTGAAGGTTTTTTTATGTACTTGATTTTAAAGCTACTTTCAAAAGCTTCGCTGTAATTTCATCCTCGCTCGGGGCCTTACCGTTTTTAGGGTGTTGGAAAGCCATTTTAATCTCGCTCAGGCTGACCTCCGTGATATCATCGGAATAGTGTTGGATGAGCCGACGTGTACAACTGTTCCATGAACGATTTTAACACATTCGGTCTTCAACATCGACAGTTGGCTCTTTGCAGTAAAAAGATCTTTGACAAAGACTTTGGAACCTTCGTTCCGTTAATTTTCTTCAATACGAGCTGTACGAAGTACGTAAGTTTCGCCGTATGCAATTGCAGATCTGTCTGTTTAATTGCTTGTATGTTGTCATATCTGGTGAATAATTCCCGTCTAACAGTTATGAGATTCATAATCTGATTGATGAGTTTTTAGGTTCGTCTGCGACGGGTCTTGCAAAACTTAGCTCTGAACACACAGGCAGTTTTCACAAGCTTGCTATTCATATCGTCCACTGTATTAAAATCTTCTGGGTACTGAAAACAGTTATGTAATTCGAGTTGAAAGTTTTCGGGGCTTTAGTTTAGAGCATGAGGTGGACGGAACGTTGACTTCACTAGACGTGACCTCTCTAATTTAACATCAAGGTTGAGTGTGCCTCTTACTTATCGATATGATCGCTACCAGTTTTCCCCATCGCGATCACTGAGACATCACTGAACAGTTGCCGTATAGTCGTCATAATGAAATCAATTAAATTTTTTGTTGAACCATCGAGGCTTGATCAGGTCTACTTTCGGTGCGGCCGCTTCTGGAAGTGAGAGTTCATCATGAAGAGTCCCTCTTTTTCCATTAAAATCGGCTAGTTGTTGAACCCTTGGATTCCGTTTCCCTATTCGTATTCGATAAACTGTGTTTACAATATTCACAACAAGAGAATTCACGTTTTATTAGCGTCTATTATGTATTGTGTTATATCATATATTACATTCAAAGTTTCAAAGTTTCATCGGGATAGATTGTAACAAAGGGGAAAACAGAAGAAAACGAGTAATAAAAACGCGGTTAAATATCTGTCCAATTTATAACGTTTCGAATAAACGATATTTGGAAAAACATGGCAGCCTAAATAGCGTTAAATATATATACGACTAAGCTATTATGTAACATAGGTATTTTGAATACTACATTTAAAAGATCATTGGGAGCGGGAGCCTATTTGCTGAGTCAATATCGCAAGAAAGGCGAGAACTGCGGGGCCCCGTGTTATTTGTTCAGGAATGTGATCGTGCAACTTTAACCTAAACCAATTGTGAGTGGATATTGAGTCTTGCCTTGTTTTGTGTTTATATCGACCTACTTGGCAGACGTAGGAAATTGCCACCAGTTCCGCTCTGCTTTCTCATCATGCTTATACAAATAGTAGACAAAATTCAGTGGAAGGCAACCCTATTACTTGCTATCATATTACATTTGATGTTAAATGCTATATAAAAATATACATTCCAAAATATAAATCGGCTTCCATATTAGAAAAACTCAACAGGTGTTTAATGCGAAACTGAGCTAAACAAAACAAATATCCCTTTAATAAATCATTAACCACTGTGCACCTGTTTTAAATTACGCTAAAGATAATGAGGTTACGTACGATGTTTCGATTTCGATAATTAATCTGCCTGCAGGTGTATTTCTTGTTAATTATTAAAATCTATTTGCAGTGTTTCCAGCACATCCGCTTTTACATAAATATCTCAAAACATAATGCCATTATGAACTATAAGCGTGCTCGCTATATTTATTAAGTCCAAATCTTGGCGTTTAATATTTTTTTTATTATTTATAGGTTAAAAATAACATCTTTAAATAGTTTCTACATGTTTTTATGTACAAGCGCATGCGGTAGTATTTGGTTCTAGTGTTAAAACATAGATTACTTAATTATTTTAACACATAGAGGTAATCTATGTGTTAAAATAATTTTCAAGTGTGAATAATTTTCAATAAATTCACCTGACGATGTGCATATACTACGGAGCCAAGTAATTTCCATGTGCCGCCGCGCCGATCCATCCGCACCATGCGCAATATTTGGAAAAAGCGCAACCCACGTAGTGCTGATGCAGCGAAGACTTGCCCCGATGAACCCATTCCCAACACCACCAATGACGCCATGATTGTTGTTACATCTAAAAATTAAAGTGTCACTTGTAACGAAACTTGTCTAAGAAAACATCATTGTTTACTCCACAAAGCTTGAATTTATACATAAATAAAATAATATTTGCGATGTTTGTTTCTTAAAAATCGGTCCAAAGTTTCCTAAGAAAATATTTCTTATTTCTTATTATATTTTATGGCAGTTGGCACAAGTAGTATTTCTGTGGTAATTGTATGGCAAACAATTGTATAGTAAGCCTTGATTATCCTTTACTCGATTAACTTTAATATTTATTTTTTACTAGTTGTACCCGGGCACGCGTTGCTTTGGCTTAAACAGTTTTCAAAAAGCATATAAAAACACGCGTGAATCGTGTCGACATTTCAAATCAATTGCTGATAAAATTTGGAAGATTGAATATTTTGTAGAAGCGAAAGTTTTAATATTTATATAAATAGTACAATGTGGATGTCTTTAAGGTAAGAGTGAATCGACTACTCGACTACATTACCACCTACTAACAAGGGGGATGGTAGTCAAACTTAGGCTTATATTTTATGAGTAAAAATGTACTTTCAATAGGTAAAAGTGCAAGTAATATATTAATAGGCAAGTCAGACAAGATAATTTTTTGGTTATTGTCTAAAATTGGGTATAGTAATGGCTATTATCAAAGCATTGATCAAATAATGTTTAATGATTTAACGTTTTAAAACAATTATTTGTTGAAAATTAACAGAAACCTATTTAACAATAGAAGATATTTTGTATAAAACTTTTTAAACACATTATCAGATATATTTATAAATTAAGTTAGTAATAAAATAATGCCACAATTTTTCAATTAACGCAAGCATAGAATAAATAATAGTACTACGTAATAACGCAAGTTTGACTGGAAGAGATGCTACAAGATTCTGTCCCCACTCCTTTATTTTGTCAAGTATTATAAAAATATAAAATGGATAAAAAACCGTGTAGAGGCAGTGTAAGAATAACCCGCCAGCCAAGCGTGTTAACTATGTCAAATATCCCCCATATGAAGCAATCTCTGGAGAGGCCGCGTGTGTCCGTGCGTGCGTGCAGATTATCGCTAATATTTTATGAACTTTCAATCTTGCAGTATACGCATCGAAAGAAAAAAATATCCAAAATATTCAATAACAGCTATTTATTGATTTTTAAAATTTTACTTATATTTTTTAAAAGCTAAGATAGGGTAAGAATGAGTAGAGACAGCGTGCATGCCACTTTTAAGTTTTGACATTTCGAAAAGTAAGCTAATGTACTTAGAACGCAACATATTTAAATATTTACGGTTGCAGATTAACAGAAACATATTAAAAAGGAATGTTTCGAAAAACTCCTTTTTTCCCAGTGTGGAAGAAAAACGTCCTAAAGATTTTAAACCTGCCATTACCTTACAGCCTACCAAAGTCCACTGCTGAACCATTAGATTGCCACATGAGGGATTTTTGCCATAGTTTTCACGTTTAGCAAGCGGGTTGGCAACTACAGTTTTTTTATTATTTTAAATGGTTACCAGGAAGATGTTGCTGATCATCTCCAGTTTTATTTCCTCTGTTGCCTTTGTATTGTTTGTGCCTCCTGGACATTCACTACATGGTTAGTTAGATTTTATACCTATTTAAAGAAAAGGATTTCTAACTATTCACTAAAAATAAATTTAATATTTTGCAATACTAACTTAATAGCTTTAATAGCTCTTTTAACTACGAAATGGTAACTTATGCTATGTATAATAATAATAGGCCGGGGAAAAAGTTTCTTCGTATTTTGTTTGTATAAAATTGAAGAAAAATCTCTTTGTTTGTACTATTTGTATCTGCTTGGTTTTAATATCAATACATATAGGACATTAAGAAAAACAAAAATAAAAACTAAAACCACTTTTCCACCATTTCTCAATTGTTTTTCTGACTGCTAAAATGAGTGAATCTAAGGAAGAAGTTCGATAGATTCTGAGGTTTTATTACAAAAAAGAGAAAAATGCGACTCAACCACTGAAAAAAATTTGTGATGTTTATGAATCTAATGCAGTGTCAGTAGGAGTAGCACAAAGTTGGTTAAAGCGTTTTCAGGGAACTTTGATGTCAAAGATGCAGGTTGCTCTGGTCACTCTCATACGGATAAAGTCGATGCCATTTTTGAAAAAGTGGAGCAAGAGCGGCATATTAGTAGTTACGACATAGCCGAGGAATTGAGTATTGACCACAAAATAGTTTTGAGCTATTTGAAAAAGTCTGGCTATACAAAAAAGGTCGATATTTGGGTACCACGCGAGCTCACTGTGCGCTGTGTGTGCCTGCTGTACTACCCTATATCAGAGGAGTCACAGACAAGGTTGGCTACATCTTGAAGCGAGCTTCCATTAAAACATAATTCAAGCCACTGAAGAAGATTAGTCAATTATTACCATCCTTTAAGTGTTATATCCCTCTACAAGATGCAGGAGTGTACAAGCTGGATTGTGAATGTGGTCTCTCTTACATAGGACAAACAAAAGGATCTATAAAAACCCGCATAAAAGAACATATAGCTGAGTTATTGAAGCACCGACATTCCGGGAAGTCTGCAGTGTGTGAACATGTTCAAGATTGTCCCCGCCATTACATTAGATTTGATAGACCACAAATCCTCGTAAAAGAAACACCGATTCCTACCAAGGATGATTCGCGAGGCTATTGAAATTAAAAAAAAAACATCCTAATTTCAATAGAGAAGATGAATGGGTGCTGCTATCTGCTTGGGATCCTATAATTAATAAAATTAAATCCAAACTCAAGCATTCCACTGCAAGACTTCATACATACTATAAGCTCATTCTGCGTAGATCGGACCAAAAATTAATATTCAAAAACTGAAGGTAGTCGGGCTAACTATGACATCGGGACGTCAAACACCTGAGACCCCTGTGACCATGGGTGCTGTAAAGCGACCGAAACGTCGAGATGAAAAAGTTAAATTAAACGCGATAAAATCCGTAAAAATTAGTGTCATTTAATGTGTAGTCTTCGCGTAAATATAAGATTTCACTGTTTTGATGTCAAAGACGCAAGACATTTCATAGACGTGCACCCTGAACAGTGAAGTAGTAACAATTGAACCCGGTTAAATGAGTAGGAATATAAATCTTATTGATATCGGAAGTTTGAAGAACCTTATATAGATAGATATACTGAAATCAATCCATAAGGTCCACAAAGTTCATGAGGTGGGCGAATATGGGTCGTTTAAAACAGAGAAAAGCAATATTCTGGAGTTGCGCCGCCGCGCGTTGGAGTACCGAGTGTTGTCATACTTTCGTAAACTGAAAACAAATCTTGTACAGTTATAACATACAGGAAATTAAAACCTTTTTTACTATTCATGGGGTTCCACCCGTCTCGTTTCGGGGTTGGCGTAATGAACAGCGTATATTTTCCTATTGCGGCAGTTGACTTGATTGTCCTAAAATCGTATTCTGAAACCAACCTATTGTAACCATAGTTAAAGGTGTTTACTATAAAGAATAAATAAATAGAAACAAATAAATATAAGGCATACATTATTATCAAAGTCTCATCAGATTTTAAAAGGTACGTAACAGAACTAATTGTAGCAAAATAGTACAAATAAGAGAGTAACAATTTTTTATAACATTTTATTTTCTGTTTGTAAAAGTGTATTATGTTCCGCAAACCTATTTCTTTTTTAACTTATATATTTCGAAAGAAGGTATTAATGTCTCGTATTTATGGGTGTGGTAGGTGAAGTCATAAAGCCGAGCAGTCGAAACGAGGAGCGATGTTTGCCGGTTAGTGCGGCCTCAGGACAGGTCTGTTCCCCAGAGAGCGAAATGGCGGTCGCATGAAACGAATGCTCAGGGGAAGGACGCTGAAATGTGAAGGTCGTAGCAGATTGGTAACGCCTAAAATAGGGTAGGTAGCAAACATTACATAGCTAATATAGTTTTATCACTCGTATATCCCTTTTTTGCTGTAATTTTTTTAAATATTGTAGATAATAAAAAACATATTTATTTAAATAATTAATATCACAAACAATATTACTTACCTATTATACAAAAAGGTCGTTTTAAGAACTTTAGCCGTCCTATTGATCCTTGATAACGTGACCTGCATCCTGATGACCAAAGCCTTAAGAGAAAAATAAACATTGTTAATACACACACATACCCATTTTATTTATAGCAACAGCCTATATTATTTGAGTACAAAACAATTATACCTAAGGGAATAAACAACTCATTAAAGTTCAGTAGTTACTTTACTGTACCAGACTCCCATGTGCATTGTAAGTTACATCGTACAACGTACATAGATGTACGAAACATTCGAATACATAATTCAATTGTATATTTCACAGTCCGGCCTTTAAGCAAAGACGGTTTACAAGTTAGAAATATTAACTGTGTCAGCTGGTGACATTTTCGTATTTAAAGTAGGACAAACATTGCGGAGCTTTTTACGAAAGTTGGAATAAATAATCCATTTGTGATGTGATAAATTATTTGACGGGGGAACCTGCTGTTGTCACCATTGCATGATTTTATTCTTGAGGTTTTCCACATAGATTTTCTGCTGATTTACACATTTGGCAGTACGAATCAAGAAGGGCAAGCCATAATAATATAGATGAGGTAAGCCCGATGGTAGGCTAGATATTTCGACAGAGACACTCAGTCAATTGGAATGTTGGTTGTGCAACAATATGTGTATTTGCAAAGTGTTGACTCCAACAGAACTTTGACTACTAGGCCACGCAATCGTCAATATATCAATAATTATAGTAGGTAGTATTCTATTCTATTTATTTGAAACTATCCCAAGTCTTTATCCATTTACATTCATTTAAATGGTTTTAAATAACCAAACGACTTATTTTGGTTTTAAATTAAACAATATAGAAGGACACGATATAGAACCACGTTGCATTAATACAGGTTATTTTTCAAAGAGTAACGAAATTTAAAACTTAAGTTCAAATATATAAACAATGATATACCATAATAGCAGTTTTGAAAATACGAGAAAATAAGCCTTCTACTTTCATTTGAAATTATTCTAAATTGAATGTGATTTATGGGCTACAATTACGCGTACACGCGCTCCTCTGTGTGAGATTCAATTCACGTTTTTGCCGACCGATCGACCCTTAAAATGTGTGCGTGCGTAGTAAAATAATGCATTACCACGCATTTCAAATTTAAAAGATAAAAAAGGATAGAATATTGGAGATTTTATTGAACTAATTTATCTTCATCTTTTGCCTATATTAATTATTCTGAACCGTCTTTGCAAATTTTGCCGGTTTGTGCAAAACAACCCTGTATATACATAAATGCGGTGCGATTAAGTCGGCTCGACCGGGGTAGGACCACGTTCTTACAGAATACCAGTGTTAAACAAGAATAATTCTGCTGTTTTTCGTAAGACCCTTTCTACTGGTAACAAGGCATTCCATCTTCGTCCTCTGGTGTGACAACGCATTTTGAATTGTAGGATAAATACATTCATCCACATACCATCAGGTCACCTGTGTGCTCGCTTGGCATCCTTTTCTATAAAAAGAAACAAGAGCTAGAAAGTGCTAACACTTTATCACCATCAAAGTCTATCAAAATCTACTGCTGTACATAGGCCTTTCCATAGATTGCTTTAAAAGGGGAATATTTGCCGTAGTTGCCACGATTGGCAAGCGGAGCTTATTTTCTAGTTCTTATTAAGAAGGCGCTGCTGCCCATCTTCTGCTTTGTTTTCCACTGTCACCTTTTATGATCCCCACAGAACGGAATGATGCAGTTAATATTCTTATACCAACACCACACAGTCTACCACCACACGACAGTAGACCGTTTGGTGTTATTATTGTCGTTATAATAATATTTATAAGACATGCAAGAAGTTGATGGATGCATGTGGCTCGGGAGCGTGCTTTGTGGCATTCCTTGGGGGAGGCATATGTTCAGCAGTGAACTGTGAAGGGCTGTAGTGATGATAATGATGATGATAATAATATTTGTTTGATAATTTCCAATTTGGGAAAATTGAAGAAAACAATTCTTAACGTATTAAGTAATTGTGGTCCGACGCGGTAAACAGCAATACATCAACGAGTGACGTATTGTCCTTGTTACCCACGATATATGTGTTCAAAGTAGATTGAGAATAAGGATGTTCATACCTTAAACACTAAGTAATTAAGAATAAGGATGTTCATACCTTAAACACTAGGAACAAACATAAGCTTGTAATGCCACTTACAAGACTCCACAGAATTAGTAATTCATTTATGGGGCAATGTATACGCTTTTACAACAGAATCCCAGAACATGTTCAAAGTTTGTCAATAAACAAGTTTAAAAGTTTTATTAAAGAAAAACTGTACAAAAAGGGTTATTATAATATCAAGGAATACATGAATGAAAATAACCCCTGGGAATAAGGTGATCGCCACCATGCTGGTTCTATGAAAATTCATTTAAAATTGTATAAACAAAATTATTGTTAAGTGAAATTATGTTTAAAAAAAAAGTCCCGCTGGGTTTCTTGCTGGTTCTTCCCAGGACAGAGGTATTTTCCGAACCAGTGGTAAATAAAATAATGACTTTCAATAAGTATTATGTAATAATCCATATTGAATAAAAATCATTCTATTCTATTCTATTCTATTCTATTGAGTACAGTGTATATTTTTACCTTAAAACAAACTCGATGGCAAACCAGACGACAACTACAGTCTCCATGTAGAACAGTACTATGCCTGCTTTTGCTTCGTATTCCTCGATTGTTGAAAATACTGACAGCGATAGACACATGAACACCATCAGGAACCTGTGCAAAGAGTTATGATTTTCAAATAGTTTATTTAAAAAAAAACGTAACACTAAGATTTTCCCTCTATCGAGTTTTACATAAATTAATTAAACATAGCTAAACATCCACATACGAAACAATTATTTGTATGCTACACAAACATTTTTTGTGCTTGTTTAGCCACTGCGTGACCGTAAAAAATAAATATTATGTAAAAACGCGGCAAATTATAAAATGGTGACATTTCATGATATGACCATATTACCTTAGACCAACTGTCATGTGTTATGATATTTTACCTTTATACTTTTTCACCTGTATTATTTTTTCTTCAGAGTTTTCTTACGAATAGTTTAAAACATACGGCGTGAGAGAGGAGAAATTTTGAATAACTTTATTTGAATTAAAGTCGAGTAAATTAAAACAATGGTAAAGATAAATGTTACAGCCCATATACTTCCCAAGATAAGCACAGGCCTTCTCTCCTTTCTGAAATGGTTTTTAGGGTAAGGAAACGTCCTCCGCGCTGCCCCAATGCGTGTTCACAGACTTTACATGTCTTCGAAATATTTTTGTAATTTCTCAGATATTCATAATTTCGCACGTTACTTCACGTTATATTCCTTCACTGCTGAGCACGTGGTGTTTAATTTACAGCAAGCACTTAGCTCCTTTTAATAAGCATTTCTAAGAATATAGTGCACCGAAATGCTTTTAATTGATGCCCTATTTTTCTTTTAATCTACCAAAACCAATTTCTTTTTATATTCTACTAAGCCAGCGCTTATCTATGATTCCACCTGATGGTAAGTGGTGATGTAGCATAAGATGGTGAAGCGCACTGACTTAATAAAAGTCTATTCACTCTTGCCTTGAAGACATCCACACTGTAATCGGATGGAAAGACAGATGCTGGCAACTTATTCCACTCCTTTGCTGTACGCATGATGAATGACGTAGCGAACCGTTTGGTTCGAATGCGTGGTAAGTCAACAACGAAAGGGTGGAGATTGGCCGAACGTCTGGTTGTCCGATGGTGGAAGGGAGAGGGAGTAATTATATTATGCAATTCATGCGCACACTATCCGAAATGCATCCTGTAGAAAACCGAAAGGCTGGCTACTTTGCGTCTGTATTCGAGGCTGGTAAGATTGTTTTTAACCAAATTCGTGTCACCAATAAGCCTTTTAGCGCGCCTTTCCATTGAGTCCAAAGCTGCAAGGTGGCATTTTGCAGCACCAGCCCAGTATGGCAGCAATACTCCATGCACGACCGAACTTGCGCTTTATATAAAGTAAGCAGCTGTCCCGGCGTGAAGTATCGCCGCATCTTTTCAAGGACTCCCAGCTTCCTTGCAGCTGCTTTGGGCTTGGACTGAATGAACCGCTCGAAGTTCAGATTTGAGGATATCTCAAACTCTAACAACTGAAGGCGTTCGGTATATTTCAGTAATATATTTCGGAAAGAAGGAGCCAAGGTGAGCTGGCTCCTTTTTACAGTGAAGAGACACGCTTGTGTTTTGGAGGCGTTGAATTTGACAAGATTGGTATCACCCCATTCGGAGACTGCCTGTAGTGTGAGATTCACACGCTCTACCTTAGCTTCTCTTTCGAACTGGATTTGATCCCGACTGGCCCGAGCCCTTGGTTGGTATCTCTCCACAACTGTGCTATCGTCTACATACCCATAGATACCGGACATAAGCAGATCATTAATATGCAAGAGGAAGAGAGTTGTGGAGAGAACGGACCCCTGAGGAACACTGGCGTTAGTCGCCATAGGATTGGATGAGCAGCCATCGACGTTGACCCTGAGAGACAGTTCACTCAGAAAGTCCTTTACCCATTTAATCAGACCAGGGGATAAGCCGTACGGCGGAAGCTTACCCAAAAGGCTAGTGTGCCAAACTCTGTCAAAGGCGATCGAGACACCAAGGGAAACAGCAAGTGGTTCCCCACTGTTCTCGAGTGCCTCGCCCCATACGAGTGTGGCACACGCTAGAAGATTCCCAGCTGACCGATTTCGGCAAAACACATATTGCCGGTCACTAAACAGGTTATTCTGTTCTAGGTATGACATTAAGCGGGCGTTCAATATACGCTCCATAATCGTGCAGAGTATGGAGGTTATTGAGATTGGCCGATAATTGGCAGGGTGGGCACGGCTGCCATTTTTTGGAACAGGCTGCACATTGGTCATCTTCCAGGATTTTGGCACTATTCCAGTACTAAATGAGAGCCGGAACAATCGTGTCAGTACAGGAGACAACTCAGGTACACAAGCCTTTAGAACTATAGCTGGTATACCATCTGGTCCACTAGCTTTATTCACGTCTAGACACCGCAAGGTTTTGAGAACCTCGTTATTTGCTATACGAACCTCCGACATAGAGGTGCCGCAGTGAGTTAATTCCTTAAGTCGATTATTTTTACATAGTACTTGGTGGTAGGACTCCTTTTCTGCCGAGTCCGTCTGAGAGGTGTCATCCTCTTAATTTTTGCCGCCGAATAGCAGTCCCTAGTGTACTGCTGTGTTGTCGTCTGAAGGATATAGAGGCCCAATCTAATTATATGCTATGAGCCATGCCATCCTAGTCCTTAGAGGTGATAACGCATCTGTAGGCGTCTTTGTTTGAAGTGGGCAGATAGATGCCCATAGGTTGCTGAAGTCATGAATCATCAAGTGGACAGCAAGTTGGTTTGTCAGTCCAATTTTATAAAAATAAATTAAGTCTCTCGTCTCCATTTTCGCATTTTAAAACTATACCGTGTGGTGGCGCCAAACGAATCACCACTAACCCGTATCATCACGTGTGTGTTGTGAGAGACGACAGAGAAAAATCAAAACAGGACAGGGGCAGCAGCACCTTTTTGATAACAACTTAATAATAATTTAAAATATTTGCTACTATGACAAATATCTTTCATACGAGATAATCTATGTGGGAAGCGTATGTCCAGTAGTAAACTTTTAATAGGCTGTAATGAATGAATCAATCAATTTTAAAATTATGTCAAATTTCAAACATGAAACACTTCGAGAAATATTTTTGTGGCGCACAAAATAAATAGAGCGACGATTCGAGGTGATTCGATCCATAAATGTTCTATTTGGATAAATTTGGCACGAACAACTGTTTTTGGTGTTTTTGATTTTTAAAATGAATATTGTCATTTTATAAAACGCCTGGTACGCTATTCCCTAAAGTTGATATTCGCACACAATGCAAAAATTAAGATATTATTTAATCATTCCTTTTTCAATAGCTTTTGAGCTTATACCATGTACTGATGTCAATGGACTTAGCTTTAAGAATATTATTATCTTGAATAAAACTAATTTTATGTTTTATCGCATTTAATTTTAATTAGATTTAAGTAATTCCTGACGTTTCGGGTGCCTTACAGCACTCATGGTCACAGGTAGACTGGTGACACCTTCGATTTGGGATCTTATAATTAATAAAATTAACTTAAACCGGCTCCGTGGCGCAGTGGCTTAGCAATGAGTTGTTGCGCTGGGGGCCGCGGATTCGAATCCCGCACGGAACAAGTATTTGTATGGACTACAAAAAATTGTTCCGGATATGGATGTTTCTCCTCGTGCCATTTATGTTTGCAAACTGCCTCCACGACACAGGAGAAAATCCTAGTGTGGGTGTAACATTTTTCTAATAAAAAAAAAACAGTCATCAGGTGAAGGGCATGCTTGTCTGCATCCTCTACTATATTTTTTAAGTTAATCCAAATTAAAACCACAACCACAACCACTGCAATACTTTAAGAACTGTAAGCTGTTTAAGATACTGAAAGTTGTGCGTATGAGGCAATCTATGGCGAGGCCTATGTTCAGCAGCTGTAACGGTAACTACAGACTAGTTGTGCCATATTTATCAAATTAGGACGTAAACACCTCAGTTCCCCTATGACCAAGGATGATGTAAAGCATACGAAGCGTCGGGAATTAAAAACAATTGTTTAAATGTGAACATTATATCCTTTTGTATAACACTAACTTTTCGATCCGCCGTCCTCGTTATATCATCCAGTCAGTCATGACCCACACTTATTATGAGATCGCATAATACGGGAATCTCAAGCTATTACATGGAAACTTTATGAAATTTCGGAATGATGATGGACGTAGATTTTAAGTTAGACAGGGGATTTTCGAATATTGAAAATCGCTCTAACAATCTGCCTCTTAGTCATACCGTAGGTACATTCATCCTCTTCAACAAATCATTTTCTGTTACAGCTGTATGCTTGTGGAACTCTTTCCCGCTGCATATTCGCTGTGTTTAATCCTTTTTTGCTTCAAAAATCTACTCAAAGCTTATTACTTGGAACTCAAATAATTCCCTCTAAGGAACTCTAGTTTTCCTTAGCTGTCACCATCATTTGTTTTTTAATTTATTTACACCTCTATCCTAGCCATTCATTGTGAACAATTCTTTCTGTAATAAAGTCGCCTGGAAGACGTACCCAGAGCGATAAGACCACCTATTGTAGCTCCTTTATTTCTTTAATTTTGTTTTTGTTTCAATGTGTATATGTGTACACATTGAATAAAACTATTTTTACGGATTTTATCGCGTTTAATTTACTTATTTTATATTCCCGACGTTTCGGTTGCTTTCCAGCAACCGTGGTCACGGGGGACTGAGGTGATTGACGTCCCGATGTCAAAGTTAACCCGGAGTACCTTCAGCTTTTTAATTATTAATTTTGGTCCGATCTACGCAGAATGAACTAACTGTGTCTTGAAGTCTTACAGTGGTATGCTTGGGTTTAGTTTTGATTTTATGAATTACAGGATCCCAAGCAGGTGGTAGTACCCAGCCTCCCTCTCTATTGAAATTAGGATGTTTTTTAATTTCAATAGCCTCACGTATCATCCTTGGCAGGAATCGATGTTCTTTCGCGAGGACTTGTGGTTTATCAAATCTAATGTAATGACGGGGGCCGTCTAGGATATGATCACAAACTGCAGACTTCCCGGAACGTTGGTGCTTCACGTCAGCTATGTGTTCTTTTACGCGGGTTTTTATTGATCGTTTTGTTTGCCCTATATATGAGAGACCACACTCACAATCAAGCTTGTATACTCCTGCATCTTGTAGAGGAATATTGCACTTGACGGATGGTAAGAACTGACTAATCTTCTTCGGCGGCTTGAAGAATGTTCTAATAGAAGCTCGCTTCAAGATGTAGCCAATCTTGTCTGTGACACCTCTGACATATGGTAGTACAGCAGGCACACGCTCGACTGTGGCCGGCTTAACTCGGTCACTGTGACGTAGGCGCGGAACCCGAAGCTTGTTGTCGTGCAGAACCTGCTTGACGTGCTGAAGCTCGGCGGCCAGGTGTTTGCTGTCACAGATCCCTCGTGCTCTCTGCAACAAAGGTTTGCCCACGGTAGCTAACTGTGAAGGGTGATGGTGGGATTCACCGTTTAAGTATCGGTTTGTATGGGTCTTTTTTCTATACACAGTGTGACCTACGGTGTTATTAGGATTTCGAATGACTAACACATCTAGGAAAGCTAAAGAATTATTTGCCTCTAACTCCATAGTAAATTGAATTTTAGAGTTTATGGAATTAAGATGTTCTAAAAATGCAGTTACTTTGTCTGATGGTAAAATTGTGAAAGTATCGTCTACGTACCGCTTGTAGAAACTTGGAGTTACTGGTGCAGTAAGCAGGGCTTTCTCCTCAAAGTCCTCCATGAAAATATCGGCGACAATGGGAGATACCGGTGAGCCCATCGCAACACCATCTACTTGCTTGTAAAACTGTTCCTTCCACAATAGGTAGCCAGATGTAAGGCAATGTCTGAGTAATACTGCATATTCTGCTGGCATGTTGTTTTCCTCTAGTTTCCTAGTTATAATTGAGATGCAGTCTTCAACAGGTAGGCATGTAAATAGAGACTGAACATCAAAACTGACCATAGTTTCATTGTCAGTAAGACATAACCAACCATGACCAACGTTGTTGGCACGACACCGCGCGGAGTAGGACTATATGATAATTAAGTTTCTAGTTTTAGTTTTATTTTATTATTATAGTTTTTAATATTGTATATAATTAAATTTAAAAGAATAAAAATAAAATATTTAGATATTATGAAATATTTAGGTAAGACTGATACAGTGACAAATCGCTTAATCATTTACGGAGGAAATTAGTAAAATAAAACATTACTGTGATTGTAAATTTATACATCGTACCACTTATGTGGATCCGAGTAACGTATCATTCCGTTACCAAGCAGTATCATCGAACGAAATTGAAAAAAATATTGATAAATTAGGCTATAATAAATCACTGGGTGTAGATGAAATATGAGTAAAATATTTAAAGTATGTGAAGAAAGAGATCAGCCCGTTGCTTGCAAAATTTGTGAATATGCAGCTAGACGTGGCAGAGCCATGCTGCAGCTATATTAATAGTGTAGTTGTAGCAGGAATGGGTCGGCTCGACCGGGGAAGGACTACGCTCTCACATAATACCAGCGTCAAATAGCAGCTTAACACTGCTGTGTTTCTTATGGTGAGTGTAGAGAACCGGAGACCCGTCTCTCTTCGTATCTAAGTCTTCACGGGTGACAACGCATCTGCATTTTGATTCGCAAACGAGGATAGTTGTAGATGTCTATGTGCCACAGCAACCACTTACCATCAGGTAGACTGTGTGCTCGTTTGTCACCCTATCCTATAAAAAAAATGTGTGTACAAAACGGTGTATATCCAAATTACTTGAAAAATGAAATTATTCGTCTAATATTTAAACAAGGTAATGACTTAGAATATTCCGATTGTAGGCCGATGGCTATATTGTCAGTCATAAATAAAGTAGTTGAAAAAATAATTGTTAGCAAATTAGTACGTTTCTGGAAAAAATCACATAATATCTAAAGCACAGCAAGGGTTGAGTAAAACGTACAGTACATCTACCGCACTAGCACCATATGCCGATGATGTTAATGATGAATTAAACAGTAAAAATTATGTCTGTGTATTCTTCATTGATTTTAAAGACGCGTTTGATACGTTGGATTACGAAATGCTTCTTGAAGCAATGCAAGAGTGTGGGATTCAAGGTCTAATGAACAAATGGTTCCGCAATTACTTGAAGAACCGAAAACTACGCATTATGATCAATGGTACGATTGAGGGAGAAGCTGATGTCACACTGGGTGTGCCAACCGGCTCCGTATTCGGACCTGTCGGGTACATCATGTACGTGAATAGCATTAATAACGTTGTAAAACATTGTTCCACCTATATGTACGCCAATGTCACGCGCCTTATGTATGCCGATAGGGACGTTAAAGTTATAGAGGAGAGGGTGCAGGATGATTTCATTATTATACTAAAATGGGCACATGACAACGGCATTGTACTTAACCGGTTCAGTGTGGATCCAGAACCACACTCTTTTGCAGTAAAACTCTTTT
Organism: Parnassius mnemosyne; assembly: GCA_963668995.1. Lineage (NCBI taxonomy): Eukaryota > Metazoa > Arthropoda > Insecta > Lepidoptera > Papilionidae > Parnassius > Parnassius mnemosyne. The sequence goes on along the minus strand of CAVLGL010000137.1, from coordinate 25,355,031 downwards.
ACACTCACCATACGAAACTCAGCAGTGTCAATCTGCCATTTTACGCTGGTACTCCGTGAGAACGTGGTCCTTCCCCGGTCGAGCCGACCCATTCGTGCTACAACTATACTACTTATATAGCTCCAGCATCAGCTCTACCACGTAAAAGGTTTAAATATAATTAAATATATAAATAATATTGCTAAGTTTAAATTTAATTTGTCTATTTTTTTTTCTATTTTAAGATAAGTCCAAGATTAAGTTATTAATTACAATAGGTACATAGAATGTAAGTGAGTGATGTATTCGCCAACAAACTGCCCTGTAGTTTGGCGAAAGTAGCATAAGAAGTAACCGACTGTACTTTTATGTAATAAACATTTAAAAAAAATATGCTAATCTGTGTTCAAATTTTCAGATTACATAAATCATTTAAAAATTTTTCACCATACAAATATGAAATCATCTCGTAAAATAAAAGTGTTGTACAAACTATATCCTTACTACACCAACTTATTACACCCTCAAGCGATTTGAATTTTTCAAATCCTTTCTTAGCAGATGCCTAAGTAATAAAAGGATGCTATATTGTCGCAATTTCACGCTTCAACGTCCAGCGGTATGAGCTGTGCGTCATATCAATATTTTTCATATACGACTCGCACCCTCGTTTTAAAACCATAACATTAGTTTTGAAAACAAAATGTGAATTTTATTTATGAGTATATGCATTAATTTCAAAAAAATATTGATTATTTTTCTCCATACAAATTTGAACACTTTATAGCCGTAAGATTTTTTTGAAAAGTCACTAAATACGTTTTTATTTATTTTATTTACAGAGTACTTTCAGTAAGTCTCGGGTCAATCGCCCCGTAAAATAAAGTTTCATAAAAACTTTAAAACTCTATTTTACCCCGTTATGGGTTGAATTTTCCAAAAAACTTTTTTTGTAGATGCCTACGTTATAAAAGGCAGCACTCAGGATATCCTTAGATTATATTATGTTATATAAAGAAAACCTTAAATAAAACACCTATCTTCGATTTATTTAAAATTTCAATCCACAGCTTTGAAGAATCCTTTTTGTAATACATGTAAAATGATAAAAATTGTACATATTTCGTGGCAAATTGCGCAATTTGATATCGCTTTTGTACGAGTATGTGTAAGAGATTGATAATAAATTTATCAAAGATCATTTTGTACCTATACACTTTTCATAAATCGTGTATGAATTTCTTTAAAACTGAAAAAAGACGGGAGGGGGAGAGAGAGTAAATAAAATTAATCTTAGCTCTACAACGTACATATGCTGATAGATAATCCGACCATCCTGCGGTGTGAGTGTTCTATGCCTGATGTGCGAATCACACAGTGCTCAGTACGCAAAGCACTCTTCTCCCTGGACATCTACAAGTCGAGTGGGCCTGACGGAATCCCACCAATTGCACTGAGGACGCGTGCTTCAGAGTTTGCACCGGTTCTAGCGCATCTTTCCCTTTACCCCTACTCCCTAAGCGTTGTCCCGAATTCATGGAAGACAGCTTTCGTGCACCCGATCCCTAAAAAAGGTAACCGCTCTGATCCGTCCAACTACAGGCCTTATTTTATATAGGATAAGGGTGACAAGCGAGCACACAGTCCACCTGATAGTTAGTGGTTGCTTTGGCCCATAGACATCTACATCTATCCTCGTTTGCGAATCAAAATGTAGAACATTACCACCGTGACGACTAAGATCGTAGGACCCGTAAGATAGAGGAATAAGATGCCTATAGCCATCACCTCCTGTTTCTCAAAAATAATAGAATCCATTATCCAGAGATAGCCAGCTCATGCGGTACCTTGAGGAGCACCAGCTGTGCAGTGACCGCCAGTACGGTTTCCGTCAGGGTTGCTCAGCTGGTGATCTTCTTGTTTAATTAATCCTTAATGCGATTAGTTTGGACATAGCGAAGGCCTTCGATTGGGTTTGGCACAAAGCGCTGCTTTCGAAGCTTCCTTCTTCTGGGCTTTCCGAGAAATTGTGCAATCGGTTCACCAGTTTTCTAATTAATCGGAGCATCAAGGTCGTAACAGACGATGCATGCTCCGATTATAAGCCTATTCATACTGGTGTTCCACAAGGCTGTGTGCTATCACCAACGCTGTTTCTTCTGCATATCAATGATATGTTGCAAATCGGTAACATTCGTTGCTATGCGGACGACAGCACTGGTGATGCTTTAAATACCGGCCGTTCAAATATTTCACGGGAAAACGTCGTCGAGTACCGGAACAAACTTGTGTCTGAAGTAGAGACTTTGTTGGACAAAGTTTCAGATTGGGGCGGTTAAATCTAGTCCAGTTCAATCCCCAGAAGACACCAGTTTACGTATTTAACGCTAAAATGAACCCCTTTGTTGTATCTCCTCAGTTTCAGGGCACTTTCCTTGTTTCCTCAACCAGTATCAGAATCCTGGGCGTCAACATATCGAATAACGTGCAATTTCGTGGACACTTGGAAGAGAAGGTCAAATTGACATCTAAAAAGCTTGGCGTGCTCAGCAGATCGGGACAGTATTTCATGCCGGCACACCACCTGCAACTTTACAAAGCACAGGTTCAGCCACACATGGAACACTGTTCCTATCTCTGGGACGGGGCTCCCTGATGCCAGCTGCTTCCATTTGATCGCATGCAGCGCAGAGCGGTTTGAATCGTCGGCAACCGAGCTCTTTCTGATCGGCTTGACTTACTGGCGCTGCAAAGAGATCTTGCATCTCATTGCGTATTCTATGATATCTACCACGGGGAGTGCTCAGAGGAATTGTTTGGACTAATTCCAGCCGCTCAATTTCACCATCGTAAATCGCAACAGAACTCGAGATACCATCCGTACCATCTGGATGATTGGCGGTCCACTACTGTGCGATTTAGAAGAAGTTTTCTTCCCCGCACAACTTCCTTGTGGAATCGAATACCACCAGCAATTTTTCCGGGCCGATAATACTTAGGGATCTTCAATAAAAGAGCCTACTCGTTTTTTAAAGGCTGGCAACACATCTGCAATTCCCCTGGTGTTGCGGTTGTTCATGGGTGGCGGTAGTCACTTACCATCAGGTGAGTCTTATACTCGTTTGCCCTCTCTCATATAAAAAAATGATTGTACTAGCCTCTAACCTCGTATTGTAAGGGCAGCAGCGTCTTTCTAATAACAACTAGAAAAAAAACCGGCCAAGTGCGTGTCCTGCCACGCACAATGTCTAGGTAGCGTTCAATATATAAACTTTAGAAGGGGCCTTCTTGATACTATACTTTTATAGTTGTAGCACGAATGGGTCGGCTCGATCGGGAAAGGACCGCGCTCTCACAGAATACCAGCGTAAAATAGCAGCTTAACGCTGCTGTGTTTCATGTGGTGAGTGTAGAGATCCGGATATCCTTTTTACTGGAAATGAGGCATTCCATCATAGTCTTCACGGGTGATAACGCATCTGCATTTTGATTTGTAATAGAGGATAAATGTAGATGTCTATGGGCCGCAGCAACCACTTACCATCAGGTGGACTGTGTGCTCGTTTATCACCCTTATCTTATAAAAAAAAACTATGAGCCTATTAAGTGAGTCCGTGGTCTGAACGCTATATCTACTGTAAATGGGCCCAAATAGGGCGATGGTAACTGAAGGACGGATTTATTTTCCAAGCAGACTTATAGAGATTGGTAATTAAAGAGGTTAAAAAACTTTTCGATTTTGAAAATCATCATACAATCTACATCAAATCATCCACATGCCAAGCCCGTATGAAAATAGTCATAGTTCCCTATCTATCTATTAGTTCCCGGCGGCGCAACCCTAAGATATATATTAAGGGCAGTGGTAGTTTACGAACGTTTTCGTAAACTACCACTGCCCTTAACTATCCTGAAGGTCGCCCAAGTAGCCCAAGCAGCATGCAAGAGTACCACTAATGAAACTGTACGCCTACAATTACTACTAACTAAACAATAAGAGAAAGTGGTATGTCACGATCGGTCTCTTGGCGATCGCTCCTCTCTGCGTACTCAGCAAAGGTAAACATAATGCTGTAATAGTAATGCGTAAGTCGCTTTCTTCAAAAAATGTTTATTTATTACAGTTTTCAATAACAATACAAAGTTATAATGCAGCTAGTTTTAGGTATTTTTTATAGAATTTTAACGAATTTTTTACTAATACAAGCGCATTTTATAAGTTGGCCGACTATTACTCGTTAATTTATTAAACCCTCTTAGCAGCATGCTGTGACAACTGTGGCAAATATCCTCCTTATGAGGTATTCTATGGGGAGGGCTATGTTCAACAGTGGGCTATGATAGGTCGTAAATACTAATCTATAAATCAATTAATGCGTATATGTAGTTTATAAATACATAAATGCTTTTTATACGTTTAAATTGCTTTTCAATCTTGCCTTTTATTATGTATTTCATTAAATTGACTGCAGCCCTATCTATCCATAACGCAAAGTAGGGATTGTTTTTAGTTTATTTAGAAATCTATAGATAAATTAATTAGTATAAGTTACTCTGAGAAATTGTAGCAAAATATTCACAATCCTAACAAATTAAAACATGTTTTATGTAAAATTTTACAATTTTAACATAATTACTATGTTTTTTGTTTAGGCAGGTAGGTAAAACGTTATCGTGTCCTCGCAAACGTTTAAAAAACGCTCACAGTTTTAATTCCTATGTTCAACAAAATATTCCGTTGTTACACTTAAATATGTAAATGATATAATACTACAGAATTCTTACTTAGGCATCATAGTGATTGATATCAAAAATATCGGTATCATTTCTTAAATTTCCGCGAACACTACATATTATGTATGTTCGGTGTTAAAATTGCCACATATTTTACAAGAGGAGAAACGCCAACGTATAGTAGCGGCCGTGGTGCTGCTATTGCCGCTTCACGGTAAGTTGATCGTATGGATTGAGTGCACTAAGTCGCACAAGCGCTCAAGCTTAAACCGCACCCTGCGAAACATCCGCAGCAACTAGACTGGTATAGGCGGTGTTATTGTCACGCTTTTAGGCTTTTATAGACAGACAAAATAAAGGTAGGCAACCAGTTATTGAGAAAGGCACACCTGTCGATGAAATTAATGCATGTCTTAAGATGTCGCCACTATGATCCAGGGTAAAAATAGATGTGACATGCAACATGTGTGGGCAACTTTATAATGACTAAAAATCAAGTACCTATGCAAGTGAGCCGCTACGAATAAAAAAGGTTCAACGGGAAACAGAAACAGATCACAAAATTTTATTTTAAAATGTAATTTGTTTGCGGTGCCAACAGAAGACGAACTCATTGCACACGTATTCTCAAGTTTAATGAATAATATCCATGATGAAGATTGAGATCAGTGCTGCCACGAAAAAATTCAGTTAGTAAAATAAATAAATATTCCACGTGATAGTCGGCGAACCAAAGATTACGATACTCTTCGCTAAATACTATTAAACTACAATTGGCGATAGAACTGACTCCCTAGTCGAGCTTGTCCTTTAATTTAACGGGAATGACTTCGCATAAGCTGGTGATAAATGTTCAAGTCCCAGTTCTGCTGCTGCGTAACCCAAAATTATCCTGCGGTACCAGGCTACACATTATAGAACTGGGGAAAAATAATATAAAGGATACTATTCTGCTTGGAGCAGCTAAAATTTCAATATTCTAGAAACCGCTTGAAATGATGACATTCAATGTTGCGATTTAGTAACAAAATTATAATTTCCGACTACTAAGTGGTCGAAGTCACGGACAAAACCTAAAAGGTGAACAAGGGCTCGAAATGATGTTGTTTTCTGACCTCAGAGCGGGCGAAGCTGCGGGCAAAAGCTAGTCTCTAATAAAATTACATTAAAATAGATAACAATTTATTTTTATGTAGTCTACCTTATCTTCTCTATTTATAAAAATCAAGTGCTGTCAGTTAATCTCGCTAAAACTCGAAACTGGCTCGACCGGTTCTGATGAAATTTTGTGTGTGTTTGTCTGGGTTCCTGGATGGTTTAGATTCACAATTGGACCCGGTAGGTCCCCTATTGTCGAGATTCAGAAATTACTCATGCGAAGCCGGGGCAGATCGCTAGTTTATAATATTTTCTTATTTAAAATTTTAGAAGAACAAACTTTTAATATAATTATATACTTTTATCTGCTTTGGTCAAACACTTAGAAGCTATTAATGCATAAGAACAGGCGGATGACTGAAATTATGCTCCGTATTCGTTTCCATTTTGTTTTAATTACTCTCTGAATATGAACAGAAGTATTATATCTCAAAACCCTTACGGATTGGGCAGGATTATTTTATATTGTATAAAACATAATTTTAAAAAAAGAGGAGCGATTAAAAAGTCTAAGCCTAAGTATTAGTCAAAAATTAAACTAATAAAAGTTTTTAAAAAATGTTTTAATATAGATTCTCTCAAACATAACATATTTTTATATCTGTAATAAAAAGCTTGTAAGCCAGTTAAAAACAGGTCTTATCTTTTCCCTTCAAAATGTTCTTCTACCGCCGTCGTAACTGATCTTTACCCTCGCAAAACTTTTTTAAATGAGTAGAAATAAAGTAGTTACTTAGAACTAGGTCAGAACTGTAGGGTGAATTATTTATTTCTTTCGAGCCAGTTTCTCTAAATGTTAATCTCAAAAGTCACGCTATAGAATCCTCTAATGTTCTCCAAGATGGCTTGACGTACCTACTTTTACCCTTTCCTTTTCGAGGCTTTATTTGGCATTAATTGTAGTATGTTTTAGGAAATTTCGTAAGTTCGTAATCAAAAGCGCTTTGAAATCCCAAAAATAAATTACCTTACAAAATAATTTATTATGTTAATTTTAGTGTTTTGTGCAAAGCACCTGTATTGACTTTTGATCCAGGATCAATTGTTTATTCCAGATTTCCTCCACGATAAGTACCTATGTGGAAACAAATCTATCTTACACGAGTTACCTTACCTTTGGATAAGTTTTCTTCAGTAACGGCCATGTTTGCCTACTGGAATCGCTCAAAGTTTGTGACCAGGGTCGTGTAATCTTCAGTAATGTGTTATAAATACTGTGAGGCTTTCTCTTCCTTACAAGGTGACATTCTAACATTATTTTTATGTTCTTACAATTTTTATGGCAGTTTGCTTTAATTGTGTAAAATGCAAAATCATTGTTGCTCAGTGAGAATCATACTTCAATTGTTCGAGGTGTAACTATGCTTTTGACTTTCCTAAAATACCTACTTATTGAGTGTCACCGAACTACTATTAGTATATCATCCTATACTATCAATGAAATCTGTACTCTGGATTAAGAACTTTTCAAATATCGCGGCCCTTGTATAGTAAAGATGATTATGTATCATTGTAATAATATAGATATGTAAAAAATTATGGCAAGGGTAACCACTCATTAGTTGGTTTCTTGTCTTTTATTCAAGTAGATATTAGCCTTCTGAACAAGAACCCAAATTACTAGACCAATTTAAACTAATGTTTGTTAAATATATCATATCAATGCTTTATTTTCGTGTGAGATATAAATTGGCTGTCTCCACTCTACGACACGAATGGTGTTTGGCCATTAAAAATTCCTACTACGATATAACCGTGATTACACAATAAGTATAGATACACCTCGTTACTAAATACTCGACTGTATACGATGGACAATGACGAAGCTTTTGTTGTGATGTATAATTTTAGAAGATAAACAAAGAAAAAAAGCCACGAAACGAAAATATTTGTTCCAAAGAACACCTGTTTCCTGAACTAGTGTGATCAAATTTTCAGGATTTATATATTTTTTTTCCTTTATTACGAAACACCAAACGTGCATACATTGATATACCAGAGTATATCAATGGAGTATATCAATAAAAATGCAACAACTCTGCGTGCGCGCCGCGATATAGTGTTGTCGAGCTCGACATCCGAGATAACGTGAAAAGCGCCTTACTTACTCCTATGCGAACGATATCCGACAAGATTTTTTTACGGACGTAGAGGGCTGGCAAAACACCCGACATTTCTTGTCGGCGTCGACAAAAAAACGGTGTCGGATAAGTTTGAACAGTTTCATATAAAATGTTCTACCACTAGAGCCGACACCCGACAAGTGGGAACGATCTCAGAGACTGAGACCAGATGGCGATCTCTAGGAGAGTTCCAAGCGTAACCGTGGTCACATCGTTTGGTTGTCGCAACGCAATATGGGACATCAGGTAGCACACTTGCTTCAAATGGTTCAAAATGAAATATTATTATTTGTGATCAACCCTTTTGTCATCGACCAAAAAGCTTATCTTTATATATACAGATTTATTTAAATTTTCAATACCTTATTAATATCTTTTCACATTATTATCACAACAATAACTGAATCTAATAGACTCGATAGCACGATAGCAACTGAGATGATGTCATATAACAATGTTCTTTCACAAACACAATTAGATAGATTTATTTTGATAAGATAGATGGATTCGACATGCTTTTCCATTAGTCTGATATATTTAATGCGGACTGTTAGCTCAATATTTTTTAAATCTAATATATATAATGAAGTGAATTTACACAAAATTAAATAATTAATAGAATCAGGCGTTACTTTGCGGAAATCTATTATAATGGAGTTGTTATAAACTAATTTGCTTAATTCCGCGTAAAGAAAGAAAATGATGTGTCCTGTCCAGTTTTAAGGGGACCTCCCACCCTCCCTCATTCGCGCGCATTATACCCGTCGCCGTCAATCCCAGCACTACCACACTAGGCCCGACACACCACTCTCGAAAATACAACATGTGTTTCGCCTCTACACGAGGCATCCTCAGGTGAAGTAGACTCTGCGGAGGCTGGCCACTAAGTGACTTAGCCTAGTGTGGTGGTGCTGGGGATGGTAGTGCTGCGATTGACAGCGACGGGTATAGTGCGCGCGATTGAGGAAGGGTGGGAGTTCCCCTTAAAACTGGGCAGGACACATCATTTTCTTTCTTTACGCGGAATTAAGCAAATTAGTTTATAACATCCCCACAAAATGAAATGTTTATTTTTAAAATGTTTTCTAATTATTTGCATAAAGTATTTAAATAAGTTGGATTTTTTTACGATATTACTTTTACATTAGGCGTTTAGTGACTAATTAGTATTAAAGTAGTTTTATTATTAATCTTTATATGCCGCTCAGATAGGCACAGGCTTAGTTTAATTGAAAGCAGGTAAAGTCCGAACAACTGCTCGAGTGGTTTTAAAAAATATACATTGCTATCTACTTAAAAAATAAAAAATATGTTAGGTTAAAAGCTACAATATTATAGTTGGCAACAATATAATTTTGAATAAATACCTATACAATATGTAACAAAAACCCTGTGGTTCCCGTTAAGTACGTTATCAGGATCAGTATTCAAAGCTATAGAAATAATTTGTTTTTAAAAATCAACCATATATTTTTTTTAATTTTGTTAAAAAAAATTAATTTTATGTGGTTTTATTACCTCTTACTAACACTAGCCGATGCTAAAGTAAGTAAAGCGGGGTCTTTGACAATCCTCTTTTCTTTTTTTTTTATAGAAGAGGGGACAAACAATCATGCGGCTCACCTGCAACACCATGAACACCATGAACAACTGCAACAAAAGGGGAACCAGGGGAACCAGGGGAATTGCAGATGCGTTGCCGGCCTTTTAAAAAGGAATAGGCTCTTTTCTTGAAGGTCCCTAAGTCGTATCGGTCCGGAAAAATCGCTGATGGTAATCGATTCCACAAGGAAGTCGTCCGAGGAAGAAAACATCTTCTAAATCGCACAGTGGTGGACCGCCAATCATCCAGATGGTGTGGATGGTATCGGGAGTTCCGTCACGATGTGCGTTCGTAAAATTTGGCGGCTGGGATTAATCCGAACAATTCCTCAGAGCACTCCCCGTGGTAAATGCGAAACAAAATGCAAAGGGATGCAACATCTCTTCGCAGTGCCAATGAATCAAATCGATCGGAAAGGACTCGGTCGTCGACGATTCTAGCCGCTCTGCGCTGGATGCGGTCAAGTGGAAGGAGCTGGCACTGGGGAGCCCCTGCCCAGAGATGGGAACAGTATTCCATGTGAGGCCGAACCTGCACCTTGTAAAGTTGCAGGCAGTGTGCCGGCATGAAATACTGTCCCGCTCTGCTGAGCACGCCAAGTTTTGGAAGAGAAGGCCAATTTGGCCTTCTCTTCCAAGTGACCAAGAAACTGCACATCACTCGATATGTTGACTCCAAGGATTCCGATACTGGCTGAGGCAAGAAGTAAGTACCTTGAAACTGAGGAGATACGACAAAGGGGTTCTTTTTAGCGGTAAACGCGCAAACTTGTGTCTTCTGAGGATTAAACTGGACTAGATTTAGTCGCCCCCAATCCGAGACTTTGTTCAGCAAAGACTCGACTTCAGACACAAGTTTGTTCCGGTACTCGGCGACGTTTTCCCGAGAAATATTGGCACGGCCGGTGTATAGAGCATCACCAGTGCTGTCATCCGCATAGCAAAATGTTACCAGTTAGCAACATATCATTGATATGCAGAAGAAACAGCGTTGATGATAGCACACAGCTTTGTGGAACACCAGCGTTAATAGGTTTGTAGTCGGAGCGTGCACCGTCTATAACGACCTTGATGCTCCGATCTGCAAGGAAGCTGGTGATCCAATTGCACAATTTCTCGGGAAGCCCATAGGAAGGGAGCTTCGAAAGAAGCGCTTTGTGCCAAACCCGATCGAAGGCCTTCGCAATGTCCAAACTAACGGTCAACGCCTCCCCCTTGGACTTTACTGCCTCCGCCCATCTATGGGTAAGGTAGACTAGAAGATCACCAGCTGATCGACCCCGACGAAAACCGTATTGGCGGTCACTTATCAGCTGGTGATCCTCAAGGTACCGCATGAACTGGCAGTTAATAATGGATTCCATTATTTTGGAGAACAAGGAGGTGATGGCGATAGGCCTGTAGTTGGACGGGTCTGAGCGGTCGCCTCTTTTAGGGATCGGATGGACAAAAGCTGGCTTCCATGAATTCGGGACTACGCCTTGGGAGTAGGAGTACCGGAAAAGACGCGTTAGGTCCGGTGTCAACTCCGGAGCACACGTCCTCAGCACAATTGGGGGGATTCCGTTAGTCCCCACTCGACTTCTAGATGTCCAGGGAGAGGAGTGCTTTGCGAACCGAGCGCTGTGAGAACAGCACATCCGGCATGGAGCACTCACACCGCGGGATGGTCGGCGGTGTTTTCCCCCCGTCATCAAGAGTCGAGTTGGACGCAAAAAGGGAGCCTAAAAGGTCGGCTTTGTCTTTTGCGGCATGGGCCAGTGAGTGCAGAGATGGTAGTGATGGCTTACAGAAATTCCCTTGGACAGCCTTGGCGAGAGACCAGAATGCACGGGTTCCCGAAGGAAGGCGAATTAGTTTCTGGCCAATTCTGCCTATGTGTTCTGACTTTGCCTTGGCAATAACTCTTGAAGGACCGGACCGAGCCATTCGGCGTGGTGGGCGTTAAAATCGCCAAGGATCACGATCTCTGCGGACGGGACCTGTTGTAGCAAGGAATCTGCAGCCATTTGGACGTGGTCGATGAGTCATTCTGTTTCGGCAGTACTGCTATGGGACATATAGAGGCACCCGTAAACGCGCGGATGGTCGTCGCTGTCTACGCGTAGCCAAAGGATGGACAGGTCCGAACCTTCAAGACTGCCGAGGCGTCGAGAACAGATGTCTTCTCTGATATACACGAAAACTCCAGCCCGAGGCACAAAGAAGTGCTCTAATTTGTACCCCGGGTAGGAGAGATACGAAGTATCAACCGGAGTGGACACCTGCGTTTCGGTCAGAAAGAGCAAGGCCGGCTTCGCCGTCTTGAGATGGTAGTGGACGCGTTTAGGTTCGATTGAAGGCCCCTGATGTTGCAGAAATTCATGGATAGCGTGGCAGGAGTCGCCTTGATATTGTTGCTCAGTTTGCCCCGAGCAGTTATGTTTTTGAGCGGAATTTTGCTCCTCCCCCTCCCCAGAATACGCGGGGCAGCCTGAGCACCCACGCTTAGGAGTGGAATAACATGGTCGTGGATGCTCAGCGAGGGATTCTCCAGGGGTGCTGGTACACTCGAGCCGGGTGGCTCGAGGTGGCCCATACGTGCAACAGTAAAAACTGCCGCGTGGCTCTACCACCGTTGTCCGTTGTCTTACTCCCCAGACAATGCAGAGGTAATAAAACCACATACAATTTGCATGCAATTATTTTTTTTAGTAAAGTAAAAAAAAATTGTTTGAGTTTTAAAAAAAAATTCATTTCTATACGTTTCAATAATGATCCTGATAACGTACTTAACGGGAACCACAGGGTTTTTGTTACATATTGTATATAGAAACATAGGTCATATCAGATCATATCAAAATATTGTTAGTTTTTTATATCTTCAAATAATTAATATTGATTAAATATAAAAGATTTCTTACAAGAACTTACACAATCATATGATAGAGGACTGCCTTCGCACCCCTAGGCCGTTCAAGGAAGTTGTAGAACTTTGATTGGAGGCGTCTGTATCGCGCGTCGCGTCGCGTGGCGCGGTAGCTGAGCGGCTTGCCCAGTAGCGACATCCGCGGCGTCGCCAGCCGGTCGCCGCCACGCTTACTCTCACTGTAACAAAAAATAAACCCAATTGGTTTCCATGATAAAGAGAAAGCGATACTCTGTCCCGATTGCGTTAAGAAACATAACAAATTTTGTAAATATACACCAAAACGAACACTGCATTAATTCAAAACGGTTTTTTTTCTCTAGAAATTCTCTTATTATTTTCACCATAAGTCCATTTGAATACTGCTCTAAGTTACATATACGATTCAAAGTCGTACTTCGGCACATATATAACGAATCCACCAACAAATTTATGGTTAAAAATATTTTATTCAGTTACCGTACGATCATTTGGCACGACCAAATTCAAAAGCATGCAACCGATCAGTAAACAATTTTCGTTGACGGATTTGATTCCGCATCTGTTCGCAGTATCAGTGTTTAATGTTCTCGTTTGAAAGCAATAATTTTGTAACATTTCGGCACATGGCTGCGAAGCAAACTGGAAATCTATTCCAAAATGTATGGTAGCATTCTTACCCACGCAAAAGCTGTACGTTTTTTATTGTCCTTACAAATGAAGACTTAAAAAGTCAATCCAATTTCACTGATGGATGTGTTATGTCAATAATTAAATATACATATAACTGACTCTGGTCTGGAACAAAGAATTTCTTGACTGAAAAACGCTACATCTGATTTAGCCCGTACCCGGGATTTGAACCCAAGACCAAATGAGAAGCAGTTGCATTTACAACCCCTAGACCGAGGTAGAAAAAATAAAGAAACAGATATTAGCTGTGTAAGATTTGTTTTCAATTTACATAAATACGATCATATCTTTGAATAGCATTATAAATGGCTCACTATACGTCAAAGTTGTTGCTCCAGAATCTTATTAATACTTTAAAACATCTCAAATGATTCTCCATCTACCACTCATGGACTTTAGAGGAACGCAGAAAAAAAAGGTTCAATTTCTCCCGTTGTAATTATTGTGCCTACTGGCCACCAACATTAGTAAATGCTGTTACAAAACTGGCCAAGTGTGTGTCGAGCCACGCACAATGTAGAGGCAGGGTTCCGTAGTTGCCCGTCATAATACAAGGGCTTTCTTGATAATGACCATAATAAGTGAGTTCGCATTTTGACCGCTATAACGATTGAAAATGGGCCCAAATAGGAAGATCGTAACTGAAGGACTTATTTTCAACTCAAACTTATGGGGAGTGGTATTCAAAAAAGATAAAAAAACTTTTCGATTTTGAAAATAATACAATTTACATCATCTATATATTCACGGCAGTGCAACCCTAAGATATACGTATATAACAGTAACGAACCTTCACGTAAACCTCCACTGCCTTAAATTATCCTGAGGTCGCCCGCGTAAACCAAGAGTGTGACGAATGAAACTGTATGAGGGTATATGATTGTGTAAATACTTTGAATGAGGCCTACAATAACTACCAACTAAAAAATAAGTAAAACTAGTAAGTAAGAAAGACCCTCCCCTCCTATCCCGCAAATGAAAAAGTAAAGCTATAGTAGTAATGCATAAAAATCGTTTTCTTTATATAAAATATTTATTTTAACAGTTTACAATAACATTACAAAGCTTATAATGCAGCTAGTTTTGGGTCATTTTCTATGAAATCGTAACAAAATGATTAATAATCCAAATGCATTTGATAAGTTAGTCAACTATTACTCGTTAACTTCTTAATTCTACTTAGCTGTGATAGTTTTCCTTTTAATATCATTATATATGCTACCATCATGTATACTTTTCACATTTCCAAAAACAGCGGTTTAGATGGTAAAGGGGGGAGGGGAGGGGGGACACATGACTCTAATGAAAAATATCACTTTAAAGCTAAATATTTCGTAAAACGGACCACTGTATCGAAAAATTGTTCCATACCCCAGTGTTTTTGAAAGACCTATCCAACGATACCCCACATGATGGAATAGACGGGTAAAAAATAATCGATTTACTTGTATGGGAAATAACTAAATTAAAAATGTTTTTTAAGATTTTATTTCACAGTTTTATAGACGTTTTTAATATCTATAAGTATGCCAAATTACAGATTTTTAACACCTAGGGTCTCTAAGCAAAACCGCGGACGGACGAACGGACGGACGGACATGGCGAAGTTATTGGGGTTTCTTGTTGTGTAACTATGGAACCCTAATAAAGGTTAGAAATGCTTTTTTTCCGAATTTTCGAGTTTTAATTTATGTTTTGTTTAAATTTTTGCCTTGACTGCCTTGTTTATCGTGTTAAGTGTGAATTGTTACTTCAAGAGTTTTGGCGGGAACTTGACTGATGGTAGATTACTGCTCCTGTGTTATTGTTTAAATAATGGTACGAAGTGGATTTCGGTGTGTAAAAATGGTGCAATTTTGTGTATTAAATGTCTGCGCATGTGAACTATTAGTGCAAACGGTGAAAGAAGAGCGACGATGGTGATGTGAATCTCTTGAGATTCACATCACCATCGTATCGTATCTCAAGTCGCTTTATCTTGAAAGCGACTTGAGATACTATCGCCAACTGTCTGCTGGCTCAAATTGCCATCAAAATCTCTCAAAAACTTCGCTATGTGACGCATCAACATATTGTGAAGCTGTGTACTATAAAGGATTATTATCACTTGATACTGAGATAAAAAAAACATGCGTGAGTATCGTGGAACACTCGGATGGAACGAAGTTCCTTTCGTAGTATATTATTATTGATGAACGTATTATATTATTGATTAACAAATACAAATAAATGAATTACTAGCGTCTATTGAAATGAAGCATCATTTAAAATAATATTTCTTTCATGGCAAGATCAGAAAAAGTGCGAGGGAGGTGGATATTATTCCTCACACTAGCCGCCATCCGTCAAGTTCGCACCGTGCGATAAGGAATTAGGTTCCAAAATTAAGACATGACTTAGAGGACAAGCATCCAAGCTAAATAATCTTAATAAAAAATCAAAAGGTACAACCGGCAGGCCGGGCAGTATACGAGAATCGCAGGACAGAGACGTAAACTGAAAACTGTGGCTAGAGATGACCAGTTCGTTACAAGCGGTTCGTTAGAAACCGGACCTTAACTTCTTCTAAGCGAAGTTGAAGAAGTTCAAGGGGTTACAGTGAGCACAAAAAGTGTGAGAAAATGACTGACGCAATAAATTCACATTTTTTTCGCCGAGGCCCCCTGCTTTGCCTTCTTGCCACATGTTATCGAATAGCTCGAGTTAATTTTGCTCACAGTCACGAAAATTGGAATGACGATGCTTGGAGTCGAGTTCTATTTACAAAGAAGTCCAGATTTTGCCTAAAGTCAGATGACGGATTCACAATTGGACCCGGTAGATGGCGATGTTGTCGAGATTCAGAAATCACGCGTGTGAAGCCGGGGCGGATAGCTAGTATATTATAATTAGTATAAAACTAGATACTAACGAGGCGAAGACCTTTATCTTATTTATCACTCTTTATTAGAGCATGTAGATTCTTGAGCATTACTCACGTGGTCTATATGTACATACGAGATGTACTTCTTGATTTAAATTGATTTAAATATTAATTACTGATGTCTAAATTAAACTACTATAGTATTATTATAGTCAAGCAAGTGTTAAATTTCTAAATCATTTGTGAAAATGTCATTTGTCAACGAATCGTAAAATTATTTAACATCAGAGTCTCATCTGGTTTCTGCTTAATTATTCTCTTAGGTATGAATATATATAGCGTACCTAAGCAAGTTCATTTTCCTTAACATGAAATTGAACAACACTTGAGTAAATGAGTTTCGGTGTGATTGTGCTTGTACTTATTATGTATGAAGTTGATACATGTATTTACGAGAATATTTGAATTAAGATACACACATATAATAATATTTGAACAGTTATGCTTCGGGTTCCCAATATAGCCAAAAATACCAATATAAAAAATCGGACAAATGCGAGTGAGCTTGCGGCTTTAAGGTTCCGTATACCTTTAATTATGATTGAAAGATGATTGCTGTGAGCGCTTGCTTCTTATCTGATTTTATGATTAAAAGTCAACGGGAAATAACCTATACGTTTTGAGAGTGAGTTTGCGAGTACCAAAATATTTATTTAATTATTTATACTTTTATGCACAAAGTAGTACATATGGCGGACTTAATGCCATAGGGCGTTCTCTACCATTCAACTATTAGGCTAAACAGAAATAGACATGATAAAAAATATTATGTATATATACACATATACATATATTAATATATACTTAAATACATACAATATATACATACACATACATAATACATATAAATATTATCTACGTCAGAACAAATATGAAACATATGCATATGAAAATAAGAGCTGTTCAAACTTGCAATGTTTTCTCACATGCTTACGGACTTGATTTTAAAAAAAAATCGTTGGGAGTTTTTTTAATGTCAAGAGGGATGTCGTTCTAGACTCTGATGGCCGTCAAGGCGAAAGAGTGAGATAAGTACGTACGGTGTAAAGGAGTGAGCAACTTAAAATTAGCCGAAGAACGGCGAGAACAATTATAAAAATCTCCCAGGTATTGAAATTTTCATTTCAGATATTCGGGAGCACATGGATCGTTCAGAATTGTGAATAGGGTGCAGAGTATTCTAACATATCTGCGCTGACGGATAGGAAGCCAATTTAGCTGAGTAGGAAAAGAAGATACGTGGTAGTATTTACGAAGACCACAAATGTATCTGATGCAGTTATTAAGCAGACGATCCAAAGTATTAAGATGATGTTGCGACAGGTCTGAGCAACACACATTAACATAATCAATAATCGGCATCATAAGTGATTCGACAAGTAAAATCTTAAAATTGGTGGGAATAAAGTTGTTTAATCGATATACCTCCTGTATATGCTTGTTCCATGTTAAACAACATACAGACCAACGTTCTTTACATAGGAAGAGAATGGTATGACATTATCAGTAAACGTAATTGATGGTAGGGTGGGAATATCAAGTTTAGATCTTGGGCTACCTAAGATTATCGTTTGGAATTTAGTCGGGTTCACGTTTATGCCATACACAGTGGACCATTCGGAGATGTATTTCAAGTCATCATTTAATATGAGATAGCATTAGAGATGTTTGAGGGTTCCACTTGCACATATAACTGCAGATCATCAGTATACAGATGGTAAGAGCACTTGAAATTTAATGTGATGAGACTGATAAACATGGAAAACAGAAGAGGAGAGATAATAGAATAGAATAGAATAGAATAGAATATTTTTTATTCAATATACATTACATGTGTAATTCTTATTGAAAGTCATTTTTTACTTTACCACTGGTTCGAAAAAAACCCTCTGTCCTGGGAAGAACCAGCAAGAAACCCAGCGGGACTTTTTTTTTTTAAATAAATTTTACAATATAAATGATTACGAACTATTTACAAAATTTATTTTAGAAACTGCTTGGAAGCGATCACCTCATTCCCAGGGGTTATTATCAACCATGTATTCATTTATACTATAATAACCCTTTTTATACAGTTTCAGCTTAATAAAACATTTAAACTTGGTAATAGAGAGAACCTGTACACTTTCCGGGACCTTGTTGTAATAGCGTATACATTGCCCCAAGAATGAATTACTGACTCTGTGGAGTCGAGAAACTGGTATCACTAGCTTGTGTTTGTTCCTAGTGTTTACAGAATGTATATCACTTCTTTTACTAAAACTATCTTTGTTTTTGTGAACATACATTAAATTTTCGTAAATATACTGAGAGGCCAAAGTTAATATATTAATTTCTTTAAATTTATCTCTAAGAGACTCTCTCGGTTTTAGATTGTAAATAGCTCTAATGGCCCTCTTCTGTAAAACAAAAATAGTTTCTGAATCAGCCGCATTTCCCCATAGCAAAATCCCATAAGACATTATGCTATGAAAATAACTAAAATAAACTAATCTAGCTGTCTCGACACTAGTGAGACCTCTAATCTTTTTTACAGCATAGGCTGCAGAACTTAGTCTGCTTGCTAATTTGGATATATGGGGGCCCCACTGGAGCTTTGCGTCAAGAGTGATGCTAAGAAAAACAGTGGATACAACAGGGCTCAATTCCTCCCCATTTACAAACACATTGGTATTCAGATTTTGAACATTCGTTGTTGTAAATTTAACACAATTAGTTTTATTTCCGTTCAAATGCAGATTATTAACGTTAAACCAATGCACTAATTTTGATATAGCATTATTCACTTCGTCACATTTAAATGATTGACATTTAAGTTTAAAAATCAAGGAAGTATCATCAGCAAATAATACTATATCATGACTATCCCCTACAAGGTGAGGTAAGTCATTAATATACACCAGAAACAGGAATGGGCCGAGAATCGAGCCCTGAGGTACACCCATTAGTACAAGTGACCCGGAAGAACTTTTACCATTGATAATAACCTTCTGTTTTCTATTACTTAAATATGAAATAATAAGTTTAAGCGCTGTGTTCTTGACACCATAGTACTGTAGCTTCCTGATTAATGTCTCATGGTGAACACAGTCGAAGGCCTTGGAAAGGTCACAAAATATACCCAAAGCATCCTCTGAATTCTCCCATGCACAAAAAATATGTTTAATAAGCTCAACTTCAGCGTCAGTTGTCGAGCGACCCCTTGTAAATATCGCCTTGAGGGACGCCAGTAGACACATCACACCAGTTAGATAGTATATGTCCAGTACGCACGACCTGTTGGCGTCCTCAAAGATATGATGAGAACCATTCCTGAGCTGAAGATGAGATATTCAAATGAGAAATAACAGCTAACAAGATATCATGATCAACAGAATTAAATGCGTTAGAAAAATCAATTAAGGTGAGAACGGTCAGTTTTGATTTTTCCTTCCCCTCTCGGATGTCTTCCGTCACCTTGAAAAGAGCAGTAGTTGTAGGAATGACCAGGGCGGAAATCCAACTGATAAGGGGAAAGAATACCTTGAGAAAAATATATTACATAAATGGCCGTATCTTACGATTGCTTTGACTCAGCAGCTTGAATTTTATACACCTCAAAGGGACCGAAGATTTGATGTTAATTCCAAACGGATGGATATCAATTTGATCCTACAAGTGTTTCGTATTTCCTTTTTAAAGGTTTTTCTTTAGAGTCTCAAAAAGGGGTGTACTTTAAAAGGTTGAAAGTTCTTTCAGTCCTTTTTTTTCTGTCGTTAGTTTGTAAACAGTGCGTTGATTAACATGGGCTTCTTTCATAATGAATGATTGATAAATAAGAAGGGCTACTTTGGCACAATGGCCATATCTGGCAGGACAAGATATAGAATACGTCTTCTGTTAGAGGCTAGAAGATTATCAGTGCCCTAAATAGCCTATTATATAGTGGTATAGAATGGGGTGCCGCCGAGTTGGGCCGCTAGAGCCAAAAAAGCATGAGTATCTTTAAAATATAAATCGATAAAAGACTTCTTTAATCTATGTATATTTTTATATAACTTAAAATCAAATAAAACAATATAAGGTGTTTTATACTTATCCCTATAATTAACAAGTGCGTGTGTGCTGATTACCTCTATTTTCATATCTTTCAATAAAGTGTTCGTTATATCTATATTAACTTCTTACCCAAAATGCTACACCTTTAATCTGCCGCTCGTAGACTTGCAAATCCCCCCCTGCTTCTGCCTCCCCTCTTATGGGATGCTGGTTTGTCTTACGCTATCATCGCTGGAGAGTATCAGTACTAAAATTTATTAGGTACATAGCGTGATATAAATTCATAAATATAATAAACATGTTATACGTTTAATAGCGTATATTTTAACAGCTTGTTTTATACAAAAGAAGAACAGCAGTGAGTTATTACGTTAGAACGTATTTTGTTAATGGAATATGCTGCGACAAATACTAATTGCACAGTAATAATTTTACAGATGTAGAACAAAATAGCTTGATTTAAACTTCTCTCTTGTGAAATACTCGTAGTTTTCTTTTCGTATTATTTATTGAACTAGGCTTTTACTTTTTACTAAAAGGATTTTTAAACCTTTTTGGGTGGACTAAAACTTCATATCAAAATTTGCAACTTTTATGGGTGGAATTTTCAATAACATGATTCATCAAAATCGGTTCACAATTGCCAAAGATATCGCGTAACATAACACAAAGAAAACATACAACGTAATTGTAAACCTCCTCCTTCTTTGAAGTTGTCTAAAAATTATTCGGCATGTTATTTTAAATTTAAAATATTTATTAAATTTCACAATTCAAGTTGCATAAAAGTATCACTTTACAGGAAGCAGTCGTAAAAGATAATAACAGTACTGGCCGTGTTTTTTCAGTACCCCGTAATTTGTTTTCCCGTAAAACGCGTGGAAACTCTCTGGGAATTCCAGCCTTTAATTATGTTATAACGTACCGTTCAACTTTCCCGTTACTGTAAACATGGTCACTTAGTTGTGGAGGTTAGCATAATTAAAAATTATTTTTCATTTAAAGTCTTTTGCATTATTTCATAATATGTAATATTTATATATTCAAATATGACACCAACCGTTACTTAAAAACAAGCCTTATTTTCAATATTGAAATATTGGCTTATTTTATAAAAGTCAAAAGGTACTAGCGATCGCGGCGGCTTCGCACAGACGATTTCTGGATCTTGAGAACAGTGCCACCTACCGGGTCCAATTGTTAATCTAAGCCAGTCTTGAATTAACTTATCACACACACAAAATTTATATCAAAATCGGCCCAGCCATTTTATATACAAAGGAATTATAGGTATACATATATATGCATAATTGACAATTAATTGCATTGTTTTATATCATGTCCATTTATTCTATAAAGTATAGTTAGTGACGGAAATGTTTGTATCGTTACCGAAATAATATCAATTTCCGAGTGTCAGAGTCATCATTTAGAACTTCACTAAGCTACGTCATTTACTAATAGTGACGCGAACGACTTTCTGAAACGATAACATACATGAGGCCATCGCTGTTATTATTATCTTATATTGGTAGTTTTGGTCGGTGAGTTTGTTGTTTCGAGCAAAAATAAATATCTGCGTGTTCTGTTTCTGTAATTCACGCCTAGGAGATGTGATAGATTTCAATATTATGTAACTGGAATATCAAATTCTTCAAACATTCTCTGAAAAATTGACATGTCAATTTTTCTTACATTGAAATTTTATTTGGCGTCGCTGTATAAAATCTAGACCATGCATCAAAATGTTTAGTTAATAAAATTTATTGTGGTTACGACTCCCTTTTTGCCAAGGAGTTCGCTTCCAGTCTGAAGAATGATATTGAACCAGTACAATTACAGGCTGAGAGTTATTATATTTTAGTTCCCTGTGATGACAATTCATCTGTACCCTTCTTTGTTTACAGTCCGTTCAAGTTTCCACAAGCTGCAGTAGCTTACTATCAGGTGAAATGTTAGTTAGTATGTCACTTCAATTTTGTAAAAAATCTACAATACTACAACGTCCGAACAAACAGTATAATATAGTCCAATCTGTCATAACTAAGTATAAATGTCATAAGTAAGATGCCGAAAGCGACACTAACGATAAGACTTCTACAAGTTCAATGTTGTGCAGGACACTATAGAAAGAATAGCTCTTCGAACCTTCTCGGAGTTTCTCTTGTGATTTAGATTAAAAGTAATTAAAATTTTCTATATTTATTTATTTATACTTAACTGTACATCTTAATAAAAAGGATTACAAAGGGCGTGTAGAGGCGGTTAAGAATATCCACTACCCCATATCTTCCCGTGGGTGTCGTAAAAGGCGACAAAGGAAACAGGCAGGAGATGGGCAGTAGCATCTTCCTGATAACAGCAAAAATACAATAAAAAAACTGCGGTTGCCAACCCGCTCGTCAAGCGTGGCAACTATGGCAAATACCCCCCAATGATTAGAGCAACAAACAGACGGCCCCCAGTCCCCCGGCGGCCCCGCTATTCCTGGCTACGGTGGCGACCATGGTAACAGCGGGGCAGGAGGTGCTAAGAATCTCCGGTGGAGGTTCGGTTGCCACCTAAGACGACTCGACCTGGCAACATACAACGCACGCACGACGAGAAGATTGTGGAGCTGGAAGAAGAGATAGACAAGTTACGCTGGCATATTATAGGATTATCCCAAGTCCGAAGAGAGGGGGAGGACATGGTAATCCTCGAATCCGGCAATTTGTTCTATCATCAGGAGGGCGACCATCTGTCCCAAGGAGGTGTTGGATTATCGTCCACAAGTCTCTCGTTAACAACGTTATAAAGATTGGGAGTGTGTCGACGAGGGTTGCGTACCTTATACTCAGAATCACCAAACGGTATTCGCTGAAGGTCATACAGGTTTACGCACCAACCTCGGCACACCCCGATGAGGAGGTGGAGGAAATGTATGAGGATATCTCTAGAGCCATGCATTCCTCCAAAACCCAATATACGGTGTTAATGAGAGACTTCGATGCAAAACTAGGCACAAGAGAGAACGGTGAGTTGAAAGTAGGGAAATTTGGAATAGGGCAACGGAACCCAAAGGGCCAGCAGCTGGCCGACTTCATGGAGAAAGAGGGACTCTTTATGATGAACTCTTTCTTTCAGAAGCGGCCCCACAGGAAGTGGACCTGGTCGAGCCCCGACGGTTCCACAAAAAATGAGATTGACTTCATTATGACGACCAGACGACAACTGTTCAGTGATGTCTCCGTGATCGCGAGGGTGAAAACTGGTAGCGATCACCGAATGGTTAGAGGCACACTGAACCTAAACGTTAAGTTGAAGAGGTCTCGTCTAATGAAGTCAACGCTCCGTCCCCCTCGTGCTCTGTTCAAAAAAACCAAAACCTTTCAGCTCGAGTTAAAAAACCGTTTTCAGTGCCTAGAAGACTGCAATGAAGTGGACGATATGAATGACAAGCTTGTGGAAACTGTCCATGCGGTCGGAGCTAAGTTCTGCAAGACCCGCCGCAGAAGAACACAATAACTCTCCGATCACACTCTTAATCTCATGGCCGTTAGACGGGAGATGAAGCTACATTCTTCAACAGATTTGACAGCATACAGGCAACTGAACAGACAGATCTCCAAATGCATGCAGCGGGACTTACGGAACTTCAATACAACTTGTATTGAAGAAGCGATCGTGCGGAACCAAGGTTCCAAAGTCTTTGCCAGAGATATGTCTACCAGAAAGAGCCAACTGTCAAGGCTGAAGACCGAGTGTGGCAGCATCGTTTCCGGGGCACCTGAGATTTTGAGTGAGATTGAGAGGTTCTATGGGCAGCTGTACACGTCATCGTTGGAGCCACACGCAAGTGTGAGTAACGATCCAAGAGCGAGTCTTATCCGACACTATTCCGTTGATATCCCGGACGTCAGTCTGAGCGAAATTAGAATGGCTCTCCAGCATCTTAAAAAGGACAAGGCCCCAGGCGAGGATGGAATTACAGCGGAGCTTCTGAAAGCGGGTGGAAAACCGGTACTTGAAGTCCTTCAGAAGCTCTTTAATTCCGTTTAAGGCGTGGAGCAGAAGTGCGGTGGTCTTGTTCTTCAAGAAAGGTGACAACGCTCTCTTGAAGAACTACAGACCGATTTCCCTTCTGAGCAGCGTCTACGTGCTGTTTTCGAGAGTCATTACGAATCATCTCGCGCGCAGACTTGACGACTTGCAGCCTCCCGAACAAGCCATTTTCCGAAAGGGCTTTAGCACCATAGACCACATACATACCTTTCGGCAAGTTGTACAGAAGTCCGAGGAGTACAATTTGCCACTATGTCTGGTGTATGTGGACTATGAGAAAGCCTTCGGTTCCGTCGAAATTTGGGCGGTGCTGCAGTCCCTTCAGCGGTGCCAAGTTGACTGTCGGTATATCGAAGTGCTGAAGTGCTTGTACAGTAGGGCTACGATTGCTATCCGAGTACAGAACCAGAATACGAAACCTATCCAATTGCAGAGAGGTGTAAGACAGGGTGACGTTATATCCCCGAAATTCTTCACCGCTGCATTGGAAGACGTTTTCAAGCTTCTGGACTGGAAAGGATACGGTATTAACATCAATGGCGAGTACATTACTCAACTTCGATTTGACGACGATATAATCCTTGTGGCAGAATCGCTGGAGGATCTAAGCACCATGCTCAATGTCCTCAATAGTGTCTCCCAACGGATAGGTCTTAAGATGAACATGGACAAAACAAAGACATGTTTAATGTCCATGTCACACCTATGCCGGTAATTGTTGGGAGCACTAAGCTCGAAGTTGTTGACGAGTATGTTTACCTGGTACAAATATTCCGACTAGGTAAGTCCAACTTCGACCGAGAGGTTAATCGACGGATTCAACTCGGCTGGGCAGCGTTCGGGAAACTACGACACATCTTCTCGTCAGACATACCTCAAAACCTTAAAACGAAATTGTACAACCAGTGCGTGTTGCCAGTGATGACTTACGGATCTGAGACGTGGTCCTTCACTGCTGGCCGTATGAGGAAGCTTAAGGTCGCTCTGCGAGCTATGGAGAGGGCTATGCTCGGGGTTTCTCTGCGTAATAAACTTAGAAATGAGGATACCCGCAGTAGAACCAGAGTAACCGACATAGCTCAACGGATTAGTAAGCTGAAATGGCAGTGGGCCGGCCATATAGCTTGAAGAACCGACAACCGATGGGGAAGAAAGGTTCTCGAGTGGCAGCCTCGTACCGGTAAGCGAAGTGTAGGGCGACGCCCCACGAGATCTAGTGACAACCTGGTAAGACAAGTCACCAGGAAGTCCACGGATGTAGATCGCTCAAGACCGTGCTTTGTAGCATTCCTTGGGGCAGGCCTATGTTCAGCATTGGACTTGTGAAGAGCTGTAATAATAGTAATAATAATAAGTAGACAATGTTATAGTTGTTACCTTGTGATATTCCTTAAAACAGTCAAAAGGGTAAAAAATTCTCAGTTCCTGCGTAATAGAACTGTAGTAATTCTGGAATTACCACTTCAACGGGATTTGATGAAATTTGTCTATTGAATTGTCTTAGGTCCTGGAATAACAATAATGGATAGCAAACAACAATGTTGCGAAGAATAGTCTCACACTGAAAATATGTAATACATACAACAATGTCTGTATTCACCAAGACATATTTCGTTAAGAAAATATTAGTATTAATGACATTGTTATTATGGGCGTAACTTTAATAACTTGCTGTAGCATGTTTACTTAGTTTGTTTTATAGTTATTATTGTAAGTTGTGTATAGTTCTAACAGGATAACAGATTTATATTGATACGCTGTTAAATATTTAAAAGCCATGTATGTATTCTGTTATTTCTTTTATACGTAGTAGAGCCATGCTGCAGCTATATTATGGTTGTACCACGAATGGGTCGGCTCGACCGGGGAAGGACCACGCTCTCACAGAATA
This sequence comes from Parnassius mnemosyne, assembly GCA_963668995.1. Classification (NCBI taxonomy): domain Eukaryota; kingdom Metazoa; phylum Arthropoda; class Insecta; order Lepidoptera; family Papilionidae; genus Parnassius; species Parnassius mnemosyne. The sequence goes on along the minus strand of CAVLGL010000137.1, from coordinate 25,328,959 downwards.
TCAGCGTAAAATAGCAGCTTAACGCTGCTGTTTTACGCTGATATTCTGACGATTTTTACTGGAAACGAGGCATTTCATCTTAGTCCTCACGGGTGACAACGCATCTGCATTTTGATTCTTAATCGAAGATGGATGTAGATGTCTATGGGACACAGCAACCACTTACCATCAGGTGGACTGTGTGTTCGTTTGTCACCCTTATCCTATGAAAATATACTAAATAGAATAAAATTAAAATAAAATCTCTCGGGCTAATGCACGATTTGTGTGAGATAGCTATTGAGCATTTACCATAATTCTTTATAAAATGAATACATATATATATATATATATATATATATATATATATATATATATATATATATATATATATATATATATATATATACTGTAGTTATTCCAACCTGGACCACAGTGAAAAAACAAGAGATTTAGTAAAACATTTTTTTTTAAACTTTTAAATTTGTAAAAACAGAAATTACTTACTATGAAGAATGACTGGCGTTTCACTTTAAGCATACAATTTCTTGCGCTAAGAAACAACACTCTTCCGTAACATAAATATATAATTTGTAACGTCCATGAAGTCACGACCTACGCTTTTTATGAGATCGCATAATACAAAGAGTTCAAGCTATGACGTGGAAACTTTCTCATATTTAAGTACGAATAGTGAAAACCACTCAAACAATCTCTTTTTTACTTCAATACACTCAGCCTTTTTCATCAATAAATCATTATCTATTATAGCTGTACGGTTACGGGAGTCCTTGCCTCTAAAAATACACCGTGCTCTATCCCTTTTTCCTTCAAAAATCTCCTCAATGGTTATGATTGAGGAGATTTTTGAAGGAAATTATTATGGAACTCGAATATTTTCCATTATACTTCCCGTTCTTTCTTGTTTACTTATTTTCCTCAACTGTAATCATCCCGTGTTCTTATATTTATTTCATTTTAATAGCTTAATTATTATTTATTAATGTACACCTCCCTCCTAATCATTTGTTGTGAACAATTTTTTGCTTATAAGGTTGTCTAGAAGAAGTTGTCTTCTTTTATTAATTCACTAACGGTTCTCTGCGACTTCACCCACGTGGAATATATTGCGATTGGATTTCATAGGTTTTTCTTTTGCGTGGAAACCTTATTATTTTCTTAAAATAATAGTAGCCTAAGTTACTCCTTATAACATCAGCTATCTGCCAGTGAAAGTCCCATCCATATCGGTTCACAGGTTTTTGCGTGATGCATGTTCAGGCATACGTCGTATTAGAGTTATATTATAGCAAATAGATTTTGGTTTTGTTTTAATGTGTGTTGTTTGAAAACTGCATCAAAAAAGCTTACAATTTAATAATAGCTTTCATTTTATATTTTCCCACCTAGCGATGGAGTATCCAAACATCATAAAACACGGGTCACTTAGTTTTTAATCAAAAGCTCATAATAATGTTATTATTAAAACATGACAGATTTTCAAACAATCTTTCATCCTTAATTTTTAGGGTTCCGTACCTCAAAAGTAAAAAACGGAACCCTTTAGGATCACTTTGTCGTACGTCTGTCTGTCTGTCTGTCAAGACTCTTTTTCTCAGGAACGCGTAGAGGTATCAAGCTGAAATTCATTCATATCAAATACTCAAGGCTACTGTCCATTGAAGCTGTGAAAAAATCAAACTTCTAAGCCAACGCAATCAAAAGATACAGCCGTTTATGCCGCAAATTTTCGACATTCCCAAGGGAATCAAAACCTACAGGGTACTTCCCGTGAACTCAGAATCTTAAAATTTGGTACGAAGCAACGTATTACAGCACAGATAAAGGAAAAATTGCGAAAAGCATAAATTTTTGGTTACATCATATAATAAAAATATGTTTAATAATTTTTAACTTATATACCTACAGATTAGTTCGGAACCCTGCGCGAGTCCGACTCGCACTTGGTCGGTTTTTCTCCCTTAAGGAAAGAGTTTTCAAAATTACTGAAACACCTGTCTCCATACAAACTTTGTTAATTCTATCTTAGTGGATGCCTACGTTATAAAAGGCAGCTACTCTCTAAATATCAGATTTCTACGTCTAGCGTCTTGAGCTGTGCATTGGTAGATGAGTCAGTTACTCCGGACATTCTCTTTTTTATATAAACTAGATACTCGTTACAGTAAAACCATATTAACTTTTAATCTATCGTTATACACAGTGTGTGTGTGTGTGTGAGGGTGTGTGTGTGTGTGTGAGGGTGTGTGTGTGTGTGTGTGTGTGTGTGTGTGTGTGTGTGTGTGTGTGTGTGTGTATGTGCGTGCGTATACGTGTGCGTGTGCGTGCGTGCGTGCGTGTGTGTGTGTGTGTGTGTGTGTGTGTGTGTGTGTGTGTGTGTGTGTGTGTGTGTGTGTGTTTGTCACGCATGTAATATATATTTTCATAATAATAATTTTATTTGTTTATATTAAGCGACTATAAGCTATAGCCAGTGCGCTTTCCTGTTCATCTTGCGTCTTCCTCTAACGCATGCCTGAGCAACCATAGTGCATGCGCTAAAACTAGTTCGACAACAGCGCATGCCTCTAGCGAACGTTGATCCGTTATCGGTGGGTTCGCATGCAACATTTCGTGCATTTTAGTGAACAAAATCTCGGAAGACAAAGTTAAAACATTAGATAATGAGTGTTGTGTTTCGTACTTTTTGGCTCCATTATTTTCAAAAGCTTGTTTAAAGTGGCTTTAGTCATTCGTGTTAAATTTAAAAAAAAATGTCATTGTTTAGCTTTAATTCTTTCAATATTGTGTTGTTCCGTTTCTTCAAATAATCTTTCATCCACATTCTCCTTTTATTCGCTGCACTTAACACAAAATATGCCGCACTGATAGCTACTAGTGCCGCGTCCATCTCTAACCAAACCTAACCAAGGCGCGTGAGGCATAGGCGAGTTGCAAGCGACAAGCGGACGGGTATACGGACAACAAGCTGCATGCGTCTTATGGCACAGGACATGACGCAAGACAAACTGAAAATTGAAACGCAAAATGGACATGAAAGCGAAATAGAATGCGCACTAGTGTAGACATAGCTATTGGTATTCATATTTAAGCCCAGGCTTTATGACTGAATAAAAATTTTATTTTTCCGCCGAGGCCTATGTCCCTTTGAGTTAAATATTCATACAATGATACACCGTTACTGCTGCACTTCACTGAACACAATGCTCTGGTTTTTTTCCAATTTAATTCATTTATTCTGTGAGCGGGCCACAAGTGACCCTTGTACACGTTATTATTTTCTACAGACGCTTCGCAAAAGCTTCTTTAAAAGCTGGCAAGGATTAAACTTCAAGAAACTGAAGTTGTTTTGTTCTTTTTTTTTAATGAAGCGTTCTTAAAATATATAGATGTTCATAAAAGTGAATGCCTTTGTTTTGAACACAGTCAGATAATAATGTTTGTTTATGCGATATAAACAGGGTAAATATACAGATAAAATTGAACTTAACAACAGTAGAGGTGAAAACTTTTGCTGAAGTTCAAATATGTATTTATTTTTATCCTAAAATTTCGTTCTGAGATATTTTAACTTCAGTGAAGTTTCTGGTTGGCGAGTTTCTCTCTTCTAATCCGTTAGTCCGATTCGAAAAAAATATTGGTTACATGAACAATGATTTTGACCTTGTAGTGGCGATGTAAGAATATCGAATACCCTATATTGTCCCGTGTGTGTCGTAAGGAAAAGATTACAACCAAAAAAAAAAAACTTCGGCAAATATGGCAAATATCAAGCATAATCAATACCAAGAGGCATCTACGCAATATTTTATCTGAAATACTACTATACTACTTTGTATTAATTTTAAGTTCTGTTTCTGGCGCACTGAGAGGACATTATAGGATAGGACGGGAATAGGATACGCTAGGTTGCGACTTTTAATACAGATCTTTGAGCGCGTTCCAATGCTAGCAGTGTGGTTTTAACTGCTTCTCTCCATGAGGTTATACAATAGGTGAGAATTGATTGACATAATACGAAATATACTTGCTTTACTACATTAATATCAGCAAAAGAACGAATATTTTTAAAAACAAACATTAGTTTACGGACTCTATTGCATCTAATATTATTATCCGTTAATGATAAGATTTCCTTGTAAACTTGTAGCTCAACATTTTATAAACTCTGTCATATATCTCTCCGTTATATATATATATATATATATATATATATATATATATATATATATATATATAACGGAGACGATCCCTGACCGTTCAGCCACCGTAAAGTCTACACCACCTGAGGATGCCTCGTATAGAGGCGAAACACGTGTCGTATTGTCGTCAGTGGTGTGTCTTTTCTAGTGTAGTGGTGTTGGGAGTAGTGGTGCTGGGATTAGTGGTGACGGGGATAGTGCACGCAATTGAGGGAGGGCGGGAGGTGCTCTTTATACTAGGTAAGACAAATCGTTTTATGTGATGTTTGCGAAATAACTTTTTAAAAACCTCTTATATAATGGATTTCCGCAAAGTAACGCCTGATTCTATTAATTATCTTCCATGATCCAAAAACCCCTTTCAGAATTGTATTCCTGTGTCCAGCTGTGCTACATATACAGGCTTTACTTTTTACTCGACTGCCCTAGGAATGTTTTCCGAGTGTATGTATGTATGTCTATTTCTTTGGCAAGCTCTTATATGTGGTTGAGCCATGCTGCAGCTATATTATAGTTGTAGCACGAATAGGTCGGCTTGACCGCGGACCGACCACGCTCTCAAAGAATACCGGCATAAAATAGCAGCTCATTGCTATTGCGTTTCGTATGGTGAGTGTAGAGAACCGGAGACCCTTTTTACTGGATACGAGACATTCCAAATTAACGGCTAATCGACGGCTCCGTGGCGTAGTGGCTTAGCAATGAGTTGCAACGCTTGGGGCCGCGGGTTCGAATCCCGCACGGAACAAGTATTTGTATGGCCTACAAATAATTGTTCCGGGTCTGGATGTTTGTACTTGTGCAATTTGTGCTTGTAAACTGCCTCCGCGATACAGGAGAAAATCCAAATTACTGTTTTAACAAAACAAACAAAGAACATTTTTCACTTTAAAAGGTATTTGAAAAACCTACATTTTAAACCTTCGGCGCGCATCCTAGTTCTAGAATATACAATCATAATGTTTTAACGGCAATACAGGGTTTTTTTTAAATAACCGGCCAAATTTGCACATAAGGTTCAGAATAAGTAATATTGGCAAATAGTGAAGAAATAATATTTAAAAAAAAATTCAATAATTCTGTCCTTTTTATCTTTTAAATTCAAAATGCGTATAAACGCGTTCTTTTAATCTGATTTTACTGAGCACGTACACATTCGTAAGGCTCGATCGGCATGCGAAAACGTTATTGCCCATTCAATAACTATAATAACGTAATTGTTTATATATATTTGAATTTAAGTTTAAAATTAGACTACTCTTTGAAAAAATAACCCTGTATTTCAAAAAATAGATACCAAAGTTTACATTGATATATAACTTTCTTCGCCTTTGAGTAATAAAAATTAGCAGCAGTTATGAAGATTCAGCGACTATACAGCAAATAAGACCAACCGCCCCACGCAACGCACCCGTATTGTAGTCGGATATAGGGAAAGAATTATAACGACTGAACTCTATAAATATTATTATGTTGGAAGCTCCACCTAGATTTTTGCAGAAGTTTGTACACACCTTTATTGTTTATAGAAGTGTGTAACACGTTTACAGACAATTATGCCTACTACAAAGCTCCTATAATAGATAGCGTGACGTTGTGATATTATTCGATTTATTAACGATTCGGCCTCTACATAACACTACAGTAAAAGTTTCAACTTCCAGATAGACAGACAACGTTACCAAAAATTGTTATTTAGGTATCTGTATTGATATTATAGTATACCCGAATTAAAATTACAAAAAACATTCAATGTACAGAAATTTACCTCTATATAGATAGATAGAAAGCAATAAGATGCGCGATTGTTTTGCTAGTTGCTGAAGTATAAAAAATATAAGAAAACAGAAACGTTTTTAAAATAAGCTGTAAAAATATTTTATAGCATATCCGAGCAAATCCGTTGAAGCAAAATAAAAAAAAAATAGAATATATTAGAATTTTTTACTTAAGTATTTGTTTCGATCCAGCTTAGGCATTTTATTACTTCGCATAGTCTCCAATAGAGTTCGTTGTATCATAATAAATAAATAACGACGAACAATAAAAACAGATAACAAGTTCAAAAACGCTTTACTAAAAGACGAATGGATCGGGGAAAAAGTTTCTTCGTATTTTGTTTGTATAAAAATTTAAGAAAAATCTCTTTGGTTGTACTGTTTGTATATGGCTGGTTTTAATATCAATACATATAAGACATTAACAAAAAGAAAAATAAAAAGTAAAAAACACTTTCCCGCCATTTTACAATTGTTTTTCTGACCGTCAAAATGAGCTAATCTAACGAAGAAATTCGATAGATGTCGTCACTGCCAATTATTAGTATCTATCAATGAATAAAATTTCGACTCACCGACTATCAACTAAAGATATGAATAACGCCTTAAAATAGACAAAAAACTAAGTTTCGTAAGCAACTTATAACTGCTTATTTGCTTGCTGCTTACTTGTTACTGTTAGATCCTATTAAAGTCGACTGCTAAACATAGACCTCCCCCATAGATTGCTTCATATGAAGGACATTAGGCATAGTTGCAATGCTTGGCAAGCAGGTAACCGCAGTTTTTTTAATTCAATAGTTATTAGAAAGACGCTGCTACCCACCTCCTCATTTTTCCCTCTGTCGCCTCTTATAATACCCACGTGGATGATATATTATTTTCTTAATTGCTTATAATTTATTTCGTTTTATAATTAAACGTGACTCGTTGTAAAAAATTACGTTAATAAAAACATTATTTGCTATTAGCTTAATGACGTGTAATAACTACAATTAAAAACGTTTTCTGCTGTTAGTCTGTTAGTTTACTTCACTATGTTATAAATTTAACAAACTTTCCTCCGTACTTAACACAGGCTTAGAAGGACTGTTTGAATATAACTTGAATTATTATTTTTGGGGTCGGTCGTATTGTTATTAATAATCATCCTAGATAGTGGTGTTTCGAGAATTCATTAATATGCAGCCAAGTCTGTTTAATTTAGGAATAAGCAATTAACGTTAATTGCTTTTTAAATTTAATTTGTTAAACTGCTTACATTTGAAAGCGCTGTTACATTATATGCTTATTATTAAAACACTCATCTTTATCGACTACCACGTCAATTTTTTTTTATGGTAGAGGGGGCAAACGAGCATGCGTCTCACCTGATGGTAAGTGACTACCGCCGCCCTTGAACAGCTGCAACACCAGGGAGGGAATCGCAGATGCGTTGCCGGCCTTTTTTTATTGAAATATCAACAGATTGTGGGGATAAATACCCAGAATGGTTTCCGATGCCCAGAAATAAGCAATATTTTTTTGGGTTTTTATAACAATAGACGAAATGGCTTCACCACTACGAACCAGTAATAAAATAACAATCTCTGACTTGAAAAATACCATCATCTCGAACTCCTAAGAAATTCAAGGCAAGTCATTCCGTTGGTAAGATGATGAATGTGTGCATAAATGATTAAATATCTCGATCATTAGTTCTGTAGCAAAAGAATTTTAAACCTTGAAAAAAGATATTTCAAGTATATCAGTATATCACACTAAAAGCTAAAATAAAATAACCTTTAATAAAAGTAACCTGTAACATATTATGTACTCAATCTTACTATTTATTGAACGCTCTTAGTATACTCGTTACATAAATTAGGATTTTAAGCTTAATTTTAATATAAAAGTGGTAACGTATTTATATAAGATAATTTAAGCAATAGCAAACATCAACATCATCATTGGTCCACGCCGCAAAGGAGAAAACCGATCTGTTAAGCTCTCTCTTTGCGTCCAACTCGACTCTAGATGGGAACACACCGCCGACAATCCCGCGGTGTGAGTGCTCCATGCTGGATGTGCGGTTTACACAGCGCTCGGTTCGCAAAGCACTCTTCTACCTGGACGTCAGCAAATCGAGTGGGCCTGATGGAGTCCCTCCGGTACTCCTACTCCCAAGGAGTAGTTCCGAATACATAAAAGATAGCTTTGGTCCACCCTTGTTTTTCAAAATAATGGAAACCATTATGAACTGCCAGCGCATGAGGTACCTTGAAGATCACCAGCTGATTAGTGACCGCCAGTACGGTTTTCGTCGGGGTCGATCAGCTGGTGATCTTCTGGTATACCTAACTCATAGACAGGGGGAGGCAGTATAGTCCAAGGGGAGGCATTTGCCGTTAGTTTTGATATAGTTAAGGCCTTCGATCGGTTCTGGTACAAAGCGCTTCTTTCGAAGCTTCCTTCCTATGGGCTTCCCGAGAAATTGTGCAAACGGATCACCAGTTTCCTTGCTGATCGGAGCATCAAGGTCGTAGTAGACGGTGCATGCTCTGATTTCAAGCCTATCAACGCTGATGTTCCACAAGGCTGCATGTTATCACCAGCGCTGTTTCTCCTGCATATCAATGACATGTTGCAAACTGGTAACATTCATTGCTATGCGGACGACAGCACTGGTGATGCCTTATATACCGGCCGTGCCAATATTTCTCGGGAAAACGTCGCTGATTACCGGGACTATCTTGTATCTGAAGTCGAGTCATTGCTGAACAAACTCTCGGATTGGGGGCGACTAAATCTAGTCCAGTTCAATCCCCAGAAGACACAAGTTTGCGCGTTTACCGCTAAAAAGAACCCCTTTGTCGTATCTCCTCAGTTTCAAGGCACTGCCCTTGCTGCCTCAGCTAGCATCGATATGCTCGGCGTCGACATATCGAATAGTGTGCAGTTTCGTGGTCACTTGGAAGGGAAGGCCAAATTGGCCTCTCAAAAGCTTGGCGTGCTCAACAGAGCTAGACAGTATTTTATGCCGGCACATCGCTTGCAACTTTACAAAGCAGAAGTTCGGCCTCACATGAAATACTGTCCTCATCTCTGGGCCAGGGCACCCCAGTGCCAGCTCCCTCCACTTGACCGCATCCAGCGCCGAGTGGTTCGAATCGTGGACGACCGAGTTCTTTCTGATCGGCTCGATACACTGGCACTGCGTAGGGATGTAGCATCCCTTTGCATTTTCTATCGAATTTACCACGGTGAGTTCTCTGAGGAATTGTTCAATTTAATTTCGAAATTTCACGAACGCACATCGCGTCAAAATTCACGATACCATTCTCACCATCTGGATGCTTGGCGGTTCACGACTGTGCGTTTTACTAGGAGTTTTCTTCCTCATACAACTTCTCTGTGGAATTGTTTACCACCGGCGATTTTTCCGGACCGATACGACTTAGGGACCTTCAAGAAAGAGCTTACGCTTTTCTTAAAAGCCGGCAACGCATCTGCAATTACCCTGGCGTTGCGGTTGTTCATGGGCAGCGGGAGTCACTTACCATCAGGTGAGCCACATGCTCGTTTGCCCCTTCTTCTATAAAAAACAACAATATGTTGTAAATATTACATGTTTTTGTAAAAGAAATAAAATATGCGAACATACGAGTACGTGGATTTGTAACAGAATATGTATTTCTTTTGATGAGTTATGTTCGATAGACATGTTGTGTTGTCAGTTTGTTGATACGGAGAAGACATTTAAAATATTATTACAATACAAAGTTTTACTGTTGGTTGGAGTATTATAGTATATCAGAAAAGAGTAAACACGTTTAAGTCTACTGTTAGGATATAATAGGCAACAGTAATAGCGTAAACGTTTTTAATTTTGACGGCTCCGTAACGCAGTGGCTTAGCAATGAGTTGCAGCGCTAAGGGCCACGGGTTCGAATCCCGCACGGAACAAGTATTTGTATGGCCTACAAATAAATAATTGTTCTGGGTCTGGATGTTTGTCCTTGTGAAATCTATGTATGTAAACTGCCCCCCCGATACAGGAGAAAATGCTAGTGTGCAGGTAACGTTTTTTTTTTAAAGAAAAAAAAAAAACTGATTTCTTAAATTCACACAAAACAGGTATCGTCAATATATAGTTTATCACCACAGCCTATTATATTCCTGCTGATAAACGCGTAAAGTTCAAAATGACAATTTTCATGTCTCAATTCTTTATTGTAATAATTTTTATTCTTTTGAATGTAGGTTTTTATCTTACTTTTTATCGGTTTAACGCCTCAATGGATAGCTCGCCTTTGTTGGACATAATCCAATAGTTCCTAAGTTTTTGCACGTGGCTTTTGTACTAAATACCATTCGATTTTTAAGTAATAAGATTTTTTGAATTAGTATTTCATAATAGTTTAATTGACGAGTAACATGAAATAGAGAAAATAAGTATGAAAATGAATAATGTTTTTCAGACTTCAAGAAACCACTGCTGGTTATAGATATTTTCAAGAGTATGACCAAATGACACGTTTCTTGAAAGACTTATGCATATTAATCAAGAACGTACAGACGGATTTAGAAACGCCGAGCTGTAAATCCCGCGTTAGCGTAACTTCCCCATTACAAGTTTATGGGATTTGGGTTTGGCTGGTATGTTTGGTTTAACCCATTAACAATTTTTAATTCGTCAAATGTAATTCTAAATAATAATTTTTCAGGTCGTCCAAGAGGACCCCGTAGTCAAATTCTTGAGGGGATATATGATCTGTTTGGTTCTAATGGACGCATAATTTACGATTTCTTAAGCTTAAGTGTCAGGTCATTGGACACCATCATTAATATAATATTACTACATCATACAATTTGAATTTGCTACTTTTACTTTTGCTATTTTCAAATGTATAAATTAGATTTGTAGCATTTTAAAGCATACGAATAAGATGATTATTTGACTAAAAACAATATAATTTTTATAGACACGTTTGTTTTGACAACTCTTAATTTTTTTTTGGATTGTATAATACTTAATGGCGATTATAAATAAAACATAAATTAAACTGCAACAATCCTCGCATTTTCAAAATACCGCATTGACGATGAACATCTAGAAATTGCCGGCCTACAGTTATTTCGAGATTAATCGAATGAAATCAGCAATCAGTATCATGTTCAGTTAAATTGAGATCGATTCCCCGCTATCAATCGATCGCCAGTTTTTTAGCGTATGGATGTATAGGTGAGTAGTAATTTGCCAATATACATCTAGCAGTTTTATCTAGCATTTTTAACATTGCTATTCGACTATTGTTGGATATTACTTAAATAAAACTTCTTGCTTAACAATTATGCTAGTTATTGGAAACAAAGTGTCTTCATATTATACTGGTAAAGAGGTGCAAAAATTTTCTTTACTGTCGAAAGCGATTCAGTAAAAGTTCATTATTAAATACGGCACAAAAAGAGATGCAATTACTTTAATTATAATACAAAATAAAAGACATTTAACTTCTACTCTCTCGATCATCAGTCAATAACTCGTATTACAATATCTACGTGGCTAATAAATGAATACTGGAAGCCAATTAAGAGTTCGTTCCACGACGCTATCTGATTAGATCAAAGAGATTATATTATGTTCTTCGTGTCATATAGAACTTAATCCATAACCAAAACAATGCACCGAACGTAGTTCACAGCCATCTGCCTCATTTGCAAAACATAGCTCTTTCCTAAAAATGCAGAGGTACTCTGAGCAATTTAAATTTTAAATTGAAAATATTATTTATTCTACCGTCAAATTTTCTCTTTGTGAAAATTTATTACGTGCCTAGAGTTTGCAAAAATTTAATAAATAAATAACAATATAGCGTAATCTCTAATTACTGTAGAGTGTAGGGACTGAAGCTAAATTTGACGATGTTCACCATTAAGATATTATTAGGTCTTTACCTACGCTCTTGCCGTTTTTTTTTAAATAAGTTAAAGGCTTATTTTCTATATTTTTATTACTACTAATCAAAGTAATCACCCATGCAATCGGTGCATCTTTGCCAACGTATTGACAATTTATTGATGTTCTTCTGGAAGAAATCATCTGGACGGGAGCTAGCTAAAAAAGGATGACAAACGAGCACACTGTCCACCTGGTGGTAAGTGAGTGACGTGGCTCATAGAGACATCTATATTTATAAAAAGGCAGATACGTCGTCACCTCTGAGGACTACGATGGAAGGCCTCTTTTCCAGTAAAAAAGGCTTCTGGTTCTCCACACTCACCATACAAAACGCAGCAGCATTAAGCTCTTATTTCAGCTGGTATTTTGTGAGAGAGTGGTCCTATCCTAGTCAAGCCGACCTATTCGTGCTACAACCATAATATAGCCGCAGTTTAGCTCTACCACGTATAAATGTCTGATTAGGTAAATCCAAATTCGATCAAGAGATGAGCCAACGAATGCAACTCGGCGAATCGGCACTTGTGATATTTTAAACGTTGTTATTATCATTGCTAAGATATTTAAAAGTCAAAGGTTACGTTACGTTTTCAATAATGGAGGCGCATAAAGCGTGTAGATCGCTAAGTTCACCTATTTATATATATCAAATTATTATTAGAATAACCTTTTCCTACAGTTTCGCTTGCCTGAACTTATATTTAGCAACATAGTGGCAAGTATATTGATTGAATATGAATAAAAATATAGAGACCGAAATAATTGTTTTTGGTGGCTCTGTGGCGTTGTAACTTAGTTTAGCATTGAATTGATGGTCGTTGCTAAGGACTACAGGCTTGAATCCTGTTCGGAACAAGTATTTGTAAATTATGCGGCCCTTGTGCAATTTATAACAAATTTATAACTGCCTCCATGACACAGGAGAAAATCCTAGTCTTATGATATAACGTTTTTAAAAATTAAAAAATAATCTAAAAACTCTCTGTAAAACTTATAAATAGGCACCTTACGATGCCATGAACTGTCCAAGCAAATGTTAAACTCCATTAACTATATAGGATAACGAAACAGCAACAAAATTTCATTAATTAATGAACTTTGCAATTATAATAATTACTAATCAATATCAGTCTTAATATATTTCTTAATCAACTACAAAAATAACTTATTATATAAATACAAACATTTTACTAGGATTGATTATACAAACATTTTTCTAATAATTACATTAGGATTTTCTGCTGTATCGTGAGGGCAGTTTGCATACATAATTTTTAATAAACATACATAAATTTCACAAAGAATCGGAACAATTATTTGTAGGTCATATAAATACTTGTTCCGTGCGGGATTTGAATCCGCGACCCGTAGCGCTGCAACTCATTGCTAGGCCACTGCGCCACGGAGCCGTCAATTTCATCTAGTTTCAAATAAGGCACTATAATATGTCACGATTGACGAATTGGTATTATACCAAAGCGTCGATCGTGCCATTACAATTCTTTTACGACTACAACTTTAGTAAAAAATATAAACCAATTATTTGTATCTTGAATCAACAATAGGACCCGCCCCGACGAAATCTTTTAGAAAAGAGTCCACTAGAACTTCTTTCTGAACCAAGAATCCGTCTGGGTAGGCCCCTTACCTATTGCTGCCACCAAGAACGTGTACTGTTATGTAGAGATGACAACGCATCTAGTGCGTTTTTATTTGAAGTTGGTTGCACGTGTCTATGGGCTGCAGTAACTACTTGCCACCAGATGGACTGTAAGTTCATTTTTAACCACAGTTATGTACCTAAGTGTATTACTTTAGATTAATTGGTTTTCATGTAGTATATAACAGAGGTGTAAAATAAAAACGCGAATGTATCAAAAATATTTTTAGCTCAAATTATAAGGTTCGTTTCTCTTTAGGCAGTATAGGAAGGTAAAAGTGTGTTCATGAAACTTGATTAGATAGAGAAAACCATAGCAATAAAGTAAGCAATTCCTTTTTTTTATCATAAAGGACTCTTTTCAGTTATTCAAATTGTATTGCCAGTATCATCAAAACGATAGAACTTAAAACATACAAGCTAGGTATAAATTTTATTTTAACATTAGGAAGTAAAATAGGGATGAAATAATTTCTACAACCAACTGTTGTATTTGTGACTAAATTGCGTTTAAAATTATTATTTTTAATTTTCAAATCAAAACTTTATCTTTGAAACAAAAATTGTCTTCTTAAGTTCCTTCAGCAAGTCCTGAAAATAGATTAAGTAGGACGCTTAATCATCCAAGTTGCACTTAACCGCCTTTTCTCAAATTATCATATAAGAATGTTTATAACGTAGAGCAATATATTTTTTATTTATTTAATGATACATAAAACATATTACAATAGTGCATAGTTACTATACAGCACCATTAAACCGCAAAACGGTTTGTATTGGTGCTTGTAGACGTCTATACGCATAAATATATTATTTTTAATAACTATATGCCTTACCTTATAGGGTTGTCCTAATGTGGGACCATGACCATTACACTTAAATTATTTTGGCATATTTTTTAGGATATTCCCTTTTGTTGGACCTTAAAACTACCCCATTTTTTTAAAAATATTTTCATAAAATTCAAGTCATATGTTTAAAATTAAATATAAAAAAACATTTGTAAATAATCACTCTATATGGCAATGTCTCATTTACTAATTATTAGAAATGCATAATTAGTAACAAAATATAATACAATATTTAGTGCAATAAAAAAATGTCGAGCGGTCTTACTCACCACGCTAAAGTCTCAAGAACGCTGGTTACGGATTTTTTATAAAGTAAGGGTAAGAAACGAGTACACAGTTCACCTTATGGTAAGTGGATGCTCGATTAAAAATCAAAATGCAAATACGTTTTTTGCGAATGTTTCATTTCCAGTAAAAAGGGTCTCTGATTCTCTACACTTAGCATACAAACTGCAGAATTAAGCTACTATTTCACGGTGGTATTCTGTGAGATCGTTGTACGTCCCCAGTCCCCGATAATAAACAAGTAGCTGCAGTATGTATTATTATTAAAATAATAATTCTTAGCGTTTTATTACTAAATTTCTATACTCCGTTATTGAGCGAGAAAAGAGCGAGCCCGTCTGTCTCCAGCGGTAACGATCGGCGGTGATGGATACAGAAACTTTACCGCGCGGTGACCCAACGCTTTATATCAAATGGCTCAAACATACTCGTAATATAGTCTTCTCTCAGATCCTTACCTATATTTGCGTAATTTACTCAGTTCAGCCGTCTTTAATGCCGCTCTGGCCCTAATCGAAATACTCTTGCGATGAGACGCCGCTAAACTGTGGATCTAGTTCATTTATATAATAAACAAATTTACGATATTATTTTTATTTTATTATTTATTTTACTTAATAATCGTATATAATTATTTAATTAAATTTTATTTGAAAATTTTATTATCAAGTAGACTAATATTAATTTTATTTGGTATTTCCGCACGGGTGATTTTTGCATCTCGACGACAGCACCAGCGACAGCGACCGGTGCCAATTGTGAATCTAAACCATCCATGGACCTACTTAAACACACACAATTTTTTTATCAAAATTGTACGAGCTATTTTCGAGTCCTTGCGGGACTAACGGATAGCAATGGATTTTTATATATAGAGATTTAGATATTATTGTTATTGGTTTATATTTTCTAAATATTGCGCTATTTCTTTATCTTTATTAGTGGTCATAAACTTATTGTATTTTTCCGTTGTTCGATAATGTTTATAACCCGTATAGACGTACGAATTTCTTTCCTGATTTATATCTCTCATCGTAGAGACAAATTTCCGCCTTTTTCTTCAGAAAATATTTCAAAATTTAGTTACGTACTGCTGGATAGAAATGTTTTTCACACTTTTTCGTCATTCGCCAAAGGAGAGTAAGTTTCGTAAAAGGTCAACAGGTCTTCAGACAAACACTATTATTTATACAATATGTGAAATACAGAAATAGGGTGTAAGGGGCTCCGCTAAGATCTTGGAGCCCAAGCCAACCCCACCTGCACGTAGAGCACCTGCTGGATAACGGAAAGGGCTCTGGCGATGCCACTCCTCTGGGGTCAGACGGCAGTCGCCCCGGTAATTGGCACTAAGCCACTCAAAAATGGAAAGTAAAAGAAAGAGATATACGTTTAGGACTAGGGCGTCGCCGCATAACGACGCGCATGGGGATCGCCTTAACTCTGCGATAAGTATGCGAGGGCTACCGGGCCCCGTGCGAGCCCGGCTAAAGACGTTAGGACTAACTACGAAGATTCGCTTTGCAAACTGGAACATTGGCACGATTACGGGACGCTCCGCAGAACTTGCGGCCATACTTGTCAGGCGTAAAGTGGCAGTGGCATTCCTGCAGGAGACACGGTGGAAGGCCAACAGGAGCCAGAATATTAGGCACAGCTACAAGCTGACCTATACAGGCTCTTCTGGTGGGCAGAACGATGTGGCAGTGGTGCTCGCCGAGCATTTCCACGATAGCATCTTGGAAGTTAGACCCATATGCGACCGACTTATGGTAGTAAGGTTGCTTATTGACGGGGTCGTGACTCACTTAATAAGTGCCTACGCCCCACAGGTCAGCTGCAGCGACGCGGATAAGACGCTGTTTTGGGATCGGCTCGGAGATGTACTACGCGGCATACCGTTGTCCCACGATGTCGCTTTGGGTAGCGACCTGTACGGTCATGTGGGCGAGATGCAGGTGTATGAACGTGTCCACGGCGGCTATGGGTACGGCCGAAGAAACGCAGAGGGGGAAACCATTCTCAGAACCTGCACTGCAGCTGGCCTGGCCGTGGTGAAGACGTTCTTCAAGAAGAAAGCCGAGCACCTGATTACCTACAGGAGCGGTCGGAACGCTACTCAAATCGACTATCTACTGACCAGGAGAAGTTATATCAGTCGCGTGGCCAACTGTAAGGTCATACCCGGTGAGTGTCTCACTGCCCAACACCGACTTCTTGTCATGGAACTCTGCGTAAAACCCCGTCGCAGACACGCCGAACGTTGCCGCCGTCAAATCAAGTGGTGGCTGCTGGATCAAACCAGATACTCAGAGTTTGACTCTGGCGCGGGGGATATTAGTCTCGACACGGCAGGCAAGTCTGTCCAAGAGTGCTGGAAAACCATTCAGACGTCTTTCAATCACAAAGACGGCAAGTTCTCGGCGCGGCAAAAGGGGGCCGCAAAATCGACAAGGAGACCTGGTGGTGGGACGCCACAGTCCAGGGTTCATTACGGGAGAAGAAAGCGCTCTTCAAGACGTGGCAAGCGACCAAATCTCGTGAAGATCGCGCATCTTACAAGAAAGCGAAAAGAGCTGCCAAGAAAGCTGTAGCCAGAGCCAGGCGTGACCACTTGCAACCATTATATGCTAAGCGCACTCTAGGGCCAAAGCAGCGCAAGATACTACTCGCTGCTGCAGCGTCAACGGCCCTAATGGCGAGCTCATGTACGATGATCGTGCGGTGAAGAAGAGATGGCGCTCTTATTTCCACGTTTTGCTGAATACTCAGCACCGGGAAGTGCAGCTTCCCGAACAACTCCCGAACCATGGACTCGTGCCACCGATTACACCTGACGAGGTCCTAGCATCTCTTCGTCACATGGAGAATCGGAAAGCTGTCGGACCGGACGAGGTGCCAATTGAAGCGTGGAAAGCGCTGGGGGCTCATGGTGTGTGCATTCTTTAACCTTTATAATAGAATCCTGAGCGACCGAATAATGCCCGATCAGTGGCGGCTTAGTATAATAACGCCGGTCCACAAGGGTAAAGGGTCCGTTCAGGATTGCGGTAATTACCGCGGTATAAAGGCGATGTCACACACCATGAAGCTCTTCGAGCGCATTATTGACACCAGGGTTCGACAGGAGTGTATAGTGTCGAACTCCCAGTACGGTTTCTAACCAGGACGCGGTACCATGGACCCTATATTCGCCCTAACGATCCTCATGGAGAAGCACAGGGAAAAGATTTATTCCTAGACCTGCAGAAGGCCTTTGACTGTGTTCCTAGGGAGATGATCTGGTGGGCGTTGCGGTCGAAGTTGGTACCAGAGACCTACGTGGAAATCGTACGTGACATGTACCGCAACTCCGATTCAATAGTCAGGACCACTGTTGGTGATACAACTCCCCCCCCCCCATAACCGTAGGCGTGCATCAGGGCTCCGTCTTAAGCCCCTATCTCTTCAGTGTGATATTAGACGAACTGTCAGCCAGCGTACAGAAACTAGCGCAGCCTTGGCTGCTTATGTACGCTGATGATATCGCACTGGTAGATGGGGACAAAGGACGGCTCACCAGACGCGTGCACGCATAGAGGGAGGCGCTTGAGAACGGCGGGCTGAAGCTAAACGTGGGGAAGACGTAGTATATGGCCTGCAACAGCACAGATCTGACATCTCTCCGTATAGGTGACGACACCGTCGAGCGCACGGACAACTTCAGGTACCTCGGATCTGTGCTTGATGCGTCCGGGGACATCGATCGCGACATCAAGGCCCGTATATCAGCGGCTTGGGCGAAATGGCGCGAGGTGACGGGTGTCATTTGTGACCCCAAAATGCCGGTCAAGCTGAAGGGATAGGTCTATAAGACCATTATAAGGCCTGTCCTTATGTACGGCAATGAGGCGTGGCCGGTGCTGGAGCGACACCGGCAGTTGTTGCATGTCACGGAGATGAATATGCTGCGGTGGACGCCACGTCACGCGGAAAGACCGTGTATGGAATACATACATCCGCAGCAGCCTCCACGTCCGTGACATTGCTGACAAGCTGCAGGAAAGTCGCCTCCGCTGGTACGGCCACGTCTTACGACGACCGGCAAGTTACGTGGGAAACAAATGCCTGGACATGACCCTACCTGGTACCAGGAGTAGAGGACGGCCCAAGAAACGCTGGCTTGATGTCGTGCAGGATGACATGCGCGCCAATGGGCTAGTTGCGAGGGACGCCGAAGACCGGGCAAAGTGGCGGAGGAAGTGTAGGAAAGCGGACCCTGGGTTCTCCCGCGCTGGGCGGGATGAGCAACCGGGATAAACGCTAGGTAGAAGAAGATGTGAAATACAGAAATGTTCGACCAGCACAAATCACATCTCTTGCCCTTCGATTTCATTGTGCTACTCTTTAGCAGAGTATAATAAATTTAATATGAAGAAACCGTGTTGTGGCAGGGTAATAATATTAACTATCCCATATCGTCCCGTGGGCGTCTTAAGAGTCGACAGAGGGAAACGAACCAGCAGATACACAGCAGCATCTAGGAAACTAAGAAATAAAAACTAAATAGGAAAAAACAATTTAGAAGGTTTTAATTCCTGCTAAAATACACATTTACTAACCCACGTATCGGGAAGTCTGCAGTTTGTGAACATGTTCAAGATCGTCCCCGCCATTGCATTAGATTTGATAGACCACAAATCCTTGCAAAAGAACACCGATTCCTCCCAAGGATGATTCGCGAGGCTATTGAAATTAAAAAACATCCTAATTTCAATAGAGAAGATGGATGGGTGCTGCCATCTGCTTGGGATCCCATAATTAATAAAATCAAATCCAAACCCAAGTATACCACTGCTAGACTTCAAGATACTGTAAGCTCATTCTGCGTAAATCGAACCAAAAATTAATATTAAAAAACTGAAAGTAGCCGGGCTAACTATGACAGCAGGACGTCAAAAACCTCAGTCCCCCGTGACCACGGGTGCTGGAAAGCACCCGAAACGTCGGGAATATAAAAATAAGTTAATATACGCGATAAAATCTGTAAAATTAGTTTTATTTAAAAATCATCGGAATCCTTGGGGCCGTTGCGATATTTTGACAAACGTAAGTCCCGCAGTCACTCGGAAGGGAAGGTTAAACTGGCAAAAAAAAAAGCTTGGTGTGCTCAGTAGATCGAGACGGTATTTCATGCCGACCTACCGCTTGCAGGTTTACAAAGCGCAGATTCGGCCACATACGGAATATTGTTTACATCTCGGGCCCGGGGCACCCAAGTATCCTCCATCTTGTCTATCCTTCCACTTGACCGTATTCAACGGCCTAAATCGTTGATTATCAAGTGCTCTCTGATCGGCTCAATCCATTGGTTTTGCGAAGATACTTTGTATTTCTACGCATATTCTACCGCATATATTACGGAGAGTGCTCAGAAGAATTGTTCGGATTAATTAAAATAATATTCAATTGAATTAATCGAACAATCCTCTCACAAATTCCACCGTCGTACACTGCGACAGAACTCGTAATTCCATCCTCACCACCTCAATAGCTGGTGGTCCACTACTGTGTGATTTACGCGGAATTTTCTGCCTCGCACAACCAAACTGTGCAATTATGACATAAAAAAATCCTATTTTTCTAATGAATGGATGGATTTCATATTTCTGGCCGATTATTACGCAAGCTATATCAATGTTCATGTCAGAAAAGAAAAGTAGGTGTTGGCATTTTTATTAGGTATTATGTTATAATGGATGAAAATTGAAACCTTTATTTATTACTAGCTGGTACCCGGCACGTTGCTGCCACATAAAAAATATCTGTCGAAATGCCGTTTTAAATCTGGAAGAGTTAATTAGGAATGATAATACATTCATTGAAGTTGAGTGATGTTTAACTTTCAAATAAATTTGTCGCTTTCAAATAAAAAGCTATAACCTTCTCACAAGTGAATGCAATAAGTTGACAAAGTTTTAGCGCAATCTAATGAACGGTATGGCAGCGCATAAAATATGAGCAAACAAAAATAAATTTTTATATATTAGATTTTAATTTATTACAAGTCTATTCAATAATTTGAAATATGATATAATATATTTACCTAACATGAAATATGACAAGTAAATTCTAACGACGGTGATGCTCGCCAATAACAAAATTAACTTTTCTCTGTCCCATGAATCTTATATGAACATATCGATTGTTTAACTATTGTGTCTAAATCGCATATAGGGAAACTGTTAGTAGATAATCTATTATGTACGACACGATTGTACTCGCGCACGATCAAGTAGTAAGTATTAGCAGCGGTGGCGGTGTGTTGACTGCGGATTGCACGGCGGTTGCGACGGTCTCACGGATGTCGGATTCGAGAGTATAGCGCGCCAAAAATTTGCACGTGCTGGCGGAAAATAATAAAACAGTAAATTTTACTTTGAATCCTCCGTATGTACTGCAATTTGGGCAACTACAAATCGCGTCCTTAAATCAGCGCTTTTAGTCTTTAACTGAGTCAAATCGATATATCGGCTAGTTGTCGTATCTTCTTTAAAGAATTAGTGACAAGCAAATTACTTTAGTTATTAATATATAGGTATGTTATAAGTGCCATATCATATGCAATTTGAACTCATTTTATTACTACATTATTACGTAAGATTTAACCCAAAATTGATATTTGCAGAAATTATAGATTAATACCCTGAAAATTACTAAGCTTTTGTTTCATGGTAATATCTCAACCGCTTCTGGATTTACATAATGAATTTTAAAGTCCGCGTGGACAAGGTCGTAGATTTATCTCATTACTAGCGATCCTCCCCGGCTTCGCACGGATGATTTCTAGATCTCGACAACAGCGCCACTTACCAGATGCAATTGTTAATCTGAACTATCCAGGGACCAGCGCAATAGCACACAAAAAAATCATCAAAATCGTTAGAGGCGTTTTTTGAGTTTTAGCGAGGTTAACGGACAACAATTGATTTTATAAATAGAGAAGATAAACTATCTTTAATTAGCCCGCGGTTTAGGCCGCATTCAGTTCAGTAAACGAGATAATTTTGAAAAATCACAGTCGATGTTCTCTTTTATAGGAAATGGGTGACACATGAGCACACATTCCACTTAATGGTAAGTGGTTGCTGTGACCCATAGACATCTACATCTATCCTCGATATAACGAATCAAAATACAGATGTGTTGTTACCCATGAGGATTAAGATTGAAATGCCTCGTTTCCAGTAAAAAGGGTCTCCGGTTCTCTACACTTACCATACGAAACACAACAGCATTAAGCTGGTATTCTATGAGAGCGCAGTCCTTCACTGGTTGAGCCGACCCATTCGTGCTACAATTAT
This sequence comes from Parnassius mnemosyne, assembly GCA_963668995.1. Classification (NCBI taxonomy): domain Eukaryota; kingdom Metazoa; phylum Arthropoda; class Insecta; order Lepidoptera; family Papilionidae; genus Parnassius; species Parnassius mnemosyne. The sequence goes on along the minus strand of CAVLGL010000137.1, from coordinate 25,306,899 downwards.
ACCAATAATATAGTTGCAGCATGGCTCTACCACGTAAAAAATGTTTACATCTCTTTACTTATTAGAAAAAAACTTCTTTAAACGATCACAATTTCAAGAAATTCTACGATTTCTTTCGCGTGTAATTCGAATTGCTTATGACAAGGCAATTATAACATAACGTTACAATAATACCTAAATTACAAGGATGGACCATCTAACGTTTGGAATTGGAACTATAGGTTATTTTGAGGTAGGAAGGCTTGATGACATTTCCGATGTGACAGAAAATTAGTTTTATGTTTGATATTTATGAAATGGGTCACTTTTCGAACAAAGTTGGGAAATATAAAAAACTTATTTCCAAATTGGTGAGTCTTCTACTCAAGCTGTAAGAAATTTATGAAAAAAAAATACAAAAAGGATGTGCCAAAAACGCAGTTTGTAGATCAATTTGCTAAGCGAGTTCGTGAAACTGGATCGTTGTTGGATAAGACAACCCGTGTACTTACTCGTTCAGTGCGCTCAACCGAAAACAAACCGTCAACATCAACTTGTCATTGTTCTCAAGAATTGAACATTTCAAGCACTTCTTTGAGAAGAATTTTTTTATTCTATATTGTACGCCCTGTAAGTTCATAACAATTACTAAATATCCAAATACGATGTACAAAGGCGAGCTTAACCCTAATAAGAGTTCTCTTCCAGCAAACCTTCTGGGCGAGAGAAATAGTTTTATATATAAAGCAAGTAGGTAGCAGCGCACGTACTTAATATATATCAAGAGAATAGCTACTTCTTCAGCTTCTTACTTAAGCTACGGAAGTGAGTTCCATAGCTTTACCGCTGTTACAGTAAAGGGTCCACCACATCGACTTGTGAAATGAGAAAGAGTTTTGAGAAGTAGCTGTTTAGTGGTCCGGCACTGAGTTTTGGTACAAGATACTCAAAACGCTCGCGGTGATATGGAGGTGCAAAAGGATTAAAGAGTATAAAGTAGAGAAATGGTAACTCATGTTAGTCTCGACGTCTACGGGTAGGAAGCCATTTTAATTGAGCTCTGTACTCTGAAACATGATCAAACTTACGAAGACTAAAAATAAAACGTATACACAAATTTTGAAGACGGGCCAGTTTGTTCAACAGATCCGAAACATCCAAAAAACTAACATCAGCATAATCAATGAGAGAAAGAAGAAGTGCTTGAGCTAAGGGTATCTTAGTTTTTAACGGTATAAACATTTGGAGGCGCTTGAGAGATTGAAATGAGTAATTCACTCTTCTGTTAATCATATTAATGTGAGCAACCCAAGACAAATTATTATCAAAGATACCACCTAAGTTCTTAGTAATCTTTGTATATGGAATTTGAGTTTTATCGTACGTTACTGCAGGGATCTTCGAACGATCTAATGAGTTAAGCATATGTGAGCTGCCGATAATCATTACTTGGAATTTACCAGGGTTAACAAGAAGACCAAATGATTTTGCCCAACTGCTTATGCTGCTTAGGTCAGCATTCAGCTTATTAATAGCCTCCTCTATATCTTTGACTTTGAAATGACGGTACAATTGCAAGTTTTTAGCATAGAGATGATAATGAGAGAAGAAAACAGTAGTGAGAGCATTGATGAAAATATAGAAGAGAAGTGGGGAAAGAATACCACCCTGAGGAACACCCGCCGTAAGATCACACCAGTCGGAGAAACCCTCCTCATTAAACCAAGAGGTTACTGAGAGTGAAATGTTTAAAGACGAAAGAATACCAAGAAGTATGTAAAATAAATCAACGGAATTAAATGCACTGCTAAAATCCAATAATGTTAGAACAGTGAGAAGTCTTTTGTCCATGGCCCAGCGAATAAAGAAAAATTTTGCATAAAGATATCATTATTGGGCCATTTTTCTACGAAATGAACAAGGAAACGTTGCTAACATGCTAAGTTTTGCTTTCCAAAATTGAAGAGGCTGACGTAGACGACATTTGGTTTCAACAGGACAACGCAAAGTGCCATACAGCCAACGTAACAATAGATCTTTTGCGCACTGTTTTCGAAAATCGCATGATCAGCCGAAATACTGATATCAATTGGCCACCTCGAAGCTGCGATTTGACTCCGTTGGACTTTTTTTGTAAAGAGCTGTTAAGGACAAGTGTTACGCTAACCATCAAAAGACGATTGACGACTTGAAACATAACATCGAAGTTGCCATTGACGAAATAGAGGCCCAAACAAACAAAAATATAAGGAAAAATTGGGTTGATCGAATGGGGTATTGTAAGGCTAGCCATGGCAGTCATTTGATTGATGTTGTTTTCTATTCCTAAATGGAAAGGTTCAATCTTTCTAATAAACTCATAACTTTGAATAAATATTCATTATTTTTATAGCCGATTCAAATTCTAAATATTAAATGGCCCACCCCTTAGGTTGCCTGTTTGCATTTATGAAACGCGTTAACTTTAGAAGAGTTTTTTTTTATATAGAATAGGGGGCAAACGAGCATGCGGCTCACCTGATGATAAGTGACTACCGCCGCCCATGAATAATCGCAGCACCAGGGGAATTGCAGATGCATTACCGGCCTTTTAGAAAGGTGTAAGCCCTTTTCTTGAAGGTCCCTATGCTGTATCGGTCCGGGAAAATCGCCGGTGGTAAACAATTCCACAGAGAAGTTGTACGAGGAAGAAAACTCCTAGTAAAACGTACAGTCGTGGACCGCCAAGCATCCAGATGGTGAGGATGGTATCGTAAATTTTGACGCGATGTGCGTTCGTGAAATTCGGCGGCTGGAATTAATCCGAACAATTCCTCAGAGCACTCCCCGTGGTAAATGCGATAGAAAATGCAAAGGGATGCAACATCCCTACGCAGTGCCTGTGTATCGAGCCGATCAGAAAGAACACGGTCGTCGCCGATTCGAACCGCTCTGCGCTGGATGCGATCAAATGGAAGCAGCTAGCATCAGGGAGCGCCGTCCCAGAGATAGGAACAGTGTTCCATGTGTGGCTGAACCTGTGCTTTGTAAATTTGCAGGTGGTGTGCGGGCATGAAATACTGTCCCGCTCTGCTGAGCACGCCAAGCTTTTTAGACGTCAATTTGGCCTTCCTTTTCAAGTGACCACGAAATTGCACACTATTCGATATGTCGACACGAAGGATTCCGATGCTAGCTGAGGCAATTAATAGAATCAGATGTTACTTTGCGGAAGTCCATTATATTAAAGTTGGTAAAAAATTACTTCGCGTACATCCGCTCTATAAAATAAAATGATGTGTCTTACCTAGTTTGAAGAGCACCTCCCGCCCCCCCTCTATTGCGTGGACTATAACCGTCACCACTAATCCCAGCACCACTACTCCCAACACCACTACATTAGGAAGCTTTTTCCGTCCTCGTTATCTCGATTCGAATTGGACGCAAAGAGAGAACTTAAGAGATCGGCTTTCTCCTTTGCAGCATGGACCAGTGAGTCGTCCTCTCTGTACAGAGATAGAAGAGATGGCTGACAGAAGTTCCCTTGGACAGCCTTGCCGAGATACCAGAATGCACGGGTTCCCGAAGGAAGACGAACTTGCTTCTCGCCAATTCTGCCGATGTGCACCTTGCCTTGGCAATGACACTTTTGAAGGACCTGGAGGCGGAATTATACTTCTTTTTAAGAGCGCTGGTGTTTACATCCCGAGACGTTGATGCGTCAGCCCAGGCCCGGTAGCACTCCTGCTTATAGCGTGATGCTATTTTACAGGAGCGACTAAACCAAGTCTGGGATCTGCCTCCGATGGGCACCACAGATGATGGAATAAAAAGTTCCATACCCTGAAGTACCACATCAGCAACAGAATCGGCAACAACGCTGGGATTTTCCGGCAAGCAAACCCGCCCCCAAGGGTAAGATGCAAAAAAAGAGCGCATCCCGTCCCAATCAGCTGACCTATAGTGCCAAACACGGCGGCAAGCTACAGATCGCAACTGCGATTGGAGCATGAGTGGCACCGTACTCCAGATCAGACAATGGTCCAAAGAGCCCAGGGGGGCATCGACGGAGACCTGATATCCGTCCGGATGAGAGGTCAGCAGAAGTTCCAACAGGGAAGGTGTTCCACATCTGGGATCCGCGTAGGCAAAGTAACCAGTTGTTTTAGATCATATGCCAAAGCAAAGTCATAGACAGATCTACCCGCATGATCGGTTAAACGAGAACCAAGCCGTTCAGCGTGGTGGGCGTTAAAATCACCGAGTATCACGATTTCTGCGGATGGGACCTGTTGTAGCACGGAGTCTGCAGCCATTTGGACGTGGTCGATGAGTCGGTCTGTGTCGGCATTACCGCTATACCTATAGAAGACCTATAGAGGCACCCGTAGACGCGGGGATGGTCGTCGTTGTTTACGCGCAGCCATAGGATGGACAGGTCCTTCAAGACCGCCGAGGCGTCGAAAACAAATGTCCTCTTTGACGTATACGCAAACTCCAGCTCGGGGCACAAAGGAGTGTTTCAATTTGTACCCCGGGTAGGAGAGATATGAAGTACCAGCCGGAGAGGACACCTGAGTCTCGGTTAAAAAGAGCAAGGCGGGCTTCGTCGTCTCTAGATGGTAATGGACAGCGTTAAGGTTGGAATGAAGTCCCCTGATGTTGCAAAAATTCACGGATAGCGTGACAGGGGTCGGCTTGCACCGAGCAGCATTAGTCGCGACCTGAATTTTCCTCAGCCTGAGCACCCACGCTCAGGAGTGAAGAAGTTTGGTCGTGGATGCTCAGCGAGGGATTCTTCAGGGGTGTTGATAGCCTCCTGCGGTAGTCTTTTATTTAATTCCATATGCCCCGAGCAGCATTAGTCGCGAGTTGAATTTTCCTCCCCCCAGAATACGCGAGGCAGCCTGAGCACCCACGCTCAGGAGTGAAGTAGTTTGGTCGTAGATGCTCAGCGAGGGATTCTCCAGGGGTGCTGGTACCCTCCTGCGGTAGTCTTTTATTTAATTCCACTACCATGTTGATGGGGGGGGGGGGCATTGGGCCTCCGGCCACCTGCACTCACCAAGCGCAACGCAGAGGTAAACCTCTACTTCACGCTGATATTCTGTGAGGTCTTGGTACCACACCGGCCCATCCGTGCGACAGCAAAAGCTACCGCTTGGCTCTACCACTGTTAAAATCTTTATCTGCGCCGATGAAATCAAAAAATTCTTTAAGATACCCGATGAAATAGTACTCAATCCCATAGGCCATACAAATAGACCGTCAAACGCAAATAGTATTATAACGAAGTTTAGAGCTTAGTGCAAATCTCGGAATCATGATCATAGAGAGTGACGCTCAAGTTTATATAATTGATTCTCAATAAAATTAGAGAACCATGTATCAGCATAATCACTTATAGGGAGTTACAAAGACCATGCCAGAAAAATTCTAGTAAAATGGATAACAAATTGCGCACTCTAACCGCCGCAAACATCTTTCTGTTGGACTTCTCAATATACAGGGACCAAGAAAGATTACGATCAATTTATAGTTTTAGGTCTTTCACATATTTATTAAAAGGTATGACAACACCATTCACAACAATAGGCAGTAGGTTATCCCAACTCATTCTGGAGATTATACATATGTTTCCAACAATAATAGTTAATTTGTGATTTTAAGTACAACTGTAACCGTTTGCTCAGGTCCTAATTAGGCTGTAATGTTTCCTTTTTACAAACTATATTAATTATACTTAATGTAACGTCGACTCTGGTTGCGTCATCACAAACCTTAGTGGTTTTCTGTATGCGACTTTTTAGTATAGTTTTTTTCTGTAATGCTTTGTAATATGGTAAATAAATTTAAAAAAAACCACGCTTATAGCAAGTCTGAATCCCGATTAGGAATTAACATCGGAGTTTCATTATTTTAAATACTTGAAAAAATTAGTTTTCATTATTTCGAATATTTGGAATACGGGTAATCAAGTCGACGATCTACTTCATCAAGTCACATTAATACTAACAGACGCACAGACGGTAACAAATATAAAGATATACTAGGTACTACAACATCGTATTATTAATTATTATGCTGTTCAATCCAGATTGTCCTTGTTTTTGCACCTGACAGGGCGACACGCATATCATACCCGACATTACAATCGTCCTTCGAAGTAGAACAGCCAATTAAATCTATTTATATAATAAAATTTAATAGTTCCATATTACAGTATTCAGAACATATTGGAGAAAAGGCAAATAATTATTTTTATTTATTTAAATTTTTATAAAAAACGTTACCTCCACACTAGCATTTTCTCCTGTGTCGTGGAGACAGTTTACAAACATAAATTACACGAGGACAAAAATCCAGACCCGGAACAATTATTTGTAGGCCATACAAATATTTGTTCCGTGCGAGATTCGAACCCGCGGGCACCAGCGCAACATCTCATTGCTAAGCCACTGCGCCACGGAGCCGTAATATTACTCGTATATATATATATATAGTCATACCACACAACTTAGTTACTTTTTGCTTCAACAACAAACTGTCAGTTACAGAGACACTCAAGCGTGTGTCACGCAAAACGAGTGAAAGCATCGGAGATTATTTTAGTAAAGCTCTACATTCTCTGTTATATCCGAGCCGGAAATCATTATCTACCTAAATTAGAAACGTCTTTGTCTACATATATGAATGTAATCATTAAAACTCTTTATACGAAAATCGAAACGTCAACTGTCGTTCAACATAAATTGATAACTGAAAATAAAATAAAGTTAGTAAACTGTTTGTAGATAGAACTTGAAAGCAATTGAATAATCAACCAAAACTGGTTAAAGTTGAGATTCTGTGTGGGGTCAATTAATATTTTAATGTCTATTTGAGTTGTCCTTAAACGGACAGCGGTTTGGTTAACGATTAGACCGCGGAACAGAACGTAACGCAAGTTGCAAATTTAACTTAATTATCTTCCACTAGTATATTTTTTTCATGCCCAGCTATTTAAACGATATGGGGAAGTGAGATTTATCTAATCAAATCCACTGATTATATGCTCATTTTAAAAGTAATGTGTTTAGTCTGAAAAGTGAATAAAAAGTATTAAACTATGTTTGCAGTATTTTTACATGTGTTGTTTTAATCTAGATCTATAAAACAAAACTGTGTTAGAACTGAAAATTAGTCTTAAACCTACCTTGGAGTAAGTTAAATAATTAAAAATAGATACTAGTTATTTTATTAACTAACTACAATAGCAAACAAAATTTATAATTAGAATGGGTTTAATTGGAGTTCTGTTTTCTCAAAATAAAAGTTATTAAATTAAACTACTCAAGACTACTTACTCATTATTATAAATAAAAAATACTGTAAAAATATTACCTATGACGTATAGCATCTTCGTGCACTCGAACACGCCTTGTTGATTTCATTTTCACCTGAACATTTATTCCAATCAATGTTATGTTTACTAGGTATGTAATTATATCAAGCACGTAACAGGGGACTGTGTTTTAAAATAAATAAAAATTATAATTAAAATCAGGAAATGCTTGTATGCATTCTTTAAAAAAAATATTCTACTGTTTCAACACAACTGCTTAAATCAGTATATAAATTTTTGCCAGTGTGTATAATTTGTGGTAAATGTGGAAAATAAAAATGTGAAGTATTTAATGAGCAGTCGTAAATTTCAAATAGTTGCGGCGGAGGCGTTCATCCCGGCGTACTGTCGACAACAACGCCTGCCTCCGTCATATTTTAATCACGTAATATATAATGCGATAAATCTGTTAAACCTAGCACTGACTAAGCTAAATGTTAAACTATCGATCCAAATATAGAAGGGCATTCTACACGCCTTTAATCGAAGTCATCCTCGTCAATTACTCGTTTTAATGGACAGAACACGAAGCAAAAAAACTATACTTTAGTTTCCTTAGTGCATAGTACGTTATAGTGCCATAGAAATCATTAGATTCGAAACGATCGGCACCTCTTAACGTTACGAACTGACATAAACATTGTCGTGTAAAAAAAAATCAAAACTCCAGACATAACTTACATACCTTTAATTTCACAGTCAATCTAAACAACTCAAAACTGACATCCATAAATATTTACATTCCGCCGTATAGCGCGTGAGTTGGCGTGTGTTAGGGCGCATAGGTCGAGCGGACGAGCAGCCGTCGGCGGCGCGGGCACCGGGCACGCAGGAGACGCGCGGGCGGGCGCGTCGGCAAAGAGCCCCCAGCGCCGGCATACTACGGCGCGTCTAGCGCGGCGTCTGGCGCGGCGGCACTGCGGCGGCGCGCGGCGGGACTGACGACCGCCCGCGCCCGCCCAGCGCACCGCCCGCCCGCCCGCACACCTCTAATTCTAATTGCTGGCCATCTCTGAACATTGAGGTCATCGTGCCCCAACACCATTTTTCCTGCACCCGTCGTGCCATTGTAATTTTAATATTTAACGCTATTCGTGTTTCAATTTATACCAGCACTGCAGTTTCATAAAAAGTAACAAGGGAATAACTTTCGTTTATGGAAAGGAGAGCGGATACTGTGCCCGTATATACGGGCGCAACGAAAAATATTCTTTGTTTTTTTTTTTACCCCCGCCCATATTGCGCGCGATGGTTGTTCTATATTGGATAGGGACTAGCTAAAGGATACTACGATAAGTTGTACGGTATCTGCAAGAAATTGATTATTCGAACCAAACCTCAAGGGATTGTACCTTTTTTAATCAATGCCTGAAAGAAATACAACTGTGTTTTTGTTTCTCAAAATTTGACAACTATTCTTTCCATCTTATTTTTAATCAGCCCTTAGAGATTCACTGCCAGACATGGATCTCTACCGTTGTAGGGAGAATTTGCCATAATTGTTACGTTCAGTAGCTTAAGTGGCGACCGCAGTACCACCTCTCGCGCTTTTGATACTGCTACTTCTTTTACATCTATTGTAACTTGTTATATCGGCATTTGTCAGAATCGATAAGATTTTTCTGGCATTTTCCACAGTAACCGGTTACGACACTTACTAGACGAAATGAGTTGTTGGTCTCTCTATCACCTTCACTAATTGGGAGAAGAAGTATTCAATAGGCAGAATTTAATAATAAAATGGTTTTTAAAATGGAGAAAAAACGCCAAAGAATTTACAATTAAAACTTAACTTACGTCGCTTTATACGTCGAGGGCAAAATTGTTGGTAAGTGGTTGCTGCGGCCCATAGACATCTACATCTATTCTCGATTACGAATCAAAATGGAGATGCATTGTCACCCGTGAGGACTAAGATGGAATGCCTAGTTTCCAGTAAAAAAGATTTCCGGTTCTCTACACTCACCATACGAATCACAGTAGCGTTAAACTGCTATTTTACGTTGATATTCTGTAAGAGCGTGGTCCTTCCCCGGTCGAGCCGACCTATTCGGGCTACAACTATACCTAAAATAGTCTGTCGCAACTGCTTCAACGCGTCATATCTTTAAATATGCTATTCCTCAGGCATGCAGGTTTCCACGTGACGGTTTCCTTCAGCCTCGAGGACGTGGTAAATCAGCACTTAAACATTGAATATTGCATTAGTGCCGGCGGTTACTGAAGGTAGCATCAGCCTGGGTTACTTGCATACTGATAAATTTACGGCGATCACTTAGCTTCTGAAGACACCGCCACGGCTATTGTGAAATATAAACAATTTTCTTTCCTTTTAGTAATTTTTAATATATTGGAAAATCTACCGCAAAATGCAACTGTTATGAAGCACGTGTATTAGATGTACAGTATCTGTAAGAAAATTATTATCCGAAACAAAACCTCAAGGGATAGTACCTTTTTCAGTCAATCCCTGAAAGATATATGACGGTGGTTTATTTTTGGTCAAAAGGGAAACAAACGTAACGGGTATTGAGTTATATATATATACTCTCAATTTTGTAATAAGATTTTTAGTACAAGATATTACATTGTTCTTACGTGAAAACCATCTAGCAGCAGTTATAAAATTATTTTGAATTTACCATAAACTACAATTAGGATGTACTCTTATTGATGTGGCAAAACCGTTTGAAGATAAGAGACTGATGACTTCAAAGTGACATCGAATAAAATTAAAGATTTCATTGCCATAATTTTAAAGGAAACTGAATCTCAATTTTAAACAAGCGTTATACTTTTTTGTCGATGTAGAAGCCAAAAGCCAAAATATTATTTTATTATTTTTTATCTGTCTATCTCTGTCATATTGAACACAATAGACTTGGAAGCTCTTATTAGGACTACTGAATGGACTTTGTTGAAACTTGGCATGTATAACCAAACATGTTTGTGTAATTTCGCGCGGATTCATTTAAATAACTTTGTAATTTCGCTATAGCTGTAATATTCAAGATAGAAACTGTACCGGATAGAAAACGGACTAAGTCAAGTACTTACTAGGTGGTAGGATTCCTTTTCTGCCTGGGACTCCGTCTGGGTAGGCCTGTTGTGTTCTGGCTTGAAGGGTATACAGAACTAGTAAAATTATAGGCTAGGAGGCATTCTAAGTCCTCAGAGGTGACAACGCATCTGTAACCTTTTTGTTTATAGTTCGCTACAGGTAACCATAAAATGCAGTAACTACTTACCATCAGGTGAACTGTAAGTTTGTTTTTTACTTATGTTTTATAAAAAAAAGTATGTGATGCGTCTCATAGAGTCATATCGTATATTATCATGTCTAATTTTTAATCGCTTTGTGTGCGCCTGAGCTCCAACCGCACATATTTATCTTAAAAGTCGGTGTTCAAAATCTTTTGAGAAACCTGAGCCCACCAGATTTATTCAAAGGTACCCGACTCTGCAGCGGATCCTAATAGAGGTGAAGCTCCTAACAGGGTGGTGTCGGGAACAAGTCTTTGTTCCGCGAATTCCACTCATATGGTGTAACTACCACCTGTGCTACCACCCAGCAATTTTTTTAAGTGGGTGAAGTTTCCTGTCAGCGTCTGCTTTCTTTCTTTAGTGGGTTTTTAAAAGAAGAAAAGGAAATACGTGTTATACACATCATATTAAAATTTGTGTTATTACCTATGAAACTGCCGTTCAGGCCATTTCAAATCAAATTATTTTTTTTTGGCTAAAAATTCTAATTTAAAATTAATTTTATTTTAAAACATGGAATTCATTTTTTAAAATTAGTCATTTGTTTATTGATTACCGTTATGTATTCATCGCATATGAATCTTTTTCATCATCATGTTTACGTTATAATGTCCAGTAACTGTGGAATTAAAAATGAAAGCGATTGCGGAATCTGATGATACTCAATCAACGGCTTAATTAGCAGCAGCTTTCGAAGTTAGCATCAAAACAATATTGGTCCATTTGCGACAAATTGGCAACGTAAAAAAGCTTGTCAAATGAGTGCCCCACGAACTCAATGATCACCAGCGTGAAGTAGGCGTCAAGACGTGCCTTACACTGCTCAACAGGCACGCACAAGAAGGAATTTTGAACCGCATTGTTATTTGCTATGAAAAGTGGATTCTATTTGACAATCGTAAGTGCTCAGCCAGTTGGTTGGATCCTGGTTCAGCACCTAAACTATGTCTTAAACGAAAACTTACCCCTAGAAAAATTCGGTGGTCTAGCGCCGGTGTCATTCATTACAGCTTCTTACCAAACTGAGAGATGAGCATTACTGCATATAAGTATTGTGAAGAACTGAACACAAATATGAAGTAGCTCGCACGTCTCCAACTAGCTTTGGTCAAACGCTCGTCCCCGCTGTCATGCACGACAACGCGCGAACCATACTGCACAACAGACGGTCTCCAAGTTACAAAAGTCGGGATTGGAAGCTCTGCGTCATCCGCCATACTCACCAGACCTTGCGCCTATAGAATTCTAATTTTTCTAGAATTTGGATAACTTTTTGGCGGTAAAAAAATTCAATTCAATATAAATTGTTGCCTCCCGGCCAGATGGTTTCTTCAAAAAGGGCACCAATAAACTGCCACAGCGTTGGCAAAGATGCATCGATTGCATAGGTGATTACTTGATTAAAAGAAATAAAAAATGTAGAAAAAAAATACGTTAACTTATTTTATACAAAACGGCAAGTTCATAGGTAAAGACCTAATATTTATACCACGGGTCAAACGCATTTTATTATTATATTATTGGGTCAAATTCGGTTAAATCCTAGTCGAACAGAGAAAAAATTGTCCCCAGAGTTTATAAAACAGTGTAATATAACGTATTAATTACCGCAAAAGAGTTTTAAAATGTTGCCAAAAATAATTACTGCCAACAAATAAGAACAGTGAATTTTATGTGATTTCAAATATTCCTTTTTCAATAGTCTATATAGTGTGTATAAAGGCGTTTATTTTATATTTTGTATGTTAGATATCTGTGTTTTAATATGTAGTTGAAAGTGTACTACAGCTTACATAATACACAAACTTAAAAATTAAATAAATTACGGTCGACTTTGGCCCACTAGGCGACCACTAGTTAATTTATAATTAGCAAATATTAGGCCTGTGGTCACGGTCACTGGTTGTATTATGTGTGAGCTTGCCGCCGATGTTTTGCGTACCTAAACTGAAGACAACGATAGAGAAGACGATAGAAGATTTATAAGGCGACATAAAAAATAAGTCTAATTTATTACGAGATATTTTATGATTATATATTTGGTCTTTACCTTTTTTATTGCCTATATGTAATTGAATTTTAAAATATTTTTTACAAAAAAAACTTTATTATCAAAATAAATTAATCAAAATTTTACTTGCATCTATAGAAGCTTGCTGCACAATAATCGATGACCTCTTTAAAGGCGTTATTTACTGCTTCTTCGAAATTGATTTTTTGCCAATCAAAAAGTTATCATAACTTCGAAAAAAGTGGAAGACTTAACAGGATTTCGCAACAAATATTGGCTCAAGTTCTGAAGATATGGTGGTTAAGAAAGCGTATCTAGCTTTAGTACTGCTAATTTTGAAAACTCTCTATCTTCAACTTTGCGGCACTCAGTTCGTGAGGTAAACATTTTGTCAAGCTTATTTTTTACTGATTCACTGCAAAAATGAACTAACACTGCTTAGCCTAGGTTTGACGCGCATCTGCTTTCACTATTTTTCCCCTACAGATCGTCATTATCTACCTTCTTCTCCTGGCGGCCACGATTTATATGTGAGGTCAAAATTTCTGATTTGAACCAAAAACGCACAGCTTTTTCGTTATCAGTGCTAGGTAGTCTGTTTAAAGTCATTGATATTGTGTCAAATATAACACAAATTTCCTTAGAGTTTATGGTAATAAATACAGAAAAAAACCAGCATAAAGAAAAAAATTATTTGTGATTTTGGAAAACGAATAACATCCCTAAATATTAAAATTTAATTTAATTTAGAACTCTAATAAAATAGTAGCTACAGTTCACAGTTAATTTTAGGGTTCCAAACCTCAAAAGAAATATCCGGCCAAGTGGGAGTCGGTCTCACGCATAATACATGTTTCTTGTGGGGGAGCCCCTGTAAATATTTATTTTATTTTAGAGATGATAGAAGGAAACTGAAACAGGAGATGGGAAGCAGCATCTAACTCATAACAATTCAAAATTATAAAAAACTGCGGCTGCCAGACAAAACATCCAAAACATCTCCGGAATATATAAAGAAATCCATGGAGCAGGCCTATGTTCTGTAATCCACTGCTTTATTTTCACTGAGATATTAATATGAAAGAGGCCATGAGTCGTTTCAGACATGTAAGTCAAATAGTAAAATAGCTTGTTACAATTTCGTTGGTTTCCGCAGCGATCAAACTCGCTCTCCCTCTCGAGTACTATGCAAACACTTATACTACACCTCAGCTAACATGGCTCTCCTTCTGTTATTAATCTTCTTGCTGTCGATTATTAAATAGCGCGTGTGATGGAATAAGCACGGTGTGGGGTGAGACTAAGTTTTCATCGCTATTCTGGTGTTAAGGTCTTTAAATTTTATTTTTATTGTAGTGACCATAATTGATCATTGCCCGCTGACTACCATTGCCATTTTTCTCTACTTGCATAAAAAACAATAAACTATACCTAAAATATCCCCAAAATAAAATAAGCGAAGCCCTGTATATGCTGACAACTACACTTTTTATAAATGTATAAAAAATATTTATATAAATGGCATTGTATTGATTAAGTTTCTTTTTTTGTAACATATTAAATATGTTAGTTTACGTTATCAATCAGTTACGTGCTGTATAGTTATTATATTATTCTCGTAGGAAGGCCATTCGAACTTTGTCATTTAAATAGTTAGGTATATGTATAATCTTCATGGAATTGATATATTAATGGCGTAAGTATTTTAAAAATAAAAATTCAATAATACATACACATAACTTACTTAACTTGGATGTATAAATATGAGTTTCTAGCTGGCAACTATGTATTTGTGTCATTTGCTGTTGAAAGTCCGTGGAATCCTAATCAGTCACGGAGACAGTGACTAAATATCATCGCTTATGTTAAAGGGGCTGGTTTTTCTCTCGCCCAGAGGTTAAGTATGTTATTTAGCGAGAAAACGTAGACAAAATTCTTAACACTAGATACTGCTACACGATAATTTTAATTATTTATTACTTATATTATTTGTACGTATATTATTATTTGTACTAAATATTTATTATATGTAATACATATATCGACTCAATAATTTTTAAGACTTTTTAATTGGTAGAGCCATGCTGCAGCTATATTACTGGTATAGTTGTAGCACGAATGGGTCGGCTCGACCGGGAAAGGATCACACTATATATCAGCCAGAATATCAGCGTAAAATAGCAGCTTAACGCTACTGTGTTTCGTATGGTGAGTGTAAAGAACCGGAGACCCTTTCTACAGGTAAATGGATTCTGTGGCCGTTTGTCACCCTTATCCAATAAGAAAAAATAATTATATAACAAATTAGCTGCTCCCCGCGACTTCGTCCGCGTGGAATTTATTACGGTTGGATTTCATGGAATTTGATTTTTTGCGCACAGCTCTAATTGTTTTCTAATTTTAATCCTTATAACATAAGCTATCTGCCAGTAAGAGTCTCGTCAAAATCAGTCCAGCCAGTATAATATACTTTCATATGCATTTAGTTAAAAGCTGTTATTTTGACATTACAAACAGACACTTCAATTCAGTTTATTTGTATAGACTAGCTGGTTCGGCAGACGAGTTCTGCTCTTTAGGATTGTTCAACACGACGGGTTTCGCACCGTAATAACTGAAGACTTGTTACTAAAAGAACTATATTTTTTTAATAACTCAACCGCCACCTATCGTGTCCTCATTTTGTAATTTTTTAACTTGTGATTGATTTTGAATTTGTGAATTATACAACGCCACCTATAGGATCCTTGCATAGTTGAGAATCATCTTTTCGACCGAACAAATATATTATGTGTATATATGACCTCCATTGGGTAAATCATTCAGAAGTTACAACACCACTAAAAACAAATATTCAAAATAATATGAAACTTAAAATATTCACGAAAAAACGGGTTAAAATTTACTTTAGGTTTAGGATAAAATAAAAATATAGGTCACTTTAATAACTACAGTAGTAGTCATTATGGTATGAGATGGCACTTGTAACAAGAACCTCACGGGTTAAGAGGGTCGTTTCATTAAGATTTTCTCTTGACGGAAAAATCAAAATAAAACTTATGATTGAAGTTTTGAACAATGACGATAAATAGTACAAGTACTTTATTAAAAGTATTTAATAAAACTCGCCACGGCTTTACTTGAATAGGCGGGGGGTGGGGGGGGGGGGCTTAGTAACCGAGGCTTGGTCACCCATGGTGAACAAAGAGGAACCCACATGGCTGGCTCGAGGTGAAGGGTCGACCCGAGGTGGCCGCTCGGAGTGGACTTGGCGAGCCCACTTCGGATGTATGTTGGTGGGCTGCGGTGAGAGGTGTGTCCTCTCCCTCTACCGCTGCAGCTGAGGTGGAGTCATGGAGGAAGAAATAGTGTTGGAATAGCGATGCGCCACTCGCCCTATCCTTCACGACTCTGACGGGGCCGGTTTTGCCATTCCTAAGATTAGCCCGGGCAGGCAGACTGACAATTTTTTTTAATGAATTTTATATTTTAATAGCCTGTGACCCCCCCCCCCCCCCCCCGATTAGAAATCCATAACATTACAAAAAGACACTTCAATTTTATTTATAATATGTATAGATAAGCTGATACGCATGTCAACCTGCTGTGCATAAACATATTGGAAGGTTTTTTTTATATAAATCTATTAATATTTGGTGTATATATATATATATATATATATATATAGAAACAGGGTATATATATATATATATATATACCCTGTTTCTATAGGATTATGTCATCTACCACTATAAAAACCGCACTTGCAATAAAATACATCCTCATCAAAGTGTTTCGCTGTAGTATGCCAAAGATTCGTAGATTTCGCTTACATATACATTTACCCGGCATTATATTTCTACAGGAACTATCGATGTTGCTAAAACGTCCACCATGCAGGAATAATAACTGAGCAGAAGAAAAAGAGGTAGTCCATATTTTTTATAAAATATATTTAAATTGTTATTCCTACACTACAGTTGATTTACAGTACTGCTTTGCCTATTATGAGTCTGGTACCATAGAGTACATCTGCTACAATGATTGATGCCGGTAACCACAACCACAGGATACAGTTTATATAATAATATATGTATACAGAAAACCACAACAAACGGTCGTGTTCATGCGAGTCCGTCGGGCTTACGAATTGAAAGTCTCTACTTTTTGTAACTAATACTATTCTTCCGTGTTTCGTGTTACTAGATAGTCCAAATTCGAATGACCAGAGTAATAACTCTTGCCTATGTCACTCCAATATACTAGTTCTAAGCAACGTTTTTCATTTTTTGTCTCCTTGCGTAAACTTGTACCTACTACGCTCAAGTGACATTACGTACGGTTGCCGCTACGCACGGCTACGAGTTTTGTCGCCTACGAACATAATATAACCCTACGAAGCTGCTACGTTTATGTTTATCGGCCGGCAAACCCCCATAATTAGGTCACCTTGAAAACTAGGTCTAGATATTTTATCTTCTAATCTGTTTCACCTCTGTCTATGAAAAGCAATGTCGACTGAAAATATTCTTTACTGTGTCCGGATTATTACCACAATATCAAGCTTATTCGCAAGAATAGTATTGTCTGTAATGATGGCCTGGTAGCAATAATGCCATACGCGGTCATTTTCCACCGCAATATCCGTTACATTATAAAGTTCCAAGTCATTTACCATAATATGCAGAAGGGACTGTTCAACTTTAACGTGCTACGATGTAAAGATAATATATTGACTTCAGTGTTAAGTTGTACACTCTTAAATGGAAACATACTGATTCCGTGACGCTGCGGACATATCATGAGTTGCCGATGGTGCCTACGCACAATTGATACACGAAAGAAGTAAAATCTTAAAGGTTGTTAAAAAGTGGTTTTTTTATTAACTTCACGATACATCAGGTTGTCTATTTGACTCCTGGATTTGTATGCTAAACTTGACGGCTATGCGGTTTGTCTATACGAATCCAATTAGTCGAATCCTATGAATGACTGTCTGTACTATAATTGAACATTATTGTATCGTAACATGGTTATTTTTTTTAGTTTAGGTTAGTCTTTTTTTTTAAATTATTGTATGTCCCTAATTGGTTTAAATTTACGATTGAACCCGATAGGTGGCACTGTTGTCGAGATCCAGAAATCAACCGTACCAAGCCAAGGCGGATCGCAAGTTTAAAATAAATGTTGTGAAATAAGTAAAAGTATATATTCCAAATCACAAAAATGAATTAACTGTGTTAAAAATAGTTTGACTAACTCAGAATTTTTCTTTTCAATTGTTTGTCAGAAAGGCCAATCGATACTTACCGAGTAGATATTTTTGTCAACAGAACCACGAGGTCATGTAGAACAACAGTCCTGGCCGTATCGGAATCGGTTGTCAAATGTAATTGAGGTCAATCAAGATTTTTATAATTTTACTATCAATTATTGTCTGTTAAATTAAAACCTGATTTATTTAGTACTAGCTTTTTACCCGCGGCTTCGCTCGCGTGGCAAATTTAGCGAAATTCGATCACTTTTAGAGTCACCTCGGTGTCTGTGTCTCTATGTCTGTCAAAGGTTTTTTTTAAATTCTAAAAGACTATTAGACGTAGATTAGGTATTTGGCATAGATAGGTATAATATGCCACAGGAACACGTGAATATATATGTCTAGAAACACATACTATTTTTTTTTTCTTTTTTTATAGGATAAGGGTGACAAACGAGCACACAGTCCACCTGATGGTAAGTGGTTGCTGCGGTCCATAGACATCTACATCTATCCTCGCTCGCGAATCAAAACGCAGATGCGTTGTCACCCGTGAGGACTAAGATGGAATGCCTCATTTCCAGTAAAAAGGGCCTCCGGCCACCTGCACTCACCAAACGAAACGCAGAGGTAAACCTCTACTTCACGCTGGTTTTCTGTGAGGTCGTGGTACCACCCCGGTTCGAGCCGGCCCATCCATGCGATAGCAAAAGGTGCCGCGTGGCTCTACCACTGTTAAAACTGGCGTGTCTTCCGATGTATCCATAAGAAAGGTAAATTGTATCGTAATCAAAATTTATTATTATCTATTATTTACATTTTACTCTCTACATTCATTCATAATTAAAATTAATTTAGTTTTAACAAAATAATGATGAGTTTCACGATCTTCTATCAATTTACGGCATAATGTTTATTTGAGATATTTTATTCATATCTATCATTGGTCCTATTTAATATTTTGATTGGCACCATAAAATAGATGTAAATATTTTTTTTACGTTCGAGTTGACTTCAAAATTTAGTATACAGTATACTACACATGGAATAAAACTAATGTTACGGATTTTATCTTTTGTCTAATTTTAACTTTTTTACGTTAGGTTTTTTTACGCATCTTTGGATGAAAGTTCCATAAAAACCCGCGTAAAAGAACATATAGGTAGGATGTGAAACACTGTCGCTCCGGGAAGTCTAAAGTATGTCAACATGTTTAGTATCGTCCCAACCATTATATCGGATCTGATATACAAATCCTTGTAATAGAACACCGATTCCTACCAATGATGATTCGCGGGGCTATTGAAATTAAAAAAAAAGAAGAAAGAAGAAAACAGAAGAAGATGAATGAGTGGTAAGATTTGCTAAGGGCGCCATAGTTAATAAAATAAAATTCAAACCCAAGCATACTCCTGCATTTATTCTATTACTATTATATTCTATTCTATTCTTATTCTATTCCATTCTAACTATGACATCAGGTCGTTAAAAACCTCAGTCCTACCGTGACCATGGGTGCTGTAAAGTGCCCAAAACATCGGGAATTAAAAAATTTAAAATTAAACGCGATAAGATCCTTAAAATTAGTTTTATTCCTTATAAATTTTATTCACAGTGAACCTGGGAAGCACTACTACTCTTATGAACGGGAGTAGAAAAATGTTCGTCTTGTTGTGGCGGTGAAAGAGAATCCGCCACCTCATATCGTACCATCGTAAGCAGTGACATATGACCTAGGGCATGACATGACATAGGGCAGCATCATCTTCCTGACAAAAGATCAAAATAATAATAGCTGCGGTTGCCAACACGCCTACCAAGCGTGGCAACTATTGCAAATATCCAGCTACTTGACAATTTATGCGGAAGGCCTATGTTTATTTCAGTGGACTTTTTTTTAGAGTGAAAACAAAAAGTAACATACATACCCGAAAATATGAATACAATAAAAAATGCATATATTGCCCTATGAAAAGTAAAAAGTTGCAGCTCAAATACACGTTACTACTGGGCAATGGCCGCATAAAATTTTTGGCCAAAAAAAGTGTTTGCTGCGCTGATTCCAATGCAGGATGACCTCAACTGGGAAACTTCTCAGATATGCAGGTTTTCCTTAACCACCGAGAACGTGGTAAATCGACATTTCAAATTGCAATTAATATATAATATGCTGAAATATTTAATAATGCTTACGTACCATGAAATTTAAATTTTTATCAGTTGGATTACCGCCTTTGACAAGTAAAATAAAAAGAACCTTTGTTTAAAGCAGTTTAAGTAAAATTTGCTTTAAAAAAAAGAGCCTGTTAATTTTCAAATATGTACTCATATGAGCTATGAAACCAAGACTGTCACAAATATCTTAATATGTCCGAAAATATGAAAGCTACCTTAAATTACAAAGTGATTATAAATCTCATTAAAGGTAAAAAAGTAAAGTAGCAGCTAATATACGTCTCACTACTGTACACAGGACTCCTCATTACCTATAGTGTTTTGTGGGCAGAAAAATAGAGTACGCTGCAATGTTTTAACATGTCATGTTAACGGTTTTCACATCTCCACGACTATTTTGACTACTCAGATATCTAGGTTTCCCCACGAAGTTATTCTTCACCACTTTAACGGACACGTGTTAAGTCAGCACGTAAAGTTTTCTATAACAGAATCATCCTCGTACACGCTTTGCTCCCGTGCCATTATGAAATCTCACGGCGAGAGCTACACGGCCCTCATATTTGTTTAAATACAATTCATTAAAACTGAAAGTAAGTTTTTGCATGATTGTTGACCACATCTACCTAGTAATTACACGTCCAACGATGCCGCGAACGAATTTTCAATTATTTACATCGTATATTCAGTAGCATTCTATTATTTAATTATATCAGGTACTTACCATTTTAGTTTGTTTAGTGGTAAGTAGATGGCGCTATTATTAGATTAAATTATGAAAGCCAAAACTATATTATCTAATAATATCAGCAATAGAAGTGAACATTTATTTATTTTATCAATAAGGCATATAGTGATGACAATTCTGTTAAAAGTTCTGTTTCTGTTAAAAATATACGCTATCAGCGCCGGTAGCGGTGAAAAACGATTTAATGATATCGTCATATGACCATATCATGAAATAGCAACGTTTCTAGTTAGTAATATCTTATGAGATGGTCAACAAACAGTGTTAAATATCATGAAATGACCACACCATTTCACGAAATGATAGACTACTTTATATGATCTATTCTACGATCTAGCCACGACATATATAAAAATCTCTTTAATAAAACTATAATGATAATGAAAATTTTGCAATAATTGCAGACAGACCAGTTTTAATCAGTTTACATATAGATTAGTAATTGAAATAAAAACCTTATCAATTTTCATATTTTTGATTGATCTTCTATTGAAATTATTACACTTTTAAAATAAAATAACAAAAATACTAAAAGAAACTAAACGTTACAGTTTTTAAATAATTTTAAAATCTTATTATCTTATTATTTAAACATATAAATGCAAGTTACTCATATTATTTAATTTATTAGTAACTGAAGGCAAAATATACTACTTTTTCCATTTGATGATAGATGGCGCTGTTTTCATAACTAAATCGGTGTAATTTCAAATTATTTTACCAAGTTTATAACTATATTTTATACTTTATTTATAAATATGGTATTTATTTGAAAAACACTCGTCATCCCATCTATAACTAAGATATAATAGAAAATCAACATCTAAAGGAAGGAAAATACTTAACCTTCTTTTTTGAAGTTCCGTAATCGCATCAAAAGTGGCCTATAATTTGCCCCGGGTTACTAACTACCTATATACAAAATTTCATGTAAATCGGTCTAGTAGTTTTTGCGTGAATCCGGAATACACAGACAGACAGACAGACAGACAAAAATTCTAAAAACCACTGATTTGGGTTCAGAACCCTTTATTTAGTCCCCTGGACTTGTTTTTTCAAGAATATAATAGAATTACAGACACTACTTTTGTACAGATTTATTATATGTATAGATTCAGTGTACTCATCTGTAGGTATCTGCTCTATACTGATTGTAAGGTGCGGTGCGCTGTTTTAATGCTGATTATGATTAAGGCTGGGTGTTCCTAGCGCATTAAGTATTTAGAAGCGGCCTTTGCTAAGATCGAGTCGGACCGCGCATATGATCTTGATTTTTTACAAAATATTCACAAAACTATTGTTTAAAAGTTATAAACAAATATTTACACAATGAGAAATAAACACAAAGAAAAGCTTAACTATAGTCTATATAAGTTCCATAAAACTATATTTATTTACAATTTATTTTATTTCCTAAATATTAATTACGTAGCAGAAGAGAAGTGCGCCCATAAAAATTTGGCACTGGTATTACCTCGGCAACGTACCGCGCGGATCGAAAATTACTCGATTAATCAATATTTTTTTAATAAATGTAATGAATAAAAACGATCGGGTGGAATCGATTCCAAAATGAATTACCTATAAATGAATTAACTTGAAGGTACGCTTTCAGGGTGTTATTACTTTTGAAATAGCCTTTTTGTACCATTTCCCACATATTATACGGTTATTTGCATGGTATGGATACACATTTGTGTTGACAACAAAAAATCATATCATATCATCATCATGTAAAAAATGCTCGCTTTTATATACGTTCTTCAACATCTTACACGTGTTATAGATTATAAGACTGCACTTACGCTTTGCCTTGTTATGCACATATTCATTCAATACTCTATTATAATTGAAATTTGTTGTTTTGAAGCTGAAGTTTGAAAGTTGAATACAACTTATTCAACTTTAACTGCACAATGATAAATAATAAAACACAAATATCTATACGAAATAAGCGCTTTTTGCCTTATACACTCCATAGGCTATTGAAAAATAAACATTTGTAAATATTAATTTTAGCTTTCTGTACTCTTCCAAACTATGCCAAATCTCACACTCCTCAATGCACACCATATTCTTTAAAAGGATTACAATATTGATCTTCGCGTATTAATATATAGATAAAAAAATGTCTAAGAACATTAACGAATATATACTAAATGGAATCAAACTTTGCTGCTTTAAACAAAAAATACTGACCCTTGTATCTATCTATATCCTAGAGATATTGATAGATACAAGGGTCAGTATACAAATATAAATTCGTCAGGAAACACCCAAAATCTTCTCACCTATAACAAAATCTAAAAGAAACCATAGAAATTTAAGTACTCTTAGAATACATACATAACTATATACCCAATTACTTAAAAATCTTAGATTAGAAAATTCTGCGCAATGTAATAAACAACCACAACATTCCTTATTAGATATACGAGTATATACATATTTTAAATGATTTTTAACGATAATAATAAGGAAAAAATACTTCGACTACATTCTGTTTCTAATTATTTTAACTAATATATCGTGTATTGTTGGTGTAATAACATCCTCTACCCTATATCATCCCATGGGTGTCGTAAGAGCGCGACAGAGGGAAACAAATCAGAAGATGGGCAGCAGCGTCTTCCTAATAATGACTAAAAATAAAAAACGGCGGTTTCCAATCCGTTTGTCAAGCGTAGCAACTATAGCGTAGCGTAGCAACTGTCCCCCTGTGAGGCAATCTATAGGGGAGGCCTATGTACAGCAGTGAACTATAATAGGGGGTACCGGTAACGGTAAGTAATATAAATAAAACAACTGTACTTATAATCTCCCAAAATGTCATGAATCAATTGTCATCAATTCCTCACTAAAGCTTGACATAATATAATTTAGGACATCGCTGGGGAGCATTCCAGCTTGTGGGACGCATCAAGTTTGTAGGTGTGCTGCGCACACACACATGTATACTTAGTAATGTTGTACCTATCTACCATATATATGTATACTTAGTAATATTGTACCTCTTTACTAAGTACTAAGAATTTCAACCAGTAGCTAGTTGCCCATCAACTGTATTACACGCTCCTCTATAATAAATATATCATAAAGTTATGCAATCTTTCATTATGGTCACCTGTAGGGACCCATATGGAGTGAGCTCCTAAAAGTTCACGAACAAGTTTTTATTGAGGATAATTTTCAAAAAAATCTAATTGCTTGTTGCTCCTGTATTATTATCATGAGTGCATTCACGACTTTTACTGCCATCAGGGCAGCGCGGCGATGAGGTAAAATATTTGACAGATTTTATAGCGGGGAAGTTAGGAAAATTTAAGAGTTGATGTTTCTCTTCTGTAATATTAGTCATATTTTATATTAATTAGATAATAAATGAATTAACCACAAATATTTCTAAACGTAGAAAAAAAAAGAGTTAAAAATGCACAAAAAATTAAAGAGCACCTTTGAGGCATTGTTGTGTGTTATAAGGTGTTCAGCAGTCCCTTGATCTTGTAAGCAACTTCAGGGAGTGATCTCGGCATGACGAGATGTTTCCTGGGACTGGGCAGAGTCTGTAACACCTACGGTAAATAAATGTTTGTTAAAAGAGCCGTGTCCTCTAATAACAATTATTGCAACCCTTATCTTGGCCAATATGGTAGATATATAATACGGTGGCTTGTTCAGATTTTGACAGTTATGATGATATATAAATCTCAATTTTTTTAACCGCTTGGAGAGATTAAGATACCATCGTCATCAACTTTATGCTAGGTTAATCTACCGTCAAAAACTACCAAAGTTTCGCAATTTTGGTATGGTTCGGATCAACATATTGTGAAGAATTTTGTGAATAAATTTAAACTTTTGATAAAAAGTAAAAGGCGACTTCAGACCATTTTAAAGAATAAAATAATATCCACATATAACTTCTGAAGTATGTGCTATTAAGACATAGTGTAGGTATATATTAATTTAAGCCATCAGAAGTCAACTTATTTATATGTGGTAGAGCCATTCTGCAGCTATATTAGTAGTATAATTGTAGCACGAATGGGTCGGCTCGACCGGGGAAGGACCATGCTCTCACAGAATACCAGCGTAAAATAGCAGCTTAACGCTGCTGTGTTTCGTATGGTGAGGGTAGAGAATAGGAGACCATTTTTAACGGAAATGAGGCATTCCATCTTAGTCCTCACGGGTGACAATGCATCTGCATTTTGATTTGTAATAGGGGATAGATGTAGATGTCTATGGGTCGCAGCAACCACTTAACATCAGGTGGACTGTGTGCTCGTTTGTCACCCTTATAGTATAAAAAAAAACATCAGAAGTTATTATGTGAAAATTATTTTACTTTTTTGAAGTTGGCTTTTACTTTTTATTATAATCTTAATTTTCACCCCTTTTGAGTGAATTTAAGAATATCATGGTAACAACAATAATGGTCCCCACTCACGGTCAGTTAAACTGATATCAGTTCAACTGATGACTTCAAACGGATTTAATCCAAAAAAACTTCGACACATACGGTCAGTTCAACTGATCGTTCCAACTGATCAGTTCAAACTAGGGCTGTTGATATTTTTAAAATAGAGGATTTTCAATATATCGATAATTATAAATATATCAATGTCGGAATTTTATATATCGGAAACGTAAGCGAAATATTGATGCTTATTGCTTAAAAATGATTCACACAGTTTATAATTTAGTATATTTATTAAACAAATTAATTTATAAATGTATGAAAATGTTAGGTTATAGTTCTTAGTAATTACTTTACTAAGAACTACAACCTAATTATTAAAGAGCCATGGTAGCTCAGATGGTTAGCGCTCGCTGTAAATTTCACAGTACGCGAGCAAACCCGGGTTCGATCTCCGCCGGCACCAATGAAATTGTTAATTGCAATTTTAAGTGCTGATTTACCACATGCTCGGCGATGAAGGAAAACATCATGAGGAAACCTGCCTGAGAAATAAAATAAAAATTTCAGAAAACGTGAAGTTCGCCAACACGCATTGCGGCAGCGCGGCGGACGTTGCCCTAAAACCCTCTCAGAAGTTAGGAGAGACCTGCCCAGCTGAGGAGTGCCCAGCATTGGGACGTATATAGGCTGTAACTTTAACTTGAATTATTGTTTATTTTAAATAAGACAATTATGTTTACCAATATTTGTCAGTAAGAGTTTTCAAAAATACTCGTTGTTTTATATGTTCAGCTGTTTTAATACTCAAATTATTGGGCACTAAAAGATTGATTGTAGAAGTAATTAGTTCAGATGCTTTGGATGCAGCTAAAGAAATCAAGTATTTAATAACTATTTCTGATAGCACGGAAGTAAATCATAAGACGCCTAAGCGATTAAAATAACTTGAGACTTATACCAACATCAAAGCACTTATTTCGTCGTTTTCTCTAATAGCTCACATGTACAGACACTTAATACACATAATCGCATCACTTTGATAAAAATCCACTTCAAACAATTATTTAAACGATAAAACAGTAGCAACCATCCGTCAATGGTCAAGCTCCTGCCAAAACTCACATTAAGTAAAGTAGTACTAAGTTTCATAGATTATAGTGATTTTCATATCACAGAGATATACTTTACAAAATTACATTTCTTTTTAAGATAATAAGCAAATAAATAAACTGGGGAAAAATGAAAAACATAATATAGTGTAAATAAATTATAGTAGATTAGGTCCATCAAGAATTAGGATTTAAGTTTACGATGGTGTTGTAGATTAAATGACTTACGTGAAAAAATAAAAAATAAAATTATTTTAAAAAATATATCGACTTTCGTATATCCATATTTCAATATCAAACTTATATTTCAATATATGGCGTCAAAAATATTAAAAATAAATATCGATATTTCTAAATAATAAAATAGATTTTTCGATATATCGATATTTTAGCAACAGTCCTAGTTCAAACGTGGGGCGTGGCCGTGGGCGTTTGGTTTGCGTGACTCCTATAAAACATCATATATATAGATAAATTAAATGATATTTCATAATACCTAAATCTTATTTAATAGCATTTCCTGTCTATTAATATATATCTATACAAATAAATAAAATTGAAGTGTCTATTTGTAATGTCAAAATAACAGTTTTTTACTAAATGCATATGAAAATACATACGGTACTTATAACATAAACAAAATTTTTAAAATCTTTGTCTATCTTTCTTTCTGTCTGTCTATCTGTCTGTCTGTTTGTTTGTTCCGGCTAATCTCCGAATTGGCTGAACCGATTTTGACGAGACTTTCGGTGGCAGATAACTGATATTATATGGAGGAACTTAGGCTAATTTTAATTTAGAAGAAGAATTAGGGTTCCGTGCAAAAAATTAAAACCCATGAAATCCAATCGTAATAAATTACACGCGGGCGAAGTCGCGGGGAACAGCTAGTTAATAGATAGGAAATGATATTTTTAATTTATAGGAGTCACGCCAACTAAACGCGCACGGCTGCGGCTTCATCGATCGAGAAATGAAATCTGTTCCGTATATAGGTATATACATGTATATAAATAACGTTTCCTATATATTAACACTTCAAAAGATATTTTTATTCATGATAAGGTCAGTATTAAGGCACTTTTAAGAAATGGGTAAGATATGATAATTTTATTTATTATGGTAAATTTTATTTATTTAATAAATGTGTTATTTATTTTTATCTATTTATTAAATTACCTATCTGTAGAGCGGGCGACACCCCACTGATACTAACTTGCACTCCGGTTACAGTGAACCCAAAAAAATTCGTGGGCATTGGCACATTCTGAAGGTTTTATAATGACCAGATAATGCTTATCGGTTTTAGGTAACGGAAATAGTTAGGACGGCCTTTCTATGTTTATCTAATTGAGCTCTCGGCGCTAAACATAGTAAAATAAAGTTGAATCACCCAAATGTCATGAATTAAAATAAGTTATACAAAATAAAATCCGTAAAGTTATTAAATGTGTAGTATTCGTGTAATAAATCAGTCAAAAATCATTGAATTCTAAATACTGCGTACAGGTAGCTTGGTCATTTATAGGAATTGGTGTTAATGGTGCTTGTAGGTTTTCATGAAGTATGCAGAATTTTCGTCTTCTGCTTGTAGTTGGTTATGCTTTTTCCGTTCTGCCTTTTTTTTCTTGCCTGTAAAATATATGGTCGATTTCTAATTTTGTACCTACTTAGGAGTTTTGCTGCTTTTAATTGCCTGAAAACATTATAAAGTGAGTAATAATAATGTTTGTACTATTTATTATATTTATATTATTTGTGTAGGTATTTCTTGAGCCCTTACAAATGAGCCTAAACACGATGGTGTTTCGTGTTGGCATAACTGAGATCTTTCACCCCACCTTCTTTGTTCACCATCATGAAGGTAATATAATCACATTAAACTAGGTCTTTATAAACCCTTTCAAATGAGTTCAAACACGATCGTTCTACCTAGTGCTGTCACTGAAATCCTATACCCACCTTCGCATTGCGCCATCAGAAAGGTGAGGTCATAACAGTCACCTGGGTCTTTATGAGCCCTTTCAAATGAGTTCAAACACGATCGTTCTACCTAGTGCCGTCAATGAGATCCTATACCCACCTTCGCATTGCGCCATCAGAAAGGTGAGGTCATAACAGTCACCTGGGTCTTTATGAGCCCTTTCAAATGAGTTCAAACACGATCCTTCTATCTAGTGCCGTTACTGAGATCCTATACCCACCTTCGGATTGCATCATCAGGAAGGTGAGGTCATAACAGTCACCTAGGTCTTTATGAGCCCTTTCAAATGAGTTCAAACACGATCCTTCTATCTAGTGCCGTTACTGAGATCCTATACCCACCTTCGAATTGCATCATCAGAAAGGTGAGGTCATAACAGTCACCTAGGTCTTTATGAGCCCTTTCAAATGAGTTCAGATACGATCGTTCTATCTATTGCCGTTACTGAGATCCTATACCCACCTTCGAATTGCATCATCAGAAAGGTGAGGTCATAACAGTCACCTAGGTCTTTATGAGCCCTTTCAAATGAGTTCAAATACGATCGTTCTATCTAGTGCCGCTACTGAGATCCTATACCCACCTTCGCATTACACCATCAGAAAGGTGAGGTCATAACAGTCACTTGAGTCTTTATGAGCCCTTTCAAATGAGTTCAAACACGACCGTTCTATCTAGTGCCGCCACTGAGATCCTATATCCACCTTCGGATTACACCATCAAAAAGGTGAGGTCACAGCAGTCACCTAGGTCTTTATGAGCCCTTTCAAATGAGCTCAAACACGATGGTTCTATCTAGTGCTGCCACTGAGATCCTATATCCACCTTCGGATTACACCATCACAAAGGTGAGGTCATAACAGTCATCTTGATTTTTATGAGCCCTTTCAAATGAGTTCAAACACGGCCGTTCTATCTAGTGCCGCCACTGAGATCCTATACCCACCTTCGGATTGCACCAACATAAAGGTGATATCATCACAGTAATCTAGGTCTCCATTTACCTATTTAAAAATGAGTCCAAACACGATGGTTCTACGTAGTAGCATCACTGAGATCCTTTACCCACCTTCTGAGTCCATCATAAGGAAGGTTACATCATTACCATCACCTTGGTCTCCATCCTCTGTCAAACCAACTTCTCTAAATATATATGACGGCTTCGTGGCGCAGTGGCTTAGCAATGAATTGCGGCAATGAATTGTTTGTCCTTGTGCAATTTGTGTTTGTAAACTGCCTCCACGATACAGGAGAAAATCCTAGTGTAGGGGTAACGTTTTTTTTTTTAATGAAAAAAATATATAAAATAATATAAAATCTTAAAAAATGTTATAAAATATATATAAAAGCTACTAAGAAAGTATGTGTACTTACCAATAATGAAAACGAACTGAAGCCAGCGGATTACGGTGCGCCCGGAAAAATACATGGGTTGTCGTCAGTTAAAAATTTTTACTTAAGATTTCACATTCACGATCAGTTTTTGGATGTACGTCAGTTCAACGGAGCAGTTTAACTGACAGCACGCCCGAATAAAATCCGTGTGCTGCCTTCAGTTAAAAATTTCAACTTAAGATTTCACATTCACGGTCAGTTTTTGGATGTACGTCAGTTCAACTGAGCAGTTTAACTGACCGTGAGTGGGGACCATAAGATGCCGTTTAATTAGAGCAGAGACAGACTGGTCCTACGTAGGCAACGTATACAACGCATTATATCTAGGATTGGGTAAAAAATATCGATATATCAAAATATAGATATTCTCTCATAAAAATATCGATATATATCGTCTTTATTTTTAATCACGAACTATTAATAATCGATATATATTTTAGAGTATCGAATTCATATCAATGTCGATATATTTTAAAATGTTGTATTAATTCATCAATGAAATTAATTTTTAAATGTTTTTATTACGTGGTAGAGCCATGCTGCAACAATATTTCTGGTATAGTTGTAACACGAATGGGTCGGCTCGACAGGGGAAGGACCACGCTCTCACAGAATACCAACGTAAAATAGCAGCTTAATGCTGCTGTGTTTCGTATGGTGAGTGTAGAGAACCGGAGACCCTTTTTACTGGAAACGAGGCATTCCATTTTAGTCCTCACGGGTGACAACGCATCTGCATTTTGATTCCTCATCGAGGATAAATGTAGATGTCTATGGACCACAGCAACCACTTACCATCAGGTGGACTGTGTGCTCATTTGTCACCCTTATCCTATAAAAAAAAAATTCGACAAAACGTTAAGCAATAAAAGCATTTGAGACTTTATTCTAGTACATCTTGCAAAACATAATGACATATCGATATATCGATATTTATTATTGGCTATATATCGATACTGTTTAAAAATATCGATATGACATATATCTATATTTATTTTCACTTGCCTGAAAAACTTGGCATGAGAAACACATTTATCGTATGCAACGTCTACCTGCGACATCCAGATTGATGTGGGAAGGGAAGGGGATGTTCGTACGCAATCCCACGTGTACGATCTAGGGTTAGGCAAGTAATGAATAAAAAATATATCGATATATATCGTATCGATATTTTTAACACTCTCGTACAGAATCTATGTATTTCGCGTGATAAATAACGATATATCGTGATGTTTTTCATTTCTGGCCCGAATTTCATTATTGACGCTTGGACGACGCAACAAAAACGACAACAGCACATGAATGCTTTTGTAGCTGCTTTTGTTTCTTAATATTTTGTCGACTAATACAACATTTGCAAATATATCAAAATTGATACAAATTCGATATTTTAAAATAAATGTGGAAAATCGATATATCGCAATTGAAAATAGTTTGGAAAATCCAAAATTGCACGCCTCATGGGCGTTTTATTTAATTTTGATGAAAAAAATTAATTACCAAAATAAATCGATTACACAAAGTCTTAAGTCACTTCAAAATTATCGGGAACGTAAAAATGGATGTACTGGAAACCTATCATGATAATAAGTCGTTTAAACAATTTTGGGAGCAGACGAAAAACTTAATGCGAGGCCGAGTCTCCCAGTGAGTGTGGAGGGCAAAGTGGAAACGGTAGGCATTGCTAACATTTTCAAGCAACGTATTCAGACGCAACAAAGGTTTTGGCGCAAAAAGCGATGCTCCACGCTGTAGATCCATCATCAGATGAACCAGTTAGAGTAACATCAAAACAGGTGTCACAGGTGTTACGAAACATCGTGAAAGGTAAGTCCCCTGGGCACGACGGACTTAGTGTGGAGCATCTAAAACACAACGGCCCACATTTTTGTAGAGTTTTGTCAATTTTTTTCACTTTTTGTATAAGGCATGGTTATTTGCCAGATGATATGTTGAGAGCAGTTGTGGTACCGATCGTAAAGAACATAACAGGAGATATTAGTGACAAACAGAACTATAGACCCATTACACTATCTACCATATTGGCCAAGGTGCTTGACGGTGTGTTGACTCTCAGTCGAGTGCAATATTAGTTTTTAAGTATACCGTCAAGTATTATATTGACCATAAAACACCGGTTTATGCCGCCTTTTTGGACCTCTCAAAAGCATTTGATTTGGTCAATTTTAACAAATTGTGGGCGAAACTGAGAGAAAATAGTTTTTTTTTTATAGGATAAGGGTGACAAACGAGCACACAGTCCACTTGATGGTAAGTGGTTGCTGTGGCCCATAGACATCTACATCTATCCTCAAATATGAATCAAAATGCAGATGCGTTGTGACCCGTGAGGACTAAGATGGAATACCTCGTTTCCAGAAAATAGGGTCTCCGGTTCTCTACACTCACCAAACGAAACACAGCAGCGTTAAGCTGCTATTTTACGCTGGTATTCTGTGAGAGCGTGGTCCTTCCCCGGTCGGGCCGACCCATTCGTGCTACAACTATACAAGTAATATAGCTTTAGCATGCCTCTACCACGTAAAAGTTTGTCGAAGGGTATAACAAATATTTTCGAGTACTGGTATAGGCACCAGACCAATTTTCTAAGATGGGCAGATTGCCTGTCTGATTCTTATCAATTAAAGTGTGGAGTTAGACAGGGGGGACTGAGCTCTCCTACTTTATTTAATATATATGTAAGTGAACTGGTTCGTGAGCTCAACAACACCTGTGTAGGTTGCTCCATAGATGGTCATATAGTCAACAACATTAGTTACGCCGATGTCCGTGGTGTTGTTGAGCCCATCGATAAGTGCTCTACGTAGGCAAATGAATGCTTCATATGTATCGCCCGTGACACTAGGTGGGATTGCGCCAAGACGAGTCTCTCAGTTTGTATACTTAGAACATGTTGTTAATGAGAACTTGACTGATGACCTAGACGTGGAACATGAACGCAGGGGTTTTGCGATCATCTGTAATATGCTGTCTTGCAGGTTTGCGAGGTGTTAAACGACAGTCAAATTAACATTGTTTAGGGCCTTCTGCCAATCAATTTTCTATTTCAATTTTCAAACAAAAAATGTTATACCTGCAGCCTGTGGACCAACTGTACGCAGCGGGTCATGAACACTCTGGGAGTTCAGTACAACAATGTCTTCAGGATGTTGATAGAACTGCCTCGCTATTGTAGTGCGTCAGCGATGTTTGCAGATTCACAAGTGGATGGCTATTATGCCATAATTAGAAAAGGAGCAGCATCGTTGATGCGTAGAGAGACAGTCCTAACGGCTACCTGAGGGTCATGCTGAACGTATTGAGAGTCCTATCTGGAGGCACTGGATCCGCTAACATTAGGATAATTTATAATAGTCTGTTTCTGTAATTACTAATATGTTTTTTTAAGTTTCATTGTATTAATAACACGCTATGAACAACCCAGTGTGATATAAATTATAAATTAATTAATTAAAAGTATAAAATCGATGTAGGCTTTATGGTACATTTGTCCTTTGTCTATCAAGAGCTAAAGAGGGATATGAAAGCGCCTTTTTTAAATGGCAATAAAATTTATAAAAGTTGAAAATCATTGTATTAACAAACGACGCGTACTAGGCGGGAACCAGTTGACGTAATACTGAAGCTAATAAAAATAAAACCCGGTCTCGATACAACAGCTTTTTCGTAATTTATCGTCACCATATACAAAATCAACATCCGGACGTCCGCGTAATTTTTTAAAGCGTTTTTTATCATAGTAGCAATATAACATGATTTAAAAAAAATATAAGATGGATTAATTAGTGTTTTCTTGATATGCAGCTACTCATATTATCGTAGGCAATATGGTTATGATAGAGGCATTTTAAGACATTTTAATTGCTTGACCTTGACTTGTTGAGAGTAATACACTACCTAATATTACCCGTTATGAAGCGAGCAATATCGATGATATTTATTGACATTTTATGAGAAAATATTGATATTTTGACACATCGATATTTTTTACCCAACTCTAGTTTTTTTTATAGGATATGGGTGACAAGCTAGCATACAGTACACCTGATGGTAAGTGGTTGTTGTGGCCAATAGACACCTACATCTATCCTTGTTTGCGAGTAATTTCTCTAAATTCTCTACACTCACCAAACGAAACACAGCGGCATTAAGCTGCTATTTTACGCTGGTATTCTGTGAGAGCGTGGTCCTTCCCCGGTCGAGTTGACCTATTCGTGCTACAACTATATAATTAATATAGCTGTAGCATGACTCTTCCACGTATAAAAATAGGACCAGTATGTTCCTATAATTTACGCGAACAACGTCCTAAACAACGTCCTAGACCTTTGCAATAGACAAAATGCGTGCGATTTAGTAAGGCGAAACTAATATTTTTTAATAATATTAAATTTTTTGAATATCATGACAAGACAAAAAGGAGTTTTTTTTGTATTTTTATCCCAGTGACGTGACGATTAGATATTATGAGACATGATTTTACATATTGCAGAAAATACAGATTGTATTGTACATATTCATGTATTTGTTTGCATTTTAAATCATACATTTTAACAGAATTTCTACCTTAACATCCATAACTTCGAGTTTAGAAAGTTTGGTAGTAATACTGTTAAACGTTATGAAAGGAAAACGAATCCATGAATTTGTAAAATATCATGTATTATTTCCGTAAAACATTGAAAGTTCGTCATACGGAAGTACAGAAATAATCGATTGTCATCATTTTCTTTATTTAAATTCTCCTTTTGAAAATATGGTATGTACTGACCACTTCTAATCACATAAGTAAATGTTATTAAAAAAAGAGACTTTTTTAATGTTTTTTTTTTTGTTGGGATGTCATTTGTTTTCATGTAATTATTGCGTATTATTCTTTCGTGCCTACTGCGAAAAATTTTGTTGACTTTTAAATTTGATTTTAAATTTAGGTTTAGCTTAACTTGGACGTAAACGGAAAACTGTGGCGAGAGATTGTCGGTTTATCATTACCAGGGTGCTTAGAAACCGAACCTTAATTTCTTCTAAGGTAAGATGGAATTTTGAGTTAACGAATAATAAGCAAAATACGCATTAATAAACTTAATTGTCATAAATATTCATGATATTTTGGTTTATACTAAATTTAACAGTACGCGAGCAACGCCGACACCTATGAAATTGTTAATTGCAATTTTAAGTGTTGATTTACCACGTGCTCAGCGGTGAAGGAATAGAGCCACGTTGGCGGCTTTTGCTGTCGCACGGATGGGCCGGCTCGAACCGGGGTGGTACCACGACCTCACAGAATACCAGCTTGAAGTAGAGGTTTACCTCTGCGTTTCGCTTGGTGAGTGCACGTGGCCGGAGGCCCTTTTTACTGGAAATGAGGTATTCCATCTTATTCCTCACGGGTGACAACGTATCTGTAAGTAGTGTAGTTGTACCACTTCTAGACCACCTGAGTCAGACGTGGTTCAACGACGTTCGTCGACGCCCGATCCTAAAAAAAAAAAAAAAAAAAAAAAAAAGGTTTTGGCATGCTCTGATCACGAATCCGCGGTCCATTTTTGTGTAGAATGCACGGTTCCGGAGATGTGTAGATCAATTAGCTAATTGATATCCGGTAAGGGCCTCCACCGTCATTAGCGTCCCATTGTTCCTATTTCTATTGTTCTATTGTTCCTTAATCACCTTCATTGCAGCGTGTGCGTCGACTATATCAGTGCTATTGTTTATTATAATTCTTTGTTTATACAACGCTAATCTGAATCATCAATAAAACACATTACATAATTTTGTTACAATTTTTATTTATGAAATACAAAATCTTATTAATTATTATCTATAAAATAGGAGCGAAACATCTCATCCACTAAAATATCGTTGTACAATGTGTTCCTTGTAAATATACTCGTAAAACTATGTATTGAACATCCTTGAAACTTATATAGTAAATACATTAAGCAATATTCGCCACAAACTGAAGTCCACTCATTCTGAATCCTATCAACATTCCAGTTCCATCTTTTACAATTCCTTTTTAAAAACTCTAGATGATATCGTACAGGTGATCGTCCATATGAATCAAAATATTGACCGACGTCATTCGTATCGATATATAAAGCTACCCAATGTGACCCTGGTTTATCATCTGTATCCAAATTACATATTATATACGTTGGTACGTGGGTATACATAGGCAGTCTATTAGCTGCATAAACATTATTTTCTAGACTGGGGTGAATCTTTTTCAGATGTTGTTGTACATCTAGTGTATCCATGATATTACTGCTATTAGTAGATTATTACAGTACCTAGCTACTCAATGAATAACATAGGAATGGTCAATTATAGTGATTTCTACATATTAAATTGTATTTTTGTGTTATACAAATCGTACTTGAGTCATTGATCACCAAACAAAACACAATACGAAGAAATGTTGAGATAGGCAACGGAAATGTGAGATAAACTGATATGTTTCTAAATATTAAATTGCATTTTTGTGTTATACAAATCGTACTTGAGTCATTGATCACCAAACAAAACACAATACGAAGAAATGTTGAGATAGGCAACGGAAATGTGAGATAAACTGGTTGACGCATAAAGTAATTATCAACTCATTACGGAAATACTTTAGATTAGAATTTTTACGTACTGGTGGTATATAAGACCAACAAATGCAGTCATCGAGTTAGTGTACGGTCGTTTGGCTACAGTGGATCTATCAATAGTACATTTGTGTTACTTCAATACACCAAAGGCTATGGATGTAAGTGTTTATTCTATTGACTAAATTACTTTTTTTCTGTTATTTTCATGTGTGTGTATTATTTTATTTAAATATTGTGTATGTATATGATTAAGCCGTGGTAACTCAGATGGTTAGCGCTAGCTGTAAATTTCACAGTACGCGACCCGGGTTCGATCCCCGCCAGCACCAATTAAATTGTTAATAGCAATTTTAAGTGCTTATTACCACGTGCTTGGTGGTGAAGGAAAACATCGTGAGGAAACCTGCATGTCTGAGAAAATTTCGAAGGCATGTGAAGTTCGCCAACACACATTGAGGGAGCGCGGCGGACATTTCCTTGCTCTAAAACCCTCTCAGAAATGAGAGGAGGCCTATGTTCAGCAGTGGACTTTAATAGGCTGTAACTTTAACTTTTTTAACTTTTATGATTAAGTGTTAACAAATTGATATTAACATGATAACTGTGTTGTTGCAGAAATCATTGAGCTTCGATGAAGATACCTATAAACAGTATTACTACTCGCCACTCTCCCCTCAAGAAGAGAGTGATAACCTCGTCATTAATAATAACACATGCGATGGTGGAAAAAGAAAATCGCAATCGATTGATCATTTTTTTGAAGCTGAATCAAAAATAAAAAAGAAGAAGGGAAAACTTCAGTGAAGTGTGCACCAGTGCTTTTTTCTCCACAATCATGGAAGAGAATACGGAACTATTCAATAGCGAATTAAATCAGGAGTTGTCTAAAGTTTGTGAAGAAATGGAGAGGGGTCAACTGTTCGATTCGTCATACGATGATGAGTTGTATCATCACTGTGCGATGGTTGAAACACAGTTTAAGTATGTAAAATAAACATTCATTTCGATCATAATTTACATATTGTCTTATACAGTTTTTAATAAATTTAAACATTTTAGCAGTCAACCACTACAACTTGGAAGAGGAACGAAGCGAACGTGCAGCAAAGAATCCAAGATCATCAAAAAACCAACAACGGAAGCAGAAGCGCATACCTCTGCAGGGAACAGTATCAGTAACGATGATCAAGTGGAATGTCCAACGTGCCATATATTTATCAAGAAACGGTATTTAGCTAATCATTTTAAAAGTAATGTTCATAAAAATAATCTTTTAAATTCACATAATTCTTTATCAAACGTTAGTGTTATTGAATCTGCTTTTGGAAATAGGATTTTAACTTATAAAATCAAGAGTAGAGTAGATCGTTCGACATGGGTAAATTTTGAAACTCCTGAACTATTTTTAAATTCTATTAAAGATGATATTTTATTTTTATTACAAGAGTGTATTCATCAACACATAATTTTTAAGGTAAACTTCATATTGCATGCTGATTTTGTTCAACAAACTAAAGATATTCATGATACGTTCGATTTTCAAACGCTTAACTATATTATTTGTCAAGGAGATGACTTAAATATTTTTCTTTCATCTTTAAATGATACAATTACTACTAAAATTAGTGCTTTCGAAAAAAAAGATAGTGGATGGAGTCTAAAAAACATAAAATCTATAGACATGAATGTTAATAAATTTAACCCCCTACGCGGTACTTCATACATAGATCTTCCTCGTGACATAAAATTAAAAAAGGCTGTTATAAATGTAAAAAACAAGGATTATTTTTGTTTTAAATGGGCGTTACTCTCGGCGTTATATCCTGTAAACAAACACACCGATCGGGTATCATCGTACGTTAAACATGCAAATAAACTTAAATTTGATGGTATTTCCTTTCCGGTTAAAATTTCTGACATAGCAAAAGTAGAGAAATTAAATGATATTAGTATTAATGTTTTTGGGTTAGAATATAATAAAGAAAAACGATGTAATTCTATAGTAGGTCCATTATTTTTAACAAAGTGTCGTAAAGATAGACATATCAATTTATTATTTTTTTCCAAGGATACAAAAAATCATTATTGCTATATAAAAAATTTATCGCGGTTAGTTAGTAAACAAATTTCAAAAGACGGTCACATCATGTACATTTGTGAAGCATGTCTACTTCGTTTTCCATCTCAGGAAAGATTAAATAACCATGAACAATACGATTGTGCTCACATTTGTACAGTATTACCAAACAGTGAAACTTTAAAAAAAAAGAATTGGTTTGGTCAACCTATTTCAAATGATAAAATTAAATTTGATAGTTATGAAAAAAAGTTAAAGATACCATTCGTAGTTTATGCTGATTTTGAAGCATTTTTAAAACCAATAGAATCATGTTCTAACGATCCTTCCAAACCTTTCACTCATAATATTCAGAAACATGAAGTACATAGTTTTGGATATTATATAAAATGTTCATATGATGATAAATTATCAAAATATGTAACATATTGCGGACCCAACTGTGCACAAGTGCTTATGGAAAGTTTATCTAACAATCTAAAAGAAATAAATAGACTTCAAAAATATCCACCACTTCCGATAACAAATGAAGACAAAAACCAAATTTCAAATGCAACCATTTGTCATATTTGTGAAACTGAGTTGGCAAAACATTTTTATGATTTTGATTGGTACACTGGTAGTTTTATAGGTGTTGCTCATGAATCATGTTGTTCGAAGATCAGAACACCTAGTTATATATCAATATTTTTACACAACCTTAGTCACTATGATGCTCATTTTATTGTTCACGCGTTAAACTTTTGTGATGGTGAAGTCGAAGTTATCCCTCAAAATAAAGAAAAATATATATCCTTTTCCAAAAAATTAAAAGTGAATAACCACGAAATTATATTGAGATTCTTAGATTCATTTAAGTTTTTATCGTGTAAATTAGAAGAATTGGCCAAAAATCTCAGTAATGATCAATTTCAAGAATTACGTAGAAATTACCCTAATGATGAAGATTTCTTTCGTTTAAAACGGAAAGGTGTTTATCCATATGAACTTATGACTAATTATGATAGTTTAAGTCTAACATCGCTCCCTGAACAAAAATGTTTTTATAGTTCACTCACAGATTCACATATTTCAAATGATGATTACAATCATGCTAAAGATGTTTGGGAACATTTTGGGTGTTGTAATATGCTAGATTATTCAAACCTATATTTAAAAACAGACGTTTTACTTTTATCCGATGTATTTGAAAACTTTAGAAAGTTATGTATTAATACATATGATTTAGACCCTGTCCATTATTACACAGCACCCGGTTTAAGTTGGGATGCAATGTTAAAATATACAAAAATAGAATTAGAACTTTTAACAGATTATGAGAAAATTGCATTTATTAGATCAGGTATCAGAGGTGGTGTATCTCAATGTAGTAATCGTTATGCTAGAGCTAATAACAAATACATGGAGGATTATGATACAGGGAAACCAAATTCATATATCACATATTTTGATGCCAACAATTTATATGGTTGGGCTATGTCTCAATATCTTCCTACTGGTGGATTCGAATGGGTAAATCCAAATACAGAATTTAATGTGTCTAAGACATCAGACTTCGGTTTTATTTTAGAAGTTGATTTGGAATATCCAGATGAACTTCATGATTTACATTCGGACTTTCCTTTATGTCCAGAAAACATTTGTGTAGGCAATATTAATGAGAATAAACTAGTCCCAAATTTAAATAATAAAGATAAATATGTAATTCATTACAGAAATTTAAAGCAGTGCATAGAAATGGGGGTTAAATTAACTAAAATTCATAGAGTTTTAAAATTTAAACAGTCTCCCTGGTTGAAGATGTACATAGATCTAAACACAAAATTAAGAACTTTAGCAAAATCAGATTTCGAAAAAGATTTTTATAAATTAATGAATAATTCAGTCTTCGGTAAGACTATGGAGAATATTGAAAAAAGGGTTAACATAAAATTAGTTACGCACTGGGAGAACCAGGGTAAAGCTTTAGGTGCTCAAGATCTAATCGCTAAACCACAATTTCATAGCCTTTCAATATTTTCGGAAAACCTAGTTGCGGTTCAGTTGCGAAAAACGAAGTTAATATATAACAAACCAATTTATTTAGGGTTTTGCATTTTAGATATTTCAAAAACATTAATGTATGATTTTCATTATAACTATATGATTAAAAAGTTTAGTAAAATCAAATTATTGTATACAGATACGGATAGTTTAATATATCATATATTTACAAATGATTTTTACACTGATATAAAACCTGACCTTTCATCATACTTTGATACCTCAGATTATGATACAAATAATATTTTTGAATATCCAAAATTAAATAAAAAGAAATTAGGTTTTTTTAAAGATGAAAATAATGGTAAAATCATGAAAGAATTTGTGGGTTTACGATCCAAAATGTACGCTTTTAACTTAGAGAATAAGACTATAGCCAAGGCAAAAGGGGTAAATAAATGTATCACTAAAAAGATGACAATGAATAGTTATAAGTCTTCTCTATTTAATAAAAAAGTGCAATATTATAGTATGCTTAGATTTAAATCAATTAAACACACAATTTTCACACAAAAATTAAATAAGATAGGTTTATCATATAATGACACAAAGAGACATATTTTAGATAATAATATTGAAACATTAGCTTGGGGTCATTATAAACTGCGTTATGTGTTGATAGTTTTTACTTTTATGTCTGCGTTTAAGAAAAATTTATATTGATTGTAAAATTATGATAATACTATAATATGACGTAGTTTATTACATATTTAAACATTGTTTTATTGTAAATAATTTAAGTTAATTGTTGTTTCTATTTATTTGAGGTTGAGTTAATTGTAAAATTATGATGTACTAATTGTTGTTTCTATTTATTTGAGGTTGAGTTAATTGTAAAATTATGATGTACTAATTGTTGTTTCTATTTATTTGAGGTTGAGTTAATTGTAAAATTATGATGTACTAATTGTGTTAGAAATAGTATACAGATAATTCTGTTTTATATAATTTTTGGAATATATATTAATTGTTTACACCAACACTTTCATTTTTTATTTCACCCCTTTGAACTTTAGACGTGTGTTATGTTTCACTTTATCCATCCGTTCACTGCTATTGTGGCAGGACCAAGTGGGTGTGGGAAGTCAAATTTTGTAACAAATTTCATAAAATCAGTTACAGAAATATGTAATTGTGATTTTAATCAGATCACATGGTGCTTTGATGAAATGCAACCATTATATAATTTACCAAATGTTAACTATCATCAAGGAATTCCAAATCTTAATATGTTTGATGGTGAAAACCCACATCTTGTTATTATTGATGATCTAATGAGAGAGTCCGATGGAAGAATTGTGGATATATTTACAAAAGGTAGTCATCACAGGAATCTTAGTGTATTTTATCTAACACAAAATTTATTTCATCAGGGTAAAGGACAAAGAGACATATCTTTAAACTCAAGTTATATAATATATTTTAAAAACCCTCGAGATAAAACTCAAATAAGATATTTAGCAAGACAAGTATCACCAGATAACCCAAAATTCATTGAAAATGCCTACAGAGATGCAACTCTAGAGGCACATGGATATTTAATGGTAGATTTAAAACAGAATACCAATGATTTTTGTCGTATCAAGACAAATGTCTTTCCATTTAATGGTTTCTGTACAGTCTACGTCCCCACAAAAGAGTTTAAATACACCAAGAATCAAACAATTGAAATCATTGCTAAATGATGCATCGTCGACTCACAACGTATAAACATTTGCTAACCGCTTTGCATACGCTTAAACCAAAATATCAAAGAGCATTACTTAAAACGTGTGATGAAGAAGAAATTAACTGTATTTGTGAGTGTATTCATAACGTTTTACAAGGAAAAGTAAAACCTCTTAAAGATCAGGATAAACAAATATTGAATAAACATAAAAACATACTCCGTAAACTAGTACGTAAGTGTAAACATAAACTAAGAAAAAATATAATTATACAAAAAGGAGGGGCTTTCTTACCAACAATATTAGGTGCAATATTGAGTGGATTAGTGAGTGGACTAGCCAGTTAACATGGAAAATGCAAAGAAAATGATACTTATCGAACCTGGATTGATTGAAAAATTAAAACAAGAAAATAAGGTTAATAGTAATTTATCTCGATTAGATATTGAAATGCAAAATATTATGAATAGTAAGACGGAAGACCGAAAGAAATGGATATTATATTTACAAACACTGCAAAGATACCTTCATTTTACCGAAGAGGATCGTCAACCACTCAAATTACCAATTTATTCTGATACATCTAATGAAGATTCAAATGAGTCAAAAATTGGTTTTAAAAATAAAGATAGAGATCTAAAAACTTCAGTTGATATTGAATCTTTGCTGGAGGAGAATCGATCCATTAAAAGTAAAGAAAATGATGAAAATCCACTTTACACACCAGCTCAAATACTCAGTTTAATACCAAAAACTTATCATAAAAAAGGGCAGTTATTATTAAACTTAGTTGAAACAAGTAAAAGTAAAATACATTGGGATAACGAAGGTACAGTCATAATTGATAGTGAAAAAATTCCTGGAAGTAATATTGTTGATTTAATAAATGATTCACTAAGACCCCTAAAAAGAAGTGATCCGGTAGGGTGGGTTAGATTTGCTGAAGCATTAAAAGATATTAAAGTACCACTTACTTATATTGGAAATCCAAGGAGATGTGAGTTTATTAACCAACTTCAAGCAAAAGATCTGAACAAACCCTCTGAGATTGAAGTTCAAGAGTTTTCTACACCGTGCAGTAGAGATAAAAAGTCTACAACTAAAATACGTAAAGGACTTGAGTGGGAAAAATGGACTCCGTACTAGAAGAAATTAACAGGATTTATTATGATCCATCTAATCCCGCTGGTTTTGGTAGTATTGATAAATTATCAAAAGCCATGAAGGGTAAAATGAATAAAAAGCAAGTAAAGGAATGGTTAAAATCACAAGAAACATACACATTACATAAACCCATTCGAAAAAAATTCCCGCGTAATAGGTACATTCTATCAAATATTAATGAACTGTGGCAAGCTGATTTAAGTGATATGCGAACTTATTCTCAATATAATGATGGTTTCAAGTATATACTTTGTATTATTGATGTATTTAGTAAATATGCTTTTGCAAGACCAATGAAAAAGAAAAACTCAGAAACAACTAAAGAATGTTTTGAAAGTATATTTACTGAAAGTAATTTAACACCTACTCACATACAATCCGATAAAGGTACCGAATTTGTTTCAAAAGATGTACAAAAATACTTTAAATCCAAAAAGATTAATTACTATACCACTAACAATCCTGACATTAAGGCCAGTATTGTTGAACGATTTCAAAGAACACTAAAAATGAAAATGTGGCGTTATTTCACTCATAATAATACTTATAGATATATAGATGTTTTACAAGATTTAATATACTCTTATAATCACAGCTTTCACTCTAGTATTAAGATGTGCCCATGTGATGTAAATTCCAACAATATTATGACAGTTTGGACTAATCTTTATGATAGACGGTCAAAAAAACTTTCTTTAGAAAATCCTAAACCAAATTTCAATGTGGGTG
Source organism: Parnassius mnemosyne (assembly GCA_963668995.1). Taxonomy (NCBI): domain Eukaryota; kingdom Metazoa; phylum Arthropoda; class Insecta; order Lepidoptera; family Papilionidae; genus Parnassius; species Parnassius mnemosyne. Next base: position 25,262,891 of record CAVLGL010000137.1, on the reverse strand, counting down.
ATTATGTTCGAATAACTTAATATAAACATGTATTCCAAAAAGGATATGAATCAAATTGGAGTGATGAAATATTTATTATATCTTCAATAATTGATAGATCTCCATGGGTTGTTTATACAATAACAGATTTACAAAATGAACCAATAATTGGTACTTTTTATGAAAGAGAATTACAGAAAATCACTTACAACCCCACCTCACAACATAAAATAGATAAAATAATTGACACTCGTTATTCAGGTAACAGAAAAGAAGTATTAGTGAAGTGGAAAGGTTATCCAGATAAATTTAACAGTTGGATTTTAGCTTCTAGTTTAAAAGAAATATGAATAAAGAAAGTTTCTATTTAACTTTGCTCAGCAATAGTTCAATGGAATACTTTCCTGATAACAAGACCACAAATTTTTCAACGAAATTACCAAAAGCTATAAAATTAGAAGGTGAATGGTCGGTTGGAGTTGTCGAGTTTCAATATCCATGTACCATGTTTACTGTTCAAGACCATGAAAATGTTATATACATTACAAAATCTATGTTAATGCCTAATGAAGATAAGCCATCCACAGTGTACTACAAAAAACATATTCCAGCTACCAACTATGATAACGTTGAGGATATTTTAAGAGTGTTAAATGGTATCGGAGAGAACTTGAAATTTCGCTATGATGAAATAACAAAATTTGTGTCTATTTCGGTATTGGATAAAAATATAACATCCGTAACATTATCACCCAAATTAAGTTTACAGCTAGGTTATGAACCAAATAAAAATCTCCTAGAGAGAAATTTTGGAAAGTGTCCTGCTAATTTACACTTAGGGTTACCATCTCAACTATTTCTATATTGCGATATTATCGATCCTCAGATTGTGGGTGATGTTATGACTCCTTTATTAAGAGTCATTTCATTAGATCCTACAAAATACATTTATGGTGCAAATAAAATGCACGTTTTCTCTCAACCTCACTACTTACCTGTTATGCGAAGAGAGTTCGATACGTTGGAAATAGTTATAAGATCGAGTACAGGACAAAAAATACCATTCCAGTTTGGAACCGTGTGTATTAAACTACATTTCCGAAAATTATAATAATGAATTCTCTTCGTGATCATCATAAATGTCCATATGAAAATTATTATACACATCAAGCTGGATCAGGAGTTGGAGTAATTTATAAGGGTTCACCATATCAACGCGGTCATGGTATTGGGAGCTTCTTAGGGGGGTTATTCAGATCAGTTTTACCTTTACTTTCAAGTGGTGCTCGAGTGATTGGTAAGGAGGCATTAAGCGCTGGAGTAGGACTTTTATCGGATATGGTTCAAGCCCGTCCTATGGAAGCCTCAATAAAAGATCGTCTAAAGCAAGTTAGTACGAATTTAAAACGAAAGGCTGATGAGAAAATTGATCAATTTAACATGACTGGATCTGGGTATAAAACTAAAAGAAAACGATTGACATCGTTCATTCCACCATTAACTGCTAAAGTGAAAGCTGCGAAAAAACTTAGTCTAAAACCAAAAAATATCAAAGATATATTTTCAAACTAAATATGTCTTTCCTTCATAATCATTCTTGCGAGTGCGTTAAGTCAGAATTGGATTTGTTTGCACTACCGTCTACACAAACTAGCATTGAAAATGGATTGTGGATTCATTATAAACCAATTTCATCTCTTGGTGATGATGGACCTATCGAGTTTCAAGTTCCTGGGACCGGCGATGACTACATAGATTTGTCTCATACATTACTCCACATAAAGGCAAAAGTATTAAATCAAGATTCAACTAACTTGGTATCTACTACAATAGTAGCACCTGTAAATAATTGGCTGCATTCACTTTTTAGTCAACTTGATGTTTATTTAAACCAAAAACTTGTATCACCACCTAATAATACCTATGCATATCGAGCATACATGGAAACCCTTTTAAACTATGCCCCTGCTGCTAAACAATCTCATCTTACTTGTAGTCTTTGGTATGAGGATACAGCAGGAAAAATGGATTCTACAGATGGTAAAAACATAGGATTTGTTAAAAGACAGGAATTGATTAGTGAAAGTAAGGAAATAGAAATGATTGGTCATCTTCACGGTGACATTTTTAACCAAGATAAATTTTTAATTAATGGTGTTGAAATGAGTGTTAAATTGGTTCGATCAAGAGAGAGTTTTAATTTAATTGTTGGGTCGAACGATGTAAAGTTTAAAGTTTGCATTACGGACGCAACTCTTATTGTGCGACGAGCACGAATTAATCCAAGTGTATTACTCGCACATCAAAAAGTTTTAGCTTCTACCACTGCTAAATATCCTATTACTCGAGCTGAAGTAAAAGTTTTAACAATTCCTTCAGGTGTTCAAGGAAAAACTCTTGATAATATATTTTTAGGACAGGTACCGAAAAGATGTATAATTGGATTTGTGAACAATTCTGCATTTAATGGTTCCCTTACTAAAAATCCATTTAACTTTGAAAACTATGGTATTAATTCTTTCAGCTTATATATTGATGGTCAACAAATACCTTCAAAAGCTTTGCAACCATCTTTTAATAATAGCATATTTACATCAGCATATCATACTCTATTCTCGGGAACTGGTATTCACTTTCTTAATGAAGGAAATGGAATCTCTTGTGAACAGTATGGCAAAGGTTACTGTCTATTAGCACTTGACTTAACTCCTGATTTATCAGCTAACTCATCAACTCATTGGAATCTCATAAAGCATGGTAGTGTAAGAATAGAAGTACGATTTGAATCCTCATTAATACAAACAATTAACTGTATAGTTTATGCTGAGTTTGATAATATTATTGAGATAGATAAAAACAGAAATGTTACTGTAGACTATAGTAGTTAAGGTTATAATATGTGTTGTGTGTTAGATTTTATGTGTTATGTGTAATGCATTTTGTGTGTATGTAACTATGTGAAACGTTATAAAATTAAATAAAACAAATTGTATGCAATATATTTTTTTTATTTCTTTATAAATCTTCTATTTAATCTAATACAAAACACTGTTCGAGTTGAAATTTTACATAAGCACACTGACTAAACCACTGAACATGCTGCTGCCAAGGATCATCATCATCTTCCCAATCTTTTAAACCACCACCACAATGGAAACACTTGGTCCCGTCTGCATGGCCAGTATAAAAGAAACTAGCTTCGGCAAGATCTTCAGGTTTCTGTCGCATAACTAGAGGCCAGTTTTCGAAACTAAGCAAACGGCTAGATTTTGAACTGAAGAATGGATATTCAGCTCTTGAGTACTGCATACTCTTCTCGTTTTCTTCTCCACTCAGTGTTGTAGTTTTGTTATTCAATGATGTGTTTTGTACACGTATGCCACACTCATCTCTTCCTTCCGCTCTTGTCTTCCTGTAATTGAAGTAAACAGAATCACATTCACTAATGATCAGCTAATGACTGTCATTGTTAAAAAAGTATTTTTTAACTTTTTCACTTTCTGCTATTGTCTTTGTTATATTGTATACGAGGGCGTTTGTGTTGTCGTAGATGCTATCCTTATTAGTCTTTACATAATATTTAATTCTCGTGGAAGCATGTTTCCAATGATCAGTAGTTGGAATCTTGGATAGCTTCTTCATATCGTACATTTCAATTTTGATGAGATGCGTCGCTTGGTCTCCGTCGTCAGAATTAGTAGAAATGTATGATACACCATCTCTAGCGGCTCGTGCTACGGTTGATGATAACAGCTTCCTCTTTTTTATTTTTGATTCAGCTTCAAAAAAATGATCAATCGATTGCGATTTTCTTTTTCCACCATCGCATGTGTTATTATTAATGACGAGGTTATCACTCTCTTCTTGAGGGGAGAGTGGCGAGTAGTAATACTGTTTATAGGTATCTTCATCGAAGCTCAATGATTTCTGCAACAACACAGTTATCATGTTAATATCAATTTGTTAACACTTAATCATAAAAGTTAAAAAAGTTAAAGTTACAGCCTATTAAAGTCCACTGCTGAACATAGGCCTCCTCTCATTTCTGAGAGGGTTTTAGAGCAAGGAAATGTCCGCCGCGCTCCCTCAATGTGTGTTGGCGAACTTCACATGCCTTCGAAATTTTCTCAGACATGCAGGTTTCCTCACGATGTTTTCCTTCACCACCAAGCACGTGGTAATAAGCACTTAAAATTGCTATTAACAATTTAATTGGTGCTGGCGGGGATCGAACCCGGGTCGCGTACTGTGAAATTTACAGCTAGCGCTAACCATCTGAGTTACCACGGCTTAATCATATACATACACAATATTTAAATAAAATAATACACACACATGAAAATAACAGAAAAAAAGTAATTTAGTCAATAGAATAAACACTTACATCCATAGCCTTTGGTGTATTGAAGTAACACCAATGTACTATTGATAGATCCACTGTAGCCAAACGACCGTACACTAACTCGATGACTGCATTTGTTGGTCTTATATACCACCAGTACGTAAAAATTCTAATCTAAAGTATTTCCGTAATGAGTTGATAATTACTTTATGCGTCAACCAGTTTATCTCACATTTCCGTTGCCTATCTCAACATTTCTTCGTATTGTGTTTTGTTTGGTGATCAATGACTCAAGTACGATTTGTATAACACAAAAATGCAATTTAATATTTAGAAACATATCAGTTTATCTCACATTTCCGTTGCCTATCTCAACATTTCTTCGTATTGTGTTTTGTTTGGTGATCAATGACTCAAGTACGATTTGTATAACACAAAAATGCAATTTAATATGTAGAAATCACTATAATTGACCATTCCTATGTTATTCATTGAGTAGCTAGGTACTGTAATAATCTACTAATAGCAGTAATATCATGGATACACTAGATGTACAACAACATCTGAAAAAGATTCACCCCAGTCTAGAAAATAATGTTTATGCAGCTAATAGAATGCCTATGTATACCCACGTACCAACGTATATAATATGTAATTTGGATACAGATGATAAACCAGGGTCACATTGGGTAGCTTTATATATCGATACGAATGACGTCGGTCAATATTTTGATTCATATGGACGATCACCTGTACGATATCATCTAGAGTTTTTAAAAAGGAATTGTAAAAGATGGAACTGGAATGTTGATAGGATTCAGAATGAGTGGACTTCAGTTTGTGGCGAATATTGCTTAATGTATTTACTATATAAGTTTCAAGGATGTTCAATACATAGTTTTACGAGTATATTTACAAGGAACACATTGTACAACGATATTTTAGTGGATGAGATGTTGCATGCCAAAACCTCTTTTTTTTTTTTTTTAGGATCGGGCGTCGACGAACGTCGTTGAACCACGTCTGACTCAGGTGGTCTAGAAGTGGTACAACTACACTACTTCTGTATTTTGATTTGTAATAGAGGATAGATGTAGATGTCTATGGGCCGCAGCAACCACTTACCATCAGGTGGACTGTGTGCTCGTTTGTCACCCTTATCCTATAAAAAAAACATGTCTCTCTGAGACACAAGAAATAAAATATTTCGAAGACATGTGACGTTCGCCAGCACGCATTGGGACAACGCAGTGAACATTTCCTTGCCCTAACAGTCTCTCAGAAATAAGAGGAGGCCTGTGCCTAGCAGTTAGGCGTATACATATAGGCAGCAACTTGAACTTTCTTTAACACTTTTTTGCGTTCTTAATTTGTCCATAATCCAGTCCAGGGATCTCTTGACACTACACATATTCAATAAAAAATAATCATTAATCAGTTCACTTTTAGCAAAGATATTGCGTAACATACTTATAAAAATATGTGTTCAGTTCACACGCGGTATAAATTAAACATTTAGACAATTGTGAGTAAAATTGCTTTGTAATAGCGCCATCTACTTCATTCTATAGTTAGTGAAAATTGGTTTACTCTCAAAGAGGTACGTAAAATAGACGCTAAATGGATTAAACACGACTAATTTAATATATATTGGTAAGGTAATGGCGGCAGCCTCGTACCGGCAGGCGAAGTGTAGGGCCGCACTATATGGAGTGAGGACGTGGTAATAAGACATGCAGGAAGGCAATGGATGCAGGTGGCTCGGGACCGTACTATGTGGCATTCCTTGGGGGAGTCCTATGTTCAGCAGTAGACTTATGAAGGGTTGTAATAATGATGATAATGATGATGACAGTAAGGTATTAGAAATATAAATGGATTAGTTAAGATAATTTTTATCGATATTTAATATATAAATAATTTAATTTAACTACTATAATTTAAAACAACTACGGCGGTAGTTGTTGACAAGTATTTTTAGCTTGGATAAATAAAAAAAAAATAAAAAATAAAGTTAAGTTAGTTAAGTCCAACTTTTTGACGGCTCCGTGGCGCAGTGGCTTAGTAATGAGTTGTTGCGCTGGGGACCGCGGGTTCGAATCACGCACGGAACAAGTATTTGTATGACCTACAAGTAATTGTTCCGGATCTGGATGTTTGTCCTCGTGCAATTTATGTTTGTAAACTGCCTCCACGACACAGGAGAAAATCCTAGTGTTACGGGGGTAACGTTTTTAGAAAAAATAATAATATATTAATAAATAATAACTTCGACTGAGAGGTCAATCGACGGATACAACTCAGGTGGGCAGCTTTCGGGAGATTACAACACATGTTCTCCTCAGTATACCTCAAAACTTGAAAACACGATTGTGCAACCTAGGCATGTCGCCGATGATGACATGGATCTGCGACGTGGTTCTACACTGCTGGCCATATGAAGAAGCTCGAGGTCGCTCAGCGAGTATACACGGGGTGTCCCTGCGTGATAAACTTAGACATGAGGATATCCGCAGGAGAACCAGAGTAACTGACATAGCCCAACGAATTAGTAAGCTGAAGTGGCAATGGGCCAGCCACATAGCTAGAAGAACTGACAACCGATGGGGAAGAAAGATTCTCGAATGGCAGCCTCGTACCGGTAGGCAAAGTGTAGGGCGACCCCCCACTAGATGGAGTGATGACTCAGTCGATGGATGCAGATGGCTCAGGACCGTGCTTGGTGGCATTCCTTGGGATAGGCCTATGTTCAGCAGTGAACTTATGAGGGCTGTAATGAAATAAATCTCTACACTTTTTACTAATTCCTCATTCCAAGGTGGCACCGCCCTGGTGGCAGAAAAAGTCGTGCATACTCTGTGGAAATAACGAAGTAAGTGCTCTGATGTCAATACAAACTTTAAATGATTTTGCCTTAACTACATACTTATTAGGTATTGTCGTCATCGACTGTACTCTGTCACTCAAAAACTGTGTAATGTTACGCACCATTACTATACCAGCATAATGTGAAGAAATTGTACCTAGTCAGGTCATAAATTCTGTCACATGTTTAATATAAAATACCTGAAACAAGTTTATTCATTATGTAACCATTTATATACCAAAATAAACTTAACAAAACATAGATTCTTATGACACTAAAGTTTATTCAAAATGACCTCCATGATTTTGAATACAGGCCTTCAATCTGCGCGGCCAGTCGTCTATCGCAGCACGAACATCGAAGCCTTAATCAAGGATGTCCTGAGTGACTCCAAATTGGGATGAGGCTTTGAGCACGCCTTTTCCTCCAAGTGTTGCCATATCTTGTAATCTAACGGATTCAAATCTGGACTGGAGGAGGGCCAGTCTTCGTGCCGGATGAAGTCGATTTCACGCGCCGCCAGTCAGTGTGCTCTTCGCTCTATGAGCTGGCGCCGAATCTTGTTCGAATACCCAGTGTCTGTTATTGAACATGGTATGAGAAACAGGTTCCACAAGGTTCATCAGGACTGTATTTTGATACACAACTGCATTCGTTTTTACACCTTTCTCACAAAAGTGTACCTCTGTTAAGCCCCAATAAGAAACTCCCAACCATACCATGAGCGAGGATGGAAAATGACCTCGTTGGACACGCGGAATACGGTTGCTCGCTTCTTCACTATTGTGTGCGTACACCTTATCATTTTGTTTGTTGTAGCTCTCTTCTACGGTAAAAATTTTTTCATCCGAAAAAAGAATTTCCCGATATTTTTTTCCCGCGTACCGCTTCAACAAAGCGCGGCATCTCTTCAGTCTCAGGTCCATTAGACGAGCATTCAAACGATGTCCTGTTTTTCTGCTATATGCCCGAAGCCCTAAGTCTTCATTTAACACCCTTTTCACCGTGGTTCTGCTTAACCCCATCTGAAGGGCCAACAGTTTCTGCTTATGTTTGGGATTTCTTTGAATTCGCGCCTTTACAGCTTTTATCACTGCTGGAGTCCTATCAGACCGAGGGCGACCACTTCTTGACCTATCATCTACACTAGAGTCTTCATTGTATCGTTTGATGGTACGATAAACGGATCTTTTGGTTATATTCAAATTTTTCAGTATGTCAAAAATTTGAATTGGCGCGTAACCGCAACGATGCAACGCAATAACTGCAACACGGTCTTCTTTAAGCGTCCACTCCATATTTAAAAATGAGTAAAATTCTAAAAAGTATACAGTTTTATTTTCATGAACAATTCGAAATTCGAATTCAATAAACTTTTTTGTGGCCAGCATTCTAAAAGAAAAGTTTTTACTCTGTGACAATACTTATGACCTGACTAGGTATATAGAATAATTTATTATAGGTACTTGACATGTCAATATCACAGAAATTTAAAAAACAAGAAAAAATATCAAAACGCATAATTTGTACCAAAACCACTGTCGCCAAACTCGCACATTCATAAAAAAAGAAATGTGTACCGATAATTGTGCACCAGTTCAATAATTTTCGCGCAATTGGCTATTAAAAAAGGAAAGGATTTTTGTTACTCACCATTCGCCTGAGTACGAACCATAAAATCTTAAAAATAGAGATCTTATTCCTCTATATCGAAGAAGTTTCTAGAATTAATGAGCAAATTTAGCTTCACAACTTTAGGATTAATCAACGTTAGTTGTAATTATAAATTCTTACTAATAGATATTATGTCTTTATCCAAAAAGCTTATAAGGACCTGCGCTCACAGACGGCACGGCATGGAACGGCGTGTCAAAGGATTTTTTTCGTGGAAAAAAGATTTTCGACCTTATTTTAATGATTGGCACTGACATTCCTTTATTTCAACACGAACAGAACGAAACGTCTCGCGTGATACCGCGGCATTCCATGGGATGTCGCGGCACGTCAGGCCATTCCACGGGATGCCGCGGCACGTCACGGCATCACGTGAAACGCATAGATTACTTTGTGCTGTTAAAGGCGGCTCCGTGGCACAGTGGCTTAGCAATGAGTTGCTGCGCTGGGGCCCGCGGGTTCGAATCCCGCACGGAACAAGTATTTGTATGGCCTACAAATAATTGTTCCGGGTCTGGATGTTTGGCCTTGTGCAATTTGTGTTTGTAAACTGCCTCCACGATACAGGAGAAAATCCTAGTGTGGAGGTAACGTTTTTTAAGAAAAATAACAAAAATACCAAAAAACAAGGGAATGAGAGTGTTAAGTAATTGAAACCAGGTTGAACTTTTAAAGAACACAATGCTAAACTGAGTTAGCGCCCGAACGCGGCTACTTTTGTCACGAAGCGGATTGCCACAGGATCCTTTGGCATGCAACGGGATGTCACAGGATCCTTTCGCTTTCGCATACCGAAGTGTGCCTTGCTACGCCATACCATACCGAGCCGTCTGTGAACGCCGGCCCTAAGAGTGACGAAAAAATTGCTAGGTAACGCCAAATGTCGCAATAATAAATTCACACTATTATAGGCACAATGATAATAGATATACGTTGACTTTGCCCTACCGAACATGCTACTGCTACGTGAATGATGTTGGTGATGTAGTTACTCTGTCTGAATTCCCGAGATTTTGCGCGCGGTAGTTTTGCCTCTGCTATACAACATTTTTATGAATAATATGTTACATACAAATAATGCAGCCCACTAGTTGTTATAGGTTGAATACCCCTGCATTATATGTAAAAAAAAGTGTATGTACTTAGGTACGCACGTAAGGAATAGTGTTGCCCAAAATGAGTCTTGGTCTTGCAGTCTTGGTCTTGTTCTTACATTTTTGCAAGACCAAGACCAAGAACAAGACTGCCTAATTTTAGCAAGACCAAGACCAAGACCGACCGTGCAAGATTTGAGCAAGAACAAGACTAAGCCTGCGAGACTCTTGCGTCTTGCAGTTAGGAATGAGTGTCGTTTCAGGGAGTATAGGAGTTCGGGTATACGCTTAAGGAGTCTATGAGACGCAAAAAATATATAAAAAAAATTTGGAAAATTGGACTTATACGCATTACGAACAATACCATAAACATACATAGCGAATGAAAATATCCATTAAAAGAAAAAAGAGCATCCCTAGTTTTGACCATCGGCACTTTGATAGTGCGCGGCGTCTTGTTATCGGCATCATCAAAGGTCGAATACTGACCTGTCAAAGAAATTTTGCAGCTATTCGGAAGTACAAGGTCAAGATACACGCGCCGGCGGCTTCTATTGATATCGCATACAATCGTCGCCGCCCTGCCGCACGTACAACATTTGACACTGTTTGAATGCCGCCACAGAGTACATGTTCCAAAGAATAAAATAAGTTTCCGGATGCTCAGAATGGACACGAATACATTATGCTGATCTCGCAAGGAATATTGTAATTAGATAATGGTAAGGATAGGTAGATATCATAATAATTTATTCTAGTTAGTAATTATTATAATATTAACTATATGGGTTTATAATAATTACTTACTATTATTATTATTACGTAATAGATAAACATGTTCAATAAGTTCACTGCAAATCTCGATTTTTGGAAGTGTGTGTTTTTGAACACAAAGTGTTCGAATATGTCGTCACCCATTTGATAAATATTGTAGACACTTTTAACACACTTGAAACGTGTAAGCATTTTGTACAATGCTAATCGAATAATATAAAAAGTGTGCATATTAAATAAAATTACGCTTTTTAAATAAGATCTATGTACTTTTTAGGAGCCCGAATATCTCTTAGAGAACCGTTTAAAGAAATTGATTGCATCGAATTGATGTAAATAATAGTGATTTGCACAATTTTAATAGTAGAAATAAAAATAAAATCACAATACCTGCTTTCCGGTTACACAAAGTATGTAATGCGTTCTTGGGTAGCGATATACGCTTTTATAATAAGATTCCAAAAGAAATGTTAGATCTTTCACCTTTTCAATTTAAGTCAGACAAAAATGCTTGAAACTGACCTCTCGTACTACACAGGACTAACTAGAAATTTCTAAACCGATTTGGTATCTACATATACATTTGACATTTTATGTTTGACTTATCGCTTTACATAATTATAGTACTATTGTAAAAATATTTTGAAAAGAGCAACTACTGAGTTTCTTACTTTCTTCCATGATTCTTCTCAGTAGAATCAGAACCCCTGGACATGGAAAAGAAAACATTGGGGAAAAGAGTGATTATATGACTATTCAAAAGTGTATTTTTAATGCCTACTTGAATAAAACATATTTGAATTTTGAATTTCAAACGGGTGAATGCAAATTTAATGTAATTAACGTTGATTAATTCAATCACAAGAAGAACATAATATACACAATTTTATTTACATATTTACATTTCATTTTTACGTAGGCACACTACTATACTATACCTATCTGGCAACGCATCTACTTTATTAATCTTCCGAAGAATCGTTATTTTTATCAAAGAATGTCGATCTTTCCTTTGTCGGTCTTTCGGCGTGTACTTACAAATAGTAGTATTTATTTTAATTCCAGTCATTCCCAATTGAGCTTTGCTTCGAGTCTAATGTATTAATTGTTTTTACTCTAATCCTTGTTGTTCTCGGAGTGATAAGTTTACAATTTGACATGAATGACGAAGAGTCGAATAGTTCTAGTCGAAGTAGTGAGAGTTGGAGTTATAGATCTAAAAGCAAATTTGATGAGTTTTTCGACATAATTCATGCATCCCAAATTGCTTTGTGTAAATTATGCCAACATAAAAATGTTGAAATAAAAATGAAAAACAGAAACACTTTAGGCTTAAGGAAGCATCTAATATCTTTCCACAAAAAGGAATCACAAATATTTCTTCCTGAATAACCAAAATTAAGTGGAGATATCACAAGCTTTTTAATAACCACCGGAAAAAGTGGACAGGTAAGAAAAAATATACTTATCACACAATTACATAACACATATATTATGTAACTAGCGGCCGCCCGCGAATTCGTCCGCGTACAATATCTGATTTCCTATGAGATTTTGAAATTTTCCCGCTGCAAAAGTCTTACCTAAGTATAAAGAGGCTATATAGGTAAAGCTTAACTATGCAAGTATTTATTATTTAAAACTAATAAAGTAAATGTCGATCTTCATACCTATACTTTAAAAATATAGGACTTGCATGTAACCATTTTACCCCGATTTCACCCCCTTAGGGTTAGGATTTCGTAAAATAGCTTATTCAGGATTTTATTATTGAAAACTTATAACTTTAATGCCGATATTCGTGTCTCTAACTTCAAAAACGTAGGACTTTCATACAAACTTCCAACTCCCATTACACTCCCTTAGGGATAGATTTTCTCAAAACCGTTTCTTAACTGATCTCTATGCCATAAAAGGAACCTACCTTACAAACTTCAAGTTTGTATGTTTTATAGTTCCTGAGATATCGTTATAGTCAGTCACTGAGTGGTAGTTTATATATATACATATACATATATACAACACGTAACATAATTAACGCACTTTGAGAAAGTAGTTTGTTCAGGATCGTTTACTGAATCGATTTCTATCATTTTTAATATAGGTAATTTTTTTATCCAAAAATAATTGAAACTACGTAATTTACAGTCAGACTAAACCTGTACAGTCAATACAAACTGAAATGGACTGTAACTCAAGGCAATAACACTTTTAAAAGTGCAGTGTTATTTGTATTAATACAAATTCCGTCATTCAATACAAAATAAAGAAAATTGAACCTTATTTCAAGTATGTTAAAGTCTTTACAAATACAGAGTTTGGAGTACCTTATAAAGGTCGCGGCGGCCGGGCCATTGACCTCCCAGATCACCTGATTACGCACGTATTAAATATTAATACGTATTAAATCATTAGTTTATTTTAGTGAGACAACAAGTGCCGAGGACCTTAAAATATTAATTCTATGAATGAACGATTTTAGAATAGTGAAAAATGACACTGAATTGCTTTCTAAATTATTTTCTTTCTTTTCCTTTTTTAAAACGTAACCTCCACAGTAGGATTTTCTCTTGTATTGTGAGGGCAGTGTACATAAATAAATTTCACAAGGACAAACATCCAGACCCGGAACAATTATTTGTAGGCCATACAAATATTGTTCCGTGCGGGATTCGAACCTGCGGTCCTTAGCGCTGCAACTCAATTGCTAAGCCACTGCGCCACGAAGCCGTGGTGGACCTTTTGAAAATGTATTAAAATACAACGTTGCATGAAAGTTTAGGCTATCAGTAAGTTAAATATTTGATTCTTAAAATTATTGTAATCTTGATTCACATCTTTTAAACACGCCGTCCTTAAATTATGTTTTCGTATTGCCTCTTAGTTTTAGCAGTTTATTATTATTTACATTTTATGAAGACATTTTAGAGTGGTGGAGGACGCATGAGACAGAATATCCGACTTTATCGAAGATAGCCCGTGATTTTCTTTCAATACCTGCAACTTCCATTGAGAGATTACTTTCCAAAGCATCATTAATAATTAGAAAACATAGAAATAGGTTAAGTGATGAGTCAGCCAGATGGTTACTTTGTATTAATTCTTGGTCAAAAAAATTAATATAAAGTAACAGTAATGTCAAAGCTTTTTCGTACTGTTATGTAATTTAATTTGTATTGTATTTTATTTTTTTATTTAAATAAATGCTAAATTGTATAACTCTTTTATTCCATTTCATATAAGGGTCTATCAATCTCTTTCTAGACAGATAATGTTCTTTATAATACAATCAAGTTAATGTCATTAATTTGATTTTTATATGTTTTGACTAAGTTTTAGCACATGTAAGCTTATTAAATGTAAACGTTTATTAAGAAACAGACTAACTCCCGTGGCCGTGAGACATGGTAGACAGCTCAGTTGGTTAGAGCATCGGCACGGATCGCTTAGGTCGTGGGTTCAAACCCCACCCGGTATTAGTTGATTTTTCGAATTTCTCATTAAATGTTTAGACATTTATTAATTTGGTTGGTCTTTCTATGGCTATGTTAATTCAAGCTCAAAATGTGCCTACTGTGTTAAGTTGTTCTAAGATCTAAAGTAACGTTTAATAAATAGCAATAGGCTTGCGAGACTTGCGAGACTCTTGCTGCAAGACCAAGACCAAGAACAAGACTGAGAGCGCAATACCAAGACCAAGAACAAGACCAGGTGTATTGGTGCAAGACCAAGACCAAGACTGGCTAAGTCTCGTCTTGTTCTTGCATTTGGGCAACACTAGTAAGGAAGTTATACTTCTTTAGCGTAACAAAACAAAAAACTTGAGACAATTACCCACTGAAGTTGTCGCTTTTGGTGTCAGTGTCACTTCACGGTGTCGTTTTTAAGTAGGTATCGGTATGTGCGCACATCGTAAAAATTCACTCTCATCATTTTTCACAAACGCCCCAAAAGAAGTATAACTTTTAAATCGATTATAATGAAATACTGGTACGTGATGAGTGTAGAGAACTTGAGGAGTGACAACGCATCTGCATTTAGATTCTTAATTAGGATAAATGTAGATGTCTATGGGCCACAGCAACTACTTACCTTCAGGTGGTCTGTTTGCTATATATCCATAGTCTTTAGAAAAATACTTTAACAAAAGTTAGATAGGTAAGCCGTATATTGATTTTGAATGCACTCTTAGGCCGTATACAGAAAGAAAGCTGGTAGGCGGCGCCGATCTACCAGCGCTTATCGACTCTGGTTTATTCTGGTAACAGTTACATAAAGGAAGCCGATTGAAGCAGTGCGAGCAAAATGTCGTACTCGTCGGACGATTGAATTAGTTTTGTTAGAAAATGTGTATTTTAAAATGCCAAAATAAGTTATATATCCTATTAATAGATAAAGGAATCGTTTCGAGGAAAAAATGATGGTAATTTATTTGTAAAACAATTGAAATTTGATGGTTTGATGAATTTAAAATGTTTTAACGTGGTTTAAATATACACTTGTACATCCAACAGCAGATCAAGCGTAACACTTTGAGATTTGTACCGACATTATTATTTTGTAACTAGCTGTTACCCGCGACTTTGCCCGCGTGTAATTTAGGGTTTTAATTTTTTAGCGAGTAACCCCAATTTATTTTTCTAAAATAAAAGTAGCCTAAGTTACTCCTTATGACATCAGCTATCTGCCAGTGAAAGTTCCGTCAAAATCGGCCCAGCCGTTTCGGAGTTTAGCCGGAACAAACAGACAGAGAGACAGACAAAAATTTTAAAAAGTGTATTTTTGATATAAGTACTGTTTATACTTTCATATGCATTTAGTAAAACGTTGTAATTTTGATATTACAAACAGACACTTCAATTTTATTTATTTGTATAGATAAGAGCGACTTCTTAGAACGTAACTCTTTACGTTTCGCATATTTTGAAATATAATAATCATTTTTGTTCATGGTCGTAAATCATCATTTAAAAATACACAATCAATCTAAATCATTATACAATTAATTCACACACACAATCAACATATTGTTTTTAAACATCGTGCTCAAAATAATTAAAACTTTTAAAGATAATAATATTTTACTGCCGTTTTACGTTCTATAGTTTTATTTTTACTTTTTTACATAGTGACGTGACTAAAAGAATCCTATAAAATCGATTATAGTCAGATTCTTTTCGCGAGTGAAAATCTGTCAACACTGCGTCCACCTCGTGATCACGACCGCCATTTTGTTTGTCTCTTCAGTACGAGAGCAGAAGCCTTGTATACGATACGCCTGTACAGTTTAGTTGATTTTGTGTTGTGTTTTTATTTCGTTCTTGTTATTGTAGTTATAACTGTTTGATAATTCTTTCGTTGTTATTAAGTTTTGACTGTTATTTGATTTGGTTTTTTTTTGTATTTATAAACAGAAACCGAAACTGAGACCACTAAAAGAACAGTGATTCGCAGTCAAGCGCGAGAGTTTGTAGTACGCCTACAAGATTACTTTGAAAAAGAGTATCAGAATGGTGGTCCATTGTTGCCACTTTCACAAGTGACTAACCGAGTAAGTGCAGCTCTTGGTATTAGTCGAAAAACTGTTCCCCGAATAAATAAGGAAAAATATGGTAAAGATTTAATGGAAGATAACAAATTAAAATCACCACTTAATAAAAAAAGTTAGAAGATCGATAGTTACAGATATCGACAATTTTGATAACGACACCATTAGAAACCATATCTATGGCTATCATAGGAACGAATTGTCGACTCTCGATAAATTGTCAAATACTTTACGAGAATCTGGACTGTTTCACGGCAGTAGAACTTCTTTCTGGAGGGTTTTAAAAAATGTAGGTTTTTAAAAAATATGATAAAAAGCGGATTTTGATGTAACGTAGAGATATAGCTTTAGCCAGATTTAATTTTCTAAGATCAGCAAAGTCCATTGCCGTTTGGAATAATGTTATATTTCTAGATGGGACTTGGCTAAACGCTAATCATACAGTTGGCAAGATATGGACAGACGACACTCTTCACTCCTCCACAAAAGTACCTAGTGGCAAAGGCGAACGCTTACTTATTTGTCATACGGGTTCCATGAAAGGATTTGTTCCGAACTGCCTCTTGGCGTTTAAATCTAAGAAAACTGTGGAATACCACGAAGAAATGAATTTTGTTAAATTTAAGGAATGATTTTGTACCTTATTGACCAACTTGAGTGAGCCATCGACGATCATTATGGATAATGCACCATATCATTCAGTACAAATAAGTAAGCCTCTAAGTAAGTAACTTCTAGCAGCAAAAAAGCCGATATTGTGAAATGGCTGAATGACAATAATATTGTTGCTGACATGTCCATGTTAAAAGTTGAGTTGCTGCATTTGGTTGCTATAAATTAGCCAGCTAGACCAAAATACGTATTGGACGAAATGGCTAAGGAAGCCGGACACAATGTAATGCGCCTTCCACCATACCATTGTCAATACAATGCCATATAATTGATTTGGGCGTAAATTAAAGGCAAGAATTTAAACAATTCTTTTTTATAATTTATTTTTACCTATTTTAACATTTTATCTGTTGCTATATTAACAAGCAAACCTTTATTTTAAGTTATGCGGCTCGTAAAAATATCAGCCCACCGTTTACTGCAAACAAAATGCTATCATTGTTGCAAGAAGCTTGTGATAGTGTTACTGCCGCGAATTGGGAAAGTGTGGTTTTACGAACAAAAAATTTGATTTTCGCTGATTGGGACAGAGACATAGTACATATCGATGCCGTCATAGATAACCAAATTATAATAAATACAGGGGATTCTACAGACGATGAAGAGGGTGATGACGACGATGCCGACCATGAAATATCGATTTCGGCTAGTGATGATGAATATGTTCCATCTTGATAAAAATATCATGTAATATTATCTAATTAAAATTAAAAAACAGTTTTTTAAATTTTAATTTGATGCTAATCCTTTTTCTGTCAATACGATTTTAATTTGTTCGTTATAGTAATCGAAGATCAATATCGTCAAGTATCGACTATAGCGGTACTTTACTAGTACTTGATTATTGACATCTGTCAAATGGGACTTCGTAACATAGACATCCTCTATCTACGCTTCGTAGTTGGAATAGAGTATAAGTGTTACCCTTGATATGCCGTCTTCCGTACAATCAACACGTCACTATTCATTTCTCTATTTAACAAAAATATATGCGTGTCGTAGTTGTACGTGTTGTCGTATAGTTGTTCATTAATTTTAAATGGCGGGCGGCGCTGGCGCTGGCCGTAGGGTTGCCAGATCGGAAGACCAAAATATCTGGACAAAATTTGAAAATGTCGGGATTTTCGGGTTGTTGTCGGGAGAAATAAATGTTAAAACATAACATAATAAACACTCACGCCTGTCACCCATAGGGGTAGGCAGAGACTATGGACTTCCATTTGGCACGATTCTGACACACCTCTCTCGCTTCCTCCACATCCATATACTTACGCATACACGCTCGTCGGTTAAAGGTACTCTTGATTTGGCCCATTTTCAATATATCGCCAATTTGGTCGATAAACTTTCGCCTAAGGCGACCCTTCCCGACTCTGCCGTTCACCTCTGCAACATAAATTTGCTTTGTCACTCTTTCCTCATTCATTCTTTCTACATGACCAAACCACCGAAGCATTCCTTTCTTAATCCTGGTCACAACATGATCTTGCAAACCACACTCTTCTCTTATTAAACAATTTCTCACTCTGTCATTCAGATTCATCCATAACATACTCCTTAATGACCGCATTTCTACAGCATTTATTCTACTCTCATGCTTCTTCTGCCACACCCAACTTTCCCTACCATACATTAAAGTAGGTACTAACACAGCATTGTGAATTGCCATACGTGCCTTTTTGGACACATTCTGTTTTTTCACAATAGAGTATAGAGCCCCATTCACTCTATTTCCTGCGTTCACTCGTCGTTCTATATCCTTATCAAACAAACTCATCTACTTGCTCTACCAACTCCCCTTCTATTCTTATTTCACAAATCGTTTTACTTTCTTCTCTTTCAAAAACCATAACTTTCGGTCTTACTTGCGTTCACTTTCATTCCCTTTTCTTTAAATGTCCTGTTCATTAATGTAACCATCATTTGCAACTCGGCTGCCGACGACGCAAGTATCTACTTGATCATCGGCGTACAAATGGCATTTGACGGTTAACTCACCCATTCTTAACCCGCATTCTTCTACTGTCAAATTTTCCAAACAACTGTCCATAAATAGGTTGAACATCCACGGGGAAGCCACACAGCCCTGTCTGACACATTTATGGATGCCAAACCAGTCCGAGTAGGCCCCGTTGATCCTGACACAAGCACTAGAGTCCCTATATAGAGACTTCAATGCCTTTATCAAGCCAGCGCTCAACCCAAATGAGTTCAGTGTTTGCCATAACACATCCCTGTCCACTCTATCATAAGCCTTATCCAAGTCCATGAACGCACAAAAAACTTTTTGGTTTTTGGCCAAAAACTTCTCCGCGATCATGCGCATGGAAAAGACCTGAACCGTACATCCCATTCCCTTTCTAAATCCCGCTTGCACATCCCAAATTTTTCCATCAGTTTCTTCCATAACTTTTTCAATTAGTACCTTAGCATACAGTTTTCCCACAATGCTAAGAAGGCTGATACCACGGCAGTCCTGCTGTGATCCTTTTCCTTTATATATTGGGACTATCACGGCTTTGCACCAGTCTCCGGGTACCCGCTTAAGTTCCCAACATAAATTAAACAAGGTGTACAGCAGCTCTGCCACCACTCCTCCAGCCCTTAGCATTTCGAGAGATACTCTATCATAACCGGCTGCCTTACCTGCCTTCATACTTTTCATTGCTTTCATTATTTCATCTATACTTATATCACTATCTGTTTCCTCTTCTTTCGGAATTTCAATTTCATTTAATTCAAACGTCTCATCACTCATAAACACGCTTTCAAAGTATTCCTTCCATCTCCTTAAACTCTCGTATAGCATTCATTCTAGGCTGTTTTGAATGTCCCCTGGTAGTTCTTACGAGTTTCCAGAACATTTTAATGTTTGCCTGGAAGTTATCCTATATTCTTCTATCATTCTTATCCGTTCTTTCTTGCTTTTTCCTTTCAACTACTTCTTTTACTCTCTTATTTAGGTGTCTAAAGACTGCCTTTTTCCTTTCAATATCATCATTCATACTGCTAGAATTACTAGCCTTGGTTGCTAGTAAATCTAGCCATGCTTTCTTCTTTGCATCAACTTCCATCCGTACCTCATCATCCCACCATAACGTGTTATTTTTCCTTTCATTCGTTTTCTTACTTACACCACATACTTCGGTGGCTGCATCCACTAAACCTTTCTTGACATTATACCACACAGTCTCCAAGTCTAAATCATTCATACACAATTCAGCCATACCACTTATATTTTCTCTCAATCTACATTTGAACTTCTCTTTCACACCTTCATCTTTTAACCTCTCTGTTCTTATACGCTGTAACGCAGTTGGTAGACACAGATGTCCAATGCCTCCAACGTCTGAAAAGACCATTAATTCAGCATAAGACCAAGTAATGATCCGTCCCTACGTTAGAGCCCCGGTAAATCCTTGTATCTACCACCGCGCTCCTCATTCTTTAATCAACAATTATGAAATCTATCATACTTCTATCATCACCTCTTTCCCATGTATGCGTGTGAATCTTCTTATGACGAAAGAAAGTGTTCGTCACAAAAAGATTCTTTTCTACGCATACGGCGAGAAGGCTTTCACCATTCTCATTTATACTTTCATCACCAAACGTTCCCAATATCCTTTCATAACCAAGCCTCCTCACCCCAACCCTTCCATTAAAATCGCCTAATATCACAATATTTTCATTAACCTTGCATTTCATTAGCACCATCCTTACCAACTCCCAAAACTGCTCTGGATATAAGTGGGCTTAGACATGTCTGGGGCGTAGACCCCTAAAACAAACAACTTCTTTAAGCCCACTTTCATTCATATCCATAGCAGTCTCTGGCTTACACATTCATACTCTTTCACACAATGACCCATTCTTTCTGAAAAAATTATACCGACTCCCTGGCATGCCCGCTTGGTCTCGTCTACACCAGACCAGTACGCGGTATACATGCCATGTGTAGTGGCATCCTTTCCCGTCCGTTTCGTCTCATTTACACATAACACGTCTATTCCTCTATCATGCATCATATCGCATACTTCATCCATCTTATCATTCATTCCTCCACATACATTCAATGTAGCTAGACGGGCTTCCGCAATCCACTGTTAATGAAATGTTGTAAATGTTAAAAATAAAAATGTAAAACAAAAATATTATTATTTAAATTAATGGGCTACAATACAAATATACTTAACATTGTTGACAGATAATTAATGTAACTACACTTAATTTTGAGGTTGCCACAGGTATTTGGCATTGGACTTTACTGAATCCACCAATTTGGATCCTTTAGTGGTATTCAGAAAAGATTTAAAATTTAAACAATTTTCCTCAAAGTTCATTCTAATTAGTAACCCAACTTTTATTAAATCAATAGCCATACGATTTCTCTCTTTAGTATATAAATTATTTAGTAAACTTAATACTCTTTCACAATAAGCATTGACAATATAAATGATATAATTTTTTTATAATTTCATAATTTCGTTTTGGTTGCATTTCAATTTTAAATTATTAACATTTCGAGGAGCTGTTTGTCTGGAGATTTTGAGTTTTGTCGGGATTCGGGAGATCATTTAAAATGTCGGGAGAATCCAGACGAATCCCGACCATCTGGCAACCCTAGCTGGCCGGCGCGTGTCGAAGATTGTCGGAACTTGTCGGCGACTTTCGGCGCTTATCGGCGTTTATCGGTGCCTGTTCATATAAATGCCTGCGCCGGTTACCAGCGTGGGCCGGTCCCTACAAGCGCTGATAGGCTGCCAGCTTTCTTTCTGTATACGGCCATAGTCAGTACTGGTGTTTTTGTCTAAAATAATCTATGATGGTCAATGTATTATAAACAGATATAGAGGTACTTTAAGATCGATGGAAAATCCTTTTAGCAGTTCCGTCAAAATATAGTGCCCCCCGTGTAGTGGCGGGTAAGAATACCCACTACCCCATATCGTCCCGCAGGTGTCGTAAAAAGTGGCAGAGGGGAAGAAACCAGGAAATGGGCAGCAGCGTCTTCCTAATTGATAACAACTAAAAAATAAAAAACTGAGTTTGGCAACCATGAGAAATCCGCCCTTTGAAGCAATCTATGGCGAAGTCCTATGTTCGGCAGTGGACTTTGATAGGTTTTAAAAGGAGTTATCCATAAATTTTGTTTGTGAATAACTCCGTCGGGCGGGTCGGGTGAGGTTAATGAATAGATTTTTTTATTGATAGACAAAACCTAAATACTTTTAATTTTATGTGTAAAACGATTTTGTGTGTGTACCTAATACAATATATTATAGAGCACATTATAATTACAGAATACAAATTCAGTATAATGTGTATCTAATGAGTATTACAAAAAAAATACAAGTTAAGTTGATTCCTTTGTATGAAAAATTTATATCTATATAGTAGCCGATAGTATAATGTTCATATAACATTTATATCATCTACCTAATATAATTATTACATAATGAAATTTATATGTCTTCAGAAGTTTTTGCAATTTTCTAAGTTTGTATCTATACATATTATTTTGCAATATAGTTGGAAGTGATTGGGTGATACTGTAGCAATCACGTACTTGTTAGCTAGTACATAATATAGCTAGCTTGTATATAATCATAATTCATATCAGAGATTATGATGTATATACTCGTATACTAGGTAGTCCATAAGTTTAGAAGAAATAGTAAGTTCCCGACGAGACGCGAGAGATAACGTCACCGCACTTTGTCTGGCCGACAGAATTTTTACGATAACATCGCGCGGGAAAGCGCAAATAAATAAAAACACTATATTTTTATTTATGAATAACATAACAATCATCCCCTTTTTTCCTGATATTTGGCTAGTATGGGATCATAAGAAACACTTCTTTGGTGCTTTTTGGTCTTATTGTAGCACTCGAGGACGACATTATACTTATGTGACATTTTTAATCAAAAATAATAATCACAGCTATGAGAGTGACCCGCTTGAAATTGCGAGCGAAATAGTAAGTTCCCTTATAGATAGTTCGCGGTGAGACAGGAGTAGATATGAGCGACGAAGGTCAATTCCACGGCGGTGTGGCCTGAAAATTTTCTCAGCGGCGACGGTGTCGCGGCGGCGCGGCGTGGCCAGCTTGTTGTAGGGCCTTAGATGTTGTTTTATCAGGGAGAGATTGCTTAAAAAATCTTAAAGAAAACCATATTGTTGTTATAAAAAACAGCTTTATATTTTTTAATAAAGCTCTGGGGAGCCCCAGCCCAGAGATAGGAACAGTATTCCAACTGAGGTTGAACCTGCGTCTTGTAAAGTTGCAGGCGGTGTGCCAGCTGCCAGCATGAGATACCGTCCCGCTCTACTGAGCACGCCAAGCTTTTTAGAAGCCAATTTGGCCTTCTCTTCCAAGGGACCACGAAACGGCAAGTAACTCTTTATATCGACCCTGAGGATACCGATAATGGCTGAGGCAACAAGGGGAGTGCCTTAAAACTGAGGACATTCTACGATCTGCAAGAAAGCTGGTGATCTAATTGCACAAAATCTCTGGAAGCCCATAAGAAGAGAGCTTCGAAAGAAGCGCTTTGTGTCAAACCCGATCGAAAGCCTTCGCAATGTCCAAACTAACGGCCAATGCCTCCCCCTTGGACTCTAACTTTCTCCGCCCATCTATGAGTCAGATAGACCAGAAGATCACCAGCTGACCGACCCGGACGAAAACCGTATTGGTGGTCTCTAAGCAGCTGGTGATCCTCAAGGTACCGCATGAGCTGGCAGTTTATAATGGATTCCATTATTTTGGAGATCAAGGAAGTGATGGCCAAGAGGGGAGTGGACGGAAACCTGATATCTATCCGAATGAGAGGTCAGCAGAAGGTCCAATAGGGAAGGTGCATGATCCTCCACATCTTGAATCCGCGTAGGCGAAGTAACCTGTTGTGTCAGACCATATGCCAAGGCAAAATCATTAACAGATCTCCTCGCATGATCGGTTCAACGTGAACGGAGCCATTCGGCGTGGTGGACATTACAATTGCCGAGGATTACGATCTCTGCCGATGGGATCTGCTGTGGCAAGGAATCTGTAGCCATTTGGATATGGTCGATGAGTCGGTCTACTTTGGCACTACCGCTATGGGACCTATAGAGGCACCCGTAGACGCGCGGATGATTGTCGCTGTCTACGCGTAAAAAAGGATGAACAGGTCCGAATCTTCAAGACTGTCGAGGCGTCGAGAAAGGTGTCCTCTCAGATGTATACGCAAACTCCAGCCCGACGCACAAAATTGTCCCTCGGACAAAGGAGTGTTACAATTTGTACCCCGGATAGGAGAGATACGAAGTATCAGCTGGAGAAGACTCCTGCGTCTCGGTCAGGAAGAGCAAGGCTGGCTTCGCCGTGGAATAAAGTGGAGTAGCTGGTCGTGGATGCTCAGTAAGGGATCCTCCATTACCAGGGGTGCTGGTACCCTCCTGGGGTCATATTAAATTTAATTTCGGGTAAGGAAGTTGCGACTCGTCGCGATGGTAAGCCGAGTGCCCCACGCGGCGGCGCCGCGTCGACATGAATTCACAGCGACGGCGGCGCGCCGGCGCGGCGCTCATAACTAGATAGGAGTGATGGCAAGACGGGAGTGATGACGCCGCTGCGCTTTGTCCAGCCGGACAAATTTTCACGATAACATCGCCCACTTCGGCCTGCATTAACTCAGCCGTTGTTTAACTTACTTACTTATCTTCACGCACAATCCCTGACGGGGTAGCCAGAGAGAACAGATCGCCAAGTGTCACGATCCTTACAAACCTCTTCCGCTTCTTTCAGATTCATTATCTTCTTCATGCATGCACGTCTAGGTATCCGAGTACTCTTGACCCTACCCTCTTCGAGCAATTTGCTCACATGGTCTTCGAAAGTTAGTCTCGGTCTACCTCGACACCTTTTAATATTAACTTTCGCGCTATATATTTTCTTCACCATTCGGTCTTCACTCATTCGCTCAACGTGCCCAAACCACCGAAGCACGCCCTTATCAATTTTTGTGATAAGGTCATCTTTCGAACGTGCCGTTGTTTAAGATAGGAAAAATAAATAAAAGCACAATATTATTTTTAAAATTTTCTCTAGTTTTGTAATAAACACATAACAAACATCGTTGACCTCGTCAATTTGATATTTTATCCATTTTTATTCACGTTTCTATGCAAAAAAGAAAAAATTACACGTGCCTTTGGTACCTACAAAACACCTCCATTCGAAATATTTTTATTTTTGCTTTCGTTTTTACACTCCAATATTGCACAAAACGGCACATTTTTGCAAATATCACTTACGCAGCGAGATGTTAGCTCACAACAATTTGAGCCTGCGATCATCCTGCGACGGACTCCTGTCAATTAGGCTCTAGGCTTTACTGTCCCTAATTGGTCCCTAATGAAGGCTAATGCTGGCCGTATGAGGAAGCTCAAGGTCGCTCAGCGAGCTATGAAGAGGGCTATGCTCGGGGTTTCTCTGCGTGATAAACTTAGAAATGAGGATATCCGCAGTAGAACCAGAGTAACCGACATAGCCCAACGAATTCGTAAGCTGAAGTGGCAGTGGGCCAACCATATAACTCGAAGAACCGACAACCGATGTAGAAGAAAGTTTCTCGAGTGGCAGCCTCGTACCGGTGGGCGAACTGTAGGGCGACCTCCCACTAGATGGAGTGATGACCTGGTAAGACATGCAGGAAGTCAATGGATGCAAGTGGCTCAGGACCGTGTTTTGTAGCATTCCTTGGGGGAGGCCTATGTTCAGCAATGGACTTATGAAGGGCTTTAATAATGATGATGATGGTGATGCTCACCAGATGTCGCTAGATGACACTAAGGTGAAGTTTTTTGTCACACAATGTGACATTTAGTTGAGAAGTTAGTTTTTAATAAAAGTATATTACTTTCTAGAGTATTATATTAATACACAAAACAATGACTTAGCGGGTTTCTATTTAATTTTCTGCTCATTTTTAAATATTTTTTTTTAATTTTTTCTTATTTTTATGAATATCTGTGGTATGGCTTATTTATGCTTATTTATCAATATTTTAAATTATTATTTCAGATTTTTTTAAACTGGCTTTACAGCTCTGGGTTCTAGCCCTTCAGAGCCTGCTTAATATAAAATACACAGACTATATACGCAAAAAAATATAACTAAAAGTACAGAAAGAAACATTAACCCGTAGAGGGAGTATGTACAATTCTCTCTCTACTCATTATCCTTTACATTTTTCGAACAAATTTACTTCCCCGCTAAAAAATCTGTCAAATATTACACCATTTTTAAAAAGCGCGCCGCCTTAGTAGCACAAAAAGTCGTGGTGCTTTTATTATGCCACGTCTGCCCCGCCCACTTTGAGCTTCCACTTATTTTTTATATTCCGTGTGTCCTTTATGGCGGCTCTTCGCGTTGGCCAATATAGTGGCGAATGTGTTGGCAGAGTTATTGGCCAAGAATTTGTGATAGCGTCCACACGTTGGAAGGTCGTTCAGTTTGCTTTGGTTCAGGCCAATGTGCGGACGAATTTATTAAAATGATTATTGAAGCGCTAACGGCTGTGGCGGTTTATTTATTCACAGCATATCACTATTTTTATTAAATTTTCACATTTTTTAATATTTAATTTTTTAATATAAATTTTTAATATTTCTTTATTATACACTAACGTTATACAGATAAGTAAACTATATAAACATTAACACACCTAGGCATAGGTATAAGTAACACTTTTACAACTAAAGCCTGGAAAATATTATCTCTCTTCCATAGCTAAAAATTACAGTATTATTAAGGAAATAAAATAACTAATAGGGAATAATAAAGACATTAAAAACATGATTTTAGTATCCCACCTTTTAATTTGATTTTAGTATCTTACCTAGTCTCATAGCATTAATACATCAATAAATCAATTAATACATCAATAAATAAATTAATACATCAATCACTACAACGTGAATGTGTATAAGAAAAGGGTGATCAAAAAGAAATGGAAAAAAAGAAATTTTATTTCTTGACGGCGCCGTGGCGTAGTGGCTTAGCAAGGAGTTGCTGCGCTGGGGGCCGCGGGTTCCAATCCCGCACGGAACAAGTATTTGTATAGCCTGCACATAATTGCCCCGGGTCTGGATGTTTGTTCTTATGCAATTTATGTTTCTAAACTGCCTCCACGATACAGGAGAAAATCCTAGTGTGGGGGTAACGTTTTTTTTTTAAAAAAAGACTTGTGTTTCACAAACAATTTTCGGCTTGGTAGGGCTCTATAAAGTGAAAAGTTTTTTCATTGGTCGTTGTTACTGCCATTATGTAGACACTAGTTACGATGCGTGCATATATGAATTTAAATCAGGTACGTGCAATCACTCTGGGAGCTCGTAGCAAACTGAACGTGCGCCCAATGTGTGGACGCGGCGGCCAATACTCTGCTACAACCCTTTGATCTTTTGTAAAAAACCGACACCAGACGGATCTCGCGCCAACTTGTGGGCCATCGTTCCAATACGTACCAACGTAGCTTAAACACCCGCTCTACACGATGGCCATCGTTGTTGGCCAACACATTCGCCAGTATGTTGGCCAACGTGAAGAGCCGCCATTACAGCTTGATATTTAAATATTAATCTGTATACATTACCAAAGAAAACATTTTTAGTGCTGCCAAGGACTTGAATTTTGTACATTTTACGTATGTTTTTATACAACATGTAACAAAAACCCTGTAGTTCCCATTAAGTACGTTATCAGGATCAGTATTCAAACCTATAGAAATAACTTTTTTTTTAAAACTCGACCAATTTTTTTTTAATTTTATTAAAAATATTGTTTTAATTTTATGTGGTTTTATTACCTCTTATTGACACTAGCCGATACTAAAACTAAGTAAAGCGGGGTCTTTGACAATCCTCGTACCCAGACAATGCAGAGGTAATAAAACCATATACAATTTGCATGCAATTATTTTTTTTCAATACAATAAAAAAATGATTGTTCGAGTTTTTTAAAAAAAAGTTATTTCTATACGTTTGAATAATGATCCTGATAACGTACTTAACGGGAACCACAGGGTTTTTGTTACATATTGTAGATTTAAGTAAATTGTATGGTAAAATAATTTAGGCACATATCTGTAATTTTTTGAAAAATTATATTTATTGAAGTGAAAACTTCTTTAGCCGCGTTGAGCGATTTTCGGTAGGGGAAAATCTTGTAAGTTGGCGTCACCGATGTGACGCCAACTTATAAGATTGTTTTGCACACATGCTAGCATGCTTGCGAGCATGTCGACGTCATGCAGAGCATGTCTACTTTGCGTCGCTAGTCTATATTATTGAGTTTTCAGTCCTTATGACTGCCTCTGTTTTTTTGTTATAGAAACTATACTAGAATTATT
The DNA here is from genome assembly GCA_963668995.1 of Parnassius mnemosyne. Classification (NCBI taxonomy): domain Eukaryota; kingdom Metazoa; phylum Arthropoda; class Insecta; order Lepidoptera; family Papilionidae; genus Parnassius; species Parnassius mnemosyne. The sequence continues at coordinate 25,234,540 of CAVLGL010000137.1, read as the reverse complement.
TTGTCCATGCAATTTGTGTTTCACTCTCTCCCGCTCACGGACCTTAGGGGCGAGCATAGTGATACGCATTATTGCTGTCGATAAACGTTATCGATAGTGTATTTAGTTATGTCATTACGTGGGTTAGTAGTGATAAAAATGAAATAAAGTAGATAAAACAACCAATTTATTAAAATAAGAATAATAATGATTTAAAATAAATTATTAATTAGGTATCTATGTGTTAAAAAAACTATAAATATAAATGTTTGGAATGTAACAAATTATATTAAAAATAAATATAAAGGTATAAATCATTTACATTATTATGTAAATATTATAATTAATAAATATTTATTAAATAAATATAAAAATCATTTGTTGTTATCGGTAATGGCGTTGCGCCCGCGCAACATGCTGAACCATTGAGTTATACGTACTAGAGAAGCCATTCCGAACATTGACTATGTACAACTGAACTGTAGTGCAATCCATACAAACAAAATATTGCGTAAATTGAAGATTTGTGAATTCCATAAAATAATTATTATTACATTTTATTTAGAAATATGTTTGTTTAGATTAAATTAAGATATTTTATATTAAATTCTTATATTTATTTTATATTAATATCTTATTTTATATTAAATTAAAGCCTTCGCGCATGCGCGACTACTACTCCCGCGCATGCGCGAAGACATAGAGTAGGACACAATTTTTGTTTGGAATGTCTTCTCTAGTACGTAGTACATATAACTCAATGTGCTGAACACTCTAGCCGGGTTGAGGCCGAACTATGATTTATGACCCCAACTGCACACCTGCACAGAGAAAATAAATTTACTATAATTTGGGTTTGTTTTGGTCAGTTCCGACAAAGAAATCATCAACACGTATCATTTTCAGTATTATATCGTATCATATTTCCGTAATAACTCGTAGGTAGATTAGTAGTAACTTCAATAAAATAAAATTTTTGTTAATTTCATAATTTAGGGTAGATCATATATTCAATCTTTCATTTAGTAACTTTTAGTATAAAATGTAACTTTTCAGACAAGCCAACCACCAACCAAAGCCAAAGCCAACGTCAAGTAACTTGACTTCGTATACTGGTATACAGTAATCTGTGACTTGACTTAGGGGTGTCCACTTTGAAAATACATCGATGTTTTTTTTCGATGTGATGCATCGAGACTGTGCATCGATATATTCCGATGCATCGGTGAGAAACATCGATGTTTTTTCAATATCGAGTACTTTTTATGACTTTACATTATAAATCTGTAGTTAACTTCCTGACACCCTATTCAAACAACCGACAATTTGGAATGATCTCTTATTCTTACATGTGTGTGTTCAAGGATGTTAAACAGTTAGATAGATATTCTTTATATAAATAAATTATTACCTACTACTAAATGGACGGCGGGTTTAGAACATAATTTACGAAAAATGTGTCCCGAGTCAACCTATATAAGCGTATTATATATTTAATTTTACTTGCGACAATTTATTAGCCTTTCAACTTCAACCAGAGGCTGCTCATCTTATGCAGCTTTTAGCGAAAATTATCGGTATGATTTTTTGTTTTTACAATTAATGTGAATTTATTATTTAAATACTACGTATCTTGTATCTAAGCAAAATATTACTTTTAAATTATTAAATATTAATAGTTCTTATCGAAAATATATACAAATATAGATAGTTTGGCGCCTTTTATGATACAGTACGGCATTTTGGAGTGTATTACCGGTCGACAAAACGAAGCCTGGCGCGCAATATTGGAACTTTTTGCTTTTGGAACACTTTTGACTCGGACAAAGCGCAGAGCCGAAGTCCATTTAGTAGTAGGTCAATGTTTATGATATTATTTTAAATGAAAAAAGCATGCATCACATTAAAAATACTTACATAATGGAATATAGCTCCATCTTTTTGCAAATTTTAAGTATTTTGACTGCTTTATGTATACGTTAACCGCATTTTTCAAAGAACACCTACGAAACGAAACGATTATCGTATATTATGAAATCGATTTCGTAAACAGTTTTTATAAACGCACAAGCTTTTAAATTCAATACCTTGGCAGAGGGGAATAATCATGCGAGCGTGGTCCTTCCCCGGTCGAGCCGACCCATTCGTACTACAACTATACTACTAATGCCAAGCCATGCTTCAGCTTTTAAGGACTACGTTATGGCTGTAATTAATAATTAATTAGTTGTTTTATCAATAAATATGGGCATCTATGTATTACAGTATCCACTTAACATCAAGTGGACTGTGCTCATTTGTCACCCTTATTCTTTTTTCTTATATAAAAAGAGCCAAGGCTATATTTACCATTATTTTGATTCATTAATATTTTGATAAAACTGGCGCCATTCTCAACGCGTGTGTCCAGCAAGACGTATAGACAGTTCTGATATTGCCCCGATCGCTGTTCATCCTAAATTGCCCCTGCGGCGCGCAAGTGAGTGAGTGAGCCGCCTTAAGACCGAGACAGGCCAGACGATTTTCTTTAAATTCTCTTTAACATACAACACGCCAATCTCAATTTCTTGATTCCGCTAAGGTACTGACAGCTGCCAACTAGCACCACCAACAGGTGCATCGTATTGTAAACATCGAGTGAATTCGATGCATCGATGTATATCGAATATCCCTAACTAGACTCATGGACTCAAGTTAGCTATGCCACGCTGACAGCACTGTTTATTTTTGACATTAGTAATATTTATAAAATGTTTATTAGTTTTTTTTAATAATGGATCAAAATAATCATACAAGGCGAGAATTAGATATAGATAGTTTTAGGAATGATGAACCAGTATACGATAGAGCTCGTATGAGAAGGCAGTCTGGTGGTTTTGTTGACTTAGGAAATGAGTCACAATATGGTACCGGTGGACATCAAGCTTCAGGAGCTAACGAAATATTTGCGGATATTCAGGTGAAAGTCTTACATTGATTCTTTTTTAATTAAGTTTCATACCCTAGTTTTAGATCTGTTCTATCGTCATCAATAAATAAGATTTCGCGTGATAATAAAATATGAAATCTGCTTTATTTAAGGGTGATGTTCCATGGTGGAAATCAAATTTTTTCATATCACAACCAGTTCTTTTTGGAACTTGGGATGGGGTATTTACATCTTGCCTCATCAACATATTTGGAGTGATTGTCTTTCTAAGGTCTGGATGGATAGTTGGCCAAGCAGGCTTAGTTAATGCAATATTCATTGTGATATTTACAGGTATGTATTTGTATTGTATTGGATTTAGTATAATGTCAAATGCATGTAGATATTTTAGTAGGGATAGTATATTATATATTTTGCAATATGTAATGTATTACATAGTGTTTTTGAAGTGTCAGTATAAGAGAATTCACGGCCCCAATTCATCCTAACAGTGTTTTAAGAAATGACATAGTATTTGTAACTGTTACCATTAAGGTGTTACATATGTTTGTTGAGGACATTGTCTAGTCTATGTTCATCTTAAGACATATATACTGAAAAATGCTATTCATGTGATAGAAATAGAAATAAAAACTAGTTTTTCAAAATAGATTATGAATAATGCTTACTGAAATTCTCTCTTATGTTTTATTTACCACTGGTTCAGAACATACTTCTGTTCAGGGAAGAATCAGCGAGAAAACCTGTGGGAGATAATTTTTTTTTTTGTAAAAAGAATAGCTTACAATTATCAGTAACATATTTACTTGATTAACAAAACAAAACAAATTAGAAATAACTTGGTAGTGATCACCTCATTCCTAGGGGTTATTATGATCCATTAATTCCTTAATATTGTAATAACTCTTTTTATACAAACTTTGTTTAATATAGTTTTTGAACTTTAATGAGATCAAATTTTGTATATATAGTATCACCCCAAGAATGAATTACTGACTCAGTGGAGTCAAGTAAGTGGTACTACTAGCTTGTGACTGTTTCTAGTATTTACCGAATGAATGTCACTTACTGTTTTAAAACTACTTCTATTTTAGTGTAAATATATATTACATTTTTGTAAATGTATTGAGAGACCAAAGTTAATACATTAATTTTCTTAAAATTTTGTCTTAGCGACTGTAGGATTTCTCTTAACCAAATATAATTTCAGTGTCAGTAGTATGTCCCCAAAATACCATATAATATAAATACAATAGAGCCTAGCTGTTTCAACACTGGTAAGACTTCTAATCATTTTACAGCATATGCTGCAGAACTTTATCTGCTTGCTAGTTTTAAAGTATGGGGTATGTAACTTAAAGCCCATTGAAGCTTTGCATCTAGAGCAATTCTAAGAAAAATGGTGGTATCGACAAGACTGCACTTCCTCATTTAAAATTAAAAAAAAAATTGTATTTAGATGTTTGACTTTTGTAGTTATATTAGAATTTCATACATTTAGTTTTACTACCATTTAAATGCAAATTATTAATGTTAAGCCAATTTGCTAATATAGATATTATAGATTATTTTATTTTTGTCATTTTAATTTGAAAATTCATTAAGCATCATCAGCAATATATCATGGTTATCCCCTACTACTGAAGTCATTAATATCGATAAGAAACAGAAAGGGGCTGGGAATTGAGCCATGAGGCCCGCCCATTTGTGCTAACAACCCATAAGAACTCATACAGTTAGTAACAACTATTTGTATTCTATTGTTTAAATATGAAATAATAAATTTACGAGCATCCTTTCTTACACCGTAGTCACCATGTCATTGAGCATAGTGTTTAGGTCAATTATTCTGCCATAATTGTCAGCAGATCGATGGTGATGTACATGCCATTGAAGTTGATTTGTATATCTATTTTTGTATTCTTTGAAAATGTCTTAGTCTTAGAGATAAGCTACTCTGTCTGTCTTTCTGCATTGATAAGTTTTGTACTCTGGTTCTGTACCCGAATAGCTATCTTACTTACTGGCATTGCTGAAGAGCTGTTGCACCAAACAAATTTCTACAGAATCCTATTAATAAAAGATTTTCTCATAGTCCACATATGCATGACAAAAAGGCAGATTGGACTCTTAGGACTTCCAATTTGCTGCAGGGTATGTAATCCTTTCTCTTATGAGCCTTTTCGAAAATCGACATGTCCAGGAAGCTGGAAGTCACAAAATTATGCGTGCAAAATGATTCTCAATGAATGCTGAAAATTGCTAGTAGACGTATAGTTCTTCAATAGTGACATCTACTTTTGTGAATAATACTTCTGCACCAAGCCTCTGGAACAACACAACAATGGAGCCTGGAGTCCACAGCTTCCGAATGAGTACCGATTACTTATTTTACGTGGTAGACCCATGCTGCAGCTATATTAGTAGTATAGTTGTAGCACGAATGGGTCGGCTCGACCGGGGAAGGACCACGCTCACACAGAATACCAGCGTCAAATAGCAGCTTAACACTGCTGTATTCGTATGAGTGTAGAGAACCGGGGACCCTTTTTACTGGAAAAGAGGCATTCCATCTTAGTCCTCACGAGTGACAACGCATCTGCATTTTGATTCGCAGACGAGGATAAATGTAGATGTCTATAGGTCGCAGCAACCACTTACCATCAGGTGGACTGAGTGCTCGCTTGTCACCCTTATCCTATAAAAAAGGCATCTGTGTGCTCGTTTGTAAAAGTTCTGATGTAATTCCATCTTCACAGTTGTCATTTGGTCATTATAATGGAGTAAATCACATTATCAACTGTCCGGGCTGGACCACACTTTTTGTGAGGTCGTTTCTGAATGAAAGTGTTCATCCTAAACCGTCTTTTATTCTCCGTGAAGTCTGCCAGCTGTTGCTTTATTTCAAATTTACCTACTTTCAGATCACATTCTTGTGCCTAACCGAGTCTTGAAAAATATCATAGTTCTCTTCGGGATTGGCCATTGTTGGTGCGTAAACCTGTACTCCATTCAACAAATACTGTTTGGTGACGCTATGTATAAGGCACGCAACCATTGTCAACATACTCCCGATCTTGATCATTTTGTAAATGAGAGCCATGTGGACTATAAATCCGAATCCTCCTTTGGGCTATCGTAACCAGTGGTAGAACAATTAGCTGGATTCGAGGATAGCCTCTATTGGGACCTCAGATAATTCTACAATATCCCAGCACAACTTGCCCATCTCTTCTTCCAGCTTCAGAATCTTCTTATCAGTCCTCAGGATGTGTGTGTTAAATGTTGAGTTAAGAGTTATCAAGGGAGTTAAACGAAACTCCGCCGGAGATTCTTAGCACTCTATCATGTTGTTTCCATGGTCACCAACGAACTTTTCATTAATTATTAGTAGCTTAGTTTTTATTTTTACTATTTTTCATTTTTCTTAATTATATCTAATTCATTATCAAGAAATTTATGGATGATAATAGCCCCTGGGAATGAGGTGATCGCAGGCTATTTCTAATTTTGGTTTTGTGTTGTTCATTTTGTAACATACATGATTGTAAGCTGTTATTTTTTTAAAAAGTCCTGCTGGGTTTCTTGCTGGTTCTTCCCAGGATAGAGGTTTTTTTTTCCGAACCAGTAGTAATTTAAACAAAAGAGTGACTTTCAGAAAGTATTATTTATAATCTACATTGAATATATATATATATGTATTTAACTAGTCGAAACAATAGTAACTGTGAATTATATTGGCCACTGGAGTGCACTTGCACAAGATCACACATAAATTATCGCGAGTATATAAGTATGGTTCATATAATAAATCCAGTAGGTCAGTTGCAATTACTGGTTCCACTTTATAATTGGTTATTAATTTTTGCCAGAACAAAAGTTGAAATGCATACACTTAACTACTAGATATTATGGCAATATTTAACTGATAATTATTTTCTTTTTCAGTATTTGTAGCGTTAATCTCAGTTCTTTCAGCTGTTGGCATTTGTGAAAGGTGTAGAATAGAAAGTGGTGGAGTTTACTTTTTACTGGGACATACTCTAGGATCCAGAATGGGTGGAACATTGGGCATGATATATTGTTTTGGACAGGTATGTGTATCTTTTCCATATGACTTCACTGCAAATTCTGTAAAAATGGTAAAAACCATAAATAATATATTTAACTTCACTCTATAACGTACATACGCCAATGGATAAAAGTACTCCACTAATTTTGCCAATTTTTGGCACAGCTAGTGTAAAATATTTAGATAGAATGCTAGGTTACCAGTGAAAAGGATCTCCGGTTTCTTATAAATAAAAAAGAACACAGCAGCATTGTGATAGTGTGGTCCTTCCCTGGTCGAGAATCAATATAACTGTGATTATAATTTTATTAAACATTTTTGTATTCTTTACTATTTAGTTCTGATAAAAATAATGAATTAGGGTAAATATTATTGAGAATGGTATGGAGTTTGTCATTTATTACGAGATATTTTTCAGGCAGTGGGTTGTGCACTCAATGTATTTGGTTTTGGAGAGTCAATGGCAAATTTAGTTGGCTCTGATAACACATGGGCAGCTCGTGGTTTTGCAATAGCTGCTGTTCTTTTGCTGGGAGTAATCAATGTTGCTGGAGTCAAATGGGTTATAAAACTACAATTTGTCTTGCTTCTCATTATTTTACTAGCTGCCTTAGACTTCTTTGTTGGATCTCTCACAACTGTTCCAAGTAAGTAGAATGTTACGCTTGTTTTTAAAGGTTACTACAGTACAATATTGGTTCCGGCCTTAATTTCATTTTATAATGATAATCTATGTAGATTATATAAAGCACTGTACTATGCATCACTATTTGCAGTAATGTTGTATATTATAGTGAAATATAAGAAATATTGGTATTAAAAAGCAATATTTACACCTCAATCAAATCTTCCTACAACAAAACCTTTTTTATATGGGTTTTATTTCAAAATAAACTTTTTATCTATGCGACTATAATCCTATAACACAGACACTGACTGACTCAGACACACACAGAAGTATACTCTTTTTGGGTAATCTTTATTGACACAATTTCACATTACTTTGCAAATATTAAAAACTAGGTTAGTGAGAAAATATTGAAAGTGTTTCAATATTTTCTCACTAAACATTATTAATTTAAACATTATTTATCTATAAATATGCGAAAAATGTTTCTGAAGTAACTACTCCAGCAAAATGTAGAATAATCTCGAAAAAATACGAAAACTAGTATTATAAGGGAGTTCGAATCATTGCAATGCTAATTGGAACACGACTTCTACAAGTTCAAACAAAGGCATTCGACTCGTGAAGTACTGGATAATCTCAACGGCGCCTTAGGCCTTAGTCTTAGGACTACTATCCAGGCAACTGTGATTAGGCGATATAAATCTTCGTACTCAGTTCTATATTATGTTAGGGTATAGTACCTACCGCTTTCTTGCACTCAACTACAGTAAAGTTCTGTTACAGTGGTTCCCCCATGTTTTGACCGATGGCACCTTAGAACTCCGAATCGAGAGATGCCAATTTCTTTTCTGTTCACAGAGTAGAAGACTTTTCAGCCAGTTTAGTGACAGGGGATAAACATTTTGTTCATTCAACAAAAGCCGCCATTTTAGCCAAAATGCAATCCTCATTTTGGAAAAACATTACTATTTTTTGATTCGCATAGAATTCTTTAGTGAGACACGCTGCTTGATACTGATACTGATGACATTGTCAACGTGGATATTTTGGTAAATTAATTCCCCCAGTTAGTCACTGTAACCCAAAAGAAAAATCGGCGAAGGACGAGTCTAAGGGAAAAACACTCTGTGGCGGCGCTGTCGTCGCGCCACAAGGAAAATACATCGAAGCCTAAATCGCGCTATCAAAGTTTCGAAGTATATGCAGTATTTATAGAATAGCTCCGAACTAATGGCGTGCGCCGGTCTAAGATTTATCGCCGGCGGCCCGCTGGGAAGAATTGGTCGGCGCTGCGTGGCTGTTTTTGTAAAAAAAAAACGAAATTTATGGATGTGAAATGTTTTATTCATATGTTTTTACAATTATTGTAGTTATCGTGTATGAAAATAATTTTATTTACGCGAGTAGGACTCAAACGTGCTCGCTTGGCATTTAAAACCAATCCAGCTATGGAAAAAACACGTTCACTTGGGGTGCTCGTTGCAGGAATCGCAAGAATAGTCTTGGCAAGCGCAGCTAGTCCTGGGAAAACTTTTTTCTCCCGCCAATAGGCACGAACATCCCCGTTCATGAATTCTACATCTTTAGGATCGATCGACGCTAGATTTCTCCAACATTCTTGGGAGAAATCTGACTCTGGTGGTTCATCAATGTTGCTGCAACTACTGTGCTTTTTCGATAATTTTGTCAGCAAAGATTGAGTCGAAAAAGAGCTTGGTTGTGGCTCTGATACATCATGATAAGCTTCACCAGATTCGGAATGTGGTAGATCAAAAGGCCTAATGAGCTCATTGATGCTATCTGCCAGAAAAGCCGCACGGTTTGTGCTCATTTCCAATAAATATGAATCGATTTCTTTTAATCCTGAAAATCTGGGATCTAGGAGAGATGCCAATACTACTTTCTTCGTTAAAGGAAACTTTTGGTCAAATTTCTCGAGTATCTTATTTTTAACGATATCATCACAGTGATTTCTTGGTGTCACAGTCACTTTGACTTGAAGTGATAGAGACAGAACGAGACTTAACGGTATCTTAAAACTCAGTCGCGTTTGAGTATTAGGGCATAAGTTCATTCACGCGCGATCGCATGTCGCTTCTGTTCGTCGACTGCTAGAGGAGCTTGCTTGGGATATGGTACCATCTGTACAATTTTTACGGCAATCTAATGATGTAGCCAAATTCTTTGAGTCTTACTTGACAGTTTAGGAATGATTTGTAGTTGCTACTACACAAATAGATGCAAGTAATACTGAGGGGGGACTATATTTTGAATAAATTGAATAAAAATATTAAATAAATAAAATTAAATACAATTTTATTTCGTTTGTAAAAATAGCTTTATTCTTCCCTAAGGCATAAATGACTATATTGTTGAATAAAACTTTAAAGTTTAATAAATAACTTTAAATTTTGGGTTTGTGATGTTTTAAAATGGATTTTCTGCCATCGCTCAGTCGCCAAAGCATTATCCGTTAATCATCACAGTATATGTGGTGATGACATATTCTTGCTTGTATCCTAAATAGTCGATAAGAGACAAATAAAATTTAAAAATAAATATATTTCACGTAATTAACTTTTCTGTTGGGCAATAGCATTTGTGTAACAGGATTAAGTTAGGTAACTACAAGGCTGACAAATCCTTGTAGGATAGAAGCCTTTTTAAATAAAGATAGATAATAAAACAAACTTTTTCTGTTGAGATTCATGTAAGATCTAATTTTAGAGGTTGCTACATCTTGTTTTAATAGACGCGCAGATCATCGATAGATTCAAGGGGCTCAGAACCGAGTATTGTGGCATTTCATAATGATGATGATGACATCTTGCTTATTAAAGCATAGATCAAACTTTATTTTGCTCCGTTTGTCCCTTTGGGTACGGAACCCTAAAAACATCATGTTTGCTAGAATGACGATTTGCACATGCGGTTTTGTTGTAATCTGTACTTGCATCAATATGATTTCTTTATTTTTATAGCTTAGGTATATACACAACATGTTACAAAAACCCTGTGGTTCCCGTTAAATACGTTATCAGGATCATTATTCAAACCTATAGAAATAACTTTTTTTAAAAACTTGAACAATATTTTTTTATTTAATTTAAATAAAATAAGTGTATGCTAATTGTATGTGGTTTTATTACCTCTGTATATAATGACATTTATAAAGCTACTGTATTGTTTTATTATTTTAGCTCCTGAGTTCAAAGGCTGGTTGGGTGGTACAATAGCTAACAATACCTGGTCCAATTACCAAGACGATTATACATGGTTTAAATGTTTTGGCGTTTTTTTCCCGACAATCACTGGAATTTTGGCAGGAATTAATATGAGCGGGGATCTAAAAAATCCTTCAATAAATATTCCTAATGGTTCTCTAGCAGCTATTAGTACTGGGTACGTAAACATAATTCATAGAAAATAAGTCTATTCCTTTCTCTTACTTAGAAAATGTTAAAAATATGTTATATAGATATAATATTAAACTATATTACGCTATACTACACTTAGAAGTAAATAGCCCATAGCTAATGTAATGTATAGACTTACTATATCTTCCCTGTTCATAAAAAAGTAAAGTTATATAATATTTTTACGAGCTTGGGGTTCGAGACAATTAAAAACTGCCGAGTGAATTACCAAAATTGACAGTTTAATTACGCAACACAAATTACAACTTAAAATCACACTAATAATAAAACACAGTTCGCCGTTATTTCGCTTCGAAGTATTCTCTTGTATCGCCAATTCGATACTGACTTAGTCGTGGTCTACACCGGCCTTATATAGGGCCATGTACAAGACATTAATAGCGGCGCGCAACACTGCCCCCTCCTGAGACATGCTCGTCCCGAGCATTATTGGCCCCATAATAACGCGCCAGTCTATCCACATGGACAATCTTAGGAGTACCTCTTCTAACATCAGTCAGCACCCGCCAGTTTCCCTGCTGCTGCTGGGCGGTGCTGTTAGCCACACTACCCTCTCGAGATCGATCACCTTTTTCTACAGTTCGTTTAGGGCATCTGGATCGAAGATGGCCCCTTTCCCACAGCCGTAGCACCTAGAGCTGTATCCCTTATTGCGGTCGTAAACTGTAGCCGCTGCAACCTCCCTGACGCAATAGGAACGATGATTATGCCACACGGCTTCCACCTCCAGTGCATGGGCCAACGCGTCCTTAAGCATCTCGTGGTGCCCGAGCTTCACAGCAGCTCTGACTTCAAGGTCTCGGATGTCGTCGATGAATGTCTGCACCAGGTTCCCTACAATAACCGCAGGTACAGACTGGTATGCTTTTCGAACCAGCTTCTCCACCTCAAGGGCCCACTGCTGCAGGTTTTCGTTGCTGCGTTGCACGCGATATTTGAGCTGCGCATGAAAGACGTGTTCCAGGTGAGTGTTGCCATATCTCGACTCCAATGCCTCAAGGAGCTGCTCGTAAGTCACTTCCTTACCGAGAGCTTCCAGAACAGTTAAGGCTTGGTCGCGTAGGCCTAGGGTGAGAGCAGTCATGGCCTGACTTTTATTTCAGCCGTTCGCCTTCATAACAGCCTCGAACTAGATTTTGTAGGACCACCAGGAAGAAGTCCCGTCGAACGGCGGCACTTTGAATAATCCACCTAGCGAAGGTGTTGTAGCTACCACGGGAGCTGTAATTCCATCTCCATGTTTGAGGGCGTCCAGCGTTTTCTTCACGTCAGCCATCACGTTGTCAACCCGATTGTACACTTGATCGATTCGGGTTTCAGCTTCCGACAGGCGGTTGTCATATTGAGCAATCCTATCCTTCAACTCCTTTATCTCTTTCCCGAAGGTAGCGTAAAGGTCCTTCATGAGGAGCATCTGCTCTTCCTTATAGCGTTTGAGCTGCTTTTCCAACGGCGGCCGACGGCCCTGTTCCTTCTGTTGGCGGGCCTGTTCCTCCTGTTGGCGGGCATGTTCCTCCTGTTGGCGGCCCTGTTCCTCCTGTCGGCGAGCCTGTTCCTGCAGCATCATCATCAGAGCTCCTAAGTCAGGTGCTGCAGATGCAGGAGCTGCTGACGGGCCGGCCTCCGTGGTCGGCAACTGGCCCACCGACGTGTGTGACGTTGCACCACCAAATCGTCTCTAGTCCGTCTCCTGTTGGCGTTGACTTCGGGTACGGATACCCTCCGTGTCGTCTTTAGGTAAAATCGGCATATTTGATCCCACTTCTGACACCAATTGTTACAAGCTTGGGGTTCGAGACAATTAAAAACTGCCGAGTGAATTACCAAAATTGACACTTTAATTAAACAACACTAATTACAACTTAAAATCACACTAATAATAAAACACAGTTCGCCGTTATTTCGCTTCGAAGTATTCTCTTGTATCGCCAATTCAATACTGACTTGGTCGGGGTCTATACCGGCCTTATATAGGGCCTCAGATAGTTTCCAGAACCTTCTACTGTAGCGACATCTAGAATGTTCGAGTACATATCGGTCCCGAAATTTCTAGAAGGATCTTGACTCTCCTAGTTCTGCTACTCGACACTAGAGGGCGCTGATGGTAACTAGTGTTGCCATGTACAAGACATAAATAGTGGCGCGCAACAATATTGTTGCGCGCCACGATTAATACATGGCGACACTAATGGTCACTAGCGCTCTCTAGTATCGAATAGCAGAACTAGGAGAGTCAAGAACATTCTAGAAATTTCCATGGAAGAATTTTCTAGAACTATCGACACCTAGTCAATCGGGACCGATATGTACTCGAACATTCTACAAATTTCTATAGTAGAAGGTTCTGGAAACTACCTGAAGCCCTATATAAGACTTGGCGATACAGGCGAATACTTCGAAGTGATACAACTGCGAACTAAACTGATATGTAGTACAATTGTTTTGTTATTAGTGTGGTTATAAATTGTAAGTAGTGTTCTGTAATTAAAGTGTCAATTTTGGTAATTCACTCGGCTGTTTTTAACTGTCTCGAACCCCAATCTCGTAACAATATATAAATATACGTCTCACTGCTGGGCACAGGCCGCCTCTTATTCCGCTGCGCTGCTCCAGTGCGTGTTTTGAAATGTAATTCCTCAGACATACATATTTCTTCACTATGTTATCCTTTGCCGTCGAGCACGTAGTAAATCTTCATCATCATCTTTACAGTCTATCGAAAGTCCGCTGCTAAACATAGGCCTGCCACATATATGGCGTTATAAGGAGATATTTGCCATAGTTGCCACGCTTGGCAGGTGGGTTGGGTACCGCATTTTTTATTATTTTTTGTTATGAGTAATATGCTGCCCATCTTCTGATGATTTTTTCCCTGCGAGGATAATATGGTGTAGCGGACATTCTTGCGCCATCACTACGTGGCGATGTAGTAAATCAGCGTTTAAATTTGCGAACAATAATGTTTTGGTGCCGGCGCGAATCAAACCGGGGTTGTTCGCGTACGGTAAAATTAACCGCGGTTGTGACCCACATATGGGTCATTGCTATTGTTTTACTATTGTGTCTGAAAACCGGACAGTGAAAGTGTTAATTTAATGTCATAGACATTTAAAACATTTTTGTTATTATTAGTAGAAGTGTATGTGTAAGAATGGTTCGCACTGAAACCACCGTATAATGACACCACAATGCTGCTACTTACTTTTCTTGGTATGGTGAATGACGAGATACGGAGACCCTTTTACTGGTAATAAGACATTATGACTACCATTTCTAATAACTTAATTGAAGACAATATCTATGGGCCACCGTCCTAAAAAAATGTATTATTATTACTAGCTTTTCTATTACAGAACATTCTTGTATTTAATGTTTATCATCACGTTGGCGGCAACTGTCACACGCGACGCTCTTTTAAAAAACTTTTCCATAACAGCCGATATATCAGCGGTGACGGTTCTACTCTTGGCGGGATTATATGTTAGCTCTATGAGCTCGTGTCTTGGAGCCATGTATGGTACACCTAGAGTTCTGCAGAGTATAGCCAATGAGAAAGTCATTCCTGGATTAGATATTCTCGGACATGGGGTAATTGTTATAATTTCACTTTAAAATTTATAATAGCTATAATATATTATATAGATTAGTTTCTTCTATGTTGTAAGTATAATATATCATGTATTATACTGTAAACAGGGCGACATAGTCACGTCTATGATGAAGCCTGTCATCCTCTCAATAAAGAGTAAAAAAATCACCATCGAAGCACTTGTACAAATTCTATACGCCCCTCCCCAGTGAATACATTGCCATTGTATTTATTCAACGCGACAACAATTTATATTTATTATTATATCTGCTTTACCTATGTCTTAAAAAAAGAAAAACGGTTGCAACTTGATTAAAATAGTAAAGGTGAGATATATAGAAGGAGCTTACTATAGTACATTCGAAAACCTAGAAGTTCCGATAAATTGTTAAATTTTTTTCGACAATTTTCGACGTACATGAACGTCCTTGGAAGAACCAGTAAGAAACCTATCGGGACTTTTTTTTTAAATAACAGCTTACAATCAGAGGCGTAGCGTAAACGTGGGCGAAGTTGCATCAGCGAGGCCCCTATTCTTTTGTTCCAAGGGTCTACCCAATAGATCTATCCTACCAAACATGCTTTGACACGACATGCGAGGGCGATACTGAAAGTTTTTAGAACTGGCCACTTGTAGACTTCGATTGGCCTTTCACGTTGAAGCCCTATCTCGTGCCACTGAAGATAACATCAGTGTTGTGCGGCGTATGATAGAGACTGACAAAGATTGACATATCAGCAGATTCGGACAAACTTAGGCATCGGTATACTCAAGTGCACAAAATCCTCCATGAAAATTTAGCGGCCAGGAAGCTTTGTGCCCGGTGGATAGCTCATTGATAGAGGCCGAAAAACTCCTTCGTGTTGATTGGTGTCGTGAAATGGTTCAAAGATTTAACGGAGATGACTTAAATGCTGTGTTCAACATACTTACGGGTGGATTTATTGTTATGATCCTGAAAGAGACAGTCCGCTTTCTGAGTGTTTCATTCCGAGGAGTTGCCAACTAAAGTGAAGAGAAGACTAAGCGTGGGATAAAAGATGGTGGTCTACAGTTCATTATGCAACAATTGTTTTAGTGGAACAGTTACTGCAGAGTGGTACACTAATAATTGTTTGCCACTTGTCTTGGAAAAAGTTGGGGAGAAACGACCTCGCAGTAGGATCCTCTTTCACCACGACAACGCCTCGTCGCTCACCGCCAAGCAAACAATCGAACTGCTTGGCGACGTCAGACATGGAATTACTCGGTCACCCGCCCTATAGCCCCGACCTCACACCTTGCGATTTTTGTTTATTTCCGAAAGTAAAAGAAAAACTTCGAGGAAAACGTTTTATGGACGCCGAGGAAGCAGTGGCTGCTTTTCAAAATGCCGTCGAAGAGACCCTTAAGGAGTGGGCAAAGTGCTTTTCTCAGTGGTTCCATCGGATGCAGCGATATATTAATGTAAATGGACGCTATTTTGAAAAGATATAATAAAACTATAACTTGCTAGATTGTTCACTTTTTGTGTGTAAGTAAGTTGTGTGTATATTGTGTGTAAGTGTGTGAGTGTGATATATTAAGTTAATGCTCTCATTGAATAATATTAACAATATTGTGAACACAATAAAATATGTTGTCAATTAGCGAGTAACTTTTTATGTGTGTGTTGATTTTTTTTACAAAATTGACTTAAAAAAAGTATTTCTTAACGTTAAATTGTTGATTTTTACTTTAAAATAAATAAATATATTGCTACATGACCATTACAGTTACTATTTTTCATTAACATGCTTACCTATCTGTATAAAGTATAAAAATGTATAAAAAATATACCAGATTTCAGTATACAATAAAAATAAAATTAACATGTCTAAATAAGTTTCGGTTTCCGTTTCGGCCGAAACAGACACCCAAACCGAAGGTTCGTTTTCGGTTTCGGTTTCGGTTGAAAATCTTGTTCGGTCGGACACTAGTTATAACCAAACAGCGTAACGATTATGTATAGATTAATTTATAAATACACAAGCAGCACGAACGTTGTTCGCTTTAATGGATGTCATACAACACATTCTGGATATTATCGGGACGATTCTGTGGGGAGCGGACGTGGTACCGACATGTCGCCGATAACCTGTTGGCGACAATATTCTCTTAGATAATTTAGCACCATATAATTTTTAAGTATCGTAATAGTGCGCTTAGATAAATGACAAATAATCTTGGAGCATATTGACAGAATAAACAAATAAAAATTACCTAATAATCCGCTTTACGAGGCTTCTGATATCGTAATCACCAATATGCAGCTGTTTTTGGTGTTATTAACGTGAGTTAATACATAGATATACGAAAAATGATATCAAGTAGCTATTCCACTATCTTTAGGAGTGTATTTTCTATTTTACTTCTTTCCGTTTTACCGTTTCTAACAAATCGTAAAACCAGTTTGATTTTTGTTTTTGTCTACGGCACCGCATGTGATTTTTGGTATTATTTTTATTTTTATCTTATTTTTTCTTTTACAGAGAGGTCCAAACAAGGTGCCTATATACTCAATGGTTGTAGTAGCTGTAGTGACAGTAACATTCATAATTATTGGCGACATCAACAAACTCGCTCCCATTGTCACTATGCCTTTTCTTATTACTTACGCTAGTATAGATTATTCTTATTTTGCTCTCGCCCAAACATTTGATTTGCAACACAAACGAGAAATGAGGTATGATTTTATTTTTTTATTCTTCATAAATTTTTATTTATTTTATTATTCTTCATTAATTCTTCATAACACAATTATTACTATTTATTTATTTTAACGTTTATCAAGAAAAGATAAAAGATAATTATTTTTCTTCAATTATTTACGAACATATCATGTTTTGCATTGTTGCATAAACATTAAGTTATAATAAACTAATTGTTTGTATATTTTATAGCCTATACAAAAAGTAAACAAATATTTAACCAAAGATCCATATTTTATTAACAGGGCTAGCACGTTTTACACGAGCAATGTACTAGTAAATTTCGAAGTGTTTTTAACACTGTTAACGTAAATACATTTTTGTAAATACTTGTATGAATATTTTTGATTAATGTTTATTATATTTAGTTATAGGATAAAATTGTTGTTAAGTTTCAGTATAGTTTATATGTATAATATAGAAAATACATTTATACATAGAAAACATGATTATGAAAACACCACCAAACAATCTACTAAAATTATTAACGAATATAGATTTTATCACTCCGTGTCCGTGTTTTCCCTCCCAGTATTTACTTAATTTTTACTTCAGAGTTAGAGTTTTTTTCTACTCTTAAATTAATAACCGTTATAGTAGAGACGTTAAAAAATATAAGACATTATATTAAAGTAAAATAGTAGTAAATTTAATAAATAATTAAAAGGTACTATATACATACTGTATTTTTTTACTCTTTGTTGAAAGCCTTAGGAAACCACGGAATATCGTTCGTGACGTAGGAAGGGGAAAAGATGCAAAGCTATACGGACACTCGCGCTCAGCAATAAAGTTTAATTTAGTTTGCGTGCGCGATTTATTCTAATTAATAATAAATCATAATTATGTAGACTATTTAAAACGTCGGCAAGTAGTCAACATCAAAAAAGTGCAACTTTTGTACGTAGTACTATTATTATTTATTACGTGACTGAAGGTACTACTAATACACTGATACGAGTTTTCATATTAACTACCATAACTTTCAGAAGGCTTTTGTTTTTAGTAATATTTAATTATTAGAAATGAATATATACAATTATAAATAAGAAAAAAAATGTGGTATAAACTGTATTGATTTATTTAAATTAAGTTACGACACATGTGTCATAGGACGGTGGGCCCTCTCCCACTTCTGAGGGAGTTACAGAGCAAGTAGTCCACCGCGCTGCTGTACGTAGCTGGTTACACTAGTTACAGTCACAGTGTCCCTTCATTTCTAGGAGGGCTTGAGTGTTTAGTGACATTTGATTTTCTATCATCAAAATCTATATAGGTTCCTTACTTTAACCTTTTCCGCATTATATAATATTTATTTATTCCTATAAACATGAATCAAGGGAGACATATAATTTATAAAAGTATAAATTATATTGTTCCTCCAGGATCTCATGCGACTACCGCGACAACATCTGAATATTTTCGGAGCTATCAGTATAAGTTATCATATAAATTATATTCCGTATGGTAATGCAGGATATGTAGACTATACTCAAGTGCTACCTGCCCTTGAGTACAGCCTACATATCCACACACAAAATTCTACCAAACCAATACCAATACTAATGTATTTTCGTAACTCATGTAATAAGTTCAATTGTTCACTCGGATACTGTGTCAGAAACACGGGGACAATTCGCATTAATCCTCATTTCAGTAACTTTCCCAAAAAAAGTGATTGATGATTTTGCACAAATGACAAGAATTACTAGTTTTTATTCACATTTTAAGTTATTTTAAATTCATTATTTTTGATATTTGTAGCATTAATCAAAATTGGTTTATAGATTTCAGGGGCACTCACAAAGAGATACTCAAGTATATGGAGCCACTGGTAGCGATCTTGACCTATTGTTTCCTGAAAGAATAAGACACAAAAATGTCGGCGTAAGTATAAACGACTGCATTTCATTTTATATAATTTAAAATTAAAAATTTTGTACAGCCGACTTCAATATAAGTTATTAAGAATAACTCAAAAACTATTGGTCTGACCTTGATTAAATTCATATGGAACTACACAAGAAGTACCAGCTTTCAAATAAAAAAAGAATCATTGAAATCGGTTCAGCCAGTAAAAAGTTATGAAGTAGCACACATTAAAAAAAACATGCAGTCGAATTGAGTACCGTCTCCTTTTTGGAAGTCGGCAGATAAAAAGTATTTTTCTATAAAATAAGAGTGACAAACGAGCATATAGTCCACATAATGGTAAGTGAGGTGTGTGGTGCATAGACATCAATATATATCCTCGATTAGGAATTAAAATGCAGATGCGATGTCACTCCTGAGGACTGAGATAGAATGCCTCGTTTCCAATAGAAAGGGTCTTCGGTTCTCTACACTCACCATATGAAACACAGCAGCATTAAGCTGCTATTTAATGTGGTATTCTGTGAGAGCGTAGTCCTTCCTCGGTCGAGTCGACCTATCCGTGCTACTACCATAACATAGCTGCTACATGGCTCTACCAACCCCGTATGATGTTAAATTTTCATATTATTAAATATTAAACGTCCGCTTTCACTCCAGGATTTCACACCGTCGCCAACTGATCCAGCGATAATGAATGGACGCATGTCAAATGGCGATATAAATCGACCTAACGTTAATGTACATTCTAAGAACAAAAATTGGTATTCCCACCTATGTAATCGATGGCTTTCTCTTGCTGGCGTAAGTATATATTGCATAGTAAGCAATTAGTTATCATACGTTAAAAGTTGTCTTTTGTCACTGGTAGCTTGCCCAAACTCGCATAATATGCATATTAGCTGCACATAACCACAGGGAAACATTACGCTAGGTATTCCTAGGAGAAATTGGACATAGTTACATAAAAATCCAATTAACATAGCTTTATGTAAATTGGGTTTTGAGATTATTTTATATAATTCCTCGCTTCAGTTTCTCTGTAATTTTGCTAGTAATTTGTCATGCATGTCTTACTTACATCTTTAATGCTTCCCGTCGCTGGTATGCGAATTTACAGTTGTGATATACAAAATGGTTATGCTGCCATTTATCCGCTGTATTAGATCTAATCATTTTAAATAATCAACTTATAAAATTCCCATTTTTGAATAAAGTGTAAAATACCTTTCGATAACATTTCTTCTTTCGACCTGGTAAGATAAGCAGGATACGATTCCTTGGGCTAGTTCCTATATTCAGGAGTGGACTTGTGAAGGGCTGTAATGATGATGATGATGTTTGATGATAGATTTTCATATAATACTTATTGAAAGTTTGTTTTATATTTACCACTGGTTAAGGAAATACCTCTATCCACTGAAAGAAATGGTCAGATGGATTCTTTCACGCCACGATTTCATGGTGATGGGTCGTCTAAATAATTGTCCTTTACTTTTTAGGTTGCTATTAAACTTCTACTAATGTTCCTGGTTCATTGGGTGTACGCTCTTGGTTGTTTAACAATTCTGTGGCTTTTATGGTTGTACATCGGAGCAGCGAATCCTGCAGTAAAACCTGGCCGAGCATCGGAGTTTCGATTTTTCAATTGGCTGAAATTATCTTTTCTGCAAGCTATCGGGTAATATTTGTTTAATTTTGGCATTCTTATACACTGTTATTAGGCTTATACTGCTGTCTTACCAGCGGGACTTCAATTTATAATTTTGTTTGATTTTGCGTTTTAATGTACCTCAGCATCAATATTTTTAGGTGGCGACCTCCCTACTATGGGGACGTTTTTTTGAAACGCCACGTTTAGCTGCTCGTAGTAGTGCTTTAAGCTGCTTTCCTTCACCGGTTTTAAAGATTTTGCATCTGTCGTAAAAACTATGGTTTTATCGCCATCTGTCGGAGGACACAACAACTTCTGGGCCTATTTCTAAGTTGTCTTTTAGGCCGCATAAACATTATTATATTGTCTTCATAAAAATGTGATGTCAAAATCTCTCATTATAGTTTGTAAGCTGTCAGTCAATTATATATTTAAAAAAAAGTTACCTAGGACTTTCTCCTGTATCGCAGGGGCAGTTTACAAACATAAATGTTACAAGCACAAACATCCAGACCCGGAACAATTATTTGTAGGCCATACAAATACTTGTTCCGTGCGGTATTCGAACCCGCGACCTTGCCACGGTGTCGCCACGTCTGAGCTGCTAAACTAAATGATCATATAGGTAGAATCTACATTCTCTCAAGATGGACGATGATATAGTTGTTTATACAGCTGCCGCTCCAGCCACTGTTATCATTTATGCTTTAGTAAAAAAAGAATCAAAAGTATTTAATTAGAGTGGTAAAAACAGGACGTATTTGGGTCAGACTTTGGGTGAGACGTCGCTCGGAAAAAAGGATTTACAATACTTTACTCGAAGAACTAAGAGTAGAGAATCTCCGAATGCATGAGCACTTATGTAATTATATTTTGCCTTGACTAGGCTCGATTTGATTCAATTTTTTCATTTACATCTTTTCAAACGTCTTGCATTTTGACGCCATTTTTCTGTCGCCGTTTTCAGATCATTTTTATCAGCACATTGTCAAATAGGTTGATACATATATGATCATAGATAATTTGAGTCAAATTTACAAAAACCTAATCTGCAATATTTTTCTATATTATATGAATCTTAATATATCTGTGATTATTTTGCATATGATAATGTAATAGCGGCCTTACGATACCTAAGTGATAGCTTCTCAAAATTTAAATATTGCATTTCATTTGTTAAAAACTTATTACTTATTTATTATTGTTCGTTCAAAACAGAAAGCGTCCACTAGAATATGAGCAACTAGTAGTTACGCCAATGCACTCCGACATAACAATGGAGCAAGAAAGGCTGAATGACGACAACGAAGATTTCGCATCGCGCCGCCGCTATCACCAGTCCACCGCGCTACAAAGTCACCTCGTTAGCGTTGATACCTAAATCATTAAGTCCAGACTGATTCTTAATTATGATATAACTAAAACTACATCGAAAATTCGTTTTTATATATGCTTTTTAATAGAAATATCATAAGCTAAATTATTCTAATATACTCCATCATTAATGTGATACGATACAGAAGGCTTGTTATTAACTTGTAATGTTATTAACTTTATTTACATATAAAAGTAGGAATATTAAATTATTCACTGAAACCAATATATTCTAATATGTAGGTCTTAATAAGTTGAGCATAGCCAAAAGCTTGGTTTCGTCGTCACTTGCAATGTACTGAGCGCTCCGTCTATCTTTCTTTGTAGGTCTAAGAGTATACCATAGTGAATACATATTATCACTTATGCAACTCTTATGAAAACATCACTTATGAATTTGGTAAAGAGTAACCAATATATATTTGGCGTCATGTTTACGTTGTTTTTATAATGTTTATATTAAGTTGTATTTTTAAATTATGTAATTATATATTTTATAATTACAATCTTGTCCAGTGGTACTTATTCTAAATTTCCTATTAACTTTGTTAATAAAATGAATTGCTTGTATGGCAATCATTAAATTATTTTAATATGCATAATATTAACAATTTTTACGTTAAAATGGAATTGACAGTGTTTAAATAAGAAATTATTTTATATATAGATTTAATAACCGTGAGTAGTATGTATACAAGAACATTGGATACCCAGAATCAAGTCGTATAAATATACCTAAGTAATAATTATTTAATAAAATGTAATGGCTATTGATTTATATGAATTATGTTATATGAAATTAATTTTACGGATTTCAACTCAATTTATTTATTTTATGCTTACTTGTTTAACTCTTCGATAGAATAGAATAGAATAATTTTTATTCAATATTGATTACATGTAATTCTCATTGAAAAATAAGACCGATAATGGAATATGCCTAAATCATTGTGAACCTATTTTATGAGGTGAAATCAACAGTTAAAGTTATAGTGAACAGATCTCGTCTTCAACCTGCATATTTCCATTTACTGAATTTACGTCTATAAAAGAATGGGCGGTTTTACACCCGCCATCGGCACGGCGCCGGTATCCAGGCTCCGTTTATCCACTGGGCCGGTGTCGGTGCCGAACTACGCTCGATTTTAATAATAATAATAATAAATACTTTTATTTCTCAAAAATTTATCATACATGTTTTTGAGACGCCGCAGAGAGTAATTTACATACTCGTATTGGGGATGCCTCGCTCTTCAACCCATTTTACAGTTTTTAAGACTTAAAAGTTACAAGTTTAAAAGTAAAACTTACATAATTAATAAAGAAAAAGTTTATTACAAAAAAGAAGGTTAAGCTAAGCTAAATAAACTTTACTAGTGTGTGTGTGTGTGTGTGAGAGAGTGAGAGAGTGAGAGTATGTAAGTGGACGTGTGTGTGTGTGTGTGTATTCCTCTACTAACCCTTAAGACTCCAATCTTGGAATCAGGGTAAGCCATTGTGCAGAGAGGTTGTGTAAGTGTGGGTAAGTGTGTAAACCTAATTTATGATGTATGGAACTTACACAATTTTATCTATGAGTTTCTCTGTTTCATCATAACTTAAATCTGATAAGAAATTTGTTAATATCCTTTTACATTCATATAACTTTTCAGGGTATATATTTAGTTTTCGATTTAAAGTATTATATAAGTAAGCAGACCGTGATGTCAGTTGACGACGAGCAAAGGCAGTACGTACTGCGCGAGATGGTGCAACTTTTTCCATACGTCTTTTATTGACGTTAACTTTATTGGGGTCAAAAGGTAGTTTTTGGTGAAGGTGAAGAAGAAGTTTCAAAATATATAATTTCCTAATCGATAAGAGTCCACACATTTTATATAGTTCATGTGTTGAATATCTATATGGTTTAAAGTACATAACCTTCAAGAGTGACCTTTGACTTCTCTCTAAGTGAAGAAATTTGGTTTTAGTTGCACCACCCCACACAGGAATACAGTATGTAAGTATGGACTGTGCAAGGACAATGTAAATTTTGCTTAATAAAGTACTAGACATAATATACCTTAGATTTTTAAAGATCCAGATAAGCTTACGTATCCTGCCAATAATCGCTTCAAGTTGAGTATGCCAGGAGAGCCTTTGATCGACCATAATACCTAGGTATTTAATGCAGCTAACTTTTTCAATACTCGGGCATAAACAACTATGGTTATTGAGACTCGCACAGGTATGAACCTTGAGCCGAAACTTATCATCCGGTTGAGTTCTCTGATCGAGAGAAAAGCACATGTATTTAGTTTTTATGGCGTTTAAGGTTAGTAGATTAATGCTCAGCCAGTTAGCAATAACTGCTAAGCCCTTTTCGGAGACATTTTGCACTATTTCCCAAGAACTACCGGAGAAAACAACCGCAGTGTCGTCGGCGTATGAGAAGATCTGTCCTCCACAGTTTCTTAAGTTACACAATTGATTAATATATATTAAGAAAAGAGTTGGGCCGAGGACAGATCCTTGTGGGACACCATAGGATATACATTCTTCTTGACTTACACTAGTGCCAATTTTAACCATTTGTTTTCTCTCAAGCAGGTAGTCTTTAAAGAGAGCAAGAGCCGTGCTTCTTATTCCAATGCTCTCTAGCTTAAGAACAAGTCTGGGGACAGAGACGGTGTCAAAAGCTTTTTTTAAGTCGAGAAAGATGGCAAGACATTTTTCTCCACGATCGACCTTTTCTATAATCATCTTTGTTAAATCAGATATTGCGTCTTGTGTAGATAAACCTTGTCTAAAGCCATATTGTGAATTTGAAAGAATTTTGTTATGGTGCAAGTAACTGAGGAGTCTTTTATTCAAAAGTTTTTCTAAGATTTTGGAGATACATGGCAAGACAGATATAGGACGGTAATTGTTGACATCGCCTCTCTCTCCATTCTTGAATACCGGTGTGACCAGTGAACGTTTCAGAGCCCTTGGAAATTTCCCTGTTTTAAAACACAGGTTGGCTAGTTGGCTAATTAGTGGAGCCACAAAATCTTTACACCTTTGCAGAAACAATGTTGGTATACCATCCCAACCAGGAGCGCTTCTGGAATCAAGACTCATGAGTATATCAGAAACTTCGTGTGGGTCAGAGTCCAATAAAACAAATGAGTTTAGACTTGATTTAATCTCTAGGGAATTGTCATGTTGCAATAATGGATTATTAGTTATATCTTCAGCCAGAGATTTACCAATGTTGACGAAAAATTTATTAACTATATTTACTGACTCAAGAGGGTCTGGTGACAGGTCGAGGAGACTAACATTAGAAGTTTTAGTGCTTTTGAATTGGGTTATTTCATTAATTTTGGACCATAGTAATTTGGGATTTTTACAAGATAATTCTATTTCATTTTTATAATACTGTCTTTTTAATTTCCTAATTAAATTTGTGCAAAAGTTTCTAAAACGTTTAAAAGTTATTTTTAAAACTTCATTTGCGGGTTCTTGTTTCGCTTTTAGTTGCATGCTATTCCTAAGCCTAATACACCGCAAAGCACCTGTGGTAATCCACGGTTTTAAAATCCTTTTGCTATTTTTAACCAGTTTAACTTTAGTATTTGCATCAATTGCTGCTTTTATTGTATCAATTAAGATGTCAGCCAAAATATTTGAGTCATAACAAGTCTTAAAATGAGAGATATCTGTGTTTACAAGTGTTAAATGAGCTGACTTGTAATCGATAGTACATTCAGTCTTAGGAAACTTATTAATTAGCTTGTACGATTTATTAATGCTGAGTAAAACCATAGCATGGTCAGTAATTGATGTATTAAGTACTGCTACAAGTGCTGAGTTCGTATGTTTATCAAATTTTAGGAACACATGATCAAGGCAGTTGTCCTGTCTAGTGGGTAAACAATGACCGGACAAGAGTCCATGTGAAGATAAAATGTCTAGGTACTTCTGCCTGTTACTGTGTTGATACGCTGGCTCTGTCGGCTTAGTAATTAGGTTAAGATTAATGTCGCCAGTTAAAACAATATTCTTATGGGAGGCTATAGTTTCCAAGTGCGTATTTATGGAATCAATAAACAAATCAGCGTTTGCGACTGACGGGGATCTATAGATACCCAATATAATGAAGTCAGAAGTAACGATTTGTAAACCTGATGCATGTGTTAGCTTTAATTCGGATACTTTTTGCACTTTTAAGTCTTTTTTAATATATGCTACAACCCCGTCATTCTGATTTAGCTGACGATTAATTTTATATGGTTTATAATTATCCAATGTTGGTATTTCTTTATTAACATTTAACCTGCATTCTGTCAATATTATGACATCAGTTTCAAATGGCAATTGTGACATATTAATCAGTAAATCATTAATGTTGTGATATATACTCCTAATATTTTGGGTTAGTATTGTAAAATTGGAATTAGGTATAGGCTGCATTACTTTAGGTAAGTCCTCTATATTACATACTACAGATTTAGCGATTTCAGTTTCGTCCAAATCTTCAATTGTTTTCATAAAGCTATCCATAATTGTTTGCAATAATAACTGAATCGTTGTAGCTACAGAAGGTAGTAATGACATTATCTATATGGCATTTTGGCGTAATTTTTAATTCATTTGTTTTTGTAAGAGATTTGTAGATAATACCCAAAAATTTAAATGTGTAATGGTTTTTAAGATGATGCCTAAGTGAGTGTGTGTAAGGTTTTGTATTGTGTATGAGTTTAATGTGTAATTTGGTTTCTATAAATAATAAAGGGTGTGCAAATGTGTAGATTTTTGGTTTAGTATAGTTATTTATGTATTTAACAATCATAAAAGAATCATAATTACATGAGAATAATACTACATGTGTGAATTTTAGCACTAGAAGAGATAATATAATTTTGAAAGTAATTATAGAGAATAGTCATGCATCTTGCATTAACTGATGTACCTGAGATTCGCTGATGATTTTAATAATTCGGGTGTTATCATCTTGTCGCACAAATACCCTGCCAAAAGACGTCCAGCAATATTTAAATTTCTTGGATCTCACTAGATCACGAGCTAGAAAGAATAGACGAGCCCCTTTAGGAGTCAACTGTTCAGATATAAAAACAGGGGCGTCTTCATTAATTTTGAGTCCGAGATGCTTCGCCTGCAGTTTGTATTTATTTTTAATATTGAAAGATTTTGTCTTTTGTAATAAATCAATTTTTTGAAGAGTGGATCCAAGTTCAACGATGATGGGAGTATTTATAACATTTCTGTCTTTACCTTGCAGCCTAAAAACGTCTTTTATGTCATCAGATTTCATGTCCAAGTTGATGGTATTTGATAAGTTGAGAACCATTTTTATGAGATCTTCTCTTTTTTCTTCCTTAACTTTAGGTACGTTTTTAATCTCGATACTTGTTTTTCGTAATGTCCTCTGTAGATCTTCCACCTGTTGCTCAAGGATCTTGACATATTCTCGATCAGCTTTAGCTTTTGTTTCCAGGGTTTCTACTTTCTTGCAGAGTTCCTTGTTCTGAGCGGTAAGTAATAATATTGACGAGTCAATATTAGCATTTGTATCCTTGATCGATTGCAATTCCCCTTTAATTTCTCTTAATTGAGCAGTCTGAGGAGCCATTAAGGTTGTAATTAGATCCCTCATCTCTTCCTTAAATTTGACGAATTCCGTTGGTAAGTCCTCCTCTCTCAGTCTCTTATTACGCTGCGTAACTAATTTCGATAGCGTATCCTCGTGACTCAATCTTTCCACATCCGTAGTAGAGAAAGATCTATTCATGGCCATGTTCAAATAATAAAATCGAGTTAAAAATTAATTCTGTACTATTTAATTTGAAGTTATTTCGTTCCAAAAATGATCCAATCAGTACCAGAATAAGGATCTAATTAGTATCAGAATAAGGATCTTACAGAATAAGAATTCAATCCACCAGAATAGGGATTCCAAATTATATTTTATCAGAATAAGGATGTCAGCTACCAGGAGCACATGAAGCGGGCGAAGCTAACGCAAACAGTGTAGTAGCAATTGCTTGCACGCACACAGCAGTTGCGGATGTGTATGTGAATTACTCACCCTGCCACAGACTGTGTGTTGATATGGACTTCGTGCGGCTGTGTGCGATGTGTTGTTTCGCCAACGCGACGTACAGCGTCTAGATTACAACTCCTCTTATGCACTCCTATTATTTCAACTTAATTTATTGCTTGAATTTTGTATTTTATATTTTTTTAAACGACAAAAACGGGGTTACGTATACGTCTACTCGCTAACGAGGTCCGGGGGAAGAGAGATTTTTAGGCAGTACTTACACAGACTTCAATTCTGCAACACATAAAAATAGTATCATCAAGTAGTCGTATTTGTTTGTTATATCTCTTACATTTTAGACGAAAATATAATCAACTCAGGGGAGTCAAATTTTGAATTCGTCCAATCTTAAAAGTAAGATAGCTAGAAGGACCATATTGTACCCTATTTTAACATATTGATCCCTGGTTGAAAATGGACCCGAAAAAATATTTCAACTACTTCCGCATGAGCTAGGAGACATTTCATTAATTCACATGGCAATTTCGAGTCTGATATTAGTATGATGATGATCATGTGTGACCATTTTTGTTCACTGGTTCATAAAGTTTAAATGGCATCCGAGAATTTGGACAATTTAGTATTATAATTCTTATCCTATTATTATAATTTTCTTTATCCATATGTTTTAATGGGTGTGTCTTAAAAATCAAATTGAGTTTATTTTTATTGCGATACATTTTTTCAGCTTCCACAGGAGTAGCTGTGTATGGTTTTCTTGGAACATGGAACTGCTGTAGTTTTTGAGTGCACACTTCTTGAAGCAAAATAATTTTTTGATGAACCATGTTCTCAATGCCTAGTAAAAGGACTGCAACAAGTTTGCATATTGTATTTATTCCACTTCCAGCTGGGCATTCACAATGTGATG
Source organism: Parnassius mnemosyne (assembly GCA_963668995.1). Lineage (NCBI taxonomy): Eukaryota > Metazoa > Arthropoda > Insecta > Lepidoptera > Papilionidae > Parnassius > Parnassius mnemosyne. The sequence continues at coordinate 25,205,314 of CAVLGL010000137.1, read as the reverse complement.
CTTCAGGTTTTCTATTTTGCTTAATTTGACATCAACTTTGTACTGCAGATTCTTCATTGTTTTCCAGCAGTAACCTTTTGTAAAAGTATTTTAACCAATAACAGAAGATCTTGCCATCAGTAAGTACCATGTATCATATAACTGTATAGCCGTTGCTATTTTTTTCTCTGTGCTAGAAAACAAAGAATTGTGTACTTAGTTAAATAAAATGTATTTATTTATTATAGTCTGTACCTACGTACAAACATACCCTTTCTCACAAGTCATTTTATCCTCTGCAAAAATTGCTTCTAAGCGATAAGTTTCATAAAGTTGCTATTTTTTGATGCATTACATAAATCTCTAATAATTGTTTTAATTTTCTCCATTCATCTCCTGCAGTCCAAATTTCATGTAAATTTCACAGTACGCGAGAACCCCGGGTTCGATCCTTGCCGCGGCACTAATGAAATTGTTAATTGCTATTTATCACGCGTGTTAAGTGCTGATTTATAACATGCTCGGCGGTGAAGGAAAACACAACTAAAACCATCTTAGAAGTGAGAGGAGGCCTGTCCCCAGCGGTAGAACGTATATAGGCTGTAATTTTATCTCCTACATGGCGTGCAGTTAAATCTAACTTTTCAGGCATATTGCAACTGGACTCCATTTTTATTAAATTACCACACTATTTTAGGAATGGTAAAGAATCAAAACATCAATATCCTTCAGACTGCGCCATGTATTAATCTTTATTTATTGTCTTTCTCTAGAATATTAACAAAGATTATAATTATTTAAAACAGTTTTTTATTCATACATTACTCAGCTTCGTTCTATCTACCATAGATAAGATTGCTCTAATCCCTATGTATAGACTAACCTTACATATTATTAGTGATGTATATAATATAATATGGCATGTATTCATTTGTTTTACGTACTGAAATTTGATGGCTAGGTATTTGGTGTTCAGCAGATCCTTCGCGTTCTCTGAAACTAAGATATTTTTCCTACGGCAACTATGAAAGAAGGTCGTGAGATTCTGCCATTAAAATATCTATAAGTGTGATAGACTGTAATTAAACAATGAAATCCGTAGAATTGATTTCTTTCAATGTGTAGAAGGTAGTATTCACGCTAACATAGGAAATCAGCATGTAAAACTATAATATTTAATAAATGAAAGTGAAACCATTATGATGTGAATATATAGCTGACTTGAAGCACCGACGTTCTGGGAAGTCTGCAGTGTGTGAACAAGTTCAAGATCGTCCCCGCCATTACATTAGATTTGATAGACCACAAATCTTCGCAAAAGAACACCGATTCCTATCAAGGATGATTTGCGAGGTTATTGAAATTAAAAAACATACTAATTTCAGTAGGGAAGATGGATGGGTGCTGCCATCTGCTTGGGATTTTATAATTGATAAAATTAAATCCAAACCCAAGCATACCACTAAATACTCACATTCTTCATCTTCTTTACTGCATTCTGTTCAATCCGACCACTACTTCTTATTTGAAAGACCGATTTATATATTTAAGTAGTTTACACTCTTTACCTCTACGATCTCAAAATAATCTCCTTCGAAGTACTCCTAGACATTCCTCTTCCTTCTATTCTAATTATTTTACGGTTACTGCTATACGACTATGGAATTCTCTCCCCTTACATATTAAAGAATCTAAATCTCTTCCTATATTTAAAAATAAATTAAAACTATATTACCTTTCCTCTTAAGTTACTACCTGTCGTCATTCACTTTTTTTTTCCTTTAATCACGTATGTTCTTCTATTTATCTTTCTATATTATATTCTGTACACCCCTTCCGCTTTTAAAATAGTATCCTCTGCCCTAAGGTTACCTGGAAGAGATCGCTGTGTTAGCGATAAGGCCGCCCGTTGTACCAATGTCCCTTTAAATATATAAATACTGCAATATGTTCCTTGGTGTACAATAGAGTATATTTTACTTTAATTTACCACTGCAAGACTTCAAGATACTGTAAGATCATTCTGCGTAGATCGGAACAAAAATTAATATTCAAAAACTGAAGGTAGCCGGGCTAACTATGACATCGGGACGTCAAACATCTCAGTACCCCTGTGACGCCATGGTCACGGGAGGACCCCCTTGTTGTAAAGGGAGATTTCCCTGCTGTAAAGCACCCGAAACGTCGGGAATTAAAAAGTTAAACGCGATAAAATCCGTAAAAATTAGTTTCATTTAATGTGTAGTCTTCGCGTAACTATAAGAAATCATGATGTGAACATCAATAAAGATGATCTTAAAATTCACCTTTGTTATGGAAACATTGTATAATATTGTTTACACCATTATATTGTATTATTGTATATAAAAAAATTTAAACTTGCATTCGTGTAGCTAGATCTAAAAGATACCTTTGAACTGGATAGGAATAAATGGACAATGCTACTGCAAAAGCGCAAATATATTATTAAATTAAATAAATTAACTATTTTTACATATATTTCTCGTTTAACTTAAAAACATTTTAGATTCCAGACTTATATAATGCATTAGAACCTATAGTCTATATAAAAGTACTGGAGTGTTAGTATTTGCGGTCAATACCATGACTGGACTGTAACCGAGCTTTGCTCAGCCTTAGAAAAGTATTTTATGTGGATGGCGGATAGACTAGGTGCGACTAACCGCAGATAAACGATACTTAGTATATACATAAATATATTTACATCGCTGACGACTTCTTGCGTCTTTTTACGATAGATACTTATTGCATCTTCCATTTCCGGCAGAATTACGATTGAATATTGTTAATTTATCTGTAATACATAGGTACTAATAACTTAGCAGAATAGGACAAGACGATATTCAATTTTGAAAAATTCTTGCTAATTTAGGACGTTCGTTCATGATTAAAATCATCTGGTACTCTGTATATTCCGTATATGGTTCGTATTTTTTGCTCACTTAATGCGTCCGTTCATGACGGAAATGATGTGACACTGTATATTCCGTATATGGTTCGTATGTTTTGCTCACTTTATGCGTCCGTTCATAACGGAAATGATGTGACACTCTGTATATTCCGCATATGGTTTGCTTGTTTTGCTCACTTAATGAGTTGACCTTGAGACAGTCCCTATTCCGTATGAAATCAGCGATTTTCGTAGTATAACCACTTTATGAGCTGTCGGGCGTACGATTCCTTGCGGAGAAATCTTTGTTATTTTTAGGGTTCCGTACCCTAAGGGTAACCAACAGGACCCTATTACTAAGCCTCCGCTGTCAATCCGTCCGTCAGTCTGTCTGTCAGCGGGCTGAAACTTTTACTTTTAACAAAAGAGTAGGCTGTTTTCTTGAAGGTCCTTAAGTCGTATCGGTCCGGAAAAATCGCGTGTGGTAGTCGGTTCCCCAAGAAAGTTGTGCGAGGAATAAAAAAATTCTTCTTGTAAATCGCACAGTGATGGACCGCCAATCATTAATAGATAGTATCGCGAGTATTGTCGCGATGTACAATGGTGAAATTGAGCGACTGCAATTAGTCCGAAGAATTACTCAGAGCAATCCCCGAGGTAGATGCGATAAAATACTTAAAGAGATGCAACATCTCTTCGCAGTGCCACTGACTCAAGCCTATCAGAAATAGCTCGATCACCGATGATTCAAACCACATTGCGGTGGAAGCGACCAAATGGAAGGAGCTGGCAATGGGGAGCCCCGGCCCAAAGATGGGAACAGTATTCCATGTGAGGCCGCAGGCGGTATGCCGGCTCTGCTGAGCACGCCAAGATTTTAGATGCTAATTTGGCTTTCTATTCCAAGTGACCACGAAACTGCACGTCATTGATATGTCGACGCCGAGGATTCAGATACTGGCTGAGGCAACAAGGGCAGTGCCCTGAAACTTAGGAGATATGACAAAGGGGTTCTTTTTAGGGGTGATCGCGCAAACTTGTGTCTTCTGGAGGATTAAACTGGACTAAATTCCATCATTATCATCATTACAGTCCTTCACAAGTCCACTGCTGAACATATGCTTCCCCAAATAATGCTATGAAGCACTGTCTCGAGCCACCTGCATCCATTGACTTCCTGCATGTCCACGTGTTACCATGTCGTCACTCCATCTAGTGGGGGGACGCTTTACACTTCGCCTGCCGGTACCAGACCACCACGCGAGAATCTTTCTACTCCAAAGGTTGTAGGTTCTTCTAGCTATATGGCCGGCCTATTGCCACTTTATGTATATACAATGTACTCTGTGACTTTAGCTTACTAATATTTTGGCCTAAGTCGGTTACTCTGGTTCTACTGCGGATATCCTCGTTTTTAAGTAGCACGCAGAGAAACGCCGAGCATAGACCTCTCCATAGCTCGCTGAGCGACTGAGCTTCCTTACACGGCCAGCAGTGAAGGACCACGTCTCAGATCCATAGGTCATCACTGGCAACACGCACTGGTGGTTTTAATGTTTTGAGGTATGCTTGACGAGGAGATGTGTCGTAGTTTGCCGAACGCTGCCCAGCTGAGTAGAATCCGTCGATTGACCTCTCGGTCGAAGTTGGACTTATGATAAGTCACTTATCTAGTCGGACTATTTGTCCCAGGTAAACATATTCGTAAACAACTTCAAGCTTAATGCTCCCAACAACTACTGGCATAGGTGTGACATGAACGTAAGCATGATTTTTGTTTTGTCCATGTTCATCTTAAGACATATCCTTTAGGAGACACTATTGAGGTCATTGAGTATATAGTATAGTGCTTAGGTCCTCCAGCGATTCTGCTATAAAGACTATATCGTCGGAAAATCGATTGTAAGTGGTGTACTCGCCATTGACGTTAATACTCTCACCGAGCGCGGTGTAAACAGCACATCCTGCATGAAGCACTCACACCGCGGGATGGTCGGCGGTGTATTCCCCCTGTCAACGAGAGTCGAGTTGGACGCAAAGAGAGAGCCAGCCTAGCAGATCTTGTTTCTCATTAGCGGCATGGGCAGTCACATGGTAAGTCATGTAGAGATGAGAGGGATGGCTCACAGAATTTCCCTTGGAGAAAACGTCTCGCGCTGGACTCGCGGCAGCGAGCTGTCTCGGCGCACTCGCACTAACGAAATGTCTCGGCGCACTCGTTTGAATACCTCTCAGTGGCCTTCAGTGCCAGTTGGACATAGGCACAAAGTTAGCGTTAATAATTACCTGAAACCTTTTTCACATTGGATTTTACTCCAAGTAGCTTTAATATAAAATTTTTAGTACACAACAGTCAAAGCAAAAGACTACGTTAGATGCACCAGCGTGCAGTCAGGTGCATCCAACACTGGTTTCACAAACTAGATAACCAAAGCAATTTAAGATTGGAATATATGTAAAAAGTTCCAGGTGCATGAAACAAATAAATAATCTGCTTTGCAAAATAATAATTTAAAAGAAAATAAAGATAAATGTATTGCGAACCATAGAATTCCGGACTCCTAAAGTTCACCACATATTGTCATAAGAAACGGCAACTGTGTGACATGGCACTCACAAACCATTCCACATATTGCAAAAAGGAAGATGCATGTAGAGGCGTAGGCCAGGCTGTGCGCCAGTAACAGACTGCGACGCGCCCAGAGGGGCCGCTGCGTGGTGTTGGCGCGCCCGCGCTGCCACACGTAGAACAACAAGCGCCACATGACACAGTCCACTGTGTCATGTGGCAACCTATGGCGTGTGCTGTGTGTGGACACACAGCACACGCCATAGGTTGCCGCCATAAGGCAAGCGCACGTGATTAAAAGAACAAAGCACAGGGCGTGCCGCGCCAGCTTGCTGCTACGCCGCATCACGCACTCGAAGTGTCAATGGGAGCAGCAGGAGCACCTGAGAGCTCACAGACATCGTCGGAGTTGTAATCATCGTGATCTGTGTGAAAAACAAGTTGTTAATTACTAAGACAACATACACCGTTGCCTAGTCTCTCATCCATCACGCATACAAGGCCCTCAAACAGAAATACGCTCTCATACCGCAGACTATAATAAAGAACTTCGCTTTCACAAGTATGCATACATCTCTATACGAAGTATCTCATACATACTCTTACTTGAACTTGCACGTTAAAGACGTGAACCAGGACAGCGCCTGATGCATGTTCACAAAACACGACTTCCGCGCACACATAGTGTACGACTTCCAGGCCCTGTCGATTCAAAAGGTAGCTCAGGAAAAAGCATTCGATTTTCCTATAAAATACTTGATCGAATGCTTCACTTGCCTTTACATAAAATTTAAAATACAGAAATTTTCAATAAATGTTACTCATACCAGGATCAAATTTCTCAAGCGTTAGGCGGCGCTCGGACGTCCCGCCGTAAGATCCGCCAAGAAACAGCAGTTAACAGCGGCATAGCCTCAACTCAAACAAGCCTCAACCCAAGGCTCGGCCACGCACCTGACCATGTCCAATTAGCCGTCGATTATTTGGAGTAAACTATAATAATTATCAACACATTAGAATACAAAAAGGCTATTTATTTTTTCCAATTCATAGCACGTTAAAGTTAATCTTTTTAACTTTCACAACTTTAGATAAATATAGAGACAGATTTTTATACATTATAAAACTGTATATCTTCCCGTGGGTGTAAAAGGCGACAAAGGAAAACAGGCAGGAGATGGGCAGCAGCATCTTCCTGGTAACGGCAAAAATACAATAAAAAACTGCGGTTGCCAACACGCTCGCCAAGCGTGGCAACTATGGCAATATACCCCCCATGATGAAAGTTACGAAGAGACGGCCCCCAGTCCCCGGCGGCCCCGCTATTCCTGGCTACGGTGGCGACCACGGTAACGGCGGGGCAGGGGGTGCTAAGAATCTCCGGTGGAGGTTCGGTTGCTACCTACGACGACTCGACCTGGCAACATACAACGCACTGTTATGTCCAACCCTATTTAGTTAAAAGCGCTGACCCGATTATTTTATTTCGTATATAAGCGTAGTGTTTGAGGTAATCGAGGCAGTGCAGCTCCAACCCATATTAAGTGCATATCGCACATAGTGTTGCCCAAAATCGGTCTTGGTCTTGCAGTCTTGGTCTTGTTCTTGCATTTTTGCAAGACCAAGACCAAGAACAAGACCGCCTCTTTTTAGCAAGACCAAGACCAAGACTGACCGTGCAAGATTTGCGCAAGAACAAGACTTAGCTTGCGAGACTCTTGCGTCTTGCAGTTAGGACTAAGTGTCGTTTCAGGGAGTATAGGAGTTCAGGTATACGTTTAGGTACTCTATGAGACACAAAAAATATAATGAAAAAAAAATTGGAAAATTGGACTTAGGGACCGTTCAAGTATTACGTAACGCAATTTTTGAAGATTTTTGACCCTCCCACCCCCCTATGTAACGCGCCGTAACGTTTATCTAGACCCCCCCCCTCCCCCTCTCTAAACGTTACGTAACACCCAAGTGACCATTTTTACCTAAAAGTCACAATTACTTTGCGCAAAATTACCGGAAAGTCGCTAAAATAACTTTGTTATTGTTTTAATCGTGTTTGCGGTAATAATAAATAAAACGAGATTTCTTCCTCACAATACATTGTTGATTGTTTATTTTATTTATTCATATTGTTATTTAATAAACAATCATACAATGTAATAAACATTTGCTTAAGTTTAAAATATGTTAAAATGGGCTCAAATCAGTCCTAATAAACTTTTACTACTAACCTTACATTTAATTACGCCTTTTCCTTAGATACATTTTATTAAATAAACTCTTAAAATAAAATAACTTATTTATTTTTACCTTTGGCAATGCAATGTAAAAAACAAACAAAAACTTGTGTCTGAAGTCGAGTCTTTGCTGAACAAAGTCTCGGATTGGGGGCGACTAAATCTAGTCCAGTTCATTCCCTAGAAGACACAAGTTTGCGCGTTTACCGCTAAAAGGAACCCCTTTGTCGTATCTCCTCAGTTTCAAGGCACTCCCCTTTTTGCCTCAGCCAGTATCGGTATCCTCGGAGTCGACATATCGAGTGACCTGCAGTTTCGTGGTCAAAAGGGAGGGTCAAATTGGCTTCTAAAAAGCTAGGTGTGCTCAACAAAGCGAGACAGTATTTTATACCGGCACATCGCTTGCAACTTTACAAAGCTCAAGTCCGGCCTCACATGGAATACTGTTCTCATCTCTGGGTCTAAGCTCCTTCCACTTGAACCGCATCCAGCGTAGAGCGATTCGAATCGTCGATGACCGAGTTCTTTCTGATCGGCTCGATACACTGGCACTGCTTAGGGATGTTGCATCCCTTTGCATTTTCCATCGAATTTACCACGGGGAGTGCTCTGAGGAATTGTTGGATTAATTCTAGCCGCCAAATTTCACGAGCGCACATCGCGTAAAAATTCACGGTACCATCCTCACCATCTTGATGCTTGGCGGTCCACGACTGTGCGTTTTCTTCATCGTACAACTTCTCTGTGGAATTGTTTATCATCGGCGATTTTTTCCGGACCGATACGACTTAGGGACCTTCAAGAAAAGAGCTTACATCTTTCCAAAAGGCCGGCAATTCCCCTGGTGTTGCCATCAGGTGAGCCGCATGGTCGTTTGCCCCCTATTCTATATAAAAAAAAAACAAAATGTTCATGCGGCGGGATGACGCCTGACAGTCGTTTGCTGAGGGGAACCATGCGCCGCTCTACTCGGTTGTATACGCTCCGCCCAGGAGCATTAGTCGCTATGAACAGGCCGACAAAGTTGTATTTAGTGAGGTGTTGAATGGCAAAGTTCTTGACTTGTCGGCCGTTTACGTCTTCAACAAAAAAACGGGTGCGGAAGTCGTTGGGACATAAGGCCTTGCTGACAATAGTGTTGTTGGCATGCTTGATGTTTGGATAGGTAGCTAAAAATATATAATAATTATGACCAGTTCTTTTACGAAATATCTAGGTTTGGTTTATATATCATATACCTACCTAGAATACGTAATATTATTATATTTTAGCAGTAAACTTACCTGTGAAAAATAACTAAGCATTGTTGCTTTCTTATTCGTGGCCTTCACCTTGAACTCTCGTATAACATCATTTATATGTTCTATAAACTTTTCTTTATTTTTTAGTTTTTCTTTTGGCACAGTTGTGCTGGCAAGTCAGCATAAGAGCCTTTATGTGCCAAGAAAAGCTAATGATGCAAATCTTCCTCTTTTTTAGGACATTACAGTATGAACTCACTTGTAACAACTCTGACTACAGCAATGTGCTTCTGCATAAGATGAATACTGATAACGAAAACAAAATAAAAATGACGTACAATACAGTCGAGGGATTCCCCGTAAAACACAGACAAAAAAGATTACCAACTTGGGAGGACAAAATAAAAATAACGTACCATACAATCGAGGGATTCTCCATAAAACATAAACGAAAAGGGTTTGCTAACTTGGGAGATTTTAATTCCCTTGTTTTTTTATTTAAAATAAAAAAATGTTACGTAACGCGTTGGTCGAACCCCCCTCCCGCCCCTGTAACGCATCGTAACGTTTTACAAGACCCCCCCTCCCCCCAAATTGCGTTACGTAATACTTGAACGCCCCCTTATGCGCATTACGAACAATACCATAAATATACATAGCGAATGAAAATATCCATTAAAAGAAAAAAGAGTGTATCCCTAGTTTTGACCATCGGCACTTTGATAGAGCGCGGCGTCTTGTTGTCGGCGTCATCAAAGGTCGGATACTGACCTGTCAAAGAAATTGTGCAGCTATTCGAAAGTACAAGGTCAAGATACACGTGCCGGCGGCTACTATTGATATCGCATAATCGTCGCCGCCGCGCCACGCACTACATTTGACACTGTTTGATTGCCGCCACAGAGTACATGTTTCAAAGAATAAAATAAGTTTAAAGCATTTCGTGTTTTATGCGATAATATATTTTTGTTTTTATAGTGTTTGTCGAATTCTAACTTTAAATCGCCTCAAAGTACGGGGTCGCCTTTATGTTTAATAGTGTTTCGCAGACAAATGGTGAAATTCGATAGTGCTTTACAAAAAATTACAATCCATGAAGAAATTCATAATTCGATAAATAGTAAATAAGGAAGGAGGAATAAGCGATATCAAAACTGCGGTGAATAATCTCAAGATTATAAAGTAGTGGTAATTTGCCGTGGATTTAGTTTGGTCTATTTAAATAGAAAACTGAAGGGGGTCATAACAATTTGTAATAAAATACGTTCAAATACTATTCAGATAGCAAAATTGTGTTACTTTAAATATAGATAACTTTGAGTAGGTCTTATAACTATGTAGTGGCGGTGTAAGAATATTCACTACCCCATATTGTCCCTAGGGTGTCGTAAGAGGTGATAAGGGCAAAATGAAAGAGGAGATGGGCAGATAAAAAAATGCCGATGCCAACCCACTTACCAAGCATGGCAACTTTGGCAAAATCTCCACATAAGGCAATCTATGAGGAAGGTCTATGTTGAGAAGTGGACTTTTATAGGCTTTAATTGATGACTGGATACACAAAAATACGGTTAACGCCTAGCTTTTGGAGCGTCATTAATATAATAATAATAATAATCTTTATTAAAACTTATATAGGTTACAAACAAATTATTGCACTGATTCCTAAACTAGGATTAATCCTGTATCTTACGATGTCAGTACCTTCCCATACAATTTTATAATATTAAATTTTAACGCAGACTTTTATAAAACATTTTTTTTAAATAAAACTTTGTTATTCCTCTTCAACTGAGTGTGTGTAGATGTGTGTGTTTAGGTGTGTGTGTGTGTGCGTTTTTTGTGTCTGAGAGAGAGAGAGAGAGTGTGTGTGTGTGTGTGCGCGCACGTTACCTTTAGCTTATACGTTAACACTAAGAAGTCTTTCACAAGCGTAGTAGTCAAATTCTTTTAGCCAATCAGGCAAAACGATTTTTAATTTAAAGTTGCTTCGCCACTGTATAATTTTTGTTTTGTTGAATCTATTATATAGCCGAGGCGCAAGATATTCGTAATGCTTTCTTGCTATCGAGCTTTTCCTGTTAGAAGCAGGGTATTTTGCAGTTCTTTTGTTCTTAATATTTATGTGTGGTACAGATAAACGATGATACCATCTGATGCATTGATACACGAAAGTTTTCCGAACAGACAAAACACTTTTTTTTTATATAGCAAGCTGGTCGGGTAACGGTAAGGTAAGAAAAGCATCACCTTTATGACAGCTCTTTGCGCGCGTTCCATTTCCATTAAGTGTGATTTGCACGCACCACCCGCAGAACATATGCAGTAATTTATTAAACAGTGGCATAGAGCATTATAAGTCCGGACTAAAAGTTGTTGATTAGCTATTTGTTCTTAAGTTTCTGAAAATAAATAACAGTTTTCTTATTCTTTTGGCCGTATTTGAAATGTGTAGATATCATGACAGATATACGTTTAGGTATACGTTTACGTCAGGTATACGTTTAGGTACTCTATGAGACACAAAAAATATAATGAAAAAAAAATTGGAAAATTGGACTTATGCGCATTACGAACAATACCATAAATATACATAGCGAATGAAAATATCCATTAAAAGAAAAAAGAGTGTATCCCTAGTTTTGACCATCGGCACTTTGATAGAGCGCGGCGTCTTGTTGTCGGCGTCATCAAAGGTCGGATACTGACCTGTCAAAGAAATTGTGCAGCTATTCGAAAGTACAAGGTCAAGATACACGTGCCGGCGGCTACTATTGATATCGCATAATCGTCGCCGCCGCGCCACGCACTACATTTGACACTGTTTGATTGCCGCCACAGAGTACATGTTTCAAAGAATAAAATAAGTTTCCGGGTGCTCAGAATGGACACGAATACATTATCCTGATCTCGCAAGAAATATTGTAATTAGATAATAGGTAGGTATCATAATAATTTATTCTAGTAAGTAATTATTATAAAATTAACTATATGGATTTATAATAATTACTTACTAATATTGTTATTATTATTACCTAAAAGATAAGACATGTTCAGTAAGTTCACTGCAAATTTCGACTTATGCAAGTGTGTGTTTTTAAAACACACACTTGCAAAAGTCGTCACACATTTGATAAATATGGTTGACACCATAGCACTTTTAAAACACTTGAAATGTGTAAAAATGGATCTGGATCTTGTCTTCAAGGCTTAGTTATTAAGGAGTTGGAGGGGTACCTAGGTAAACACAGAGCCGTCATCTCGGAAGACATTTTAGACTGTTGGAGGACGCATGAGACAAAATATCCGATTTTATCGAAGATGGCCCGTGATTTTCTTTTAATACCTGCAACTTCAGTACCTGCTGAGAGATTATCTTTTAAAGCATCATTAGTAATTAGAAAACATAGAAATAGGTTAAGTGATGAGTCAGCCAGATGGTTACTTTGTATTAATGCTTTGTCAAAAGAATAAATATAAAGTACCTAACAGTAATGTCAAAGCTGTTGTGTACATACTGTGAAGTAATTTAATTTGCATCGTATTTTATTTTTTATTTAAATAAATGGTATATTGTATAACTCTTTTATTCCATTTCATATATGGTGAGGGTCCATCAATCTCTTTCTAGAGAGATAATTTTATTTAAAATACAGTGTAGTTATTGCCATTAATTTGTTTTTATATGTATGTTTAACCATGTTTTAGCACATGTAAGCTTAAATGTAAAGGTTTATTAAGAAACTGACGCCCATGGCGGTGGGACACGGTAGATAGCTCAGTTGGTTAGAGCATCGGCACGGACCGCTTAGGTCGTGGGTTCAAACCCCACCCGGTGTCAGTTGATTTTTCGAATTTCTCATTAAATGTTTAGACATTTATTAATATGGTTGGTCTTTACTATGGCTATGTTAATTCAAGCTCAATATGTACCTACTCTGTTAAGTTGTCCTAAGATCTAAAGTAGTTTATTTATTTATTTATTTATTTACACTTCATACAACATGATGTATAGGCGGACTTAACCCTTAATTTGGCAAGGCAATTTATTTTTAATTTTTATAGAAATTTCGACAAATATCAATTAAGTAACTTATTTAGCACCCTAAAAAAATATTTAAAAAAAAGAAAATCTTGTAGTTTTTTGAAAATCCTCCGTATCTAGCAGGATACACTGCCAAATACGGACATAATGATATGCAACTGACAGTGTATCTGCAGAGATACATTGCCAAAATTAGGTTCTGAAAGAAAATAAAACAAATCGAGAAAAATGTTAAATTTTAATTATGGAAATCGAAAAAACAGTTTCTAGCTTTAGTCAGACATAACCTTGTTCTACATTTTGAGCAACAAATGCTAGTTTAACCCGTTTTACAGAGGCGACAACGACCTTTCTCCTCGAAAATTGGCAGGTGATCTGCTCCATCATACCTTGTGTCATCGAATGGTCGAGGAACTACAGGTTTTTTTATTTTTTGGTTACAATACGGAACATCATGGTGCTCTATCGGTTTGGATGCCAATAAAAAAAAAATTGGCATCGAAATTCTTTGAGTGACATGGTTTTCTTGAGATTTTTCTGGGCACAATATCTTCGATATAGAATCCATCCGTTATTTACGCTGATATCTAGCATCTGAGCAAAAATGCCCATATACCACCTGCGACTTTTTATTTGGGTCCTATAAAGGGCTATCAACATGTCTGCCAAGTCAACACCTCCCATATGCATGTTATAAAATTTTACAACCTGCGGACAATATACATTCGTCTGCGTTTTCAGTTCTTTGGAATATCTATTTACTTTGCTAACTTGATATGCGTCAGCAAATGAACAGGCCAAGGTAACTGGCTTATTATCTAACCACTTTACGACTGAAACTTTATTGCGATTACAAACTATCTGCGAAAATGATCCCCGACCTTTTCTTTTTAGCATTTTATCTGTATCCAATTTCTCTTGACATCCTCGCAAGCGGTTAGCCTTTACAGTACCAAGGCTGAATATTCCCAGCTCATTTCTCAAATACACTACTAGCTCGAGAGATGTGTAATAGTTATCGAAATATACAAAGCATGGCCTTTTTTTAATCGATTGACAGAGAACCACTACTACTTTACCTCCAAACCCTAACGAATGTTCCTCTGAGCTGAATTGTATACTGCGGAAGGTATCGTCACCCCCGTATAAAAGGAAGTCGTAAACATATCCAGACACTCCACTTCGTACAAAAGCTTTGAAACCCCACTTCTTTGGTTTTTTTGCATTGTATTGACGCCTGTTGCCAGCCTTTTTACCTTTGTAAGGAAGAGTCATCTCGTCAATGCTAAATCTGTCCTCTTCTTCAGCAACACGTAAGCAGTTTTGTCTTACACTTTCAACTACAGGTCGAACCTTTTGGTATCTATCCGTACTCGGTTCATTATTATCAGCGAAGTGAATAAATCGCCGGATTAGCTGATATTTTTTCAAAGGCATAATGTCTGCAATTGGCGGATACCTCAATCGCGAACTCCAGTAATCTAAATAACACGGCATTCTTACCACCCCCATAAGAATGTGAATAGCCACAAAATTTTCAATGTCTGGCTTCGTTATGTTAGCAGAGCGACCTGTTTTTTCTACAGAATACATATTACTTTGATTTACAATTTCAGTAATGATTTCATCGGAGAAAAACAGTGCAGAGAAATATCTTCAGGAGGTGGATCTGTAAATACAACTGGTTCTATGGAAGCACTGTGGGAAAAACGTGTTTTTTTCCAGTGGAAATTTAATTGTAGTCGTTTTGCTCTTTTTACTAGAAGTCGGGGTTGCATGTCACGTCCGCGCTTTCTAGATCTCGTGCATATTTGACCACGTGATGTAGATGGAGTAACTGGCACAGGTAAAGCCGGTGATGGCAATAATGGAATCGAACTTATAGAAGGTAAAGAATTGTAATCAATTTTGTCATTGGAAGGAAATACAGCATTCAATACAGGAGAAAGCGCTACATCAAGGATCGAAGGCGAATCGGATCGATCGTTAGTCACAGAAAGTGACGCAGCTGGTGTTGCAAAAGAGGGATCTTCGTCATCGCTGTCAAGTATATTCATTCGTTCGAGTGACGAATCTATGGAAGGCGGAGAAGAACTGAAACAGTCTTCATCTGGAGGTTCAAAGAACTCCTCTTCTTCAACGTCTGACAGCTCACTACCATCAGACTGTGCATTTATTTCAGGTAATAGTGGAAAAATGCGGTTACACCTAGCCCGTTGAAGTATCTATGGACAATAAAATAAAAAAACATATGAAACCAAAAACCAAACCCAAGCAAAAATAAAACAAAAGACACCATAACACGAAAATACTACATAAAACATCAGGCAAATTCATAAATCAGATATTAATCTTAGATTTGGCGGGGCGGGATTACTCACACAGCCATAAAATATAGTATTATGTATTAGTATTAGTATATAATATAACTTCAAACGTCAAGCATTGTTTTACTAAGTTTTGACGGTGTTTCCCCTCAGATACAGTATTATGTTACACAACTTAGCCGGGTTTTTGGCAATGTATCTGTGTGGATACAATTAGGTTAGAATACATACTAGGGCCTAGAAAACACATTTCAAGACAAGATTTTTATCGAAATCATTAGTTTAGTTCAATACAAAAACATTGCAACAAATATTTCGTGTCAAAAACTATAAAAATACAGATAAAATCGATATTACTTACGGATGGGTTGCTCCCATGACGTGACATCTTCGCAGAATAACATAACTAGGGATGGGAATGAGTCGAAAATGCAGTTTATAGTTTTTATAGTGTTGTTACTTAATCCATCTTTAACATAAAATCGATCGATTTCAAATAAAATGTTTATATATAGCTGAAGATTTTTTTTAAATGATTGTATCTTACAGTACACATTACCAAATTAAGGGTTAATGCCTGAGGCATTCTCTACCAGTCAACCTTTGAGTGATGCAGAGATAAAAATAAGAAGTAGGTGTGTGAAACGCTAAAAGACAAGAAAATAAATTAAAGTATATAAATATAAAACAAATATAATACATATACCCATACATAAACTTACAAATCAAAAATTATTTAATATATGCATAGTATTATATATAAGTTATGTACATAAAATAATAAATTACATACAATATATAATTACATATTTATATAAATACATATAAATGAATACTACAAATGAGATGATTCTGCCAGTTTATTAAAGTAATGTTCACGAATTTTCTTCTTGAATGCATAACGATTATTAGCCGTTCTAATTTCAAGAGGGAGTGCGTTCCAGAGGAGAACAGACTGTACAGTGAAGGAAGAATGTAGGAAGCCAGATTTATGAGAGGGACACTTTAGTAAAAGGTTGTTCGAAGAACGCAGGTTTCTGTCATGGCTAGAGCAAAGGTACTGGAAATGAGAAGTTAAGTAAGAGGGGGGAGTAGGAGACATCAGAATGGAGTATAGGGTTGTGAGTGCGCGCACACTTCGTCGCTGACGAATGGGAAGCCACTTAAGACAGACTCACCAATGCGGACTGACTGCTGACGTCCCCGAAGATAAGTTGAAAACCAGTCAAGTGCTTCGGAAGAAATCATGGAATGGGAAAGGATAGAAAGTAGGATGTCATGGCTGATGGTATTGAAGGCGTTCGAAAAGTCAACCAAAGCCAGTACAGTGACTTTGGTGTCCTCCATGCCCGCCCTAATGTCATCAGTGACCTTAAGAAGAGCGGAAACAGTGCTGTGACCGGGCCTGAAGCCAGACTGAAAAGGGCTTAATAAATTGTTCTTATAAACAAACAGAGATAGTTGCCTATGTACACAGGCTTCAAGTACTTTGGATAGGAAAGGAAGAATGGATATAGGTCTGAAGTGATTGGGTAAAGTCGGATTGGAAGTTTTCGGCAAGGGAATAATGTGGGCCATGCGCCACAACGACGGGAAAACTCCGGAATCTAGGGAGAAGTTTATGATATGGGAAATAACTGGAAGAATATGGTCAAGGATATAAATGATCATACGGCGGCTGATGTTATCGCAACCCACAGCGTTTGACTTAATGGAAAGTATTATCTTTTTAATTTCATCCGAAGCAACTGGAGAAAAATGGAAGGGATCAATATCTAGACAAGGTAAGCCATTTAAGTAATCAACAGTGTGACACTTGGTTTGGTGATCCAGAGGAGTATGAGAAACAAGATGTCTGTTAATATCATCCAAACCAAGTGTTCCCTGAAACTCAAAACGTGGCTGTTTACCGATTCCGAGAGTCCTAAGGAACTTCCAAATATCGGCAGAGGAAGAGGAAATTATGTTATCAAGAATATATCGGCGTTTAGCGTTGCGTATCATCTGATTACACCGATTCCTAGCAGCTTTATAGAGGTTCCATCTCTCTTCACTCCGCTCTCTTCTAAAACGTTGAAAAGCCCGGTCCCTACGCCTCATGGCTATGCGAACACCTCTCGTCATCCATGGAGCATGTGGTCGCTTGACTTTCACCCTCTTGACTGGTGCAATTTTTTAAATAGTAATAAATAAATTAATTAATAAATAGTAATAGGCTAATAGGTCATATCCTCCCGTGGGTGTCGTAAAAGGCGACAAGGGAAACAGGCAGGAGATGGGCAGCAGCATCTTCCTGATAATAGCCAAAATTACAATAAAAAAACTGTGGTTGCCAACCCGCTCGCCAAGCGTGGCAACTATGGCAAATACCCCCCTATGAATGTAACAAAGAGACGGCCCCCAGTCCCCGGCGGCCCCGCTATTCCTGGCTACGGTGGCGACCATGGTAACGGCGGGGCAGGGGGTGCTAAGAATCTCCGGTGGAGGTTCGGTTGCCACCTTAGACGACTCGACCTGGCAACGTACAACGCACGCACCCTGAGGACTGACGAGAAGATCGTGGAGCTGGAAGAAGAGATAGACAAGTTGCGCTGGCATATTATAGGATTATCCGAAGTCCGAAGAGAGGGGGAGGACACGGTAATCCTCGAATCCGGCAACTTGCTCTATCACCGGGAGGGCGACCATCTGTCCCAAGGAGGTGTCGGATTTATCGTCCACAAGTCTCTCGTTAACAACGTTATAAAGATCGGGAGTGTGTCGACGAGGGTTGCGTACCTTATACTCAGAATCACCAAACGGTATTCGCTGAAGGTCATACAGGTTTACGCACCAACCTCGGCACACCCCGATGAGGAGGTGGAGGAAATGTATGAGGATATCTCTAGAGCCATGCATTCCTCCAAAACCCAATATACGGTGTTAATGAGAGACTTCAATGCAAAACTAGGCACAAGAGAGAACGGTGAGCTGAAAGTAGGGAAATTTGGAATAGGGCAACGGAACTCAAGGGGCCAGCAGCTGGCCGACTTCATGGAGAAGGAGGGACTCTTTATGATGAACCCCTTCTTCCAGAAGCGGCCCCACAGGAAGTGGACCTGGTCGAGCCCCGACGGTTCGACAAAATATGAGATTGACTTCATTATGACGACCAGACGACAACTGTTCAGTGATGTCTCCGTGATCGCGAGGGTGAAAACTGGTAGCGATCACCGAATGGTTAGAGGCACACTGAACCTAAACGTTAAGTTGGAGAGGTCTCGTCTAATGAAGTCAACGCTCCGTCCCCCTCGTGCTCTGTTCCAAAGTCTCGAAACCTTTCAGCTCGAGTTACAAAACCGTTTTCAGTGCCTAGAAGACTGCAATTAAGTGGACGATATGAATGACAAGCTCGTGGAAACTGTCCATGCGGTCGGAGCTAAGTTCTGTAAGACCCGCCGCAGAAGAACACAAAAACTCTCCGATCACACTCTTAATCTCATGGCTGTTAGACGGGAGATGAATCTACATTCTTCAACAGACTTGACAGCATACAGGCATCTGAACAGACAGATCTCCAAATGCATGCGGCGGGACTTACGCAACTTCAATACAGCTCGTATTGAAGAAGCGATCGAGCGGAACCAAGGCTCCAAAGTCTTTGCCAGAGATCTGTCTGCCAGAAAGAGCCACCTGTCAAAGCTGAAGACAGAATGTGGCAGCATCGTTTCCGGGACACCTGAGATTTTGAGTGAGATTGAGAGGTTCTATGGGCAGCTGTACACGTCATCGTTGGAGCCACACGCAAGTGTGAGTAATGATCTAAGAGCGAGTCTCATCCGACACTATTCCGAAGATATCCCGGACGTCAGTCTGAGCGAGATTAGAATGGCTCTTCAGCACCTTAAAAACGGTAAGGCCCCAGGCGAGGATGGAATTACAGCGGAGCTTCTGAAAGCGGGTGGAAGACCTTGAAGTCTTGACCTTGAAGGGAAGGTACTTGAAGTCCTTCAGAAGCTCTTTAATTCCGTCCTCCATGGTGGCATTACACCGGAGGCGTGGAGCAGAAGTGCGGTGGTCTTGTTCTTCAAGAAAGGTGACAACGCTCTCTTGAAGAACTACAGACCGATTTCCCTTCTGAGCCGCGTCTACGTGCTGTTTTCGAGAGTCATTACGAATCGTCTCGCGCGCAGACTTGACGACTTCCAGCCTCCCGAACAAGCCGGTTTCCGAAAGGGCTTTAGCACCATAGACCACATACATACCCTCCGGCAAATTGTACAGAAGTCCGAAGAGTACAATTTGCCACTATGTCTGGCGTATGTGGACTATGAGAAAGCCTTTGATTCCGTCGAAATTTGGGCGGTGCTGCAGTCCCTTAAGCGGTGCCAAGTTGACTGTCGGTATATCGAAGTGTTGAAGTGCTTGTACCGTAGGGCTACGATGGCTATCCGAGTACAGAACCAAAGTACGAAACCTATCCAATTGCAGAGAGGTGTAAGACAGGGTGACGTCATATCCCCGAAACTCTTCACCGCTGCATTGGAAGACGTTTTCAAGCTTCTGGACTGGAAAGGATACGGTATCAACATCAATGGCGAGTACATCACTCACCTTCGATTTGCCGACGATATAGTCCTTATGGCAGAATCGCTGGAGGACCTAAGCACTATGCTCAATGACCTCAATAGTGTTTCCCAACGGATAGGTCTTAAGATGAACATGGACAAAACAAAGATCATGTTCAATGTCCATGTCACACCTATGCCGGTAGTTGTTGGAAGCACTAAGCTCGAAGTTGTTGACGAGTATGTTTACCTGGGACAAATAGTCCGACTAGGTAAGTCCAACTTCGACCGAGAGGTCAATCGACGGATTCAACTCGGCTGGGCAGCGTTCGGGAAGCTACGACACATCTTCTCGTCAGACGTACCTCAAAACCTGAAAACGAAATTATACAACCAGTGCGTGTTGCCAGTGATGACTTATGGAACTGAGACGTGGTCCTTCACTGCTGGCCGTATGAGGAAGCTCAAGGTCGCTCAGCGAGCTATGGAGAGGGCTATGCTCGGAGTTTCTCTGCGTGATAAACTTAGGAATGAGGATATCCGCAGTAGAACCAGAGTAACCGACATAGCCCAACGGATTAGTAAGCTGAAGTGGCAGTGGGCCGGCCATATAGCTCGAAGAACCGACAACCGATGGGGAAGAAAGGTTCTCGAGTGGCAGCCTCGTACCGGTAGGCGAAGTGTAGGGCGTCCCCCCACGAGATGGAGTGACGACCTGATAAGACATGCAGGAAGTTGATGGATGCAGGTGGCTCAGGACCGTGCTTTGTGGCATTCTTTGGGGGAGGCCTATGTTCAGCAGTGGACTTGTGAAGGGCTGTTATGATGATGATGAGGTCATTGCGAGACTTGCGAGACTCTTGCTGCAAGACCAAGACTTGGAGCGCAATACCAAGACTTGCTAAGTCTCGTCTTGTTTTTGCATTTGGGCAACACTAATCGCACACGCCGTTCGCGGCTTTAGTACATTTTTTTGTATTATTTTAATATTGGGGAAATAAATCAAAAGAACTTCCGAGATTGGGTGTAAAAGTTTTTTTAAAAACACCTTCAGAGCGGCCCTCCTAACAAATTTGGTGTCAGAAGTGGGATGTCACACGGTCTACTCGTATATCGGTAGCGTGGCATCCGAATCCTGGGAAACTCTGAAGCAAGATCGACAGTAAGTCTCCACCCCACGCGTGTGAGCCTGCATCATCCGAAACACCAACAAGGTCTCAGCCCCACGAGCTTGAGGCATCTCCATCGTCATCAACCCGAAGTTCATCAAGGCTGTCAGTCTTCACCCCACGCGTGTGAGCCTGCCCTGAGTTGCTGCACTCCCACCGCACAACCACGTGGACGCTGCCGTCAAACGACTCCCTGGGTCTCACGGCAACTCGACTCCGCTGCACGTCATCGCAACACGACACCCGCATAGCAACCAATGTTCGCCGTAGTGTTCGTGATATTGTAAGTTAACCTTAATTTAGCGATAATTTTGTACTACTTTGTTCTAATTCTTTACATTTTGTCATTAATTGTATACCATATCCTTATTTCACCAATTTTGTATTTCCTAACTCCTTAACTATTTTTCTTATTCCACATGCATAAGACTAAAACTTTAAAGGAAAAACCAGAAGAACTAGAAATGTCTGACAAAATTCCCTTATCGGTCCTTACAAAATTTATTAAACCTTACAATGGCGACAGAGAATCACTTCCAGCATTCTTAACAAATTGTGATAACGCCATATCACTCGCGAATTCGGAACAGCAATCAGTTCTGTATCGTTATATCATATCCCAGTTAGAGGGAAAAGCCCAAATCGCGTGCTCATTAAAAACTTTTAATAGTTGGGATGAATTAAAAATATTCCTAAAAACTACCTTTGGCGAAAAGAAACACTCCACACACCTTTTAATAGAACTCCAAAACTGTAGACAGGGAAACTCAGAAACCGTAATGCAATACTCGCTTAGAATTGAATCTTGTTTAACGCGATTACAATCTGATATACATTATAGTTGTGAGAATATGTCCGAGCTAGTAGGAAGAATTGCCGCTATGGAGGATTTAGCCCTCAACACTTTTATATTAGGTTTAAATTCTAATTATGGATATATTGTTAGATGCCGAAATCCGAAAAACTTAAGCGAGGCGATTACGCATGCCATAGAAGAAGAAAAATTATATATTCTAAGCAAAATTTCTTCCAAATCATATAAACAATGTTCTATATGTCAAAAATCCGGTCATGATTCTTCCAGCTGCTATAATAATAAGAAAAAACAATCTCATCGAGCTTATTATGTTAATCCGCAAAATAATAACTATCCTAATTCTCATAACATCTCAAATAAAAACTTTATTAAAATATGTAGCTATTGTTGGCTATTGTAAAAATCCGGGACATATGATAAATGAATGTCGCAAGCGACAATATAACAATAGCATTCGTCGTAATATGCAACCGGATACTCGCCCGACGACTGCGTTACCAAGTCCCAGTGCACACACACCTAATAGAAATAATATGCATTTATGTAACGCACAACCATCTACCTCTAGTGCCGATATTTGTAACGAAGATTTAAACTAACTCTGATTTCGGAAAAGTGCCTACCGAAATCGAAAATATTCCAAGGCACAAATTTTACTAACTCATATACTAAGCATATCTATAATGATAACGAATTTAATTATAGTTATCATAAAAAGTGTTCTTATAATACACCTCAGCGACATCAAATGCCGCCGAGTCTTACTAAATCTTGTAATTTTAAAAATACTATTTCTTATTCTAACTCTACACCTCGGGAACAATACCCGAGTCCATCTTTGACACAAGGTCAAAGTCAAAATACTAATTATTTATTACCTCGGGAAAATCATCCCAGGACATCTCTGAATCAATATCAGAGTCTTAGAAATAATTATAATACTAATTCTTGTACTAATTCTTATACCAATTCTATATCTAATAAAGATGCTATTTCTTATACAAAACCTACATCTCGAAAAGATATTTCGAGTCATACTAACCCTACCTATGATTTAACTAATAATAAAGGTGAAATACCAACGTATGTTATGAATATATCAAGTAAGAAAACATCACTACCCCATGTCTATTTTAGATCAAATCTTTCTGTTCAACCCTTACGATTACTACTCGATACAGGCGCAAGTGTTTCTATTATAAAAAAATCGAGTTTAAATGGAAAATTTACGCTCTCCAATGAAATCATAAAACTCAAGGGTATAAACAGCACTCAATCTTGTAACGAAACGTTAGTAACATTACTGTTAGATTTCATTTTAGATAATTTTTCCATAAACTACAAATTTCATGTTACATCAGACGATATTAATATTGATTACGACGGAATTATAGGAAGCGATTTCCTCAGTCATTTTAAGGTAAATATAGATTATCATATTTATTCGCTTTGTTTTAAAAATTCTATATCTGTGCCTATCCACTTCTCAGAACCTACTTACATTATACCGGCGCGTAGCGAAACTGTTATCGAATGCTCCGTATCGAATAACCCGTCCGAGTTGCGTCACCTTAAGGATGCTCTCATACTAGATCAAACCGTTTGTAATGGTGTTTATTTAGCGAACTGCCTAGTGACTTTAAAAGCAAATAAAAGAGTTAACGTTTCCGTCTTAAACACAACCGAATCGCAAATTAAAATAAAAAATTTCAAGGTTAAATTAACGCCGATCGATTTTAATGAATATTCCAAATCTTTTGAATCGTGTAATAACATAAATACAATTTCGACAACCCACTCTAATCGTGTTCAACGCGTCTGCGAACAAATTCGTCACTCTCATTTAAACTCTGAGGAGAAAAAACTTACTAGACTGTTGTTCACAATACTCAGACATATTTTATCTCGAAGGAGACGACCTCACCTGTACAAACGCGATTCAACACTCGATAAATACAGGGAACACCCCTCCTATTCACGTTAAGTCATATCGTTTTCCTCAATGCCATAAAGACGAAGTAGATTCACAATTAAAAAAAATGTTAAAACAAAATATAATTAAGCCGTCAATATCTCCGTGGAGCGCCCCAGTGTGGGTCGTGCCTAAGAAAGTGGATGCATCTGGCAAAAGAAGTGGCGCATTGTCATAGATTATAGGCGACTTAATGATGTGACCATAAATGAAGTTTATCCTATCCCATTAATTAGCGATATATTAGATCAATTAGGACATTCTAAATATTTTTCGACACTTGATTTAGTTTCCGGCTTCCATCAAATTCCTCTCAATCCTAACGATGTTGAAAAGACTGGTTTTACAGTAATCAACACAAATGGCATTTCCGGTCATTTTCAATTTAATCGCATGCCCTTTGGATTAAAAGGTGCTCCTAGTACGTTTCAACGTCTCATGAACACCGTCCTTTCTGGTCTCCAAGGTCTCCACTGTTTCGTCTACTTAGATGACTGTATTATTTACAGCCACGATCTTCAAAGTCATATGGAAAAATTACGTCTTGTTTTTGATAGGTTTCGAGATTTCAATTTGAAACTACAACCAGATAAATGCGAGTTCCTTCGACGCGAAGTCACTTATTTAGGTCATGTAATTACTGACAAAGGTGTCTCACCTAACCCTGACAAGGTAAAATCAGTATCCAATTATCCTATTCCCAAAAATCCCAAGGAAATTAAATCATTTCTAGGTCTAGTAGGTTACTACCGTCGATTTATAGATAACTTTTCAAAAATAACAAAACCCCTTACGTCATTATTAAAAAGGGATGTTAATTTTAATTGGACACAAGAACAAACCCAAGCTTTCAATTTGTTAAAGGAAAAATTAACTTCAGCTCCGTTACTTCAATATCCCGATTTTTCGCAACCGTTTATTGTCACCACAGACGCCAGTAATTATGCCGTTGGCGCAGTATTATCGCAAGGTCCTATCGGAAAAGACAAACCGGTCGCGTATGCCTCAAGAACATTAAATAAACAAGAAGGCAACTATTCAACAACGGAAAAAGAACTTTTAGCTATCCTCTTCGCTGTAAAAACATTTCGTCCCTATATTTATGGTAACAAATTTAAAATAGTCACTGATCACAGACCTTTGGTCTGGCTTTTTAATGTCAAGGATCCAGGAAGTAGATTAATTCGTTGGCGCCTCAAGTTAGAGGAATATGATTATGAAATTGTATATAAACAAGGAAAGCAAAATTCAAACGCCGATGCTCTTTCCCGCATACCCATTCACGCCTTAAATTCGATTGTAGTCCTTAATAAACTCAAATATGAATCATACGAATATTTTAAAAAGAAATTTACTAGTTCCATTTCCACAAATACTGTAATCGAAGAACATCAAGAAGCATTACACCTTTCTAAATTAAATAATATTGTTTGCTCCGTATCCCTCGACTTTGATGAATCTATCCCATATTGTAAAAATATTCTATCACAGTTGCAAAACTCTGAAAGTTTAATAAACTCAGAACGAGAACCGTACACTATCTCTTATATTAAGGAGAATAATAAAACGTTTTATTTCTTGTATACAAAAATCCACCATTAGGAAGAGTTAACATACCGAAATATTTACAATTTATTAATGCAACTACGCGACAATATTACGAGTATAACAAGAAATAGCCAAATCATTGACTTAGCCATTTCCGATTTTGCTGACCCATTCTCTAAACTATCCTATACAAAAATATACAATATAATTGCCTACATATTTCACAATACTAATATTAAAATTCATATATACCGAAATCAAATTATTTACCCTACTCCTGCCGAAATTCCACGAATTCTCAAAGAAAATCACGACTCAACAATTGCTGGTCACCCCGGAATTAAAAGGATGTTAAACAGCTTAAAAGATCTATATTTTTGGAAAAACATGCGCTCCGACATAGAAAATTATGTTAAAAATTGTAAGTTGTGCCAAGTAAATAAACCACTAAGAACATGTAATAAGGCTCCAATGGTGATAACTTCTACAAGCACAAAACCATTCGAAAGATTAGCTCTAGATATAGTCGGTCCACTACCCGAAGCTGGTTTGCAAAACTTCAAATTCATATTAACCCTACAAGATGACCTAACCAAATTCTTATGTGTATATCCAATGATAACTTCCAGCAGTGACGAAGTAGCTCGTACATTAGTTCACTTTATCTCTCTGTTCGGAATTCCCAAAACGATATTGACAGATCTCGGCACATGTTTCACGTCGGAATTATTTAAACAGGTAATTGAAATATTTAAAATAAAACCCTTACATGCTACCCCCTATCACCCACAAACAAATGGTGCCTTAGAGCGTAGCCATGCTACACTCAAGGAATATCTTAAATCTTTTGTTAACGAAAACCAGAATGATTGGCATTGTTATTTAGCCACTGCAGTATTTTCCTACAACACTACCCCTCATACCACTACTACATATACACCCTATGAATTACTATATGGGCATAAACCAACAATACCTAATTCTTTATATAATACGAGTAACGATACAACTTATCATGAATATATCCGCGCATTACAATATCGCATGAATCTTAGTCGACAAAAGGCATTAGAACACATAATCAAAAGTAAAGAAACATCGAAAAAATATTATAACACAAATAGTAAAAATATATCCTACAAAACAGGTGATATGGTTTATTTAAAATGTCACCATAGACTTCGCAAAGCCTTATCCCCTATCTGGAAAGGTCCTTATAAAATAATTAAATTAAATGGCAAACATAATGTAACTCTTCTCATAGGTCGTAAGCATGTGAAATACCATATTAATGAAATTAAACCAACTCATCCCTAATTTCACTTTATTTCAGGGCCATAAGCCACCAATTCAACGCTGAAACTCAAATTCTACCTATTTATAATAGTCCAGGTATTTCTTTCGATCAAATAACTACAATTCATTTTTATAACGATTTTTGGAATGTTGTAACGCATATAGACGTAGTTTCACTTAAGCCACATCTAGACAA
Source organism: Parnassius mnemosyne (assembly GCA_963668995.1). Classification (NCBI taxonomy): domain Eukaryota; kingdom Metazoa; phylum Arthropoda; class Insecta; order Lepidoptera; family Papilionidae; genus Parnassius; species Parnassius mnemosyne. The sequence goes on along the minus strand of CAVLGL010000137.1, from coordinate 25,178,463 downwards.
TATACATTCACTTATAATCAAAACTGCGACGCTCTGCAAAAACTTGCAACTCCGTGTTTTCGTTGAATGTAATGATATCATAAGCCCTATTGAAGTATTATTAAATTCAAATTTTGCTAAAGTCGAATCTTTGTCGTATATAGTTTCTACCGAGAAACAAACAAGGCATAAACGAGCTTTAGAATTCGGTGGAGAATTTTTGAAATTCTTTTTTGGAACTCTAGATGCTGATGATGCACGAAAGTACGATGCAGCCATTAGCGCTTGTAAAAGTAGCGAATCCGAACTACTAAAACTAATGAAGGATAATATCCACATAATTCAATCGTCTATTAATGTTTTTAACTCAACAATATATAAACTAAATATGAATGAAAATAAATTAAATTCTCAAATAAATTCTTTAAATATTGTGTTATCCCAAATTGTCAAAAACAATGACCAATTATCACACATCTCTAAAATATATGCTTTACTTAATATAATAGAAAGCTCTTTGGCCACTATTTCTAATTTCTTAGATAATGTACTAAACTCTATCTTATTTTCTAAGGTAAACATTTTACATCCTAGTGTGATAAGTCCTACAAACTTATTTCGCGAGCTATTAAAACAGAGTAACTATATAAATAAGCGACTAGATTTTCCAGTACCATTAACGGTTGAAAATATACATACTCTGATAGATATTTCAAAACTCACATCTTTCTATTATAATCAAAGAATAATTTTCATATTACGCATACCACTGATTTCTTCTTTAAGGTTCACTTTATACAAATGCATACCCTTACCAACTCCTCATAATCCTAGTAATCCTAATTCTTTCGCCCTAATTCAACCCACCAAGCCTTATCTTGGAATAACAGAAGATAGACTTAGTTATAGTTTGTTAGATAATTTAAATGATTGTAATATTATCAGTAATGATTATTCTATATGTCCTTTAATTTCTATATTTTCTACAATAAAGAACCCATCTTGTGAAACGAAATTGTTAACTGAAGTAACGTTATCCTTGCCATTTCAATGTAACTCTAAACTTTTATATGGACAAATCGATGTATGGTATAAAATAAGTAATAATAAGTTTATCTATGTACAATCTGAAAAATGTAAATTAACTATAAAATGTAATAATATAATACAAGATTTTACTATTTTAGGAACAGGTATCCTAAGTTTAAATGAAAGCTGTATTGGTTTTTCTAAGACAATTCAATTATCACCATCTACAACTAAATCTATTAAAATTGAAAATAAAATGAATTTAAACTTTAATATTACAGAAGACGATTGTTGTAATAAGGAAGTTTTAAATAAATCGATTCCCTACTTATCCCCTATATCTCTAACTAGCCTAGACATGGACACTCTAAAATATTCTTATCACTGCTTAAATAACTTAGAAAGTGAGATCAATAAGGTTCAAGAACAATCTCACATTATTAAATATGGTAATTACTATTCGTCGTTTACATACTTTTTGATCATTTGTTTTATTTTATATGTTTCCTATAAAATGTTTTGTTGCTTTATTAAGAGAAATAACGATTCTTGCTGTTGTATACAAATATTTAATCAGTGCAATACACGACGAATTGTTAAACACGAATCAAAAGTTAGTAATTCTATTGAGTTAAGTGCAGTCTCATCATCAGACGATGATAAAAAGGATTCTATATCTTTACCCAACATGCCAGTGCAAAATCAAATGAAAAGAACATTTGGTAAATTCAACTTACCAAATCGAAACTTATGTAATAATTAATTACTATATTACTTGAATATACTTATACCATAAATTTTATGTTACATTATAATTAAGTTATATTTCTTTTATTTTATACACTGTGTCTTAGATATTAATATTATTAAATGTTTATATTTGAAATAAAAAGTTACTAATTCAACGCTGAATATTCTACTATTTCATTATTCACTGAATCTTTTACTATTTCATTGTTCACTGAATCTTATAAAAATATACTAGTTCATAATATCAATAAATAAGTTTAATAATTTTGTGAAGATATTGTTTGAGAATAGTTTTATTTTACTATGTCTTTGTATCAACTCTATTTGATTTTATATTAATAATAAATAATTGAACTAATTCTATTTAACTATTTTATGATTATTTTTGTATTCAAATTATTCTAATTTTCACTGTGTTGTTTGTAAGACTCTGCTCATCCCTTATTTAAAAGAAGGATGAGCTCCATCAAAATGGGGGAGATGTTATGTCCAACCCTATTTAGTTAAAAGCGCTGACCCGATAATTTTATTTCGTATATAAGCGTAGTGTTTGAGGTAATCGAGGCAGTGCAGCTCCAACCCATATTAAGTGCATATCGCACACGCCGTTCGCGGCTTTTGTACATTTTTTGTATTATTTTAATATTGGTGGAATAAACCAAAAGAACTTCCGGGATTGGGTGTAAAAGTTTTTTTAAAAACACCTTCAGAGCGGCCCTCCTAACAGCACGCACCCTGAGGACTGACGAGAAGATTGTGGAGCTGGAAGAAGAGATAGATAAGTTACGCTGGCATATTATAGGATTATGCGAAGTCCGAAGAGAGAGGGAGGACACGGTAATCCTCGAATCCGGCAACTTGCTCTATTACCGGGAGGGCGACCATCTGTCCCAAGGAGGTGTCGGATTTATCGTCCACAAGTCTCTCGTTGACAACGTTGTAAAAATTGAGAGTGTGTCGACGAGGGTTGCGTACCTTATACTCAGCTATTCGCTGAAGGTCATACAGGTTTACGCACCAACCTCGGCACACCCCGATCAGGAGGTGGAGGAAATGTATGAGGATATCTCTAGAGCCATGCATTCCTCCAAAACCCAATATACGGTGTTAATGGGAGATTTCAATGCAAAACTAGGCACAAGAGAGAACGGTGAGCTGAAAGTGGGAAAATTTGGAATAGGGCAACAGAACCCAAGGGGCCAGCAGCTGGCTGACTTCATGGAGAAAGAGGGACTCTTTATGATGAACTCTTTCTTCCAGAAGCGGCCCCACAGGAAGTGGACCTGGTCGAGCCCCGACGGTTCGACATAAAATGAGATTGACTTCATTATGACGACCAGATGACAACTGCTCAATGATGTCTCAGTGATCGCGAGGGTGAAAACCGGCAGCGATCACTGAATGGTTAGAGGCACACTGAACCTAAACGTTAAGTTGGAGAGGTCTCGTCTAATGAAGTCAACGCTCCGTCCCCTTCGTGCTCTAATCCAAGGTCCCGAAACCTTTCAGCTCGAGTTACAAAACCGTTTTCAGTGCCTAGAAGACTGCAATGAAGTGGACGATTTGAATGACAAGCTCGTGGAAACTGACCATGCAGTCGGAGCTAAGTTCTGCAAGACCCGCCGCAGAAGAACACAAAAACTCTCCGATCACACTCTTAATCTCATGGCTGTTAGACAGGAGATGAAGCTACATTCTTCAACAGATTTGACAGCATACAGGCAACTGAACAGACAGATCTCCAAATGCATGCGGCGGGACTTACGCAATTTCAATACAGCTCGTATTGAAGAAGCGATCGAGCGGAACCAAGGCTCCAAAGTCTTTGCCAGAGATCTGTCTGCCAGAAAGAGCCAACTGTCAAAGCTGAAGAGCGAATGTGGCAGCATCGTTTCCGGGGCACCTGAGATTTTGAGTGAGATTGAGAAGTTCTATGGGCAGCTGTACACGTCATCGTTGGAGCCGCACGCAAGTGTGAGTAACGATCCAAGAGCGAGTCTTATCCGACATTATTCCGATGATATCCCGGACGTCATTCTGAGCGAGATTAGAATGGCTCTCCAGCACCTTAAAAACGGCAAGGCCCCAGGCGAGGATGGAATTACAGCGGAGCTTCTGAAAGCGGGTGGAAAACCGGTACTTGAAGTCCTTCAGAAGCTCTTTAATTCCGTCCTCCATGGTGGCATTAAACCGGAGGCGTGGAGCAGAAGTGCGGTGGTCTTGTTCTTCAAGAAAGGCGACAACGCTCTCTTAAAGAACTACAGACCGATTTCCCTTCTGAGCCGCGTCTAAGTGCTGTTTTCGAGAGTCATTACGAATCGTCTTGCGCGCAGACTTGACGACTTCCAGCCTCCCGAACAAGCCGGTTTACGAAAAGGCTTTAGCACCATAGACCACATACATACCCTTCGGCAAATTGTACAGAAGTCCGAGGAGTACAATTTGCCACTATGTCTGGCGTATGTGGACTATGAGAAAACCTTTGATTCCGTCGAAATTTGGGCGGTACTGCAGTCCCTTCAGCGATGCCAAGTTGACTGTCAGTATATCGAAGTGTTGAAGTGCTTGTACAGTAGGGCTACGATGGCTATCCGAATACAGAACCAGAGTACGAAACCTGTCCAATTGCAGAGAGTTGTAAGACAGGGTGACGTCATATCCCCGAAACTCTTTACCGCTGCATTGGAAGATGTTTTCAAGCTTCTGGACTGGAAAGGATACGGTATCAACATCAATGGCGAGTACATCACTCACCTTCGATTTGCCGACGATATAGTCCTTATGGCAGAATCGCTGGAGGACCTAAGCACTGTGCTCAATGACCTCAATAGTGTATTCCAACGGATAGGTCTTAAGATGAACATCGACAAAACAAAGATCATGTTTAATGTCCATGTCACAACTATGCCGGTAGTTGTTGGGAACACTAAGCTCGAAGTTGTTGACGAGTATGTTTACCTGGGACAAATAGTCCCGACTAGGTAAGTCCAACTTCGACCGAGAGGTCAATCGACGGATTCAACTCGGTTGGGCAGCGTTCGGGAAATTACGGCACATCTTCTCGTCAGGTATACCTCAAAACTTGAAATCGAGACTGCACACCCAGTGCGTGTTGCCAGTGATGACATACGGAACTGAGACGTGGTCCTTCACTGCTGGCCGGATGAGGAAGCTCAAGGTCGTTCAGCGAGCTATGGAGAGGACTATGCTCGGAGTTTCTCTGCGTGATAAACTCAGAAATGAGGATATCCGCAGTAGAACCAGAGTGACCGGCATAGCCCAACGGATTAGTAAGCTGAAGTGGCAATGGGCCGGCCATATAGCTCGAAGAACCGACAACCTATGGGGAAGAAAGGTTCTCGAGTGGCAGCCTCGTACCGGCAGGCGAAGTGTAGGGCGTCCCCCCACTAGATGGAGTGACGACCTGGTAAGATATGCAGGAAGTCAATGGATGCAGGTGGCTCAGGACCGTGCTTTGTGGCATTCTTTAGGGGAGGCCTATGTTCAGCAGTGGACTTGTGAAGGGCTGTAATGATGATAAAACTGTATTACATAAAAGATCTTGAGATTATTCTCTTTAAGCCATTATGAACCCAACTAAGTATCTATTTATCAACCAAAATAAATGTATAACCTTACTTAACCAACCGCACAAACAGGGTCACAACTTCACGGTCACACTAGTACAATATTCAGAGCATCACGCTATTTCCCCCAAGAGGTTGAGCGGAGCTTCGGATTATATTCCCAAGTCACAATGATAAAACTTTTAGCGTAGTTAAATATATATATTTAGTAATGCTCCTGAATCACCAGTAGACGACCGCGCATGAGACGTGATATTATAAACATAGAGTCTTGCCTGGTCGGCCGTGCTAGCCTTTTTAATATAATTAATAGAATCAGGCGTTATTTGCGGAAATCCATTATATAAAAGCTTTTAGAAAAATTTACTTCGCAAATATCCGCGTTATAAAATAAAATGATGTCTTACCTAGTATGAAGAGCACCTCCCGCCCTCCCTCAATTGCGTGCACTATCCCCGTCACCACTAATCCCAGCACCGCTACTCCCAACACCACTACACTAGGCAAGACACACCACTGACCATAATATAACACGTGTTTCGCCTCTACACGAGGCATCCTCAGGTGATATAGACTCTACGGTGGCTAACCGCTAAGTGAGCGGGGAGCCAAAACAAGTGCCTTTAGTAACAATAAGGTCATTTTCCCTTATTCTCTGCTTTAGGGACTTAAAAACAGGGAACTCAGGATTAAAATAGGAAGATGCGGGCACAGCCCGAATTTCATTAGCTACCAAACTTTTAACGATGTTATCTTTCTTCCCGATCACAACAGCCATCTCCGCGTCAACAGCCATAGTCTCTAAGGATTTTTGGGAGACCGAAGGTGTTAAATTATACTTTAGGCCTTTATGTAAAAGTGACAACTCATCTGTTGGAAACTGGACATCGGAAAGATTTTTAACTCGGGGATAAAATTGGTGATATTCTGTATGTATGTCGTTATTAGGATTACGGGATGAAGAGGATACAAGTCGTTGTAATTTACGGGACTGAATTTGATATTTCTCATAAACAGCCATTGAAGCAAGTTCTCTGGCATTCCCATCCAAAATATCAAATTCAATATTATGTAATTTATATGAAAGTTCAGAGTATAATACTTTAAGGTGGATTTTTAAATTATCTCTATTGGAAAACCAACGACGACACTCCTCATTAAGCCAAATGTTCTGAGCTTTAGAAATAGCAATACTGGCCGCTCGACTTTTTGTGCCGGAACGTATTTGAATATAATTGGGAATAACATGAAGTTGTTTGCACTACTGATTGAACCAAACATTTTGGGCAGCAATACGATGGAGTTTTGTTAATTTTACATAGAGTCTTGCCTGGTCGGCCGTGCTAGCAGCCTTTTTAATATAATTAATAGAATCAGGCGTTACTTTGCGGAAATCCATTATATAAAAGCTTTTAGAAAAATTTACTTCGCAAATATCCGCGTTATAAAATATCTTACCTAGTATGAAGAGCACCTCCCGCCCTCCCTCAATTGCGTGCACTATCCCCGTCACCACTAATCCCAGCACCGCTACTCCCAACACCACTACACTAGGCAAGACACACGCCTCTACACGAGGTATCCTCAGGTGATATAGACTCTACGGTGGCTAATCGCTAAGTGAGCGGCGAGCCAAAACAAGTGTTTTTATACAGACCGCTGACGCAACCGCTCTCTACTTAAGGAGCGAGCGACTGCATCATGCGATAAAACATGCGACCAGTCACCGCCGGACATATGCAGCCGTTTGTAAAATTAAATACAAACCGCCGCGCAACGCCCACCCTCCAACCACGCAACCTATCGCCGAACACCGTGAGGGTGACAAACGACCATATTGCGAGGCTCTCTATTATTAGAAAGCAGGCTGAAAGATATTTAAGAGAGGTGAGTTAGTAACATTTGTTTGTTCATTCAGCAATGCAACGGTACAATTGTAACTTTTTAATTTCTCTTAACTGGTTTAGCACACACAGCCGCAGCCCTTTATTACACGTATGTAAGACTTTAAAGGAGTGGTCGTTGGCTAGGTTGTATCCAGTGTCCAAAAGATGTTTGGCAAAATGGGGTTTATCGGGATTGCAATTCCTGTACGCGGCTAAATGCTCTTTATAACGTGTCTCGAAATTGCAACCAGTATGACTCACGTAAACGGCGTGCCATTTGTCACAAACAAGTTTGTAAACACCTGACTTTTGACGAATATCCAACTTATCTTTATTATTACAGATATTTCTAAGAGAATTGTTTGTTTTGAACGCCACATAAACGCCGTTTTATCGAAGAGTATTACCTACTTTTTCAGATATGGGGCTTAAGTAGGTCAAACTGCTCACATATCGATGAACACTTTGAGATTGAACCGCGTACAGAGAGTTGCGAACAACATGCTTTTGTTTCTTTTTAATTAAATTGTTAATGAGATTCTTTGAAAAACCGTTAGAGACCGCTATTTGATAAATTATATTAAGTTCTTTTAAATAATTTTTTTTACTTAAAGGGACAGTGAACAAACGGCTAATGTAACAATAAAAAGCGGCTATTTTATGTTGCCACGGATGACACGATGACGCGGGGATGACCGTGTCGGTGTGAGTTGGCTTTCGATAAATTTGGAAAACATGTGGCGAATCTTTTCTTGTTATTGTTAAATCGAGAAAATTAAGGGAACAATCTTGTTCCAATTCAAGTTTTAATTTAATTTTGTCATGGACTCTATTTATTTTATTGAGGAAAACATCCAGTTGTCTCCTTGTGCCAGTCCAGCAAATAATTATGTCGTCTACATATCGATAGTAATAGTCGTTTTCCCTTATTCTCTGCTTTAGGGACTTAAAAACAGCACAAAGAAGTTGGCTTGGAAGTATGACTGGTGAAATTAATGAATAGGTGCACATAATTGCTCACTAAATGCTCAATTCAAATCTGCAATTGCTCACATTATTAATTTATTATTTAAATAGTTATTAATAATTTAAAATACAGAATATTTTTTGTCTATTATACATAAAACCAATAAACTTTTTTTGAAATGAATAACTGCCCATAATTGCTCACAAAATGCTTAATTTAAATCCGCAAATGCTCACACTATTATAAATTATTTAATTATTTATTAATAATTTAAAATACAAAATTATTTTTACCTACACCGATCAGATTAATGAATATGCGCTAATAATTGCTCACTAAATGCTCAATTCAAATCTGCAATTGCTCACACTATTAATTAATTATTTAAATAGTTATTAATAATTTAAAATACAGAATTTTTTTGTCTATTATACTTAAAATCAATAAACTTTTTTTTAAATGAATAACTGCCAATAATTGCTCACTAAATGCTCAATTCAAATCTGCAATTGCTCACACTATTAATTAATTATTTAATTAGTTATTAATAATTTAAAATACAGAATTGTTTTTGTCTATTATACTTAAAACCAATAAACAAATTTTTAAATGAATAAGTGCTCATAATTGCTCACAAAATGCTTAATTGAAATCCGCAATTGTTCACACTATTAAATAATTATTTAATTACTTATTAAAAATTTAAAATACAAAATTGTTTTTTCCTAAACCATTCAGATTAATGAATAAGTGCTCATAATTGCTCACTTAATGCTCAATTCAAATCTGCAATCGCTCACTATATTAATTAATTATTTAATTAGTTATTAATAATTTAAAATACAGAATGGTTTTTGTCTATTATACTTGAAACCAATAAACCAATTTTAAAATGAATAAGTGCTCATAATTGCTCACAATATGCTTAATTTAAATCTGCAAATGCTCACACTATTAATAAATTATTTAATAATTTATTAATAATTTAAAATACAAAATTGTTTTTTCCTACACCGATCAGATTAATGAATATGCGCTCATAATTGCTCACTAAATGCTCAAATCAAATCTGCAATTGCTCACGTTATTACTTTATTATTTAATTAGTAATTAATAATTAAAAGTACAAAATTGTTTTCGTCTATTATATTTAAAACCAATTAACCAATTTAAAAATGAATAAGTGCTCATAATTGCCCACAAAATGTTTAATTGAAATCCGCAATGGTTTACACTATTAATTTATTATTTAATTAGTTATTTATAATTTAAAATACAAAATGGTTTTCTCCTAAACCACTCAGATTAATGAATAAGTGCCCATAATTGCTCAGTAAAAGCTCAATTCAAATCCGCAATTGCTCACATTATTAATTTATTATTTAATTAGTTATTAATAATTTAAAATACAGAAAAGTTTTTGTCTATTATACTTTCAACCAATAAACTTTTTTTAAATGAATAACTGCACATAATTGCTCACAAAATGCTTTATTTAAATCCGCAATTGCTCATACTACTAATTCATTATTTAATTACTTATTAAAAATTTAAAATACAAAATTGTTTTTTCCAAAACCACTCAGATTAATGAATATGCGCTCATAATTGCTCACAAATTGCTCAATTCAAATCTGCAAATGCTCACACTATTAATAAATTATTTAATTATTTATTAAAAATTTAAAATACAAAATTGTTTTTTCCAAAACCACTCAGATTAATGAATATGCGCTCATAATTGCTCACTACATGCTCAATTCAAATCTGCAAATGCTCACACTATTAATAAATTATTTAATTATTTATTAATAATTTAAAATACAAAATTGTTTTTTCCTACACCGATCAGATTAATGAATATGCGCTCATAATTGCTCACTAAATGCTCAAATCAAATCTGCAATTGCTCACGTTATTACTTTATTATTCAATTAGTAATTAATAATTAAATGTACAAAATTGTTTTCGTCTATTATACTTAAAACCAATTAACCAATTTAAAAATGAATAAGTGCTCATAATTGCCCACAAAATGCTTAATTGAAATCCGCAATGGTTTACACTATTAATTTATTATTTAATTAGTTATTTATAATTTAAAATACAAAATGGTTTTCTCCTAAACCACTCAGATTAATGAATAAGTGCCCATAATTGCTCAGTAAAAGCTCAATTCAAATCCGCAATTGCTGACATTATTAATTTATTATTTAATTAGTTATTAATAATTTAAAATACAGAATAGTTTTTGTCTATTATACTTTCAACCAATAAACTTTTTTTAAATGAATAACTGCACATAATTGCTCACAAAATGCTTTATTTAAATCCGCAATTGCTCACACTACCAATTAATTATTTAATTACTTATTAATAATTTAAAATACAAAATTGTTTTTTCCAAAACCACTCAGATTAATGAATAAGTGCCCATAATTGCTCAGTAAAAGCTCAATTCAAATCCGCAATTGCTCACATTATTAATTTATTATTTAATTAGTTATTAATAATTTAAAATACAGAAAAAATTTGTCTATTATACTTTCAACCAATAAACTTTTTTTAAATGAATAACTGCACATAATTGCTCACAAAATGCTTTATTTAAATCCGCAATTGCTCACACTACTAATTAATTATTTAATTACTTATTAATAATTTAAAATACAAAATTGTTTTTTCCAAAACCACTCAGATTAATGAATATGCGCTCATAATTGCTCACTAAATGCTCAAGTCAAGTCTGCAATTGCTCTCGTTATTACTTTATTATTTAATTAGTAATTAATAATTAAAGGTACAAAATTGTTTTCGTCTATTAAACTTAAAAGCAATTAACTTTTTTTTTATGAATAACTGCACATAATTGCTCACAAAATGCTTAATTTAAATCCGCAAATGCTCACACTATTAATTAATTATTTAATTATTTATTAAAAATTTAAAATACAAAATTGTTTTTTCCTACACCGATCAGATTAATGAATATGCGCTCATGATTGCTTACTAAATGCTCCATTTAAATCTGCAATTGCTCACACTATTAATTAATTATTTAATTAGTTATTAATAATTTATAATACAGAATTGTTTTTGTCTATTATACTTAAAAACAATAAACCAATTTTAAAATGAATAAGAGCTCATGATTGCTCACAATATGCTTAATTGAAATCCGCAATTGTTCATACTATTTATATATTATTTAATTAGTTATTAATAATTTAAAATACAGAGTGGTTTTTGTCTATTATACTTAAAACCAATAAACCAATTTTAAAATGAATAAGTGCTCATAATTGCTCACAAAATGCATAATTTAAATCCGCAAATGCTCACACTATTAATAAATTATTTAATTATTTATTAATAATTTAAAATACAAAATTGTTTTTTCCTACACCGATTAGATTAATGAAAATGCGCTCATAATTGTTCACTAAATGCTCAATTCAAATCTGCAATTGCTCACTCTATTGATTAATTATTTAAATAGTTATTAGTAATTTAATATACAGAATTTTTTTTGTCTATAATACTTAAAACCAATAAACTTTTTTTTAAATGAATAACTGCCCATAATTGCTCACAAAATGCTTAATTTGAATCCGCGAATGTTCACACTATTAATAAATTATTTAATTATTTATTAATAATTTAAAATACAAAATTGTTTTTTCCTACACCGATCAGATGAATGAATATGCGCTCATAATTGCTCACTAAATGCTCAAATCAAATCTGCAATCGCTCACGTTATTACTTTATTATTTAATTAGTAATTAATAATTAAAAGTACAAAATTGTTTTCGTCTATTATACTTAAAACCAATTAACCAATTTAAAAATGAATAAGTGCTCATAATTGCTTACAAAATTCTTAATTGAAATCCGCAATTGTTTACACTATTAATTTATTATTTAATTAGTTATTTATAATTTAAAATACAAAATGGTTTTCTCCTAAACCACTCAGATTAATGAATAAGTGCTCATAATTGCTCAGTAAAAGCTCAATTCAAATCCGCAATTGCTCACATTATTAATTTATTATTTAATTAGTTATTAATAATTTAAAATACAGAATAGTTTTTGTCTTTTATACTTTAAATCAATAAACTTTTTTTTAAATGAATAACTGCACATAATTGCTCACAAAATGCTTAATTTAAATCCGCAATTGCTCACACTACTAATTATGTATTTAATTATTTATTAATAATTTAAAATACAAAATTGCTTTTTCCTACACCGATCAGATTAATGAATATGCGCTCAAAATTTCTCACTAAATGCTCAATTCAAATCTGCAATTGCTCACTCTATTAATTAATTATTTAAATAGTTATTAATAATTTAAAGTACAGAATTTTTTTGTCTATTATACTTAAAACCAATAATTTTTTTTAATGAATAACTGCCCATAATTGCCCACAAAATGCTAAGGGAAATCCGCAAATGCTCACACTATAAATAAATTATTTAATTATTTATCAATAGTTTAAAATACAAAATTGTTTTTTCCTACACCGATCAGATTAATGAATATGCGCTCATAATTGCCCACTTAATGCTCAATTCAAATCTGCAATTGCTCACTATATTAATTAATTATTTAATTAGTTATTAATAATTTAAAATACAGAATGGTTTTTGTCTATTATACTTAAAACCAATAAACTTGTTTTTAAATGAATAACTGCTCATAATTGCTCACAAAATGCTTAATTGAAATCGGCAATTGTTCACACTATTAATTAGTTATTTAATTATTTATTAATTAAGCAAATGCGGATTTGAATTGAGCTTTTGCTGAGCAATTATGAGCACTTATTCATTAATCTGAGTGGTTTAGGAAAAAACAATTTTGTAATTTAAATTATTAATAACTAATTAAATAATTAATTAGTAGTATGAGCAATTGCAGATTTGAGTTGAACATTAAGTGAGCAATTATGAGCGCATATTCATTAATCTGATCGGTGTAGAAAAAAACAATTTTGTATTTTAAATTATTAATAAATAATAAATTTTTTATTAATAGTGTGAGCATTTGCGGATTTCAATTAAGCATATTATGAGCAATTATGAGCACTTATTCATTTTAAAATTGGTTTATTGGTTTTAAGTATAATAGACAAAAACTATTCTGTATTTTAAATTATTAATAACTAATTAAATAATTAATTAATAGTGTGAGCACTTGCAGATTTGAATTGAGCATTTAGTGAGCAATTATGAGCACTTATTCATTAAACTGAATGGTTTAGGAAAAAACAATTTTGTATTTTAAATTTTTAATAAGTAATTAAATAATTATTTAATAGTGTGAACAATTGCGGATTTCAATTAAGCATTTTGTGAGCAATTATGAGCACTTATTAATTTTAAAATTGGTTTATTGGTTTTAAGTATAATAGACAAAAACAATTCTGTACTTTAAATTATTAATAACTAATTAAATAATTAATTAATAGTGTGAGCAATTGCAGATTTGAATTGAGCATTTAGTGTGCAATTATGAGCGCATATTCATTAATCTGATCGGTGTAGGAAAAAACAATTTTGTATTTTAAACTATTAATAAATAATTAAATAATTTATTAATAGTGTGAGCATTTGCGGATTTCAATTATGCATGTTGTTTGCAATTATGAGCACTTATTCATTTTAAAATTGGTTTATTGGTTTTAAGTATAATAGACAAAAACTATTCTGTATTTTATATTATTAATTACTAATTAAATTATTAATTAATAGTGTGAGCTATTGCAGATTTGAATTGAGCATTTAGTGAGCAATTATGAGCACTTATGCATTAATCTGAATGGTTTAGGAAAAAACAATTTTGTATTTTAAATTTTTATTAAGTAATTAAATAATTATGAAATAGTGTGAACAATTGCGGATTTCAATTAAGCATTTTGTGAGCAATTATGAGCGCATATTCATTAATCTGATCGGTGTAGGAAAAAACAATTTTGTATTTTAAATTTTTAATAAATAATTAAATTATTTATTAACAGTGTGAGCATTTGCGGATTTAAATAAAGCATTTTATGAGCAATTATGTGCAGTTATTCATTTAAAAAAAAATTATTGGTTTTAAGTATAATAGACAAAAACTATTCTGTATTTTTACTAATTAAATAATTAATTCATAGTGTGAGCAATTGCAGATTTGAATTGAGCATTTAGTGAGCAATTATGAGCACTTATGCATTAATCTAAATGGTTTAGGAAAAAACAATTTTGTATTTTAAATTTTTAATAAGTAATTAAATAATTATTTAATAGTGTGAACAATTGCGGATTTCAATTAAGCATTTTGTGAGCAATTATGAGCATTTATTCATTTTAAAATTGGTTTATTGGTTTTAAGTATAATAGACAAAAACAATTCTGTATTTTAACTTATCAATAACTAATTAAATTATTAATTAATAGTGTGAGCACTTGCAGATTTGAATTGAGCATTTAGTGAGCAATTATGAGCACTTATGCATTAATCTGAATGGTTAAGGAAAAAACAATTTTGTATTTTAAATTTTTAATAAATAATTAAATAATTTATTAACAGTGTGAGCATTTGCGGATTTAAATAAAGCATTTTGTGAGCAATTATGTGCAGTTATTCATTTTAAAAAAAAATATTGGTTTTAAGTATAATAGACAAAAACTATTCTGTATTTTTAATTATTAATAACTAATTAAATAATTAATTCATAGTGTGAGCAATTGCAGATTTGAATTGAGCATTTAGTGAGCAATTATGAGCACTTATGCATTAATCTAAATGGTTTAGGAAAAAACAATTTTGTATTTTAAATTTTTAATAAGTAATTAAATAATTATTTAATAGTGTGAACAATTGCGGATTTCAATTACGCATTTTGTGAGCAATTATGAGCACTTATTCATTTTAAAATTGGTTTATTGGTTTTAAGTATAATAGACAAAAACAATTCTGTATTTTAAATTATCAATAACTAATTAAATTATTAATTAATAGTGTGAGCACTTGCAGATTTGAATTGAGCATTTAGTGAGCAATTATGAGCACTTATGCATTAATCTGAATGGTTAAGGAAAAAACAATTTTGTATTTTAAATTTTTAATAAATAATTAAATAATTTATTAACAGTGTGAGCATTTGCGGATTTAAATAAAGCATTTTGTGAGCAATTATGTGCAGTTATTCATTTTAAAAAGAAATTATTGGTTTTAAGTATAATAGACAAAAACTATTCTGTATTTTTAATTATTAATAACTAATTAAATAATTAATTCATAGTGTGAGCAATTGCAGATTTGAATTGAGCATTTTGTGAGCAATTATGTGCAGTTATTCATTTTAAAAAAAAATATTGGTTTTAAGTATAATAGACAAAAACTATTCTGTATTTTTAATTATTAATAACTAATTAAATAATTAATTCATAGTGTGAGCAATTGCAGATTTGAATTGAGCATTTAGTGTGCAATTATGAGCGCATATTCATTAATCTGATCGGTGTAGGAAAAAACAATTTTGTATTTTAAACTATTAATTAATAATTAAATAATTTATTAATAGTGTGAGCATTTGCGGATTTCAATTAAGCATGTTGTGAGCAATTATGAGCACTTATTCATTTTAAAATTGGTTTATTGGTTTTAAGTATAATAGACAAAAACTATTCTGTATTCTATATTATTAATAACTAATTAAATTATTAATTAATAGTGTGAGCAATTGCAGATTTGAATTGAGCATTTAGTGAGCAATTATGAGCACTTATTCATTAATCTGAATGGTTTAGGAAAAAACAATTTTGTATTTTAAACAATTAATAAATAATTAAATAATTATTTAATAGTGTGAACAATTGCGGATTTCAATTAAGCATTTTGTTAGCAATTATGGGCAGTTATTCATTTAAAAAAAGTTTATTGGTTTTAAGTATAATAGACAAAAAAAAATTCTGTATTTTAAATTATTAATAACTATTTAAATAATAAATTAATAATGTGAGCAATTGCAGATTTGAATTGAGCATTTAGTGAGCAATTATGAGCGCATATTCATTAATCTGATCGGTGTAAGAAAAAACAATTTTGTATTTTAAATTATTAATAAATAATTAAATTATTTATTAATAGTGTGAGCATTTGCGGATTTCAATTAAGCATATTGTGAGCAATTATGCGCACTTATTCATTTTAAAATTGGTTTATTGGTTTTAAGTATAATAGACAAAAACAATTCTGTATTTTAAATTATTAATAACTAATTAAATAATTAATTAATAGTGTGAGCAATTATTCATTAATGTGAATGGTTTAGGAAAAGCAATTTTGTATTTTAAATTTTTAATAAGTAATTAAATAATTATTTAATAGTGTGAACAATTGCGGATTTCAATTAAGCATTTTGTGAGCAATTATGTGCACTTATTTATTTTAAAATTGGTTAATTGGTTTTAAGTATAATAGACAAAAACAATTCTGTATTTTAAATTATTAATAACTAATTAAATAATTAATTAATAGTGTGAGCACTTGCAGATTTGAATTGAGCATTTAGTGAGCAATTATGAGCACTTATTCATTAAACTGAATGGTTTAGGAAAAAACAATTTTGTATTTTAAATTTTTAATAAGTAATTAAATAATTATTTAATAGTGTGAACAATTGCGGATTTCAATTAAGCATTTTGTGAGCAATTATGAGCACTTATTAATTTTAAAATTGGTTTATTGGTTTTAAGTATAATAGACAAAAACAATTCTGTACTTTAAATTATTAATAACTAATTAAATAATTAATTAATAGTGTGAGCAATTGCAGATTTGAATTGAGCATTTAGTGTGCAATTATGAGCGCATATTCATTAATCTGATCGGTGTAGGAAAAAACAATTTTGTATTTTAAACTATTAATAAATAATTAAATAATTTATTAATAGTGTGAGCATTTGCGGATTTCAATTATGCATGTTGTTTGCAATTATGAGCACGTATTCATTTTAAAATTGGTTTATTGGTTTTAAGTATAATAGACAAAACCTATTCTGTATTTTATATTATTAATAACTAATTAAATTATTAATTAATAGTGTGAGCTATTGCAGATTTGAATTGAGCATTTAGTGAGCAATTATGAGCACTTATGCATTAATCTGAATGGTTTAGGAAAAAACAATTTTGTATTTTAAATTTTTATTAAGTAACTAAATAATTATGAAATAGTGTGAACAATTGCGGATTTCAATTAAGCATTTTGTGAGCAATTATGAGCGCATATTCATTAATCTGATCGGTGTAGGAAAAAACAATTTTGTATTTTAAATTTTTAATAAATAATTAAATTATTTATTAACAGTGTGAGCATTTGCGGATTTAAATAAAGCATTTTATGAGCAATTATGTGCAGTTATTCATTTTAAAAAAAAATTATTGGTTTTAAGTATAATAGACAAAAACTATTCTGTATTTTTACTAATTAAATAATTAATTCATAGTGTGAGCAATTGCAGATTTGAATTGAGCATTTAGTGAGCAATTATGAGCACTTATGCATTAATCTGAATGGTTAAGGAAAAAACAATTTTGTATTTTAAATTTTTAATAAATAATTAAATAATTTATTAACAGTGTGAGCATTTGCGGATTTAAATAAAGCATTTTGTGAGCAATTATGAGCACTTATTCATTTTAAAATTGGTTTATTGGTTTTAAGTATAATAGACAAAAACAATTCTGTATTTTAAATTATCAATAACTAATTAAATTATTAATTAATAGTGTGAGCACTTGCAGATTTGAATTGAGCATTTAGTGAGCAATTATGAGCACTTATGCATTAATCTGAATGGTTAAGGAAAAAACAATTTTGTATTTTAAATTTTTAATAAATAATTAAATAATTTATTAACAGTGTGAGCATTTGCGGATTTAAATAAAGCATTTTGTGAGCAATTATGTGCAGTTATTCATTTTAAATAAAAATATTGGTTTTAAGTATAATAGACAAAAACTATTCTGTATTTTTAATTATTAATAACTAATTAAATAATTAATTCATAGTGTGAGCAATTGCAGATTTGAATTGAGCATTTAGTGAGCAATTATGAGCACTTATGCATTAATCTAAATGGTTTAGGAAAAAACAATTTTGTATTTTAAATTTTTAATAAGTAATTAAATAATTATTTAATAGTGTGAACAATTGCGGATTTCAATTACGCATTTTGTGAGCAATTATGAGCACTTATTCATTTTAAAATTGGTTTATTGGTTTTAAGTATAATAGAAAAAAACAATTCTGTATTTTAAATTATCAATAACTAATTAAATTATTAATTAATAGTGTGAGCACTTGCAGATTTGAATTGAGCATTTAGTGAGCAATTATGAGCACTTATGCATTAATCTGAATGGTTAAGGAAAAAACAATTTTGTATTTTAAATTTTTAATAAATAATTAAATAATTTATTAACAGTGTGAGCATTTGCGGATTTAAATAAAGCATTTTGTGAGCAATTATGTGCAGTTATTCATTTTAAAAAGAAATTATTGGTTTTAAGTATAATAGACAAAAACTATTCTGTATTTTTAATTATTAATAACTAATTAAATAATTAATTCATAGTGTGAGCAATTGCAGATTTGAATTGAGCATTTTGTGAGCAATTATGTGCAGTTATTCATTTTAAAAAAAATTATTGGTTTTAAGTATAATAGACAAAAACTATTCTGTATTTTTAATTATTAATAACTAATTAAATAATTAATTCATAGTGTGAGCAATTGCAGATTTGAATTGAGCATTTAGTGTGCAATTATGAGCGCATATTCATTAATCTGATCGGTGTAGGAAAAAACAATTTTGTATTTTAAACTATTAATTAATAATTAAATAATTTATTAATAGTGTGAGCATTTGCGGATTTCAATTAAGCATGTTGTGAGCAATTATGAGCACTTATTCATTTTAAAATTAGTTTATTGGTTTTAAGTATAATAGACAAAAACTATTCTGTATTCTATATTATTAATAACTAATTAAATTATTAATTAATAGTGTGAGCAATTGCAGATTTGAATTGAGCATTTAGTGAGCAATTATGAGCACTTATTCATTAATCTGAATGGTTTAGGAAAAAACAATTTTGTATTTTAAACAATTAATAAATAATTAAATAATTATTTAATAGTGTGAACAATTGCGGATTTCAATTACGCATTTTGTGAGCAATTATGAGCACTTATTCATTTTAAAATTGGTTTATTGGTTTTAAGTATAATAGACAAAAACAATTCTGTATTTTAAATTATCAATAACTAATTAAATTATTAATTAATAGTGTGAGCACTTGCAGATTTGAATTGAGCATTTAGTGAGCAATTATGAGCACTTATGCATTAATCTGAATGGTTAAGGAAAAAACAATTTTGTATTTTAAATTTTTAATAAATAATTAAATAATTTATTAACAGTGTGAGCATTTGCGGATTTAAATAAAGCATTTTGTGAGCAATTATGTGCAGTTATTCATTTTAAAAAGAAATTATTGGTTTTAAGTATAATAGACAAAAACTATTCTGTATTTTTAATTATTAATAACTAATTAAATAATTAATTCATAGTGTGAGCAATTGCAGATTTGAATTGAGCATTTTGTGAGCAATTATGTGCAGTTATTCATTTTAAAAAAAATTATTGGTTTTAAGTATAATAGACAAAAACTATTCTGTATTTTTAATTATTAATAACTAATTAAATAATTAATTCATAGTGTGAGCAATTGCAGATTTGAATTGAGCATTTAGTGTGCAATTATGAGCGCATATTCATTAATCTGATCGGTGTAGGAAAAAACAATTTTGTATTTTAAACTATTAATTAATAATTAAATAATTTATTAATAGTGTGAGCATTTGCGGATTTCAATTAAGCATGTTGTGAGCAATTATGAGCACTTATTCATTTTAAAATTGGTTTATTGGTTTTAAGTATAATAGACAAAAACTATTCTGTATTCTATATTATTAATAACTAATTAAATTATTAATTAATAGTGTGAGCAATTGCAGATTTGAATTGAGCATTTAGTGAGCAATTATGAGCACTTATTCATTAATCTGAATGGTTTAGGAAAAAACAATTTTGTATTTTAAACAATTAATAAATAATTAAATAATTATTTAATAGTGTGAACAATTGCGGATTTCAATTAAGCATTTTGTTAGCAATTATGGGCAGTTATTCATTTAAAAAAAAGTTTATTGGTTTTAAGTATAATAGACAAAAAAAAATTCTGTATTTTAAATTATTAATAACTATTTAAATAATAAATTAATAATGTGAGCAATTGCAGATTTGAATTGAGCATTTAGTGACCAATTATGAGCGCATATTCATTAATCTGATCGGTGTAAGAAAAAACAATTTTGTATTTTAAATTATTAATAAATAATTAAATTATTTATTAATAGTGTGAGCATTTGCGGATTTCAATTAAGCATATTGTGAGCAATTATGCGCACTTATTCATTTTAAAATTGGTTTATTGGTTTTAAGTATAATAGACAAAAACAATTCTGTATTTTAAATTATTAATAACTAATTAAATAATTAATTAATAGTGTGAGCAATTGCAGATTTGAATTGAGCATTAAGTGAGCAATTATGAGCACTTATTCATTAATGTGAATGGTTTAGGAAAAGCAATTTTGTATTTTAAATTTTTAATAAGTAATTAAATAATTATTTAATAGTGTGAACAATTGCGGATTTCAATTAAGCATTTTGTGAGCAATTATGTGCACTTATTTATTTTAAAATTGGTTTATTGGTTTTAAGTATAATAGACAAAAACAATTCTGTATTTTAAATTATTAATAACTAATTAAATAATTAATTAATAGTGTGAGCAATTGCAGATTTGAATTGAGCATTTAGCGAGCAATTATAGGCAGTTATTTATTTACAAAAAAGTTTATTGGTTTTATGTATAATAGACAAAAAAAGTTCTGTATTTTAAATTATTAATAACTATTTAAATAAGAAATTAATAATGTGAGCAATTGCAGATTTGAATTGAGCATTTAGTGAGCAATTATGTGCACCTATTCATTAATTTGACCAATCATACTTCCAAGCCAACTTCTTTGTGCTCTTAAAAACAGGGAACTCAGGATTGAAATGAGAAGACGCGGGCACAGCCTGAATTTCATTAGCTACCAAACTTTTAACGATGTTATCTTTCTTCCCGATCATAACAGCCATCTCCGCGTCAACAGCCATAGTCTCTAAGTATTTTTGGGAGACTGAAGGTGTTAAATTATACTTTAGGCATTTACGTAAAAGTGACAACTCATCTGTTGGAAACTGGACATCGGAAAGATTTTTAACTCGGGGATAAAATTGGTGATATTCTGTATGTATGTCGTTATTAGGATTACGGGATGGAGAGGATACAAGTCGTAATTTACGGGACTGAATTTGTTATTTCTCATAAACAGCCATTGAAGCAAGTTCTCTGGCTTTCCCATCCAAAATATCAAATTCAATATTATGTCTGTATATGTATTGTCTGTGTATGTATTAAGTTCAGAGTATACGTAGTAGTACTTTAAGGTGGATTTTTAAATTATCTCTATTGGAAAACCAACGACGACACTCCTCATTAAGCCAAATGTTCTGAGCTTTAGAAATAGCAATACTGGCCGCTCGACTATTTGTGCCGAAATGTATTTTAATATAATTGGGAATAACATGAAGTTGTTTGCACTGCTGATTAAACCAAACATTTTGGGCAGCAATACGATGGGGTTTCGTTAATTTGACATAGAGTCTTGCCTGGTGGGCCGTGCTAGCCTTTTCAATATAATTAATAGAATCAGGCGTCACTTTGCGGAAATCCATTATATAAAAGCTTTTAGAAAAATTTACTTCGCAAATATCCGCGTTAGAATATAAAATGATGTGTCTTACCTAGTATAAAGAGCACCTCCCACCCTACCTCAATTGCTTAATTTTGTTTTTTGTTTTTTGAATTTTGTTCCCTTAATTTTCTCGACCACCACGCCCCGCGGTTTCACCCGCGTATATCACGCGTCTGCGCCTTGCGACATGCGAACTTCGAGAGAGACATCACAACGGACGGTTGCTGAATTAACATAGATTTAAAAAGTGAAATATGTTACTAAAATTACATGGTTAACGTAATTGGTGGTTATGCATAGTACAGGTACTGATACGAATAATGTGGCCTAGTTTGTACCGGCGTTACTATTTCACATTTTAACATGAAAAAGTAGTTATTGTGACATAACTGTAATAGTTAAACATATGGTATCGCAGACTTTTTTGTAGATATTGATATCCTCTATAAAACTGAAGTACATTACTTTGCTCTATTATCAATAGTTTCCGCAGCGTACGCGATATAAGGATTCTTTTTGGTAGTTTTTTCACACCTTGGGTTACATTAACGAATTTTTCATACGGATCGGTCCAGTAGTTTCGGAGCCTATTCAATTCAAACAAACAAACAAATCTTTCGTCTTTATAATAGTGTTGCGCGCCACTATTAATGTCTTGTACATAGCAATACTAGTTACACTAGCGCCCTCTAGTGTCGAGTAGCAGACCTAGGAGAGTCAAGATCCTTCCAGAAATTTCGACCCCCCCCCCCCCCACCCCAGCCTGCAAAATAAGGACATTTGTAATAAAAAAATACTAGTCGACGTATTTTTAATAGCACATTACGATTATACTTGTATTTGTAATTGCACACTCTCCAATTTTTTATAAAAAATCAAAAAGTAAATTATGGTTTTTACTAGTACTGCAATATCGATATTTCCGTAAATAAAGTCTTTTTCTAATTGCACAGAGTGCCAATAAATTGCACATATCTCGATTGTAATTGCACAATAACGTATTGTTATTGCACATACTTATTTAGTTACAAAAATTAATAATAAAGTAAAACTGACGGTCGCCGCCAATATGCGCTATACGCAGAGGACGACGGGCATAGTGCATACCATCAATGAAAACGGGCCATAAGTCGTTCTGCTTTTTAACCACAACACAACACGTTTCAATCCATTTCAGAATATTTGATTTTAAGGAAATGAAAAGCAGTATGTATTATTTTTTGTTATTTCACATTTATTATAATAACAAGTATACTTATGCCAGGCTTTTTTTCAGTTATTTGTAGATGGTGCTGTCTAGAAGTCTTCTCAAATTTCTCAAACCACTGATGGCTTGTTGTCCTACACATGCAATCATCAGAGATATGTTGATCAAACTTCCTTTGGATCGAGATAGGACCATGAAACGACACCTCTTCAAAGCTGTATGTGTCAGGATTAACCTTTTGCACCGCAATCAATTGAAAAAATTTGAGAAGACTTCTAGACAGCACCATCTGCAAATAACTGAAAAAAAGCCTGGCATAAGTATACTTGTTATTATAATAAATATGAAATAACAAAAAATAATACATACTGCTTTTCATTTCCTTAAAATCAAATATTCTGAAATGGATTGAAACGTGTTGTGTTGTGGTTAAAAAGCAGAACGACTTATGGCCCGTTTTCATTGATGGTATGCACTATGCCCTTCGTCTGCTGCGTATAGCGCATATTGGCGGCGACCGTCAGTTTTACTTAATTATTAATTTTTGTAACTAAATAAGTATGTGCAATAACAATACGTTATTGTGCAATTACAATCGAGATATGTGCAATTTATTGGCACTCTGTGCAATTAGAAAAAAACTTTATTTACGGAGATATCGATATTGCAGTACTAGTAAAAACCATAATTTACTTTTTGATTTTTTATAAAAAATTGGAGAGTGTGCAATTACAAATACAAATATAATCGTAATGTGCTATTAAAATACGTTGACTAGTATTTTTTTTATAACAAATATCATTATTTTACAGGCTGGGGTGGGGGTCGCGAAATTTCGGGACCGATATGTACTCGAACATTCTAGATGTCGCTACAGTAGAAGATCCTGGAAACTATCTGTGGCCCTAAATAAGGCCGGTATAGACCACGACCGAGGCAGTATTGAATTGGTGATACAAGAGAATACTTCAAAGCGAAACAACTGCGAACTTAAGTGATCAGTAGAATTATTGTGTTTTATTATTAGTGTGTTTTAAGTTATAATTAGTATCAGTAATTAAAGTGTCAAATTTGGTAATTCAATCGGCAGTTTTTAATTGTCTCGAACCTCAAGCTCGTAACAATTGGTGTCAGAAGTGGGATCATATATGCCGATTTTACCTAAAGACGACACGGAGGGTATCCGTACCCGAAGTCAACGCCAACAGGAGACGGACCAGAGACGATTTGGTAATGCAACGCCGCAAACGTCGGAGGGCCAGCTGCTAACCACGGAGGCCGGCCCGTCAGCAGCTCCTGCATCTGCAGCACCTGACTTAGGTGCTCTGATGATGATGCTGCAGGATCAGGCTCGCCGACAGGAGGAACAGGCCCGCCGACAGGAGGAACAGACCCGTCGGTTGGAAGAGCAGCTGCAGCGCGGTATGGAAGAACAGATGCTCCTCAGGAAGGACCTTCACGCTACCTTCGGGAAAGAGATAAAGGAGGTGAAGGATAGGGTTGCTCAACATGACAACCGCCTGTCGGAAGCTCAAACCCGAATCGACCAAGTGAACAATCGGTTTGACAACGTGATGGCTGATGTGAAGAAAACGCTGGACGACCTCAAACTTGGGGATGGAATTACAGCTCCCGTGGTAGCTACAACACCTTCGCTACGTGGATTCAAAGTGCCGCCGTTCGACGGGAGTTCTTCCTGGTCGGCCTACAAAATCCAGTTCGAGGCTGTCATGAAAGCGAACGGCTGGAATAAAAGTCAGGCCATGACTGCTCTCACCCTAGGCCTACGCGACCAGGCCTTAACTGTTCTGGAAGCGCTCGGTAAAGAAGTGACTTACGAGCAGTTCCTTGAGGCATTGGAGGCGATATATGGCGATGCTCACCTGAAACACGTCTTTCGTGCGCAGCTCAAAGATCGCGTGCAACGCAGTAACTAAAACCTGCAGCAGTGGACCCTTGAGGTGGAGAAGCTGGTTCGAAAAGCGTACCAGTCTTTACCTGCGCTCATTGTAAGGAACCTGGTGCAGACATTCATCGACGGCATCCGCGACCTTGAAGTCAGAGCTGCTGTGAGGCTCGGGCACCACGAGACGCTTAAGGACGCCTTGACCCATACACTGGCGGTGGAAGCCGTGCGGCAGGTTCATCGTTCCCACCGCGTCAGGGAGGTTGCAGCAGCTACAGTTCAGCACCGCAATAAGGGCTACAACCCTAGGTGCTACGGCTGTGGGGAAAGGGGCCACCTTCGATCCAGCTGCCCTAAACGAACGGTAGAAAGGGAAGGTGATCGATCTCGAGAGGGTAGTGCGGATAATAGCACCGCCCAGCAGCAGCAGGGAAACGAGTAAAAGCCAGGCCTGCGGGGCGGGTGCTGGCTGATGTTAAAAGAGCCCCAAGAATTTCGATCTCACAAACCCATGATGGGAACAGCCTAATCATCAAGGGCGAAGTCAACGGAACGCCGTGTAAACTGACCATAGACACTGGAGCCTCTCGCACGGTTGTCAGTTCCCAACTTATAAGTCGGTTCCTTGGGGAATCCGCATACAACCGAGAACGCATTAATTTGGTGACAGCCACCGGTCAGCGCATACCCGTCCGTGGAGAGAAGGAGATGGAGTTGAAGCTAGGCAACATGATCTACCTGCATAACGTCATCGTGGCTGATATAATGGACGACTGCATCCTGGGCCTAGCTTTATGAGGAAGAATTGTTGTGAGATCGACGTTAAGCAAGGTGTTTTGAAATGTGGACAAGAGGAACTTTTCGTGGAAAGGGCGTTACCAGGGAATGTGTACAGCCTTAAGAAGATTGTTCTTCCGCCGAGATCGGAAACGATTGTGCCGGTTAGACTTCCACGGAATCCTGGGCAAACTCTTCGTTGTGTACTCGTGGAAAGGGTAGACAATGACCTTCCATGGAAAGTGGCTCGAACCTTGGTCAGAACCGCCAACATCTCAGGAGTACGTGTGCTGAACCTTTGTGATCAGGAACAGATTATAGAAAAAGGCACATTGGTTGGTACTAGTGAGGAAGTGGATTGGTTGCGTCAGTGCCAATATCTATCGACTGGGACCCACAGCAAGGATGGACAAACTAGAGTGACCACACTTTTAGAAGACTGTCGCAGCGTTCTCTCCCCGAATGAAACGGTCAAAGCGAAGAAGTTGTTACTCAAGTACGCCAATGTTTTCTCGTCAAACGAAGCTGACATAGGAAAGACTGGCTTAGTTCAACACAAAATAAATACAGGACAAGAATTGCCTATTCGTCAGCGGCCAAGAAGATTGCCTGTAGCACGTGAAAAGCAAGTGGAAACCATGCTTGAGGGAATGGTGAAGGATGGTATTATTGAACCTTCATCTAGTCCATGGTGTTCACCTGTGGTGCTGGTAAAGAAGAAGGAAGGTAGCATGCGGTTTTGTGTTGACTACCGCCGCCTGAACGACGTTATGAAGAAGGACAGCTATCCCTTGCCAAGAATTGATGACACGCTGGACATGCTTACAGGCGTAAAGTGGTTTAGTACGCTGGACCTGAAAAGTGGCTACTGGCAGGTTGAAATTGACCCTAAGGACAAGGAGAAAACTGCATTCTCCACAGGAAAGGGTCTGTGGCAATTTAAAGTCATGCCGTTTGGATTGTGCAATGCTCCAGCAACGTTTGAAAGGTTGTACTTACCGGGCTAATTGGAGATGCCTGTCTGGTCTATTTGGATGACATCATCATTGTAGGGCGTACGTTTGAGGAACACCTTCAAAATCTGGAACGCGTGCTCATGAAGATCCAGAGTGACAACCTCAAGTTGAGTGCAAAGAAGTGCTCACTATTCAAACGGCAAGTTAGTTTTTTGGGGTATGTAGTGTCGGAAGAAGGTATCCGCACGTATCCAGAAAAAATTGCCGCTGTCAAGGAGTGGCCGGTTCCAAAAGACAAGAGACAGGTTAGAGCATTTTTGGGTTTGTGCTCTTATTGTCGGCGATTTGTGAAGAACTTTGCAGATATAGCCAAACCTCTGCACAAGCTAACCGAGGAGAAGCGACATTTCTGCTGGGATGAAAGTTGCGATATTGCATTCCAGGAGCTCAAGAACCGTCTGTGCAAAACACCTATTTTGGGGTACCCTGATGCGGGCAAGGAATTCATAGTTGACACAGACGCAAGTGATATAGGACTTGGCGGTGTGTTGTCTCAACGGAATGGTGATCAAGAGATTGTGATAGCGTACTTCAGCAAGTCATTGTCAAAGCCGGAAAGGAACAATTGTGTCACAAGACGGGAATTGCTTGCTGTGGTAAAGTCCTTGCAGCATTTTAGCAAATATCTCCTGGGGCGGAAATTCTACTTACGAACTGACCATGCTGCACTGAAATGGCTATTGCAGTTCAAAAATCCGGAAGGACAAGATTCGAGATGGATTGAACTACTACAGGAATACGACTTTGTGATCGAACATCGCAGCGGGAAATCTCATGGCAATGCAGATGCATTATCAGGAAGACCTTGCCCTGAAGATTGCAAGCATTGTACTAGGCAAGAGGGTAAAGAAGTGGTATCTGCGAGGATATTCAGGACAGACCAGCTCAGCAATGAATGGAAGGACAGCCTACAACATGCACAGTAGGAAGATTCGGACATTAAGCCGATTCTGGAATGGATGAAGGCCAGTGCTCCTAAGCCCAAGTGGAGCGACGTCTCAGCAATGAGTTCGACCACGAAAAGCTATTGGGCCCAATGGGACAGCTTGCTGATTCAGGATGGAGTCCTGTGCCGTAAATGGGAAAATGGTCGGGGAGACAGGTGTCATTTACAAATGGTTGTCCCTAAGGCTAAAGTGCCGGATGTTCTACAGCTGTACCATAGTGGTTGTTCAGGAGGCCACCTGGGAGTTAAACGACCTCTCCTGAAGATCCGAGAACGGTTTTACAGGGTCCACTGTCGTGACGATGTCGAGGACTGGTGCCGCAAATGTACAAGTTGTGCGGCTGTAAAGGGACCTCAAATTCGTAGTAGTGGCGCATTGAAATTGTACAATGTTTGTGCACCATGGGAGAGGATAGCCATTGACGTTGCGGGGCCGTTTCCAGAAACTGAAAGTGGTAACAAGTATTTCATGGTTGTGATGGATTACTTCACTAAGTGGCCAGAAGTCTTCGCCATTCCAAATCAAGAAGCTTCAACAGTTGCAGATAAACTAGTTCATGAAGTCTTCTGTCGTTTTGGAGTACCTTTAGAGATTCACAGCGATCAAGGAAGGAATTTCAAGTCTCAAATATTCCAGGAAACTTGCAGAGTTATGGGTACTCATAAAACACGAACAACTTCTTACCACCCACAATCTGATGGAATGGTAGAACGATTTAATCAGACATTGGAAAGGTACCTGGCCAAAGTTGTGGAAAAACGGCAACGAGATAGCGAGTGTCTAGTTCTGCTACTCGATACTAGAGGGCGCTAGTGGTAACTAGTGTTGCCATGTACAAGACATTAATAGTGGCGCGCAACAGGAATATAATCCGAAGTTCCGAAGCTCCGCTCAACCCCTTGGGGAAAATGGCGTGATGCTATGAATATTGTACTAGTATTACCGTGAGGCTGTGCGGTTGGTTGAGTAAGGTTATACATTTATTTTGGGTGATAAGTAGATACTTAGTTCATAATGGGTTAAAGAGGATAAACTCAAGATTTTTTTGTCTTTAATGTACTACAGTTTTATAATTTATGAAAATATGTCCGTATATTTATCTAGGGTTGGATTTAGAATCGTTTGGCAGGAATTTGGGGGAATAAGGTGAGGAGGTTTGGTCCCCAATTATAATAATACCACTCACATTAAAAGGTAATGCACCGTTATCGAATACATAAATAAAAACTATTATAACCTAAAACGCGTAAAACATGGAAAAACGTATGCAATATTACTGTGAAAGCTGTGTGTGCGACAAGGACTTAAGACTAGTGTCACATTATTCTACTGTCTATACTCTCTGTCAAGTGTCAATTAAGATATGATTATAATTTTATACTGTTTTATTTCAGAATTGTTTAAAACTGCCCAGAAATACTTGATCACCCAAAAACACTTTCAGTTGTTCCCTTAAATGATGAAAGTTATGTGGTAATTTAAACTTTAATAGTAATATGATATTTAGCACAAGTATATTTTTGGACTAGCCATTTATGTAGGACAGGTTTTTATAGTATACGATTGTGTGCACAATACAAACACACTATTTCCTAAATCTGATAGTTCGATGGTATGACAATCCGAAACGAACTATACTTAGAAACTACACAGTCAATTGTGACTGCTAACATTCTATTTGTTCAATAAAAATGTGATTTTATTTATATTATTTTTTCAGATGCAAGCAATGAGTGAAATAGCTGGCACATGCACTAATTGAAAAGATTCACATGTTAAAATATATTTTTGGCAAACATTGCATTTGAACCCAACTAAAACGACCTCGTATTTCATCAGTGGACTTAATATAAACTGCCACAATTATGTGTATGTTAATTAGGTTTCATTTATATGTAGCAAAAGATAATATCCCTTTAAAGTCATATTTTGGTAAGAATTCGATTACATAAATAAACTCAAAGTGATTTGTAATTACCTGGTTATAAATATTTTTTTATAGATTCATCTACAAATATTAACTATAAATATACTAATTGTCGCTTTCAAAATGAGTGCTCACTCATTTTGAAAGCGACAATTAGTAAATGATCTCTGCGAATAGGATGAACATAGGTACCTCTGTGAAGAAGCCTAGCGATCTGTACATAGTATTTGTTACACTTAAAAGATATTTAATTTAATCAGTGTGAAAACCTAATATTTTTACCCTTTAAAAAAACAAAAGTAGAAAACAAGCGTCCAGACGCAAACTATTTATTTTACAGCATAGCAGCACTTGTTCAGTGCGGGAACGAAGGCTCGGTCCTACTATGACGCAGGCAAACGCTTAGCCACTGCGCTACGTAGTCGTCATAAATTTTTTACTTAATTAATTACTAGTATAAGAGTGCGTTTTATATTTTATATTTTCTTTATACATAATATTTTTGTACCTAATTGTAGAAATGTAATTACAAATTGCTATGTGTTAAATACATTGATTTCTTATCCACATCGGCATTTTTACTCAATCCCCACGTTAAAAAATTTATTTCTCATAAATAATTCAGTATAGAGATCTAACATTTATTATGTAAAAATATCGATAAACAATATATCGATAAAGGTTCTATCGCTAAAATTATTCCAGGATAGATATTTATAGCACTATTGTAATTCGTCAATGTTGTCAACACTGTTTGTCAAAACTAAATGTCATATCTTAATGTTGGTAGAGTAGCTTGGCGTACTTTCATGCCGTAGATAGAGGATTGACTAAAGTCGTATTTTTAATTAGACGAAGCCAACTGACAGTAGCTAATGTCACTTTGTAAAATAATGTTGCCATATTTAAAGTAATAGTGATGCGTTCAGTTCTCGTTCAATCAGATGAATGAACAATGAGTGTGTATAGTTAATCATTTCAAACTATAAAAGAATATTATTTCTATTTTACAATAAAATTGTATAAAAGTGCTCTGATATAAGTTACTAGTAGTATGTAACTACAATCAGTTTTTTGAGGTTTTATTACAAAGCGCGGCGCGGCGACTACTGCCAACACCGATCAACGCCGCGCGCGTCGGTCGCCATTTTGTTTGTTATTCGGCTTCTAACCTCTGGTCTGATAGCACGAATGTTTTTTCTGCGCTCACGCTGTTTAGTTATTGTTTTTGTTAAGTTTTTCGTTACGTTGTGTTTGTGGTAATTGTTGTGTTTATTTGTTGCTATATTGTTTCGTACAAATGATATGGATCCTCAACCAAGCACGTCAAGCCAAAGCTTGTCTCCAAGAAAGAAGAGACCACGGATTGCTTTAAGCGTTACCGAAAAACTTATGATACAAAACGTCTACAAACACGTATTTGAGGAAAAAGCTGCTTCACTATTACCTATTGAGGCCCCCGAAAAAAAAGAATGTGTTTCGAAAACAGCTGACATTTTGGGAATTGGTGTGACCTCAGTTTACAGTGTGTTAAAAGAATGCAAAGAAAATGAACAATTTAAGTCTCCCGAGAAACGTGGACCGAAACACAGTTTCAAAGATAAATTAGACGATTTTACTTTTGCCGCTATAAGGCGAAAAGTACATAATTTTTTTTATGCAAATGAGTCACCCACCATTATAAAGGTAACTTAAACTTTATTCCTTCTACTGCATTATATTCTGTGTCCACCATAATGTTCTTTGTAAACCCAAAGTATTAGATTGCGTAGACTTCCTTACTCAAAACATATTTTTATTACTTTACAGATTCTTAAGGTTGTCAATGAAGACCCAGACTTACCCAATTTTTCTTGGAGTACATTAAGAAATGTTATGAAACATTTAAATTTCAAATATGTCACAAAATCAAGACACAGCATTTTAATTAACAGACAGGACATTATTCTATGGCGCCAGCGATACCTTCGAAAAATTAAAGAGTATCGAAGGGAAGGAAGGTATATTTATTACCAAGATGAAACCTGGATCAACGAAGGTAATTACAATTTTCTGTTTTCTTTACATTAAATTGTACTTTCAATAATTAATTGATATTTTTCACTATCTTGAAGGTCATGCACCGAAGAAGGCATGGATTGACCAGACAGTGTTATCGTCCCGCCAGGCCTTCCTAGATGGCTTGACCACTGGCTTAAAACAGCCTTCAGGAAAGGGCAAACGATTAATTATCGGCCATATAGGCGGGGAAGAAGGATTCGTAGAAGACAGCTTATTAATATTTGAAGCCAAAAAAAATAAAGAAGATTATCATCAAGAGATGAATGCCGATTCCTTTGAGAAGTGGTTTAGGGGGGTCTTGCCAAAACTAAAACCAAATTCCGTAGTAGTGATGGATAATGCCCCCTACCACTCCAGGAAACTAGAATCGCTGCCTAAAATGTCTTGGACTAAACCTAGAATACTAGAGTGGCTAACGAGCAAAAATATTTCATTCGAAGCAACAATGGTTAAAGCTACTCTTATAGACATTGTACGGCAGCACAAGCAAGAACATTGCGATAAGTATGTTGTGGACGAGATGGCAGCGCAGCATGGGATAATTGTTTTACGTCTGTCCCCATACCACTGTGAGCTCAATCCCATTGAGTTGGTATGGGCGCAGGCTAAAGGATATGTTGCAAGAAATAACAAAACCTTCAAAATGACAGAAGTAAAAAAACTTTTTGAAGAAGGACTTCAACATATCACACCTGAAAAATGGAATAGCTGCGTGTCTCATATAATTAAAAAAGAAGACAAAATGTATGGTCTCGACCACATAATTGACAATGTTACTGACAGATTTTTAATTAATGTCACCGAAAGCGATAGTGATGATTTTTTATCTGATAATGAATAAAAACAAATTATGTAATAAGCGATTTTTTTTATTCTCATTACCTACCTATAATTGTTATATTTTATACATCTATAGTTTCAACTACATGATGTATTGAAAATAGGACAGTCTTACAAGTTTCCTCGCAATATTTTCCTTAATGTTTAAAACACTCGGTATTCAGTATAGGTAGATATTATAGGAACATAGTCGTCGAAAACTCGTTGGTATGTACAAAGCACGACTAAAATTCGAACCCCGTACCCGATATCGGCAGTTCAGCAGACTAACTATTCACTAGACAATCGAGGCAATTTCATTAATTCAGGAGTTTTTCAATCATTCACTTTGTCACAACACTATTTTTATTTCATCAATAACTGACAACACAGTAAACGTCAGTTGACTTCGTCTAATTAAAAATACGACTATAGATAAAGCATTCGCGTATGCTTTTGAGATAGAAATAGGCGGGAGGTACTTTCATTGGGTTACCAGATATTGTTCCATTTCCCCCGTTATGGGTTTATTTATATTCACAGCACTTACATTCATACAAAAAACTTAATTGTTACCATAAAAAAAAATGTTCTTTTATAATTCAAATGATTAATTAATTTCTCTTGAAAATACATTCTGTGACAAAAACTACTGGTGGAAACGGCGTAAAAACAGAATCATCATTCTGTATTCAACGGCGCATCGACGATTTTACTGGACATTCAATAAACTCTTTGGATTTCGACGGCACTAAGTGAAGGCGCTAATAGCACAAAGTGTGATATCGCTAATAAATAACAATATGTTATGTATGTGCTTAAATATTAATTGAGAATAAATATATTAAATAATAAACAAAAATTTCCTTGTGTCGAGTTTTGTAGTTTTTACAAAAAAAAATCAATAATGTTTTAACATACCATTCCATCACAAGTTCAGTGCTGAACACAGACCTTCGAAAGGAAAGGGTTTCCACTTAGGTTTTGTGGTACAAAACACGGTTATGAGCCTACTCCCGCGATTTCCTGCATGTTTTGCTAAGTTAGTGTCTTGTGTGCGGCAAGTTGTGGCGTACAAGAGAATTTGTCTGTACACGGGATGATATTACCCCACGTCGTAAGCAATAATACAAGATGGGGATGGGGCAGCAGCACTTTCCCGATGAAAACTTAAAATAATAAAAAACTGCGGTGGCCAACAAACATAGCGCATATTTTCACGCAGGCGTGGCAACTATGGCAAGTTATCCTATGAGGATATTTATGGAAGGCCTTTTTTAGGTGACTTACTTATGGTTAGGTGGCTTAATCATGTTACCTAATGGTTAATGTGGTAAAATGTTTTAGTTAATATACGTTGTAAAGTATCAACAAAGGGTTTTTTTTTTGTAATATGTTGGTATATAAAATAAAAACGAATGTTTTATAATATTCTATTTTAATTTAGCATGCAGTGTAAGATTATCTGCTACCTCATATCATTCCATGGGTGGTGTATGAGGCGACATAGGGAAACATCAAAGAAGATAAACAGCAGCATTGTCCTGATAACAGCTAAATAATGGTTGACAACCCGCTTTCCAAGCGTTGAAACTATGCCAAATAACTATAATCATGTTTATGTTTAACAGTGGACTTTGATAGACTGTAAAGATATATATTCTATTTAAATGAAAATATATTGAAATTTAAAAAGGAAAAAGAACTACATTTTGCGTACTTACACAACTTTTAGAAATATTAACAATGTTACATAAAGTAAAACAAATGAAAACACAATTATATATTAAATATAATTCAATAAAATTAAAATAAACAAACGATTATTTATTAATTTTTCATCACATTAATAAACAACAAATTTAACAACATTTTTGTCTTCTTTCTAGAGCATTCGTTGTAATTCTTGGTTTGAGTAACCCACAAACTAGTAAGAAGTGCTAGCGCAGAGTAGCCTTAGAATTTCTCAAAAATATGCATTTGTAAACTTGATTTATACTTTTGCATGGCAGAAATTCTTGGGTGCTGGTCGTTAGAATCAGATTAGAAGGGAGTGTATATATATATATATATATATATATTATTTGCCTTGTATATAATATATTTTAATTACAACTCCTAAACTATACTTACATAGGTAAAACTTATCTCTTTATTTCTTAATTAATATTATAAATTATTATTTCTTAATTTATTTACACATTAATGTTTATAACACCTTTACAAAAGGGATTAAGGGTGGACTAAATGTCCCATTGGTAGGCATTCCCAGTCAGTTTTACAATTATTATTGCATAATAAATTATTCATTTGTATATTTAGGTCAGGACTTTAAATTACTTATTTATTTATTTTATTTAAACCTTTATTTGCATAAAACATGGTACAAGGTAGTACAGATAAAGTTCCAACATTTGTAAATGAGGATTCATGTTTAATCAATACATCTATAAGTAAATATTTTGTCATTGTCATGCCACCCAATTATTACAAGTCATAATAATACAGAATGTCAGCATTTGAAAATAAAATAAGCAATGCTAGTCAATTTTTAATACATACAGAACAATGTCAAAAATCATAACTACCAACAAGGTCAAACTTATATCACTTATGGAGAAACAACAAGAAATTATAACATTTAAAAAAATTATCTTAATTATATTATAAATTACATAAGTTAAGCATATTTAGTCCACCTAAAACAATGAGGCTTAAAATGTTTTGAGCATACACTGCTAAGTTTTATTGGTTACCTATAAGCACCACCAGTAGCGATTATCCAACTGTTACGGATAGCTGATTCCTTAGGAAAGCTGTGAAATAATATATTTAAAAGAAATTAATATATTCAATATATAGTACACTTTTATATCAAGGTATTTAACAAAAAAAATCAAGAATGTGTATCTGTGCATAAATACAATACCTATAACAATTAAAACAATATCAATTGATTTAATTAAATAGCAAGTATATGTAAATGTAATGATAATATTATTCATTATTCACCAAACATTTAAAAAAATTATGTACATATTAAGCTTATCTAATAGTTAATTCATTTACAGCCTAACAAATGTCCTCCACCGCTGAACATAGACCTCCCAGACAGTTTGTCTGCAAATAACTGCAGTTGCCAATTCTCCTGCCAAACTAGGCAACTATCACAAAACCTATAACTTTTGATACTGACTAATGGTAACGGTAAGTATATTATTGTAGTATACTTACCTCTTTGTTATAATATACAACCTTATTCATAATTGCTATAAACGAAGATATCTGTCATCCTAAAAATATTATTACTTGTCAATGAATTTTGTCTTTATAATGTATGTAATCTTTTATGTTGAATAAAACCAAATATCCATTGGTTTTGACTTTCTTTATCAATTTATTCAACATAAATTGTTTTAAAATGTCGATAAACGATGCAAGCTGTTCTTCTTCGGAAATAAACACGATGTCGCGATTTCTTCGACCAGACCGGTTTGATGTCGAACCTGAAACACCGGCAGCAGACCTAAAATGGAGCCACTGGCGGTATACATTTTCAAATTTTTTATGCCACGAACAATCAAATCAGATTTCAGATTCAACTAAGTTAAAATTGCTCATCAACCATTTGTCGCCGACAGTCTATTCACTAATACGTGACTGTTCTTCTTATGTGACTGCCATTCAATTGCTTGATAGCATTTATATAAAGGCTAAAAATGAAATACATGCACGATATACTCTAGCAACCAGAAAACAAAAGCCCGAGGAGTCTATTACTGAATATATTCGAGCTCTCAGGCAATTAGCATACGACTGTAATTTCAAAAACGTAACGGCGGAGCAAAATAAGAATGACTATATTCGTGATGCCTTCATATCGGGTATCACAAGTCAAAAGATACGACAAAGGCTTTTAGAAAACATAACTTTGACATTGGAGGAAGCCCAAAATCAAGCTACATCTTTAGAAACTGCTGAGAAAAATTCTTTAACTTATACAAACTGCAATAATCATCAAATGCAATTACATGCTGTAACTGATACTTACAATGAAAAACCAGAAAGTAGCACGCAGAATTACAGCATAGCCATTGCAGCAAGTCAACGTAAGCGATGTTTTTTTTGTGGTAATAAAAGTCTACATCAACGCATAAAATGCCCTGCTTTTAACGCAATATGTCAATTATGTTTAAAGAAAGGGCACTTCGCTACTGTTTGCAAAAGTGGTAGACCAACTGTAAATGCCGTAGACAGTGAAGTTGCGGATGATATTAAAACCAAATATATATCTGCTGCATCTCCATCTAGCTTAAGCAAAGCGACAGTGCCTATTATGATTAATGAATTCCACGCTGAAGCTCTGATTGACACAGGAAGTTCTGTCAGTTTTATAAATAAGACATTAGCCCAAAATATGAACTTAAAGATGAGACCTCATAAGCAGGCTATATCTTTGGCTTCCCTTAGTCATATTTCTTTTGTAGAAGGCATTACATATGCAACGATAAATTTAGACAAGCATACATATTCAAATCAACCTTTACTGATTGTCAATAACCTATGTGCAGATGTTATCCTAGGACATGATTTATTGAAAAGCCACAAGACATTAGAATTCAACTTTGGGGGTTCAAGGGATTCCTTAAAAATATGTGTTATGGAAGCGTCAGTACCTCCTGTATCGTTGTTTACGAACCTTTCTCCAAACATAAAGCCAATTGCAATAAAGTCAAGGCGTTATACAAAAATTGATGAAGAATTTATTAGAGGAGAAGTTTCTAAATTGTTGAAGGATGGAGTGATTGAACCAAGTAACTCTCCTTGGCGAGCGCAAGTACTAGTAACAGGAGGCACTACACATCGAAAACGTCTTGTCATTGATTATTCCTTAACAATTAATAGATTCACTGAACTCGATGCGTATCCACTACCTAACATTGAATCTATGGTTTCCAACGTTGCAAAATACAACTATTTCAGCCAAATTGATTTAAAAAGCGCTTATCACCAAGTGCCGATTTTAGAGACTGAACGAAAATATACAGCATTTGAAGCATGTGGGGCCCTATATCAATTTACTCGTATACCATTTGGAGTCACTAACGGCGTGGCTGCGTTTCAGAGAACGCTACAGTTCATAATTGAGGCTGAAAATCTTAGAGGCACCTTCTGTTATTTAGATGACGTGACTGTATGTGGCAAAAATAGAGACGAACACGATAAAAACTTGCAGCAATTTATGAATGCTGTGAAGAAATACAAACTTACGTTAAATGAGAAGAAATGCACTTTTGGATCAAAAAGTATAAGTCTATTAGGATATTACATTGAGAACAACGTTATCAAGCCAGACAAAGAACGATTAAAACCACTATTGGATCTCCCTACTCCAACAGATGCAGCCTCATTAAGACGTACTTTGGGTATGTTAGCTCACTATTCGAAGTGGATTTACAACTTTTCATACCTTATTAAGCCTTTGATTGATAACACACGATTCCCACTTAGTCAAGAAGCCATAAAATGTTTTAATATTTTAAAATTGGAAATAGCCAAAGCGTCCCTGACAGCTATTGACAATGATGAAACTTTTACAGTAGAAACCGATGCATCCGAGCACTCAATAGCTGCTACCCTTTCTCAAAATGGTCGCCCTGTAGCTTTCCTTTCAAGAACTTTGTCCAACACTGAACGCGGCCATTCATCTATAGAAAAAGAAGCAAGCGCAATTGTGGAAGCACTTCGTAAATGGCGCCACTATCTTATTGGAAGAAATTTTATTTTGATAACCGATCAGCAGTCTGTTGCTTTTATGTTCAATCAAAAACATTCAAGCAAAATAAAAAATGAAAAAATTGAACGGTGGCGCTTAGAACTGTCTTGCTATAAATACGACATAATTTATCGTCCAGGTCGACAAAATACTGTAGCTGATGCATTATCAAGAGTATGCGCTCTCATTAATCCGAATAAGCTGTATGAACTACATGACCAGCTGTGTCATCCCGGTGTTACCAGAATGGTACACTGGATAAGATCAAAGAATCTTCCATATTCTGTTGAAGAAATAAGATTAATGACAGCATCTTGTAAAGTATGTGCTGAGATAAAACCACGGTTCTGTCAATCGAAAGGCCAGTTGATAAAAGCTATTGCTCCATTCGAGAGAATAAATATCGATTTTAAAGGCCCACTCCCATCGAATACTCAAAACCGATACCTACTGACAATTATAGACGAGTACTCGAGGTTTCCGTTTGCGTATCCCTGCAGTGATTTATCGGCGGCTACAGTGATACGATGTTTGAAAGATCTTTTTCACACTTTCGGATTTCCATTATACGTACATTCCGATCGAGGTACGACTTTTTTATCAGAAGAGCTCAAAAATTTTCTAACGCCACTTGGAATAGCTACAAGTAGAACCACACCTTACAATCCTCAAGGAAATGGCCAAGTTGAACGACTAAATGGCACATTTGGAGAGCAATACAACTCAGTCTTCGTTCAAAGAATATGGACATTTCAAACTGGGAAAGCGTATTATCCAATGCGTTACACTCACTTCGGTCGCTTTTATGTACGACTACAAACGTCACTCCCCATGAAAGAATGTTCAATCATCCACGTCGTTCGCCTAATGGAAAATCTTTACCTACGTGGCTTATAAACTCTGGACCTGTACTCATAAAGAAAAATATAAGAACATCCAAATATGATCCACTTGTTGAAGAAGCAGAAGTTCTTCACGCAAATCCAACTTACTCGCATGTTCGTCTCTCTGATGGCCGAGAATGCACTGTATCCAATAGACAATTGGCGCCCCTTCCTATGATTCGGATTAGTGAAGAGGAAAATGAAAATGGCCAAGATAATGGAAATAATATTCGCCCTGATATGAATACAAACAATGAGCCAGTAGAACCTGTACAATCTAAACAAACCGAAAATGTTCAAAATAACAGTACAGAGCACGATACAGAAAATAGCGGACTGCGCCGTTCCACTCGTGACAGACGGCCTCCCTCATATCTGCGCGATTATGTTGGAACTTCAAGGGCGGGTGATTGTAGTATACTTACCTCTTTGTTATAATATACAACCTTATTCATAATTGCTATAAACGAAGATATCTGTCATCCTAAAAATATTATTACTTGTCAATGAATTTTGTCTTTATAATGTATGTAATCTTTTATGTTGAATAAAACCAAATATCCATTGGTTTTGACTTTCTTTATCAATTATCATCAAATTTTTTCTACATCATTAATTGAGAATATTATCTTATGTTGTTGTGTTATTGTGTACCTTAAGATTAAGTTGTTTATTTATTTATTATTTTATCTACCTATATTTATATTTATTTTTATATTAGCATGACATATTTTTTTAAATAAATATTGTAATGTAATTGTTGCTAATGTATAATAGAATTAATGGACTGCAATAAAGTTTTGTGCATCTGATTTCAGGCAAAACATATTTTGTGAAATTAAATATACTTTGCCCAATATTTATCTACTTGAATCCAAACATGTTTTCAGGTTGATACTTACATATTATTTGTGAAGTCTATGTAATATGGAAAATGATTGAAGA
Organism: Parnassius mnemosyne; assembly: GCA_963668995.1. NCBI lineage: Eukaryota > Metazoa > Arthropoda > Insecta > Lepidoptera > Papilionidae > Parnassius > Parnassius mnemosyne. The sequence goes on along the minus strand of CAVLGL010000137.1, from coordinate 25,138,063 downwards.
GTTGTAGGGCAATAAGGAGTTTCCTTTAAAGCTGAACATAAAAGTGTATGTATATGTATAACATTATGTGATTCATATTTATGGACATAACTACTAATCACAATAACAATTATTATTGAACAATGCGAAAACATTATTGTACTCGCTGATATCCCTAAAGTTTCTATAATCCTACCAAATCAAAAAGTACACGTTTGTTATGACTTTAAGCTTTCGAATGACCGTTCAAATTAAGGAGCATTATCATGAAGAATTTACAATTTGGGAGTCCAAATATTTGACAAAATACATAACAAAGTTCATTAAAAAAATGAAATGTTACACTTTATATACAAAACAATAGATATTAATCAGTACAAGTAGCAAATGTAAGCAAAAAACAAACTTACCGATTAAAGGTAATATTATCAATTTTTCGTTGACTGATGCTGTTGCATCCTAAAATGCTACAACTTAACATCTTTTTCACCTTACCTAATAAGTAAGATCCACAAAAAACACTAAATTCAATTACCTGTTTGCTTATAATATCAATATTATTCAAAAGAGCTTGACATCGTTAATGTCAAATAAAGGAGGGAAAACAATCAAAAACGTATACCTAGAAAAAGACAAGAAATATAGATTTGCTTCTCCCTTACTCTTATGTCTAACTATATACGTGCATTCCTTTCACACGCTGATGACGTCACTGAATGTTTAGTCTATAAGATACTATGTCTATGTTTCATGCATTTACTTTTACTATGGAAGTCCCGCCTCTTAAACGAAGTGGTTATATTCTCTTTGGTTGCAAAGAATAGGAGATTTGGCGGGAACTTGACCGGCGACGAATTGCTGCTCCTGTATTATTGTTGATTTGTATATTTCAAAATTTAAAATTTTATACTGTCGACTTCAATCTAAGTTATTAAGAATAACTCAAAAACTATTGGTTTGACCTTAATCAAATTCATATGGGACCACACGAGAAGTACCAGCTTTCAAATAAAAAAGTATCATCGAAATCGGTTCACCCAATAAAAAGTTATGAGGTAACACACATAAAAAAAAACATACAGCCGAATTGAGTACCGTCTCCTTTTTGGAAGTCGGCAGAAAAGTGGTACGATTTTGTGTATTAAATGTCAGCGCATGTGAACTAATATTTGCAACGGTGAAACAAGTGAGTCGTATATAATCAAAAGCGGCTATCTCATTATCAGTCATTGTTGACAGATTAAAAAAACTGATTACAAAGCACAAAGACCTACCTGGGATTACTGTAATATTTTTTTATTAATTAATATGTTAAGGTATTACTTTAATAATATAGTTTTTAACCCACGAATGAAAACAATGGACATAATCAAATATGAAATACCAATAAAGCCATTTTTGACTCCAACAATTGAAAATGGCCGCCTTTGATCCAAAAGTATGATAAGATGGCCACATTTGACACCAAGTCACGGAAAGATTGCCATTTTTGTATCCAATAAATTTTGCCTAATGTTAGGGTTGTGAAAAAAAAAAGAGATATAGCTATTCTTCAAAGATATAATATTTATCAAACTAAATTAAAATGAAAACTAATACTATTACACGTTGCTTATTATCTAGTCTTTGTTTAAATGCGTAAATCATTTACTTCCTCAAGTGGTTCTTGGCAATAATGTTCTCCTTCGGGTGGAGTAGTGTATTGCAAACGTTCTTGTGTCGTTATTAGGTTTTTGTATAATTGGAGAGACGGTATATCTCGCCAGTCTTTTCCAAAATGTTTTGTTAGCAGGGTGTTAATGTCATTAACTTTCTTATTATTAAGTGCAACAGTTTTCCGCAGTGGTCTTGCATTTATCATGGAGATAGTTTTATGCTTTTTACAAATGTTAGCGGCTTTTCCAACGTCACTTTTATAAAAACATTCGCCTCTCACAAGAACATTACCCGGCCTTTTGGAACGAACCAAAATGAATGTTGTACATTTTTTGAACCTAACGTTTCAAGAAGTCGTTGGTGTCAAAATCGACCTGGTTGTTTCCCTCCAATCACTGACAGGACACTCATGCCCAAATCGAACAACAGTTGAAGTCTCACACACGATATTTTTAATCTCATCAGGGTACAAAAAAACTTCTTGCTTTTTCAGAGTTTTTTTCTATTATACCAAATGCGCGATCTGGCGGCATATAGGAGTGCCCGGTAGCTGGGAACACTACTTCTAAGTTTTTGATCGTTGGACATGACAGCAACCACTTACAACATGCTGCAATAACTATGCAGTTTTTGTTTTGCCCCCCACACCCATCCGCTACTAAGCGTATTTTGTCGATCGCAGTTTTATCAGTTTCATTAAGTCTGTGAAATACAGCCGATGCAACCAAATTGGAGTCTTTGTGGAACTCGTCCTCCGTGCAGCAGTATGCAAAGACTTTTCTTTGGTCATTGGCTGATCGGATGCACCTTCTACCATGGTCAAGTTATAAAAGTAAAGTTGACGGCTATAATAGCATATTAGATCTGGTAATTTCGGGAGGGGAAGGTTTTTTTGGCAGTCGAAAGAGATGATTTTTAATCCGTCAGCCTTTTCACGCAATTTGTAAAAAAAAGCCTTTGCCTTTAATTTATGCACAGTTTTTTGTGTTATTAGCAAAGTTTTTTGGGTGGAATCAGTCTCAGTTTTAATTTTTTCAGTTAGCTCGAGACATTTTGAGCAAACATCCGTACGAGGTGATCCAAATCCGAGTTTATAAAAGTTGTCAAAAAGGAATCTAAAGTAAGACAGCTTCACTTCACAATTTGCCCACTCAGATTATTTGTACATGTCAAATAGTTTTTTTTATATTTAGCTCAGCAGGCACATATTTTCTTACGGCAAATTTAGCCTTGCGGCAATAATGTGACTCTACGCACTTCAAACTTTGTATAAATTTCTAAACAGATTTTTTCTGCTGTGAATATTTTTCTGTTTTTCGAAACCCACCATGTGTCTCGTGTGTTATTTCACCCGCGTAATAAAACCTTTACATGACATAATTTACCCTGTGCTTTGTGATTCCGAAAATGTTCAGAAATTTTTTTTGGCAAATAGGTATCCTCTGTTTGTTAAGAAATACGGCGTATTTTATTGAAGTTTGTTTGGAAACTATTGGGCGGGTCCTCTTTGAAATGGCCTTAATCGAACAAAGTTTTAAAATTATAGCATCTTGACTTTTTTTGTCTTTATGGGCATAAAATTTGCTATGTAGATTGTGCATATCAGACATCGTTATTTTAGAGCATTGAAATGCATGTTGGTCATGTTCATAAACGCGTGTGGGTAGACATTTGGATGAGTATCTGAAAAAAGATAAATTTTGGAAATTGTTAAAAATGTATTGTACATCGTGATTTTTTAATCGTTTCAGCGTGTGTTCTGCCCATGATTTTGATTAAATGTCCCCAAGGAATATACATCGAAATCGGGAAAAAAATAATAATAACCCTTTTTATACAAACTTAGTTTAATAAAGTTTTTGAACTTTGAGCAGGTCAAGCTTTGTATATTTTCTGGAATTTTGTTGTAAAAGCGTATACATCGCCCCAAGAATGATTTACTGACTCGATGGAGTCGAGTAACTGGTACTACTAGCTTGTGTCTGTTCCTAGTATTTACAGAATGAATATCACTTATTTTTGTAAAACTACTTTTATTTTTGTGTACGTACATTACATTTTCATAAATGTATTGAGAGGCCAAAGTTAATATATTAATTTCCTTAAATTTTTATCGCAGCGACTCTTTAGGCTTTAAATCATAAATTGCTCTTATGGCCCTCTTCTGTAAAACAAATATAATTTCAGTGTCAGCTGCGTGTCCCCATAGCAAAATACCATACGACATTATGCTATGGAAATAGCTAAAGTAAACTAGTCGAGCTGTTTCAATACTGGTTAGACTTCTAATCTTTTTTACAGTTTTTTAAGTCTGCTTGCTAGTTTTGATATATGGGGGCTCCATTGAAGCTTCGCGTCTAGTGTGATTCCAAGAAAAATAGTGGTACCTACAAGACTCAGTTTCTCCCCATTTAAAATTACATTAGTATTTAATTGTTTGACATTTGGATTCATGAATTTCATACATTTCGTTTTAGTGTCATTTAAATGCAAATTATTAACATTAAACCAATTTACTAATTTAGATATAGCATTATTTACTTCGTCATATTTTAGTAGTTGTCGATTTAATTTGAAAATTAAAGAAGTGTCATCTGCAAATAATACTATATCATGGTTATCCCCTACTATGTAAGGTAAGTCATTAATGTATACAAGAAACAGAAAGGGGCCGAGAATTGAGCCTTGAGGCACGCCCATTTGTACCATCGATCCGGAAGAGCTCATATTGTTAATGACAACTTTTTGCGTTCTCTTACTTAAATATGAAATAATTAATTTAAGAGCATCACTTCTTACACCGTAGTGTTGAAGTTTCCTGATTAATGTTTAATGGTGAACACAATCGAAGGCCTTGGATAGGTCACAAAATATACCCAAAGCATCCTGTGAATTCTCCCATGAATTAAAGATATATTTAATCAGCTCAACACCGGCATCAGTTGTCGAGCGACCCCTTGTGAAACCAAATTGATTTTTATGAAGTAAATTATTTATATTAAAAAATTTAACATTCGATCAAGAACAATTTTTTCAATAATCTTACTAAGTGTTGGTAGTACAGAAATAGGTCTAAAATTGGCGGGGTCTAATGTACTACCAGATTTAAATAAATGTATTACTTTAATATGCTTCATTAAATCAGGAAACACACCAGATTCGATACTAGTATTAAAAATAATAGCTAAATGAGGCGCGATTGTATCTATTATAGACGCAATAACTTTAACGGAAATCCCCCATAGATCCGCAGTTTTCTTAACATCAATAGTTTTAAAATATTTTACAATATCTTTTGATGACACTTTATGAAATGTAAAATTCTTTGTACACGCATTTACATTTTGTTTAAGTAATGATTCGGCGACGGCAGGAGAAGAATTCAATGACTTAGTGGTCAAGATCGGAATATCAGTAAAATATTTATTTTCTCAAAAACCATTGCTACGTCCTGATCTGATACAGTTAATTTGTTGTTAACACTTAACTGGTAATTTGAATTGCAAGAGTTGATCTTACCAGTTTCGCTATTAATTATACTCCATGTCATTTTAAATTTATTGGAAGCCGTCTTAATTTTGTTGCTCAAATGCAAAGACTTGGCTATGGAGCACACTCTTTTAAGTTAGAGTATGTGTCAACCCTAGGTAGGCAGCTTACCTGTTTTTCTTTGCGATATTCTTTTTCCATTTTTCTGGATCTTTTTGTCGTTTCCTTGAGAAACGATTATTTGTAATAGTGGGCTGATCATCCACGATTAGAATTTTAGTAGTATTAACAATCTTTAATCACTAAAACTTCAATAAAGTAATTAAAAACACAGACGCGCACAGTAAGAAAAACTCGTTTATCACCATCTTGTCAAGTGCCGGAAAGCACTGCTGTGATGTCTTTGAGCTCTAATGCACAGTAGAGCCGTTTTTGATTCTAAGCTGTCAGAATATAGCCACCTTTGTAACTAAGCTAATATTTTGTACTGAATTTACTAAGGATATAACCAACGTTTGATTCTGATTTGTTTAATAAAGTCGTTAACTTCAACTTTTTAAAGTTTTCTACATCATTCGATCAAAAGTGCCAAAAAGTGAGATCACCGCCTTTGATTCTATACGACTCAAGTACTCTGATGATGAAGTAATTCTCAAGATAAGATGTCTATCTTCTTAGGTGCCTTGAGATACCATCGCCAACTGTCAGCTGTCTGCTGGCTCAAGTTGCCGTCAAAATCTCCCAAGGGCTGCACAATGTGACGTATCAACATATTGTGAAGCAGTGTACTATGAAGGATAATTATACATTGTAACTTCAGGCTCTGAAGCAAAGAGTATAGTAATTATAAGGAAGGCTCAGAAGGGCTAGAACCCAGAGCCGTAAAGCTACGTATTAAAAGAAATTACAAAGATATTAAGAAATGTTTTATTTTTTACTTTCCTGAAATAGATATTTATTAGTTTATTACGCTTTTTAGTAGACTTTCATTTTACGATTAATATAAATTTATGTGAAGTTAGAATATAATGGCCGAAGACTTACGAAATTATAAATTGCAGTTACAACAGGTAAATATAATCAAAAATTATGATGCAAGGATTAAACTACTCTCTAACGAGATATTAGGATGTATCATAACATTCGGTCAATTTCAATTTCTATGTAATGTTTTAGGTGGAGGCAGCTCTTCTTACTGATCCCGAGAACGAAGAACTTCTCAAATTAAAGACAGATTTAGAAGAAGTAATTGAATTGACACAAGATCTAATAAAAACTCAAGAGGGTGATAAAGTTCACGATTTCCATAGTTCTAGTAATAATGATAATGTTGCAGCTTCCCTGCTGGCCTATGACAACGAGGCCTTCGGTAATCCTGTTATCAAATGGCATGTTGGAGAGAGATGCCTTGCTAAGTGGAAAGCTGATGGCATGTTCGTATAGTTTATTTTTTAATTGTTAATAGTTTTATCACTTATTTAAAATTATAGGCAATTTTTTCTTTAAAATTTTAACTAATAAGTTATTTTGCTCTCTTTGTCCCTATTCAGTATTAATCCTTATTCTGACAAATATGTAGTAACCTTGTGTATAAAATGTAGATTATAGTTGTTATTCATTTAAAATTACAACTAATAAATGGCAGTAGCAATAATAAAATATATTATTCAAATTATCTGCTAAGTAAATTTTTTTCTTAATTGCACCCATGTGAAGCCTGGGCAGGTTCCCAGTACATTATATTTTAATTCTATCCATTTCACTGATTAAATATTTCTCTGGTTCCCACCAAAAATGGAATAAATCTACAATCAATTTAATTATGCAATAATGAGTGTAGGGGAATGTTCATGCCTGTAGGCATGTTCCCCTTTTCTGCAGGTTTATATAGGTTATCGTTGCTGAATTATATAGCTTTCAAAAAACCAAATTCAATTTATGCATTGGTATTATTTGAAGAAACAGGGTTTAAGGGGTAGAAGTTAAGTTAGTTAAGTAAAAATTGGTTATTTTTAAATCTACACCTAGATAAGATAGGATAATGATGGGCTGTTTTCCACAATTCCACGTCTAAGCTCATATTTTGCATGTGGGTGGTGGTGTGGGAGGAGTAGATTTGCTGGAATAATGCAATTATTCCAGCAAATCTACACTTATCCAGGTACTTCACTGCCATATTTACCATGACAATCACACTCCACTTAATGCTCTTACATGGTTTTTAGAACATCAAATGCTTTTCTTGGCTATACATTTGTTGCAACCTAAAGTATTATCTACTTAGTGGATGGGTTGAGTTTTTTTGACATTTTCCATGACACAGATTATTTATCTATTTATGGAGAAATTTGAACTAATTAAATGGAAATCATATCCAAAAAGACAAGAGATTAAATACATTTTAACACAGATGCAAATAATGTGCACTCGTTATATCAAATAAATAATTTAGGTCCTTGTTACATAACAATAAAAAATGTTATTGATATGTAATTTATTACCTAAATATTACTATTTTTTAAAATTCAATTTGTAAAATAATTATAATTGAAATTTGTATTTCCACACAATACTAGTTTGGGATTAAACTAACTAAAGTAAGATCTATCAATTATCATAGATTTGCCATGTGATTCTAGCGTAAGAGAATTTATCACCACATTTGTCCCCTGGATACATAAAATACCCAGACTGGTGATGGATAAAAAGTATATAAGGTATAAAACATTTTGCATTGTGATTGTCAAGCCAAGTCTGTCTGCCAAGCATGATCATTAAGGCAAATTCTCCCTACAGCGGGAGAGGACCATATTCAGTTGTACATTTCTACAGGCTGAGGAAGAAGAAGGTTTATCTTAGCTTAGTTCGATTTTCAGATAAAGAATTATGATTTTTATATTTCATAATTTAGAAATTATGAAATATAAAAATTATAATTATTGCTATTGCTTATTCTTATATACAGTAATATAAACATAAATTTTAAATTAAACATACATGATTTATCTCCTATAAATTTTTTGGAGTTTCATACACTTGTAGATATCAGACAGTTGAACCTGTGATAATGTATGTTTATTCATATAATATTTTCTATTTCCAAGTGACTTTAATTGCATTTCTACACTATTCTTGCATGAAACATATGGTTAACATTATATGAAACAATGTATTAAAAATTTTCCACTTGCCTATTATATTAATGTTTATAACTTTGAAATATTAGACATAACTTTTTGAAATTAATTGTTTATATTTTATGGTTTGCAGGTTCTATGAAGCTACTATTGAGGAAATTGGTAATGATAGTTTAAAAGTAAAATTTGATGGGTACACAACATTAGAGGTGGTGTCTATTCATGATATTAAATCTACAAATTCTGGTGTTAAGCGGCCTCTTAGTGGTGATGAAAGCAAGTAAGTTATTTTGCATTAATTAACAGTTAACTTGTAATCATATTCTTATGACAGGACCACTTAGGTTTGCATTTTTTTTTAAATAGATTCGGGTTTAGAAGCAAGTACACAGCCCACCTGATGGTAAGTAAATACTGTGGGCCGTAGACATCCACATCTATACTTAAATAAAATTCCTAAGAATCATAAGTGTACGTTGCACAAAAAAAGCTCACTTGTCCTAACAATTCCATGTTGAATACTTTTTCTATCTAGGAATCCATCTGGCTTGGTCAACGTTTAACCTGTTTCTAATACTAATCAACAGTGCAGACTAAGAAAACCACTATAGTTTCTAGCTGTAAAGTGACAACCTAAAGGCGGCTACTCACATGCCTGCTGCAGGGGCAATCTAGGGTGTACAGCGACTGGGGCAATATCTGAACTGTCCCTACACACATGCCTGCCATTCAGTATGAGAGTGTACGTCTCGCTGGAGGCACGCGTTGAGAATGGCGCTAGTTTTATCGAAATATCAATAAATCGATATATATAGCCTTGGCTCTTTTTTATATAGAATAAGGGTGACAAATGAGCACAGTCTACCTGGTGGTAAGCGGATACTGTGGCCCATAGACACCCACATTTATCAATAAAACAACTAATTAATTAATAATTAAAACCATAATATAGTGCTTATAAGCTGCAGATAGCTCTGCCACACTATTTTTAGGCTATCAAAGACAATTAAATGTGACTAACATCTCTCATTATAATTTAATATAACCAATTTATTGTGATATAATTTAAGTAACTAGTGCTTAGTAACTATAATTTAACTAGTGCTACAAATAGCCAGGATAGTTTTCTAGTGATGAGTTTTAATAAATTTAATTACTAAAATTTGTATTATTATTTAATTACTTGCTATTCCCCGCGACTTCGCCCGTGTGTATTTTAAGGTTTTAATTTTTTTGCGCGGAACCCTAATTTTTTAATTAAACTAGCTTAAGTTACTCCTTATAACATCAGTTATCGACCAGTGAAAGCCCCATCACAATCGGTCCAACCATTTCGTAGATTAGCCGGAACAAACAGACGGACAGACAAAAATTTTAAAAATTGTGTTTTTGTTATAAGTACCGTATATACTTTCATACGCATTAAGTAAAAACCTGTTATTTTGACGTTACAAACAGACACTTCAATTTTCGACTCTACGCTATTATGTTAAAATTATTTTATTCTTTGTCAGCTTTACTTTTTAAAGTTTTAACCCTTTCGAGTAGAGGACTATCGCAAACCTGAATGTCGTCTAAATATATCAAAAAACTTCATCCCCTATTTACTCACATTTACCTCCTTATTTTTAATGAAGTTCGAAATTTGAAAACATTATTTTTTAATAGAATTCAGTTAATGGCATTTCATTTATATTCCAGAAATTCTAATACTATTGGAATGTTTTCTTTCTTACACTGGCCCTTAAGTTAGGTAGATATCTACTCGGTAACAAATCCCAGTAATGTTACTTGTAAGTTACAACATTAAAATAACGTTCTTTCTGCGGTGCTACTGCAAAAAAAGACAAAAAGGCGATACTGGGTGCAGAAGCCGCTCTTTATACACTTCTATCACCAGTGTCAAAATTTCACATTCTTTATTGTATCCATTGTGACTTGTACTCATACGTTTGCTCCGCACGAAAGTCACAACGAACTGATTGAAATTGCCCCAATTGCGCTACACACGCGACAGCGGCAGGGCCGATCTAGGGAGCAAGGAAGGTCTTGCGCCCTTGCCGCCCTGCCGCAGGGCCGACTTAGAAATTTGCCCCTACTTGCCTACACAAATTACAATTAAGGAGGCAATTAAGGGTCATTCCCACTCCTACAAATCCTAGATTGCCCCTGCGGCAGGCAAGTGAGTAGCTGCCTTATATATGTCTCACTACTGGTCACAGGCCTATCATTTCTGCGAGGGTTTTAGTGCAAGGAAATGTCCACCACACTGCGCCAATGTGTTTTGGCAAACTTCACATGTCGTCGAAATATTTTTTTTTCTTATTTCTCAGACATGCAGGTTTCCTCACGATGTTTTCCTGGTAAATCAGCACTTAAAATTGCAATTAACATTTTCATTGGTGCCGGGGCGGTTCGAACCCGGGTTGCTTGCATATTGTGAAACTTACAGTGAGCGCTAACCATCTGAGGTACCCCACGGCTCTAGCTGTAAGGCATGCTACTTTAGTTACTTGATCAAATGAACTCTTCTTTATGCTACGGTGTCTATGGGATATTATTTAGGTTGATCCTCACCAGTGCATGGCCAGGAATGTCACAGAACCATAGTTACATTCCATTAGGGGCTCAAAAATATATAAGTACTTACTCTTTATATAAACTTGTTAACAAGCAAGTCAATGTCAGGGCTAGCACAGGAGCTTCAGCGCTCTGCATGTAAAAATAAAAATGTACTCTGTTCTGTACTATTATGGCCTTTTGAGTCCCTGAAAGTGTACTAGTGTGTGTAGATCCAACTAAAAGTAGACTGTTAGCTCTTTTGGCATAATATAAAAAAATGCCTATACAAAAATGCCTAACCCTATGTTTATGGAAATTTTGTTAGACTGTTATTTAGAGTGTTTTTTATAAAATAAGGGAGGCAAATAAGCACAGTCCACCTGATGGTAAGTGAATGCTATTTATCCTTGATTAAGGATCATAATTTAGATGTATTGTCATCCTTGAGGACTTTTTACGTGGTAGAGCCATGCTGCAGCTATATTAGTAGTATAGTTGTAGCACTAATGGGTCGGCTCGACCGGGGAAGGACCACGCTCTCACAGAATACCAGCGTAAAATAGCAGCTTAACACTGCTGTGTTTCGTATGGTGAGTGTCTCTACACTCCAACTAAAAAGCATCTCCAGTTCTCTAACTGGAGATCCTTTTTACTGGAAAAGAGGCATTCCATCTTAGTCCTCACGGGTGATAACGCATCTGCATTTTGATTCACAAACGAGGATAAATGTAGATGTTTATGGGCCACAGCAACCACTTACCATCAGGTGGACTGTGTGCTCGTTTGTCACCCTATCTTATAAAAACTAAGATGCCTTTTTACCAGTAAAAATGGTCTTCAACACTCACCATATGAAAAACTCAAACATGATGCGGCTATTTTACACTGGTATACTATCCTATTGTGGTTCTTCTCTGGGCAAGTTGATCTATTTATGCTGAAGCTATAGTTTAGTGGCAGTGGGTCTCTACCTATGATGTATGTTGCAACACCCATGTAAATTTTCAATAAGGTTGTGCCTTAACGCCACCATGAATAGTGCATGAAAATTCAGTAACAATTTTACTTCAAGAGCTCTGCATCATTATATTACTGTTACAGCCTATTAAAGTCCACACACCCACAGGATGAAATGGGGTAGTGAGCCTTCCCCATAGTTTGCTTCATAGGGATAGGACATGTGTCATATTTGCCAAACTTGGCAAGCGGTTTGGCAATTGGAATTTTTTATTTCTAGTCACTATTGGGAAGACTGCTGCCCATATCTTAATTTGTTTCCTCTGTCGCGTCTTCGACACTCACGGGATGAAATGTGGTAGTAGATATTCTTAAACCGCCACATACACAGTGGTACACCTAAAGATTTATTTAATATACTTTTAGAGCCGTGGTAGTCATCTAAGGTTAGCGCTCGGTGTAAATTTCACAGTACGGGGAAACCCGGATCCGATCACCGCCGACATCAATTAAATTGTTAATTGCAATTTTAAGTACTGATTTACAACATGCTAAACCTGCATGTCTGAGAAATAAGAAAAAAAAATCGCAGACATGTGAAGTTCGCCAACACGCATTGGGGTAGCGCGGCGGATATTTCATTGCGCTAAAACCCCTTCAGAAGTGAGGGGAGGCTTGTGCACAGCAATAGGATGTATATAGACTGTAACTTTAACTTTTAAAACTTTTACAGGCATGGAAAGGGTTACAATCGAGAGTACCTTAAGAAGAAGAAGCAAAAGAAACAACAGAGGTTTAAACAAATTGAGGAAGAAAGAGAAAGTGAGAAAAACAAATGGTTGTCATTTCATTCAAAATCATTAAAGAAACCTGGTGTGAGGACTAAAAGTATATTTGCATCACCTGACAATTTGTCTGGTAGGGTAGGAATAGGAACTTGTGGTATATCTGGAAAGCCAATGACTGAGTATACCCCTGGAGAAAAATGGAAGAAAGGGGGTTAGTGATTATTAGAATTACCGTATATAAATAGTATAATTTTATTTTAAGTTAGGTATTCTTACTGAATAAAATAATATTCAATTTTTATTTCTGTTTATATTTATTAATCTCCATTCCTTCCATATATTCAAAACCCCAATAAACATCGACCTTCCTTTGTTTACTCTTCATCTTTTTCATCAGCTATTGCAGCAGTACATTGCGCAATACCATCTCGCACATTTGGCCAATTATAATATTTTCGATATAATATTAAAACAATTGGATAATGGTGATCCATAATACATATTATTAAGACAGAAGCCCTTTAGTTGAATTATTATGGTTCACGAACTTGTTTTGCTTCCAAATTACCTTATGTAGGTAATATAAGTACACTATTAGATGATATTTCGTGATTGATGATCGGGTGAGAATGTTCGTGGTCTTAGACCCACAAGGAAAAATAGAATAGAATAGAATAGAATATTTTTTTTTATTCAATATACATTACATGTGTAATTCTTATTGAAAGTCATTTTTTACTTTACCACTGGTTCGAAAAAACCCTCTGTCCTGGGAAGAACCAGCAAGAAACCCAGCGGGACATTTTTTTTAAATAAATTTTACAATATAAATGATTACGAACTATTTACAAAATTTATTTTAGAAACTGCTTGGAAGCGATCACCTCATTCCCAGGGGTTATTATCAACCATGTATTCATTTATACTATAATAACCCTTTTTATACAGTTTCAGCTTAATGAAACATTTAAACTTGGTAATAGAGAGAACCTGTACACTTTCCGGGACCTTGTTGTAATAGCGTATACATTGCCCCAAGAATGAATTACTGACTCTGTGGAGTCGAGAAACTGGTATCACTAGCTTGTGTTTGTTCCTAGTGTTTACAGAATGTATATCACTTCTTTTACTAAAACTATCTTTGTTTTTGTGAACATACATTAAATTTTCGTAAATATACTGAGAGGCCAAAGTTAATATATTAATTTCTTTAAATTTATCTCTAAGGGACTCTCTCGGTTTTAGATTGTAAATAGCTCTAATGGCCCTCTTCTGTAAAACAAAAATAGTTTCTGAATCAGCCGCATTTCCCCATAGCAAAATCCCATAAGACATTATGCTATGAAAATAACTAAAATAAACTAATCTAGCTGTCTCGACACTAGTGAGACCTCTAATCTTTTTTACAGCATAGGCTGCAGAACTTAGTCTGCTTGCTAATTTGGATATATGGGGGCCCCACTGTAGCTTTGCGTCAAGAGTGATGCCAAGAAAAACAGTGGATACAACAGGGCTCAATTCCTCCCCATTTAAAAACACATTGGTATTAAGATTTTTAACATTCGTTGTTGTAAATTTAACACAATTAGTTTTATTTCCGTTCAAATGCAGATTATTAACGTTAAACCAATGCACTAATTTTGATATAGCATTATTCACTTCGTCACATTTAAATGATTGACGTTTGAAAGGAAGTACGTTACAAGTGACACCGAAACCAAGCCAATATTAGAACAAGAAAACTTAATATTAGAACAAGCACACACGCACGCATAAGTACGCATCTAATCTAAAATCATATGCAACCAACAATATGAGTTTAGGTGCATAAATGTACGTTCAGCAGTGAACTTTCATGGGTTATGAACTAAAAAAGGCCTCAAGCTGTTGAGTATGGTTTTGGAGCCGTTTTAAATGTACGCAGTCCTTTTATACATTATAGTTAAACATTTCCTGTATAGGGTAGTTATTATATTCTTTGTTAAACACTTTTTTTATAGGATAAGGGTGACAAACGAGCACACAGTACACTTGATCGTCATCTACATCTACATCTATCCTCTTACAAATCAAAATGCAGATGCGTTTTCACCCGTGAGGACTAGGATGTAATGCCTCATTTCCAGTAAAAGGGGCCTCCGGCCACCTGCACTCACCAAGCGAAATGCAGAGGTAAACCTCTACTTCAGGCTGGTATTCTGTGAGGTCGTGGTACCACCCCGGTTCGAGCCGGCCCATCTGTGCGACAGCAAAAGCTGCCACGTGGCTCTACCACTGTTAATACTTAATTTCAGCCGTCTACCTCAGGGAATACGCGCTTGCCTTAAGATTTCATACACGAGCAAACCGTGTTTGATTTTAGCCAGGACTAATGAAATTGTTCATTTAAATGCAGAAATAAGCATTAGTGGCGCTGGTTAACTTTTCTAACGCTTTCTGTCTTTTCATACCCTAGATTCTCATCCGCAGCTTTGAAGAAGTTTTTTTATATTTTTTTCTTATAATTGCAGCAATTAGTTCGCTTAGGACAGACAGCGTTTCTCTGCCTAGGCTGATATTGTATCTGGTGTGCCACAAGGCCGGTATTTTTTCACCTGTAATGTTTCCTTATTTATAAACTTATAGCGATCCGCCCTGTTTTCGCACGGGCGGTTTTTAGATCTCGACAACAGTGTCACCTACCGGGTCCAAATGCGAATATAAACTATCCAGGGACCTATTTAAACACATAAAAAAATTCATCAAAATCGGTCGAGCAGTTTTTGAGTTTTGGCGAGACTAACGGACAGCAATTGATTATTGTATACTGTGTGTCCGGTCATGGACTAGCGATATTCTAAGTATTTATATTACAACTATTTTACATATACAAATACACTACACACTGAGGTCTAAAACCCTTCCCATCTACTACATCAGCGATTTTTCTTTTTCTTGAGATATTCTCTACGTGTGTACAAAAAAAATCATATCTCTCAAAGCTTTGCTCTTGCTGAGATAAAAATCTCATTTGGCTCATTCGGAGGACAACAATATTAGGAAAAAATGTTCGTACTCGTAACTTAAAAAAAAATATGTTCCATTTTTTTTTAAATTATGAAAATCGGCAAAATGTTATATATTACTGCAAAAAAACTTGATTCCCTTTTTTATTTCTTTTTCATTTATTATGACTATTACTTTAAGAATGATTGTTGTTTGAACATAGCGTATGGGCAAGTATAAAGGGCCTTTGTCGTAACCCTAAACAGGAAAACTTTAACCTTTCAAAATTTTAAATAGTCAACTTTCTTATTAGTTTTTATTTAATTGTTTTACAAAATTGACCTACAATTAATATATCTAAAGCAGTTGTTCAAAGTGGCTACCTCTAGCTTGTAGGCAGGCTAAAACTCTATGGGCCACCAAAGTTGATGAGCGCCTAATCATTTGTAAATCAGATCTTATAATATTTCTTCGGCAATTGACATTATTTTCGTGATGAGTTCTTCCTGGTGTTTGGAAGTGTGACGTAAAACCTGTGTTTCATATGGAACCACAAACAATAACCCAAAGGTGTTAAATCAGGTTGAGGTGGCCACGCTACTATACCACCGCGACTAGTTCACGGCCAATACGTGTTATTTAAATACTCTCTCACTGCTCGAGAAAAGTGCGCAAGTGCACCATCAAGCTGGACATACGTTGACGGTACAACAAAGGTGTAGTCGGAGAGCTGGCGACGAATTTCGGGAAGGTCCTTTTCGCAAATTGAAATTGTGAAAAAAATATAATTTCTTCAATTGGCGAATCCAGTCCCGCGAGTGTAGCAGATGGTTTGCAGTTAGGTATTTCGTATTCATTTGTAAACTTTATTCACGTCTGGGAATTGTTTATAACCGCTAAATTTGTCTGGCGACTTGCAGGTATTAAGGCGCAGGTTGAGCAAAATGTCGCGCTAGTCGTTATTTGTGCTGTATTTAGGAGCTATCTACTTTTTATTTAAAAGATATATCAACAAATAAAAAACACATTATATTTCTACATAATCTTGATTCCATAAAAGCTATATCCAATTTTTTTTAAACGAATAAATATTAATATAATCTCCTTACAACGAAACCACATAAATGTGAAATTATTATTGATAACATGCATCTCCTCGTAAAGTAAGTATTATTTTATTTTGCGATTTACACCAATGGATAGGCAATTTATTAATGAACATTTCTATAGTAAATTTTTTTTCAAAAGACCAAAATTTGATTTTATTAAGAATTTATTTTAAAATCTGGGCATATTCACTGCTCACGGGCTTGCTGAAGTCAGTGAGCCCTGAGCTCTTCGACGCGAAGCCCGTGTCGTTAGAGCGTCGACCAGCACATGCACTCACGTCATATTAGTCGATAATAATATTACTTATTAGGTTATTTATAGGTAGTATTATTTGTTTGTTTTGGGTATAATTTTTCGTATTAGTTATACATATATTTGTTGTGTTTTTTACTGCGCGATGAAGCTTTTTGCGTGTATTTTCTTTGAAGTAAATGCAAATAAAAAAATGAAGCACCATTAGCATGTAAGGTTCGAATCCATAATTAAAATTTCGACAAATATTATAATTTACACTATAAAAGGCTAATTCAATATTATCACCCAACCACAATATCTTATTAGGTATAGTACCGCCTCGTTGGTCTAGTGTTTGTAGTAGTGCGAGTGCTGATCATGAGGTCTCGGTTTCGAATCCCGGGTCTTGTCAAAAAGTCAGTTATGAGTTTTTTGGCCCGTTTTTGTTTTTATTTATTACTTGTTTTTCTTCTTTTTCAAAAAAAAATAATTGAGTACATAAGATGTTCTATACGCCGAATGTCAGAGAGAAAAGCTAGTACATCTTTTGCTAAACTTTAAAATCTAAAACCAATTTTAAAACAGACGAATTGATCATAACTCCCTTAGCTATAAAATAAGTTATGATCTAATTAATGGTATTTATTCCAGTTTATGGCAGCTCTGATTTATATTACGTGGCTGAAATTAGGTACATCTTATTAGGTACGTCAAACCAAATAACAGCCGGGCGGCTGACATTATGCACTCCATACATTTCTTATATTATCTAATTACAGTCCCATTAATTTCCACTAAAAGAAAATAAATAAGTTGTAAATTCAAACAAAAATAACTGCATTACTATGTCTATAGTCATATTCATACAAATCAAAAAGCCTATATATGAGATAATGTAAAGTAAGCATAATTTTACCGGGATCATAACTTGTCAAATAATTAGGAAAATGATCGTTTTTCGTTGCGTACCTGTTTTGATTTTAACACTGTTAGGTTTAAAACTGCGAGGTAATATTTGAATAAATATAGTTTCCTCTAGGTACAAAGAATTTTTTAGATGAAAATATTTGTAGTTAAGACTACTAGAAATCTTATTTATGGAGTAAAAAGGCGAAAAGACTGCAATTAGGGGCATGACTGGTATTAGGGGCTTCTACCCTAATTCGGTAAAAAGTATCTAAGTAGGTATTAATATACCTACTTTTTACTATAAACTAAAAATTTTTTAAACTAAATTTAACTAAAAAAAACTAAAGTGACCATTTATTTTTTAACTCAAAACAGGACATGGGTTTATTTACACTCTAAAAACTATAACTTTACACAATTAGTGTTCAATATAAAATTATATTCGGTATAGACGGTAATTATTAAATGCAACATATTTTTTTTTAATTATTAATTACATTTGTCAGTGGATTAAATTTGCTTTAATAAAGTTGGTGATAATTTTAAATAAGAATAAAATTCTGCTTAATTTTTTTTATTGTTACCTTTGTTATCAACATCGCCTTTAGAACTGGAACCGTAAGTGTTTCTTTCAGACGTCCACAATTTGTTCAAAATAAAAAAAAATATTCTTTCTACTGGAGCATTTGTACCAGGGAGACATAAAATATATTCGATTAAAAAAAAATTATGTTGAAGATTGTTGGCTTTGAATACTTCCATCCAACGAGTTACGGGACAATTTTGTGTCCCGGAGCTTTGTTTGGGGACAATGGGACAGGTGACTGAGAAAAGGGACAGTCCCGTTCAAAACGGGACGTATGGTCACTTTAGCTATAAACCGGCGACGGCTCCGTGGCGCACTGGCTTAGCAATCAGTTGCTGCACTGGGGGCCGCGGGTTCGAATCCCGCACGGAACAAGTATTTGTATGGCCTACAAATAATTGTTCCGGGTCTGGATGTTTGTCCTTGTGCAATTTATGTTTGTAAACTGCCTCCACGACTCTCATTCTATATTACTCTCACTCTGCGAAACATCCTATTTATTTATTTATTCTTTATTGCACCAAATATTTGTACAAAAGGCGAGCTATCTATCTATTTACCTATAGTGAGTAGGTATCTTTTAAACTCACAATTTTCAATGCTTCATTTTTAATATATAATTAATTATAAAATTTCATAATTAGATAATATTATATGAGAATACATAACTCTAATATAATGCAACTAATATACCGAATAAAAAATTTGAGATACATTTATCGTTGTACGCTGTGTGTATTTCCATAAAATAGTTTATTGATGTTGAAAAAATACTACGTTCTTACAGTAGGTGGCGCCTTACATATTTCTTACGTGATATTATATTGTAGCGAGTCGGCGCGGCACACCAAATGCTCAAGGTCGTTCGCATGGAGTAGCCCCTTAATAAATAATAAATAGGTGATTTAAAATTGAGATTGCCAAAAATATTTTTTTTGGGAATTTTAATAAAATATTTTTGGAGAGGGCTGGTAATACTTTATAACCGACTAAAACATATGGGATAATTTTTTTTGAATTATATAAAAACTAAAGTAAAAGATAAAAGAAATTAAGCTGGCAAAAAAACATAGCGAGTCTGGCAGAACGTTTGCGGTTATTTCGTTTCTGCCATACTCGCGGGACTAGATTCGCCAATTGACGAAATTATATTTTTCACAATTTCAACTTGCCAAAAGGACCTTCCCGATATTCGTCGCTGGCTCTTGGACTAGTAGCCATGAGACTATCAGCAAACTGTGTCTCTAGGAACTCCAGAAATCTAACGACGTTTAATGTAGGAGGCAATTCCAACGGCCCTATTAAACGATCGTTGATTATGCCTGCATTTACCGAAAATTCGTGTTGAAATGCACTTGGGCGCACCGCATGTGGGTTTATCGAGCACCAGAGACGATCATTTCTATGATTTGTAATGCCAGCTTTTGTGACTTTTGCTTTGTCAGTTCATAGTATTTTTTGCAGAAAATTACGGTTCTGTCTTAGACTTCGATCCGCGAACAAAATACAGATCTTGTAGCAAAATCTGTTCCAAGAATGTCGAAAACATTCTCCAGTAACAGTCGCAAGGCATTTAATGAGTGGGCGACAGTAGGAATTCATAAAAGCAGACGAAGGTTATATGACCTTTACCATGATAGATCATATAATCTTTCCGATGCTTTTAAAGAATATGTAAAAAAATATTCTAAAATATTCAAAAGAGTTTGCTCCACAGCCAAATCGTTACATATTAGTAACAAAATTAAGACGGCTAAGAATAAAACTAAAATGACTTGGAGTATAAGTAACAGCGAAACCGGTAAAGAGAAACCTCGTAACTCAAACTATCAATTAAAAATGAAATCACTAAATCAAATCAAGAAGTTGCAGCGGTGCTTGAGAAATATTTCACTGATGTTCCTATCTTGACAACAGAATGAAAATGTAATGTATGTACATAAAAACATAAATAGCTTTAATAAGAATAAGGATGTTCATACCTTAAACACTAGGAACAAACATAAGCTTGTAATGCCAGTTACTAGACTCCACAGAATTAGTAATTCATTTATGGGGCAATGTATACGCTTTTACAACAAAATTCCAGAACATGTTCAATGTTTGTCAATAAACAAGTTTAAAAGTTTTATTAGAGAAAACCTGTACAAAAAGGGTTATTATAATATCAAGGAATACATGAATGAAAATAACCCCTGGGAATAAGGTGATCGCCACCATGCTTCTTCTATGAAAAAACATTTAAAATTGTATAAACAAAATTATTGTTAAGTGAAATTATGTTTAAAAAAAAGTCCCGCTGGGTTTCTTGCTGGTTCTTCCCAGGACAGAGGTATTTTCCGAACCAGTGGTAAATAAAAAATGACTTTCAATAAGTAGTATGTAATAATCAATCTATACAAATAAATAAAATTGAAGTGTCTGTTTGTAATGTCAAAATTACAGTTTTTTACTAAATGCATATGAAAGTAAATACGGTACTTATAACTAAAATACAATTTTTAATACTAAAATAATTTTTTTGTCTGTTTGATCCGGCTAATCTCCGAAACGGCTTAACTGATTTTGACGGGACTTTCACTGGTACATAGCTCATTTCATAAGGAGTAACTTAGACTACTTTGATTTTACAAAAAGAATTAAGGTTCCGCGCAATAACATAAAAACACTAACCCGCGAGTGAAGTCGCGGGGAACAGCTAGTATTTAATAAAATCATTCTATTCTATATTATTCTCCGCGACTGAGAAAGCAAATTAATTTGCATCTCTGTTGGCGAGCAATTCTCATGTAGATGTTGGCTCTAAACAACCGTCAACGCTACCTCGCTGTGATTCTTCAATTCCGGGAGTCACAATCCATATAAAGAGGTACGTAGAACTTTGCTAAACCTAGACGTGAACAACGCTAGTGAATTTGAGGGTATTTCTGCAAGGGTACTAAAACATTGTGCGCTTGAGTTGTCTCCTGTACTGTCTCTTTCTTAAAACTCGAACGGTGCCCAAATCGTGGAAGCTTGCCAATGTGCAACCAGTACCCAAGAAGGGTAATCATGCAGATCTCTGTAGTTATTGACCAATCGCCATCACCTACATACTCTGTAAAATTACGGAAAAGGTATTGAACAGTAAGCTGCTGACATACCTTGAAACAAATGAGCTCCTCAGTGACCATTAATATGGCTTCCGCCGGGGATTGGGGATCTTCTTATATATGTCATGTCACGCACTTCTGGGGCGAGATCATCGACAAGAACGATGAAGCTCTAGCAGTTTCACTCGGTATCTCGAAGATTTTTGACAGTGTTTGGCACGCAAGTCTGCTGAGTAAGCTTCCTGCTTACGGCATCCACGCCCAATTTTGCAACTGGATATCTGACTTTCTGAGTGAACGATCGATCAGGGTAGTCATTGGTTGCTCTTCTCACCTCATGCATATTAACGCTGGAGTTCCGCAGGGGTCTGATCTCTCTGCGACTCCTTTCCTGCTGCACACAGGCGCGGTCGCAGCCTGAAATTTTGGAGGGGGTCACTAATAATAAAATATGTAATGGAAATTAGACTTTATTGCACAATACACAAGTTTATTGCATACATTATAAAACAAGTGGGAGTCAGGGGCTAGGTGGGGCAGTGCCCCGGGCTCCCAAGCTAAAGGGGCCCCTCGGCCTCCAAGAACGACGTTCGAAAAATTATGTACTATCCTAGTTGTATAAAGAATTTTCGAGTTTTAACTTTTTGGCCCTGATCGCGAACGGCTCGAACTGACATCACAAAAATTACTCCCACTTACTGAACATAAATATAACATTGTTAAAGATATTTGTCTACTTCGTTTTATTGTGTTTTATATATAGAAGAACAGGGAAAACGAGCATGCGGCTCACCTGATGGCAAGTGTCGACCATCGCCTATTAACAAATACAACACCAGGGGAATTCTAGGCGCGTTGCCGGCTTTTTAAAAAGGAGTAAGCTCGTTTCTTGAAACTCCCTAAGTCGTATCGGTCCGACAGTAGTGGTGATGAAATTTTGTGGTTGGAATTAATCCGAACAATTCCGCTGAACACTCCCAGTGGTAAATGTGATAGAAAATGCAAAGGGATGCTACATCTCTTCGTCTCGGCTTCGTCGTCGATGATTCGAGCCTTGTGAAGTTGCAAGCAATGTGCCGCCATGAAATGCTGTCCCGCTCTGTTTAGCACGTCAAGCCAATTCAGCCTTCCCTTCCAAGTGACCACGAAACTGCATGTTATTCTAAATGTCAACACCGTAAATTCCGATACTGGCTGAAGTAACAAGGGGAGAGCCCTGAAATTAAGGAGTTATGCCAAAGGGGTTCTTTTCAGTGGTAAACGCGCAAACTTGTGTCTTCTGGGCATTGAACTTAATTAGATTATTCGCCCCAATCCGAGACATTACACAATAAGTTTGTTCCGGTACCCGGCGACGTTGTCCCGAGAAATATAGGCACAGCTGGTGTATAAAGCATCACCAGTGCACGTTACTGGTTTGCTACATATTATTGAGAAGCAGAAGAAACAGTGTAGGCCTTCGCTATGTTCAAACTAACGGCCATGGTCTCCCTATCTGCCTCCGCGGATTTATGAGTCAGGTATGCCAGAAGATCACCAGCTGAGCAACCCCGACGGAAATCGTACTGGCGGTCACTTTTCAGTTGGTGATCCTCAATCTCATGAACTGGCAGTTCACAATGGTTTTTATTATTTTGGAGAACAAGTTGGATAGGTCTGAGCAGTCGATTTTCTGTTATTTTTTAAGGATCTGGTGCACTAAAGCTATCTTATTTGAGTTCGGGACTACGCTTAGGGAGAAAGAGTTTTAGAAAGGACACGTTACGACCGGTGCCAACTAGGGAGCACACGTCTTCAGCACAATGGAAGGAACTCCATCAGGCCCACTCGACTTGACGTCTAGGGAGAATAGTGCTATGCGCACCGAGCGCTGTGTAAACCGTATTGTACCGACCTGAAGGCGAAATTATACTTCTTTTTAACAGCGCTGGCGAAGGACTTCTATTATAGCGCGATGCATTTTTACAGGAGCGACCAAACCAGGCACCACAGATGATAGAATAAAAAGTTCCATTCCCTGAAGTACGACATCAGCGACAGAATCACGTTGGGATCATCCGGCGAGAAGTATTGCATCCTTTCCTTGAGGACAGGGGCACCCGCCCCTGGATGCATAAAAAGACCGCATCCTGTCCCAATCGGCCGACTTATAGTGCCAAACACGGCGGCGATCTGCAGGATGCAACCGCAATGGGAGTGTGAGTGGCACCAGATGTCCAGATCAGACAATGGTATAATGAGCCAAGAGGGGCGTCAACGGAAATCTGATATCCGTCCGGATGAGAGGTCTGCAGAAGGTCCTACAGGGAAAGTGCACGATCCTCCACATCTAGAATCCGCGTAGGTTAAGTAACCATTTGTGTCGGACCATATGTCAAGGCAAATTCATAAACAGATCTTCCCGCATGATCGGTTAAACGAGAACCAAGCCATTCAGCGCGGTGGCCGGTAAAATCACCAAGGATCACGATCTCTGCAGATGGTACCTGTTGTAGCACGGAGTCTGCAGCGATTTGGACGTAGTCGATGAGTTGGTCTGTGTTGGCATTACCTATAGAGGCACCCGTAGACGCGATGGTCGACTTTCAAGACTGCCGATGCGTCGAGAACAGCTGTTCTCTCTGACGTATACGCAAACTCCAGCCCGAGGTTATAATTAATACCCCAGATAGCAGAGAAGTATCGACCGGAGAGCACACCTGCGTCTTGGTTGGAAAGAGCAAGTTCGGCTTCGCCGTCTTCAGATGGTACCTAGTGGACTTCGTTAACGTTCGAATGAAATCCCGTGATGTTGAAGAAATTCACGGATAGCGTGGCAGGGATCACCTTTATCTTATTGCTCTACTTACCACGAGCAGTATTAGTCTTGAGCGGAACAACCAAGCGAGCACACAGTCCACCTGATGGTAAGTGGTTGCTGTGGCTTATAAACATCTATCCTCGTTCGCATATAAAATGCAGATGCGCTGCCAGCCGTGAGGACTAAAATGGAATGCCTCTTTTCCAGTAATAAGGGTCTTCGGTTTTCTACACTGACCATACGAAACACAGCAGCATTAAGCTGCTATTTTACGCTGGTATTCTGTGGGAGCGTGGTCCTTCCCCGATCGAGTCGACCCAATCGTGCTACAAGTATACTATTAATATAGCTGTAACACAGCTCTATGACGTATAATTTATTATATTTATATTTGGGTTGAGATCATCGTCGTAAACTTTGATTGTAGAAACCACACACTTAGGAAATTTTGTATCAGTATTTTATTTGAGCTCCCGTTTCCACTCTGAAATCCATAGCTGATAACTGAGTGTAGCAGGAAGACTCAAGAAATGGGAGTAACATTCTGATAATTTCTTCACATTAAGATCTTTTTCTGTATATTCAGATTTTGGCATAAAAATATTCATGCCTAATCCGGACAGGCTCATCATATCCGCAGAAAGTCGGTCCTGTAGGTTAGTCTTTATGCTATCTATCAGTGGAATATAAACAGTCCAAAATATTCTTCGTCATTTCCTTGATAAGTAATTATGGCGAAGATTCTCAGTAATTTTTAGATGATTTTTCAATTTGACGTGTACGATTGGGGGGGGGGGGTCATGTTCCCCGTGACCCCCCTTCGCACAGTCACAAAGAGATTCATGTCCAGTGCAAAATACAGAGGTGTAACACGTTAAAAAAGGAGTAACACGTTCACTCAGAGAGGCTATGGTGGAGCGGATAAATGCGACCAATGGGGTGATGATAATCTGGTCCGCCAAGACGCAAGCCTGTCCGTTTGATCCGACTCCTAGTTTTCGAGGTACACCTGTAGAGGTTACTGACTATCTCGAACTTCTTAGCATACAGTTGAGTGCTAACCTCAACTTTGGCGCCAACATTGAGTAGAAAGCACAAACTGTGGACAAAAATTTGCGAATTTTAAGCTAGGCGAAGCGATACTTTATGCTGTCGGTAACGACAACATTAGCTGTAATATAATTGTTCCTCTTTGATGTTATTACTCCTATTATCACTTATTTACTCAATGAATGTGTCTCTTCCTCTAAATTCCCTCAAGCCTGGAAGAGTGCTCATATTATACCCCTTCCGAAGAGATCTAGTCCCGTCAACCTCTCTGGTTTCCGTCCCATCTTGATCTTACCTTTCCTTTCTAATGTCCTTGAAAAACTTATTTGCCAATAGCTGAGGCTTTTCCTTAATAAGCACAATTTATTGAATTCCTTACAATCCGGTTTCCGTTCTGGTCATAGTACAGCTACTGCCCTGATCAAAATTACTGATGACATACGGTGGGGTATGGATAATAAACAACTCACAGTCATGACCTTGCTGGATTTTAGTAATGCGTTCAATACTGTTGACTTCGATATACTGTTGAGTCTGTTGTGTTCCCTTAACATATCTCCATCAGTAATTAACTGGTTTTAAAGTTATCTCTGTGGCCATCGGTAGTGTATTCGTGTCGGTGAAACTCACTCATCTTGGTGATATTACTGCAGGCGTGCCGCAGGGCGGCGTGTTGTCACCTTTACTCTTTTCCATTTTCATTAATTCAATCACTCATAAAATATCCTCTCTCTACCACAAGTATGTGGATGATGTCAGATTTACACCCAGTCAACTCTTGAGAATTTGCCTACATTGAATAAGGATCTAAATTTTATTCACGAGTGGAGTAAATCATATGGCCCAAATGTCAATCCTAAAAAGTCGCAGGCTATTATTATTGGTAGCCAGAGCTTTATCTCAAGAATTGACTGGTTCTCTGTACCGCCTATCGTATTCGATGGAGTTGTAATCCCTTACTTTGACAATGTCAAAAATCTTGGTATTTATATTGATAATTCCTTAAATTGGACACGCCAACTGAATGAGGTAAGTAAGAAAACTTTTGTCGCTCTTTGTTCACTGCGTCACCTTCGATCATTGCTTTAACCTTAACCTCTTCAAGGTGCATTTTAACAGGCTTCTCCTGGGCAAACTCGCTCCATCGTAGGCTTCATCTTTGCCCTCGGACCAGACGAAGGTCAAAAGTGAGCCTAGTTTTAATTAAAAAAGTCTTACACAGTTGTAGTTGCAATGCAATCCGTGGAACACTTAGTATGGAATCACTGGTTATTAGGCTAAGCACTTCTTCATCTTCAGGCGATACCAAACGTACGCGTTCATTAAAAGCTCTTTTAATGCCCCTTTCTGCTAATCTCGAGTACACGTCGACAATAGTTTGGCGACTCGGTGTAGGCCTGTTAGGGTACTTTCGTCGATGTTCTTGCACAGGTCGATTTGTACTTCCATTGCAAAAGCCATATACGAAGTGTATGTCGGCAATATGTTGCGCTAAATATTGACGATTTTCCATTTTTGTATCACCCTCTTAACGATGAATAGCAATACAGCACGGAGAATAAGTGAAAGTAGCGATCACAACGCAGGGAGAGGGACAACTTATTTAACTAAGCAACTGTCAAACTGTGTGATTTTTTCGAGGTAGAGGACCGGTATGTTCCATCTTACTTACTCACGCTAGTAGCTTGCCGTATTTCCGGTCTGCTCTTGAATGTAATGCATCATGCACCCGCCGATTTATGACCAATTTCTGTACTACCAACATTTAGTAAAATTTTTGAAAAAATAATTTTAGATCAGATGTTAAGTTTCTTTCATATTAATAAATTGCTCCATAAAAATCAATTCGGGTTTACAAGGGGTCGCTCGACAACTGACGCTGGAGTTAAGCTTATTAAACATATTTTTTGTGCATGGGATTATTCAGAGGATGCTTTGGGTATATTTTGTGACCTTTCCAAGGCCTTCGACTGCGTTCACCATAAGAACATTAATCAGGAAGGTACAGTAATATGGTGTCAAGAACACAGCGCTTAAACTTATAATTTCATAATGATTTCTTATATTTACGCGAACACTACACATTTTTAAATAAAACTAATTTTACGGATTTTATCGCGTATATTAATCTATTTTTATATTCCCGACGTTTCGGGTGCTTTCCAGCACCCGTGGTCACGGGGGACTGAGGTCTTTGACGTCCTGCTGTCATAGTTAGCCCGGCTACCTTCAGTTTTTTAATATAAATTTTTGGTCCGATTTACGCAGAATGAGCTTACAGTATCTTGAAGTCTAGCAGTGGTATACTTGGGTTTGGATTTGATTTTATTAATTATGGGATCCCAAGCAGATGGCAGCACCCATCCATCTTCTCTATTGAAATTAGGATGTTTTTTAATTTCAATAGCCTCGCGTATCCTTGGGAGGAATCGGTGTTCTTTTGCGAGGATTTGTGGTCTATCAAATCTAATGTAATGGCGGGGACGATCTTGAACATGTTCACAAAGGGAAGTCTGCAGTTTTAAAATTAGTTTTATTTAAAAATTATAATTTCATATTTAAGTAATAGAATGCAGAAAGTTATTATCAATGGTAAAAATTCTTCCGGATCACCTGTACTAATGGGTGTCCCTCAGGGCTCCATTCTCTGCCCATTCCTATTTCTAGTGTATATTAATGACTTATCTTCTCTTGTAGGAGGGGATAATCATGATATAGTATTATTTGCTGATGATACTTCCTTGATTTTTAAACTTAAACGTCAATCATTTAAATGTAACGAAGTTAATAATGCTATATCAAAATTAGTGCATTGGTTTAACGTTAACAATTTACATTTAAACGGAAATAAGACTAAATGTATTAAATTTACAACAACGAATGTTAAACATCTGAGTACCAATGTGTTTTTAAATGGGAAAGAACTGAGCACTGTTGAATCCACTGTTTTTCTTGGCATCACTCTCGACGCAAAGTAGTTTAGTGGGGCCCCCATATGTGAAAACTAGCAAGCAGTTTAAGTTCTGCAGCCTATGCTGTAAAAAAGATTAGAGGTCTCACTAGTATCGAGACAGCTAGATTAGTTTATTTCAATTATTTTCATAGCATAATGTCTTATGGGATATTGCTATGGAGAAATGCGGCTGATTCAGAAACTATTTTTGTTTTACAGAAGAGGGCCATTAGAGCTATTTACAACCTAAAACCGAGAGAGCCTCTTAGAGATAAATTTAAAGAAATAAGTATATTAACTTCGGCCTCTCAGTATATATACGAAAATTTAATGTTCACAAAAACAAAGGTAGTTTTAGTAAAAAAAGTGATATACGTTCTGTAAACAATAGGAACAAACACAAGCTAGTGATACCAGTTTCTCGACTCCACAGAATCAGTAATTCAATCTTGGGGCAATGTATACGCTATAACAACAATGTCCCGGAAAGTGTACAGGCTCTCTCTATTACCAAGTTTAAATGTTTTGTTAAGTTGAAACTGTATAAAAAGGGTTGTTATAGTATAAATGAATATATGGTTGATAATAACCCCTGGGAATGAGATGGTTGCTTCCAAGCTGTTTCTAAAATAAATTTTGTACCAACCATTAATTTAAAATATGTCTTAAAAAATCCCGCTGGATTTCTTGCTGGTTCTTCCCGGGACAGAGGTTTTTTCGAACTAGTGGTAAAGTAAAAAAAGACTATCAATAAGAATTGCACATGTGATGTATATTGAATAAAAATTATTCTATTCTTTTCCATTCTATTCTATTCTATTCTATTCATGCAATTCGAGAGCAGACAGTGCCAGATATCACTTAAGAAAGGCCTTTTGTGTTTGCGCATACGCTATGTTCAAACAACTATAAGTATTTTTTGAAGTAATTGACATACAGCTGTAAACTTAATGGTGTGTTTTAGGTTGGCTCAAAATCTGTCTACCCAGTAAAAAAATAAAAAAAGATAATCGGAGTTTAAGAATAATGTTTTTGCAGTTATTTACAATAACTGACTAAAATATTTTTTAAAGTTACGAGTATCTGAACCATTTTTGTAATGTAAACGAAACGATAGACAACATTGTTGCCATCGGAATGAGCCGAATGAGATTTTTATCTCAGTTAGACCAAAACTTTGAAAGATATGATTTTTTTTGTACACACGTAGACTTTAAGTGAAGAAAAAAATATCGCTGTCACATAGAAAAAAAATGTTTATTTCAACTAAATAAAGCTTTAATATACAGGGTTTGGAGATCACCTTTTAAGCAAAGAGATGCTTGTGTTAGGTGACTTCGCTCTTCCACTTAACATTATTATATGAAATTGGAAACAAAATAAAAGAAAAGAAAGTACAAAATACAAAACATAGAGAGGAAGGGGATTAGACCTCGGTGTGTAGTGTATTTGTGAATTAAAATTGTTGTAACTTATGTACCTAGAATATCGCTGGTCCGTGACCGGACACACTGTATAGAGATATCTTTAATTTTGGATTGTTTGTACTGCAACTGTATGTGAAATCCGGTATGAATAATGAAAATTGCGCTAGGTATACAAAAGCTAAATAATAACCTGGAAGCTATTAGAGAAAGGTCGAGTACATACCTATGGCGTTTCAGTTAATCCAACCAAATGTAAGGTATTAATCTTTGAAAGTTCATAATTGCTGGCGGAAGGTTGATTATGGAAATCTCTTTCCTGTTCTTTTTAATGGGACTTTCTTTCCATATTGTAATTCAATAAAAACCTTGACTTAAAAAACTTAAAAATAAAAAGGTTTTATTCATAAACACGGTCTTACATATTACAATGCGCCCGTATCAGAAGCAAGCCCTTCTTCCATATCATAACATTTAACAGTGGTAGAGTCACGCGGCAGCTTTAGCTGTAGCACGGATGGGCCGGCTCGAACCGGGGTGGTACCACGACCTCACAGAAAACCTGCGTGAAGTAGAGAAGAACCGCTTGTACTAAATTGAGAGAAAGTAAAAATAGTATGTGTAGTGTGTGTGTGTGTATGTAGTGAATGCGTAGATTGTGTGTAATATGTGTATGTGCGTGTAATGTGTTGTGTGAAAGTTTTCATACGTTTCCCTCAGCACAGCCCTACTACATAAAAGGTCTTTGGATCAGGGTTAAGTCACTCAGCAGAGTTGGTAGTTAGATGTACAAGTATATGGAGGTTATCATGTGTGTATGTATGTAATGAGTAAGTGACTTACACATAAATATCCTCATATCAAAATTCTAATTTTAATAGGGTTTCAACTTCAATAAATTCTAATGTCTTCAGCTATTCCGTGAGTTTTTGTTTACAGTTTCGATAAGTCATAGGATATATATCAAGTATTTTATTTATTTTATTATATAAATGAGATGATATGTTTTTGCACTGATTGCGTGCAAATTTATTCTTGGTGTAATTTAGTGTGGCGACTCTATCTTTTCTTCTTTTAGTTAAAGTATTGGTGTCAATATTAAAGGACTTATGTTTTTGCAGAACTACTTGCAATATGTAGTTTACGAGTTGTTAATATATCTGCATATAGATACAATGAATTTATTGAAACTGACGTGTTGTGAAATACATGATTTTTAACAATCCCCTTTGAGCTCGTTGTAATTTTATAAAATTAGTTTTTATACCAACACGCCATATCATCATCATCATCATTACAGCCCTTCACAAGCTCACTGCTGAACATAGGTCTCCCCACGGAATGCCACAAAGCACGGTCCCGAGCCACCTGCATCCAATGACTTCATGTATGTCTTACCAGGTCCTCACTCCTTCTAGCGGGGGGACGTCCTACACTACGCCTACCGGTACGAGACTGCCACTCGAGAACCTTTCTTCCCCATCGGTTGTCGGTTCTTCGAGCTATATGGTCGGCCCATTGCTACTTCAGCATACTAATTTTTTGGGATATGTCGGTTACTCTGGTTCTACTGCGGATATCCTCATTTTTAAGTCTATCACGCAGAAAAACGCCGAGTATAGCTCTTTCTATAGCTCGCTGAGCGACTTTGAGCTTCCTCATAGGGCCAGCAGTGAAGGACCACATCTCAGATCTATAGGTCATCACTGGCAACACGCACTGGTTGAACAATCTAGTTTTGAGGTATGTCTAACGAGAATATATGTCGTAATCTCCTGAACGCTGCCCAGCCGATTTAAATCCATCCCTTGACTTTTCGGTTGAAGTTGGAGTTAGCTAGTCGGACTATTTTTTTATAGAATGAGGGTGTCAGATGAGCACACATTTCACCTGATGGTAAGTAGTTGCTGTGGCCCATAGCCCATATATTCAATTACGAATCAAAATGCAGATGCGTTGTAACCCGTGAGGACTAAGATTGAGCTTCGTTTCCAGTAAAAAAGTGTCTCCGGTTCTCTACACTAACCATATGAAACATAGCAGCGTAATGCTGCAATTTTACTCTGGTATTCTGTGAGAGCGTGGTCCTTCCCCGGTCCAGCCGACCAATTCGTGCTACAACTATACTACTAATATAGCTGCAGCATAGCTCTACCACGTAAAAATTTTCCCATATTTGTCCCAGGTAAACATATTCGTCAACAACTTAGAGCTTAGTGCTCCCAACAACTACCGGCATAGGTGTGACATGGACGTTAAACATGATTTTTGTTTTGTCCATGTTCATCTTAAGACCTATCCTTTGGGAGACACTATTGAGGTCATTGAGCATAGTGCTCAGGTCCTCCAGCGATTCTACCATAAGGACTATATCTTCGGCAAATCGATGGTGAGCGATGTACTCACCATTGACGTAAATACCGTATCATTTCCAGTCCATTAGCTTTAAAACGTCTTCCAATGCAGCGGTGAAGAGTTTCTGGGATATTACGTCACCCAGTCTAACACCTCTCTGCAATTGGATAGGTTTCGTACTCTGGTTTTGTACTCGGATAGCCATCATAGCCCTACAATACAAACACTTCAGCACTTCGATATACCGATAGTCCACTGGGCCCGAATTGCGACGGAATCAAAGGCTTCCTCATAGTCCACATACGCAAGACAAAGTGGCAGATTGTTCTCTAAAGCCTTTTCGGAAACCGGCTTGTTCGGGAGGCTGGAAGTCGTCGAGTCTGCATGCTAGACGATTCGTAATGACTCTTGAATACAGCACGTAGACGCGGTTCAGAAGGGAAATCGGTCTGTAGTTCTTCAAGAGAGCGTTATCGCCTTTCTTGAAGAACAAGAGCACTGTACTTCTTCTCCACGCCTCCGGAGTAGTGCCTCCATGAAGGATGGAATTAAGGAGCTTCTGAAAGACTTTAAGTACCGATTTTCCACCCGCTTTCAGAAGCTCCGCTGTAATTCCATCCTCGCCCGGGGACTTGCTTTTGTTAAGGTGCTGGAGATCTATTCTAATCTCGCTCAGACTGACATCCGGGATATTATCTGAATAGTGTCGGATAAGACTTGCTCTTGGATCGTTACTCACACTTGCGTGTGGCTCCAACGATGACGTGTACAGCTGCCCATAGAACCTCTCAATCTCACTCAAAATCCCAGGTGTCTCGGAAATGATCCTGCCACATTCGGTCTTCAGCTTCGACAGTTGGTACTTTCTGGCAGACAGATCTCTGGCAAAGACTTTGGAGCCCTGGTTTCGCTCGATTGCTTCTTCAATATGAGCAGTATTAAAGTTGCGTAAATCCCACCGCATGAATTTGGAGATATATCTGTTCAGTTGCATGCTATCAAATCTACTGAAGACTGCAGCTTCATTTCCCTTCTAACAGCCATGAGATTAAGAGTGTGATCGGAGAGTTTTGTGTTGTTCTGCGGCGGGTCTTGCAAAACTTAGCTCCGACTTGATGGACAGTTTCCACGAGCTTGTCATTTATATCGTCGACTGCATTGCAATCTTCTAGGCACTAAAAACAATTTTGTAGCTCGAGCTGAAAGGTTTCGGAACTTTGGATTAGAGCACGAGCGTGACGGAGCGTTGACTTCATTAGACGACACTTCTCCAACTTAACGTTTAATTTCAGTGTGCTCTAACCGTACGGTGATCGCTACTAGTTTTCACGCCATATCGTTATACAATAAATCAAAATAGATTCTACCAACGCAATATTGATCTGATCAAGTAACTTTTTTTTTCATTTATTCAAAATATAAAAAACAAAGTGAATTTTTTTTAGTCCTACAGCAGAAACCACACACAGTTTAGTTGCTGCGGTCTATTAACTATAAATTATTATCTTTTATAAAACTATTATTGGCCGGCCGATACGACTTAGGGACCTTCAAGGAAAGACCCTATTCCTTTTTAGAAGGTCGGCAACGCATCTGCAATTCCCCAGGTTCCCCTGATGTTGCAGTTGTTCATGGGCGGCGGTAGTCACTTACCATCAGGTGAGCCGCATGCTCGTTTGACTCCTCTCCTATATAAAAAAACAGGTCGGGATAATTACACGTTTCAATGGACTGATTAAAAATGAGTAATAATAGGTGTTATTTTGCCTTTAACATGTTTTATGTATTTTGCACTAATATTATCCCAGCCTGCACTCTTATTCTCATTTAATTTGTTTATTATTGTGGATATAGTGTTCTGGTTTGCTTTTCCCAATCTAAAACATACATTCGGTTCATTCTGACTTGCCTGTTGGTCTAGTGGTTAGTGACCCCCCCCCCGAACGGGTTCCCGCCTTGTCGTGGCGGGGGGGCTTAGTAGCCGTGGCTTGGTCAACCACGGTGAACAAAGAGGAACCCCTTGGCTGGCCCGTGGTGTAGGGCCGGCCCGAGGTGGCCACTCCGGGTGGGCTTGGGAATCCCACTTCGGATGTGTGTCGGTGGGATGCTGCGAGAGGGGTGTCCGCTCCCTCTATTGCTGCAGCCGAGGTGGAGTCGCGAAGGAAGAGGTGTGCTGGTATGGCGATGCGCCACTCGCCCTATCCTTCGCGACTCAGACGGGGCCGCACCGTTAAATGATGCGGTGGTGGTGGGGCTGCGGGGGGAGAGGAGTGTCGGTATTACGAGGCGCCGCTCTCCCTACCCTCCGCAGCCGAATCTTGGTTGGCGGCGGAGCCACAGACCAGATCCGCCGCTGGGGTCAGGATAGGCTGGTGCTTCTGAGTGCTAGTTTTTCCTGGCCCCATGGCCTTCGCGCATCGGACACGGGGGCGTCCGTTGCGCATGTGAAATTGGAGGCCGAGGAGGAGGGCGCGCCATGTGTTCTGGTGCGCCTTACCTGAGAGGGAGATAGGGGAGGAGTAGTCCTCTCCCGAGGAGGGACCGCCATGGGGCGGCCAGCGCAGGTGGGGCCGCGGATGTGTGCGAAAGCGTTCCCGTGGCCCTGCCAATATGCGACGAGGTTGGAACACCATGGGGTTTTAGTCGGTGCGAGTCCGACATAACCCGTCCTTGTCCCCGCGAGGCGGGTATGCATAGGCATTTCCCCATGTAAAAAAAAAAAAAAAAAAAAAAGTGGTTAGTGACCCTGACTGCTACGCCGGAGGTCGTGGGTTCGATTCCCACCCAGGACAAATGTTTGTGTGATGAGCACGACCATTTGTTCTGTGTCTGGGTGTAATTTATCTATAATATTTATGTATTTAGAAATATATAAGTATGTTTATCAGTTGTCTAGTACCCATAACACAAGCTCTGCTTAGCTTGGGACTAGATGGCGTTGTTTGATAGTTGTGGAATAGTTGTGGAATATTATATAAGTATTGGTTTTAAGAATAGTAGTGCTGCAGGATGTACAGGTTTGTTCAATATTTTTTTAAATTCTGTAGCAAATTTATTTGATATTAATTTAGCAGGCATTTTGAACTTATTTAATAAAATTTCATCTATAGATTTTGTCAATTTACCACATAACTTGTTCACAATATCCCAAACTTTTTGGGATTTTTAAAATTAGCTATTATCTTACTTTTAATATGTTTGTTTTTTATGTAATTAATATATTTATTAGTTTTATTTCGATACTTATTATACAATATTCTATTTTATAAGTTACTTTCGTCCTGTTTCCATATAGCTAATAGCTTATTATCCATACACAATTCCCCCTTCTACCTGGGTTTAGGCCAAAAATGGTCATGTTTGGACGGCACCCAATCACGTTCGAATTTGCCAATCGCCCGATCGTACCAGGTGTCACGCGTGTGTCGGGGAGGGGGCAGCGGAAGGGAGCTTCCCAGCGTCTTGGCGGTCGGGCGAGACAGTAGGTGACAGGAGTAGCTTGCTAGCATCGTCCCGGTTAAGCCGAGTGTTTCGGCTATCGCTGCGGAAGTTCGCGCGTGACCGGTTTTGGGTGATTAGGGTCTAGAATTTGGATTTGGGCGCGTGGCTTCGCTACGTAATTGGGTTTCGTGAAATTCGCCTCGGATTTGGTGATCTAGGATTTAGGTTCCTGTACAAGAGGCCTTTATGGGGTTTTACGGTTTAAGTAACTTCTTTGAAAGTAATTGTGCTTATTAACTAGATGAAGTGCGTGTTTCTTCGTCACGTAGATATGTGAATTGTGTGATAGTTAACTCGTGCGAGAGTGCGGAATAGTGTACGCGCGTCGAGGAGATATACGGTCTAGGATTAAGCCGCGCATTTCTTGTTTGAGAGCTTCTCCCGGTTAATTGTCAGGATATCGTTATAATGGTGTCGTCGCGGATAGTGCCTTTGTGTTTAGGTTGCCTAGTTAGATTAATTTGCGTATCAACGAGACGTATTTTGACTCTGGCGCGACGTGTTATTCTGGTGCCGAATTTATAATTTGTGATAAGTGAATCCGGGACATTCAATGTCGAATTTTGTGCTACTGTTCTTGCCGTGTCGAGTATCACGTGTTCGATTCTGCGATGAATGTGGAATTGGGCGAATTGAAGTTGGTTAAATGTACAATGAAGCTAAGAGACTGAATTAGTGACAGTGAAGAAAGAAGTGGTCCGGCGATGGAGCAGTCTGGAGCGATGCAGCATTTTGGGGCAGCCTGGAAAACGGCTGCTGCTGGTCGCCTACGCCTGCCCAGGCCTCACACATTCACACCTCACTGTACACTGTTCACCAAACACCATTACACACACTCACGGCCTGTCCAAGCCTTGGAGCGAAGTTAGCTTCGGCTACCGGTAAATATTATTGGTTTCTAGTTTTCTCCCATATAGTTTATTGTGATAGAACATATTCCACGTGGCCATATTGAGGCCCGACCTGCGTCTGCCCGTCGAAGAAGCTGTTATGGGCCCCAGCCAAGACGACCTTTGCAAGGGCAGCTGTAGGCCGTAACAACCTGTAAGTACTTTTGCAGTATATTAACATTTTTTATGAATATATTTGTTAGAAATAAAGTTCATTATATCATTGGGATTAATATATCTTAACCCCTGGCTCCAGTCTACATTACACAATTCATTTAGTAATTTGCGATGGTTTGTTTTAGTACAATATTTAATGTTCTCTTTTTGTAATAAAACCTGGACTATCACAAAACCGGTCATATAATTGTCAGCTATGGAGTTATTTATCACTGCTGTATGTATGGATGAGCTAGTAGCACTGTGATTGTCATGCCTTCGTATAAATATGTGATCAATACAGCTTTAGGTAATCAAGTTCTCTCTAGATTCAATCCGTGTATACTATCGAATTCCACAATCAAGGCTATCTCACTCATGGTGTTGAGATATAAGTAAACATTTGTCTCATTTAGTTTATTTATGTTTATATTTATGTTCCCGAGAATTACAAGATTACATTTTTGATTAGAGCTTGGAGGCCGGTATAATGCACATACACAACAACAACATACAAATACACAATTTATAGTTGTAGCTTGTTGACACTTCACCAATAATGGATTCGGAAAAGCATGTATTCACTGGAAGTCTATTAAACGAAACACATTTATACACATATAAGATGACTCCTCCACTTCTTTTGTTTTTGCGAAGTTGTGAATTTATCTCATTATCTTCTAGTTGAAAAAGAGATGAGCACTCCGCTCTTATGTTAGCTTCTGTAACTACAGTGATGTGTATTATTCTTAAGCTATTGCTAATTATGTATTCAAGTTGGTCAAAGTTTTTTAGCATGGATCTTATATTTATTAGCAACGTGTCTTAGTGTTTTAAAATTACACATTAATTTACGTAATCTACCAGAAACCAATTCGACATAAGACATCCATTAAAGTATCTGGTCCAAGACACCAAGGTACTTTGTAAAGTTAGTCTAGTTATAGTGGAGTAGTTGCAATTTGTGCTAACTAGCGGCTGTCAGCAATGAATCTTAATACCGCTGGGAAAGTCAGGCAGACTGCTTTTTTATGGGAAACTAAATATAATTTGTTTTGCTGGTATTTCACATTAGTAAGTTTAGACTTAGCCATTGCGAAATCACAGTCAAACCGTGCTCTGTATTAATCTTTAAATGATTCAGGGAGTCACCTGTAAACACAATGGAAGTGTCGTCAGCATATAAGAATATGCTAGCATGTGGGATCTTTATATTGCAGAGTTTGTTTATGTAATTAGAAACAGGGTGGGCTCTAAGACGCTTCCTTGCAGTATGCCATAAGTTAGACTAGTTTTTTGACTTATGTGTGAACCTATTTTTACCCTCTCAGTCCTACCAGTCATATAACTTTTAAGCAAGTCAAGGGGCACACCTCAAATTCTACAATTTACTAACTTCTGCAACAGAATGGGGTAGGCACAGTCAAATGCCTTTTTAAGATCAAGGAACACCGCGAGGCAGTTTGAATTTTTATCAAGATTATCAACAACTACAAACGTAAGTGCTTCTACAATGTTTTCAGTAGATTGTCCTGCTTGAAAGCCAAATTGTGAACTGGATAAGATGTGAAACGCATTGAGGAAACTTATGAGCCTCTTGTTGATAAGTTTTTCTATAACTTTTGATATTGCCGGCAACACCGAAATTAGTATGTAGTTGTGATGACATCCTTCTCATCTCCACTCTTATGCACAGGTGTTACTAGGGACTCCTTGAGCAGAGACAGAAAAAAAATTGGTAAATCCAATTGGGTTTCTAATAACCCCTCATTCGTATCTATTCACCCCTTTCTTCGTTTCTATTAACCCCAAAGGCGTTTTTATTCACCCCTCAGTCGTATCTATTCACCTCGAATTCGAGAAAAAGTACCAGTATCCTGATTTTACTATTTAAAATAATAAAATCGTTCAATATCGATATTCATATTTGTATTAATAATAGATAAATTTGTATTCATACGTGGTAGAGCCATGCTGCAGCTATATTAGTGGTATAGTTGTAGCACGGATGGGTCGGCTGGACCGGGGAAGGACCATGCTCTCACAGAAAACCAGCGTAAAATAGCAGCTTAACGCTGCTGTGTTTCGTATGGTGAGTGTAGAGAACCGGAGACCCTTTTTACTGGCAAAGAGGTATTCCATCTTAGTCCTCACGGGTGAAAACGCATCTGCATCTTGAGTCTTTATTGAGGATAGATGTAGATGTCTATGGGTCGCAGTGGCCACTTACCATCAGGTGGACTGTGTGCTCGTTTGTCACCCTATCCTATAAAAAAAAGATAAGAAATCAACTTCCTAAAAAAAATTGCAACAAGGAAACACTGAAGAACTTGATTTTTTACATAGCATAAATCATTTATAAAAATTGAGACCTATTGCATCCGCCACCGTGGATTTACATTTCGACAGCACTATCGGCTTCAACACCAGCGAAAACCATGAGAATGATACCCATGATGAAAAAATTGATATCTATTGCAGCCGCCATCTTGGATTTACATTTCGACAACCCTATCGGCTTCAACTCTCTTGAATAATAGTTTAGTTTTAGTTTCCCATAAAAAACAGTCTGCCTGACTTTCCCAGCGGTATTAAGATTCATTGCTGTCAGCCGCTATTTAGCACAAATTGCAACTACTCCACTATAACTAGACTAACTTTACAAAGTACCTTGGTGTCTTATTGGACCAGATACTTTAATGGATATCTCATGTCGAATTGGTTTCTGGCAGATTACGTAAATTAATGTGTATTTTTAAAACACTAAGACACGTTGCTAATAAATATAAGATCTATGCTAAAAAACTTTGAACAACTTGAATACATAATAAGCAACAGCTTAAGAATAATACACATCACTGTAGTTACAGAAGCTAACATAAGAGCGGAGTGCTCATCTCTTTTTCAACTAGAAGATTATGAGATAAATTAACAACTTCGCAAAAACAAAAGAGGTGGAGGAGTCATCTTATATGTGCATAAATGTGTTTCGTTTAATAGGCTTCCAGTGAATAGATGCTTTTCAGAATCCATTATTGGTGAAGTGTCAACAAGCTACAACTATACATTGTGTATTTGTATGTTGTTGTTGTGTATGTGCATTATACCGGCCTCCAAGCTCTAATCAAAAATGTAATCTTGTAATTCTCGGGGACATAAATATAAACATTAAACTAAATGAGACAAATGTTTACTTATATCTCAACACCATGAGTGAGGTAGGCCTTGATTGTGGAATTCGATAGTATACACGGATTGAATCTAGAGAGAACTTGATTACCTAAAGCTCTATTGATCACATATTTATACGAAGGCATGACAATCACAGTGCTACTAGCTCATCCATACATATAGCAGTGATAAATAACTCCATAGCTGACAATAATATGACCGGTTTTGTGATAGTCCAGGCTTCATTACAAAAAGAGAACATTAAATATTGTACTAAAACAAACCATCGCAAATTACTAAATGAATTGTGTAATGTAGGCTGGAGCAAGGGGTTAAGATACATTAGTCCTAATGATATAATGAACTTCATTTGTAACAAATATATTCATAAAAAAATGTCAATATACTGCAAAAGTACATACAGGTAGAAGGGGGAATTGTGTATGGATAATAAGCTATTAGCTATATGGAAACAGGACGAAAGTAACTTACAAAATAGTATATTGTATAATAAGTATCGAAATAAAACTAATAAATATATTAATTACATAAAAAACAAACATATTAAAAGTCAGATAATAGCTAATTTTAAAAATTCAAAAAAAGTTTGGGATATTGTGAACAAGGTATGTGGTAAATTGACAAAATCTATAGATGAAATTATATAAAATAAACCTAGCAAGCTAACAGCATAGCAAAGTGGCGAAGCAATCAGCTTTGTAGCGGTTTCTAACGGTTGCCGTTGAGCAATCAGTTTCAAAATAGGAGGTTCAGATGCCTGGGTGATCAGTAATCGATTGCTGAAAACAGAATTTGAAAATTCGAAACCGTTCTTGAGATAATCGTGGGACAGACGGACAGACGGACAGACATCGTGAAATCAATAAGTCACTTCGTAAGCTTCGCCACTTAATAAGTTCAAAATGCCTGCTTAATTAATATCAAATAAATTTGCTATAGAATTTCAAAAAAATATTGAACAAACCTGTACAGCCTGCAGCACTTCTATTCTTAAAACCAATACTTATATTAATTAACCGAATGTATATTTAGATTAGGAAAAGCAAACCAGTACACTATATCCACAATAATAAACAAATTAAATGAGAACAAGAGTGCTGGCTGGAATAATATTAGTGCAAAATACACAAAACTTGTTAAAGGCAAAATAACACCTATTATTACTCATTTAATTAGTCAGTCCATTGAAACGTGTAATTATCCCGACCTATTTAAAATAGGTGTTATTAGGCCTATACATAAGAAAGGTAGCTACGACAATCCAAATAATTACTGACCAATTACTATTTTATCTTGCATTGGCAAAATAATTAAGAGGTACATTGGAGATACTTTAAGCAAATACCTTGCTCAGAATAAAATTAAAAACTGTAAACAATTTGGATTTAAAAAAAATATAAGTACCTCACAGTTACTTGAAAAATTTACTAACGAAGTCAACTTGCACCTAAATGAGTAGGTTAATGTAATTATAAGACCGTGTTTATGAATAAAACCTTTTTATTTTTTTAAGTCAAGGTTTTTAAACTAATAATCAACCTTGCGCCAGCAATTACGAACTTTCAAAGATTATGACCTTACATTTGGTTGGATTAACTGAAACGCCATAGGTAGGTCTTTTTAATAACTCGACCTTCCTCTAATAGCTTCCAGGTTATTATTTAGCTTTTGTATACCTAGTGCAATTTTGATTATTTATACCGGATTTCACATACAGTTGCAGATGGTACAATTACTCCAAAATTGAAGATATCTCTTACTCTTACTCTATACAGTGTGTCCAGTCACGGACCAGCTATATTCTAGGTACATAAGTTACAGCAATTTTAATTCACAAATACACTACACACTGAGGTCTAATCCCCTTCCTCTCTATGTTTTGTATTTTATAATTTCTTTTCTTTTATTATGTTTCCAATTACATACACTATATAATTTTAAGTGGAAGAGCGAAGTCACCTAACACAATCATCTCTTTGTTTAGAAGGTGATGTCCAAACTTTGTATGTTAAAGCTTTATGTAATTAAAATAAACATTTTTTTTCTATGTGGCAGCCATATTTTTTTCTTGACTTATTCTCTACGTGTGTCCAAAAATAATCATCACCATCACCCAAACTAAGCGTTCCACGGATTGCAGTGCAACTACAACTGTCTAAGTTTTTTTTTTTAAATTAAAATTAGGCTCACTCATGACCTTCATCTGGCCCGAGGGCAAAGATGAAGCCTACGATGGAGTGACTTTGCCCAGGAGAAGTCTGTTAACATGCACCTTGAAGAGGTTAAGGTTATATGCACTCGGAAAAACAGACGTGTGACAACGAAGTGACTACAATACTCCATGTATGTTCGGACTTGAGCCTTGTATAAAGTTAGAAGTTGTGCAGGCTTGAAGTATCGCTTCACCTAGTTTAAAATTCTCAATATTTTGGCCGCAGTTTCTACTTTCGACTCAATGTTAGCGCCAAAATTGAGATTAGCACTCAAGTGTACGCCGAGAAGCTCGAGATGGTTAGTAACCTCTACATATATACCTCGGAAAGTAGGAGTCGAATGAAACGGATAAGCCTACGTTTTGGCGGCGTTGAAAGAGACCAGATTGTCATCACCCCATTGGGAGAAGATACTTAATGTCGCTGTTATTCGCCCCACCATAGCCTCTCTGAGTGAACGTGTTACTGCCCCTCTGTCTTTTGCACTGGACATGAGTCTATCTGTGACTCATTGAAGTTTCGCGTCTATAGTAATACCAAGAAAAACAGTGGTATCCACAAGACTCAACTCCTCCTCATTTAAGAGCACATTGGTTTTCGAATGTTTTACATTAGGTATTGTAAATTTAATACATTTTGTCTTATTGCCGTTAAACCAATGTACTAATTTCGATAGAGCATTATTTACATCGTCATAATTAATTGACTGCCGTTTGAGTTTGAAAATTAAAGAGGTATCGTCAGCAAATAATACTATATCGTGATTGTCCCCTACAAAATGATTTCTTACATTTACGCGAACACTACACATTGAATAAAACTATTTTTACATCTTGCATTTTTAGAACATCTTAATTCCATAAACTCTAAAATTCAATTTACTATGGAGTTAGAGGCAAATAATTCTTTAGCTTTCCTAGATGTGTTAGTCATTCGAAATCCTAATAACACCGTAGGTCACACTGTGTATAGAAAAAAGACCCATACAAACCGATACTTAAACGGTGAATCCCACCATCACCCTTCACAGTTAGCTACCGTGGGCAAATCTTTGTTGCAGAGAGCACGAGGGATCTGTGACAGCAAACACCTGGCCGCCGAGCTTCAGCACGTCAAGCAGATTCTGCACGACAACAAGCTTCGGGTTCCGCGCCTACGTCACAGTGACCGAGTGAAGCCGGCCACAGTCGAGCGTGTGCCTGCTGTACTACCATATGTCAGAGGTGTCACAGACAAGTTTGGCTACATCTTGAAGCGAGCTTCTATTAGAACATTCTTCAAGCCGCCGAAGAAGATTAGTCAGTTCTTACCATCCGTCAAGTGCAATATTCCTCTACAAGATGCAGGAGTATACAAGCTTGATTGTGAGTGTGGTCTCTCATATATAGGGCAAACAAAACGATCGATAAAAACCCGCGTAAAAGAACACATAGCTGACGTGAAGCACCAACGTTCCGGGAAGTCTGCAGTTTGTGATCATATCCTAGACGGCCCCCGTCATTACATTAGATTTGATAAACCACAAGTCCTCGCGAAAGAACATCGATTCCTGCCAAGGATGATACGTGAGGCTATTGAAATTAAAAAACATCCTAATTTCAATAGAGAGGGAGGCTGGGTACTACCACCTGCTTGGGATCCTGTAATTCATAAAATTAAAACTAAACCCAAGCATACCACTGTAAGACTTCAAAACACAGTTAGTTCATTCTGCGTAGATCGGACCAAAATTAATAATTAAAAAGCTGAAGGTACTCTGGGTTAACTTTGACATCGGGACGTCAATTACCTCAGTCCCCCGTGACCACGGTTGCTGGAAAGCAACCGAAACGTCGGGAATATAAAATAAGTTAATTAAACGCGATAAAATCCGTAAAAATAGTTTTATTCAATGTCCCCTACAAGATAAGGTAAGTCATTAATATAGATTAAGAATAGGAATGGGCCAAGAATCGAGCCCTGAGGACCGCCCATTGATACTACCGATCCGGAGGAACCTTTACCATTGAACACGACTTTTAGAGTTCTGTTACTTAAATATGAAGTATAAGTCTAAGCGC
The DNA here is from genome assembly GCA_963668995.1 of Parnassius mnemosyne. Classification (NCBI taxonomy): domain Eukaryota; kingdom Metazoa; phylum Arthropoda; class Insecta; order Lepidoptera; family Papilionidae; genus Parnassius; species Parnassius mnemosyne. The sequence continues at coordinate 25,093,985 of CAVLGL010000137.1, read as the reverse complement.
CAAATTTTTTACGCCGTAATGTTGTAGTTTCCTGATTAATGTCTCATGATGAACGCAATCAAAAGCCTTGGAAAGGTCACAGAAAATACCTAAGGCATCTTGGCAGTATCTCCCAGGCATTAAAAATGTATTTCATAAGCTCAACACCAGCGTCAGACGTCGAGCGAGCCCTTGTAAAACCAAATTGGTTTTTATGAAGTAATTTATTTGTATTTAAAAAAAATAACAATTGATCCAAAATTAGTTTTTCAAAAATTTTACTGAGATTTAGTAGTACAGAACTAGGTCTATAATTAGCGGGGTCCAATGTGCTACCAAATTTAAATAAAGTTATTACTTTACTATACTTCATTAAATCAGGAAACATACCAGAATCGATACAAGTATTAAAAATAAGAGCAAGATGAGGTGCAATTAAATCTATTATGGACGCAGTAACTGTAACGGAAATCCCCCACAAATCTGCGGTTTTCTTTACATTATTGAAGTATTTTACAATATTATGCGGTAATACTTTTTCAAATCTAAATTATTTTAAACAGGTATTAACATTCTGTTTAAGTAATGACTCGGCAACAGTTGGAGAAGTATTCAATGACTCTGTTGTCAAGATAGGAACATCAGTGAAATATTTCTCAAACACCGCAGCAACTTCTTGATTTGATTTAGTCAATTAATTTTTAATTGATATATTGAGTTACAAGGTTTCTCTTTACTGGTTTCGCTGTTAATTATACCCCACGTCATTTTAATTTTATTCTTAGCCGTCTTAATTTTGTTAGTAATATGTAACGATTTGACTGTGGAGCAAACTCTTTTAAACATTTTAGAATATTTTTTTACATATTCTTTAAAAACATCGGAAAGATTATATGATCTTTCATCGTAAAGTTCATATAACCTTCGTCTGCTTTTATGAATTCCTACTGTCGCCCACTCATTAAATGCCTTGCGACTGTATCTGGAGAACGTTTTAGAAGTAAATGTTTTATTAAATTCAGGAGTGAGTCAGTGTTCCATCAGGTTTCTGCATGGGAGGCAATGAGGGACGGTTGAAGTTGGATTCGACAACCTTCGACATATACCAAAATTGCTTACTACCAGGAGGGTAGGAAGCAAGTCTATACGACTGACATGGTCGAATTATGCCCTGCGGAGAACCCGCTTGCAGGACTTGGCAGCTCTCTTCCTAACTTTGCGATCGTGAGCTAGAACCCAGGCCCGGTAGGCAGACTCTTTGTGAGCCTCAGCACAAGCACATTCCGCATTATAGCAGGGCCGAGCCTTGTGACCGAGATAGGATGCAAAAAAGTACCGTATCTCATGCCACTCTGCTGACTCGTATCGCCATTTTCTCCTCGTGCCTGCTGGACAGTCATTCGGAGGAGAGATGATCGATACGGATTCCACCAGACAGCGGTGCTAATACAGATATCGAGTGCCTGTCTGGGTATTCAACATACCGCAAAAACACACACTCACGTACACATATGCATTTTAAATCATCTTGGTGCAAATTTGTAAGTCCAGCAGTTATTTTTTACAGGCTGATAAAGAAAGAAAGCAGAAGGATGTCTGCGTGAGTGCGGATCAAGAAGTTGATCGTGGTTTCTGCAAAACTTGAAATGTACGCATCGCTCCGTTTATCTTTCTTTGTAGCTCCGTGGTTCTAGTGACAACGCAACCATTGCCTTCGTGCATGCCTTATTATAACATTATAGTGGCGGGATCACTCTACGCTCTATACCGATACAAGATTTAGGGACTCAAGATTTTTTTCACCGATTGTTGGATCTGCAACCTAGTTACCCAGCTTATTGGTAATTTACCTGACTAATTCATTAATCTATGTTGAGTACCGTCATTCTTTTATGGTAGTTTTATGGTAGTTTGAGGGTATCTAAGTTATGAGCTTTTACGGGTCATCTAAGTTCTAATCGACGGTTGGCCGAATAAAAAATAGTTTAGGTTTTATTAAAAACTTTATAATTATGTAACAGATAAAAGATACCCAACGTGCAAATACGTTATTCATCCCTAAGCATTCATGTAAAATATTATTCATATTAACTGTCGAAATCTTTGTTTCTTTAGCAATACAACGCTAATTAGACACAACGATCTACTAAAATAATTTTTTGCCTCTTTTAAACATATATATTCCGTAAATGATGTCCGTGCTTCGATAAGTGAGTTGTGGGTTCTTCCACGTTTTGATTAGGCATAGTTATATATTTCAATTTTGGACTTCTCGCTGTAAAAAACCGCAAATAAATGACTTATATTTTTTTAAAACAGAAGATAACCTGGAAACATATTTTCAGTATTTACTTTTTTAAATTCTAAAGAGCCGCCTACCGCATTCTTATATTTCATAAAAACATTTTACAAAAAAATATTAGACCAATGAAATTGCCGTTTTTATGAAATAAGTTAACGAAATATTTTTCTAGATTTTTTACTCACCCATAAAATCGCATCTTTGCCAACGGCAGTGGCCGTTTATTGATGCACTTCTTGAAGAAATGAGCTAAACGTGAGGCAATAAATTCTCCAAAGGCATTTTGTATTGCCTCTCGGGTATTGAATGTTTTCCCGACAAAACGTCATACAAATTCTGTGAAAAGTAAAAGTCTGTAGGCGCAAGGTCTTGTGAGTACGGCGGATGACGGAGAGCTTCCAAATCCAGCTCTTGTAAACTGGAGAACCGACTGTTGTGCAATATGAGGTCGCGCGTCGTTGTGCAGGAGCAGCGGGGACGAGCGATTCACATCTGCAGTAATGCAGTAAGAAGCTGTGATGAATAACACTGGCGCTAGACCACCAAACATTGACCATTACTTTTCTAGGGGTAAGTTTTCGTTTAGGGCATTGTTTAGGTGCAGAACCAGGATCCAACCAACTTGCTGAGCGCTTACGATTGTCAAATAGAATCCACTTTTCGTCGCAGGTAACAATGCGGTTCAAAATTCCTTCGCTTGTGTCTGTTGAGTAGTGCATGGCACGTTTTTTTAATAGGATATGGGTGACAAACGAGCACACAGTTCACCTGATGGTAAGTGGTTGTTGTGGCCCATAGACATCTACATCTATCCTCGATTACGAATCAAAATGCAAATGCGTTGCCACCCGTGAGGACTAAGATGGAATGCCTCCTTTCCAGTAAAAAGGGTCTCCGGTTCTCTACACTCACCATACGAAACACAGCAGCGTTAAGCTGCTATTTTACGCTGGTATTCTGATAGAGCGTGGTCCTTCACCGGTGGAGCTGACCTATTCGTGCTACAACTATACTACTAATATAGCTGCAGCATGGCTTTACCACGTATAAAAACGTCTCGACGCGTACTTCGCGCTGGCAATCATTGTTACCCATTTGTCAAGCTTTTTTACCTTGTCAATTTGACACAAATGGACCAATATTGTTTTGATGCTAACATCGAAAGCTGCTGCTAATTCAGCCGTAGACTGAGTATCATCAGCTTCCACAATCGCCTTTAATTCGTCATTGTTGATCAAAGTTTTCGGACGACCACGGGGTTAATTTTTCAGGTCGAAATTTCCAGAACAGAAGCGGGCAAACCAATAGCAGGTGGTGCGTCCGTTTGAAGTATTCACTCCGTAAACGTCGTTGATATGGCGTGCCGCTTGTACTGCGTTGCTTTTTTTATAGGAGAGGGCAAATGAGCATGCGGCTCACCTGATGGTAAGTGACTACCGCCGCCCATGAACTACTGCAACACCAGGGGAACCAGGGGAATTGCAGATGCGTTGCCGGCCTTTTAAAAAGGAGTAGGCTCTTTTCTTGAAGGTCCGTAAGTCGTATCGGTCCGGAAAAATCGCTGATGGTAATCGATTCCACAAGGAAGTCGTGCGAGAAAGAAAACATCTACTAAATCGCACGGTGGTGGACCGCCAATTATCCAGATGGGAGTTCAGCCGCGATGTGTGTTCGTGAAATTTGGCGGCTGGGATTAATCCGAACAATACCTCAGAGCACTCCCCGTGGTAAATGAGAAAGAAAATGCAAAGGGATGCCACATCTCTTCGCAGTGCCAATGAGTCGAGCCGATCGGAAAGGACTCGGTCGTCGACGACTCGAGCCGCTCTGCGTTGGATGCGGTCAAGTGGAAGGAGCTGCCACTGGGGAGCCCTTGCCCAGAGATGGGAACAGTATTCCATGTGAGGCCGAACCTGCGCCCTGTAAAGTTGCAGGCGGTGTGCCGGCATGAAATACTGTCCCGCTCTGCTGAGCACGCCAAGCTTTTTAGAGGCCAATTTAGCCTTCTCTTCCAAGTGACCACGAAACTGCACGTCACTCGATATGTCGACTCCGAGGATTCCGATACTGGCTGAGGCAAGAAGGGGTGTGCCTTGAAACTGAGGAGATACGACAAAGGGGTTCTTTTTAGCGGTAAACGCGCAAACTTGTGTCTTCTGAGGATTAAACTGGACTAGATTTAGTCGGCCCCAATCCGAGACTTTGTTCAGCAAAGACTCGACTTCAAACACAAGTTAGTTCCGGTACTCGGCGACGTTTTCCCGAGAAATATTGGCACGGTCGGTGTATAGAGCATCACCAGTGCTGTCATCCGCATAGCAATGTATGTTACCAGTTAGCAACATATCATTGATATGCAGAAGAAACAGCGTTGGTGATAGCACACAGCCTTGTGGAACACCAGCGTTAATAGGCTTGTAGTCGGAGCATGCACCGTCTGCAACGACCTTTATGCTCCGATCTGCAAGGAAGCTGGTGATCCAATTGCACAATTTCTCGAAAAGCCCATAGGAAGGGAGCTTCGAAAGAAGCACTTTGTGCCAAACCCGATCGAAGGCCTTCGCAATGTCCAAAGTAACGGCCAACGCCTCCCCCTTGGACTCTACTGCCTCCGCTCATCTATGGGTCAGGTAGATCAGAAGATCACCAGCTGATCGACCCCGATGGAAACCGTACTGGCAGTCACTAATCAGCTGGTGATCCTCAAGGTACCGCATGAGCTGGCAGTTAATAACGGATTCCATTATTTTGGAGAACAAGGAGGTCATGGCGATAGGCCTGTAGTTGGACGGGTCTGAGCGATCGCCTTTTTTAGGGATCGGGTGGACAAAAGCTGTCTTGCATGAATTCGGGACTATACCTTGGGAGTAGGAGTACCGAAAAAGACGCATTAGGACCGGTGCCAACTCCGGAGCACACGTCCTCAGCACAATTGGGGGGATTCTGTCAGGCCCACTCGACTTCTGGATGTCCAGAGAGAGGAGTACTTTGCGAAACGAGCGCTGTGAGAACAGCACATCCGGCACGGAGCACTCACACCGTGGGATGGTCGGCGGTGTTTTCCCCTCATAATCAAGAGTCGAGTAGGATGCAAAAAAGGAGCCTAAAAGGTCGGCTTTGTCTTTTGTGGCATGGGCCAGTGAGTCGTCCTCCCTGTGCAGAGATGGTAGTGATGGCTTACAGAAATTCCCTTGGACAGCCTTGGCGAGAGACCAGAATGCACGGGTTCCCGAAGGAAGGCGAACTAGTTTCTCGCCAATTCTGCCTATGTGCTCTGACTTTGCCTCGGCAATAACTCTTTTGAAGGACCTGGAGGCGAAGTTATAATTCTTTATATGTGTGCTGGTGTTTACATCCCGAGTCGCTGAAGCACCAGCCCAGGCTTGACAACACTCCTGCTTACTGCGTAATGCAGTCTTACTGGAGCTACCAAACCAAGGCTGAAATCTGCTTCCGGTGGGTACCACAGATGATGGAATAAATAGTTCCATTCCCTGTAGCACCACATCAGTGACAGAGTCAACAACAGCACTGGGATCAAGAGATAACTGAAAATAAACTCCTACATGTGTAAGACTCATTTTATAATTAAAAGTAAGATATGTTTTATATTTTATGCATTTAATGAGTTTTTTATTTGAGTGGCTATATTATAGCATGATTATTAATTATTGACTGCGTATATTTTTTACGAACATTTGTACGTTGAAGTTATATAATTAAATAATATATTAAAAAGGAAACGTTACGACGAAACCAAAAATGTGTTTTGATGTTCCTAGAAAGTCTCAGGAAAGACAAACTTTTTGTAATAACAATATTTTACTGCAGCTTGTTTTTAAACTTCAAAATGTTTAATATCAAATATTAAATAGAGAATCTTAAAAAGACTTTAAATAAAATCTATAACATATTTTACGTTCGTTTTTTTTTTATAGTTCATGCACGGACGTAAATTTCATGCTATTCGCATGACATGTTATTGTTACATATCTTTTTGGTCTCCGACAAACAACTGTTTATAACAGGATAAGTTCTTTAGCATTTCTTTATTGTTATGAATTAAAGGGAAGTTTATTAAGTGATAAATAAAAGTAAACGGCAGCAAGGAGATAATTATAATCATTATTTTTTGTTTTAAATAAAATGTGGCATTGGAATGTACAAATGTACATTGGATATTCACACTACGGCATATGAAAACATGGCATTGCCGACAGAATTGGAAATATACCTTTTCACGAAACTTATGTCTGAAGGCTGTCTATTGCTGAAAGCTACGTTTAATATAAGATTAACGTGACATCATGTAAAATAGTTTAAAGGGCACTAACTTTCTTTTATTTCGAGGTGTGTGCAAAATGTTTTGAATGGAGTAGTCTACCCCAGAAGAGTCTATCGTCGAGCTCGGAGCAAATTATAAATTGAGGAGTGCAAAACATGCGACAAAATAACTTGCATCTTATGAGCTTTCTACATAGGCTATACAGTAAATTCTTTTTTCCTTATATTATTACTTCCTTCCATTTGTATTTGAAGACTATGAAGTACCTACAGTAATTATTATTTAATAAAAATGAAAAGCAGTAAAATTGTTTTAAAATTTTTCGAATAACGTTTTATAAAGATTTATAATCGAATACACATGCACACGTTACATAGGCATGAACAAGGTTTGTGGCACGATAAAAAAAAAGAAAAAGAAATGTTTCCAACCTCCATTTATTTTATCTTACATGCCTATCAGCCGATTCGTTTCATTTAAATTTTAATCATCGTTACGTAAATGGAACAGGTTGGAGGTAAGGGATGAGACGAGCGTTAAAGGCGGTTTCGGGAGCTATCTTAATCGTTTAGCGTTTTAAGCGTATTTATGCGGCCAGTAATAAGTTATCAGAAGCCTAATTACGGCCGCGAAACCACCTGTCCGCTATCATCACTGTACATAGGCCTTCGCATATACTTCCGTGCGTCTTACGCGTGGGCCCTCCCCCGCTGTGCGATTGGTTGACGAAGAGGGTGCGCGCGCAGCGGCCCTCCTCGCTGCCGGTGTGAGACGGTGAGACTCCGGAGAAGCTGGTCGTCACAATGTGCAGCCGCGAACAGTGCCGCCGTGACCACGCTGACACGCTGCCGTCAACAAACACGCCGACGCGACCGCGTTCGAACTATACACGCATCCGATTGCTCGGCAAATTAAAATTGTAACTTTTAGTTTTTAACAGTTATGTTGGACTTTACAACTTTTGCGATTTAATTTGGTTTATGTCAGTGATTTGCAGAATATTAAACTGAGTTGTAGTTGGTGATGTGCGATGGGTAGGCACGAGGAGGGAAATCATGCGGTGGCTGCTTGCGCGTGGGCCTGCGCGCTCCTTGCCGTCGTTGCAGCGGACGCGCACGCCGACGTCGACACCTCAACCGGACTTGGTGACAATACACTTACTAATTCAGGTACCTTTATTATGTTAATGTCTACCACAATTTTTATTAAAAAAAACTTTATCCGCGGATTTTTCGTCTCTATCTTGGAGGCGTTTAACATACATACATAAATTGCACAAGGACAAACAACCAGACCCGGTAAAATAATTTGTTCCGTTCGGGATTCGGACCCGCGGCCCTGCAATGCAACAACCACTGCTCTATGAAGGCGCATTTAGAATAGACCGATAATAATTGCTTTTCTTTAATATAAGATACTACTGATACTGACCATAGACCTCCCCGATAGTTTGCCACAAAGTATAACAGGTCAATAATATAAATAAAATATAACTTTACACCTTTGTAGCAGTATATTGCTATGTTATTATATTGTAAAGTTAATAATTAACACTATACACACAATATATATCATGATCTTATGCTGATATTTCTTATTTTTTTTACTAACTCTGATAAGTTTTTGGATAAAGTTTACATTATAGACAAGCAATTGAAAACTTCTTTTTCCGCGCCTCTATTTGTATCTTGATTTTTTTTTTCAAAATGTAATTATATTAATAATTTATTAAAATTATTTTACACAAAATTAATGTCTTTACTAAAGTATTATGGGCCGTGTGCTTGATTTCTTCAAGAATAGAGAATAAGAATCGCCACCACACGCATTATGGATCAAACATAGGCACAGAATATACGAACATTTTTTTTTATAAATTTAATAGTAGTCTAAATTAAGGAAGTTTTTCAATGAAACTAATGTAAGTAGGACTTAATAGTATTCATTTAAATATATATAAACGATTGTTTCTACTAGCAACCTATTTAAAAATAAATTCAAATGATAACTGCAACGTTAAGGAGAGAAAAAAATATTCATAACTTGACATGTAATTAACAAACATTATTTCATTCATGATAATGAAATAATGATGACATGTAATATAAAATTTAGGTATTGGGTATAAATGCGATAGGGTTACACATTACGGTAAGTTAACTCTACGTTCTTGTTAGATAAATCTTGTAGCTTGTAGGTGTTGTTTCTTATCCATAAATTGTCTGCTTTGAACCGACGGCGGTGAGCGCTGCGTTTAGATTTACGACGGCTTTTTAAATTTAAAGTAGTCTAGTATTTTATTGTCTTGGATCTTATATTAAATTTTTGAGCCCCTTGTTATAGTTCCATTCTCATGAATTATGTACGGCTATAATTTTATTTATTTATTTTAATATGGGTACTTATGTTATTATAATATATGTAAATTTTCCGTAGGTATCTATAAATTTAATTGAAAAATACTAAAACATTTTACTTTTCTGTTTACAAGTAATTTACCAATTTCAATTTTATTAATTTATTAATTAATTTAACTAACTTTATTCTATTATATTATAAGCCATGATATAGCATAGGGGCTGACGCTCGCTGTAAAACAGGAGCATTCTAGGTTCGATCTTTAGTTAGTAGTTTGTACGTGGTAGAGCCATGCTGCAGCTATATTAGTAGTATAGTTGTAGCACGAATGGCTAGGCTCGACCGGGGAAGGACCACGCTCTCACAGAATACCAGCGTAAAATAGCAGCTTAACACTGCTGTGTTTCGTATGGTGAGTGTAGAGAACCGGAGACCATTTTTACTGGAAAAGAGGCATTCCATCTTAGTCCTCACGGGTGACAACGCATCTACATTTTGATTCGCGAACGAGGATAAATGTAGATGTCTATGGGCGACAGCAACCACTTACCATCAGGTGGACTGTGTGCTCGTTTGTCACCCTATTATAAAAAAAAAATCTCGCCGGCACCAATACAATTGTTAATTTCAATTTTTAGTGCTGATTTAACATGTGATTTGCGGAGCAGGAAAACATCGTGAGGAAACCTACATGTGTGAGAAGTTAAAGAATACACAAAGGTGGACATATTCTTGCCAATAACCCGCCTTAGAAATGAGTGGAGACCTGAGCCCATCTTCGTATGAATAAAGGCTTTAATTGTATCTTAACTAAATAAACATTTAGTATAACAAGCGATTTTTTAACCTTTTGTTTTGTGTATTACCCATATTGGGCTAAAGTAATATATAAGTGAAGTAAAATTTTCATTTTCATAAAAAAGAATAATTTTTATGTACCATTACGTTAGAATATTAAAGCATATGTCAAAATGAAGTTGATGTAATAATAGTTTAACCTGTTATTGCCTAAAGCTAGACTTATATTCTACAAAGTTAGGTAAAGTTAAATTAGTTGCATGTTGTAGTTCTTACGTATTGTTGCAGTTTCAAATTACTTGCCAAAGATGTTATAGATCTGGCGGGTTTAGAGTTCAAGTTAAAGTTACAGCCTATATACGTCCCATTGCTGGACACAGGCCTTCTCTCACTTCTGAGTGGGGTTTGGGGCAAGGAAATGTCCGTCGCGCTGCCCAAATTCTCTTTGAAAAATTTTATTTCTCAGACATGCAGGTTTCCTCACGATGTTTTCCTTCACTGCCATGCACGCAGTAAATTAGCACTTAAAATTGCAATTAACAATTTCATTGGTGGCGGCGGGAATCGAACCCAGGTGGCTCGGGTACTGTGAAATTGACAGCGAACGGGCTTAGCACTAGTGAGAGATAGTTGTTACATTATCTGTCGCACTGGCATAGAATGAGGTATATGCACACTTTTTCTCTAAGTGCCAACCTCACCTACATGCGGTGCACCAGGTGGTTGAGCTACTTTTTGCTTAGGAGTAAGTCTGGCTAATTACAACACTCTTACCTATATGTGGCGCCCAATAGAGAGCCAAAGAGTACAGAGAGCCAGTATAAAACCAGGCCGTGAGGCATTCTTTTTTACGTGGTAGAGCCATGCTGCAGCTATATTAGTAGTAGGTAATAGTTGTAGCAAGATTGCATCGGCTTGACCGGGGAAGGACCACGCTCTCACAGAAGAATACCATTGTAAAATAGCAGCTTAACGCTGCTGTGTTTCGTATGGTGAGTGTAGAGAACTGAAGAACCTTTTTACTGGAAACGAGGCATTACATCTTAGTCCTCACGGGTGACAACGCATCTGCATTATGATTCGTAATCGAGAATAGATGTAGATTTCTATGGGCTGCAGCAACCACTTACCATCAGCTGGACTGTGTACTCGTTTGTCACCCTTATCCTATAAAAAAATTCTACCCTGAGAGGTGATAACGCATCTGTAGCCTTCTTTATTTAAAGTTGGTTGCATGTGTCTTTAGGCATATGTAGCCATTTACCATCTGATGGACTATAAGCGTTCGTCACTTCTATTTTATAAAAACCTGAGGCTTCTGCCAAAAAAAATTCTCTCTTCACCATGGTTTTTGTAAGCAGTGAATGCCAGTTGGTGTAGTAAATGCCAAAAATTATAAAAAAAGGCTATGTTCAGCAGTGGGCTTAAAAGGCCAAAAAAAGTATTTACATTAATCTGGTTATACAGACAATACAGGCTCCGTTTATCTCTAACCGACTTTGAAAAATGCGAAGATTATTCAATTCGGCAGATGTTTCTTTTTTTGTTTCCGAGGATAGTTAACCATGTTTTATATTTTTTAACAAATTTTGCTTGCACAGTATTCCATATTATACATTTTACCCTAACCGTTACAGCCTACTAAAATCCGCTGCTGTACATAAGCCTCCCTCATAGATTGCCTCATAGAGGAGGATATTTTCAAAGTAGCAAGTGGGTTGGCAACAAGGGTTTTTTTATAGGATAAGGGTGACAAACGAACCCACAGTTCACCTGATGATAAGTGGTTGCTGTGGCCCATAGATATCTACATCTATCCTCGATTACGAATCAAAATGCAGACGCGTTATCACTCGTGAGGACTAATATGGAATGTCTCGTTTCCAGTAAAATGGGTCGGTTCTCTACACTCACCATACGAAACACAGCAACGTTGAGCTGCTATTTTACGCTGGTATTCTGTAAGAGCGTGATTATTCCCCGTCTCGTTTCCAGTAAAATGAGTCGGTTCTCTACACTCATCATACGAAACACAGCAGCGTTGAGCTGCTATTTGGCGCTGGTATTCTGTGAGAGCGTGGTCCTTCCCCGGTCGAGCCGACCCATTCATGCTACAACTATACTACTAATATAGCTGCAGCATGGCTCTACCACGTAAACGTATTTAGTCGTTATTAGGGAGACACTACTACCCATCTCCTGATTTGTTTCCCTCTGTCGCCTCTTACGACACCCACAGGATGAGAAGGGGTCGTGGATATTCTTACACCGCCTGTAAAAAATTAATTTTAGGCGTCTAGGGTTGAATCAATAGGTAAATCAATAGGGTTGAATAAGTATTTGTATGGCCTACAAATAACTGTTCCGGGTCTGGATGTTTGTCCTTGTGCAATTTATATTTGTAAACTGACTCCACGATACAGGAGAAAATCCTAGTGTGGGGGTAACGTTTTTTTAAAAGAAAAAAAAATCATCTAATCATTGCAGGGAAAACAGCTTGTGGTTTCTTGACTGAAAAATCAGGACGTCTGCGTATGAAGCCTCGTAACTATTACTTACCAGCCTTAGAAGCCTTTTACAAACAAACGGGCTTTAAACTAAGTATAAGTAAACTAAAGTTGCAGCCTATTTACGTCCCACTGCTGGACCTGTGCCCAGCAGTGGGACGTAAATAGTTCCTCCCTCCCTCATTTCTGAGAGGGTTTTTAGGGCAAGGAAATGTCCGCCGCGCTGCCCCAATGCTTGTTGGCGAACATCACATGTCTTCGAAATATTTTTTTTTCTTATTTCTCAGATATGCAGGTTTCCTTACGATGTTTTTCTTCACCGCCGAGCACGTGGTTAATCAGCACTTAAAATTGCAATTAACAATTTCATTGGTGCCGGCGGGGATCGACCCCGGGTTGCTCGAGTACTGTGAAGCTTACAGCGAGCGCAAACCATCTGAGCTGCCACGGCTCTCACAACTTTACACTCTTAAACTAACTGAAATGCTGTAATTTTTTATCTTTAAAACGGAAGCCATAAAACCGTTTGTCCATTGACAGTAGTTGTTTAGTTCTGTTTCTAAGGTCTCCAAGAGTGCAGATACAGTGCGTCTGCATAAACGTGTATTTACTACATATTTTACATATTATTAATTATCAAGTCGGATGATAACTTAAGTAGATTTAATTTTTTTAAGTAAAACTATTCTATATTTTCGTTTTACTAGTATATGATCTGTTATTATCATTTGTGCTGTGTAGGGGTGGCGTGAGAATACAAATATGTCATCCCGTGGATCTCGTAAGAGACGAAAGAGGGAAGCTGATACAGTAGATGTACAGTAGAATCTTTCTAATACCATCTGAATATAATAAAAAAACTTCGGTTGCTAATCCGGCAGCCAAGGCTGGCAACTATGGCGAAATCTCTTCTATGAGGAAAGGGGGAAGCTTATGTTCAGCTGTGGACTTTTGATAGACTGTGATGGTAAATAAATGATTGTTATTTCATATTCATCAGGCAGTGAACGATGTCATTTAAATTGAAGTATTAAGAAAACAGTGCTAAATTAACTAAGCTGTATTTATATTTTAAACGGAATTGTACAAAACGAAATATTAAACTTTATTAGAAACTAACTGTTCCCTGCGACTTCGCCCGCGTGGAACTTGGATTTTATGGGTTTTAATTTTTTTGCGCGGCACCCTAATTCTTTTTGTAAAACAAAAGTAACCTAAGTTACTCCTTATATCATCAGCTATCTGCCAATGAAAGTCCCGTCAAAATCGGTCCAGCCGTTTCGGAGATTAGCCGGAACAAACAGACGGACAGACAGACAGACAAAAATTTTGAAAATTTGATTTTGTTATTAGTACTTTATATAGTTTCATATGCATTTAGTAAAAACTGTTATTTTAACATTACAAACAGACACTTCAATTTTATATTTATTTTTATAGATGAAATTCCATTAGCTGTTTGAAAGTTGATTTGATATCAACTTTTAATTGAAGCAAATGAGTAAATTGATAATATTATTATCAATGGCTGGCATGATGTAATAATAATAACTAGTTATTCTAAAAAGTTTTATTGTTAAGGCTTATATTAGATAGCCAGACAGTGATGCCAGTAATTTGGCTAGTCATAAATTACGCGTTTAACTGAATTACGCGAGTTGAAAGCATTCCACTACTGCCGAATGCGAACCATTTTCATTTCCCTGCAACACTCGCGCGGCCACTGATATGTAGGCATTCGACGCACTTCCCAAATGAGCTTTGAATCATTGAAATTTAATTACAGGGTCGTTTTCCATGAAACTGTCATTTGGTCGCTACGATTGTGATCTAAGTAGAGTTTTTAGATTTGTATTGCGTTTTCCTTTCTATAACCAGGCTTAATAAAGTGGCATTTTTAAAACTTGGTACAAGACTTTTGGGTATCCAAAATGCACGAAAATTTGACGATATTTTAAAAAATACCATGATATTTAGTTTTTAAATTTTTACAGTGGTTAATATTTTTTTAATTAAATCACTATTTCAGACTACTTATACAGATTACTTTCGCCGGACTTCATCCCTTGTGGAATTCTGTTCCAATTAACACCAATCAAAAACGTATTTCAACATAGATTGTAAAGAATAGCTACTAATTGAAAATAAACTTCAGTTGGTAAAAATATTTAACGAATTGAGTTTAACGAAATAAACGCTAAAAAGCCGTCAGTTATATTATACTAATAGTGTCCGCGACTTAGTTCGCGTGGAATTGTTTATTTATAATATATAATTTAATAATATTTTTATTCAGACAGTCCATACAGATGTTAGTATAACAATAATACATTCTTATAGATTTGTGTCGGTATATATATTTACCGACGATATAACACACCGCGTACGCGACATTTATCTTTATACATGTAGGCTGAAGCAGTGCCTCATAGTAGCAGAATTCCGTCTATCTGCAAGTATATTCAGGATGCTGTTGCAGACTGCGCACCTCTAGTCGACTCGAAGCAGGCCTTGTACGTATAATGGCATGAAAGCCATCCGTGTGCGCCTCAGTGAACATGACAGGTGCACTACAATAACGCGGCTATCCCAACAGCATCCTGAACGCATTATTATACTGGACACGCAGGATGTTCTTTGCCCACTGCGTATATCTTCCTTGTTACCCAGTGACCTAGGTACTTCAATTTGACGACCGTCTTCAAAGGGTAATTAAAAAGTTTAACAGGTGGCACGGTGAGTTGTCTTTTAGTGGCTGGATTAAAAACTAAGTGCACTCTTTGTTACATTGTATTTGAGTCTATTAGTCTTTGCATAGGATTTACAGATTCCTAGCAGTCTTATGAGTGCACCTATCGTGAGGCTCTACAGCGCTATGTCATCTGCATAGCTTATATTGTTTATACAAACTCCATCTAGATTCTAGAACAACCGAGTAGTAGTGCTGCTGAGCTCCACAATCAACTGAATAGAAGAAGTGATAGTATTTATTGTTTTTCCTCAAAAATATAGGAATTATTGCAGGACCGCAATTATTGATTCTAATCGGCGACTATTCTAAACGTTTCCTTCTTATTTAAATATTGAAAATACTGCGTCTATCGTTCTATTGTTCGAAATATCAATGACAATTTATGAAACTCGAGCTGGCAGCGCACAGGAATTTGTAAATGCTCCGGTGCAATTATTCAATAGTTGGCTTTTCATGAAAGTTCTTCGTTGGAGCTAACAGGCCATAACATCGTAACGAATTAATCAAAATTTCATCCTGACTCTAATATGAGTCTTGATTACTGGCTGAGAACAATGGAGATGGAGTCGCGGTGGATTCAAAGTTGCTGAAGTTGAATCGCTACGTGCCTACGACTGTAGAGCTCCTTTGTTACAAAACCAAGTAATGAAAGCGCTGGCTGATAATAATTTACGAATAGCAGAAGTGTCGTTATATAATGGCGAAAATGGGGGTCCGAGAGGCATTCCAACGGGTGAGCGGGCGGGCGGGGCAGCCTCGACTGACAGCCGCGTCGACACAAACTAAAATAATTATCATCATGGTCTCTGGCCACGGCGGGCGCTTTAATTGTTCATTTACATTTGCAACAATGATACCAGTTTGGAACTATTTCGTTCAGCATTCATTTGACCCGGGTGCTCCGTTACCGTGTTGTAGCACGGGGTAAATGGTCCGAATAATGGAAATAAATTGTAATTACTCTTATTTCGCGACTGTTTACTATTGGACTTGGTTTTTGACGATTCGCTTATTTTAAAAAATGTACTAAATGCATTAAATATTTTAATGATTATATTATCTTATTTCTCACAATCGCATTTAAGAATGTTGACTGCGTTTTCTCGTTTAATTCCTATATTTTAATTTTTTGCACGTGGTAAAACGGGTCTTCTTTCTATTTATAGCACCGATGGTAATACTTTATTAAGAAACTGCTTCGCGAGAGGATCTCATGAACCTATCGTCATACTATAAAGTCCATTGCAAATCATTTCACAGTCTTCAATTTTCACATAAAGTCACCGTTCTGATCAAGGAATCTCTGAATTAAGATCTCTTTAATGTACCCTCTACAGTCTTTTTAAGGTTCCTCACCATACTATAAAATTTTTAAGACTTTAAACTTAGGGGAATAATATAAACCTTCTTCTTCTTGGTCTTGTTCTTCAAAACTGAATGTCCTGTCCGTAGTTTAGGGCCTTTGTAGCGCTGTTCACTATAGCCCTCCATTCTGTCCGGTCCCTGGCTTTTTGCATATAGACCTTAATCAATAATAAATCTTAAATAGTGCACATAATATGTAAATGTCTGTCCTAATTACACTTGTAATTATATAATATTAATACTTAGCATTCTTTATGTGCGTATTATTACCGTTACAGCCAAATAACGTCCACTGCTGAACGCTGATCATTTCTGTACAATAATGATCGTCTCTATGTCGTCAGCATAAAAGCTTCTCCGATAGTTTTGCTAAAGTTAAACTAATATATAGAAACAAAGAATAATCGTCGATGAGGACATGAATTCCTTTCTTGACATAATTATTAACGGCAATGTACTGAACGTATAACACATGCTATAAAGGGTTATTTTGCAACTACCGGACAAATTTGCACAGAAGGTTCAAAATAAGTAACGTAGGCAAACTGTAAAGAAAAATTAATTAAAAAAATCTGTTTTATCCTTTAAATTCAAAATGCGTAGTATGGAATTGTTTTAACTGATTTTAATGCGCATGCACACATTTGTAAGGGTCGATCGCTAGTCAAAAACGCTGTTGCCCATAAATCACATTCAATTAAGAATTTATGTATCAGCTATCTGCCAGTGAAAGTAATGTGAAAATCGGTCCAGCCATTTCTGAGATTAGTCGAAACAAAAAGACAGACAGAGAGACAAACATTTTAAAAATTGTATTTTTTTTTGCTATAAGTACCGTTTATACTTTCACGTGCATTTAATAAAAAGCTGTTATTTGGACATTACAAAAAGATACTTTAATTTCATTTATTTGTATAGATTTTACTTCTCTTTTGGAAGCTGGTTTAGTTGATCTGCTTTTCGAAAGTCCAAATATCAACGTATCTTCATGTTATGAGGTAATAGAGATTAATTTTAATGTTTTAAATAATTATCTTAGTATATTGTGTGTAGTGTGTTCTATTTTACTAAATATTTAATGAGCCGTCTGACGCACATACCTCCTATGATTTTCCTTGCGTTTGTTCGTGCAAGGTATTTGAATGCACCTTAAAAACAGTTAACTGGACGTGAAAATGTAATTTCGGAGGAACTTTTAAAAGCGTGTGGTTATTTGATATTTAAGTGGCCAAATACTCAAATGCTACTCAATTTAAAGATGTCGTGTTAAATCTCGCGGTGTCATAGTCACCTTGACTTAAAATGATAGAGACGGCAAAAGACCTTTAGAAATTCATATCTCTCATCCGCAACAGTGCTACGCCGTAGGCTTAACGCAGAATCGGTCACATTCTTGACTGTATTAGCCCTATTAGCGAAGAAGAAATATAAACCTAAAGATTGTAAACACTAGAAATATATAATCGGCTTTTTTGTTTGTCATGTGCAGATTGAGATTTTTTATGATTTAGTTCAAAATGGCGGTACTACATTGCTTTACTTACTTCGCAGCGGTGCAAAATCTATCGTAATATTGAAATTTTGGAGTGTTTAATGGTACCTAAGTCTACAATGTCTAATCGGTACATTAACAGAGTGGGAAACCTATTCAATTGCAATTGAGTGCTACATAAAGGTGCCGCTTTAACCTCCTATATGATATGTTTTGTGAATATCTGCTTTAGTAGAAGTTTGTAAGCTACTGAAGTGGACTAGATGTGGTAATAATATATACATATAAATGAAATTGAAGTTTCTGTCTTTAATATTGAAATAACTGGCTTCTACGCTGAGGGTGTTATTTGCATACTATTAACACATAAATAACAATTTTAAATTGTCTGTGTGTCTGTCTGTTCGGGCTTATCTTCGGAATGGTTAAACCGATTGTGATGAAACTTTACAAACAGATAGAAAACAATTTCAGGAAGTATGTAGGCTATATTTTGTCCGACAAACTTTAAACTTTTTTTTTGTAAAACAAAAATTTTCAAGACGGTGATAAAATAAATGATCTTTGATTAACTTATATTAAATAACGGCATATTAATAGATCCTATCCAGGCGAAGTCGGGGCGAGTTGCTAGTTAATAACAAATTAGTTAATCATTGAAAGGGGTTCGAACAGCGGCTTCTGTGATCCACCCTGCAGCAGAGATCAATAGGTCATTGACCTTCTACTCCAGGAAACTGATATCACACCTCGTTGGGTTCGGGAGCAACGAGGTGGGCGTGACCCCTGAGAAGGTGTGACACTCAAAAATACGTCTGTCCCCCCCTTCTCAGAAGAAAGGTTAGACGACTAAGATTACGGGTCCCTATAGAGTGGCCCCGGTCTTGACGTCAGTCATAGTGGACTGTATCTTTTCGTGTATAGTAGGAAATAAAACATCAATTTAGTTTCATAATTTCCTCATAAGAGTGCGAGAGTGAAACTTTCACTACTTTTTCCTATCACTTTCCTCACTATCTTTTATCTGTGTTTGCGCCAAATGCTAAATTTTAAAAGCCTGCTGATCTACACGTCATGCCTGCCATTCCTGGCAGGCATGACGTGTAGATAACGGGACTGGTTTGCGGAGGCGTCGAGCGCCACGACAGTAGCTCGACGCGCGGGCCATCGTATGGTTGTTTTGCGACCGCTGGGTTGGTTGCGTGCGGCCGGTTTAGATTTTTTGACGGTCTAGAATTTGAGTAAATTGTGCGCGCCTACTTTACTATTGAATATTTGGGTCTCGTGTAGACCGCCTCGAATTGATTTGTCTGAATTGTAGGTTTCGTGACGGGAAACGTAAGACGTAAGGGAGCCTTATATTGCGTTTGAATTATTAACTTAACTTTGATCGACGTTAATTTGATTCGACTAGTTGCTTTGTGGCATTTAATATCGTACGAAAGAATTTAGCTTGTTCGGGAGAACGCTTAACTTTGTGACTCAAGAATAGACCGCGTTCGTTCCCATGTTTGTAATTCTGTGCTGAGTGAACCCGGAACTTTGAATATTGAACTTTGACCTACTGTTCTTTACTTGTGTCGAGTGTCACTTGTTTTAATTCCAATGAACGTTGAGTTGGTTGACTTTGAAGTTAATTAAATGTACAATAAAGTTGATAAACTGAAATAGTGAAAAAAATGGACAGTCGTTTTGCTCCGTTGAACTGCGAGGTCGCGTGAAAAAGGGAAGCTATTAGAACCGTGTGGTCGCGTACCGAATAACCTCTAATTGTGTCGTTTTTTTTGTTAGTATGTTTTACGTAACGACGAGGGTTTTGTTGAGTTGAATGATTAACTTAACTTTGTTTGCAAGTAATTTACGTCAATTTGTATAGTGATTGCCTGTTGAAGTGCATTTAACAATATTAATTTTGCTCGTGTGGCATTTGATATAGTTCGTAGACATTTTCCTTGTCGGTTAAAACGCTAAAACCTTGTGACCCGCGAGAAACAGCGTTCGTATTAGATTATAGATTTGTGCTAAGTGACTCTAGACTTGAGTGACATCGAGGTGATGCCGCTAGAGTGATACCACATCGTGGGGCGGTGCCGGGTGTCAGGGTTGCTGCCGATTACATCGGACCGTCAGGTTACATGTATATACACTTTCGCACACCACTTTACATACACCTCACTTATCACCTGACTGGTACCCTGTGGTCAACCCTACCTCCGGAGACCGGTAAGTGCTTGCTTATTTGTCAGCCGTTTTTGAACATTTATCTATAGACCATTGGGCCCCGTCCTCTGTTGCTCGTCGAGGAGGCTACTATGGGCCCTAGCCCATTCGACCTTTGCCGGGGCAGCTAAGGGCGTGAACAAAAGTGGTAGCAGAGCGTGGTTACTTGGTTCTCCAACCAAGCCCGGCCGTAATATAAATAATAATAGTACGTAATAAAAATTAAATATTTTTTTTGTTTGTTAGCGGGTAGAATTAAAAACCACGTCCGTTAGGCTGCGCAAGCCGGAGTGTAGTTTGTTTAGGCTTAGGTACCTACTCGTCAGGTATTTCGGGCAAGTATATTGAATTGCCGAAGGTACGATCGCTTCAGCGAGGCATCTTTGCTGACCGACGGTAGGCAAATACATGCCGTGTATTGTAATTTGTATTTAACTTAACAGAAACAGAAACTTTTTTATTCAATATAGATTATAAATAATACTTATTGAAAGTCATTCTTTTGTTTGATTACCACTGGTTCGGAAAAAACCTCTGTCCTGGGAAGAACCAGCAAGAAACCCAGCGGGACTTTTTTTTTTTAAATAACAGCTTACAATCATGATGTTACACAAATTAACAACACAACAAATTAGAAATAGCTTGGTAGCGATCACCTCATTTCCAGGGGTTATTATCATCCATAAATTCCTTAATATTATAATAACCCTTTTTATACAAACTTAGTTTAATAAAGTTTTTGAACTTTGAACAGGCCAAACTTTGTATATTTTCTGGAATTTTGTTGTAAAAGCGTATACATCGCCCCAAGAATGAATTACTGACTCGATGGAGTCGAGTAACTGGTACTACTAGCTTGTGTCTGTTCCTAGTATTTACAGAATGAATATCACTTATTTTTATAAAACTACTTTTATTTTTGTGTACGTACATTAAATTTTCATAAATGTATTGAGAGGCCAAAGTTAATATATTAATTTCCTTAAATTTTTGTCGCAGCGACTCTTTAGGCTTTAAATCATAAATTGCTCTTATGGCCCTCTTCTGCAAAACAAATATAATTTCTGTGTCAGCTGCGTGTCCCCATAGCAAAATACCATACGACATTATGCTATGGAAGTAGCTGAAGTAAACTAGTCTAGCTGTTTCAACACTGGTTAGACTTCTAATCTTTTTTACAGCATATGCTGCAGAACTAAGTCTGCTTGCTAGTTTTGATATGTGGGGGCTCCATTGAAGCTTCGCGTCTAGTGTGTTTCCAAGAAAAATGGTGGTATCTACAAGACTCAGTTTCTCCCCATTTAAAATTACATTAGTATTTAATTGTTTGACATTTGGAGTCACGAATTTCATACATTTTGTTTTAGTGCCATTTAAATGCAAATTATTAACATCGAACCAATTTACTAATTTAGATATAGCATTATTTACTTCGTCATATTTTAGTAACTGTCGACTTAATTTGAAAATTAAAGAAGTATCATCTGCAAATAATACTATATCATGGTTATCCCCTACTATGTAAGGTAAGTCATTAATGTATACAAGAAACAGAAAGGGGCCGAGAATTGAGCCTTGAGGCACGCCCATTTGTACCATCGATCCGGAAGAGCTCATATTGTTAATGACAACTTTTTGCGTTCTCTTACTTAAATATGAAATAATTAATTTAAGGGCATCACTTCTGACACCGTAGTGTTGAAGTTTCCTGATTAATGTTTCATGGTGAACACAATCGAAGGCCTTGGATAGGTCACAAAATATACCCAAAGCATCCTGTGAATTCTCCCATGCATTAAAGATATATTTAATCAGCTCAACACCGGCATCAGTTGTCGAGCGACCCCTTGTGAAGCCAAATTGATTTTTATGAAGTAAATTATTTATATTAAAAAAATTTAACATTTGATCAAGAACAATTTTTTCAAAAATCTTACTAAGTGTTGGTAGTACAGAAATAGGTCTAAAATTGGCGGGGTCTAATGTACTACCAGATTTAAATAAAGGTATTACTTTACTATGCTTCATTAAATCAGGAAACACACCAGATTCGATACTAGTATTAAAAATAATAGCTAAATGAGGCGCGATTGTATCTATTATAGACGCAATAACTTTAACGGAAATCCCCCACAGATCCGCAGTTTTCTTAACATCAATAGTTTTAAAATATTTTACAATATCTTTTGATGTCACTTTATGAAATGTAAAATTCTTTGTACACACATTTACATTATGTTTAAGTAATGATTCGGCGACGGCAGGAGAAGAATTTAGTGACTTAGTGGTCAAGATCGGAATATCAGTAAAATATTTCTCAAAAACCATTGCTACGTCCTGATCTGATACAGTTAATTTGTTGTTAACACTTAACTGGTAATTTGAATTGCGAGAGTTGATCTTACCAGTTTCGCTATTAATTATACTCCATGTCATTTTAATTTTATTGGAAGCCGTCTTAATTTTGTTGCTCAAATGCAAAGACTTGGCTATGGAGCACACTCTTTTAAATATTTTTGAATATTTTTTTACATATTCCCTAAATTCGACGCTATGATTATATGACCTTTCATGGTAAAGATCATATAACCTATGCCTGCTCTTATGGACTCCTACTGTCGCCCATTCATTGAATGACTTCCGACTGTTCAAGGAGAATGTTTTAGAAGTAAAAGTATTATTAAATTCATTGCAAATAAGCTTAAATAATGTTCCATACAAAAAATTAGGATCATTTTGGTATGAAAGTGATGGAAGTTTTTTCACTATGTTACTTCTAAATTTCTCCAAGCGACGTGCATTTACTGGAACAGACACAACTTTCTCATCTACTTGCTTTTTGTGAACATAAGGTAACGAAACTACTTGTCCACAGTGATCAGAACTTAATTTTTGAATTATACATTTATGCAACGGCTTCACATTTGTAAAAATGTTATCTATACATGTTGCACTAGATTGAGAAATACGCGTTGGCTCTATAAATAAATTAAAAAGACCATATGATTTAAACAATGATCTAAATTTAATATTGATGGAGGAAGCTTCTAGGAGATTGATATTAAAATCTCCACATATTACAACAGATTTATTCTGTTTATTAAGCTTAGCAAAAACTTCCTCCATAATGTTTTCAAAAGTATCATATGTACAACATGGGGGTCTGTAGACGCTCACAACAATGAGGTGCTCAAACTCAACACATGAAATAAAATAATTTAATCGTAATTGTATTTGTTATTTGTTAATTTGATTTGTATTTGTGCCGCGTATTCATTTGTATTTTGTAGTGATGCCATCACACAAGCTAATGCTCATATTTTGATAGGGCGATCCGATCGGGTCCATAGTTTAGGGAAGCGGCTCGAGCAGATCGATGCCCGAAGGGCTGTAGTGGAGGAGGCTTGCACAGAGCTTTTGGCCTCGGATGCGGAACAGGGAGTCCTAGACTCCTGCCTCGCGGACTACGAGAAATTTTTTTCGCTCACGGACGATTTGATCGAGGCGGGGGCCAAGTATGCTAATGAAGCGCGCGAAGCTCGGCTGAGTGGCCTAGTCGAGTCCTTTCGGAAGCAGCCTACTCAGCCGGAGCTGTTGGGACGACTCCCAACTCTGGACCTGCCAGCGTTCTCCGGGGTCCTCTCCGACTGGATGACTTTTGTAGGCCTTTTTGATAGTCTAGTGGACGCCCGGAGGGACTTGACACCAAGCCAGAAGATGGCGTACCTCCTAGCCTCACTGGAGGGGGAGGCCTTGGGCGTCGTTGGCCATTTGAGATTGTCGGACGACACCTACCAGACGGCTCGGGACCTCCTCGCCGGAAGATACGCCAACGTCCGGCGAATTGCGGACGAATACGTCAGGCAGCTTCTAAGCCTCCCACTGCTTAGGGACCGGGCCAGACTACGTCCGGGCATCGTGAATCCAGTCTTGGTGGCCTGTAATGCGTTGAGGCGGCTGGATTTACCGGTGGATGAATGGTCCTTCTTGTTGCTCCACATCGTGCTGTCCCGCCTGCCTCTCGACCTTAGGATACATTTTGAGGAGAGGTATGGCGGGGACGGCGCCTCCTATATTTCGCCCTTTAGTGATCTGCTGCGGTTCTTGGAGGAGCAGTAGCGGCAGATTGAGAACGCGGTGGGCACCGTTGACGACTTACGAGCCGTGCCCAGTGAGAGGCGGAATCCGCCGGGCAAGTCGTAGTCAACCCTCCTAAGGCCGATCGGAGCTCCCGCGAGAGGGCGCCGCTCCCTACCATCTTACAGTGGCCTAGTGGCCAGGGAGGCGCCCCTGTTCCTATTGCCGAGCATCCGATCACCGGGTGACGTCGTGTCCGAAGTTATTAGGTAAGCCGGTTACGGCTAGGCGAACTATCGCCAAGGAGCGCCGCTCCTTGGCGATAGTGCTACTCGTGTTTGGAAAGGCACCTCCAGCGAGACTGCCCGCACCAGCGGCCCTGCCCGCATTGCCAGGGCAATCACCATGCAGTTTTGTGCCTGGGTGCGAACGGCGTCTCCTCTCGGGGCTCTGCTGGGCCCTCGACCCCCACGGGCGGGGGCGCTCAGCCACGCCCTCTGTCGGGTGATGCACGGCGCTCGCCTGCCAGCCACCGAGCCCCTAGGTTTGAAAGGGGTCCCTCCCCTGACCAGGACCAGGGGTCGTTCCCCCAGGAGCGGGGGTGTCGTCGCACTTGTCAAACTGTTCTGTTGCTAACGGCCTCAGTGAAGGCGTACAACCCGAGTGGCGACTGTTTAACGGTTCGCGCTCTGTTGGATTCGGGTTCACAACGCGGTGTGTCCTCCACTTGTTTGATGGGAAGACTAGGGCCCTGGAGCGTTGAATCACGCTATCAAAGAGTATTAGATTTGGTTTTGGTCGAGCACTTAATTAATAATGCTTTAAATTAAAAATAAAAATGCTTTGGGTTTTCCGCGAATTGTTTCATAGTTGTAGCGGTTGTGAGTAAAAAGGTGAATTTAATATACTCCTTGAATACGAGTGCATATGTTTTGTAAAGATATTTGATCATTATGTTTGCTTTGTTGAAAAGAAAATTGAAATTGAGTAACAATATTTGTGCCGATGGAAATGAAAATCAATCCTCTCTTTGTTTTCACATTTTTGTTGGCTACTACTACTACTACTATGGGCCCTAGCCCATTCGAACTTTGCCGGGGCAGCTAAGGGCGTGAACAATCTGGATTTAAACTGTAAATCTGGTAGCTGGTCCCGAATTGTCCCGATCTGTCCCGAACTGTCCCGAACGAATGTCCTACGTTATCCTCTGCGCGTATGCTATTTATCACACAGCAGGTCTCGGGCCTATGGGCATACACCATTGCCCGGAATCTCCTCGCGGTACATTACTATGCACCGGTCTTGGAAGCCATTATGGCGTTGTAAGTAACGCAGCGGTCCGGCGTTCGGTTCCCCGGTCGCTGCAAATTAATATCAATAAAAGGTCAAAGTTGGTCTAGCCGCGACATTGAGGGTTGTTACTCGATTGTGGTTACTCGGTGGTGGGAAGTTTCTATAGCAGTGGGTGAGGAGAACGATCGTCTTGCCAACATCCATGGCCATCCTCCACTCATCCAGCCACGGTGGCAGCAGGTCCATCAGGCGCTGCATTCTGGCGGTGGCGAGATGGGCTCTTCTGGACGAAGTAAAGTAGGCGCTATCGTCCGCCTATAGGGCCAGCTCTACGTCGTCCTCCCATTCGCGTAGGTGTCCTGCCAGCTTTGGTATATTATTGTTGTAAGCTGCGTACAGGATCGGCGATAGACAGCTGCCCCGTGATACGGCAGCACGTATGGAGTTTGCTGCGAATTCGGCATCTTCGACATTGAGGTAGAAGCTCCAGTTGGCTAGAAATGACGCCACTAGCCGCAGCATAGCCGGGGGGACACTCGTTTGATCTTCTAATTTGCAGAGTATTCCAGAGTGCCACACCCTGTCGAACGCCTTCTCGATATCGAGGAAGACGCTCAACGACGTGCGATCCCGATTGTGCTCGGTCACCATATGGTGCAGCACTCTGGTCAGCTGTGTTGCTGTAGAGTGCCCCCACCTTGTTGTTCCGCCCGAAGTTGTATGCATGGGCGGATTCTTCTTAATATATTTTTTTCAAATAACTGGCTATGTGCGGTAGCAGCGTTATCGGTCTGTAACCAGCTGCTCAACGCTACTATGACCTTACCGGATTTCCAATCCTCCGGGAAGCGTTAAGTCTGCGGAATGCTATTGTAGAGTCGTCCTAGGTCTACAATGGCTCTATTGGGCAGCTGTCGATGTGCAGCGTTCGTGATCCGGTCGTACCCCACTGCCTTCCTCAGTTGCAGGCGGGTTACTGTCCTCCGCAGTTCGGCGGGGGAGATGAACCACTCTCTTGCAAGCGGTGGCGCGCGCGAATACAGGAATTCCCGTACGCGGTTCTCCTTTTGGGCATGAAGCTCCATGTACTCCGCACTTGCTGGGTTCAGTATAAATTGCTCCTCGAAGTGTTCGGCTAGGTTATCCGCTCTACCTTTGGCCTTGTAACAACGCCCGCCCGCGTTGTTGGTCAGCGCGCAGACGGGGCGTCTAGTTATTGTTAGCTGCCGTTTCAATTTGTAGAGTGACGCCTCTGTGGGCCTGTATTGCAACCGAAAGCTCATCCGTCAGCTTGTTAAATTGTGTCTTTATTCTTGGGCAGCGAGTGCGTGTCCAGAGCTTCCTCAGCGTTCGTTTTTGGTTAAGTTGCGCACGTAACTCTCGTGGCAGCTCGTCTCTAGTGGTCAGCTGGAACGTAAGTGGGTTCTTTGGTACCTAAAACGTCGTAGTTGTCTAATTCTGCATCCTCATAGAGTTCACGACTCGGCGGGGTGATCATTCTGGATCTTCTGGCCGGGTGTTTTGCATTGATGGTTGAGGTTCCCCGCGATGATGGTAGGTGCTGAGCCTATGTCTGTGGAGTAAAATGGAGTCCCTGGCGGGCGGTATGCTGGAAAGATCCTTAGTTCCACGCCCGCCGCCTCCATTTTTATGCCGATAGAGCACATCAAATGCTATGATGGTAAGTCGAGCTCTAGCTCTAACCGCCTTGCCTCTAAAGGTGGTTCCTTAAGGATTAGAATAGAATAGAATAAAATAGAATAGAATAAAATAGAATAGAATAGAATTTTTTTTTATTCAATATAGATCACATGTGTAATTCTTATTGAAAGTCATTTTTTACTTTACCACTGGTTCGAAAAAAAACCTCTGTCCTGGAAAGAATCAGCAAGAAACTTTTTAGCGGGACTTTTTTTTAAAGCAAATTTTACATTAATGGTTTTACAAACTATATAAGTACTAAATTTATTTTAGAAACAGCTTGGAAGCGATCACCTCATTCCTAGGGGTTCTTATCAACCATGTATTCATTTATACTATGATAACCCTTTTTATACAGTTTCAACTTAACAAAACATTTAAACTTGCTAATAGAGAGAGCCTGTACACTTTCCGGGACCTTGTTGTAATAACGTATACATTGCCCCAAGAATGAATTACTGACTCTGCGGAGTCGAGAAACTGGTATCACTAGCTTGTGTTTGCTCCTAGTGTTTACAGAATGTATATCACTTTTTTTACTAAAACTACCTTTTTTTTGTGAAGATACGTTAAATTTTCGTAAATATACTGAGAGGCCAAAGTTAATATATTTATTTATTTAAATTTATCTCTAAGAGACTCTCTCGGATTTAGGTTGTAAATAGCTCAAATGGCCTTCTTCTGTAAAACAAAAATAGTTTCTGAATCAGCCGCATTTCCCCATAGCAAAATCCCATAAGACATTATGCTATGGAAATAACTGAAATAAACTAATCTAGCTGTCTCGACACTAGACCTCTAATCTTTTTTACAGCATAGGCCGCAGAACTTAGTCTGCTTGCTAGTTTGGATATATGGGGGCCTTTTATATTGGTTTCGATACACTGAAGCTTTGCGTCGAGAGTGATTCCAAGAAAAACAGTGGATTCAACAGGGCTCAGTTCTTCCCTATTTAAAACACATTAGTACTCAGATTTTTAACATTCATTGTTGTAAATTTAATACATTTAGTTTTATTTCCGTTTAAATGTAGATTATTAACGTTAAACATATGCACTAATTTTGATATAGCATTATTTACTTCGTCACATTTAAATGCTTGACGTTTAAGTTTAAAAATCAAGGAAGTATCATCAGCAAATAATACTATATCATGATTATCCTCTACAAGAGAAGGTAAGTCATTAATATACACTAGAAATAGGAATGGGCCGAGAATCGAGCCCTGAGAGACACCCATTAGTACAGGAGAGCCGTAAGAACTTTTACCATTGATAATAACTTTCTGCATTCTATTACTTAAATATGAAATTATAAGTTTAAGCGCTGTGTTATTGACACCATAGTACTGTAGCTTCCTGATTAATGTCTCATGGTGAACGCAGTCGAAGGCCTTGGAAAGGTGACAAAATATACCCAAAGTTCATCAACAGTGGGGCCGGCTCGAACCGGGGCGGTACCACGACCTCACAGAATACCAGCGTGAGGTAGAGGTTTACCTCTGCGTTTCGCTTGGTGAGTGCAGGTGGCCGGAGGCCCTTTTTACTGGAAATGAGGCATTCCATCTTAGTCCTCACGGGTGACAACGCATTTGCATTTTGATTTGTAATAGAGGATAGATATGGATGTCTATGGGCCGCAGCAACCACTTCCACAGTCCACCATCAGGTGGACTGTGTGCTCGTTTGTCACCCTTATCCTATAAAAAAAAGCATGCTCTGAATTCTCCCATGCACAAAATATGTTTAATAAGCTCAACTCCAGTGTCACTTGTCGAGGACTCCTTGTAAATCCGAATTGATTTCTATGTAGCAATTTATTAATATTAAAGAGACTTAACATTTGATCTAAAATTAGTTTTTGAAAAATTTTACTAAATGTTGGTAGTACAGAAATTGGTCTAAAATTGGCGGGGTCTAATGTACTACCAGATTTAAATAAAGGTATGACTTTACTATGTTTCATTAAATCAGGAAATACACCAGATTCGACGCTTGTATTAAATATAGTGGCTAGATAAGGTACTATTATAACTATTATAGATAAAATAACTTTAACGGAAATCCCCCATAAATCTGCCGTTTTCTTAACATCAATAGTTTTAAAATATTTAACGATATCTTTTGGCAGTACTCTATGGAATTTAAAAGTATTTGAACAAGCCTTTACATTTTGTTTGAGCAATGATTCGGCGACAGTAGGAGAAGAGTTTAATGATTTAGTTGTCAAACAAGGAACATCAGTAAAATGTTTCTCAAAAGCCATAGCAACTTCTTGATCAGATCGAGTTAAATTATTGTTAATATTCAATTAAAAATTCGAGTTGAGCGGTTTGACGTTGCCCGTTTCACTATTTATTATTCTCCAGGTAATTTTAATTTTATTAGATGCAGTTTTAATTTTGTTACTTAAGTGTAAAGCCTTAGCTGTGGCGCACACTTTTCTAAATATTTTAGAATATGTTTTTACATAATCTCTAAATACAACACTACTATTATATGATCTTTCATTATAAAGCTCGTATAACTTTCGCCTACTTTTATAAATTCCTACTGTCGCCCAATCATTAAATGATTTGCGACTGTTGAAAGAGAAAATTTTAGAAGTAAATATCCTACTAAATTCACAAGTTGTAATTTTAAATAACGTACCATACAAATAATTAGCACTGTTTTTAAATGAAAGTGATGGAAGTCTTTTTATTATATTACTTCTAAACCTCTCCGAGCGATGTTCCTTTATTGGAACAAACACAACTTTCTTATTTTTTTGTTTCTTGTGTATGTAAGGCAATGATACCTACTGTCCATAGTGATCTGAACTTAAATTTTGAATAATTGATTTATGCAAGGGCTTAACATCTGTAAAAATATTATCTATACAGGTCGCACTAGGCCCAGCAATACGTGTTGGTTCTAAAAATAAATTAACAAGATTATACGATTTATACAATGAGTTAAACTTAATACTAATGGAAGAAGTTTCAAGGAGATTGATGTTAAAGTCTCAACATATGAGTATTACAACAGACTTGTTCTGTTTACTAAGTTTTAGCAAAACTTCTTCCACAATCCTTTCAAAATAGTCATAAGTAGCACATGGGGGTCTGTAAACACTTACAACAATGACGTGCTCGAGCTCGACACAAGCCATTTCTACAGTTCGCTCAACAGAGAGAGGATTTTCATTGACTTCGTCCCTCCTGTAAATGTAATAGTTGGGCAGCTTGATGTGCGTGGATGGCCTTAGCTTTGCGTCTACCAGCAAGATTATGTGTATGTTATGTTGTAGAGTGACAGTGCCGAGTTCATGGAGTTTCTGCTGGATACCATCCGGGTTCCAGTAGAGCAGGCGCAGGTTCGGGTTACTCGCCTCCGTAGTGCCGAGCCACTAGTTGTGCAAGAGCTCTCATCACTGCGGTTATCGAGTCAGCTCCAGCTCTGATGTCAGCCAGGACCTGGCTGCCGACCTCAATGGCGATGCCAACCAGTCACTGGATTGCGTCCATGGTGTCTTGGTTGACTGTTGGCAGTCTAGTTGTTATGGTTGGTCTCGGCTGGGCTTTAGTTTCTTTCCTTATGGTCTAGCTGCGGATAGTAGAGGCACTTAGGTCTACCTCTACGAGGTGGGATTGCTCTCAAATCCTTTAGCCCTGATAGCCTCCTCCATCTGGTTGGTATCCGTACCCAATGGCAGCCCCCGGATGCCCACCTTAGTGGGCTTCTCCTCAACCGGGGTGTAGCAGTACCAGGACAATGCTGGTACCTTTTCCGAGTTGTTGATCAGGTATCTCAGGGTAACCCGGTATTCTTCTGGGCTCTGTGGTGTGAACTTTACCCCTTTCCCGAACGGACGGGCGTTGGGCGGGTGTCCTAACTTTCCATTTAGAATTTCAAAGTACCTCCTCCAGTCCGGGAGGCATTCTACTACAATAGGCGAGAAGCGCGCCTTTTCTTACTCCTGTTGAGGTTGAGGCGCGCCAGCCGCCTTGGGCCTTGGTACTGCTGGCATCGCTGCCAGTTAGCCGTAGCTGGTGGACGGTCTTTGACCATCATCTTCTGGTAGGCCTGACGGGTTGGCAGTGTGCACTGAAGTGGTTGCATAAGATGTGGAGTCCTAACCGTATGACTCCTCCCCCCTTGCTCTAACTCGGCCGTGTTCACGTTGCTTCGACGGTCGGGCAAGATGGAGGGGGTTGGCTTCGGTGGGGACGGCGATTTAGGTGGTGATTTGTGGGCCCTAAACCCTACCGCTGTTGGTGTTTCTTCATCATCGGACTCGGATGCAGACGACGAGGATGTTGCTGATGATATGGGTGAGCCGACGCATTGCCTCTTCTCGAAGAGCGACGCGTTGGTCTTGCGTGGTGTATGCCTATGTGCTGATTTCTTCGCCCGCTGTGGTTTAGGAGACGGTTCCCGCTCACATGTACGCCTCAGGCACGGTGGGTGTGAGCGCGGCGCTCGTTGCGGGCTTTTTACGTGGCGACGCAGGTTTCCTCATGGGAATCTGGAAAGGGAATCTTGGATCTCTTAGGTTAAATAGGTTCCTAACCAATAGCGGACGTTTTTTTTTTATAGAAAGCAAATAAGAGGCAAACGAGCATGCGGCTCACCTGATGGTAAGTGACTACCGCCGACCATGAACAACTGCAACACCAGGGGAATGGTAGATGCGTTGCCGGCCTTTTAGAAAGGTGTAAGCTCTTTTCTTGAAGGTCTCTAAGTCGTATCGGTTCGGAAAAATCGCTGGTAGTAATCGATTCCACAAGGAATATGTGCGAAGGAGAAAACTTCTTCTAAATCGCACAGTGGTGGACCGCCAATCATCCAGGTTGTATGGATGATAACGCTAGTTTCGTCGTGATGTGCGATGGTGAAATTGAGCGGCTGGAATTAGTCCGAACAATTCCTCAGAGCACTCCCCGTGATAGATGTGATAAAATACGCAAAGAGATGCAACATCTCTATGCAGTGTCAGTGTATCGATACGATCAGAAAGAACTCGGTCGTCGTCGATTCGAACCGCTCTGCGCTGGATGCGGTCAAGTTGAAGAAGCTGGCACTGGGGTGCCCCGGCCCAGAGATGAGAACTGTATTCCATGTGAGGCCGAAGTTGCGCTTTGTATAGTTGCATGCGATGTGCTGGCATGAAATACTGTCTCGCTCTGCTGAGCACGCCAAGCTTTTTAGAGGCCAATTTGGCCTTCCCTTCCAAGTGACCACGAAACTGCACACTATTCGATATGTCGACGCCAAGTATTCCGATGCTAGCTGAGATAGCAAAGGGAGTGACTTGAAACTGAGAAGATACGACAAAGAGGTTCTTTTTACGCGCAAACTTGTGTCTTCTGGGGATTGAACTGGACTAGATTTAGTCGCCCCCAATCCGAGACTTTGTTAAGCAAAGACTCGACTTCAGACACAGGTTTTTCCCAGCACTCGGCGACGTTTTCTCGAGAAATATTGCACGCCGTTATATAAGGCATCACCAGTGCTGTCGTCTGTATAGCAATGAACTACCAGTTTGCAACATATCATTGATATGCAGGAGAAACAGCGTTGGTGATAGCACGTAGCTTTGTGGAATACCAGCGTTGATAAGCTTGAGATCAGAGCATGCACCGTCTACTACGACCTTGATGCTCCGATCAGCAAGGCAACTGGTGATTCAATTGCACAATTTCTCGGTGAGCCCAAAGGAAGGGAGCTTCGAAAGAAGCGCTTTGTGCCAGACCCGATCGAAGGCCTTCGCTATGCCCAAACTAACGGCCAATGCCTCTCCCTTGGACTCTACTACCTCCGCCCATCTATCAGTCAGATAGACCAGAAGATCACCAGCTGATCGACCTCGACGAAAACCGTACTGGCGGTCACTAATCAGCTGGTGATCCTCAAGGTACCTCATGAGCTGGCAGTTTATAATGGATTCCATTATTTTGGAGAACAAGGAGGTGATGGCGATAGTCCTGTACTTGAACGAGTCTGAGCGGTCACCTTTTTTAGGGATCGGGTGGACCAAAGCTGTCTTCCATGAATTCGTGACTACGCCTTGGGAGTAGGAGTACCGGAAAAGACGCGTTAAAACCGGTGCCAACTCCGGAGCACACGTCTTCAGCACAATGGGAGAGACTCCATCGGGCCCACTCGACTTGCTGAGGTCCAGGGAGAAGAGTGCTTTGCGAACCGAGCGCTACGTAAACCGCACATCCGGCATGGAGGAATCACATCGCGGGATGGTCGGCGGTGTGTTCCCCCGTCATCTAGAGTCGAGTTGGACGCAAAGAGAGAGCTCAACAGATCGGCTTTCTCCTTTGCGCCATGGGCCAGTGAGTCGTCCTCTGTGTGCAGAGATGGAAGAGATGGCTGACAGAAGTTCCCTTGGACAGCCTTGGCGAGAGACCTGAACGCACGGGTTCCCGAAGGAAGGCGAACTAGCTTCTCGCCAATTCTGCCGATGTGCTCAGACCTTGCCTTGGCAATGACGCTTTTGAAGGACCTGGAGGCGGAATTGTACTTCTTTTTAAGTGCGCTGGTGTTTACATCCCGAGACGTTGATGCGTCAGCCCAGGCCCAGTAGCATTACTGCTTATAGCGTGATGCTATTTTACAGGAGCAACCAAACCATGGCTGGGATCTGCCTCCGATGGGCACCACAGAGGATGGAATAAAAAGTTCCATACCCTGAAGTACCACATCAGCAACAGAATCGGCAACAACGCTGGGATCTTCCGGCGAGAAGCAAACCCGTCCCCAAGGGTAGGATGCAAAAAAAGACCGCATCACGTCCCAATCGGCTGACCTATAGTGCCAAACACGGCGGCAAGCTGCAGATCGCAACTTCGATTGGAGCGTGAGTGTCACCGTACTCCGTATCAGACAATGGTCCGAAGAGCCCAGAGGGGCATCGACGGAGACCTGATCCCTCCGGATGAGAGGTCAGCAGAAGGTCCAACAGGGAATGGTCTTCCACATTTGGGATACGCGTAGGCGAAGTAACCAGTTGTGTTAGACCATATGCCAAGGCAAAGTCATAGACAGACCTATCCGCATGATCGGTTAAACGAGAACCAAGCCATTCAGCGTGGTGGGCGTTAAATCACCGAGTATCACGATCTCTGCGGATGGGACCTGTTGTAGCACGGAGTCTGTAGCCATTTTGACGTGGTCGATGAGTCGGTCTGTGTCGGCATTACTGCTATGGGATCTATAGAGTCACCCGTAGACGTGGGAATGGTCATAGCTGTCTACGCGCAACCATAGGATGGATAGGTCCGTACCTTCAAGACTGCCGAGGCGTCGAAAACCGATGTCCTCTCTGACGTTTACACAAACTCCAGCCCGGGGCACAAAGGAGTGTTCCAATTTGTACCCTGGGTAGGAGAGATATGAAGTATCAGCCGGAGAGGACACCTGAGTCTCGGTTAAAAAGAGCAAGGCCGGCTTCGCCGTCTCTAGATGATAATGGACAGCGTTAAGGTTGGAATGAAGTCCCCTGATTTTGCAAAAATTCACGGATAGCGTGACAGGGGTCGCCTTGGTTTTATTGCTCCGTTTGCCCCGATTAGCATTAGTCGCGAGCGGAATTTTGCCCCCCCCCCCAGAATACGCGGGGCAGCCTGAGTACCCACTCTTAGGAGTGAAGTAGTTTGATCGTGGATGCTCAGCGAGGGATTCTCCAGGGGCGCTGGTACCCTCCTGCGGTAGTCTTTTATTTAATTCCACTACCATGTTGATGGGGGGGGGGACGGAAGTGGGCCTCCGGCCACCTGCATTTACCAAGCGCAACGCAGAGGTAAACCTCTACTTCACGCCGGTATGCTGTGAGGTCGTGGTACCACCCCGGTTCGAGCCGGCGCATCTGTCCGACAGCAAAAGCTGCCGCGTGGCTCTATCCCTGTTAGGTTAGTACGCCCGGTCGGTCAGGTGGTTTCCTAAAGCAGGAGGGTGTGGGGGGACTCCCCTTTCCCCTTACCAGTCATGTTGGTTACTCACTATTGTTATACTGTTCAGGTAATCTATTTCGTGTCTTGTCCTATGTCCCTACCTAACAAGCTGACAGCGATGAATGTCCAAATTACTAGCCTCCTATCCTAGTACACGAGTTATACGCGAAAGAGAATTGCGCGCAGCGCGCCATTTCGACATATTCTAACACTAAACTTCGACGGAATCAAAGGCTTACTCATAGTCCACATACGCCAGGCATAGTGGCAAATTGTACTTCTCGGACTTCTGTACAATTTGCCGAAGGGTATGTATGTGGTCTATGGTGCTAAAGCCTTTTCGGAAACCAGCTTGTTCGGGAGACTGGAAGTTGTCAAGTCTAAGCACGAGACGATTCGTAATGACTCTCGAAAACAGCACGTAGACGCGGCTCAGAAGGGAAATCGGTCTGTAGTTCTTCAAGAGAGCGTTGTCGCCTTTCTTGAAGAACAAGACCACCGCACTTCTGCTCCACGCCTCCAGTGTAATGCCACCATGGAGGACGGAATTAAAGAGCTACTGAAGGACTTCAAGTACCGGTTTTCCACCCGCTTTCAGAAGCTCCGCTGTAATTCCATCCTCGCTTGGGGCCTTGCCATTTTTAAGGTGCTGGAGAGCCATTCTAATCTCGCTCAGACTGACGTCCGGGATATCTTCGGAATAGTGTCGGATAAGACTCGCGTGTGGCTCCAACGATGACGTGTACAGCTGTCCATAGAACCTCTCAATCTCACTCAAAATCTCAGGTGCCCCGGAAACGATGCTGCCACATTCTGTCTTCAGCTTTGACAGTTGGCTCTTTCTGGCAGACAGATCTCTGGCAAAGACTTTGGAGCCTTGGTTCCGCTCGATCGCTTCTTCAATACGAGCTGTATTGAAGTTGCGTAAGTCCCGCCGCATGAATTTGGAGATCTGTCTGTTCAGTTGCCTGTATGCTGTCAAATCTGTTGAAGAATGTAGCTTCATCTCCCGTCTAACAGCCATGAGATTAACAGTGTGATCGGAGAGTTTTTGTGTTCTTCTGCGGCGGGTCTTGCAGAACTTAGCTCCGACCGCATGGACAGTTTCCACGAGCTTGTCATTCATATCGTCCACATCATTGCAGTGTTCTAGGCACTGAAAATGGTTTTGTAACTCGAGCTGAAAGGTTTCGGGAATTTGGATTAGAGCACGAGGGGGCCAGAGCGTTGACTTCATTAGACGACGTTTACGACGTTTTATTAGCGTTTAGGTTCAGTGTGCTTCTAACCATTCGGTAATCGCCGCCAGTTTTCACCCTCGCGATCACTGAGACATCACTGAACAGTTGTCGTCTGGTAGTCATAATGAAGTCACATCACTCTCATTTTTTGTCGAACCGTCGGGACTCGACCAGGTCCACTTCCTGTGTGGCCACTTCTGTAAGAAAGAGTTCATCATAAAGAGTCCCTCTTTCTCCATGAAGTCGGCCAGCTGCTGGCCCCTTGGGTTCCCTTGCCCTATTCCAAAATTCCCTACTTTCAGCTCACCATTCTCTCTTGTGCCTAGTTTTGCATTGAAGTCTCCTATTAACACCGTATATTGGGTTTTGGAGGAATGCATGGCTCTAGAGATATCCTCATACATTTCGTCCTTCTCCTCATCGGGGTGTGCAAGGTTGGTGCATAAACCTGTATGACCATCAGCGAATACCGTTTGGTGATTCTGAGTATAAGGTACGCAACCCTCGTCGACACACTCTCAATCTTTACAACGTTGTTAACGAGAGACTTGTGGACGATAAATCCGACACCTCCTTAGGACTCCCGGTAATAGAGCAAGTTGCCGGATTCGAGAATTACCGTTTCCTTCCCCTCTCTTCGGACTTCGGATAATCCTATAATATGCCAGCGTAACTTGTCTATCCCTTCTTCCAGCTCCACAATCTTCTCGTTAGTCCTCAGGGTGCGTGCGTTGTATGTTGCCAGGTCGAGTCGACGTAGGTGGCAATCGAACCTCCACCGGAGATTCTTAGCACCCCCTGCCCCGCCGTTACCATGATCGCCACCGTAGCCAGGAATAGCGGAGCCGCCGGGGACTGCGGGCCGTCTCTTAGTAACTTTATCCATTTGGGGGGTATTTGCCATAGTTGCCACGCTTGGCGAGCGGGTTGGCAACCGCAGTTTTTTTATTGTATTTTTGCTGTTATCAGGAAGATGCTGCTGACCATCTCCTGCTTGTTTCCCTTTGTCACCTTTTACGACACTCACGGGAAGATATGGGGTAGTGGATATTCTTAACCGCCACTACACGGCAAAAACATGGTTACATAATTTTTTTTTATCAGAGACACATACAAAGTCTTATTACTATGATGACATTACATCGTTATCACTTAAGGACATACTAAGATATTCAACAAAATACAATTATTTTACAGAACATTATCAAAGTTATAAATCTTAAATATCTATCACACATGTTCAAAAAACAATCTTTATTAGTAAACATGAACATCTTAACTAATACAATAGTTTAATTTACAAATTAAAACCTTTAACAGCGTTAATACCCTTTAATTTGAATCTAATTTTGTTATATAAATCTATTATTATTTCACAATTTTAAGCACTTATATTATACACAATAATCCTGAAACACTTATTGCTTATTTCTTTACATATTAGTAAAATTTTAAAGTAGAAGAAACGGTTTAAATAACATACAACAGGAACAACCAATCTGTACATGGCCCTCATCGACTTAGTAGGAGGCTAGTGCTTTCTTTGTCTAAATTACAACTATCTCTGTTCATTATGAAACATTATTTGTTTGCATATGCTATTCTTATCTAGCCATTATGGATCTTATCTCTTATCACAAGAACAAAATATATTTTTATCTAAAATAAGTATCTAATTCAATATAAGACTTATTTGTATTGTTTAGCCGATTACTATGTAGGTAACACATGACTCTAAGTTAATCTATAAACATACTTTTGTGGAATGAACTCTCGACCGGGGAATCAAACCCCGAACTTTCGTTCAATAATCGAATATTCTTATCATTATATTTAATCTACTTGCTTTTAACATAGATTGCCTTATCTATTTGGAGTGCCTTTTATACTTTAATAGCAAATAATTATAAATATGAATTAACTTATTTCTGAAATGAAAAATGATTTAAGTAAACGATTTTTTTAAGCGCGTCGCCAACAATCATTATGATTTAGTCGTTTCTGGACTTTAGCAAATTGATATTTTTCTTAATGATTATATTAACTGAGTATTTTTTCTGTCTGTAGGAGAAATTCAAATTCATTGACCAAGATATAGTTATTTCCCATTTGAGCCTAGAATGCATAACGATCTCAGCAGTAAAAATTGAGTTGTGTTTCTAATTACAAATCGCATGTATGCCGGCCCCCAACAAGATGGAGAGTGAAGTTAAAGAATGCAAAACGACTCACCGAGGCCTTTTCTAATATATAAAAATTAATTTTTGTTTGTTCGTATTTTATGCGCAGATTGCGGTTTTCGAAATCTTTGTCAAAATATTGCAAAGGTTATAAGGAATGTGCAATTAACTTACAGTAGGTGGCGCGCTTATCTTATTGACAAATTTATATGAAAGTTATATATCATTCAATTTCAATTAATGTATTATCATTCCTAATTAAACTATGTAACTCTTCCTTATTTTTCTACCGACTTTAAAAAGGAGGTACTCAATTCGACTGTACATTGTTTATGTGTTTTACCTCATAACGTTTTTCTGGGTGAACTGATTTCGATGATTCTTTTTTATTTGAAAGCTTGTGCTTCTCATGTGGTCCCATATAAATTTGATCATGATCTGACCGATATTTTTTGAGTTATTATTAATAATTTATATTGGAGTTGGTTGTACAAAAATTTAAATTTAAAATTATTGTCTTTTATCCTTACAAAACCAGTTTAAAACATCTTTCTTAATAAATAGCGAGTATAGGTAATATTATAAATGGACACATTATTCCTTATTCATCTTGGCTTTAGTCATAATATTTATTCAATTACTGTACTGGTGTTTGGGATCTATATTCACTAAACAACATGTAACACATGTAAAAAAATGTCACCACAGCACGTTTCTATGTCTGTGCAATATATTTTGCCGGAACCACTAAAAGGATTTTCCATTAATTTCAAACAACTTATAAATGCTGAATGTACCTACAACTTTGTTTTATACTATTAATTATTGACCATTACACTATTTTAACTTGTAATACCGGTGAAAAATACTAGACAATCAATTTTAGTTTGTTCTTAGGTTATTGTGATTTTCATATTTTAATTGTTAATTTCTCAGTATTCCCGTTAGATGTGACAAAACGAATATTACTATTGTAATCTATAGGCTATAAGGAATAAATCGAAATGCAATGAGGGCATTCACGACTTTTTCTGCCACCAGGACGGCGCCACTAGAAAGTGAGGTATAATATTTGACAGATTACATAGCGGGGAAGTTAATACAGGCTATCCAACTGCAGAGCGGTACAAGATAGGGTGATGTTATATCCCCTAAACTTTTTACTGCTGCATTGGAAGACGTTTCCACGTTACTGCACTGAAATATAATAATGCGGTATAATCATCAATGGCGAGTAAATCACTCATCTTCAGCTCAGGGGCTTAGTGCTAGCTGTAAATTTCATAGTATGCGAGCAACCCGGGTTCGATCCCCGCTGGCACCAATGAAATTGTTAATTGCAATTTTAAGTGCTGATCTGCTACTTACTCAGCGGCGAAGGAAAACATCGTAGAGAGTAAACTTGCATGTCTGAGAAAAAAATTTCGAAGTCATGCGCAGTCCGCCAAAACACATTGGGGCAGCGCGGCGGACACTTCCTTGCCCTAAAACTCTTTCAGAAGTGAGTGGAGGCCTGTGCCCAGCCGTGTGACGTAAATATAGGCTGTGACTTTACTTACTTTAAACGTATTATGGCAGAATCGCTGGAAGACCTATGCACTTGGTTTAATGACTGAGTGTCTACTAACGGATTGGTCACGAAATGAGTATGGGAATAACATGGTCCTTAACACGTGAATGAATGAATGAATGAAATATACTTTATTGTTCACCAAAAAATACATATGAGAGGAAAAAAACCATAATTTATTTAAAGGTACAATTGGCGGCCTTATC
Source organism: Parnassius mnemosyne (assembly GCA_963668995.1). Classification (NCBI taxonomy): domain Eukaryota; kingdom Metazoa; phylum Arthropoda; class Insecta; order Lepidoptera; family Papilionidae; genus Parnassius; species Parnassius mnemosyne. The sequence goes on along the minus strand of CAVLGL010000137.1, from coordinate 25,053,714 downwards.
GCTTAGGAGCGATCTCTACCAGACAACTACACGTGGAAGGTCCATTTAATAAATATGCCGGTAGTTGTTGGAAGCACTAAGGTCGATGTTGTTGATGAGTATGTTTGTTTATCTAGGGCAAATATGACTATGTAAGTTCAATTTTGACCGAGAGGACAATCGACGGATCCAACTCAACTGGACAGCGTTCGGGAGAAAACACAAGTGTGTGCTATAAGTGAATACATATGGATTTGAGACAAAGTCCTTCACTACTGGCGGTATGTGAATTCTCAAGGTCGCCCAGCGTGCTATGGAGAGAGTTATGCTAGTAGTATGTTTGCATAATAGACTACGTAATGAGAATATCCGTAGAAATACTAGAATAACTGACATAGCCCAATGGATCAGTAAGCTGAAGTGGCTATGGACCCAATAGATCAGGGAGCTATGTAGCTGAGGAACCGAAAACCGATGGGGAACCAATGTTCTCGGGTGGCAGTGATCGTACTGGTAAGCGGAATGAAGGGCACCCCCACTAGATGGAGTGTTAATAGTGCAGATACTTGTGGATGCCGGTGGCTCAGGACCGTGATTTGTGGCATTCCTTGAGGGCGGCCTATGCTAAGCAGTGGACTTGTAAAGTGGACTGTGATGATGATGATGACGCTGACCTATTGAAAGTCAATTTCTTTACTTACCTATTGGTGATAAAAGAAATAGCTTGGTGGCGATTATCTCCTTCCTAGGGATTATTCTTAGTCAAGTATTTCTTTATTATAATGACCCTACTAATACATTTTAATGAATATTTCAAATTTGTTGATTGACGAAAATTAAACTTTTTCTTGGATTTTGCTGTAATGGCGTAGATATACAATTGACCTATAAAAATAATTAGTTATTCTGTGGAATTGGTCCAGTAAAAAGTGTCTCCGGTTCTCTATACTCACCACACGAAACACAGCAGTGTTTTACGCTGGTATTTTGTGAGAGCGTGGTCCTACCCCAGTCGAGCCGACCCGTTCGTGCTACAACTATACTACTAATATAGTTGCAGCATGGCTCTACCACGGTAATATATTTACTTCTTTAAACATTTATCTGAAAGACTACAATTTAAATTTAAAATTGCGAAACAACTTTAAGTTAAAGTTCCATAATACGAGTACATTAAGCTTTGAAAATAACTAATATAAACCAATATAACTTTATTATCCTTAGTGTTTTTATTTTTTATTACAGCATATACTGCAAAAGTGCTTCCTAATTTATAAATATTGGAGTTCAGTAGAGCTTCGCATCAATAGTAGTTCCAAGAAAAATAGTGGAATTCACAAGTTTCAGTTCTATTTAAGAGCAGTAGATAAGTGGAAGTATTTTATAAAAACCTCATGTACGAGTAAGCACTAGTTGACGGACCGATTATTGCGACGGGTGAATTGAATAACCGGTAGACCACTTGGACTATCCGATAACATGGGCTTAATCGATACTACGCATTAAAACTTGGTTATATGTTATATTTTTGTTGAATAATTTGTTTAATTATTTTAATCATGTTTAGATTAAAGTTGCCTGTTAATCCGAAATAATGACAGTTATACTCCAAATATGTGCTACATATATTTATACTTTTCTCAAGGATAGTACATATGGATAGATACTTGACACTTTATATGTAACTTACAAGTTACAAAAAGCAAATACGGGGAGTATATAAGAATAAGTTTTTTATTAGTCGGTCGTGTTATTATTTTCAAAGTAATTCAAGATAAATGAGTAGATTCGTTTACTTTGTATGTGTAAATTTGTAAAAGAAAAAGGAATTGATATATCTAATAAAATTAAATAATATACTGGTATACTTATCCACTTCACGTATTGTAATGCCGCTCGTAGGGGCGCGATGGTATTACAAAATGAAATTACATGAGATGCTCGTGAAGTCCTCGCGCGGCATTAATTTGTATCAAGGAATTTGTAGAGATTTAGCTTGAGCCCGGACGGAGTGTTCATCGCAGCCGGCGAGCGTTAACACTTATTAAGGGGGTGCATCCCTGCGACAGATGTAGGGGAGGACCGCCATTTGCGTAATGTCAGGAATGGTTACACTCGATTTAATAAAACTCCGACAGCATTTTATTTTGAAGAATTTAAAAGTCAATTTATTTTAAACGCCACAGTAGCATTGCGAGAAAAACCGTGAGCCGAAACGTGCCTGGAATACATTGCTTAGGCTTGGATTTCTTATCGATGGCAATTGAGATGAGTAGGTACTTATGGTCTTTCGAGTGGCTCGGCTTCGTTTAATTTGTTGTTTCAACGCGGAATTTTTATTAATGTTTCCCTTCGCTTTATATTATGAGACGCGACGCCGCTCAAAGTTGAGGTGAGGAGTTCCTCTTTCGTCCTATGGTTCTTTACTTAACGAAGATTTTAAAGCTACATATCTGACTGAAATTTCATTTACATTGAACAGTTGTGGTTGAAGATGTGCTGTGTTAATATAATTATTATTTTATTTCCTCCACTGTAACTGAGGCGGTTTACATATATAAATTGTATAAAAACACACCCAGACCCGAGACAATTATTTGTTCACTTTTTGCCGTTGGATTCGAATTTTTTTTCGAACCCTCGTCCCTGCAGCGCCGCGGCCACACGCTTAGCCGCAGCCGTGAATTAAGGTGTTCCTCAATCGTCTAAAGCTATATAATTGACCATTTCTGTAGACATTCCGTGGTCCCCATCTTGAATAATTGTGGTTAAATCTGTGACATGTTAATGTACTTAATTAGAAGTATCGTAGACTTATTATATATTATTTGCATAATTTGCATTATTATGTTTGTAACATAATATAATGTTAATTAATTTTAAAATATGCAGTAACTTGAGAATTGTGATAGATACATTTCATAATTGTTAATGTATGTACTCTGATTGTATTCTGTTTACTTAATAATTTTGAACGATTTTTTTAACAATAAGAAGCTATTGCTGAAGTGTTTTTATATTGAAGGGGAGGCAAACGAGCATACGGCTCACCCGATGGTAAGTAATCACCGTCGCCCGTGTACATCTGCAACACCAATGGAATTGCAGGTGAGTTGCCCGCCTTTTAGAAAGGAGTGCGCTCTTTTCTTGAAGGTCTGGAGGATGTCATATCAGTCCGGATAAACCGCTGGTGACAGTAAATTCCACAGCATGATCGTGCGTGGCAGAAAATTTCGTAAAACGCACTATAGTGAACCGCCAACTATCGAAATGGTGAGGATGATATTTCAAAATTGTGTGGATTTTCTCGTTTAAAAAAGAAAGGGAAATCTACAAACATAATTAAAATGTAAACTTATCGTATATTGTTTATATTTGCAAAAATTAAGGTTTGGTGGGGTAAAGGATGAGTTATATTATTTTATTACATATTATGTCTGTAACGTTTATCTTTAGCGCCGAGCTGATACAGTCAACTTTATAGCGACTGGTGCTTGCGCCAGAATTAAAGGGACCCTCATGGACTGGTTTGACGTCCATGAAGATGTCAGAAGTAATGTGGCTTAACCAACATTTTTCGTGGTAAAGGTGAGTTAGTCGTAAAATACTCATGTTAGTTATAGTTGCGTATTCGGCAGTCGCATTTCAAATGATGGTTACTTTGTGGAACATATTTTGAAAAGAAAGTGGAATGAGAGAGAACGCAGGTAAGACAAAAGTGATAGAAAAGAAGATTTTTTTTTGTATCAGAAGAAAGTAAAACAACATGTGAAATAAGAGTTGGAGGGGAATTGGTTAAAGCAGGATGGTAGACATGACAAGGATATAGAACGAGAAGTGAATGCAGGGAACAGAGTAAATAAACCTTGTTTATACTCGTTAAAAACATTGTAATTACCAATTTCCTAAGCACCGGCTGGGAGTGAACTCGATTTGCTCGCATACTGTAAAATGTTAAAGGGAACGTGATCTCATGAGCTACCACGGCTCTATGTCTAAGTATAAGTGGACCTTTAACAAGAAACAATAGAACGATAACTATTCCGCTCACCTGATGCATAAACATTGTCAGTGTATACAGAGATGTTTCATTAAGTATCATATTTAAAATAAATAGACACCTTTATAAAATAAATAGCCCGCTGACAGACAGACGGACGGACCGACGGACGGACGGATGGACGGACGGACGGACGGACGGACGGACGGACGGACGGACGGACGGACTGACGGACTGACGGACTGACGGACTGAATGACGGACAGCTGAGGCTTAGTAACAGGGTCCCGTTGGTTACGGAACCCTAAAACAATTTTGTACTTCATTTTTAAACAGCTGAGATATGATTTAATCCCACCAAAAACATTAGCTTAAATCATAAGTATCTTTAGTAATTTAGATCGTTCTTGGAATTGCTATGGAGCTTACCGACCGTTTAAATTTCAACTCTTCTTCATTGTCAACGCCTAACGTCGGTTTGTACCGAACTTGGCCCCATTTCACATTTATGTTTTTGGTGGGAAATCATTACTCAAAAAAGAGTTCGATCATTTTATTGTAAATAAACTGATGTGTTTTCGATTCACTTTTTTTATTTTACAATTTGAACTATTTGAAATAAACGTCGACAAAGTTATTATTGCAGATATTTTTAATTGCTGTATTTGAAACTAAACCCACACATAACTTTGTCAACATCGGATTCTGTCAACACCGAATTACGATAACTTGCTGATTTTAAATATTTTCCTTCGCATAAATCGAATAAATCTATCTTGATGCCAAATTTCGAGTTTCAGAGTAACCTAGAAATAGCCTATATTATTGTTGAGTAAGTAAGTAAACCAGTCATTGTGTGATAAAAATGGCATTTTTCAGACTAGATGACGCTTAACCAAATGCTTAATAGCCGTATAAATGTTTGTGCTTTTTGTCAACCATTAGCGGAGGCGTTGCCAAAAACTTTGGTCTTTCTCGTAAGTCTACGGACTGAGTGGAAAGTGAAAGGTAGAGAATGCGGCGTAGCGCCGTGTTACGGTCAGTTCACACCGAGATGCGACGCGACGAGACGATGCTTGAAAAGGCCAGTGGTTTTGCACCGCGCAGCGCGACGCCGCAAGACGTATCGCGACGTCGCGAGGCGCATCGTGAAGTCGCTCTTGCACGCTGCGCCTATCAATGAAACACTGCTCGAAATCTCGGGGCATTGCGGGGCGTAGCGCGACGCCGCGGAGCATTTTAGAATTATCTCAATAAAATAATGTATATTTTTAGCAAGTTATATTTTGCATCACTATCTTAAAAAGTGCGCGCCGCGTCGCCTCGCGTCGCGTCTCGGTGTGAGCTGACCCTTAAGCATCCATTTTGAGCGGGTGCTGTTCTGGACGCTGTATGTGATTAGTATGAGAACATCGCTTGTTCTTTTTGCTTGCATGCAGGCAGTACCGTCACACTTCTTTGAGCGACATTATTGAAACTTCAGAAAGATATTGATAGTTTTCATATTGAATTTTAGCAAAAAGAGGTTATTTCCCTAAATAAATATCACTTTACAGTGCAGAATATAGCGTACCACTTCTATATAAGCGTTAGTTTAGGGATTGGGCAGTAGATGGTGGCGACTTGAGAATATTAATACCTACATCTCGCGCCGTGGGTGTCGTTAGGGTCGCTTCTTGAAAATGGCAAGGAAAATTTCAAAATAATCGATAAATCTTATTACTATCCTCTATACGCTAGTTCCAGTCGGGCGACGGAGAGCAGCGTCATAACATTCTGAACCTTTAAAGTCCGCCAAATTACATTGGAGCAGTTTGAGGACCTTATTATCCAGCAGTGAGAAGTACATATGTAGACTATTTTACATTTATCTGACACGATATCACGAAGATCGCTTATTTTGTTGAGTTTTTCTTGATTAATTTATGTGCTCACGTATTTATCATCATCACCATCATCATCATTACACTTCTTCATAAGTCCACTGCTAAACATAGGCCTTCCCCAAGGAACATTTTAAGTGGGACGGTCCTGAGCCACCAGCATCCATCGACTTCCTGCGTTACTTACCATACGTATATTTATAAATTTACGTAAATAGAGAATGATTTAAAAGCATTCGTTTCCTATTGAATATTTACTAGATATTAATATAGGTGAAATCCATACCAACTTAACGAGATAGTACAGGACAACTTGTGTTTGTTTAAGGATGTATGCAACATAGCGTTAACTTTATTGTGCTTATCTAAACTATTACCTAATAAATTCTATTTCATACAAATTCACACTATTAGCGTGTATAAACTCTCGCCTTAAAATTTAATAGCACATTAGAAAACCGAGATTTATTCCCACCTGTAAATTTCACAGAATGCAAGCAACCCGGGTTCGATCTCTGCCGGCACCAAAGTAATTATTTTTTCTGCTTGGATTTATTGATTTCAGTGTACTCGAGAGAAAAGGAAAGAGGAATCTTGATTTTCTGAGAAATTAACACAAAATATTTCGAGGATCTATTTGAATTTCGTAAATACACGCAATGGGACAGCGAGATGGAGTTTTCCCTTCTCTAAAACCTTTGTCAATAATGATCTATGCACACGTATGAGACACATTTAGGCTGTTAATTTCCTCAAAATTTTAACACCCTAACTTGAATCATTAAATTGTAATTTTTAATTGTCATTTTTCGAGTACATCATAGAACATGCTTCAGTTACCGATGGGTCTGTTATCGTTTTATATTTTGTATAACTATGCTATGTTAATATAAACTTAAAAATAATAACAAAAAAGGGGATACCTGCAGAGTTCCGTTCGCAGTTTCTTCTCCGGTTAGATGAAACTCATTTCAAAACGATAGCAGCAAGCAGATTTTAAAAAATGTAATGATATTTGTCAAACGAAATGTTATTTTCTTACGTCGAAGAAACAAATGTATTTTTTTAATGTATCAAGGTTTCATAATGATTTCTTATATTTACGCGAACACTACACATTTAAATAAAACTAATTTTACGGATTTTATCGCGTATATTAACTTATTTTACTTTCCCGACGTTTCAAGCACTTTACAGCACCCATGGTCACGGGGGGGACTGAGGTGTATGACGTCCCAATGTCATAGTTAACCACGGCTACCTCCAGATTAAAAATTATTAATTTTACTGTAAGTTCATACTGCGTAGATCGGAACAAAAATTAATAATTTTTAATCTGGAGGTAGCCGTGGTTAACTATGACATTGGGACGTCATACACCTCAGTCCCCCCCGTGACCATGGGTGCTGTAAAGTGCTTGAAACGTCGGGAAAGTAAAATAAGTTAATATACGCGATAAAATCCGTAAAATTAGTTTTATTCAAGGTTTCATTCCTAAATTTTCACTCTAAGTTTTTATAACATAATATGTATGTTTTTATTACATAAAATATGTCCTATACTTACAGATACAAGAAGCAAAGCCATCTAAAAAAATATTATAAATATTTAATGCCAGTTAAGAGTGCTCTTGTGTACTAAAACTAAGCATCACCACATAAAATAAATAAGCCCATCAAAGCTCTGAATCCTTTTGCGAAAGTAACGATTTATTGAGTTAGGTACGAGCACATTTTACTTGCAAATATAATCACATTATGTCCAAGTCTCTGTATTAACTTTGTGACGGGGCTCAGAAATTAATAGCAACACAGAGCGAATGCCGATCAGGGAGCACGAGGGGACCACTCAGCAGATGCTTATCTACACACACGCTTACTAACGTTGCGTCTTCTGCGTTGATGATTGCTGGCGTTTGTTATGTCGAACTTGCAACAATTCGACTCGGCTTTTGTTATTGTTCTTACTTAACTAAATTAAGTGAAAAGTTTTGTAGATCTAAAAAGACAAATAAAAAAAATGTGTTCGGGTGCGATTTAGTCCTGAATCAATTGCACATATAACTAATAATAAGTTCATTTTTTTTTAATATTAACGTAACCCTTTGTTTTATAGAATAAGGGTGACAAGCGAGCACACAGTCCACCTGATGGTAAGTGGATGCTGTGGCCCATAGACATCTACATTTATCCTCGATTAAGAATCAAAATGCAGGTGCGTTGTCACCCTTAAGGACTAAGATGGAGTGCCTCGTTTCTAGTAAAAAGGGTTTCCGGTTCTCTACATTCTCCATACGAAACACAGCAGCATTAAGCTGCTATTTTACGCTGGTATTCTGTGAGAGCGAGGTCCCACCCCGGTCGAGCCGACCCATTCGTGCTACAACCATAATACAGCTGCAGCATGACTCTACCACGTTATAAACGGTTTGTATTATGGGTCATTTAAACGTCAAATGAAATTGAATTGGACTTGGCAAATAAAATCATCAGTTTACTTACACATAGAGATATCTTTTAAAATAGGAGAATAGTATTAACATTTAGAGTTGTTATCAGGATGATGCTGCCGCTCATCTCCTGTTACATTTCTTTCTGTCGCCTCTTATTACAATCACGGAACGATAATATGGGGCAGTGGATTATATTACCTCCACTACACGGCTATTTTTTGTGCAATACATTTATATTTTCTTGATTACCGTAGTTGAGCAACCTATGGGTAATGCCTATGTTCAGCAGTGGAGTTTTGAAGGCTGTAATGGATGAAGTAGTTTTTATTGTACTTAAAAAATACAGAGTAAGAAATTGCTGAAATGCTTGTATAAGTAGGGGTTTAAAACAGTTGTCAAATGATAGACCTACCGAACTACGACTCGTAAGTATCGCAGTTCGTACCGTTAACCATTGTGCTACTGTGAAAAGTGACCTGCATTATTAGCAAAATATTGACACATGCTATTTTATGATAAAATATTCGCTAGAAATTGTTACATGCAGTTGCCATAATTATCGATAACGTGAAACGATGCCCGAAATAAGATTTATGTAACAATAGAGCGCAGTTTTGTTATACGTACAGCACATGTGACGCGTAAATATTACACGCGTAATGTAATTAATGATCGATTGTAGCTTGTCAACTATAGAAAACGAACGGTGGAACCCTCCGCAAATCTTTACCGAGGCAAAATAGGAGTCCCCCGAGAATACCGCGCCTTTTAATTTGCAAGCGTTAGGGTGAGCTCTCGGCCGTGCCGACCTTATAATATTTTAAATTTAGAGTTTTTCTTCAAGATCAACTTTAATTTATTTTTTCGTATTACAATTTTAGATTAGTTTTATTGTATATTTTAATTAGCAGGCTTATAAAAGAATGGTAATAGTAGTAATAGTAGTTGTAAAATTTATTCCATGTTACTTTTATTTTTTCTTTGATGTTCCGAATAAATATTTTATGGCGACGAGATGCGAGCAGCCGAGCACAGCAGGTCGCTAAATAAATTGTCTCTCTCAATTTTGATTTGTTAATTTAGTAAATGGCTGCTAGCTATGGTAATGGTAACTTGCAGTTTATATTCACTTGCATGATTAGTTATAACTGTAACTAATATACACATAAGTAAAAAGTAAATAAGAAGCTGTACAAATATATTTTTATATAACAGTAAAAGTAATATATATATTGCCCAAATATTGGCACTACCAGGCATTTTAGCCGAGTTTCTAAGGAGATAAGGATTAATTCTTCGGAGAGTTAAAAATGTATGAACCACGGCGATGACTTACCATGAGGTACGTGCTCGCTTGTGAACTTAAATAAGTAAAAAAAAAATAGGATAAATTTATTTGCCCCGACCAAAATTGTAAACTACTTTGTATCTGGATTTCTACGAAAGTTGACACTCTGCAGGGTGGCTCAATTTTAAGAGGATATTCACTTCAGATTTAAACCATTGAATGCTATAATATTAAGGGGCGAATCCCACATAATGTATTTTTGATACAAGTTATGCAGAATGATAAATGGGTACAACTCTCTGTGTCGATTCTCACTTGTAACTCACTCGCCACTCGCCACTCGCCGTTAGTGTTAGGTTTAAGAAGATTAGCCTTGCCAAATAATGATTTATTACAGGATTAGGCAGGGTCCGTGGTCTATTTTGTGGGGAGTTAAGCTTTATTTATATAAAAATAGCGTAGATATCATTGATGATTCAAAGATAATGGATTTGTGTATATAAATTACAGAATTTAAAAGTTTAGCCTCGGATTTACACATATGATCGATAAAAACATCCATTTCCAAGCCACACATTAAATAAGTTGTTATCAAAGAGGAGCACACATTCCACTTAACTTTAGAATAGAATAGAATATTTTTTATCGAACATAGATTATAAATATTTTTTATTAAAAGTAATTTTAGGTTTCCCTACTTAAAAAAGAAAAAAACGAAACCATTATAGAGGCCCGCTAAGATCCTTTTCTCAGGAACGGGTAGAGGTTGAAAATAATATCAAATACTTAAGACTATGGCTCTTTGGAGGTTTGAAAAATTCACAACTCTAAGTCAGTGCAATGAAAAGATTTTTTAAATAATATATGCGACCATTTAGGTCACTTATTTTGATACTTGCAAACTCATTCATCAACTAGAATCATGAAGTTTCAATGGCATTTGATTTGATGAACATTATTTACGTGGTAGAGTCATGCTGCAGATATATTAGTAGTATATTTGTAGAACGAATGGGTCGGCTCGACCGGGGAAGGACCACGCTCTCACAGAATACCAGAGTAAAATAGCAGCTTAACGCTGCTGTGTTTCGTATGGTGAGTGTAGAGAACCGGAGACCCTTTTTACTGGAAAAGAGGCATTCCATCTTAGTCCTCACGGGTGAAAACGCATCTGCATTTTGATTTGCAAACAAGGATAGATGTAGATGTCTATGGGCTACAGCAACCACTTACCATCAGATGGACTGTGTGCTCGTTTGTCACCCATTCCTATAAAAAAAATGAAACTTGGCAAGAAGTAAGGTATCACGGCACAAGTAATCAGAAAATCTATTTCACTACTGGTTTAGATAAAAACCTTTGTCCTGGGAAGGAGCAAAAACACAGTGAGATGCCAAGTGTGCTGATAAAGTGGATGCTGTGCCCCATAAATAGTTATATTTATCTTCGGTTAACATGCCTATTATTTTTTATATATATATTTTATTGCATATTATATTTAAACGCGGGTATTCTACTTGTACTTCCCAAAGTAACTATGAATTTTGTAAACTTTTTTATGAGTTGAAAGCAATATAATTATGTATACTTTGTTTTTAGCAATGAATGCGTGATTTAGTTGTCAACTTTCCGATCTGCGATGATATTTCTGCCAACATGTAATTGCATGCAGGTAATTTTCGTGTGATGGTAGCGTAAAAAATCCACAACACTATTTACTCCCGTGGCTGTTATATGAGACGATTAGGAGAAAGAATAGAATAGAATAGAATAGAATATTTTTTTATTCAATATACATTACATGTGTAATTCTTATTGAAAGTCATTTTTTACTTTACCACTGGTTCGAAAAAACCCTCTGTCCTGGGAAGAACCAGCAAGAAACCCAGCGGGACTTTTTTTTTAAAATAAATTTTACAGTAGAAATGATTACGAACTATTTACAAAATTTATTTTAGAAACTGCTTGGAAGCGATCACCTCATTCCCAGGGGTTATTATCAACCATGTATTCATTTATACTATAATAACCCTTTTTATACAGTTTCAGCTTAATAAAACATTTAAACTTGGTAATAGAGAGAACCTGTACACTTTCCGGGACCTTGTTGTAATAGCGTATACATTGCCCCAAGAATGAATTACTGACTCTGTGGAGTCGAGAAACTGGTATCACTAGCTTGTGTTTGTTCCTAGTGTTTACAGAATGTATATCACTTCTTTTACTAAAACTATCTTTGTTTTTGTGAACATACATTAAATTTTCGTAAATATACTGAGAGGCCAAAGTTAATATATTAATTTCTTTGAATTTATCTCTAAGAGACTCTCTCGGTTTTAGATTGTAAATAGCTCTAATGGCCCTCTTCTGTAAAACAAAAATAGTTTCTGAATCAGCCGCATTTCCCCATAGCAAAATCCCATAAGACATTATGCTATGAAAATAACTAAAATAAACTAATCTAGCTGTCTCGACACTAGTGAGACCTCTAATCTTTTTTACAGCATAGGCTGCAGAACTTAGTCTGCTTGCTAATTTGGATATATGGGGGCCCCACTGGAGCTTTGCGTCAAGAGTGATGCCAAGAAAAACAGTGGATACAACAGGGCTCAATTCCTCCCCATTTAAAAACACATTGGTATTCAGATTTTGAACATTCGTTGTTGTAAATTTAACACAATTAGTTTTATTTCCGTTCAAATGCAGATTATTAACGTTAAACCAATGCACTAATTTTGATATAGCATTATTCACTTCGTCACATTTAAATGATTGACGTTTAAGTTTAAAAATCAAGGAAGTATCATCAGCAAATAATACTATATCATGACTATCCCCTACAAGGTGAGGTAAGTCATTAATATACACCAGAAACAGGAATGGGCCGAGAATCGAGCCCTGAGGTACACCCATTAGTACAGGTGACCCGGAAGAACTTTTACCATTGATAATAACCTTCTGTTTTCTATTACTTAAATATGAAATAATAAGTTTAAGCGCTGTGTTCTTGACACCATAGTACTGTAGCTTCCTGATTAATGTCTCATGGTGAACACAGTCGAAGGCCTTGGAAAGGTCACAAAATATACCCAAAGCATCCTCTGAATTCTCCCATGCACAAAAAATATGTTTAATAAGCTCAACTCCAGCGTCAGTTGTCGAGCGACCCCTTGTAAAACCGAATTGATTATTATGTAGCAATTTATTAATAGTAAAGAAACTTAACATCTGATCTAAAATAATTTTTTCAAAAATTTTACTTAATGTTGGTAGTACAGAAATTGGTCTAAAATTGGCGGGGTCTAATGTACTACCAGATTTAAATATAGGTATGACTTTACTATGTTTCATTAAATCAGGAAACACACCAGATTCGACGCTTATATTAAATATAGTGGCTAGATAAGGTGCTAATGTATCTATTATAGATAAAATAACTTTAACGGAAATCCCCCATAAGTCTGCCGTTTTCTTAACATCAATAGTTTTAAAATATTTAACGATATCTTTTGGCAGTACCCTATGGAATTTAAAAGTATTTGAACAAGCCTTTACATTTTGTTTGAGCAATGATTCGGCGACAGTAGGAGAAGAATTTAATGATTTTGTTGTCAAAAAAGGAACATCAGTAAAATGTTTCTCAAAAGCCATAGCAACTTCTTGATCAGATCGCGTTAAATTATTGTTAATATTCAATTGAAAATCCGAGTTGCGCGGTTTGACCTTGCCCGTTTCACTATTTATTATTCTCCAGGTCATTTTAATTTTGTCGGATGCAGTTTTAATTTTGTTGCTTAAATGTAAAGCCTTAGCAGTGGAGCACACTTTTTTAAATATTTTAGAATATGTTTTTACATAATCTCTAAATATAACACTACTATTATATGATCTTTGATCATAAAGCTCGTATAACCTTCGCCTACTTTTATAAATTCCTACTGTCGCCCATTCATTAAATGATTTGCGACTGTTAAAAGAGAAAGTTTTAGAAGTAAATATTCTACTAAATTCACAACGTATAATTTCAAATAATGTAGCATACAAATAATTAGCACTATTTTTAAACGAAAGTGATGGAAGTCTTTTTATTATATTACTTCTAAACCTCTCCAAGCGATGTTCATTTATTGGAACAAACACAACTTTCTTATTTTTCTGTTTTTTGTGTATGTAAGGTAGTGATACTAACTGTCCACAGTGATCTGAACTTAAATTTTGAATAATTGATTTATGCAAGGGCTTAACATCTGTAAAAATGTTATCTATACAGGTCGCACTAGGCCCAGCAATACGTGTTGGTTCTAAGAATAAATTTACAAGATTATACGATTTAAACAATGAGCTAAACTTAATACTAATGGAAGAAGTTTCAAGGAGATTGATATTAAAGTCTCCACACATTACAACAGACTTGTTCTGTTTACTAAGTTTGAGTAAAACTTCTTCCACAATCCTTTCAAAATGGTCATAAGTAGCACATGGGGGTCTGTAAACACTTACAACAATGAGGTGCTCGAGCTCGACACAAGCCATTTCTACAGTTCGTTCAACAGAGAGGCTCACAATATCCTTACGTTCTTTATATAATAATGATTTATCTGCTAATATTAAGGAGCCACCACGTAAACTTTTTTCTCTATTGAAGGAACTGACCACCTGGTGATTTCTGAAATTAAACATGAAATTATAATCTTTTAGCCAATGTTCAGTAATACAAAGGATGTGTATATTGTTACTATTTAAAAACAATTCAACTTCCAATTCTTTGCCCAACATGCCTTGTATATTTTGATGCACCAGGTGTAAACAATTTTTATTACTTATTTGTGGGCTGTATTCAAAATTAATTAAACTCTTATTATTGCTAGAGATTGCCTCTATTGTCACATTCACTAATTTAAATTAGTTGGAACTGATTCCAAATTAAATGTCAAATGATTATGCTCAATAAAAGCAGTCTTGGTAGCCAAAAACTTGGCTGAGTTAAAAAGTAAATAATAAGATAGCACATTTGCTATCAGTCTTAAATTATATTTGGATAGGTAATACCTATCTTTTGTCCAAAACTTTTTTATTAAATTATTTATGTCAATTACATGAAATTTATGATTATTATCATTAGAATTATATGTCAAATTTAAATTATTATTACATATTAAATTATGCATTTGTATATTTAAATTATGTCTTAAATTATTTTCTTGTGGCAATCCCTGTATATAAGGCAGTGTGAACAAGACAATTTTGTGTACATTTAAGTTATTAAGTTGTTCAATATATCTTAATAACTGTTTGTTGTAAAGGCTGGAAAGACCGCAGAAAGGCCAGAAAGATCGCATCTACCACGGGGAGAACTCAGAGGCATTGTTCGGACTAATTTCAGCAGCTAAATTTTATCATCGCACATCGCGACAAAGCTCCATACCATCTGGATGGTTGGAGATTTGTCGCGATGTGCGACCAGTGATTTTTCCGGACCGATACGACTAAGGGAACTTTAAGAAAAATCTTCTCTTTTTTGAAGGCCGGCAATGCACCTGAAATGCCCTTGGTGTTGCGGTAGCTGCGGCAGTTACCATCATGTGTGCCGCATGCTCGTTTGGTCCTTAACATACAAAAAAAAAACGTATGGTATCCACATCCAATCACAGAAAACCAGCGTAAAATAGCAGCTTAACGCTGTTGTGTTTCGTATGGTAAGTGTAGAGAACCGGAGACCCTTTTTACTGGCAAAGAGGCATTCCATCTTAGTCCTCACGGGTGACAACGCATCTGCATCTGGAGCCTTTATCGAGGATAGATGTAGATGTCTATGGGCTACAGCAACCACTTACCATCAGGTGGACTGTGTGCTCGTTTATCACCCTATCCTATAAAAAATATGCTATCCAATCGACGGCAGCATTGTATATATTAGACATAAAATAACCGACAATTGGGACTAGCCTCAAAAGTGCGAGATATCTTGTACGGAGATCCCTAATCGCCTGACGAGTGTTGGTGATTAAGGTAATTTTTTCGAAGGAAATATAATTATCTCCAAGCCTAAAACTATAGAATTACAGGATTTTCGAAATACGATCATTTGTTACGACCCTAAGTTAAATTTGACTTTTATGTTTTACTGTCCTTTATTTCTAATAAGTATAACGCAAATTGTTGTTTGATGTATATTAAGATTAATTAAGAGTTCCCCTCGGTAGTTAAATAAATATTTTTGGCAACAGCTTGGTTCCATTAATGAATGATATTATTTTTTATTATTCAAACCAGAATTAAAGAGTAGTTTAAAAATATCAGGAAAAGAAATGTAATTCTTTTTAAGCACGAAGTGTATTAAATACCAATTTTTATTTACTTGATGCTTGTGTTTCTACGCAAGACAAAGCTGATCTAATAATAATTTTAAATTAGTTAAATAATTGACTTTATGTCACAAGGTAATCCGATCGTAGAACTGGGCAGATTATAATATGCCTGAGCGCATGATACACCACTATTTTATAATTTGGCCAATTTTTGTCCCTGATTGGTATGCATTCATTCATTCATTATAGCCTATCAAAGTCAACTGCTGAATATAGGTCTCTCCATTTGTTACCTTATAAGGAGGATAGGTATATGCTATAGTGCTCACGCTAGGCGGGCGAGTTGACTACCGCAGTTTTTGTGTTCTGATTGTTGTTAAGAAGACGCTGCTGCCAATCTCTAGATTTGTTTCCTTTTATCGCCTATTATGGAATCCTCGAGACGATATTGGGTAACAGATGTTCTTACACCGTCTCTACAAGGTAAGATTGATTAGACACGTTAAGTTTTTTGTTTGCAATGTTGTTAAAATAGGCATAATGTAGGCAAATCGAATAACCAACCACTCTGGATTATTTCATAGTGCCATAAAATATAATTATTTTAATATTTTCTAAGAGATATTTTCTTTCTATGGTACGAGAATTACGCCGTTGCTGCAAATGAAAAATGTATCTAAGAATTTAATTTCGCTTTCTGTCTTATTTGTTTTTCATAGCTTACCTCCTGCTAATAAAGTATATAATTTCTAACTCAGAGCAAAAAATAACAAAGACTCGATTCAAATTGCTTTAATAATAAGTTTGTGTTTGTGAATCTCAATGTTGAAGAGAATTTTTGGAATTCACTTTGAAGCGTTTCGTGTAGAGGATTTTCTAACGTAGCCTCAGAGATGGAAAAGGTAAAAAAAAAATGAATAAAGAAACTACTCGCAATTATAAGTTGAAGTTCGTTGTTATATTTAAACTATGTGAAAATAAAATTTTGCTTGGAAAGGAATACAAATATTGTTATATTTTTATATTAAGAATATTATTATTTACTCGTAAAACATTATCGATTCATTTCCAGTATCGCCTTTTTCATCGTAACTACTTAGACCTATATATATCGGGTGGTAATCTTTCATTATGCAATTATTACACGGTATAGAAAACGCAAAAAATCAGGATAAATATTACTGAATTCTTTACTATATAAGGATAAAATATCTTTATACTTTTTTAACTTAAGGAGAATCATGGCGTCACATACATGTTCACACAAACAAACATACTGATCAAGGAAAATGATTTGTACCCTACAAAAAGTCTAGCTCTGTTTCGAAAATGTATCCATAAATGTACACCAATATACATTAAAATTACCACAAAATGAAATAAATTATATAAAAGGTGTAATAGGCGGTCTTATCGCTCTGGAAGCGATTTCATCCAGACAACCTTTTTGCATAAAGAACTGTTGTTTTCAATTAATTGCGAAAGTGTGCATAAATTAGACAATTAAGTACAAAGTAAGGATAACTCATAAGCTACTTGTCAGATCTAGATCAAATTAATATATATATATATATATATATATATATATATATATATATATATATATATATATAGACACCGGCACAATTAGCGGAACACAAAAAAAGCAGGATTTTAAAATCTTTTACTTGAGGAACTGGCCAGTTATGATATTTTTTTTAATTTATTGTCAAATTTGAAAATAGAAAATTAGATGACATACACTTCTTTCATTCATTTGTTTTATTTTCCCGAACAATACGTTTTGTCAACTTGTTCGAGTAATAACTACGTAATTGTAATTTTTTTGAAAAATTGCACTTAATGGTTTTTTATAAATTTGTTATTCTATAGGCAATTTTGTTTATTAAAAGCTCTTTATTATGCCTGATTTAACATCACTGGAAATCATTAGGGCTGATGAAATGAGAAGAAATAGCCATACCTACAGATCGATTGCCTCAAGGCTTCGTCGACCAGTATCAACGATTCTTCGCAGCATCCAGCGGTACAGATCGTCTAATTCTCTTGTGAGGAGGAGGGGCCAAGGTAGAAAAAGATGTACATCGAGGCGAGATGACAGTTTTTTACAACTTGGAGTTCGTAGTAATACGCGATTAACGGCTGTACAAGCTCGAAATGAACTGGAAGACGTTCGAGGAGTACGAGTAAGTGAGCGTACAGTTCGCAGGAGATTTGAAGAAGTTGGTTTAGGGTCGTATATACCTGCCAAAGGCCCAAAACTTGAGAGACGTCACCACGTAAACCGATTAAGCTATGCGCGAGAACATCGTCATTGGGATTTGAACGAATGGCAGCAGGTTCTCTTTACTGATGAGTGCAGAGTTCTTTTAAAACAGATCGATGGGAGACAGCGAATATGGAGACGCAAAGGAGAACGCCACATACAGTCTAATTTTGAACACACTTTGGCTTATGGTGGCGGCTCGATTATGGTTTGGGGAGCGATATGTTTGGGAGCTCGCACGGAGTTAGTGATAGTCACAGGAGGGACCATGACAGCAGATCGATACATCAGAGACATTTTAGAAGAACATGTTGTACCATTTGCTCCATTTATTGGTGACGACTTTATTCTAATGCAAGATAATGCTCGTGCTCATAGTGCACAATCGGTACAGGCATATCTGAGTCACGTAGGTATACCGGTGATCCAGTGGCCAGCAAATTCCCCCAATATGAATCCGATAGAGCATGTCTGGGACTTGCTAAAAAGAAGGGTTAAATCCAGAATGCCACCCCCCAACAATCTGAATGAACTTGGAAACGCATTACTTGAGGAGTGGGAGCGGTTGCCTCAAGAAATCATCGATAACATAATCTGTAGCATGCCCAGACGAATGGAAACCGTAATCAGAGCAAGAGGGGGAAACACTCGTTATTAATTTTGTTTTAATTTTATTGTTAAATCATTTAATGCTTACTTTTTTTATTTTTTGTGATGGTTCATAATCATCTAAAAATTTCACTTATTTCAAATTTCTTTATTTTTCAATAAAAAATAACGAAGACTTTTCAAAGTCGTTGTTAAAAGATGTTAATCAATTTGTTATTTTGTGTCTAATTACATTTTCGTCAAATATATGCGTTATTATCTCATAGTCTCACTTTTTTTTCTGTTCCGCTAATTGTGCCGGTGTATATATATATATATATATATATATATATATATATATATTAATATAAACATAATATTCCTTATTCTATAAAAATGTTAAAAAGCTTACATGTTTCTAGGTACTATCCTTTTTATTAATTTCATATTTTTCTTCATGTATTTGTAAAGCTTGAGAAAATGCATGAATTTATTTTCAAATATAAAACAAAATCAAAACACACCCATTGTTTTGTAAAAGGACTTTTAACATGCATAGTGACATTTATAAAAAATGAAAAATAATATTATTTTTTGTGTCTCCGCAGCACAACTTTACATGTACATACATACAGGACAGGTATGGCTGTACTTCACCTATGTTAAATATTAAGCTATCTATATAAAAATACGTAGTTAACATTATTTCAAATTTCATTATTTATTTTATTTATATCTTTAAGGACAGCCAGAGGTAATTACACTAATAAATGTTCACAAAAATAGTATATAAGATTAAATTTTAATGTAAAACCTATTTAAGGCAGTCACAACGTACTTCACAAAAGAGTAAATTTAAATTTAAATCAGAATGCTGCTGATTATGCAGTGCATACTTAAAAGGTGTAAAAGATCTTGGATCTAAAACTACGATCTTTTACGTCTACGTGTGGTAAGAAAATTTATCACCCTATTTGACCTGCGGGTGTCGAAAGAATCAGAAATAACAGAAAAATCTTATGGCTTCCGATAGATACACAGGCCATTGGGAGCAGTGTTAAAAGTGCGAGACGTCTGGCACCGCGATTAAGGAAAATTATATTTGCAATGGGAAAGCCTAATATCCATCATTGGATTTCTACTACGGACTGATAAATAAGCAAAAGAAAATAGATAACACTTCATTGCAAGATTAAACATAAAATGTTACATAATGACGTAAACATTACAAACTTTCGCGGGTGTGCACACAACAACATATTAAAGTATGACCTTTAGTGCGTAATCGGATGAATGGCATACGAACGCATAGAAGACGAACAAATCATATTCAGTTTTATACAATAATATAATATACAATACAAACACTCACGCCTGTCACCCAGAGGGGTAGGCAGAGACTACGGACTTCCATTTGGCGCGATCCTGACACACTTCTCTCGCCTCCTTTACATCCATATATTTACGCATACACGCTCGTCGGTTAAGGGTACTCCTAATCTGGCCCATTTTCAATGTATCGCCGATTTGGTCGATAAATCTTCGTCTAGGGTGTCCCTTCCCGACTTTGCCGTTCACTTCTGAAACATAAATTTGCTTTGTCACTCTTTCCTCGTTCATTCTTTCTACGTGACCAAACCACCGAAGCATTCCTTTTTTAATCCTAGTCACAACGTCATCTTGCAAACCACACATTTCTCTTATCACACTATTTCTCACCCTGTCATTCAGATTCAGCCCAAGCATACTATGTAATGACCGCATTTCTACAGCCTTTATTCTACTCTCATGCTTCTTCTGCCATACCCAACTTTCACTACCATACATTAAAGTAGAGACTAACACACCATTATGAATTGCCATACGTGCCTTCTTTGACACATTCTGACTCTTCATAATAGCGTGTAGAGCCCCATTAACTCTATTTCCTGCGTTCACTCGTCGTTCTATATCCTTGTCATATCTACCATCCCTGCTAAATAAACATCCCAAATATACAAACTCATCCACTTGCTCAATCAACTCCCCTTCTATTCTTATTTCACATAACGTTTTACTTTCTTCTCTTTCAAAAACCATCATTTTCGTCTTACTTGCGTTCACTTTCATACCCCTTTCTTTTAATGACCATTTCATTAAATTAACCATCATTTGCAACTCGGCCGCCGACGATGCAAATATGACACCCATTCTCAACCCACATTCTTCAACTTTCAAAGTTTTTTTTTGTTTGCAAACAGCTGTCCATAAATAGGTTAAACAGCCACGGAGAAGCTACACAACCCTGTCTGACACCTTTTTGAATGCCAAACCAGTCCGAGTAGGCCCCGTTGATCAGTTTTATATATTTTGCATATTTAAAATACATATATAATTTTTTTATTAATTTATTTTATTTATCTTAACAACTTAAGTAACATCATAAAAACACAGGTCTAACTGCGGGTCCTAAATTAAGCGCTCAGGGTCCTGAGATACAATCAGCGCTTATTGTGCAGCCTATGTGCTATTTAATAAGCTCTTCAGTGTCATTATATGTTAGAGTATAGAGCATGCCCTTTAGTAGGGTTTTACATGAGGAATGTGAGCAGTCTCTAAGGTCAATTATTTTTATTATAAATGATTATAAATGAATCTGTTATAAATGAAGGGATGAGGGATGGTGGGACAACGTTTAGTTAGGTCGGACTTTACGATTGGAACGCAGATTCTAAAAGTTCGTTTGCTTCTTAAACCATTGTAATCTGGACGAGATCTTACAGTTTTGTGCACTTTGAGTGTGGCATTGTAAATAAACAGCTGTCGCACCATAGCCATGACACAGTCGGTGGGGAATGTGAATGGCTTATTTAAGATTACTTTAATTAGTGCACGTGCAACAAAGGGCTCATTCCAATGTCATAAGCAAAATATAATAAATATATTAATATGGCATTTATGACAAAAGATGAAAGATAGAAAAGTAATTATGATATTAAACCGTATAGGCCAAAAAACTACTTAGTGACTATACTAAGTAGTTTTTTTAATTTTCTTCATTTTGTGCGTGCTGAGTGTTTACTTACTTAGAGGCACGATGTTTCAAGGTTGTTTAGAAGAAATAGACTTATTATAGAATTACTTATTTTTAGCTCTTCTTATCCATTTTTGTCACAAAAATATATAATGAAACCTTCAATTTACATTTTTATTATTCGATAGAAAATAAGGTTATATTATTGTCAGAAACTTTTAAAATACGTATCATATAACGTCAGTTTATACCAAATCTATGCGTAATACATAGAATGCAATTGTAAGAAAGATTGAAATCACTGATTTTCTATAATTTGCTTCCCATCTTTCTCATGTCATCAGCTCATAAAAAATATACTGCGGGACATCGACCATTCCCTGTAAGAAGCAATTGTCGTAATTACCACAATTTAATCGTATGGCTCTTTACTTTGGCTTTCTGCTGGCTGCTTTAAAAAACAACGATATTTGTACTGAAAATCGGGCTTGTGCGTTCTGTGGGATAACTCCGCGATGATAATCGTAATTCTGCACTGTTCGTGCCGTTCGTTACTTTAAGTCGATAAATGCAATATGTAAAAAAATAATCACTTACATTCTAAAATAATTCGTTATATATTTTTTATTAATGCTCCTAGGCTGAGATCTATAAACCGTACTGTGACTTCGCTCAGTCTTGACATTCGAGCTAAGACAATGTCTGTATTTATAGAGCTAACTTCGAAGTCGTGCTGAGTGTGTGCTCAGCAAAGCCTAAGTAAACGATATCGACGACTTAGGTAAAAGTCAGGATATTATTCAAAACCATCGTATTCATTTTAACTTGTAGTTTTTATATTACTGTAATTATTTATAACAATAAATAGGTAGTTTTAGGCCGTCTTCCAGTTTTAAATAGCATTAATCCATTTTCTATTTATGTAATTTCAATCTTATTTCGAATTTATTAAATTCTCCTTTTTTTCTTTTTTTCTGATTTTGCACTCATCTCATCCGTTTCCGTTCTCATACGCTCGTTTTCTATTTCATGTAATAATAAATTATTTTATGAAATACAATTTGCACTGTTTTCGATTTTAAATATATATTTATATATATATATATATATATATATATATATATATATATATATAAATATTTTTTTTTGAAATTGTATATAGTATTATTGATTTTAAATATGTATTTTTTAATTTAATAATATTTGGCCTGTCTGGGCCTTAGCATAAGCTTGGCTTAATCTTAGCCCGATACAACTATAAATTCAGAATCAAAGATTATGCTAAGCATATACTCTATAGCATACTCTCTTTGTTTTTCGTAAGCTAAGTCTGAGCAAAGTCAGAGTACGGTCTATAGATCTCAGCCTAAGACTTAATTTTTTACTTTTTTTATTACACAAAGCTAAAAGCCGATAGCAGATAAAAGTTCAAAGTAAAATGACATTATAACACAACTTCATACAGCCTATCACAGATCCACTGTCGAACTTAGGGATTTTGCCATAGTTGCAACGCTTGGCAGGCGGGTTGGCAACCACAGGTTTTATTATTATTATAATCAATAGAATCAGGCGTTACTTTGCGGAAATCCATTACATTAAAGTTGGTAAAAATTACCTTGCGTAAATATTCTCGATAAAATAAATATAATAGGGCATAGTGCACGCAATTGAGGGAGGGCGGGAGGTGCTCTTCACACTAGGTAAGACACATCTTTATTATTATTGTCGGTAGTTTAACTGGAAGATGGTACTGCTCATATCCTGTATTAGTTTGTAGCAGTAGATATTCCTACGCCACCGCTACATACCGTATCTATCGCCACTAATTTCCATGATTTCAGTGAATTTCAACATAGTAATACAACCTTGTATAACGTGTAATTTTGTACGTGGCAGAGCCATGCTGCAGCTATATTGGTTGTATAGCTGTGGCACGAATGGATCGGCTCGACCGAGGAAGGACCACGCTCTCACAGAATATCAGCGTAAAATAGCAGCTTAACGCTGCTGTGTTTCGTATGGTGAGTGTAGAGAACGGGAGACCCGTTTTACTGGAAATGAGGCATTTCATTCATCTTAGTCCTCACGGCTGACAACGCATCTGCATTTTGATTCGCAAACGAGGATAGGTGTAGATGTCTAAGAGCTATAGGAAACACTTATCGTCAGGTGGACTGTGTGCTCGCTTGTCATCCTAATCTTATAAAAAAAAAGAGAAACGATAGAAAAATATCACAATATCAAGTCCCTATCTAATAGCAGATTCACTATTCAAAAGATCTAACCGATTGGTACTAATTGCCAACCTTTCTGTTAGGCATGGCTATAATGACCAATACTCCAAGATTACAAGAGGTCTTTGTTCAACTGTGCACCTTTTACAAAATTCATATGCCTAGTGGTCAGAATACTTGTTTACTAAAATTCAAATACTAGCTGGGACTGTTTCGAAGTAAATTGCTGGTATACGGGACGGGTCGAGTTGGTTATATCGTATTAGTTCTCAAGTTAGTTCTATTATAATTGGTCCCGTGTTTGACATTGCATCTGAAACAACCTTCAATCTATTGCAGCGTAGCATCATTCATGAGTAGAATGAGACAAGTAATTGCCTCTGCGTTTGCGTTTACAGTTATCATATCATAATAGGGCCATCAATATCAGTATTTCATCGTCGAAAATTAGTAAGAAAATCATTATCACATGCTGTGACGCGTAAGAAGGTGTCCTTTAATGTTGAAAAAAAAGTTCAGTAATATGTCACAATCTTTCATTTCTGATTCATGCAAAAAGTAAAAAGTATTGTCTAAAGATACGATATCATAGAACGATTTCTTTTACGACTTCGGTTTCAACTTCATAGGCGATGAATTATGCAGAAAGGAGAGAGATTTCCTACGATAAAAGTCGTAACACCCAAGAGTGCCCTAAAAGGAACTCTTACAATATCTTTGAAAATAAATGTAATCATTTCTTTCACAAGACAGACACACACATACACTTGTTTCCTTTAGCGTTTTAGAATTCTTTATGAGATGTTGAGTCTAAGTGTATTTATGAATGGTGGGGCCTGTGAATGACTTATTCAAGATTACTTTAATTAGTGCACGTTGAGCCCTTTCCAATTTCATAAGCAAAATATAATAAATATATTAATATGGCATTTATGACAAAAGATGAAAGATAGAAAAGTAATTATAATATTAAACTGTAGAGGTCAAATAGTAGTCACTAAGCAATTTTTTAAATTTTCTTCATTTTGTGCTTGCTGAGTATTTACTTATTAGCACGGTGTTGCAAGGTTGTTTGGAAGAAATAAGCTTATTATAGAATTACTTATTTTTAGCTTTTCTTATCCATTTTTGTCACAAAAATATACAATGACACCTTCAATTTACATTTTTATTATTCGTTAGAAAATAAGGTTATATTATTCTCAGAAGTTTTTAAAATCAAATACGTATCATATATAACGTCAGTTTATACTAAATCATTTAGTTATAAGTTTATAATGAATCTGTATTATTTTAACCCCCTATAAATATGTACACGACCTTGAAGGCAATTACTGCGTCGTAATTTGTTGTCTTTGATAGTTCGGCAATGCACCGTCTACGAGTGTACGAGACTTTACATTACAGACCTTCGTAGATCGGAAGCGAGTGTAGTCTGCCGTCTCCAGACGCAGCGCGCGGGGTGTGCGAAGCGCGCCTTGAATACCTAATTGAGTAATGTTAGTAGCTGCGAGGACAAGTTTCTTAAAGGTGAGCGCAAAACTTGAGACAAAGGACGCGTGAAAGGTTTGCAAGGGCTAATTTCTAAGTGGCAGAGCCAAGCTGCAGCTATATTATGGTTGTCTGGTGAGTGTAGAGAACCGGAGACCGTTTTTACTGGATACGAGGCATTCCATCTTAGTCCTAAGGAGTGAAAACGTATCTGAATTTTTATTCTTAATCTCTATATATAAAAATCAATTGCTCTCCGTCAGTCTCGCTACAACTCGAAAATGGTTCGAACGATTTTGATGAATATTTTTGTGTGCGTTTGAGTGGGACCCTAGATAGTTCAGATTCACAATTGGACCCGGTAGGTGGCACTATTGTTGAGATGCAGAAATCACCCGTGCGAAGCCAGGCTGATAGCTAGTCGAGGAAAAATGTAGATGTCGATGGGCCACAGTATCCTCTTACCATCAGGTGGACTGTGTGCTCGCTCGTTTGTCAATCTTATTCTATAAAATAAAAACATAATAAGCTTAAAACTATAAGTTGTCTGAACATTTTTACTAATGCAAAGTTTTAATATACTATAATAGATACACTGGTTTGACAAATAAAGTTATTTATATTACGTACATACGTCTCACTTGTGGCCCACACAGGTTTCCTCCCATTTTCGAGAGGGTTCCAAAGCAAGTATCCACCACGCAGCTCCAATGCGTGTTGGCAGACTTTACATGTCTTTGTAATATTTCTTATTTCTTAGACATGCAGGTTTAATTACGATGTCTTACACCACCGCTGAGCACGCGGTAGAAAAGGATTTAAAAATTTAACACTCACGATGAAAAAAGAATATTAATCAACTTCAAAAAACTTTTAACAACGGCTTAAAATAAAAATATATTACAGTATCTTAGTTAATTAAAATACAGTCACTTAATTTATTAATTACTAGCGACCCGCCCCAGCTTCGCCTGGGGGTGCCTATTAATGTCAAATATGTCATCATTTACATTTGGGATAATCCATCAACGATCATGTATTTTATAGATTTTTAATTTAAAAAAAAACTGCATTTGTTTGTGAAGTTTCATCACAAATGGTTCAGCTAATCTATATATTAGCACGGACAGACAGTCGGATAGACTAACATTTTAAAATTTGTTATTCATGTCTCAATGACATGCAAATAACCCCCTGAGCTCAATAAAAGGCAGATATTTCGCTATTGCAGACATATACTCCAATTTGTCCATCTTTTTATATATATAGTACACTAAAGGCTCAAAAATTGGAAATATCATTTAGGATAGTGTCTTTACATCGTATAAAAGCCCAAATTTTATTTTTATAGTATAAGGATTACAAACGAGCACACAGTCCACCTGATGGTAAGTGGTTGTTGTGGCTTATAGACATCTACATCTATCTATATCTATATATATCTTATAGACATTTACTATCAGGCGTGAGGACTAAGAATGCCTCTTTTCCAGTAAAAAAGGTCTCCGGTTCTCTACACTCACTACACGAAACACAGCAGCATTAAGCTTTTATTTTACGCTGGTATTCTGTGAGAGCGTGGTCCTTCTCCGATCGAGTCGACCCATTCGTGCTACAACTATGCTATTAATATAGCTGCAGCTCTACTACTTAAACAACATCAAATTGAACTAAATGAAATTAAAATTAAACACTTAATGGATATTCTGAAAGGTAAGTTTGTAGGTACCTATATCGGTTGCTTTAAAAGGCGACTCTTAAGTGCATCAGACGTTGGAGAGGAAGCACGAGTTCGAAATGAAATAAATTCCATTAGAGTAAATTGTTAGCAGAAGCGAGTGACCGAGTCCGCGGCTCTCTATGTCGGTCCGCCTGCAGCGATCTGATGCCTACTAGAACTTTTCAAAGGTCAACAGATGTTCGAATTAGGCTGTTACATAAAACTTAAAATCCGTTGTAAGACAGATTGCTTCCTTAAAAAGTAGATAATTTAATTCAACATTAGTACGTCGTAAAAGGCGGCGCGTCTACTGAGCACAGTTTCAGCTTACTTTGTTATGCTAATCTTCATAATTCTTTAGGCGAAGGAAGTTTAGTCCAAGTTCCTTTTTTGGGAATAATTTGTAATTTTGTTGTAATTTGTTACTGCGTGCTGAGAATTCTACCATAAATAAAGCATATGATTTAAAACATCTAATGTTGCTGATCTAGGAGATGTTTTAAGCGACTTTAGTCGAAACAATCTTTAGTAAAATATCTGGAAACTGGAATGAATACGCTGACAACGTCAACAGCAGATGTGTTCGCATTTACTGACCATAATTTAATTGTGAAAGAAAAAAGGATGGCGCTTATTTATTCACTACAACTACTTCAATAGTATCTTTCCTCAACTCAACTACCACTCTAGTGCCATTGGTGTAACGATGTTTTGGTTCATTGCAGCTCTTCATAAGTTTACTGCTAAATAAAGGCTTATAAGAAATATTACCAATACCACAATTCTAAGTCACCTGCTTTCATTAAATCTGCTTGACTCAAAATAGTATTGATAACCCTAATTTTTGATGAAATAAAGTAAATACTTTTAAATAAAACTAGTTTTTACGGATTTTATCGCTTATATTACTCATGGTCACGTAACCATGGGTGCTGTAAAGTGCTCGAAACGTCGGGAATATAAAATAAGTTAATATATACGATAAAATCCGTAAAAACTAATTTTATTAAATGTGTAGCGTTCGCGTAAACATAAGAAATAATTAAAGTAAATACTTCTTTTGATTGATGAATTTTGTGTGATGCAACTTTTTTTTCTTTACCACCCCGCAAACGTCCAGTAGACATGGGCTTCTCTCGTTGAAAGGATTTGCCTTGACAGGGTCCCTGTCAGGTGGTGGGCTGCTCACCGTACATCGCAATATTACAACTGGACAAAATGGGGTGATGGATTATTCTACGCTGCTATCACACGGCTGAGGTATTTATAATTATCAAAAATAAACTTATGTTTTTATTTTAGGCTGATGTGTGGCGTAATATCCATTTGCAATATCTTTTTATCTATTCGAGATTAATAGACTTAGACGACATTCTTTGACCAATTACCATGAAAACTGGCACACGTACAGGGTTATTTTGCAATAACCGGGCAAATTTGCAGAGAAGGTTCAGAATAAGTAATATAGTGAAGAAAAATTAATTAAAAAAATGTCAAACACTCAGTCCTTTTTATCTTTTAAATTCGAAATGCGTTATTTTAACTGATTGTCATTCAAAAATATCTACGCCTACTATTTTACTACGCACGCATGCATTCGTAAGGGTCGATTGGACAGTAAACACGTTGTGAATTGAATCGCACTCAGAGCAGTGCGTGTACGTTTAATTGTTGCCCATAAATCACATTTAATTTGGGATAATTTCAAACAAAAATAGAAGCCTTATTTACTCGTATTTTGAAAAGCTGCAAAAATGGTAATAAGTGGTATTTATATTCTTGAACTTATCTTTAAAATTTGGCTACTCTTTGAAAAATATCCCTGTGTATGTATTTTTTAATGTAAAAGGTTTTTATGCTATCCACTTTGTTGTAACTCACCACTAGTTAGTGCTCAAACACTTACGGTTCAAGTGTTAAAAGTGGGATACACAGACAAGGCAACGTCTCCAAGGTTTTGCTAGCAACTAACAGCTAGCATAATATTTTAAAATGTTTACGGGTTTGGGGTGGTCAGGTCAGATTAAGTCGTACCTTAACCTACTGGCAACCGATTACACCTAATTTTCTGCCGACTTCAAAAAGGAGACGGTACTCAATTCGACTGTATGTTTTTTTTTATGTGTTACCTCATAACTTTTTATGGGTGAACCGATTTCGATGATTTTTTTTATTTGAACGCTAGAGCTTCACATGTGGTCCTATATGAATTTGATCAAGGTCTGATCAATAGTTTTTGAGTTATTCTTAATAATTTATATTGAAGTCGGTTGTACAAAATTTTAAACTTTAAATTATAGCCATTATGGTCTAAGTTTAATCAAGTAGTGTAGTTTTAGTTATTGTTTCTTAAAATCATGTAGTAGTAAATCAGTCATAATAAACAATTTAAATCATTTTTTTTTAGCTACTTTTATTTTACTTTTATTTTTATTTTGTATGCTTATTTAAAGACCCCTTAAATGTGGTGTGCTGGGTCGCCTTGCCTTTAAAACTCTTTTAAAATGGTCGCGTAGGGCACTGGCTATCACATGCGTAATAC